>JAKFHU010001436.1:11682500-12932500 GCA_023783475.1 Daubentonia madagascariensis
CATCATCATCATCATTTGTAGTAGCTAATGCATAGCAAACACTCTTTATTTGTTGAATGAGTGAATGAATGCATGTATGAGTGAGAAGAAATGAAATAGTGTTTTCTATATCTGCTAAGAAAGCAAAATAATATACTACATCTTAGCATCTTGGTTTATATTTGTTTTAGTTTATTCAGATCAGTAATATTACATTAATTACCTAGGACTAATAAGAAAGATAAAAGATTGGACTAGAATATTAAGTATCTTCCAGTATTAAACTTAAAGATGTATTAATGCAAGTAAAAGCCAAATGCCTTCATAGCATATAGTAGGGGGATCAGTTTTGCATTAGTTCAAGTAAAGAAGAATGATGGAGAATTAAATCACCACAAGGCACACACTAATTTAGGCATGATAAACTCAGCAGAATTGGTGTCATAGTAGTCAATACCACATCTGGGTTTTGGAGTAAAGATACATTTTCGACAAAACAGTATCACCGATCACATTTAATTTTGTTGATTTGAATTTTATTGGTTCATTGTATTTATTTTATAAGTTGTTTTGTTTTTTAAATTGTAGAAGGGCTCATAAGCATAAGAATATATGTTTAAGTTCATAGCTTTCACATGTATAAAAGTTTGTGTAACATAATAATAAAATAATATTTGACAAGTTCATGAGACTTGTTTTCTTTTAAAAGGAGACCTGCAAACTTGTATACGCTCCATACAACCCAAGTACTCATTTAGTAGAACTCCATCTGAGAACAGCTTGTTATGTGTAGATTTGGATATATGTGCCCTCAGAAACATCACAGCAACAACACCAAAGCTCAATATATCAGAGTTAATCTGTGATGCAGGCATCAATCCAGCTTGTACATTCTACTGCTGTGAGTGCTTCACTCTATTTTTAGTGGTAATTTATTTGGCATGCAGATTGAGATCTTTCGTGGGAATAGCAAAATGACTCATGTCCTAAGCTGCCCAATTCTCTTAAGAGCCACCATGTGAGGATGCACAATTGTGGACCTGAGACAGTTGGTAATTGCCTGTTTCCCTCCCCTCTTCTACACTCATATGAACTCTCTTGAATAAATAATGAATAACTTCTTTTTTTCCCTACCCCAACAACTAAGTCTCATAATTAGAATTTGCTATTTCTTTTAATACATTCAATTATCTGCTGATTCAAGCATCTTCAGGTCAAATGTGTTAGAAAACAGCTAATTATGCCTTTTCCCCTGGGTAAGAAAATCTTTAAATTTAATTAAAAGGCCTTAATTCAACTCCTTCACATTAGGGTCTACTTCCCAATAGATTTCCTACAGGGTTACTTAAAGAGCCAAGCTCACGCTAAAATCAGCAGCAGTTATTACTTGTTATTTCTTTGTCTTTAAAAGAAAATTATGTTCGGTTGAAGAATACTTTGATCATTAATTTCATTCTCTCAATCATGCTTTTGCATTCACTCTTAAAAGCCTAGATTAATTGAGAAGGTTGCTTTCCAGTTTTAAAGTTTCTCTTTATTGTGCCAATAAAGTACCTTAAATGCAGTCTACCATTTCTCAGTCTCAGTATTCTCTTTGACATACTAATCAACACATAAGCAAAGGTGGCAGAAACCAATCTTAAAAGAAGAGAGAAAAATGTTAAGCACCACATCTGAGCCATGCAGGGTTCAAATATACAGGACGTTCTGACTTTTATGAGAGAAACCTACAAAAATATTTTTCTGTTTCCTCTTTCTAAATTGGAAAATTGGAATAGAGAGCACTATCTTGGTTTAATGTCTTCCAGGAAAGCATGAAAGTCAAGCCAAATCATGTGCTTTTTCTTTAGTTTTATAAATTTTACTTTTTTTCTTTTTACTTAGAACAAACTTGTTTTTTATTAAAAATTGCACTCACACAAAAAGAGAGATCCAGATGTTGAAAAGAAGAAAGCAATCTGGAAAGAAGCAATTATTTTAATACAATATCCTTAGATGAGTTTCTTCCTTTCATCCATTCTCTCTCAGTCCCTGCTTTCCTCTTCTCCTTCCCCCTTCCCTCTCCATTCCTTTTCTTCCCTTCCCTCGTCCTTTACTCCCTCTCATACTTCTTCTTTTTCTTCTTGTTTGGCTAAATCCTTCTAGAAGATAGTTAATTACATGTACAGCATGTTGATATCTCAAGATTCCTGGGGGGCCAAACGCAGTTCCACTCTCATTCTTCTTGCTTATTTGAATCAGAGTCATTATAGAGTAATTAATGATACTAATGGTTCTTACTGATTCAACCGTTGAGTAATGGGGAGCCATTGGAGATTTTTGAAGAGAGAAATGGCATCAGGAAAGTGATCTTTTAGGAAGATTCATTTATCAATGATTGGCAGGAAGAACTGAAGGATGATAGACTCATTAGTTGTCAGATTTATAGTTCTCAGGTAGAAGGTGTGGAGGGGTTTTGAATAGCCTAGCACATCATCTATGCAAAAGACTTCACATTGAGAGAAATTTAGGAAGAAGAATTAACCAGTGATAGACTGGATATAGAAAATAAAGGATAGAGGTGTGCTGAAGATTGTTGTTAGCTTTCAAGCATGAATTACTAAGGAAGTTGGAAGTGTCATAAATGGGAGCTGATCAGAAGAGCAAGTTAGGTAAAGAGGGTAAATTCAGTTTTGGGCATATTGCCATCCGTGTTATGAAATTACTTCTAGGAGGAAATGATGAAATAAACTGGGGAAACTAGGAGAAAATTGGAGAAATTTTTGTGATATAGGATGGGCTTGCTGAGGAAGAGTTGAAGTAATTAAAGGCATGAATCTTCACGATCACATGTAAATTCTATGATCAGAAAGAAGAAGAAACTACCATGTTGCTGGGTCTTAACAAAAAAACTCTATGTAAAATAAAGAAACCTTCGAAATAAGAAAGACAAGGACTTTGTTTTCTCTATAAGCAAAAACTTTGGCCTTAGATTAATGGAAAATCTTCAGAAAGAAGGAGAGAGGAACCCAAAAGTTTAAGCTATCCTATAGCTTCGTTTCTAATGTGAAACAGAGTATCTGAGAAACAGGTAACCCTCCAGGGCAAACCTGGGGACTCTGTTACTCGCTTTATCAGAATGTGGTCTGAATCAAGAGATTCCTTCACGTTTTAAATTCCTGGCTATGCTTTGTAGTATTAGTCTGTATAGATCATCAAAGTTCAAAATTGAAGAGATGAAACTTCATGTCATATGAGTACAGTCTTTTGAAAAGAAATACATTTGATCCTATGGTGTTTACAAATGCCAGATATTACCTATGTCACAAAGAGAACTGGCAGGGGAATTGCTGCCTAGGCAAAACAGAGGACCTATGGCTAGGTCTGTGCAGCAGAGTAGAGGGGGAATAGAAAACCAGTCAGTGACTTGGGATATTCTGACAACTAAGCCAAGCCCAGGAGTCCCATAATATTTCAAGGGAAAATTGAGGTTTGAGGAGTTCAGATCTAAGTTAGCTGCTGCTTACATCAATGAGAAGTGGTATGAGGGTAGGAGCAGAAGAAGGAATCATGATACTCATTCCTTGAACATGCAATGTGTTATATGCCTCCACATGGCTGATCCCCCAATCAGAAATTTCCATTCTTCTCTTAACAACCTATGGAATAATCTAATGCTGGCACATTTTGAATGGGACATCCTGAGAGTATCCTGCCTGATAAAATGAGGTCTAATTGTCAGAGAAAGCCTCAATAATGTTGTGATTTATAATACCTAATATCTCATACAAAGCATTATTCTTCCTAACAAAAATATGAGGTCAGTGCCTTTATCCTTATCCAATGAAAATTGATTTGTCCAAATTCATACAGTTGTAATTGGTGATGTCAGTATTTCAATCAAAATCTCTCAGATCTGACCTCCTTGTTCTTAATCATTATGCTTTCAGAAACCACTTCTCACATCTGTGGGTAAATATATGAAATAAGAAATGCTTACATTCATTTACTGAATTTTTTTCTGGTTTCTTTGAGTGGTTTTCCATTTTCTTTTGGATTTCATTGAGCTTCCTCACAATCAATATTTGGAATTCTTTATCTGTCATTTCAATATTTCATTTCGGTTGGTATCCATTGCTAGAGAGCTGATGTTCCCATTTGGGGGTGTGCTTTTGCTCTGATTTTTTATACTTCCAGAGTTAGTTCACTGATTCCTTTTCATCTGGACTAGTTGAAACTTTTTAGTTTTGGATTTTTCTTTTGTTTAGATTGGGCTTCTTTCTGCCCTCACCTGTAAGGGTGTGTCTATAGTCTATGTTGGGTAAGAACCTTTGGCTTTTCTTGTGAGTGCTTTGATGGCAGCCTAGGTTCTGGAGGAATGCCTTGGTTATAGATATCCTTAGTTTCACAAAATTCTGCACCATTTCATGATAAAAACCCTCAGCAAAGTATGCATAGAAGGAACATATCTCAAAATTATAAAAGCCATATATGACAAACCTGCAGCCAAAGAGCATTTTGAATGGGGAAAGGTTGAAAGCATTCCCACTAAGAACTGGAACAACACAAAAGTGCCCACCATCACCACATCTATTCAACATAGTGCTGGAAGTCCTAGCCAGAGCAATCAGGCTAGAAAAAGAAATAAATATTATCCAAATCGGGAAAGAGGAGGTCAAACTATCACTTTGTGCTGATGACATGATATTATATGTCGAAAATCCCAAAGACTCCACCAAGAGACTCCTGGAATTGATAAATAAATTCGTCAAAGTCTCAGGTTACAAAATCAATGTACACTAATCAGTAGCATTTCCATACACCAATAGCACTCAAGCTGATAGTCAAATCAAAGACTCAATACCATTCACAATAGCTACAAAGAAAATATGATATCTAGGAATACATACAACCAAGGAGGTGAAAGATCTCCAAAAAGAGAAATACAAAACACTGAGGAAAGAAATCACAGATGACACAAACAAATGGAAAACATATCATACTCATGATTAGTAGAATCAACATTGTTAAAATGTCCATACTACCTAGAGCTATTTACAGATTCAATGCAATCCCCATCAAAATACCCACGTCCTATTTCACAGATCTAGAAAAAATAATTCTATGCTTCATTTGGAACCAGAAAAGAGTCCGAGTAGCCAAAGCAATCTTAAGCAAAAAGAACAACTCTGGAGGCAGCACATTACCAGACTTCAAACTATACTATAAGGCTATAGTAACCAAAGCAGCATGGTATTGACACAAAAATAGAGACATAGACCAGTGGAATAGAACAGAGAACCCAGATGTAAAACCATCCACATACAGCCAACTGATCTTTGACAAAGCAGACAACAATATACACTGGGGAAAAGAATCCCTATTCAATAAATGGTGCTGGGAAAATTGGATAACCACATAAAGAAGAATGAAACAGGATCCATATCTCTCACCACTCAAAAAATTAATTCAAGGTGGATAAAAGATTTAAATGTAAGTCATGAAACCATAAGAATTTTAGAGGAAAATGGAGGAAAATCTCTTTTAGATATTGGCCTAGGCAAAGAATTTATGATTAAGACCCCAATGGCAATTACAGCAACAATAAAAATAAATAAATGGGACTTGACTAAATTAAAAAGCTTCTGCACTGCTAAAGAAATAACCAGAGCAAACGGACAACCTACAGAATGGGAGAAAATATTCACAGGCTATACATCAAATAAAGGGCTAATAACCAGAATCTACAAGCAAATCAAGTAAATCGGCAAGAAAAAAAAAACAACCCCATTAAAAAGTGGGCAAAAGACATGAATAGAAGCTTTTCAAAAGAAGATAGACAAATGGCCAATAAACATATGAAAAAATGCTCAACATCACTAATCATCAGGGAAATGCAAATTAAAATCATGATGAGATATCACCTTACCCCAGTTAGAATGGCTTTTATTAAAAACAATAGATGCTAGCACAGATGCAGAGAGAAAGGAACACTTATACACTGTTGGTGGGACTGCAAATTAGTACAACCTCTATGGAAAACAGTATGGAGATTCCTCAAAGAACTAACAGTAGACCTACCATTTGATTCATCAATCCCACTACTGGGTATTTACCCAAAGGAAAAGAAGTCATTTTATCAAAAAGACACCTGCACTCTAATGTTTATTGCAGCACAATTTACATTTGCATAGATATGGAATCAACCCAAGTGCCCACCAATTCATGAGTGGATTAACAAATTGTGGTATATGTAAACAATGGAATACTACTCAGCTATAAAAAAGAATGAATTAATGCCTTTTGTAACAATTTGGGTGGAACTGGAGACCATTATCCTAAGTGAAGTATATATAATAAATGGAGAAACAAAACAACATATGTACTTGCTATTAAATTGGAACTAACTGATGAGCACATGTGCACAGAGGGAAGTAAAACTCAGTGGAAATCAAGTAGGGGGAGGGGGAAAGGAAGACATGGGCAAAAACCTACCTAACAGGTACAATGAACACTATCTGGGTGATGGGCACATTTGTAGCCCTGACTCAAGCATTAAAAAAGTGATCCATGTAACCAAAAACAATTGTACCCCTGTAATATTTTGAAATTAAAAAGAAAAAGAAAAGCTTAAACTAATCAGAATTGTATTGACCAGTTTTTTGTAACCCCTCCCCTGGCTAGTGTTGCTGCAAACACACTGCACAACCCCTTTTCATGATCTAGTTGGGTGTTAGAGGAGGCTGGAGGCAGAGAACAGTTAGTGATGTTTTTATTTCTCTCCCCTAACATTTAGAACATTTTCTCATTCTCTTAATCAAAGAATTCCAAGTGTTTCACCATATTTTAAGGCTACATTTCAAATTAATTTACCGTCTAAGAACTTTTACAATTTGGCCCCACTCTATTAATCCAAATTTTTTCAATTCATTTCAAAACCCATAGATATTTATGGAGATCTTTGAGTGTACCAGGCACTACAATAGGGAGGATAAACAAAAAATAAATATATTTCTCTAGAATCCCATAAACTTTTTTACATTTAAAGGTAACATCCTAAGTGCTGTATTTAAATGTATATGCCAAGTGCTATCAAAACACAGAGAAAGAAATAATAAACTACCTGAAAAGGTAGAATAAAGTACTAGAAAATGTGACATTTGAGCTGGGTATTTATTGGGTCTGTCCCGGACTGCATGGATAGATGAAGTCAGATAAGGACTCCCTCAGGCTGCAGGCCCCGAGGAGGAGTCTCCGGAGGTTGTAAAGATAACTCTGAATTACAAAGGCTGGGATGGAGCCGGCAGAAGCTGGAGGAACTCCTCCTCCCCAAACTTTCTATAAAACTTGCTACCCTTCCCCTCCTCTGTGTGGACACCCTTTTTGGCCTCCACCCACCTGCACCCAGGTGCTCAAAATAAACGGCATTTTACCACGCCCCCAGGCTTGTGTGTCTTTCTCTCGGCTCTGACCTAACAGTATTGAAAAATGAACAGGAGTTTATCAGGCATAGAAGGGGTAGAAGGGCATTTTGAGGAGGAACATGGGAGTGTGAAGTAGTTCAAATAATGGGAAAGGGCTCAGTGGAGGACTAACCAATTATGTACATGGAGAAGAATAGTTGAAAAGAAGGTTTAAAATGCAGAATGGAGCCAGATTATGAAGTTTCTTACATGCCATGCTAAGTATTAAACAATAGTGTTTTTTTAAATTAACATTTATTTTCTTTTAGCGTTCACTCTCAGGGGTGTGCATGACCAAAAAACCTAGAGAGCTTTCATTTGACTGTGTCCTTTGGCTACACAGTAATATCTTGTCAAGGCTATAGTAAGGCCCAGAGAGAAATTCTCTCATCTAGATCTCCTAACATGATTAATTTTGCACATATTTATAACTTGAAATGATTACTTAAGATTTTTTCCCATGTTTTCTGGGGGAAAAAAAAACTTTAAATCATGAGTTTTAAGACAGGGAATTTTGCTTTCAAAAAGCATATTTTGGCAGGGAGTGCCAAGATAAATTGAGAAGGGACATTTGTCTTTTTCCTCATATAATATTTTAATCCTGCCATAATTTTCTCTTTACTATACTCCACTACACCATGCCAGTTCCTAACTGAAGCCTGGTCCTTTTCTCATGTTCATTTTGCCTTCTTAGGCTTAGAGCCCTTCTCTCTTCTCCCTTCCAAATCCAATACTATCTCTCCTTCAAACTCCAGAGCAAGTCTCAACTCCTCAATAAGGTGCATTAGGTCAGATTCTCCAGAAGGAAGTCCCAGGACAAAGATTCCTGAGCAACCGATTTACTGAGAAGTGTTGTCAAAAAAACTAGTAAGAGAATAGGAAAGCAGTACAGGGAAAAGGAAGAGGCCAAACAAAGGTTCCAGCCTGTGGGAAGCTGTAGAGTGTAGTAAATTTCATCTCAAGTTTGTCCTGCCTCCGTGCAAGGGGACTGAGTTTTCATACTCCTACATGGGTCAATCATTTGCTGTTGGCTTTTCCCACAAGGAAGGTATTGGTAGTGTAAATTACTGGGTACTTCTGATTCTCTGCCTCTGCAGGCAAAGCCATTCCAGTAGCTCAAGGTCAGTCTTCCGAAGACAGATGCAGGTGGAAATCATTAGAAGTAAAGCACACACAAGCTGGGGGTTGGATACACCAAATGGGTAAAAGGGATTATAGGGCATCTGGATGGAGCAATGACAGGGTCTAAAAGAATAAGGCATTCTTCCCCTGCTCCAGCAAGACTGATTATGTTCTTTAAAATTCTCTGACAGTTATTTTCTCTGCCACTCAGATAGTTAACCTGTGCTTTTTTGGGGTGTCCCTTGGTGCCTAGCCTGCTATTCTGCACACAGAATAAAAGCATTTTTTTCCAAGTAATCTTGGATCCCTAGGAAGAATTTCAGAAGAGTTCGCCTCTTGAGATTTCTCTAAATCTGAGGAACCAACCAAAGTCCAGGAAAGATCCTTACAGTATGAGCATCAGTTTAAGTAGGACCTTGTGCCCATTTTACTCCTAATATGAAACCTTATGCTATGCCTCATAGTCTATAATGACTCCTAGAGTTCAAGAGTGTGAGATAATGCATCCATCAATCCAAGCATAAAACCGTAGGAATGGAGACTAATTTAGGCAGCTGATTGTAAAGAATCAAGGGACCCTTGGTGGCTCCAAAATGCAGTTTACCAGCATGGAACCTGATCAACTGTAATAGCTCCCCCGAGTAATGCATTGGAAACTGACTCAATAGGCACATTTTAAAATGAAAAGCATAGTAGAAAATTGACTGTCAGACATATGTGGAGACAGTAGGCCTTTCCTTCTTTCATTTCTGTTTGTCATGGGTGGATAGCGATCCAAGACATTTACATGTAGAATGAAACCTGGTAAATCACTTAACTAAACCACCTTTCAACCTAGACTGGTAGGAACAAAGTGATATCCACTGATTTTTTTGAATCCAAATCCAAAATTACTATATTGTATTTATACATGTATTTTCTCCCTTATATCACTTTATCTTTTTGAGGGGGGAAAAGCTTGGCGAGAAGTATGTTGCTTATATACGATCTTCCCTTTTGTCTGCTGTCAAGATTAAAATAACAACAACAGCAACTTCATTTTTGTGATTTGTGAAGCAAAGAACTAATGAAGGGGCATCTAGGCATTTGCTGTTGGCTAGACTGCAAAAGAGCAGCTCAGCATGAACCCTTGCAGGCAGCTCCTTTCATGTTCCTTTCTAACCTGTCTTCTTACTTTGAACTTTTCTCATTTGGAGATTTGAGATACTGGCTTCTTAATGCTTGTCCAAAGTTTTCTGGTTGGAATACTGAGGGAGGACTGCTGGAGCTGTCTGAGATCCTGAATTAAATCTGTTTATCAATCACCCAATTTAAAAGATAAGGACATCCTTCATGTAAATGTCAACTGTCAATAATATAAATAATCCCTCTACTTTCCTCTTGCTCTCTGTTACAATCATGAACTCTGTTTTTTTAGTTGTTTTACACTAAGAAATGAGACTATCAGAAGCAAGTTTCAAGTGTTAAAGACATTAAAGTCCAAGCAAATTTTCTGTGGAATGCTAATGCTATGCATTTCTCTAGTTGATAGGGGTTAGAGTCTGATTAATTAGTAAAAATTCCCAAAGTTGGCAGCAGGAAATCTTGAGGAGCTGAGATGATAATGAAGGTGACTATGACAAACAGCATCAGGCAGGAAAAATAATAACCAAATAGATACCAAGTTTTATTTTCTTATGAGAAGAATGTATTAAGACACATTTCTAGCATCAAATGCCTAAGATAAAATAGCAATAGTCCTTGTCATTTGTGCAAGGGATTACTATTATGTAGAAATATTTAGAAAATTATTAGTCTTTGTTAGAATACCTATTATTAGGATCATATTAGGATCTTAATTCTATTCCAGGTGTGATGTATTAATTACTGTTTTAATTACTTGAATCTCATTGTTTTTAGGGCAAATATATTTCTCACAGTAACATCATCTATTCATCTATTTATTATCTATTCGAAATCAGTGTGCACTCTTCTTTCCTTACTTACACAGCCTGCTCTGCCCATATGTGTGTAAAGAAATGAGCTTACACGACTGGTTGATAAGGGAATGATGTCAGGATAACACTGAAATTGCGTCGGTTCATTTATGATGTGTCTCAGCACACAACTGTTTTGTGCTATTAAGTAATGATGAGTCAGTGCTTACACAGTTGAACACAGAAAGCTGTGGAGAAGCACAATATTTTATGTGGTGTCCATTTGCACTACTCTCTCCTGCTTTCTTCTGGGCATGTACTCTGCTCAACAAGTGCTCATTGTGCAATTCTGCCCAATCTTTGTGTGTTTTGTCCTTGTCTCCATAAGTCAGCGATCTCAACTCTTTTTTATATATAACTCCCTTTTAAAAAACCCAAAATTTTCTTTAGTTTTTTAAAAATAAGAACTGTAACATCCTTTTTAAATTTTAAACTGGGCTAGAATACTCATCTTGATGTTTATTGCTCTGGTTACAAAATTGTACAGGTTTTGAGTATTTGTCCCAATCTATTTTTTTCTGATAAGCTCTATAATTATAAATGCTTTTGTAGGACCTGAGGTTTCTAGGAACATGTTGAGCTGTTACAGTAAAAACACATAAACTTTTAAAAAAGTGCTTTCATTAACATGATGCAAAAATCTCTCATACAAACACAAAGAATCTTACCCCCTTTGCAGGAGAAGTAAAATTCACAATTTTTGTTTCTAGCAACAAGCCAAGATCTCTGGGTGATGTCCATTGTCCTTTAGTTCTGTCACAAGCCCAGCTATAATATATGGACTAGGCCGGAAAGTTCACCACCACCCAGCACACTATACAAGATAGTGGGGAAAGGGAGAGGAAAGAAGAAAATAAGTTAAAATTTCTAATTATATGCAACACACACCAAGAAAGAAATATGAGTTAGAGCAGTATTTCTCATTTCTGAAGTTAGTCTACAGGCAATAATTGATAGTCATGATTTTTCTCTTTTATCACCAATTCTGTATTCCATTTGCTTTCAGCCACCACTACTCTTGGTTGTGGTTCTCTGACCAAGCTGTTTTCACTGAGGGATCTGAATGCTTAGTTGTATTGCTTGTATAGAATTGCTATTGTCTTCTGCTAAATTTTACCACTGGAGAGAGAATTATAGGGGATTCCATAGGTTCTATCCATTACCCTCCCTTTCCCGTTTCATAGCAGCAAACCTATTTCCTATTGGTAGTCAGCCAAGATAAGAGATCTATGTGCTGATGGAAACATTCCTTCATTAGGGATTAAGAACTTTAAAACAAAGTCACAGGGCACAGGAAGCAAAATTTTTGAAGTGAATCATTATATAGCTAGGTCTAAGGGTAAGAGGGGCCTCTCCCACTTTCAACTTTTGGTTCCAAGACTCATATTTTCTGGTGATGGGAGAAATAGAGTTATATGCTAGGTAATTGTTCAGAGAATTTACTGTTGGTATAGTGCCTGAGTCTTTAATAGGTCAGCCCATTGTTTTAAATGTCCAGTTGATTTTAGAAAAGGCAGTATACTAAGTCTATTGTTTTTGCCTCATTTCCTATAAAGTAAGTGTTCCTAGGTTAGAAGCAATGTTTGTGGTGCACCACAATGTTTAACAGGGCACTCTGTGATTCCTCAGATGGGGATTCTGATATTAGCATGGTGAACAGAGAAAGCCAAATGATTACCAGATAAAAATATCCAATTACTATCCCTTCCATGTCGGGGATCAGTATAATTGAACTTCAACTAAATGGCTGGCTCCTCTGAGATAGTATCCCATATTGGCATTGGGAAGGTGGCAGAGTGTGGAAGGGAGGGGTTCAACATTGGTTCCTGTTGCTAACCAACTGATCACTCATCAGTGGAAGTAAATAGGTCAGCCTTGGGGAGGTGAAGTCTATAATGTTGAGTCCCTGCATAACCTTTATCCTTGACACCAAGGCCACTTTGTTTCTGAGCCTGTTGAGTAGGGAATAGAGTGACTATGGAAAGAAGCTGACCAACATTCACAAGGAGAGTCATCTTGTCCACCTGACTATTAAAAACCTTCCCCACCAAGAAGGCCTTCTGATGAATGTTCACACTGGAACCAAGGTCTTCCATTTTTAGCCCATTCCAAGAGGTCCACCATATTCTACCAAGCCTCCTTGATGCCAGTCTTATAATTTTGCTATCTTAGAATACAGGCTTTCATTGATGCCATATGTCCTTCAAGGAAAAGCAAATGATCAGATATACCATTCAAAATTCTTTCTCACCAGGAGCATTTACTTTATCTTTTAAGGAAGGACTAGTTGCTCCATCTACCATCAGACAGAATTCAGTTGTCAGTTCCTACAGGGTTTGCTTCAGCTGTAAGAGCCATCTTGTCCAAGGGCACAACTTTTCCCAGGGAAGCCCATGCCCCAGGACTGATTGAGGTAAAAGTATAAAGGCCTGGCCATTTGGGCCCAAAGCACAATAGTGCTGATGAGTATGTTTTCAAGGTCCCTATGGGTTGATCAAGTTCTGTTGGTCCTCTATCACCATTTGACTTCTTCCTCTGCTCAATCCTGCTTTTCATCCCTTCCTTTCTCAAGTGTTGATTTCTAATAAATGTTCTGCATCCTAAACTCCATCTCAGCATCCACTCCTGGAGAACCTTATCTGTGACATCATGTGTAAATTATCCTGGAATATTTTCTTTCTCAGTAAACTAGTATAGGGACTGACCAGTAGGTAGGAGTTGAAGGAGGTTTGGCCATGTGACAAGATTAGCTCAACTAATCTTGCAACTGCTCATGCAAAATAATTGTGCTTTCAAGACTTGCCTAAGCCAGATCTACTATGTATCACTTTCACGTGATGATGGAGTGATTCGAGGCATGCCTGTCTTTATGGCTAGTGTGTAGATTAAACCAAGTTTACAATGAATTGCTCAGGACATGTGATCACCAGTTAATCCATGATCAGGTGTTTAATTAAAACAGTAAGATCTGACTATAAAAAAGAGTCTAGTATTATAACTTTCCCAAATGGTCATGACTTCACTATCACACCCTGCAGATCTTATCTGAAATTCTCTTTTGAGACTTATTGCTAACTCCAGGCACACCCAAATCTTCCGGAGATGCTGTGAGTACAACTGGTCTACTGCATCATAGAGAAGTGAGCTTGACTTTCCATCTACTCTTGCAAAGCAAAGCTTTTCTTAAACATTGAAAGAGGGCTTAGATGCAGGTGACAAATATCCACTGCTAGACCCATCTTACTATTACATTTCAGAACACCATAATAATAGGCTTTGTCATAGAGCACAACGCATCAGGTTAAAGATGCATTGGTGATGATGGTGGTGATGGTGGCTCTTCTCAGCCAGCTTGGAGAGGATGTTTCAGGGAAGGATCCCTGAAGGCAGTAACATCTGGAATGAGATTTGTGAAATGAGTTTGAATAAGGAGATAAAAGTAGGCAAGGTAATCGTCAGCCTAGGGAGCAGGATTTGTCAAAGCAGTACGGTGAGAGAGTAAAAGGCATATTCACAATACTGTAAGTTTTGAAATCAGCCTTATATCTCATCTAATTTGCAGGAACCCTGATCTGTCTAGGGAAAGTGTAACCTGTATAGATAGGGATTATTTAATATTCATGGGAGAGGTTCCAGAAAAATAATGTACAAGGGTTACAAATTAATATTTTTGTCTTCTCCTAAACTACTGCATGGAGACAGATTAGTGTGCAGAGATTTTACAAAGAAAAATAAAAGAAATTTTAAGAACCCCCTCCCCCAACATATACATGCACACATTACCTTTTTTCAATACTTGGGGATTTGCCCTGTAAGGAAGTTTATACATGTATATACTACCTCTATGAAGGTAGTATTGTAATGTAATGTAATTAAGTCATTATATTTGTGTATGTATTTAACACTGCCAAATACTGAATGAAGGTTAATGTTCATGGCAGAGAAAAGCCATTAGCACATTACTGAATTTGAATTCCATTTACCTTTATTGAGAAAAATATCAGTGAAAGTATAAGTAACTAATTTATATTAATATCAAAAATGCCAGGCATGTTTGTGATATCTGGGTTAAACAGACAGGCATTTTTACCATCTAACCCATGCCCTCTGTTTCATATTGAGAATCAGGAGACATGCTATGTAGAAAAAAGGAGAATCAAAGTTTCTTTTTTTATGGTAATAATTTTTTTATTTCAAAACATTAAGGGGATACAAATATTTTTTGGTTACATGGATCAATTTTGTAATGCTTGAGTCACAGCTATAGGTGTGCCCATCACCCAAACAGTGTTCATTGTACCCATTAGGTAGGTTTTTGCCCATCCCCTCTTTCCCCCTCCTCCCTTCTTGATTTCCACTGAGTTTCACTTCCCTCTATGCACATATGTGCACGTCGGTTAGTTCCAATTTAATAATGAGTACATGTGGTGTTTGATTTTCCAACCTTGAAATACTTCACTTAGGATAATGGTCTCCAGTTCCATCCAAATTGTTGCAAAAGGCATTAATTCATTCTTTTTTATGGCTGAGTGTATTCCATGGTATACGTATACCACATTTTATTAATCCACTTATGAATTGAGAGGCACTTGGGTTGATTCAACATATTTGCAATTGTGAATTGTGCTGCAATAAACATTAGAGTGCAGGTGTCTTTTTGATAAAATGACTTCTTTTCCTTTGGGTAAATACCCAGTAGTGGGATTGATGGATCAAATGGTAGGTCTACTGTTAGTTCTTTGAGGAATCTCCATACTGTACTAATTTGCAGTCCCACTAACAGTGTATAAGCATTCCTTTCTGTCTGCATTTATGCCAGTGTCTATTGTTTTTGGACTTTTTAATAAAAGCCATTCTAAATGGGGTAAGGTGATATGTCATTTTGATTTTAATTTGCATTTCCCTGATGAGTAGTGATGCTGAGTTTTGTTTCATATGTTTATTGGCCATTTGTCTATCTTCTTTTGAAAAGCTTCTATTCATGTCTTTTGTCCATTTTTTAATGGGTTGTTTGTTTTTTCTTCCTGATTTGCTTGAGTTCTTTGTAGATTCTGGTTATTAGCCCTTTATCTGATGTATAGCTTGTGAATATTTTCTCCCATTCTGTAGGTTGTCTGTTTGCTCTGTTGTTTTCTTAGCTGTGCAGAAACTTTTTATTGATAGTTTAATCAAATCCTATTTATTAATTTTTGTTGTTGCCATGATTGCCAGTGGGGTCTTAGTCATAAATTCTTTGCCTAGGCCGATATCTAGAAGAGTTTTTCCTACATTGTCCTCTAGAATTCTTATGGTTTCATGCCTTAAATTTAAGTCTATTATCCTTTTTGAATTAATTTTTGTGAGTAGTGAGAGATAGGGGTCCTGTTTCATTATTCTGCATGTACCTATCCAATTTTTCTGGTGCAATTTACTGAAAAGGGCTTCTTTTCCCCAGTGTATGTTGTTGTCTCCTTTATCAAAGATCAGTTTGCTGTAAGTAGGTGGTTTTGTATGTGGGTTCTCTATTTTGTTCTATTGGTCTATGTCTCTAATTTCGTATCAATACCAATGAAATACAAGCAGTAATAAAAATCTTCCAACCAAAAAAAAAGCCCAAGACTAGGTGGACTCACAGCTGAATTCTACCAAACCTCCAAAGAAGAGCTGGTATCCTTACTACAGAAATTATTCCATAATATAGAGAAGGAGGGAATTCTCCCCAACTCATTCTATGAAGCCAGTATCACCTTGACACCAAGGGCAGGAAAGGCCACAACAAAAAAAGAAAACTAAGCAATATGCATTATGATTATAGATGCAAAAATCCTCGATAAAATACTAGCAAACCAAATTCAGCAGCACATCAAAAAAATAATACACCATGACCAAGGGTGCTTCATCCCAAGGATGCAAGGATGGTTCAACATACACAAATCAATGAATGTCATTCACTCCATAAACAAAAGCAAAAACAAAAACCATATCATCATCCCAATAGATGCAGAAAAAGCATTCTGCAAAATTCAGCACCCTTTCATGATAAAAACCCTCAACAAACTAGGTGTAAAAGGAACATATCTCAAAATTATAAATGCCATATATGACAAACCCACAGCCAACATCATGCTGAATGGGGAAGTGTTGAAAATATTCCCCATAAGTACTGGAACAAGACAAATGTGCCCACTGTCACCACTTCTGTTCAACATAGTGCTGGAAGTCCTAGCTAGAGCAATCAGGCAAGAGAAAGAAATAAAGGGTATCCAAATCAGGAAAGAGGAGTTCAAATTATCACTTTTCACTGACGACATTATCTTGTACTTAGAAAACCCCAAAGATTCCACCAAAACCTTCCTGAAATTGATAAATAAATTCAGCAAAGTCTCAAGATACAAAATCAATGTACATAAATCAGTAGCATTTCTATATAAAAATAATAGTCAAACTGAGAGTCAAATCCAGAAACTCAATACCATTCACAATAGCTACAAAGAAAATAAAATACCTCCGAATATACTTAACCAAGGAGGTGAAAGATCTCTACAAGGAGAACTATGGAACACTGAGGAAAGAAATAGCAGAGGACACAAACAAATGGAAAAACATACCATGCTCATGGATTGGCAGAATCAACACTGTTAAAATGCTCATACTACCCAAAGAGATTTACAGATTCAGTGTAATCCCCATCAAAATACCAAAGTTATACTTCACAGATCTAGAAAAAATAGTTTTACACTTTGTTTGGAACCAGAAAAGAGCCCGAGTAACCAAAGCAATCTTTAGCAAAAGCAACAAATCTGGAGGCATCACATTACCAGACCTTAAACTATATTACAAGGTTTCTTATACATTGTACTTCATACACTGTTTTCCAAAGTGGGTTTTTTCAGCTACCAGCTGTTGGAGGAGGGTATTAATAGTTCTTATGTGAAAATGGGTTCCACAGTCAATGAGGTTAAGGAAACACAGGTTTTAACAAAGGTAAACAGAATTCCTTACTGCAAGACCTCATAGAATTTTTATTATGTAATTATATATTGTAGATTTCCAAAAGGGGCTACAGTAGTGTTGTCCAGGAGATTCATAATGTAAGCCACATGTGTTTTTTAAAATTTTCCAGAAGGCACACTAAAAAAGTAAAGAGGTAAATTTATTTTAATAATATATTTTCTTAACCTAATATATCAAAAATGTTATCATTTTAACATATAATCAGTATAAAAATTATTGAGACATTTTACATTTTTCCCCATAATGTGTTCAAGATCTAGTATATATTTTAAACTTCTAGCACAGCTCAGTTCAGACTAGCCACATTTCAAGCACGTAACAGCCATGCATAGTGAGTGGCTACCACATTTGACAGTGCAGGACTGGACTATTTCATATTTCTCAAACTTACTTTTCCATGGCTTAGTTTTCATGGGGTATATTGGGGGATTATATTCCATAGAATACATTTTGAGAAATACTTATTTATGGAGGAGGCTAGTGGAGAAATTACCAGAAAAAAAAGAAATGATGAGATGGAAAGTGCTATCAACATATGAGATTTGAGCAAACTGGAAGCGTGTATCTTGGCTGTTGTGAATATGTACTTAGCATTATGCAGGTATCACACCGTGGTGCATCTACCTATATGCAGGAGCAGACTGACATTCAACTGGATTAACTGATGAGCTGGCAGAAGAAAAATGAAACTGCAATGTTAGCAAAAAATATAGGGAGTATGTGGTGCTCAGAGCAAGAGCTTCATGAGCACAAGAACTGCTTTGCTGGGGAGATCCTGGTGCTTGAATGGAAGGACCCTCAAACCCACAAGTTGTAGGAGGGATAGTGATTCCCTCAAAATTGAGCCATTATCCTAGTCAAAGGGAATTTAGAAAGAAAGGATTCAGCTCCCAGAACTCCTTATACATTCTGAGTCATTTGTATACATTTTAAGTGAAATCCAATAGATGAGGGCTACTAAAGAGACATTCTGAGTTTTCACTGTCAAACAAAGCTTGGCTTGAATGCATACGGATTATATTTTTTACCTTGAAGAGGCATAACCCCAGATGTTTCCCTACCACCTTACAGTAGCTCAGTGACTGCCTTGCCACTAAATTACATTCTCCTGGCCTCAATAAATTAATTGTTTACCTCCTCAAGCTCCTAGATTTCTCATAGGATTTCAGGGCCAAAAAGAAGTCATGCACAAAGATTAAAATCAGCTTAAGCACTATGTGTTTCCAGCTCAAACAGGAATCACAAGAGAACCTTTTTCAGGGACCAGTCCAAAGCCTTTTTCTGTTGAAAACAGGCTAATGTAGCAGGGCAAAAGAAAGCAGAATCCTTTTCACACTTAATCAGGTGGTCTTGAATTTAAACCTAAAGAGAAGAAGAAGAGGGGGCAAGGTGAGGAGAGAGGTAATTTGTATAATGGTATTGCTATGGATGGAGACACCAATACTGCCAGATTTAATTATTCCTTTCATCTTGCCTTATTTCACTCTTGAAGATCAATATGCTTGTTCTCTCCGTAAGCAGCAACGATTTCAACAATCTAAACATAAATTTAATCATGTGCTGCTATCTCAGTGTTTATAGACTCTGTCAAAGACATACCCCATTATAATTATTTTCTCAATCATTTGCCACAAGAGAAACACTTCAGGCAGCACTAAAACTTAACTTAATCACTAGAAACAATATCAGCTCAACAAATAGATCTTATTAGATGGTCATTTTTAAAAAAGAGTAAAGCTCATTTCCCGATACTTTAATTTTCTGCTAAATTTCAAATTGTATTTACATACAGAAATTCAGCTATTGCCATATTTTATATGAACCATAAATGAAAAAGCATCATGAAGATTGTTATTAAAACTGATTCCCAATGTAGCATATGCAAATTTCTAAGTCACAAACCACTGGGGGTAATTTGTTTCTTTCCTCTCCAAAAAAGAAGTATATGTTAATGCTAAAAATGAGTGCAGCCTATAGAAATGACTAAAAGTAAGTAAATGGAAATGTTAGGAGACATAATGCTTATAAGAAAATTGGCTGTTCAGACGAGCTCCAAAACTCTTTCAGATTCAAGAAATTTTGAGATGAAACTAATTTAAATTACAAAACAAATGTAGAATTGCACAAGAAACCAATAATTTTCTAACTGTGAGCACATCATATATAAATAAAATACATATATTTCTCTGAAAGAAAAGGCAACCTGCTTAAAGTTATTTTAAAGACAAAGGTAGGA
This sequence comes from Daubentonia madagascariensis, assembly GCA_023783475.1. NCBI lineage: Eukaryota > Metazoa > Chordata > Mammalia > Primates > Daubentoniidae > Daubentonia > Daubentonia madagascariensis. Next base: position 11,702,249 of record JAKFHU010001436.1, read on the forward strand.
TCTATTAATATGACATCAAATATTTGGTTTCAAAAATATGAACTTAATATATACAAATTCATGACATAATCAGATAAAATTCTATCAATTTCTTTTCAAAGAAATTCAAAGAATTTCAAAGAAATTCAAAGAACTTTCAAAGAAGTTCTAAAGAGTACATTTTATTTTTTTATTATGACCTATTAAAACTCACAAAATATCTAGAGAAAAATAAAACAATACCCTGTAGCTACTGCCAGATTTAGTTAAATCTACCATTTTGTCATATTCACTAAAAAAAAAATGTTGCACATTTAATAGAAGGTCCTATATATCCTTTTATAAACCCATCTCCTTCCTTGCCTCCCCATAGGCAAGTACTGTCCAATGATTTTATATTCTTTCTGTCCATGATCTTGTACTTTTAATACTTAATCATGTTAAATATATAACACATTGGATGCATGTTTTTATACTTTATGGAAATGACATCTATAATATTATGATTCTTTATATATATACATATATATGTATGTATGTGTGTATGTGTGTTTTCATCGATGGTTCCTGGCTTGTAACTCCTACAACCATTGTTATAATCTTTTGTTATAATGTTGGGGCACTTTAGCCCTCAGAAGTAGGCCTAAGGAAACAGAATCTCTCTCTCTCTTATTGTCGCCTGCTCTCCTTTCACCTGACCAGGACAGGACCCTAATCTGATTGTGGGTCATAAGACCCTCTTTTCAGAGAGGGTCTTGCTTCATACCCTAGAGGAAGAAATGCTCCACAGAAAGGCCAAGATAATTCTGATGGGATGGGGAGCCTGCAGCCTTGGGGCCACACGTGGCCTTCTGGATTCTTGAGTATGGCCTTTTGACTGAATCCAAATTTTACAGAACAAATCCTTTTAATGAAGGATTGGATTTGGTGAAGTTTGAATTTGGTTGAGGGGCCACATGTGGGGATCTGGAGGGCCACATGTGGCCTTCAGGTCACAGGTTCCCAACCCCTTATCCAATCACATTTTGACACAGTTGTCCATGCTGAAAGCTGCACATGTGAAGCCTGATAGGAAGGTGAACAATAACTCATCTATGTGCCAGAAGGGTGGTACACCCAACTCCACAGGGACAGAAGCTCCCTTGCTCTGGACCCTTCCAGACCTTGTTTTATGTATCTCTTCATCTGGCTATTTATTTGTAAACTTTGAAACATCCTTTGTAATAAACCAGCAATGTAAGTGTTTCCCTGAGTTCTGTGAGCCACCCTACCAAATTAATTGAACCCAAAGAGGGAGTCACGGGAACCCCATTTTGAAGCCAGTCAATCAGATGTTCTGGAGGCCCATACTTGCAACTAGTGGGTAGGAGGGGGTGGTCTTGTGGGACTGAGCTCTCCACCTGTGGGATCTGATGCTATCTCTGTGTAAGTAGTGTTGGAACTGACTTGAAGGACACCCAGCTGGTGTCCACTGCAGAGTTGATTGCTTGCTTGCTGGTGGGGAGAAATCCCCCCCACATTTGGTCACAGAGTCTTCTGTGTTGATGATTGTTATGGTGTGAGAGCAGAGGAAAAAAAACAGTCTGAGATTTTTTCTCCAAACAACATCCTATCATAAATAGCATTCCATATTTTTCTTTCTTTGCTTGAAATTATGTTTTTGAAATTTATCTGTATTGATACACATTTATATTGATAGCACTAGTGAATTTATTTCAACTGCTATGTAGGATTCACTGTAAAATATAACACATTATTATTGTTTATTCTCAAATTGATAAACAGTTATTTCCAAATTTGTTGTTCCTCTAATCAAATAATGATTATTCTTGCACATTCCCTTTTAACATATGTGCAAGAAATATGCTATGGAACCTGACTAGAAGTAGAATTGTTGAGTTTCTGGGAAGGGCATCTTTGACTTCATTAACTCATCTAATTGCTTTCTATTGTGTTTGTACAATTTAAATTGTGGTCTGTGAGATTTCTTATTGTTCCACATCCTCACCAAAACTTGTTTTTGTCAGGCTTTTTAAAATTTTATCAATGTGAAATTTAAGTCAATTTTTTTGTTTTAAATTGTACTTTTCTGGTTGCCAGTAAGCCCTCTGTGACATGAGTTTCAAATATTTTCCAGTTTACCATGTGTCTACATTCCTTGTTTATGGTGTCTTTCTAACCTTTTTGTCCTCATTAATGTTAGCTCTGTTATTTATTTCTTCCTGTCTGTTTTCTTTGTGTTTGTGTCTTTTTTTCCAGCTTCTCAAAGTGAATTCTTAACCCATTTTTTCCAAGTCTTCCTTTATTTTTTCCTATTTTTAAATACACATTTAAGGGAGTGATGTCAACAAGATGGCTGACTAGAGTTGCCTGGCATGTGACCCCCTGCCCCACCCCAAGAAAAAGGGACCCAAACAATGAATAAGTAACTGTATTTTAACTAGGGTGGCTGAGGAGCTGTGCTGGAAAGCACTGGGGGAGAGGCAAAATCCCCATGGAATATGGAAGCCTACACTGTCTGTCAAGGGAGTGAGGTGCCCTGCTTCTGCCACATTATCTTCCCACTAGGATTAACCTGGAGCCAGGGAGGACTTCTTCTTACAGGGAAAAGGTAAGCTGGAAAATGTCAGTGGTCCCCATAACTGCCACAGATACCAGGAATACTTGCTACAGAAGAGTCTCCTGGTCTTCATAGGCCCTGAATCCAGTTAGGAGAGTTGCTGGAAGTACACATGCTTGCATTGCCCCACAGTAGAAGCCCACTTTGAACTTTCCACCCCCATGGCATAAGCTGCTACAGCACACTGTCATCTTAAAAATGAACCCACTGCTAAGGTGCATCCTGCCATGGGGGCCAGTAGCCACTGACTCTTTCCATGCCCGAGGCACCGCCATTATTTTACCATATTCTCATGGGTACTTGTAGCACCATGACCCCAGCTGCCTGGTGCCTGGGCCTAATGGAACAACTGAGACCCTGGTGTTTGAACCTAAGTGACACCCTACCTCCTCCTTGGGAACAGGTGGACCTGTACAATGTGGAAGCTGCCCTACAGCTGGCTAGCCCAACACACCCATGCATACCTGCCCCCAGCCTGACAGCTAGGGTGGCAGTAGTCTCACTCCCTAGAGAGATTGCTGCACAACTGGCCAGCCCACTGAGGCTATATACACCTCTGTCCAACTTGACAGACAGTGTGGCAGCAGCCCCACCCACCAGAGAGTCTGTTGCATAGGATTATAGCATGAGGATTATAGCTGAAGAAACTGCACAGAAACCACACTACTGAGTCCACCCAGAACTAAAGCCAATGCACCATACCCAACCAACAGCCTAGGACCTGTGTATAGGAAAAGTTCTCTCCCTACCACAGCTACTCAATAAAATGGAAAAAGTGACTGTTTCACTATGTGTGCAGATATCAAAGTAGGGACACACACACACACACACACACAACCATGAAAAAGCAAGAAAACACAATGCCCCTAAAGAACACAATAATTCCCAGGTAACAAACCCAAAAGAAAAGGATATTAATACAAAAGCCTGAAAATGAATTCAAAATAATCTTAAGGAAACTCAGTAAGGTATAACAGAATACAGACAATTTCATAAAATCAGGCAAACAATTCATGATCTGAATGAGAAATTCAAAAAAGAGATAGATAGTATTAAAAAAGAAATTTTGAAGCTAAATAATTCAATGAACAAATAAAAAGTACAATTAAGAGCTGTAACAACAGACTAAATTAAGCAGAGAAAGAATTTCTGAATTTAAAGATAAGTCTTTTGAAATAGCCCAGTCAGAGAAAAAGAAGGAAACAAGAATAAAAAAGAATGAAGACCCCCAGAGGACTTATGAGATACTATTAAGCAATCAAATATTTTCATTATAGAAATGTCAGAGAAGTGATGGATAAAGGCACAGAAAACATATTTAACAGAATAATAGCTTAAAAACTCACCAAGCGTTGGGAGAGAGATGAACAACCAGATTTGGGAAGCTCAAAGATCCTCAATTGGATTCAACCCAAAGTGATCCCATCCAAGGCACATTATAATCAAACTGTTCAAAATCAAATACAAACAGATCTCTAAAAGCTACAAGAGAAAAGAGTCAAGTCACATATAAGGGAATATCTTTTAGACTATGAGCAGATTTTTCAGCAGAAATCTTTCAGACCAGGAGAGAAGGTAATGATATGTTCAAAGTGCTGGAAGAAAAAAAAGTGTTAGTCAAAAATACCATACACACCAAAGCCATCATTCAGCAAATAAGAAGAAATAAAAGACATTCCAAGACAAGCAAAAGCTGAGGTAATTCATCACCACTAGTTTGGCCTTACAAGAAATGCTTAAGGGAGTACTACAACTGGAATTAAAAGGAAGATAATTACTGTCATAAAAACACATGAAAGTTTAAAACTTACCTTTAGAAGTAAATTCATAATCAAATTCAGAATCCTTCAGTGTTGTAATGGTGCTATGTAAGTCTTTTAATCCTCTAGTATGAAGGTTAAAAGTCAAAATCATCAAAACAACAATAGCTATGATTAGTGGTTAAGGACCACACAATAGGTAAAATGTAAATTAATACAACAAAAATATAAGTTGTGAGGCGGAGAGAAAATATCTATTTTTATGTAATCAAAGTTGTTATCAGCTTAAAATAGGTTATTCAAACTAAAATGCTTTTTATGTTTCCCCCATAGTAACCATACAGAAAAAAATTGCAGCGAATATACAATTCGCTGAAGAAAGAGAAAGAAAACAAAGCTTAGCACCACAGAAAACCACCAAACCAAAGAAGTAAACAATAAAAGAGAAAGAAATGAACAAAGGATCTACAAAACAACCAGAAAGCAATTAACAAAATAGCAGAAGTTAGTCTTTACCTGTCAATAATAACCTTGAATGAAAATGAATTAAATTCTCCAACTAAAGATACAGAGTGGCTGAGTGGATTTAAAAAATAAAACAAGATTTAACTACATGCTGCTTATGAGAGAATCATCTCTCCCTTAAAGGCAAACACACTGAAAGTGTAGGTATGGAAAGAGATATTCCATGCAAATGGAAACCAAAATGAGACAGAATAGCCATATTTATATCAGATAAAATAGACTTTAAGTTTAAACTGTAAAAGGAGATAAAGGTCATTTTACAATGATAAAGGGATAAATTTAATAAAAGAATATGATGGTCATAAATATATATGCACCTAACACTGGAGCACCCAAATAAATAAAGCAAATATTACATCTGAAGGGAGAGATAGACTGCTATACAGTAATACTAAGGGAATTCAACACCCCTCTTTCAATAATGGACAGATCATCCAGATAGAAAATCAATGAAGAAACATCAGACTTACATTGCACTGTAGACCAAACCGACCTAACCAGATACTTACAAAAGATTCCATGCAACAAATGCAGAATACACATACTTTTCAACTGCACATGGATCATTCTCCATGATAAATCATATATTAGGCCACAAAAAAATCTTTAAAAATTCAAGAAGATAGAGATTGTATAATCTTTTCTGACCACAATGGTATAAAACTAAAATCAACAGAAAGAAAAATTTTCTAAGCTTTACAAATACATGAAAATTAAATAATGTGCTCCTAAATAACCAATGGGTCAATAAAGAAATTAAAGGAAAAATTAAAAAATTTCTTGAGACAAATAAGAATGGAAACACATCACACCAAAGCATATGATGTCATAAAACAGCAAAAGCAATTTTAAGAGGGAAGATTATAGCAAAAAATATCTACATCAAAAAAGAATTATTTCTAATAAACAGCCTAATGAGGCACCTCTATGAACTAAAAGACAAGAACAAACTAAACTAAAAGTAGAAGAAAGGAAATAATAAAGCTCAGAAAAGAAATCAATGAAATAGAGTTTATTTAAAAATTAAAAAATTGATAAAATGAAGAGTTGTTTTTTGAAAAGACAAAAAAATTAACAAATCTTTAGCTAGACTAAGACCAAAAAAAGACAAGGCTCAAATAAAAGCAGAGGTGAAAAAGGATACATTACAGCTGATACCACAGAAATAACAAAGGATCATAAGAGACTATTATGAGCAACCATACCACAGTTGTTCAACTATTGTGAAAAATTATGCACAAAAAAATTGGATAACATAAAATAAATGAATAAAATGATGGACATATAAAACCTACCAAGATTATGAAGAAATAGAAAATCTGAGCAGATCAATAACAAGTGAGGAAACCATATTAGGAATAAAATGTCTTCCACCAAAGATAAGTCAAGGACCTGATTGTTTCAGTGCTGAATTCTACCAAACATTTGAAGAACTGATACCAATTCTCTTCAAACTATTCCAGAAAATTGAAGAGGAAGGAATGCTTCCAAACTCATTTTATGAGGCCAGCATTACCCTGATTCCAAAACCAGACAAGGAAGACAAGAACTTAACAATAGAAGAAAATTACAGGCCAATATCCCTGATGGACATAGACAAAAAAAATTTCTCAAGAAGGTACCAGCAAACCAAATCCAAAATCACATTAAAAAGATAATCCACTATGATCAAGTAGGATTTATCTATTCCAGAGATAAAAGAATGCTTCAACACATGCAAATCAATAAATGTGATACCTCACATTAAAAAAGACAAAAACCATATTATCATTTCAATAGATGCAGTAAAAGCATTTGACAAAATTCAACATTGCTTTATGATAAAAAATTTAACAAATCAGACATGGAAAGTATGTATTCCAACACAATAAAGTCTATATATGACAAACCCATGTCCAGCATCATACTAAATGGGGAAAAGTTGAAAACTTTTTCTCTAAGATCGAGGACAAGAATGTCCACTTTCACCATTTCTGTTCAATGTAGTACTAGAATTCCTAACCAGAGAAATTAAACAAGACAAAGAAATAAAGAGCATTCAAATTGGAAAGAAGGAAGTCAAATTGTCCCTGTTTGCAAATTACATGGTCGTACATACAGAAAATCCTACAAAACACTGTTAGAACTAATAAACAAATTCAGTAAAGTTCTAGGATATGAAATAAACATATAAAAATCAGGAACATTTCTATATGCTAGCAGTGAACTACAGAAAAAGGAAAGAAAACATCCATTTTCAATACCTACAAAAAAATAAGATAACCAGGAATAAACTTAACCAAAGAAGTGAAAGATTGCTACACTGAACACTATAAAACATTGATGAAAGAAGTTGAAAAGAGCACCCATAAATGGAAAAATATCCCATGTTCATAGATTAGAATAATTAATATTGTTAAAATGGCCATACTACCCAAAGAGATCTACAGATTTAATGCAATCCCTATCAAAATACCAATGACATTCTTGACAGAAATAGAAAAAAGCAATCCTAAAATTAATGTGGAACTACAAAACACCCCAAATAGGCAAAGCAATCTCGAGCAAAATGACAAAGATGGAGGCATCATGCTACCTGACTTAAAAATATACTACAGAGCTGTAGTAACCAAAACAGCATGATACTGGCAAACAAAAACAAAAAACAGACTCACAGACCAATGGAACAAGATAGGGAAGTCCAGAATAAATTCTTATACCTAGAGTCAACTAATTTTTGACAAAGGTGCTAATAACACACCTTGGGGAAAAGACAGTCTCTTCAGTAAATGTCAATGGAAAAATTGGATATCTACATGCAGAAGAATGAGACTAGACTCCTATGTCTCACCATATAAAAAAATCAACTCAAACTGGATTAAAGACTTAATTGTAACACCTGAAATTATAAAATTACTAGAAGAAAACATATGGGAAATGCTTTATGACATTGGACTGGGCAAGGGTTTTTTAAATAAGACTTTGAAAATACAGGCAACAAAAGCAAAAATAGACAAATGATATATCAAAGTAAAAAGCCTTTACACAGCAAATAAAACAATCAATGAAAAGACAACCTGCAGAATGGGCAAAAGTATTTGCAAAGTATACGTCTGACAAGGGGTAATATCCAGATATATAAGGAACTGAAATGACCCACAGCAAAATAAATAAATAAATAAATAACAAATAAATTAAAAAATAAAAAAATAGAAAAACTCAAAATCACTCAAATAAAAAATGGGCAAAACACCTTAATGGACATTTCTCAAAAGAAGACATACAATGGCTAATGGGTACGTGAAAACTTGGTCAACGTAACTAATCACCAAGGAAATGTAAATGAACACCACAATGAGATACCACCTTAGTCCAGTTAGAATGGTATTATTGAAAAGACAAAAGAAAATAAGTGTTGGCAAGGATGTTGAGAAAAGGAAACACACACTGTTGGTGGGAATGTAAATTGTTAAATAGTACAGCCATTATGGAAAACAGTATGGAGTTTCCTCAATAAATTCAAAATAAAACTACCAAATTATCCAGCAATCCCATTACCTGATATATGTTCAAAGAAAATGAAATCAGTATGTTGAAGAGGTGGCTGCACTCTCATGTTTATTACAGCACTATTTGCAATATACAAGATATGCAATCAACCTAAATGTCCAAGAAGGGATGAACAAATACAAAAAAGCAGTATATATACACAATTGAATACTACCCAGCCATAAAAAAGAATACAATCCTGTCATATGGGACAACATGGGTAAACCTAGAGGACATTATGTTAAGTGAAATAAACTAGGCACAGAAAAGCAAATACCCCATGATTTCACTCATGTGGAATTTAAAAAACCAAAAGTTGATATTATAGAAGTAGAGAGTAGAATAATAGGTACCAGAGATTGGCAGGTGGGCTGGAGAGGGAAGAATGGGGACAGGTTGGTCAATGGGTACAAAGTTACAATTATTTAAGAGATAGGAGGAATAAGTTCTGGTGTTCTTTGCACAGTAAGGTGACTATGGTTAACAGCAACGTATTGTATATTACAAGATAGCTGGAAGAGAGGCTTTTAAATTTTCTCAACACAAAAGAATGCTAAATGCATAAGATGATGGACACCCCAACTACTTTGATTTGATCACTATACAACATATATATGCATTAACATATCAAATTGTACTTCATAAACATGTACAATTATAATGTTTTGATTAAAAATAAATAAATATGCATTTAAGGTTTTACTTTGGTTTGAAGACTTTTTTCTGGAGGCAATGATTCATCCAATGCAATAATTTAAACAGTGGGAATTTTACAAATAACAGGCTGAAGTCTGTAACCATTTTTTAAAGCAAGGGGATCTTTTTTGGCTTCCTTCATATCACATAATATGAGTGGCCAAGCTGCCTAGAGGTTGGGGCAGGTTTTGCACACATAGTACAAATTTAATAGTGCCTACCTGCCATGCCCAGTAATCATGAACATGTACTTTTTGAGTCAAGATGTTTTAGCTACACTCCTTTAGGGCTGTCTTATAAAAAAAGAAGTTAGAGTTCTGTGTAATAAGGCCAGAAGTGAGCCCTAGTCAGCAGAACGACTTCTAGGAACATGACTGTGTGACTAGGGATTTATCCTTAGATACTGTTAGTTTAATCCAGTATCCTCTAATTATGCCTTTCAGTACATGCCATCGTCCCTGGACAGCAATCAAATACCTTCACTGGAAACTTCCTTTTTGTAGATGTGAAAGGCTGGAATGGTTTATATATATGTGTGTGTGTGTGTGTGTGTGTGTAAACACACACAGCATATCTTTTCTATTTATTTGTATTTCAAAGTATTACAGGGGTACAAATATTCATGGTTACATGGATCACTTTTATAATACTAGAGTCATTGTAAGTATGCCCATCACCCAGATAGTGTTCATTGTACCCACTAAGTAGGTTATCACCCAACCCCTCTTCCCCTCTCCCTTCTGCTTGATTTCCATTGAGTTTTACTTCCCTCAATGCACATGTGTGCTCATCGGTTAGTTCCAATTTCATAGTGAGCACATGTGGTGATTGTTTTTCCATTCTTTAGATAGTTCACTTAGGATAGTGGTCTCTGGTTCCATCCAAATTGTTGCAAAAGGGATTAAGTCATCGTTCTTCATGGCCAAGCACATACATATACCAGATTTTGTTAATCCACTCATGAATTGGTGGGCACTTGGGTTGATTCCACATCTTTGCAATTGTGAATTTTGCTGCAATAAACATTCGAGTGCAGGTGTCTTTTTGATAAAATGACTTTGATTGGGTAAATACCCAATAATGGGATTGCTGGATCAAATGGTAGGTCTACTGTTAGTTCTCTTAGGAAACCCCGTACTGTTTTCTATAGAGGCTGTACAAATTTGCAGTCCCACCAACATTGTACACGTGTTCTTTTCTCTCTGCATCCATGCCAGCATCTATGGACTTTTTAATAAAACCCATTCTAACAGGAATAAGGTGATATCTCATTGTGATTTTAATTTTAATTTCCCTGATGATTAGTGATGTTGAGCATTTCTTCATACGCTTATTGGCCATTGGTCTATCTTGTTTTGAAAGCTCCTGTTCATGTCTTTTGCCCACTTCATGATGGGGTTGTTTGTTTTTTTCTTGCTGATTTGCTTGAGTTCTGTCTAGATTCTGGTTATTAGCCCTTTATTGGATCTATAGCTAGTGAATATTTTCTCCTATTCTGTAGGTTGTTTATTTGTTCTGTTGATTATTTCCTTGGTGGTGCAGTAGCTTTTAATTTAATCAAGTCCCTTTTTTTGGAGGTGGTTGTTGTGATTGGCATTGGGGTCTTCTTCATAAATTTTTTGCCTAGGCCAATATCTAGAAGAGACTTTCTAACATTTTCTTCTAGTATTCTTATGGTTTCATGCCTTACATTTATGTCTTTTATCCATCTTAAATTAATTTTTGTGAGTGGTGAGATAGATGGATCCTGTTTCATTCTTCTGCATGTGGCTATCCAATTTTCCCAGTACTATTTATTGAATAAGGATTCTTTTTTTGCAGTGTATATTGTTGTTTACTTTGTTAAAGATCAGTTGGCTGTACGTGGATGATTTTATATCTGGGTTCTCTGTTCTGTTCCACTGGTCTATGTCTCTATTTTTGTGCCAATACCATGCTGTTTTGGTTACTATGGACTTGTATTATAGTTTACAGTCTGGTAATGTGATGTCTCCAGATTTATTCCTTCTGCCTAAGATTGCTTTGGCTATTTGGGCCTCTTTCTGGTTCCAAATGAAGCCTAGAATTATTTTTTCTAGATCTGTTAAATATGATGGTATTTTGATGGGGATTGCATTGATCTGTAAATCACTTTGGGTAGTATGGACATTCTACCAATGTTGATTCTACTGACCCATGAGCAAGATACGTTTTCCCATTTGTTTGTACCATTTGCAATTTCTTTCCTCAGTGTTTCATAGTTCTCTTTGTAGAAATCTTTCACCTTCTTGGTTTTATATATTCCTAGGTATTTTATTTCCTTTGTAGCTATTGTGAATGGTATTGAGTCTTTGATTTGACTTTCTGCTTGACTGTTATTGGTGTATAGGAATGTTACTGATTTGTGTACATTGATTTTCTATCCTAGGACTTTGATGAATTTATTTATCAACTCCAGTGGTCTCCTGGTGGAATCTTTGGGGTTTTCTAGATATAAGATCCTATAATCAGCAAAAAGTGATAGTTTGACCTCTCCTTTTCCAATTTGGATACCCTTGATTTCTATCTCTTACCTGATTGCTCGGAATAGGACTTACAGCACTATGTTGAATACAAGTGGAGAAAATTGGCATCCTTGTCTCATTTCAGTTCCAAGTGGGACTCCTTTCAGCATTTCCCCATTCAGTATGAGGTTGGCTATGGGTTTGTCATATATGGCTTGTATAATTTTGAGGTATGTTCTTCTTTAAAACAAATGACTTGGGAGATGAGGAAAATGGCAGTATGGTAAAGGCCTCCTACCTCATTGCTCCCAGGGAAGGAGGTGAAGAGCATGGATGGCTGCCTGTGTGTGGATCGCTCACTCCAATAACGGCATTGTGAATTTGCAGAGAAGCAGCGTGGGACAATCAGCACAAGAAAAAAGGTGACAGGGAGATAAAGTCACAAAGATCAGACAGCATGGGGAATACAATAGAGTACAGAGCACGGGAAGGATGCACTCGCCAGGTCAGCACAGTGTGATCTGACCTGCAGGTGGACACGCACCATCCCCACAGATTTCCCATCCACTCAGTCAGGAACAAGCCTGGAGTTGGTGCAAAGTCGTTGCACAAGACAGCAGGCTCTGTGGAGAGGAAGTAATTACGTGAACTATATGGAACTCTTGGGTGCACTGTGCCAGGACTCCACTGGGCTGGGGAGGAACTGGGCTGAGATATAGCTTCCTGGGACAGTATGCTGGAATTTGGAGATGGGCACCTCACCCTAGAAGTCAGTGGGACCAGGGCACAGGAGTTGAACAGAGAGCAACAGGCTATGCCCTTGGTGGCTGCCAGCAGTTGCCTACGTGGGATCCAGGTGGGTCAAGAAGAGCCACACTCATGGTGTGGCTGACCTGAATCAGCGGGACCCTGGTGTATGCTTGCTATACAAGGCTGGTTGGCAGCCAGTAGCCATCTTTAAAGGTCCCCTGCCTAGAGCTGACTGTTATCTAGGTCTCTAGCTTCACCCCACCCCCATCCCAGGGACTCTCCTGCCTGCACGATGGGTTACACCCTTGGAGGCCATAGACAGCAGCCTCCATGGGCTCCAGGTGGGACAAGAAGAGCCACATTGTCTGCATGGCTGACCAGTATAGGTGGAATGCTGGTGTATTGGAAACAGTTTGCAGCCCATCCATCCGGTCCTGCCTGCCCTGATGTCACTGTTTCCTGCATACTTGGCCCTAGTGCCCACTCTACAGGTCCCCAACCTCTCCTCCTCTGGAGAAGGGCCATATTGAAGGTTGCTGTGCCATAGTGACTCAATTTGCATAAGCACTGGTTCCTATGGCAACCAAATGCCTCAGGAGCAACAGGCTGAATCAAAGCAGCTGCCCCCATCCCTACGCACTTTAATAGGGAGTTCAGCTTGATCCAAGAGTTCCTTCAGCTGCCACTATTCTCCTGGTGGGAGCATCCCCCTGACAGAGACTTCTGGGGATAGAGAGGCCCACTAGCCTCACCTTGGGGTCTAGTGGCAGAAAAGGGGGTGCACAATTAAAGATCCCCCATCAGCCAGTGACACGTGAAGATGCACATCAGTGGGCCAGACACATGAACGGTGGGGAAATTTGAGAGCCCATCTTGGGTGGAGAGGAAACACAAGTGGTCCGAACGGAGGGGAAAGTGCCTGAGCTTGTGGACAGGGAAGAAAAAACATGAATAGAGACCTCAGCAATCACATCACTTGGTCCCTCCATCAGGAGCAGCCCTCCAGCTCAGAGAAATAGCTCAGAACTCCATAACAGTGGCTCCCCCTAGCAGCCAGATAAGCAATCACTGAGCTACACTCACCCATGCTCTTGCACTCCAGGTGTGAGCTATCTTGCTCCTTCCCCTACCTCAGTGGGAGCAGGGTCGAAGTAACCCCTGGGAGCTACGAGGCCCCTCCCAAAGCTTGGGGCTTTCGTATACCCCACCAGGGAGACCAGAGCCTACCATGGGTCCAAAAGATTACCTAGGTAACTGTCTCCCCTATGCAAACTACAATCAACAACAGCAGGAACAACCCCATAGCCAAAAATATTGCCTTCCATCTCAAGCTATTAGGGAGCTGTGGATTTGTATCCTCAAGTACAATACAGCAGCTTGGAGCTTAAGCTGGGGGAACAAACTCACTACAATCGACTAGGAAGAAGTGAAAACAACAGGTCATAGGTAACCCAAAAGGTCCTTCAAACTTGCTAAAATACACCTAAGGCAATACAGGACCAGCACTCCTCTCTCCAGCTCTGTCAGGGAATGATCCTTGGGGTCTTTCTTGGAGGCAGGACCATAAACTAGCGCTAGCACTCCCAGAACTTAACCAAAAGGCCAGATGAGAAAGAATCAGCAAAAGAACACAGGAATCATGAAAAATAAGAGCATAAAGTCACCTCCAAAAGAAATCATTAGCTCCTCAGCAACAGATACCAACTTAAATGAAATGGGTAAAATGACAGAGGAAGAATTTCAATTATGGATTGTAAGAAAGCTCAATGAAATTCAAGCGAAAATAGAAACCCAACACAAAAAGCCACAGGAACAATGCAAGAAATGAATGAAAAATTCTCTAAAGAAGTCAAAGTATTATGGAAGACCCAAACAGAAATACAGGATATGAAAGAGGCATTCAGGGATCTACAAAACACAGTGTAAAGGCTTAAGAATAGACTGGATCACACAGAGGAAAGAATCTTAGAGCTAGAAGATAACTCCTATGTGCTAAACCAAATCAGTTGAAGAGAAAGAACACAGAAGCAAGAGACATGAACAAAGCATTCAAGAATTGTAGGATTATGTAAACAGGCCAAACATAAGAATCATAGGCATCCCTAAAGGTGAAAAAGAAAATACACAGGCTGGAAAATATATTTGAAGGAATAATAGAAGAAAATTTCCATGGCCTACCCAGAAATTTCAATGTCTAGGTACAAGAAGCACAGAGGACTCCTGGGAGACTCAATGTGAAAAGGCAATCATCACACCACATAGTTATTAGGCCAGCCAAAGTAAACACGAAAGAGACACTCCTTCAAGCACTAAGGCAAAAGCAGCAGGTAACGTACAAAGGAAAACCTATCAGACTAACTGCAGATTTCTCAAGGGAAACCTTACAAGCCAGAAGGGACTGGGGCCCCATCCTCAGTCTTCTAAAACAGAATAAAGGCCAACCTAGAATTCTTTATCCTGCTTCTTATATGAGGGAGATATAAAGACTTTCCCAGATAAGCAATCCCTGATGGAATTTGCGAAGACCAGACCTAACCTGCAGGAGAAGTACTCAGACCTGCATTATACACTGACCAGTGCAATAAACACCTACCAGTGTAAAATCACCCAAAAGCTAAAGTCCAGAACCCTGATTCCACAATGGCTTGAGAGGTAAAACAAAACAATAAGAGTCCACACAACAGGATGAACAGAAATCCACCCCAAATATCAATTCTCTCAATAAATGTGAATGGCTTGAATTTCCCATTGAAGAGACAAAGGCTGGATGAATGGATAAAAAAGTACAAGCCAAGTACCTGCTGTCTCCAGGAAATGCATCTTACACACAAGGACTTATTCAGACTCAAGGTGAAGAGATGGCAAACAATTTTCCAGGCAAATGGAAACCAAAAGAAAGCTGGGGTTGCCACTCTTATATCAGATATCATAAACTTTAAAACAACAAAAGTAAAGAAAGACAAAGATGGTCACTATATAGTGGTGAAGGGAAAAATCCAACCAGAAGACTTAACAATCCTTAATACTTATGCACCCAACAGAGGAGCACCCAGATACATAAAGCAAATACTGCTAGATCTAGACAACATAATAAATAATAATGCCATAATAGCTGGGAACTTCAACACCCCACTGACAGAACTGGATAGATCCTCCAAGTAGAAAATAAGTAAAGAAACAAGACTTAAACAGAACTCAAGACCATTTTGGCCTAACAGACATCTACAAATCATTCCACCCAAACAACACGGAATATACATTCTTCTCATCAGCTCATGGAATTTTCTCTAAAATTGATCACATTGTAGGCCACAAAAGAGATCTCAACAAATTTTAAAAAATTGAAATTATACCATGCATCTTCTCAGACCACAGTGGAATAAAAGTAGAAATCAATTCCAACAGAAACACTCATCTCTACACAAAAACATGGAAATTAAACAATCTATTGCTAAATGATTATTGGGTCAAGAGGAGATTCAGATGGAAATCAAAAGACTCTTCGAACTAGATGATAATGAGGACACAAGTTATCAAAATCTGTGGGATACAGCAAAAGCAGTCCTGAGAGGAAAACTCATCGCCTTAAATGTCCACATCCAAAAGAGAGAAAGATCACAAATCAACAAACCAATGAACCATCTCAAGGAACTGGAAAGGAAAGAGCAAACCAATCCTAAACCCAGCAGAAGAAAAGAAATAACCAAGGTCAGAGCAGAACTAAATTAAAATGAGAACAAAAGAACTATACAGAAGATTAATAAAAAAAAAGTTGGTTCTTTGAAAATATAAATAAAATAGACAGGCCTCTTGCTAGATTGACCAAAAGCAGAAAGGAAAGGATTCTAATAAGCTCAATTAGAAATGAAATAGGATAGGTGACAACTGATATCACAGAAATACAAAACATCATGTTTGAATACTATAAAAATCTCTATGCCCAAAATCATGAAAACACGGAGGAAATGGACAAATTCTTAGAAACACACAACCTCCCTAGGCTCAATCAGGAAGAAATAGAATTCCTGAACAGACCAATATCAAGGACCAAAATTGAAGCAGCAATAAAAAATCTTCCAACAAAAAAAAGTCCCAGACCAGACGGGTTCATGCCTGAATTCTACCAAACGGACAATGAAGAACTGGTACCTATACTGCAGAAATTATTCCACAACACTAAGAAGGATAGAATCCTCTCAAACTCATTCTATGAAGCCAATATCACCTTGATACCAAAGCCCAGAAAGGACACAACCAAAAAAGAAAACTACAGACCAATATCCCTTATGAATATAGATGCAAAAATTGTCAATAAAATCCTAACAAACTGAATTCAACTGCACATCAGAAAAATAATTCATCATGATCAGGTGGGCTTCATCATACAGGGATGGTTCAATATATGCAAATCTATAAATGTAATTCACCATATAAATAAAAGCAAGAAAAAAGATTATATGATCCTTTCAATAGATGCAGAAAAGGCTTTTGACAAAATTCACCACCCTTTTATGATAAGAACTCTTAACAATATAGGCATAGATGGCTCAGACCTCAAAATTATTAAAGTCATTTATGATAAACCCACAGCCAATATCATATTGAAGGGGGAAAAATTGAAAGCCTTCCCACTTAGAACTGGAACCAGACAAGGTTGCCCACTATCTCCACTTCTATTCAACATAATGTTGGAAATCCTTGCCTGAGCAATCAGACAAGAGGGAGCAATCCGGGGTATCCAGTTTGGGGCAGAAGAGACCAAACTTTCATTCTTTGCAAACGATATGATATTATATCTAGAAAACCCCAAAGATTCAACCAAGAGACTCCTGGAATTGATAATTGAATTCAGCAAAGTCTCAGGATACAAAATCAATGCACACAAATCAGTAGCCTTCATATACATCAATAACAGTCAAGCCAAGAATCAAATCAAAGACGCAATACCTTTCACAATACATCAAAGAAAATTAAATATTTAGGAACATATTAAACTAAGTAGGTGAGAGATCTATGTATGGAGAACTATGAAACACTGAGAAAAGAAATTGCAGAGGACGTAAACAGATGGAAAACCCTACCTTGCTCTTGGATCAATAGAATCAACATTGTTAAAATGTCTGTGTTACCTAAATTGATTTGCAGAATCAATGCAATCTCTATCACAATACCAACATCATTTTTCTCAGATCTAGAAAAAATAATTCTACACTTTGTATGGAACCAGAGACTACCCTGTCTATCCAAAGCAATCTTAAGCAAAATAACAAATTGGGAGGCATCAGTCTACCAGACTTCAAACTATACTACAAGGCTATAGTAACCAAAGTAGCATGGTACTGGCACAAGAACAGAGACATAGACCAATGGAACAGGACTGAGAATCCAGATATAAAACCATCCTCATATTGTCATCTGATCTTTGACAAAGCAGACAAAAACATACACTGGGGAAAAGAATCCCTATTCAATAAATGGTGATAGAAAAATTAGACAGCCACATGTAGATCCACACCTCTCATAAAAATCAACTCACAATGGATAACAGACTAAATCCTAAGACATGAAACCATAAGAATTCCAGAAGAAACCATTGGAAAAATTCTTATAGACATTGGCCTAGGCAAAGAATTTGTGAGGAAGACCCCCAAAGCAATCACAGCAGCAACAAAAATAAATGGACCTGATCAAATTAAAAAGCTCTGCACAGCCAAGGAAACTATCATTAGAGCAAACAGACAACCTACAGAATGGGAGAAAATATTTGCATGCTACATATCTGATAAAGGGCTGATAACCAGAATCTATACAGAACTTAGGAAAATCAACAAGAAAAAATTGAAACAACCTAATTAAAAAGTGAGGAAAGGACGTGAACAGAAACTTTTCAAAAGAAGACAGAGTAATGGCCAAAAAACATATAAAAAAATTTCTCAACTTCTCTAATCATCAGGGAAATGCAAATCAAAACCACAATGAGATATCACTTAACTCCAGTGAGAAACCTCAACATTTGTACCCCATAATATTCTGGAATAAAAAAAATTAAAAATTAAAAAAAGAAGTCCCAATACAAGGAATGTTGGCATGGATGCAGAGAAATAGGAAAACTCATACACTGCTGGTGGGACTGCAAACTAGTACAACCTCTATGGAAAGTAATATGGAGATACCTCAAAGAACTAAAAGTAGAACTACTATTTGATCCAGCAATCCTATAACTGGGTATTTACCCAAAGGAAAAAAAGACATTCTATTATAAAGACATCTGCACTGAAATGTTTATAGCAACACAATTCACAATTGCAAAGATGTGGAAACAACCCAAGTGCCCATCAATACACGAGTGGATTAATAAAATGTGGTATATGTATACCATAGAGTACTACTCAGTCATAAAAAACAATGGTGAACTAACACCCCTTGTATTATCCTGGATGGAGCTAGAGCCCATTCTTTGAAGTGAAGTATTACAAGAATGGAAAAACAAGCACCACTGGTACTCACCATCAAATTGGTACTAACTGATCAATACTTATGTACACTCATGGAAATAATATCCATCGGGGGTCAGGCAGGTGGGAGGGGGGTGTAGGGGATGGGGACACTCATACCTAATGGGTTTGGGGCATACTGTTTGGGGGATGGGCAGGCTTGTAGCTCTGACTTGGGCAGTGCATAGGCAATATATGTAACCAAAGTGTCTGTACCCCCATAATATTCTGAAATTAAAAAGGATAGATAGATAGATAGATAGATAAAAAATAAATAAATAAATAAATAAAAAAAACAAAACGAACGACTTACTGGCTTGAAGTTGATGCGAGCTGATTCAATGGGGAAGAAACCAAGTTTCTCCATTGACCAAACTTAGTTTTTTTCTTTAAGAGTAATGTTGATACCTGAAGGTTATCAATAAGGTCATTTGCCTTATGTACTTACCACTCACTAATTTTTCAATGAGTTTTTTGGCTTTTAAAAAATCTTTTACAAATATTCTAAGGCCCAAAACTTTTGTTCTATATTATATTAGAAATTGTCCCCACATCCCTTGCAGGTGTGACAGCTATGCATTATTGCATCTTACAGAACACTGCCTTTGAAGATTCATTTATCATTTAGTTATTCCATTTAAATTTGTTTCCATTATTATGGTTTTCTGGGTTTCAAATTATTTTAATCTTTGGAGTCCTTGTCTATCATTGTGTTCCAGAATAAGAATAAAATTGCCTTTATTATGAAAAGAAACCCATTTCCTTCTCCTCCTCCTCCTCCTCTTACTCCTTCTTATTTGTTTTAAAGTGTTCAAACATGGATAACATGCTGAATAAGTTTTTCTACAGAACCTTCATTATGTGGACCCCACACATAATTTCTTAGGAAAATATTATGAATTAGATCTACAATTGTACATAAAGAAGGAAGTGTTTTGCCTTTTACCTTTTCTTTTCTGATTTTTTTAAAAGAAACTACATGAGTATATTTGACAAATAAAAGTTGGAAATAGAATTTCTAGAGTCAACCACAGAAATCATTGGCCAATTTTCCATCACTAGATGTTTTAATAGTCACCTTTTATTGCAAAAGTAACAAGTTTATTTTTTCCCACTAAAAGACTGCAAATTGCAAAATTTATACATTTATGCTATTAATGAGGATTGAGTTCAGTGATGTGCTTCATAATTATTTAACAGTTGGCTCTCTAGGGGAAAAAAATCCCCAATTTTTAGCACTTGCTGATTTCTATAGTATAAATACTATCACCAAGTCTGATTTCAAGCTCCCAATGTGATATAACTAAAAGTGGAATTGGGAAAGGATTCCCAGAAGTACACCATTATGTAGTATTTCCACCATAAAGATTGATTATGTACGTAACCTCAAGAGTATAGATAATATTAAATTAAGTAGGAAGTCATGAGCTTTTTGTCTCTATTACGCTTGTTTTTAATATAATTTATTTACTTGTAGATTTACATAATTACTTTTTAAATAATGGCTGTCATTAACAATTGACTCTCAAAATTTAGTGATTGGCTCTATTGAGCCAGTATGAACCACCTCCAGCGCACCACTGGTTCGGTCTGTCTCTGCTTCTTTGGTTTTATGACTTGATTTTGTAAACAGTTTTAAGTGAAACATAATAGTTGCTCTTTTCAGGAAAATTATTCGTTGGTAAATAAATTTGCTATTTCAACACATATAATCATTTTTTTCACTATCATTCCATTAATTTCCCATACTTTCTGGTCATCTTATATTTCCATTAAAATTAATTAAAATTTTGCTGGCACTTAAAGGGGAAAAATTTTCCTGTGGTTGAATTTACATTCATATGAAGTCTTTGTCTGAAATAAGCTGATTTTATTACAAAGATTAAAGTTAAAATTGAGGTCTTTTTGTTGTTCAAATTTACTTCAGTTTAGTAATGTAACTAAAATACTTTCATTATTCCATTTTGGATTTTTAAAGAAAAACCAATATAAAGTAAGAAAATAAAAGCTTATAAATCAAACTGTCTTAGATCCCAATCCTGGCTCTGCTATTCACTATCTGTGTGCACTTGAGCAATTTATTTAATTTTCAGAGACTCAGTTCCTTTTCCTTAAAATGGAAATAATAGCACCCACTTTCGTAGTTGGGTAAACAATATTGATAACACATATATTTAAAACATTTGATTTCTGAAAAAATTTTGAGAGAGCTGATCAACACCCCCTCCTAAAATTCTGTATTTAATTTTGTATTTATTTCTTTTCAAATGGAAAAAGTAATATAAACACACAATCAAAAGAGTATAAAGTAAAAATAAGTTTCCTTCATGTCCCAAGCTCTTGGTTTCCTCTCTCCATACTTTGGTAGGAAGTATACTTTCTTACCAAATTCTTCAAGCTTCTTATTCTCCTTACAGAAATAGTCAATGTGCATTCAGACACATCTATGTACATAAGGATATTCAGCACCTTGTGTTTTCACATGACAATATATCTTAGAAATTGTTCCATTAAAGTGCACATAGAGCTGTCTCGTTCTTTAGCCTAGCTACCTAGGACCCTACTAGAAGGATGTGCCAACATCTATTTGACCAGTCCTCCGTTAATGAAAATTTAGGTTTTTCTTTTTTTCCAAACACTATTTAGGTGTTTCTTTTTTTCCAAACACTATCACAATAAATATCTTTGTACACACATTGTAGTGCATATGTGTAGTAATATCAGTGTAACAATTTCATAGAAGGGAAATTATTGAGTCAATAATTTCTTCATTTATAACATGCAGAGTTACTTTGAGAATTTAAGGAGATAATTCAGATAAAGTGCTTAACATAGAGTCCACCATATAGTAAGCACTCAGTAAATATTAGATATTATTCGTAGGGCACCTATGACTCTCAATGCCTGCAGGCAAGGCAGGATCCAGGAGCCTCAGGGCATCTCTCAAACAAAGAGAGGCAGGTGCTGGCTGTTGGGAGGCTGAGCACTCTGGCAGGTGTACAGGACAATAGTAAAGGGATCTGAGGGGGTGTGTCATTACACTATTTCATTTTCTTTAAAAATGGCCTGACTGGATCCAGTAATTAGGTTCTAGGCTTAAATGGTAGATCACTCAGCCAAATTATTATTTTTCTTCCACATGATACAACCAGTATGACTGAATTTCTCATTTTTCAGTTGATTACTTTACCAAGTTTTAGACAATTTTATGTAAGCATTTAAGGCAAAAGAAGTTTAGGACTATTACTTAAGTTTATTCACTAATATTTATTACTGAATTCAGGGCATTAAACCACCTTCTCTGATGAGAAAGCCAGTAAGCTAGAAACTGGCTTATCATCTGCAGTATCAGGCACCCATGCCTTTGGCATTAGAGCTGATGTATTGACTCTGCTATGTTGCTCATGCCAAAGCAGGGGCCTCACAAATCCCAGTTTTTAATTGGATTTTCCCCCTATTTGTAACAAACAACTCTCCATCTCTATATTTGGATAAATGCTTCTTCCCTGCTGAGTGCTTAAAGGTTCAACATTCAAGAAAAGAGGCAGATTTATCCTGGCTTTTTATTTTCACATATTGGATTACTTTCTTGGTATTTATTGAGCATTCAAAATGTGAAAGGTTCTAAAAACTAAGACACCTTGCTTCCTGTCCCTAGAGCTAATCATGAAAGGAAAAGAAACCATTTGAATTAATTAGCTATTTATATTTAAAGGAAAGAGAACTGTGGTTTTTTTTTTTCTGAAAAAAATGTCAAAGTATTTAACCTCCTTACCCACCATAGTGTGCATATTGAGGTTCTGCAATTAGCCTGTGGTGAGCCTAGCTTGAGGCCATGCACTTTTCTGGTTGCTCTGCCATGATGTGCATAAAGTATGTTCTTTGTCCTAGCTACTTTCAGGGAACTTAACTGAATATCAGAACCCAGATCCTATTTATGGTCCTGGCTACCGTGCTGCTTTTGCTACTGGGCTGTCTGAAACATTTTGTGAACAGTTATCATTTCTAATAACCTGGATGCTAGTCAGCAAGCAACAATGAAAATGCAAAGAGAAAGGATTGTCAGAAGGCAGGAGCAGACTGTGGAGGGGAGAGGTGTTTACCCGGATGGGAGGCAGATCTGAACTGCACTGATTAATCTTAACCTTCTTTTTACCTTTCCCCAACTTCTCTTAAATCCTCCTTCACTCTCCTATGGCTCTCGTTCTCATAGTCATGACCAAGAGAATTTCTTTCACCACAGCTGATGTTATTTATATGAAGAACTAAATGATGTGGGATCCAAGGATTTTAACACTCCAAAGGGACGTACGCATTCTTAAAGAAGTGTTGGCTAATGCCTTTGAACTGCTGTATTATGCTAGGATATTTTAGGCCCAACTCTCTCATACTTGTCTATTCCACAGGTGTTGCTTGGTCTTCTAACTATTTAGGAGATAAAATAGGAGAAATCTCCTAGGGCACCACTACACTAAGGCTCTGACTCCATCTTTTTTGTGTGTAAGGCCATGGAGTCAGGGAGTAGGGTTCTCATGAAAACCTGAGTCCCCACCAGCTGTCCGCCTGAGGCCTCTTCCTCACAGTTTCTCCTTTGTACTTTCAGTTTTTCCACCTATACCGACCCCTTCTTCTTTGCCTGTGAACATGTCCAGTTGACCTTCTAGCTACGGTTTTTGTCTCCACGTCTCTCCTCCACCTCCTTCTCACCCGTCCACTTGCTCACTCCTCAGCCCTGCTGTCTGGCCTCTGTTCCCATCACTCAACTCTCTGACATAGCCAATAGGCCGGTCTCACTGTCACGCTTGTCAGCTCCCTTGTCTTTTGACCTCCTCTTCCACAGAAACTGCTCTTGCCTGAGACACTAATGATTCCTTTCCGTTATATCCAATAGCGACTGCTCAGTTGACCTCTTGGCAATGTTTAGTATCTCTAACCCCTCATCCTAGTTGGCATACTCTTCCCTTGTGTTATAGAACACAGACCTCTTTCTGGTTTTTCTCCTACCTCTCTGGTAACAGTTGCCTAGCCTTCATTGTTGTCTCTTCTTCCTTGTCCTATCCCTTAAATATTGATATTCTTCAGAGATCTGTCTTGGCCCCTTTCTGTTTTGTTTCCTGGGAGTATGTGTAGTAAAGCTCATCCTCTTCTGAGGTTCCAGTTTTCATTTATGTGGTAATGACTTCAAAATTTGTATTTTCAGACTTGGCCTCTCTCATACACATCAAACACATATTCAACTGCCTACTAGACATCTCTTTGTAAGTATAATCTCAAATTTAACATCATAAGAACAGGCCCCTTCCTACCCCTCATCAAATCAAATTAAACACACTCACATACATACACACACACACACATATACACTATCCTTAGCTTCTTAGCTACTTTTGTGTTTGTTACTCAGTGAATGGCAACACCAACCATCTGGTGGCCAGGAAGAAACTATGTATTTTTCTTGACTCTTCTCTCCCACTCCCCTTGCCCCTATTAAAGTAATCACAAAGACTTCTACCTCTGCCTTTTGAGTCCATGCACATTTCTCAATCCTGTGATTCTCTGGATAGAGTTCAAACTCCTTAATGTAACCGTCATGGCTCAGAAATAATTGGCTTTGTCTTTCCAGCCTCCTCTCTTCCTATTTGCCATCCTGTGTTTTCCGCTCATTTGTACCTTGTTCTCACTCTAAACTGAACTTTGAACACAGCATGGGAATGCTCTTCCCAGTTCACTGCCCCATTCTCATGCCACTTAGAGGTTGCTTTCTTCTGGGATCTTTTCCTGACCCCACAGTTTGAGTAAGGTGTTTTAGAACTCTTCTGGGTACCAGAACACCACGTACTGCGCTTCTTTCCCTCTCTTATCACCTTGCAGGAGATTGGTGGGTTCACTTGTCTATATTACTCACTGGACTATAAGCTCTCTTGGATATCAGAAGCCATCTACCTCGTTTATCTTTGTGACCCCAGAACCTTATATAATGCCTAGCACATAGTGGGTTTTCTAAATAAATAACTCCCAATTCTACATCTTAGCCCTGGCCTATTTCCTGCAATTTAGCTGCCTGCTGAGCATTTCTAATTGTTTCTAGCTAGTACCTTCATTTCAATGTACCCCAAACTGAACTCAAGTTCCTCTAAGATTCCAGACTTTCTTGTCTTTCCATGGCAACATTATTATTCCAGTCTCTTGGGCTCCAAACGTTGGCATCATCTCTGGCTATTCTCTCTCCCTTGCCAGCCACATCCCGTGAGTTGTCAGGACCGTAGATTCTGCTTTTATAAAGTCTCTCCAATCTTTCTCTTCTTTTACTAGTCCCACCTCCACAGTCCTAGTGGAAAAGATTTGTTACATTTTGGCGAGATGACTAAAATAGTGAGTCTTGTGGGTTTCAGCCTCAATCTCCCTCCAGTATATCCCATTATTAGATTATTTTCTGAAAAGTACAGTACAAATTATTTCACTTGTTAAAAATCTTCAAAGATTCTCTATTTTCTATGTAGTTAAAAACCAAATACTTAGACTAACATTTAAGGCCTTCATTAATATGGCCCTGGTCTGTCTGTTCATCCTTATTTTTACTATTTTACTATAAGAATGAGATGCTTCAGTTAAACCGCAGTGTTCTACCAGCAAGTTCTATACTTTCCCACCTTGACACATTTGTTTCCCCTCTCCCTGATCAGCAGAATGCCCCTCTTTCCAACCTCTTCCTTCATACGTTGAAATCCTCCCCATGTGTCAGGGTTTATCACAGAGGCCACCTCCATCATAAAGCTTTTCCTGACTTTTCTTGATGAAATATGATCTCTCCTGCTTCTAAACCTCCAGAGCTATTTTCTTCCCATATATGGTACTTATCAGTACTATATCTGTACCTGCCCTTTACTGTAATCACACGACTCTGACTAATACTCTGTTTCTCTTTCTGTAAATTCACTGAAGTTAGTGATGGTGGCTTACTTATTTTTTGTTATAACCCACCCCAGCACCAATCACAACTTCCCTTGTACATGGATATACACACATACACATATATATATACACAATAAAGCCCATGGGCTCATGTACTTGCTGTCTCCTTGAAAAAAGGAGTAGAGAACCATTGCTCTGCTCTTTTCTTTGCATATATTCATGCAGGAAATGTACACTGATACACTAATCATGGCTATACTTTTATATTCCCATGCCTCTAAGATACAGCTCATTCCTTTGGCTCATAATCCTTTTTTAAACTAATTAAGGCTAGAGACACTACTGTACCAGTTCTTTGCTCTCTTGTATATTTGGGAGAATCCCTTTATGGAACTGTACACCTCCCAGGAATCACCTGCACTTCTATGTTTCCCAAGAAATTGAGATAGACCTTACCAATTCCTGGGCAACTTTAGAGAGCCCTGCCCTTTCTAGGTAAGATCCATGTTCACATTCCCAGATTAAGTCTCCAGCCCCTCTGGGACTTGAGAATGAAGAGAGGTTGTTCTCGTTGTTCTTAGCCTGAACAAAAGGGACTTCATGCCTGACTTGTTCCCCAGGAAGAACAAACACAGCCATGTTTACCCTCACCAGGGCACATTTGCAAGCTGAAAAGGCCTGGGCATTCATCCCTTTCCTGTTTAGAGTAATAGGAAGCCCAGCTGGGTGGTTACCAGGTTCACAAAGAAACAGGCAAAATTTTGGCAAGTCATTGGGAGACCTAGCAACAAAATTGACTTTCCCCACCCCCTTTCCCATCCATTTGAAATGCAGGGTGCCTCAAAGCAGCATGAAATCCCTGGGAACTTCTTGTGTCCTTTCAACAAATCAGCTCGATGAAGGGAGATGACTCAGACTCCTTTGCCTCCGAAAGCCAGAGCCAACTCTGGCTACCAGCAATCTTGGCGTCACAAAAGAACAATTTACTCCAGGTCCTCTCCCAGACTCCAGTCAGTCTCTCTGCTGCTTCAAGTGGCATCAAAGAGGGTGTGTGTACTTTGTTGAATTATCACTGCTCTCTGGAAATATCTCTTTGATGGCCTGTATGTGGAAATGTGCCCATTTACAAATGGATGCCTCTACTTGCCAAGTAGCACAGCTCAATGCAAATGAAAAAAAAAACTCTTCCTTTACATTTAGTGAAATTTTTTTGCAAATGGGGCAGATCAGCTCTGGCCAATTATGTACTGGTTCTGCCGACTCTCAGCAATTTAAGTCTGTTAATTAAATTAAAAGTTGCCTGCTTTCTGTGGTGCAGGAGAAAGGATTTATACATACACCCATGCATACATATCTGGAGCCTTTTTGTAGGAAATGTGTCCGCTGACTCTTTGTACTGGTCTATAAACTAGTTCTAACGTGGCCTGGAGAAAGAGTGCTGAGGGCACATTGAGACCAGGAGACACGTCTCATCGCCTGACGGATGGGAGAAACCACCCAATAGATTGCCTCATTTTTCTCTGGAGGAGGAGGGGCTGCACCTCTGCTCAGAGGAAATAAATCACAGGGTCAGAGGTCAGAGGTTATTAGTCTATAAGGTTTTATGACCTGTAGCTGACAGTTATTTCTCTTGGATAGAGAAGCAAGAGAGAGGGGATAAAGCGCTTGGTCTCTTTCTCATGGCTTATCTCTCCGAGTTCAATTTCCTTGTTGTCGCATCCAATCCCCAAACATTGCTTTCTCAGCGTTTCTGTTATTTGCTCTTCACTCTCTCATTCATGTTTACTGCTGTTTGCTCCAGCACCCCATTTACCTTCTCTCAGTCGTGTTACTACTGTTTTATTTGTTTCAGACAGCTCGTCATCCTTCTCCGGGAACTTACTGTCAGCAAAGATTTGCTTATTGACAAATTCCTGCCTCCTTGAAGAAATGCTGAATTAAATTGTAGAGATAAACCCTTTGTGTTGTAATTTTTTCTATTATTAAGGTTATTTTCTTAATTCTACATTTATTTTTGTATTTCTACATATTAGTTGGCCTTTAGATAAAGGGATACAGACTGAAGAGAAATAATAGCAACACTATCTTCCTTTTTTCACATTTATTTCCAATTTTTTTTTTGCTTTCTAATTTATTAAAAAATATTGAAAATTAGGCTTAAAAATCCATTATAGATTTCTCAGTAAATTTAAGAGTAAAATGAACCTCAGTACATGTATCTATGTAATTTATTTAGAAGAACATATTTCTTAATATTAATGGAGAAATATGTCCAAATTAGTTGTTTAAACACTACAAAGATTAGGGATAAAATGAAGAGTATAGTATCAGGACTTAACAGACCTCCTACATATTTCAAAGTAATAAATATTTTAAAATGAGTCTGGCATAGGACTGAAGGAGATCAGAGAGAGAGATAATGTTACAAAATGAATTTGGGAAGAGTCCTGTGCCCTTCCACATCCATCACAACCACCAATAACTGTCATTTTACTGCTGTGACATCTCAGCTAGATTGAAAGCCTCCTTGAGGCAGCTCTGTGTCTGCAGTGGGGCTCTGTGTCTAGTGTCTAGCATCATCCTGGCACACAAGGAGTGCTCATTAAGTACGTGCCCCATGAGTCAATGACTGAATAGAATTATCAAAGACTTGTGATAATGGAGCTCTGATGCAGGACTCTCCTATTCACATATCTGTTCTTCTCTGTCAAGCTGTAGCCCATAGTGCACCTCTTGTGGTTCTCCACCTGCACTGTGTTTTCTCACTTCAGGTTTCACACACACTTCTGCCTGACTGGAGCAGACCTGCTCTCCACCCACCTTCACCTCCTTGTTCCTTTTAGTGTTTAGTTTAGATGACCTTCCTCGGGAGCTGGGTGAGATGCTGCCACACATAACATGCATCAAACCCTACTGGAATTGCAAGTTTCACTTGTCTGTACCTTTTGCTAGACTAAGAGCTTCTTGAAGGTAAAAGAGTGTCTTATGTATATCTGTATTCTCAGTGTCTAGCCCCGAGCATAGGGCAGAGGAGAAGCTTAACAACATATTTCTTGAATTAATAATGAATGAAGGAATGAAAAGAACAAAGGGAGTGAAAGGAAAGAAGAGAGAAACAGATAATGGTGGGAAGGGATTAAAAAGAGGTCATCAGCCTTTACCTTGAGAATACAAAGCACAATCTCATCAGAAAATGGCATTGATTTTGACTCTAGGGCCCTCCTATGTGGACCATCTGGTTAGATGCTTGCTGTTCTGAGAGAATGAAGGGAAGGAATAAGGTTAGTTAGGGTAGGCTGTTCAGCTGGAGTATAAATGATTAGAGGTAGTGACAAGTAGTGTCATGTGTGGGCATTGTCCTCGCCATAAAGGGAAGACTGGGTGGGTTCTCCAACTCAATCTGCTGGAATTTATTTCCCACTATCCTCTAACTCATTCCTTCTCATCTGGTTAAATCTATATTTTTGTTGATTCTAAAATACCTTATTAATTTCTGCTTAATTTATCAACTTTTCTCAGTGTTCCTCTCTTATATTTTTCTTCTCCCCTTATTCACCTATAAAATATTAATATAATCCTTCCAGGATCAATTCAAATTTTTTCTGCCTCTACACTAATCTAACACTTCCAAACTAATCTAATCTAAGCCTGTCATTTTCAGAATACCTGTGATATTGCTGCCTATACCACACAACAAATATGGGACATAATTATGGATAACATTGTATTACCCACTGCTTTATCTACCCAGTTTGTCTCCCAACCAGACTATAAATCCCTTCAGTGCAAGGATTATACTTTCAAAATTTTGTAATCCCTCAAAGCACTTGGCCTGGTAACATACTAGTTAATAAACATTTGCTGCTGGAGAAAACTAGGTTAGAATATAACTTTTAAAAATATATGTTTATAAAGTAATATTGTCCTCAGACAGCTATCTAATTATCCTGTCCAAATTTTTGCCTCTGGGGCATCCTGGTTCCATGTGGATATAGATATGTACACGTAGATATATTTATAGGTGTAAGTATAGAGATGTAGAAAAGATATTTCATTGTTTTATTACAAACTTCACATTCAAGAAGTTCTTACACTTGCAAACTTCTTTTCTCTTATTCCTTTCTAAGAGGGCATGATAAACAGTTGTTTATTGGCCTTTGAATAATGGACTATCATAAATGCTACTTCTGGGTTTCTTCTTTCTTGGCTAAACAACCTTAGTCCCTTTAGATATTTAAATGCCATGAACAGATGCTCAATAATGTTCCTTCATAGTTAGGCATAATTTATAGTGCTTATTTATGGAAGTAGATGAAAATAGAAACATTATGTATTTTTAAACTTTTCTTTCACATATGGCATGCTTTACAGAGAGTGAGGATTTGCATGAATGGGTAGATGAATACAGCTGATATTCTCATTTTGGTCTCATCTGAAAGGGGGGAAACACAGGAAACATCAGAATGAAAGCTAAGATGCACAAGATGCTATTTTACTATCAACTCAGACCTTTCTTACACCAGATGGTGTTGGAAAAATGCTTTTGTTTCCAGGATGATGGGCATCTCCTCTGAATTTTGCTAGCCAGGCACATTTCCCCTCTTCTCAGCACCCACAGACACAGCAGCCATCTTTCATGCACCTCTTAGATGCAGCAGCTGGTTTGGCGTTTCCAGATACCTGTGGCTCTGGTATTAATAACTGCTTAGATTTTCATGACTGTTCCAGTCACATGTAGAAGATGCTCCCCATGATAAGCATAAGACCCTCATAAGTAGAATCATTTTAGGCACAGCTTTATTGAAAACACCATCAAATTTTAATTGGACCTACCAGACTTAATTTAAAAAGCTATGATGGACTATTTCCAATGTACTGTTATATCCAAATATCAACATAACATTCCGTGCAATCAAAAATATATGTGTGTGTGTTTGTGATGTGTAATGTGTATGGTGTGGGGAAGGGAATGTGGGAGTAGTGGTGGACTGAAAACATTATTTTAACCTTGTTTTTGTGCCATAGCACACAAGTTTTGGTATTGTCCCTCAAAAAAGACATAAGAGTATAGCAGCAGAGGGTAGCTAGTAACTAAATAAGCAAAAGAGAAAGAGGTTGCCATGCTAATAAAGCTTGATCCTGAGATGCAAGGAGACTTAGAGGTCAGCTAATATAACTTCCTATCTCATAGGGAGTGCCATTTCCATTGTCATCAATGAATATCAACTATCCTCAAAAGGCTAGATAAAAAGAGTGTTATTATTCATTTTGCAAAGATGAAGACAGAGAAAGGAAGAATCAAAGCTATTTCTGTGGGAAGGGTGGGGTAGAGTAAACATGGATGTAGTCACCTAACAGGAGAATATCAAACTTAATATCCAGGCACCTCTGGAACCCAAGAGATGGGTGTATGCTTGTGGCATTTGGTTTGGCAGGATGCCATATGAATTATACTTCTTGTCATAAGTGCTGGATGCTAGCACAGGCATCATCATTATAGCTACGTAGTGCTGAGCTATCCATGTGACTTCTCACCTGTAAAATGAAGGAGTAATATTAAATGATTCCTAAATTTTTTTCCAGCAATAAATTACATGATCCTAAAGAAAAATTTACTTCTAACAATGGATCAAGTTTAGAACATGTTACCCTAAGGTAGTATTATATGGATCTCAAGCTTTCTTCACATTCTCCTCTACTGAAAACTATACCTGCATGGGGCATTGTGTCTGCCCCACAGGATTACTCCACATCTTCTCTGGGCCCTACATTTTTCTTTATAAGATCAACTTGCTTGTTTCAGATTCTTCCCACAGACTCATTGTTGGGTTAGAGAGGTCTTCACTATTCACAAGGGTGATAACAAGGCTACTGTGAACCTTGTATAGGTTGTATAATGTACAAGGTCACCCAAATGAATGAGCAAGTGGGGGCTGTAAACTGTGTGTCTTGGTGCAGGTGCATCCACCTGAAGGCAGGCATGGCTTTTGTTAATTCACTGTATGGTATAGTATGGGCTTGGAGTATTCTGGGGGGTGGGATTCACCCATTTGTTTCATGCTCTGGAAAGGTCTGAACTAAACCAACACTGTTAGAATTGATTCTCTACTGCTGAACATATATCACAAAACTAATTACAAGAGACTCTTTCTTTGAGGCTAAAATAGAGATGTTATGTATCAGTTCCTCTTAAGGGGCAAAAGATTCCAGACAGTTCAGATTAAACTTTTGCATCAGCCTATTTTGTTGGAATAATGGTACATTACCATGGGAGGACACATTTTTTAAATGAAACTTATTGGACAAAACTTCCTCAGGGCTAACTTGCACTGAATCCCTGCTGCATGATCTCAAAAGGAATAAACCAAATTATATACAGTGCATTAGGTCTTAGCATGCATAGTAGAGTCAGAAGCAGATTCAAACACCCTCTGTACGTGCCATGCCTGGCAGGGGAAGGAAAATGTCATTGAAGCACTTGTTGATATTCCTTCTCTCTCATGAAGAATTCGATAGACTTTTCTGTAGATACTCAGCAACCTATTTGTGGCTTGAAGTGAAAATGTGGTGCATAAGGCTACCCTAAAATTTCATGGAAAATATAAGTTGTCCGAATTATCTTCCACATCAAATCAGACTGAAAATGGCTCCCATCACTTCTCCCTTCAACCATAAGGTGTTTCCATTAGTGCCAATTAATGCTGAGACCCTGGCAGTCTGTGTGCACGATTCATTAATGAGGAGTCTCATTTACAGTCGAGAAAGTAATTCAGTGGAGCAACTGCAATAATTTCCTGTCTTCTCCATGTGGACCCAGGCTCTGCCAACTGCTGACCTCTCACCACAGATAAGCTTCACTTCCCCTAGCCCATGACAGCATGTGATCAGGGGACAGTGGACATGGCCACAGTGATGGCGAAATTTCATCCCAGCCTCCATGATTATTTGAGACCAAACGGGAGACTGAGACTCTAACTCTGCCTTCTCAAATGAAATTTCTAATTCAATTAAGGGTGGTACAGAGAAGCCAAGACCTCTGTTACTCCGCAGCCCATTGCATTTCTACAAGGTACCCACTTCATCGACACCCTCTGAATCTGTAGAATATCCCGCTAGCCTCATTACGAACATGACTTCAAAAATCAAGCTGGCTCAATTAATTTGTAACCCTGCTCTGTGTCAGAGATGCTGGTTTTTACAATCTACATATACATATATTTAATTTTGCCTGAATATTTTATTGCTATGACTGTAAATACCATAGTTATGTATTAAATTGTAATAGCTAAGTCAATATTTTTTCCCCCTATCTAGCCCCATCCTTCCTATTCTTCGATCTAAACAGAGATACAAACAAGAGTGATTGGGATTCTGGGTGTCAGCCAGTCTCCCAAATCTGCTGTAGTGAGAACAGCGGGGAGAAGGTACCTGTAAGTCTAAGAAGCTAAGAAACAATAATCCTCTTCAAAATGAGAAAGGGGCTCTTTCTGCCTTGGAGGGAAAAACGCTAAAGGCCCAGCAATCTCTTTTCTCCATGAACTTGGCAGGCATCTTTCTCCCCACTCCCACACTTGCTGCTCCTGGAAGTAAGCAGGAAACACTTATTAACAGAGTCATTTTAAGCACTGCTTTGCTTAAAGCAGCATCAAATTCTAAAAAAAAAAAAAAAAATGAGTTTTAATTTTAATTTTTAATTTATTTCAAGTGGAAGCTTGGATGAAATATTATTTGTACTTTCTACAAACAATTGTGTAAGTAACGTTAAAGGGGAAGTGTTTATGCTGCTAAAGAGAATCAGCTGTTTTTCAAGTCTTTTAGCAACAGCACTTTTGATCAATATCCCTGCTGAGCGATTAAAAAATATGTGACCTTGGACAAGTCCCTAAACCTCTAAAGGCCTCAATCTGCTCATCTGTAAAATGAGACCACTGGATCAGATTTTCTTTACAGACCCTTATACCTCTAAGAGGCTATTATTCTATACGTTAATTGCAAATGACTTTTACCTGGGTGATAAAAGCAGTGGCCTAAAACACTATTGAAATGAAGGCTGTTTGTAGCTTCTTTTCTCCTGGATGAAGATGGAGATAACAATCATTACTTGGGGCTTTGGGGGCTACTTGCTTGTACTCAGGCTTTCTGGAAAGTTGAGATGCATTAATTGGCTATCTTCTGGATCTAAAGCTACTTCAAAATTGATTGGGGATTTTGTATTTTCTCTGTGAGATTGAGCAGTGGGTAGGTAGAAAAAGAAGTTATACTTAAACAAGGAAGCATAATTCTGCTTCTGGAGGGCTCAAACTAGAACAAAGTTCAGTCCTGCATAAGCCTCTGATAATTTTCAAGAGGGTGGAGGGACCAAAAATTTTCCAGGCAGGTTAGACATTTCTGATATATTTAAATAAACTGAGGCAGAACTTATACATCTCATAGTGTTAGGATGATGCCAAGTAAACTCTGTTAAATGTACTATCCAACACAACTAAAGTTATATTCTTTTTATGTTTGTGAATTATCATTTATTTAATGTTTGTGAATTGTCATTTATTTTTTTAAAAATATTAATACTTGCAAGGATTCAGTAACTATAATGCCTTTTATTCTTCATAAGGCTGTGTAGTCAGATTAAGCAAAGGTTAATAGCACCAGTTTGTTCTTTACAGAGTAAAGTAAAAGCCCATGGTCTATGGACGGAATTTACACAGGGTTAACTCTGTCCTTGCAAACCTGTATCAAAAAGGATGATAGGAATTTGGCTTCATTCCCTCAATGTCTATATCAGTAGAATAAGTGCTATAATTTCATTTCTTGTTCAAACTATTCAGATAACCCTTCACACAGAATTACAGCTTCTATTAAAAATGTGTATTCTTTCCCAAAGCCTTTTAACTCTCTTGTTTTAATATGAAACATTTGGGAGTTATACCAGCACATTGGGAAAGAATTATTATCCTTGTCAACATACTTAGGGAACGTGATTAATATAAGAAGTGCTTCTTCCTGACTAATGATAGGCTGCAGGAGCCTTCCCCAAACAATCGTGCAATTCAAGTCCTTTGTATCTGGTGTGTATCTGGCAGACTGGTCAATAGCTCCTGCTGAAGAGAAGTAATCCTGTCAATTTCAATCACAAAGCAACCTCTAAGGAAATTCTCAAGTCTGATAAGTAAGCTGGGCCTAAAACATCAGCCTTACCTGTGCCGCTCTTGCCTCAATAGAGATGTTGAATTCTAAAAGATGTTGAATTCCAAAGAGCAGACTGTATCAGGGAATCTGGAGTATGAATGACAGAGAAAGGTCAAGTACTGTAGTACAGATAAAGACAACCAGGTAAATGGTAAAAATCTTAAATTCTTCTTTTATATGATAATATAAGCAATAATAAAAGCTGTCATATGTTGAACACTTCTGCCAGCTAATTTTCTAAGCATACATGTATTAACTAATTTAATCCTCATATCAACCCTATAAAGTAGTTTATAGGACTAATATATGTAAATAATTTTTTCTACTATTTTACTTAATATTGTTTTGTTTGCATTTTCCTACATCATTTCTTTAAATTTTATTTGTAAAAGCTGTTGACTTCCATCATTTGGATAATCTATGACTTTATTTAGTCATTGAAATATTGCAAATTGGTTTGGAATTTTCCTCTTTGGCAAGAAAGGGCAGAGAAGATTCAGAAGATATAATAAGGGGACAGGTAAATGAGTACACATTTTACTGCAGTTTCTCAATGGTGTCAATTTTTTAAAAATAGATCTTTAGTTATATTTGTCACTGTGCCAAAATGGCTAGTAATAGATTTGGTGCCTAGTATAGGCTAAACTGTGTCTCGCTCCCCCCACCCCCAAATTTATGTGTTCAAGTCCTAATCCCCAGTACCTCAGAATGTGATTGTATTTGGTGATAGGGCCTTTAAAGATTGGGTTAAATGAAGTCACAATTGTGGGCTCTAACTCACGTGACTGTGTTTGGAGACAGGGCCTTTCAAGAGGTGATTAAATTTAAATGAAGCCATTAAGGTGGGCCCTAATACGATCTGACTAGTGTCCTCAGAAGATGAAATTTGGTCTCAAAGAATGACACTAGGGGGCTCATGTGCACAGAGGGAAGCCCATGTGCAGAGGCAACTGCAAGCCATCTGCAAGCCAAGTCCTCAGAGGAAATTATACCCTGCCAGCACCTTGATCTTGGACTTCCAGCCTCCAGAACTGTGAGAAAATAAATTTTTGTTGTGAAAGCTACCCAATCTGTGGCATTTTGTCATGGCAGCCCAAGCAAATTATTTAATAATACAGTGCCATAGAGCAAAAATACACATTTCAACTGCCTTCACATTAAACATTTCCCCTTTAATTAGCTAAAAGAAATTTGCATTGAGGAAAAAACAGGTCTTGATAAGCCTTTGTGACACATGTATTGAAAGCGGTGAAAGTCACAGCCTCACACTGTATTTCTGAAAGTAATTTAACCCTGGAAATTTAGTAACAAAACTGAAAGCCCATGGGGAGACTCCAGAAGAATGGTGATTTTTACAGACCCAACCGAGCAGCATTTGATGTTCCTCAATCTTAGGGACTATTGGACATCGTACCATTCCGTGACCGTGGTACCGTTAGGTCCATCCCCAGTGTGGCTCAGAGCAGTAACAACACAGAGAAATATCTTTTAATAGTCCTACCTTTCCATGGTAGAGTTGAGTCTTGAAATCAGCTCTCTTATGCCCAGTCTTTACTTTTTCAGTGTGTAGGCTTGAAAAATTTTAGAACATTCCGGCATGAAATTATATATTAAATTCTAATTATATGTTATATATTTATACTGTGCTTTGCGTAGTGGGAGGAAGATCTTAAAGAGTATCGACATTTATTCTTTTTCTTGAGGCGGTTCCGGGGCCCAAAATCCTAAATACTGAGATGGTTCATCTTAACCACATTATTATGATGGGTGCTCCTTATGCATCCTGGAAAGCAAGGCCCATTTTTAAATGGAATCTTTAAAAAAATTGGCACAAGCTTTTACGATAGTGTCTTGATTAAGAACTCAAAAAAGATAAAAGCATATGCTATCATCTTTAAACACAGATGTCTCCCTACAGAGATATATAGTCAATCACATGTGCACACGCATGCACGCACACATGCCCTCAGACACTGCCTTTGGTTACCCATTGAGGAATTTAATCACTTTCACATTGAAAAATATTTTCTTATATAGCTGATCTTAATCTCCAATGTAGCAGTTTATCTATTTCTTCCTTTTAGGTCTTCAGCTAAAAGAGAGAACAGCTGGTCTCAATCCTTTTTATGTCAGTTTTGCACATACTGGGGGACTTAAAATGGTGAGATAGGTCATGCCTGTCAGTTACAATAACAGACTTGAATTCATAGAACATTGATTCTTTTAGCTCCCTACCCATGAGAAAAACAGGGTGAGGAATAACTGGTGTTTGGCAGGATTTCACACATTGCTGTAATCTTTTTTTCAAACAAAATTTGTTCTCATCAGATTTGTCCTAATTCTTTAGCAAAAAGGTCTCAGGAAAGGTACAAAGAATAACCAATAAAATTTCTTCTGTTAATGATTGAAAAAAAACTCATGAAAAAAGACAACCAAGTCCCTCTGACTCTTCCTGTGTTGTTTGTATTTTACAAAACATGTGTTAAACAGTTGTTACCCACATTTTGTTAAACACTTGTGTTCCTCATGATTCCTGAATTGTTAGCTTTTAGATTAAAAATAAAGGTTTTGGGGTTTTGACTTCTATGGATTAGCTTGATTACATGAACCTTCCCAAAGGTAACGATTATCAAACCTAAATAAAATTAAAAACAAATGAAGAACTGCAGAGTGACCCACTAGAGAGGAGATTACTTTTGAAAGATGGACTGCAGTAGGAGAAACTTGCCATTTTGTGGCTACTTACCTAAAAAAACTTCAAGCATATTAGAAAGACACAACTTTTCATGCTTCCGGTGTCAGAAAATATATTAATAGTTTGGGGTTGTCAGAGCAGTCAGAATGTTTGGGGAAGAAATCTTGAAAGGGAAGGAGTGATCCCCAAAACAATTATTTAAAATTTACCCAGACCTTTGGCTAACCACTAAACTATGTATTTACAGGGGAGAGCCAAAGGGAGCTGGAAAAAAAAAAGGGGGCAGAAAGTAGAGGCTGAAATTACTGAGTGGAGAGTGCAGCTACTATCAATTCACAGAGTTTGACTGACTATAAAATTAACTGTCTGTTAGAATTTAAGAATAAATCACTCCCCAGATAAACATAACAGAATCCAGGAATCTTTACAACACATCATTCATAATATCCTATATCCAAATAAAAATCATTAGACATGTAAAAATAAAGGAAAATATGACCCTCACTCATGAAAAATCTTAATAAATGGAAAAAAATCTCCAGGTAAACCAGATGTTAAAATGAGCAAATACTTCAAAACAGCTTTTATAAATGTTTACGGTCCTAAAGGGGGAAATTAGTGCATAAAGTATGAACACAGGGAATCTCAGCACACAAATAGAAACTAAAAAAAGAAAAAAATGGAAATTATGGACCCCCAAAATACAATCATTGAGATGAAAAATTCACTGTATGGGCTTAAAAGTAAGTTTGAGATGGCAAAAGAATCAGTGAACTTGAAGATACATCAGTAGAAATTATCTAATCAAAAGAACAAAGAGAAATAAGACATGAAAGAAACTGGAATAGAGATTCACAGATCTGTGGGACAATAACAAGATTAACATACATGTAATTTTAGTCTTAGAAGGCAAGAGAGAATGAAATAGAACAAAAACACAGACAAAACAAATTGAGGAAATAATGGCTGAAATTTTCTCAAATTTACTGAAAACATCAATTTACAGGTCAAAGAAGCTCTTGAACTGCAGGCAGTTCAAATACAGAGAAAATCACATATAGGTACATCTTAGTGAAACTGATGCAATCCAAAGCTAAAAAGAAAATTTTGAAAGTAGCCAGAGAAAAAAGACTCAATGTCTTTCCCTCAAATGAAAAACCAACAAATGAAGGTAAGTTCTCATTAGTCAAAACTGAGGACAAGAGACAACTGAATGATATTTTAAAGTGTTAAAAGGGAAAAGAAACACCCTGGTAAACCAGAATTATATATGCAAAAAAAAAAAAAAGGATTAAAAAATGAAAGTGAAAGATACTTCAAATTAAAAAACCCAGAATTTATTGCCAAAAGACCTATACCACAAAAAATGCTAAATAAAAATACTCAAGGTGGTGTAGACATTTTAATGATGTTGATTTTGTCGATCCACGAGCATGGTGTGGTTTTCCATCTGTTTACATCCTCTGCTATTTCCTTCCTCAGTGTTTCGTAGTTCTCCCTGTATTTACCTCCTTAGTTAAATATATTCCTAGGTATTTTATTTTCTTTGTTGCTATTGTGAAAGGTATTGAGTCTTTGATTTGGTTCTCAGTTTGTTGTTGGTGTATATGAATGCTACTGATTTGTGTACATTGATTTTGTAACCTGAGACTTTGCTGAACTTATTTATCAACTCCAGTAGTCTCTTGGCAGATTCTTTGGGGTTTTCTAGATAGAAGATCATATTGTCAGCAAAGAGCGATAGTTTGACCTCTTCTGCCCCCATTTGGGTGCCCTTGATTTCCTTCTCTTGTCTGATTGCTTGGGCTAGGACTTCCAGCACTATGTTGAGTAGAAGTAGTGATAGAGGGCAACCTTGTCTGGTTCCAGTTCTAAGAGGGAATGCTTTCAATTTTTCCCTGTTCAGTGTGATGTCGGCTGTGTGTTTGTCATATATGGCTTTTATCATTTTGAGGTAAGTCCCATCTATGCCTATTTTGTTACATGTTCTTATAAAAGGGTGCTGAATTTTGTCAAATGCTTTTTCTGCGTCTATTGAGAGGATCATATGGTCTTTGTTTTTACTTCTGTTTATGTGGTGAATTACATTTATAGATTTGCATATGTTGAACCATCCTTGCAGCTCTGGGATGAAGCCCACTTGGATGTGATGGATTAATTTTTTGATGAGCAGCTGAATTCAGTTTGCTACAACTTTATTGAGAATATTTGCATCTATAGTCATGGGATATTGGTCTGTAGTTTTCTTTTTTTGTTGAGTCCTTTCCCAAAATAACAAATGACGGCATGGGTGCAGAGAGATAGGAACACTCATACCCCGCTAGTGGGACTGCAAACTAGTACAACCTCTATGGAAGGTAGTATGGAGATACCTCAAAGAACTGAAAGTAGAACTACCATTTGATCCAGCAATCCCACTACTGAGTATTTACCCAAAGGAAAAAAAGGCATTCTGTAATAAAGACATCTGCACTCTAATGTTTATAGCAGCACAATTCACAATAGCAAGAATGTAGAAACAACCCAGTGCCCATCAATATATGAGTGGATTAATAAAATGTAATATATGTATACCATGGAGTACTACTCAGCCATAAAAAATGGTTAACTAATACTTCTTGTATTATCCTGGATGAAGCTGGAGCCCATTATTCTAGGTGGGCTCCAGCTCCATCACAAGTATAACAAGAATGGAAAAACAAGTACCACATGGACTCACCATTAAATTGGTACTAATTGATCAACACTTACATGCACAAATGTAAGTAACATTCATTGGGTGTTGGGCAGGTGGGAGGGAGGAGGACGGGATGGGTAAATTCACATCTAATGGGTACAGTGTGCATTGTCTGGGGGATGGGCATGCTTGTAGCTCTGACCCGGGTGGTGCAAAGGCAGTATATGTAACCAAAGCATTTGTACCCCCTAATATTCTGAAATAAAAAAGAAGCATAAATTCTAAATAAAATACTAGCAAAGCAAAAAAAATTATGTTGTACACCATAAATATAATTTTTGTCAATTTAAAATAAATAAATTTTTTTTAAAAATTGAAAAAACATACTCAAGCTGAAGGAAAATGACAGCAAAGGGTAAATAGGATCTATGAGAAAGAATAAATATTACTGTAATGTATACATATGTGGATAAGTGTAAAAATATATATATTATGTATATACAGTTATACCTTGGTATTAATGGAGCAGCCCCTCACAGATACCAAAATCCATAGATGCTCAAGTCCCTTACATAAAATGGCATAGTGTTTGCATGTAACCAATGTACATCTTCTTGTCTGTTTTAAGTCATCTCTAGATTACTTATAATACCAAATACAATGTCAATACCATGTACATAGTTGTTATACTGTCTTGTTCTTTTATTTGCATTATTTTTTATTGTTGAATTGTTATTTTTATTGGTTTTTCTTCCAAATATTTTCAATCCTTGGTTGGTTGAATCTGTGGATACTGAACTTGCAGATACAAAGACCAACTGTATGTACATGTGTATATTTATATCTATCTCTATCTCTATATATCTATATTTGTATATGTTTCTTTAAAAGGATTAGGATGATTTAAAGGAAAAAATTACAACACTATATCATGGAGTTTATAACATTTGTGCTTATATATGCAATGTATAATTGCACATACTAGCAAAAATAGCACAAAATATTAGGGAGGTAAATGGAACCAGGCTTTTGCAAGTTTCAAATATTCTATGTGAATTAGTACAAGAGCAGCTCTAAATAAATTTTGATAAATTAAAGTATATTATAATTCTCAGAGCACCTATAAAAATAATGTAAAGGGTACAGCTAAAAAGCCAATGGATGAAGCAAAATGGAATATTAAATTTTTGGATAACTCAAAAAGATCAGGAAAGTAGAAATAGAATAACAAATAATTAAAAATAGAAAAAAGTTATTATCCTAAATCCATTCATATCATTAATTACATTAAGTATAAATATAATAAACACTACAATTACGGCAGAGCTTATTGGCTAGCTATAATAGTAAGATCCAACTACATTTCATCTACAAGATATGCACTTTAGATAGAAACATATATAGATGCTCCTTG
Organism: Daubentonia madagascariensis; assembly: GCA_023783475.1. Lineage (NCBI taxonomy): Eukaryota > Metazoa > Chordata > Mammalia > Primates > Daubentoniidae > Daubentonia > Daubentonia madagascariensis. The sequence goes on from JAKFHU010001436.1 coordinate 11,743,968, forward strand.
ATTTATGATGGGGTTATATCACAAGAAACCCATTGTAAGTTGAAAATATCTTAAGTCAAAATGCATTTAATTCACTTAACCTACCAAACATCATAGCGTAGACTTGCCTACCTTAACCATGCTCAGAACACTTATATTAGCCTACAGTTGAGCTAAATCATGCAACATAAAGCCTATTTTATAATAAAGTGTTGAATATCTCATGCAATTTATTGAATACTGTACTAAAAATGAAAAACACAATAGTTGTATGTATACTTGAAGTGTGGTTTCTACTGAATGTGTATCACTTTTGCACCATCATAAAGTCAAAAACTCATAAGTTGAATCAGAGACCATCTGTACATTAAATGTAAAAGGATGGAAGACGTTAGCCCATGCAAAAATGGCTCTATTTATGTCATACAAAATAAACTTAAAGACTAAGCATATTACCAGAGATAAATATGAGCATTTTATGATAAAAGGATCAATACATCAGGAACATACAGCAATTATAAATTTCTTTGTACCTGATAACAACTGCTTCAAATAAGAGAATTGAGAAACTGAGAGAGCAAATAAAAGAAATCAATTAAGGTAAAATCATATTATCATATATCTTAGTAGTCCTCTCTCAGTAATTGATACAGGAGTTAGGTGAAACAGTCAGTAAGGACATAGATGAGATACAGAAAATCTGAATGGCACTATCAACCAATAATAGAAAACTATATCCTACAAATGCAGAATATACACTCATTTTAGGTGTACATGGAATGTTCACCAAGATATATTGGCCATAAAACAAGTACCATTAAATTTTAAAGACTAAAATCGTAGAACTCTGACCTTAATAAAATTGAATTATAAATCACTAAATATTTTAAAATTAAACAATACACTTTAACCCATGAGTTAATGACAGAATTATAGGGAAAAGTATAAAATATTTTGAATTATAATAAATGAAATATATCAAAATGTATGCAGCTAAATTATTATTTAAAGGATTTCTTTATTTTTTTCTTTAAATACTTGTATTGGAAAGATTTAAAGGCTTAAGATAAACTATCACAGTTTCCACTTTGAGAAGGTAGAAAAAGACAAACAAATTGAACTTAAAATAAATGGAAGAAAAAAAGAGATATCAAAAATGGAAAACATACATATAGAGAAAATTAACAAAGCAAAAAACTGATTCTTTGAAAATATTGAAGTTGATAAACACCTGGCAAAAATGACCAAATAAAATAAAAAGCCTAAATTACCAATATTAGGAATAAAAGAAGGAATATTAGTACAGATTTTATGAAATTAAAAGGATAATAGTATGTTACAAACAAGTTTATACCAATAAATTTGATAATGGAAAAGTTCTTTAAGAAGTGTAACTCACCAGAAAGGATGCAAGATAAAATAAAAATCTGAGTACACTTATACCTATTGAAGAAATTGAATTTGGTTTTAAAAAATTTTCCTTCAAAGAAAACTCCAGGCTTGATAATTTCACTAGTGAATTTTATCAAACAATTAGTGCAAAGTAACACCAAAATTAAACAAATTCTTTCAGATAATAGAGGAGGAGAAAATATTTCCAAACTCATTTGATGATACCAACACAATCCTGATAGGAAAACCTTACAAAGACATTACCAGAATATTATAGTGCAATATCCCTCATAAACATAGCTCAAAGGTCCTTAGTCAAATCAAATGTAATAATGTCTAAAAATGACAATGCATCATGTGTTGTGGTATTTATCCAAGTGACTTAAGATTATTTTAACATTTAAAAATCAATGAAATACACTATAGTTTCAAAATAAAGAAGAAGGATCATGTGATGTATCAGATATGACTATTTCAACAGATAAAACCAAAACATATGGCCAAATATAAAATCCAATTATGATAAAGAAAAACTCTTAGCAACTTAGGAATAAAGGGAACTTCCTCATCCTGCTGAATAACATCTATAAAAAATCTACACTTACATCATATTTAATATTCTCCCTAAGATTTGGATTCATGCATGCATGTCTGCTCTTATTATTTCTATTCAACATTTTACTGGAGAACCTAGTCATTGCAATAAGTGACGAAAAAGAAATAAAACACATACAGATTAGAATGAAAGAACTTAAAACCACCCTTATAAAGAGATAACATTATTTTGAAGAAAAGAATCTAAGGAATTAACAACAATAAAAAATATTTCCCAAACTAATAAGTGAGGTTCACAAGATACAGTATCAACACACACACAAAATTATATTTCTGTATACTAGAAGCAACCAATTGGAAAAGAAAATTTTTAAAAATTCCTTTTAAAATTGTATAAAATATACATAAAATACATAGATACAAATTTGAAAAAGCCATTGCAAAACATTTATTTTTAAAACCACAAAGCATCACTAAGAGAAATGGAGAGACATAGTCATAGCTTGAAAAACCCAATATTTTTAAAATATCCATTTCCCCCAAATTAATCAATAGATTGAATATAATCTCAATCAGGATCCAGCAGGCATTTTTAATAAGAAATTAATAAGCTTATATTAAAATTTATATGAATATGCAAAGGACCTAGAATTTTCAAAACTATCTTCTAAGAAAGAAAAAGAAAAAAGCTAGAAGGTTTACACTAACTGACTTCAAGAACTACTAAAAGTTAAATTAAGACAGCATGGCATTGCCACAAAGATAAACAAATAGATCAATGGAATAGATTGGAGGGCCCAAATGGACCACGTTTATATGTCAAATTGATTTTCAATAAAGGTGCCAAGTCAATTAAATAAGGAAAGGACAATCTTTTCAACAAATGATATCGGAGCAACTGAATATCCATATGCAAACAAAAATGTTCAGCTCCTGGTCACACTATGCACAAAAACTAAGTTGTGATCGTTCAAAGACCTAGACATAAATCTAAATCTATAAAGCCTTTAGAAGACAGCATATATGGATATTTTTATCAATATTAAAAAATGAAGAAAATGAATAGATAAGCTATAGTGCAAAAAAAAATTCAAAATATATAATCACAAAACATATATTTGACAAAGGACTTGTATCCAGAATTCCCACAGATCAAAATATGGGCAGAAGACGTGAACAGACATGTCACAAATTAAGTTACACAAATGGCCAATAATTGCATGAAAAAGTACTTAGCATGGTTAATCATCAGGGGAAAGCAAATTAAAATGATATATCACCAAATTCCGAATAAAATGGCTAAAATGTAAAAGACTAACAACACTGATGTTGCAAAGATGTGAGCAACTGGAACTCTCACACTTTCCTGGTAAGAATGTAAAATTGCATAACCATTTTGACAAAAAAGTTTGTCAATTTCTTTTAAATTGCCTGCCATTTGATCCAGTTTTATGCTTCTATGTATTTATACAAGAAAAATGAAAGCATATGTCTACACAGATACTTGGACTAGAATATTCATGGCAACTTTAGTCACAGTAGCCCAAAACAGGAAATAATCTAAAGGCACATCTGCAGAAAAATGGATAAACAAGGTATTGTATAGTCATAAAGCAGAATACTACTCATCAGTAATCCCTGTTAATTCAATGACCTGTTAATTCACTCAACAACATGAATTACTCTCACAAATAATGTACAGAGTGAAAGAAACCAGACACAAAGAGTACATGCTAAATGATTTCATTTATGTTAAGTTTTAGAATGGGCAAATTTAATCTGAAGTAAAAAGAAAACCAGAATGGTGGTTGCCTAGGTTGGGATGAGGGGGATTTGACTGGAATGAGACACAACTAAACACTCAGGAGATATCAGAATGCCCTACATCAAAACAAAAGTGTGTACTGTGGGTCATTCAGTCGTATCCAGTTTTTAGAACTGTATATCTAGTATTTGTGTATTTTGGTACAGATGAATTTTACTTCAAAAAAAAATTAAAATACTACCACTAATACTACTAAAAATAATCAAGCATTTGATATAATTGGGTGAAAGTAAAGAGAAATTGTGAATGGCAGAATGTTGATAATTATAAAAAAGCTGGATGATAAGTCCATGTAGTTTCAGTATACTATCTTATTTACTTTGGTACAAGTTTTAATTTTTCTATAATAAAAAGTTAAAAAATATTTTGTATGAAATAAAAACAGTAAAATGAACAATTAACAGAAAATGGAGTGATCCAGTAATTATCTAAAATTTAAATATGTATTAGATTTTGCCTAAAAAAATTAAATCTAATTGCTCACATGCATAAATAAAAGTTTTTAAACTTAAAAATCAGTTGGAAAAAAATCAGTAATCAGATGACAAACAACCCAATTCAGCATTGGCAAAAAATTCAACTAGATATTTCACTAGAATATATAGATGACAAATAAGCATATGAAAAGATGCTCAACATCATTTGTCAATACAGAAGTACAAATTAAAACCACAGTGAAATGTCACTACATATCCATTTCAATAGCTAAAATGAAAAAGATTGACAATACTAAGTGTTAGCAAGGAGGTGGAACAACTGGTGGGAATACAAAATTAAACATACTCTTACCAAACTACTCAGAAATTTTACTTCTAGACATTTATACAAGGGAAATAAAAACATATGTGGAAAAAATATCTGTGAAGGAATTTTCATGGCAGTTTTATTTATACTAATGAAAAGCTAGAAACAATCCACATATTTATAAACTGTAGAATAGATAAACAAATTTTGGAATATCCATACAATGGAATGCAATTTAGCAATAAAAAGAACAAACTCCTGATATTCACATCATGGCCACACCTCAAAAGCATTGAGTTAGGTACAAGAAGCCAGAAACAAAATATTGTGTAGTCTATAATTCTGTTAATATGAAATTTTAGGAAAGGCAAAAACATAGTGATGGAAAGCACATCAGTGGTTGTCAGGGTCCCATGGGAGGGAGGAGGCAATTGGCTACAAAAGGGCACGTGAGAACTTGTTGGGATGATGGAAGTATTTTGTATCATGATTATAGTAGCGGTAACATAAACTCATCGAATCAAACACGTAAAAAGGGCAGATTTTACAGATTTAAAAAAATGGATTGGGAATGTGCTTCTATTATTACGTAGTCAGAATCTCTCTTCCATGGGAAATTTAATTTTCTTTCTGGTACTGTTTCTGATAAAATGGCAAGTATGATCACAGAAAATTCAGTAGTACAAAACCCATTAGACATGAAGATGCAAAATGGAAACCAGGCTTCTGCTTTGGCACAGGCACTAAAAGGCTCAGGAAACACTATGCACTACTTAGACTCAGTCTTATGACTCAGTCATAGTAAAAAGTTATCCCACTGAAATTGCTAATTGACTGTGTGGCTTTAAATACACAGTTCCCAAATCAGTTCTAAGTAAAGGCCACCTCCTTACGTGATATCCCACTTGCTGACTGTACCTTATGGTCACACAGTGCTTCTCCAAGAAATTGTCTCATAGTGTTATTTCAGAGTCTTCTGCCCTTCTGAGTCAGAGAAGGAGAGCTCAGTTGTTGATATTTGAAGTGGAAAAAGATGAGACACAGAAAATAACTTGCCCATATTGAAAGACAAATGGAGCTAAAAAAGGCAATCATTTGACTAGTGGTGGTATTAACCTACCCACAAAGCTTTGTGTTGTTGTTTTTGCAATTGTTTTAAGGATGAAGAATTCAAAATGTGACTTAGTAGCATCCCTGAGAATTCAGAATTTGAATAATCATCCTAAGATTATCTTTTTAATTTTTTATTTTAACTTTTAAATTGACAAATAAAAATTGTATATATTTATTGTGTACATGTTTTGATATATGTATACATTGTGGAATAGCTAAATCAAGTTAATTAACATGCATTACCTCACATGCTTGTCATTTTTTTTGTAATGAGAATAGTTAAAATCTACTCTCAGCAATTTTCAAGTATACAATATATTGTTATTAATTATAGTCACCATAATATACAATAGATCTCTGGAACTTATTTCTCCTAAGTGGAATTTTATATCCTTTGACCAATATCTCCCTTCTTTAAGGTCCTAGTTGCCTTTTTTGGTACCAGAAATCATAGAATGCAAAGGGGACAGCAGACATCACTTGATTTTAGTAAACCAAGAAGTGGTTTTTAGTACAGCCTCGCTGACAGAAAGCTGCCAATGCCAAAGCTGTCAACAGTTTCCTAATAGTATTTACAACCAGTTAGGAAGGTTTGTCAGCAGCACAGGGAAGAGCCGGCAGAGAGGTCTACGGTGTGCCTGCTGCTAAACCCAATGACCAAAGTCACTGTTCTTGGGCTCTTTTATCAGGGCTGTGTGCTAGCAACAGGTATTCCTAGAAACTAGAATGTGTGTGAGGGGTGGAATGGGGGGGCAGTTGAAGGTAAGGAAAGAGGCATTGGGGAGACATTACCTTTATGTTCTCCATATGGTACTTGGCTGGATACATCAACCGTATTTATGGAGTCTGACTCTTAGCCACACATCAAGATTTTGGTGAGAAATCTTTCATCCTCCCCCCTTGAATTCCATTGCTGTCCATAGTGCACATTTTGCCTCCAGCTGGGGTAGGTGCTGTGATAAGCATGGATTGGCAAGGGAAAGGATAAACCAAACGCAAAAGCAAGACTTCTGGCTGTTGCAGTAAACCAGGGTAAACAAAGTAAGTAGTGAATATGAAGATATAAAAAGTTGAAGTTACAAGAGACATTTAGGAGCCACAATTCAAAGGTCTTGGCAACCTGATCAGATATAGAAATTAAGCAGAGGGCAACTGGGTGGAGGACAGCACTATTTATGGAGCTAGTAAAGCAGGAAAAGTTGCCTGCTGGAGTAGGGGTAATTGGAGAGTATAGCCATGTAAGGGATCCAAGTGAACACAACAGGAATCTTAAACTGTGGTGCAAATCTTGTGGCCCCATTGTTTGTTTTTTAAAAATATTCTATGTGACTGTCTCTCCAGCCTAACATTTTTTCATGCCCTCTTACTTTGCTTCCTCAGTCCCCTAACACATTTATACTTAGCTTCTTTTAGTCCCTTGAATGCTCCTTGCTCTGTCTTACCTCGGTGACTCTGCGGATGTCCTTCGTTCTTGTGTTCTCTTCTCCCGCCCTCTGACCTCCTGCCTTTGCTCACTGCCATTCACCCTTCAGGTTTCCACATACCCAACCTTCCCTGGGAAGCCTTCCTTGCATCCTCCCCAGCATCCCAAGCCCATGTTAGGTAACTCTCTGACATATTTCTACTTCCTCTGTCACAGTGCTTATCACCAGTATGGATACCGGACCCTTAATTGTCTCCCTTCGCCTCCATGTTGTAAGCTGTACTAAGACAGAAGAAATGTTTGCCTTGTTAATAATTAAGCCTAAAGATCACAACAAAAATTAAATACGTATTAGCAAAAGTGAATATTTAAAAAATTATCTATTAAACAAACCAGAAACAAATATAAAAGATACCCCAATTCTCATACTTTGCATTCATTATGATTTATATCTTTACATTTATATCTTATACATTTATATAAATTGTAATTTATAATAAAAAATAATATAGGTAATACATATAATATGTATAAGAATATAATTATATAGCCATGTATATGAATGCATGTGTGTATATATGTACACATATACATACAAACACATAAACACACACACATACCTCATTTTAATGCATTTCATTTTATTTCACTCAACAGACATTGCATTTTTTTTATAAATTGAATGTTTTTGGCAACCCTGCATCCAGCAAGTCTATCTGTGCCATTTTTCCAACAGCATACATTTACTTTCTGTCTCTGTGTCATGTTTTGGTAATTATTGCAATGTATCAGAACTTTTCGTTATTATTATATTTGTTATAATGATCTGTGATCGTGATTTTTGATGTTGTAATTGTTTTGGGGCACCATGAACCATGCACATATAAGATGGTGAACTTAATCAGTAAATATTGTGTGTGTTCTGACTACACCACTTACTGGCCATTCTCCTCTCTGTCTACCTCTCCTTGGACCCCCCCCCATTCCCTGAGACACAACAATATTGAAATTAGGCCAATTAATAACCCTACAATGGCTTCTGAGTTTTCAAGTGAAAGGAAGGGTCACATGTCTCTCACATTAAATCAGAAGCTAGAAATGATTAAGTTTAGTGAGGAAGGCATGTCAAAAGCTGAGAAAAGCTGAAAGCTAGGCCTCTTGTGCCAAACATTTAGCCAAGTTGTGAATGCAGAGGAAAAGTTCTCAAAGGAAATTAAAAGTGCTACTCAACTGAATACGCAAATGATAAAAAAGCAAAATAGCCTAATTGCTAACACAGGGAAAGTTTTAGTGGTCCATATAGAAGATCAAACCAACCACAACATTCCCTTCCTTAAGCCAATGCCTAACCCAGAGCAAGGCCCAAAGTCTCCTCAATTCTGTGAAGGCTGAGAGAGGTGAGGAAGCTGCAAAAGAAAAGTTTGAAGCTAGCAGAGGGTGGCTCATGAGGTTTAGGGAAAGAAGCCATCTCCATAACATATAAGTGCAAGGTGAAGCAGGAAGTGCTGATGGAGAAGCTGCAGCAAGTTATCCAGAAGATCTACCTAAGATCATCGATGAAGGTGGCCACACTAAACAACAGATTTTCCATGTAGACCAAACAGTCTTATATTGGAAAAAGATGCCATTTAGGACTTTCATAGCTAGAAAGAAGACAATGCCTGGCTCCAAAACTTCAAAGGACAGGCTGATTTTTTTGTTATGGGCTAATGCAGCTGGTGACTGAGTTGATGCCAATGCTCATTTACCATTCAAAAAAATCCCAGTGTAGAATTATATTAAGACTACTCTGCCTTTGCTCTACAAATGAAGCAACAAAGCCTGGATGATAGCACATCTGTTTACAGCATGGTTTACTGACTATTGTAAGCCTTTGAGACCTGTTGCTCAGAAAAAAGATATTTCTTCCAAAATATTATTGCTCATTGACAATTCACCTAGTCACTCAAGAGCTCTGATGGAGATGTACAAGGAGATGAATATTGTTCTCATGACTGCTAACACAACATGCACCCCATGAGTCACGGAGTAATTTTGACTTTCGCATCTTATTGTTTAAGAAATACATTTTGTAAGGTTATAGCTGTCATAGATAGTAATTCCTAGGAGGGATCTGGAAAAAGTAAACAGAAAACCTTCTGGAAAAAATTCAGCATTCCAGATGCCCCAATAAGAACACTTGTGATTCATGAGAGGAGATCAAAATATCAACATTAATAGAAGTTTGGAAAAAGTGGATTCCAACCCTCATGGATGATTTTGAGGGGTTCAAGACTTCAGGGGAGGAAGTAACTGCAGATGTGGTAGAAATTGCAAGAGAACTAGAATTAGAAATGGAGCCTGAAGATGTGACTGAATTGCTGCATTCCCATGAAATTTGAACAGATGAGGAGTTGCTTCTTATGGATAAGAAAAGAATGTGGTTTCTTGAGATGGAATCTATGTCTGGTGAAGATGCTGTGAACATTGTTGAAATGACAACAAATGACTTAAAATGTTGCATAAACGTAGTCAATAAAGTGGTGGCAGGATTTGAAAGAACTGACTCCAATTTTCAAAGAAGTTCTACTGTGGGTAAAACACTAAGTGCATTGCGTGCTACAGAGAAGCCTTTTGTGAAAGGAAGAGTCAATGTGGCAAACTCTACAGTTGTTGTATTTTTAAAAATTGTCACAGCCACCCCAACCTTCAGCAACCACCACCCTGTCATCATCATTGAGGCAAGACCCTCCACCAGCAAAAAAGATTATGACTTGCTGAAGGCTCTGTGGATTGTTGGCATATTTTATCAATAAAGTATTTTTAATTAAGACATGTACACTCTTTTTCAGTACTGCACACTTAATAGATAGCGGTATAATGTAAACACAAATTTTATATGTACTGGGAAACCAAAAATATGCATGACTTGCTTTATTGTAATATGTACCTTATTGTGGTGGTCTGGAGCTGAATCCATAACCTCTTAAAGGTATGTCTGTATTGAGAGAGAGAGAGAAAGACAGAGAGAGAAAAGAGAGGGGGAGAAGGTGTGTAATGTAGTCAGAACTAGGAAAGAATTCTAAATGGTATTCTGTCCTGAGAAAAGAACAGTATGGCTTTATACATAGTGTTTAAATATTCTGGGCTTCAATTTTATCAATTTATGTATGAAGAGGAAATAAGATGAAGAAAGTTTTATGCCCCTTAAGATTTAAAATTATGTGAATCTATGAAAATAAGATTAATAACTGAGAGAAACCTAAGACTTATCTATTGCTGAATGTTGTAAACAGGGATTTTCAAACCAAGGTAATAATTGGGATGATGTCCAATAACATGTGAATAGAAATGGATTTCACATCCTTGTCAAAAATAAATATTATGTCACGAGTTTTTTTAAGAACAATTTTATGCCTAGATTCTTCAAATTTTACTTCATATATTAGGTTATTGAGTATGAAATGTCCCATTTCCTTAAGTACTAAGTTTGACAGTTGATATCTCTGACATTTTGTTCAGATACTTCTTGTTTTATGTTTACCGTGAAGGTGCATCCTCAGTCTTTCAAACTCATGGTTTGGTGTGTGAATATCTTTCACTTTTTTTTTAGAGCAATTTTTGTGAAACCATGGAGAAGTCAAAAATTTGTGTTATTTTTTTAATATGAGTTCTGTCATGGAACCAAGGCTGCACAGATAGCTCAAAATATCAGCGAAGTGTTTGGAAAGGATGTGGCTAGTGAACACACAGTACATCAATGGTTTGAGAAGTTCCATTCTGGTGATTTTAATCTTGAAAATGAGCCACGTGGGCGACCTGAGACCAAGGTGGATAATAATGAGCTGGAAGCTGTAGTGGAATCAAATCCACCACAACCTATGCGAGAATTAGGAGCAATGTTTGACATTATTATTCCAACAATATTTGACCATTTGAAAGAAATCAGAAAGGTAAAGAAGCTGGATTGATGGGCATCGCATGAATTAAATGAGCATCAGCAGAGAATTCGTCTAGAAGCTTGCCTTTCTTTGCTGTCATGACATAAAGGTGAATCATTTCTACACCATATTGTTATGTGTGATGAAAAATGGATTCTTTTTGACAGTCTTTAAGAATTCCGCACAATGGTTGGATAAAGATGAGGTGCTGAAACAGTCCAAAGCTGAATATTCATCAAGAAAAGCAAATGGTGTCTGTTTGGTGATCCAGTGCTGGTATTATCCACTATGTCTTCATGAAACCTGGTCAATCCATTATAGTGGATGTCTACTGCAACCAATTGGATGAAATGATGAGGATGCTTGTGATTAAATAGCTGAGATTGGTCAATAGAGACAGGCCAATCCTCTTGCGAGACAACACTCGACCACGTGTCACACAAACAACACTGCTCAAACCCGGACTTGGAAACTGTCATCCACCATATTCACCAGACCTTGCACCAACTGACTACCACTTCTTCCAGGCTTTGGACCACTTCTTGAAAGGAAAAATATTTAATTCTCAACAAGCTGTGGAAAATGCCTTTCACAATTTCATCACCACTCACTTTGCAGGCTTCCTCGCTGCTGGCATAAACAAGCTACCGTTAAGATGGTGAAACTGTATCGATAATTTAGGCCCATACTTTGATTAATTGTACTGCTTCTTGTTTGAGATATAATAGACCACACTTTTGATTCAAAATCAGGAAATTCAGATTTAATAGCCTAATATTATAAATGTTTAATTAAGCCTAGCAATAGACTTGCTCACCAAGGTGTTTAAAGCCCACCATAATATGGAATAAATCAAGTGCAGCTAGTTAGACCTTCTCCTAACATTTAATATTAATGAGGGACAACATGGAGGATACAGGCACAAAGCAAGTACTTGAGTACTTGCAAGTACTATGCAAAGATAACCTATTAATATGGGAGTATGTCATTTCCACATAAATGTAAGATGTTTAACCACTAGCAGAGAAAGTGGAAATTCTTTCACCTGTTTTAGAACAAAAGAACTACAAGTTGAGTAAGGTCCTTAGAGATCATCTAATCAAACCCTATTGGAGCCTTTTATTTTTTTGAAATTCCCCAGTTAAGTGCTGTCCAAGTTATTCTTGAAAATCTCTGGGGAGACAGTGGAATCTCACTGGAAGCAACTCATTCCATCTTTGCACAATTCTATCCATAGCCGAGTGTTTTCTTTTATTATGCTCCCTGAAGCCTCCGTTGATCAGTTTTAGTTCTGCCACTGGGATTGAGCAAACACACCAAATTCCTGTCTCACATGACAGCCTTGAATTACTATTGCAAATCTGGAATGAATTCCCAATTTTGTATTTCTATGCAACAGGGAAATATAATATGACAATTAAAACCTTTTGAACTAGACATAAATAGAAGTTTAATTTCTTTTTTATTCACCAAATTACAGAAATTACAGTTTAGCTTAAATTCTGATTCACGTTGTTTTTAAACTAGAGCTGCCCTCTTTTAAAAGTATCACACCACCTTCTTGCCTCTTTTATTTAGTCTGACATCAATCACTGCAATCTAATTGCTCTTGTTCTTGCTTCTTGGTACGTGAGAAGTGGGTGGTCAGTTTGATGACATCTGGCATTAAATGCTTGCTGAGTTCTCATTTGTATAGAAATAATTTGATCTATTGCTTTGTAGTAGGCTGCCAGCTTGAGTACACTGGGGAGTGGGGTGGCTGTGAGGATGGTGAGAGCTGAAGTCACTTCTACTTTCAGACAAAAGTGTATTGGGTACAGAGTTAAGAATATAATAACAATAAAAAAGTGAATTTTTTTGGAATAAGACCAGACCTAATTTTGTAACTTGGCCTAGATAGTTACTATCTATATAACCTTCATTAAATGAGTTGATTTCACTCAGCCCTAGGGTCTTCACCTATAAAATGGGAATAGTATTGACTTTACAGTCCTGTTGTGATAATTAAATGGGACTCTTTGGCACACATCATCTGGTACAGTGTTGAGCTATTGCTTCTCTTATTTCAAAGCTAGTGCAGAGTTAGAAACTTTATCTCTTAGCTCCTGATGGCTGCCCTCACCACTACACTGAGTTAGTACACAGTGTTATTGCTCGGGACACTCTCCAGCCCCACAATCAGGCCAGGCAGTGTTCTCTGCTCTGACCTTTTACCTTCTCCAGTTGGATTATTCTAAAACGGGAGCTCCTCAGCAGTGCTGGAAACTTCAGCCATGAGCTGAGCTGCCTTATTCTCATTAGTCAGAATAATAAAGGTGCCAGTAATGCACTGACTCATGAGCGGATGAATGTTTTCAGGACCCAGTTTGATATGTTCCTGAGTAACTAAGGCTGCTTTGCCTCTGAAGGTCCTCTTAGTGGTCTTGGAATGGCGTTGCATGAGAGAGGCCTGCTGCTGTTGTCCAGTGAACCAATGGGAATAAAACACGTACAGAATATTGACTAGGTGCCAAGAACCCTGCCAGGTCTGTGCCTCAGATAAATTCATTGAGCTATTCACACACTCATTCACTCATCCATTCATTTATGTATCAAAACTATTGCAAGCCATCTTTGGGCCAAGTTGTGTGTGACAGTCCCAGCGAAGTTACTATATAGTATAAAAAGTACAGTAAAATATGTAAAACATATAGAAATGATACAGAGAAAGGAATACCTACTTCCTGAGGTTAAAAAAGAAAGCTTCCAGGAAGAAATGACATACGAAGTGAAGTGTATAAGAGAATAGGTTTTCAGAGTTCAGGCTTAGGAACACACATGTGAAAATAGACGAGGCCTGACCTAGCCTCCTAGCTTGTTATGGAAATGTCCATATGTTGATATTATAGAAGCTTAATGTGCAAAAGGGGATTGTGAAAATAGATTAAGTTAGAAGAGAGTATTATGGAAAATAAGACCAAAACCTTAGAATTTAATGCAAAGCTGTGTTGCTAACCAAGAAAGGAAGGAGAGAATCCTCACAGCTAGTGGCTGGGCTGTCATCACACTTCAGTTCCTTTGCATATTGAAATCATTGCCTTTTGTTTATATAAGGGTAAAAAATAGGAGACAGAAATCTTATGGTAAGCCCCCTTCAGAAGGTTATTTGTGAAGAGTAGTAACAACTTAGACTTGAAAGGGGCATAGGATTTCTCTGGTAAACATTAAGTTATTCTCATTTTGCAGAGACCATATACTCTTCTAACAGGAAGTTATGTGAGATGAAATTCTGATTAATGTAGAGGAATTGACTTTTTTCTTCAGGAACATGGACTTATGTGTTATATACATTTTGCAAGGCTGACGAAGAATTTTAAGCATGTAGTGTCATGATCAAATTTGCATTTTATAATATTACCTTGATCACAATGCAGAAGATGAATTTGTGGGATATGAGGCTAGAGGCAGATAGATTAGTTAGGAGGCTATTGCAATATTCCTGGGGACAGATAATGAGGATTAAACTAAGAAGAGCCATTGGGAATAGAAAGGAGATGATGAGGTGATCTAATAAAAAGCTACGGAAAATAGCAGACATAACGGAGAAAATTTAGTTGCAGTCTGTTTAAAGTTGGAATAAGCTGTGGGTACCTGCTATCACTGCTACTTTTCAATATAGCACAGAGATTCCAGCCAATTCAGTACTTTTATAAAAATAAAATATATGTAGATTGGAAATGATAAGACAATATGTGATTATTCATGGGTAATGTGATGAGATACATAAACATACACATATACATATATAAACACATGATAAAATATTAAAAATAGAGTCTATGAATATGCTAGGCACAAGATTACATTAAAAATCAGCACACAAAAGATCAACAAATTGTACCAAAAACAATTGTGCCAAAGACCTTACTTCCAGTCAGGGAATCTCCTCACACAACTCTCTCCCTTTTTCCCCTTCACATCTAAGGATGGCAAACTTCCCTGCCCCCTCCATGGGCACCCTGTAACCAGACCCAGGGAACTATACTAACTCTTGTGGTTTTCCTATACTTTGTCCACAATTAAGTAAAATGTCATTTATTAAACTCTTGGGCTAGGGCCATGACTAATATAATTCCTTCTCAAGATGATTAGCATGAGCCACCATGGAAATTCCATTCTTCTTGTCTATCATTGATTCAATGACTATTTTTTGACATGTAACCCAATTCTGGCCATTAAATGGGACAGGAATTCTGTTGACTAGCTTCTGGGGAAAGGTTTATCCACTCATAAAAAAGAATCACCGGAAAAAATGGTTTCTCTTTTTCCTCTGAGCATTGTCATATCCGAGTGTGGAACCCGGAGTTTCTGAATCATCTTTTTGTCAGCATGTGGATAAAGTCACCCCAAAGCATTTCTTTAGCACTGAGAGGCTGAAGTGAGAGGAGAAGAAGGCAAGGGACCAGCCAGTAGAGACTCTGACAGCTGACAGGGGTGTGAAAAGAGGAATCTTAGAAAAGAGAACCAGCAATCAAAGGCACAGGAGGTGAATCAGAAGAAAGAGCAATTATAGAAATTAAGAAAGAAAGAGCTTCGAGAAAAAGAACTTGGCCAATATTATCATGCTGTTGAAGAAGCTAATCAGGTAGGGTCTGAGAAGAGACTATACAATCTCGAGCAAAAGTAGTTGCGGTGGAATGATGTCGCCGAAGGCCAGTTGCTGAGGCTTAGGATATAAAAGAGGAGTTGGAGTATGTAGACATTATGAGAAGCTAAGTACATTTCCAGAGTTTGCCAGTGAAGTAGGGGATGAAAGTTGTTATTCCTTTTCTGTTTGTTTGTTTCATTTTGTATAGGAGATAATTCAGTGTAAGAGAAACCCGTAGGTAGAGAGTGAGAGATTTAAGGTGCCTAAGAAGAGTTATTGAGCATTATGGGCCTTTAATCAGTTTGAACAACTAGGCTATTTTTGATCAGCTGATTGGTTGTTGTCAAGTCTACCCCACACATCTGAACATTCAGAGCATATCCAAGGTCTGAAGTGATACGGGATCTGGGCTCCTTCTCATGTAATTTCTCTCGGTCTTCCCCTCTCTCTCTTTCTGTCTCTTTCTCTCTCCCTCCTGTGGTACTAGCACAGCAACCTTTGTATTCTTAAAGCATGTCACTCACCTTTGGGGTTTATACAGCCTAAGTCAGCCCGGTCTCCCTCAGGGCCGCCCGTGGCCCTGGCCGCTGCTGGAGTGCGGGTAAGCGACTCCCGTGAATAAGAACTGCGGATAAACCAGGAGCGCTGAGCCCAGCCAGGGTCCTCGGGCAGGATGCGCCTACTTCTGGTGGCATCCCTGGCTGGAAGCCACTTCACTGACTGCCACGGGGCAGGGGCTCGGCGCTTGGAGACAGGCGAAGTGGAATAGGAATTTCTTTGGAGTGGATGCTCAGAGGAAGGTCTAGAGAATGTACCCTCGAAACGGAGAACAGCCACTACTTTCTCTTTCCCCTTTCTCTCTGTCTTCTTCCCCCCTTTCTTTCACTCTTCTGTTTTAAGTACTAAAGCCTTTATAATAGTTACAGATATTCCGAGAAGAATCTAAGCTTTCTTGATTTATTGTGCGCTTCTTGGGACTCACTTCCTCCCCCACTCTGCCCTTCCTGTTTGATGATAACGTGATTCCAATCCTGCTTCTCCAGCCGCCTACTTTCTCTTTCAGTTTCAGTGATGAGTCCCTGGCGCGCAGGTTAATTTTCCCTTTATTTTAATTATTTCCGCTTTCTCATCTTGACCTTTCCCTCATTTCTAATTGATACCCCCAGATTGCTGTGAGAAAATTCAGTCACCTCCATCCATTTCAGAGGACTACAGTGTGTGTTGCTCAATCACAAATTCTCCACCTCATTTTCTCCTGTAACCGAGGCCCCTAGAGATCAGTCAAAAGGCGCAAGAAATTGGTGACCTGTTTGTCCGTGGTAGTTAACAATTTAGCATACGGCATATTCCTGAGGGTATAAGGTATTCCACAGAAGTGATTTTTAAAGATAACAGGAACTCATTGCTTCTCAGACTCTAATATTTAAAATAAATAACTTTTTCTTTTTAAGTGGAAGTCTTTATGAAGACTGATCATTGTGTAATGCATTTTCTAAATAGCAGCCTTAATCCGTAATGCAACTGGAAAGCGGTGTGGTGAGCACGCTGGCTGTCTGAATTATTTTCTTAGCTCTGCCAAACTCTGCAGGAACAAGCTGTGCAGCTTTAGGAAGTTAATTCACCTCTCTGAGACTTAGTGGTTTCATCTAAAAAATGAGAGTTTTACCTTGATGATTCGCTGCTAAGATCTCTTCTAGTTCTGCTATTCTGATTCAATTTTAACTTTTTTTGTTTAAATTGTTCATGGTTGGTTATGCACTTCCATTATCATTGTGGTGATGCATTTAGGCACAGAGTTTATGGAATAAATAAAACTTTGAATAAAGGAATAAATGAATATATGAATATATGGCCCTCCATAATATGGAACCAATATGTTATCCTTTATAAAATACCTATTTCTATCTTGCTAATATTTTCACCTTCTCATTCAGCAATTATTTACATCTTTATATGACTCTCAGATCACCTTTAATAGCCTTTTCATCTCTTTCCTAATTTGAGGTTTTTAACCTGCTATGAGTTGGGAAGTAAAAATCACCATGCTTGCTAAAAGTGTACATAGAGTGTCAATGAGTTCTGGATAATGAACTGACTTACTATGTTATGAGTAATATACTTTTATATTGTCCACTTGGTACCAGCATTGCTAACTTATTTGTTCTAAAAATATTTCTGATAAATGAAGTTGCCAAATAAGTATATTATTGTGTTAAAAATATTGTAACACTGCCACATATAATAGACTAATACAACCTGACTAGTTTTTTGTTTCATTTTAAATAGTAGAAGCTAGAACCAAATCTCAAAAAGAGTCAAAAATGTATATAATATTTATTAAAAAATGAACATCATAGTCACAAAATATCATGTCTGTTAACCAGAAATTCAATCTTAACCCCCTGTGGTAGAGTGAGAAGAACATGGGTTTAGGAATCAGGCAAGACGATGCTGAATCCTAGACATGTGTTTCCAAAGGGAATTTATCCTGGGCAATTACTGAAGGGCTCTGAACTCCAAGCCTTCACCTGTGAGGTGGGGATGAGCGAGCCCATTCCCCAGGGTTGATGGGTTAATTACCTCATTTACTAACGCATAAAAGGTTATCAGGAATGTATTAGTTTCTCCTCATTTTCACTTATTATCTATCACAGATATTTTGGTTACTTTGGAATTGCTTGCAGAAAGCAATTTAAAATATTTCTGAGGCTCATAAAGAAGTTTATGAAAATGAACATGCTGCCAAGAATGGGCAATCTATTTAATACAGAGTTGAAAATGAGACATTGGCTAGCCCATGTGATGCAGTCAAGCCATCAGAAAACCTAGAACCAGCTCACAAACCAATGTTACCTTAGCCATGAAGAAAGCAGTGCAGTGTTTTGGGAGAAATTTAGATATGGACTAAGAAATTTGGATTTGAATCCCAGCCCGACAACCCCTCACTAGTTGTGTGACTTTGGACAAATCACTTGATTTTTTTGTCTTTGTTTCCTCATTTACAAACTAGACATATTAATATCTTGTAACTACTTTACCAGCTTATTGCAAGGGTGGAAGCAGATGAATTAAGTCATAACTTTCCTAAACTGAAAAGTGCTCTGAAAATGTGACAAGTGGTTATTACCACGACTGGATTCTACCTCAATCAACCAGTATATTTTCTGAATATTTAGTCTTAGTAGTAATTTTTGCACTATTTTACAATGCTGTAAATAGCTTACAATGAGCATTAACATATTTTATTTTTTATGTGACTTCTCTGTAATATATCTCTAGTTCTACATTATACAGAGTGGATGATTCTAAATAATACAGCATACAGAATGCTTTCATGGAATTTAAAACAGATGGGAAAAGCAAAATAAACTTGAAACAGAAAAAAAAGATGAATCCCACAGTTTGAATACATGATCTTCATCCTCATTTTACACAAAGTAAAAGAGCTCTCATTTGGGTCAAGGCCACATGAAACCATTTAGGGTTTCATGCACAACTTGGTTTTTTAATAGGTACTCACTCTTGAGGAGGGAGCCAGGAAGAGTTTAAAGTTTTCTTCCTCTTCATAGTTCATTCTCTTCTTTCATTCTGGATGATATAGAATGAACAGACATTAGAGAACTTTCTTCTTAGGTGTTTCCCAACTTATGGAAAGCCAGGGATAATTAGTTGAGGCAAAGAGGGAAGGGCACACACAGTGAATGGCTTAGGTCAGTTCTGCTCTTGGGGGCGGTACAGCATAGTGGGGCTCTAGAATGAGAAAGGTTTATGTTTTACTGATCATGTGTGAAATCTTGAATAAATGCCTAACAACTCTTTGCTTTGGATTCCTAAATATGAATGATGTTATGTGTATATCTCAAAGGGTAGTTGTGAGTATCAAATGAGATGATCCCTGAAAAGCTCTTGATTGGCACACTAAACATTCAATAATGACAGCTGTTAATAACTGTTAAACTTTGGAGAAAGGGGCTCTCACTTTCTCTTCCTTTTCTAAACATAAAAGAGACAAAGGGGATAAACAGGATTTAGGTGGTCCCCGTGAAAAAGAAGTCAAGAACTAGGTCAGTTGAGTCAGTCTTAAGATAAAAAAGCTTAGACTCTTAGAGGTCCATACACTGGATAGCCCAGCTTGCAATGAATAACTCTGTATATATATCATTCCTTATTTTTGGATATACCCCACAATAGGTTGTTACTATTTTTGCTCTAAGTTAGATAACCAATTATCTCTTCAAGAAATTAAAAATATTGAATTTTCAACTCTAGAAGTTATATTTTTAATCTTAATTATTTTCTAATTTCATGTTGTCTTCTACATTGTTGATCTTGTGGGCCATATTTAGAATCACTGTTTCAATATTCTTTTCTACTGATGCCATTGCCTCTACCATGTGAGGGCTTTTCTCTATTGAGTGATTGTTTTTCCTGCTTTTGTTCTACATATTCTGCTTTTACTGCCTGCCTTGTAATTTTTTATTGAATGGCACACGTTTTGATTTTTCCATTGTTGGGTGATAGATTTCGGTGTCTTCTTTCACGTAGTATTTTTATGTGTCCTGGCACACAGTTACGTAGATTTATTAGGGTTATTCTAGATTTTCTTTTAAGCTCTATTAGGGAAGCTCCAGCACCACCTTTATTTTTGGGTGAATATAGTTCTACTAGAGTCCCTTGTATTACAAGGTCTTTTCCTGCTGATTGGTCAAAACATGATTTATTCCAAGCCTTCTAAGAATTCTAAGAATTGTTTAAGCTACTGCTTTTTGGTGTTTCTACCCAAGACCTCAAGTAGTTTTCTCTCTTGACTGTGCATATCAGTACTCGGTAAAAGACTGACTGAAGGCTTATTTCTGCAAATTCCCCAGAGCTTACTTCTTTCCATGAAGCAACCGGCTATTCAGTATTCTGCCCCTCACATTAAGCCTCTTTGGCCTCCACAAACTCCAATCTGTTTTATAAAGTCAGGAATACCCCCAAGCTATGTTTGAGGCTACCTCTCTCTGCACTGTGGCCTAGAAACTGCCTCTGGGCAGAAAGTTGGGCAGTTGTTGGGCTGCTCTCATTTGCTTCCCTTCTATTAAGGATCCCAGTCATGTGGTGCCTTTTGTGTAACGTCTGGAAACCATTATTTTATGTGTTTTGTGCAGCTCTCTGGTTGTTTAAGTCAGGAAGTCAATCCATTCCCTGTTACACCATCATGGCTAGGAGCAAAAGTCTACGACTCTGTCTTTACTCTTGAATGATTGATTAACTATTTTCTTTCATCACTTTTGCACATATTATTTTATGAACTTACTGCTGTTGAGACATTTACTGCCAGTGAATTTGTCATTTCTTTAAAAGTAATATGTCTTTACCTCTGAAGGGAGTATCTATGTAGCACCTTACAACAATCACAACACATGTTATGTTAAGTTTTCTCTTTCTTGCATGTCTTTATTCATTTTAATCATAAGTAGTTAGTAAGCTTTATCTTACAGTTCAGCTCTCTGAATTTTTTTGTATGTTTAATTGTGTGGTTTATTGTGTATGCTGACTTCTGCTAATGCTAATGACACAAGAACTTTTTTTCCTAGTGTATTTTGTAATTAGGCACCGGGAGGTCTTTTCTGTGGGAATTTAAGTGTGGCAATTCTCTGTAGCTTATACTGGAGTTTTGTCTTTTAGAGTGTTTATATTTTCCTCTGCCTATTGCTCTACATTTTCATAGGTTTTTATTTTCTGTTAATTTTAATGTATTTCTGTACCATGTAGTTAGCACACATTCGAACTCCAAACCCACGTGAGGTTCAGGCCTATGTTATCAAATTTTTGAGAAAGCCTTTGGTGTTGTTGTTGTTATTATTCCTCTAGCCAGAGCCCAAGTGGTTAAATAAAGCTTCTTTATTGTCTCCTTGTGCTGAACTTTTTTGAGTTTCCACTTTTTTTATATTATATGAACATTTATGGGTTCTAGCTTTACGTCACTTTCTCACAAAGGCTCACAGTCTCGTCTCCTCTTTTCATGGGACAATTGTAAATTTAGGTGATTATATGTATATATATCATTAATTAATTCCAGCTGATATAACAAATGACCCCAACATTTTAGAAGCTTAACAAAATACAAGTTTAGTATTCATACATAATCCAAAAAAGATTGAGCGCCTCTCTTGATACTTTTTTGTAAACAGTGAGTTGGGGATCTATGTGTCTTCCGTGACATGATTTCCCATTTTCCTTTGCATCTAAATATGTGGATGGGGGAGAGAGCTGTAGAAGAGTGCATAGTATATATTTAGGAGTAATCCCTTCTACCTGCAGTCCGTTGGCCAGAACTCAGTCACCTGGTCAACCTAACTGCAAGGGAGACTAGGAAAGATATTAGAACCCGTGAATGTGTAGAGTTTGAGAGAAAACCACCACAGGAAGACCCCAGGATTACTCATAGGCTGAATGCTCTGGTTTCTAGTTTCTTCTTTCTTTTTTGTTTTGGTGAGCTCAGCTAAACATTTTAATGGGTGTCAGACTGTATTTCCAGGTATTTTGTTCTTGGGAGGTTTTCAGGTTGTTTGATTCACCATATTGCAGAGAACAGGCGACCAAATTTGCCAGTCTAAATGCAACTGTCTACACAGGATATTGTCTGAACAATAATTGAAAATTTCCAAAATCTAACACAGTGCCTGGCATATAGGAAGTGATTAATAAATGTTGATTAAATTGGAAAATAATAAAACCTAGTGCTTTGGAGAAATCTCTATGCAAGATCTCAAGAATCTGTGAGTTGCAAAGGCCAATAAGAGCATGCTCCTGAGCTATGATTGGAATTCCTTATTGGAATTCCTTATGTTATTGCAAATGGAAATATCCCCTCCCTCACTCTATGAAAGTTAGGCCTCTCTTCTCATAATGTCATCAGTGCTAGATAGATATTACCTTTCTTTCATGTTCATAGCTTCATAATAGGATCATTGTGAGCGAGGGGGCTTTGCCTTATTCATCTTGCCTAGCATCATATGAATAATATAGTTTTAGTACTTATGAATTTTCAATTCTCCTTCTTAACTTGTCTTTTATTTTAGGGTTAAAGCACATAGAGCTTGGTGTTCTATGTCCAGATTCCAAGGACCTAGGGGGTCCCTTCCCATCTACCATTATCTTTTTCAGCAGGCAAATGGTGTATTTTCATTCTAGTCTATCCCAACACTTTACTGCATCTGTAGATTTATGAAGGGTACAAGGTTGGGGGTATCCATAAGATCTAGACACAGAGGCCCATTCTGCACCTCTATATCACTGTTTGCATTCACAGACCATGCAGTCAGTATTTATATGCCCTGGAAAACCAGGTTTGATGACAGTACCTAGAGAACACTTTTGCCTTTCACTTTAATTTCATTTCCTGGTGTCATGGCAGATGAGTGCATGTTCCCTTTGCTGTTGGCAGGTTTTGTACCCACATTCAACTGTGTTTTTCCTGTAATTTACTTCTTTTGTTCTTCTGAAAGTAAATGTCACTCAGAGTTTCTTGTAGCTCCCATTGGTCTAAAGTGTATAAAATGCAAGCCGGACTCCTGAACTGCTGGCTGATCTGTGGATATTGCAAGCACCAGATCAATGGGACCAAGCCATGGAACAGGGGGCAAACCTCGGGTATAACCTTGGACAAGTCCATTAACCTGTTTTAGCCTCAGCTTCTTTATCGTTTTATACAATGCACATGTTAACCTATATCATCCCTTCTGTGACATTTTAGGATTCTAGCTCTTATTGAAGTTTCTATTACTGGTTAGTTCTTACATTTCCTTGTGAATTGTTTGAAGATTTTTCTTACATGTATACTTAATTATTGGCCTGAGCCATTAATTACCATTTTGAGTATCTATCTGTATACTGGAATTTTAAATGTGGATGCATTGTTATGAGTGCATGTAATCCAATTTCATTTGGTATTGCATTAAAGAAAACAGACTACAAGTAACTCAAATATTTTCTTGAAATCTTCAAGACTGAAAGATTCTCCAAATATTCCACAGCAATATTTCTTAATATCTCTTTTCCTTTCTTCAATTCTCTAGCTTAAACTCTCTGCAGACTCTCCCTGCCCCAAATGCAGAAGACCCTCTTATTCCCTTATTTCCTCTCTTCCTCCTATCATTTCTTCTTACTTGTTTCATTTTTACAGAGATTCTTGCTCTCTTTCTCAGCCCCCTGGGAATTATAGTTTGTCTTCTCTTCTCAGTATGTTCTTGTCCTTTTCTTCATCCTCTGTCCCCATCCAGTTCTTGGGCAAAGGGTAAAAGGCAGGGAGGCAGACAGTGAATGTTCACCTTTTTGCCATATTTATCTCTAAGTGATGATGTTTTTGCAAATCATTATGATAGGGCAGAATGATATTTCAAGGACATGATGGTGACAAACATGAAAAATATGTGCCTCAGCACCTTACCTGTAGTGTGGGAGAGACACTGAGGAAGCAAAAGAATAAACTTCCCAGTAATAATCCCTCTCTTCTCTTATATTGAGCTCATTAAAATACACAGAGTCATGAATACTTGGACTATCAAGCTGGGCACACTGCTTGTTATTACCTTTCTTCACAAATACTGGAAAACTGCAGGACCTTCATTGGCTAGTTTCAAAATAATGGAATATTTAAGTGCCCACTTTTGGCAATAATTGCCCCCAAATCCCATTCTAAGACAAGTTATTTATGAGGTAGAACACTCTAGACAGGTAATCCAATCTTTCATTTTTTAAAATTCCAACTTTTTTGAGAGTGTCTTGAATTGGCTAGTTTCTGACCAAGTTTATTCCTATCCAGCCTAGATATCCACAAATGGTTGCAAATTATTGAATCATCTGGACTAGGCTCCCACCATTTGACCTTTAAACAGAAGGCATCCTGTATCATTTAAGAACCACTGGCTACTAACTTTAAATAATGAAGGCTGTTCTATACGTAAAATGTCTCAAGGGATGCAGTTGATTGCACTGTTTTGGCAGCTATGACATCAGAGCTGGCATCTCTGTGATGGGTCTAGCCATCCTTTAATGTTTTCACATCATGACCACAAGACAGCTGCTGTCACCTTAGCTTTATGTCTGCATTCAAGCAGAAAGAAGGGGAAGGGAAAAAATGTTATACCAGGATTTTTTTTCTTTCATTAGGAAAGCATAACAACTCCACCCCAACCCCTGCCCACTGCCACCCAAGCAGACATGTCATTGGATAGAACTGTGTCCCGTGGGCATCCCTAACTGTACTGGAGGCTAGGAGATGAGAGAAGAGGATTGATTCATGAGCCACTGCCTGGGGTGAATACTGCTCCTCTGAAGGGATTGGGGTGCTTCTCTCAAGGAAAATGGGGCAAGGGCTCTGGTGTAGTCAACTCCCACTTATTCTGCTGCACCTCTTATAGAAGTACAGAATTAGCTTTTAAAGAAGTTTAAATAAAAAGAAAAGGGTTAGTAAGCTTTTGTAGAGGTTTACTAGTAAGTGTTGACCAAAAAATCTTCATTATATGGTAAAAGGGAGGAGAAAGAGGAAAGGGAGAGAAAGCAAGAATATCTGTCGGGAAGGTAATGAAACTGAGGCATTTTTCCTGGTCAGCCTAGAGTTTGAATTACATTTCTCTATAGAGTTCATCATCCATTCTACCTGTATCTTACTTCTGTGGAATTATTCATCCATTCCACCTTGATGCTTCTAGATATTCTATTTTAATCTGAGTTCCTTAGATTAAAATGCCTCCTCACCAAGATGGGCACAGTGTGACTGCTGGTCTACCCCTTTCCTTTCCTTTTGTAAAGATAAGTGAAGAGCTAAATGTATGATTCTCTGAGAGCTTGGCAGGCACAATGGTATTGCAGAAATCACACAGTTAACATGTGGATGTGGAAGACTTTTTCTCTCTTAGGGAAGTAGATTTTCCAGAATGCTGGAGAAGTAGAGGCACAGGTATATTCAGTAACACTTGCACACAGAATCTGCATTCGTACCTCAGCACTAGATGCGGCCTTGCTGCCTTTGAATTTGTTTGAAGAACTACAAGAGTCCAGTGTTTAAAACATTCCTCTAAATGTAGTAAATAAATGTATTGTGTAATTTCTCCTAGATGGAAATGCAAACATCAAGAATAAAAGACATTGGTGAATCAAGAACAGAGCTCTTCAGATCTGGTTAAGACACTACTTTGTGTGGGCAATGCCACTGCAGCTTCATGCCCCCAGTGGGGACTCTGAAGTTTAAGAACTCTCTGCTAATCTGTTGTTTCAGTTCCAGCCCTGTGTGCCATCTCACATCTGTTAAAATATTTTACCTGCGAGGACCAAAATGATGAAGTAAATCTCACTGTAGGATGGATCTATGCAAGTGGTTCTTTCCCTCTTTGCTAGCCCCCAGGAACGCAGGTTTCACAAGGGGGATTAATGATATGGAAGACTGTGGTCCTAACCTCTTTTTCCAGGGCTGGTCTTTCCAGTCACTCTACTACAGGGTTGTCTGGGGGAAAGACCATGCTAACATGGAACAAGTTGCTACTATTGGAAGGATGCCAGAACGCATCTTATTGATGGAAATGATCTCTTATGCCAGCCTCAGTTAGTGCATGAAATGAGTTCCAAGGAAAGGCAAACAGTGAGAAAACTTGGGAGGCACCTGATAAGGCACTGATAGCATATTTATTCATGATTATCCACCAAAATCCTGATGAGAATTGGTATATCTGCTCACCTTATTGAAGCATTAGGAGAAATTTTTCTCGGAAATGTTAAACTGAGAATGTGTCTGCAGAGATATAGTCCTGAACCCCAAAAGGCAGGCCTATGTAGAGAAGTAATTTCTGGGATCTAAGGCTGCAGTGTAGCTGGGTGATATATAGAAAGAATGTTTATTGAATTCCAGCAAAGCAACCCTGTCCTTCCATTGTGATTTCCTGCTAAAAAAGGAGCAACCTGTCTCTATATGAATGACTTCAGCAGTTACTTAGCCATGAATTTGGAGCAAAAATAACTGGGAAGAATCCAAGAAATGTGGGCTTTGACCATGGGATGTCAAAAACCTGCAGGAATAACACAAGATCAGGAGCCTAACCAAGCAGAAAGCAACAATTTTTACTATAAAGCAAGGAGCAACCACAAAATTGAAAGGCATGAGCTGTATCAACCAGTTATAAATACAGCAGCAAAAGAAGCCTCACAGAAGGATGCCACGTGGAAAATGTTCTGTGAGCTTCTTAAGGAAACACAGAGCAGAGAGCATGGTGCAGAACTAACATCCCACAGGCTGATTCTTGCTGTCAGGTTACAATGCCTTGATTTGCAATGATTGTCAAAAACATGAGTCGATGGAGTTCATCCCCACCCCTGCACTTCAAATACAGCTATCCTAGTAACTTCACTGACAGCAAATACAGTGATAGCTGCCACGTGCTGAGTCCACTGCACTGAAAGAAGGTTCTGCCACCCAACCACTGAGGGTCTAAAGCTTTGCCATTGAATACAGTGACTTAATAGATCGTTTTTGCTTCTTCCCTCTTCTGTAATAGAATGTGCTCAAGCACAGCAAGCATAGAGTATCTGAGAAAGGGGCACTAAGGAAAGCCTTTGATTACCTCATAATTTTGTATGTGGCCAGTGTTAGAGAGAAGAACAGAATAGATTATTTGGCTAAACATTTTATCTCAGTGTCGAGAACAAAACAAAAACTGTAGACATTGGAGTGGTGAATAGCTATGCTTTCTTTAAGAAATGATATCTGAAAACAAACAGCCTCAACTATAATCATCAGTTCATAAGGCACACTAGGACTTGTTTGAATGACTCTGCTTGGCCTGCCTGTAGTCAAATTGGGTCTCAATAACATGTAAATACCGTGGTGCAGAGCTTCAGGTGGATAGAAGATTACCCCTCTTTGATGCCTCAAACTAGCACTGTTCTATAAAGAAGTGGCTTTCAGATGATTAGAATATTTTTTTCAATTAAAATGTTATTAAAAACCCAAATGTGTAAAACATACTGAAGCACAGTTTTTTAAAACTTCTAATTTTAAAATAATTATAGACTTATAAAATTTACAGAAATATACAGATGGGTCTCATATACCCTGCATCTAACTCCACTCAAAAGTAATATCTTACATACAACTCTAGTATAACATCAAATATCAAAACCAGGAAATTGCCATCAGTACAATCTTTTTCATTATTATGTTTTAGTGAAACTTTGTAGATACTGGCTTGAATTTTAAAAAATCTCAAATGTTACTGAAAACTTAATTGAGGTGTGTATTGCATTGTGGTTGTTTAGTTTTTAAATGCCTATCATAATCCTGCATACTACCCCTTAGCTAATCAACTGAGGGAAAATATGCTCCTGTACCAAGGTTCTTCATACATAATAATGGACATAAATCCATGTTTCAAAGACTCTTATTGATAATTTTGTGTTTTTGGGGTGACATCTTGTGCAATCTGATTAGATAACCATTTTTAACAACTTTTAAGATCGGATGGCTTTCCTAGAATTACAAAACATCTTGATCCTCTCCTTTAAGTGTTTTGTATGAGTACATCATTAGTATCATCTTCAACCAGCCAGGGACTTTCAGAGACTGACAGGGCAACTTTCAGGAGTACTGCTGTGTGCAATGTGCTACATAGTGTGCTCAGTCATGAACCAGAATGGTCACTGCGAATGATTTGCTCCACACTGTTCGGTTTCTTCTCAGTCTAAGTACCTGGAGGGGTGTTTTCATCTTGGGCTTTTAAAAAACATTAAAAAAATTGTTAACACAAATTAATTCTTCACACTATGGTGTATACTAATTACAGTTTACATAAAGTCAATTTAAGCATAAATATATTCAGCGAGTGACAGGGACTACATGGAAATTGTTCTATTTTTAGAGAGAGAGCACCTTAAAAATGCCATAATAAACATTCCTTAGGGGTTTTCTGTGTACCATACATCATCACATTTAGTCTTAAACTTTCATTGGGGTAGGTATTATAACTTTTCTTTACAACTTTAAAACTTTTCAAATGAGGAAATTGAGGCTTTAAGAAATTAAGTTGTGCTATATCACAAGGATAATAATAAAATCTTAGTGAATCCAAGATTTGAACTGCAGTTGAATAGTGAATCAGTGCTTTTCACTGCTGTATAATGAATCCTCATAGGGCACTGGAGAAACCTTTATTCTAGATGGGCTATAGAGTCTCCCTAAGGCCCACACAAGGTCCTATTCATCAGGCAGCATCTCAGTACCAACACTGTCGTACTATTCACAGAGGTTCTCCGGCTATTTTTACAACTGTTCGAAAGTGAGACTTTAATTTCCACGTCTTCTCCCCCAACTATCAAGAGCTCACTTATATTTCTTACTGTTTCTAAATGTTGCTGCACATAACAATGACAAACAGGGATTTAACAAATATAATTCTTTTCAAGTTTCCTTCAAATAGAAACTACTCTTGCAGATACTGTCTATCTAGGACTGCTTATTTTTTCAACTTTGTGGGACTTAGCATCTTCCTAAATAAGGTATTATAGCACTAACGAGGCTGAAAAGAAGATATGCCCCTTGTACTAAAATGTACTCTTCTTCCTGATACTTCCAGTATTCTAGCTACAGGTATATTGGGGGAAAGGGCTGGTGTTTTATCCATTCATTCCCTTTTCTGTTACATAAGGGTAGATACAGGTTATGTGGGATCTAAAGCTCATACAACTTGGTGATCTCTTTTGAAGAAATATAATACAGAAACTCCTTTCATTTGTACAACATGAACACATTGCCAAGGCTCCTTCCAGATCTTAGGAAGAGGCCCATGCAGGAGCCTCTGGGAAGTTTAAACTTCAATAGCTTCATGGCATAGACAATCTCAGCCTCTGTGGGGTAATACTGATTTTCTGAAGCCATAGAGGAAAGAGATCATGGCACTGGCATAACGTCTGTTTCAGAACCAGACAAAACTTGAGAATTCCCCAGAGTACTGAGAGGGCTGGGGCTGAAAGGGAGGGGCATAGGAAGCCCCTGGGGAAGGTAAAACCCAGGATTAGTGTATGCCTGGAATCTGGCAGAAAATTTTATAAGTATTTATTGACTAAAGGAATGAGTGCAGAGGATTTCCTCGACAAGTCTCACGGGTAGGGTCATCTGACCTAATGAGCCAATGAATTAATTCTGCATTGGTAAAATAATCATATTTTAAATTAAACCTTTTTTTAAACAAAAAAACCTCCCTATTTCTCTATTTTAAATATGAAGCTAGGACTTTGACCCTGTGATCATTCTCTGTATCCAGGATGCCAGATCAGTTGTCCTTGCCACTCCAGAGCAATCGAGTTCATGATAGAGACATCCAAATCCATATCCACATATGGTCAGACAAGCTTGGTAAGCAGAAGGACATGGCAAGCTGTGAAATGCATCTGTCCCAGGCAAAATGCATGCCCAAAAAAAGTGGATTATGTCCGAACTTTAAGATACTGTGGTGTCCAATTTATTCATAATTTGTTTCAAGGCAGAAATCCAAGGATGTGTAAATGTAAAGAAGAGAAGGAATAAAAGCAACATTTGAAACTCAACAAGCTCCAGATCATTTTCATCAAAATTATTTCCAGTTGCCACCACTCCCCCTGAGCAGACGTTTTTGTCATGAGGCACCAGGCCAATGCAGTCCAGGTCCTGACAGTCTTCTTCATCAATCCAGGAAATATACAGTGGGCCATTTGTACCATCTGCCACCCATGTGTCAGTCATTGGAAGGCAGAGAGGAACCTGCAAAAGCCTCTTTGGAATGCCATTTGGAAAAGAGCTGAATCTTGCATTGGGAAAGAGACTGGGAGCATACTGAGCATGAGGAAGAAAAAGACCTCATAAAAAGAGCACAAAGGAAGCAAAGATTTATGTTAAAGCTCTGACAAATGAGAAGAAATTCTTCCATCATCTCCCAACCAATTGCATATGATTATTCTTTTTGAAAGTCATTAGAAGTTCAATATTTCTCAGGCATTTTGTAGTGGTTGATACTGTACTCTTTATGTGTATAAATATCCCCTTGTAATAAAACTTATGCACCCTTATTTTCTGAGAGTGAGAACATAGGGACATAGGGGAAGAAATTCCTGTGTTAGAAGGAATCCTAATCTTGACTTCATCTCAGGCTGTAATAAAAAAGTCTTCACTATAGTTACCCTCCTGAAGTAATTATGATCTTTACTTAGAGACTGATCAAAGTCACATACAGTAGTCCCCCCTTATCCACAGGGGATACTTTCCAAGACCACTAGTGGATGCCTGAAACCAAGGGTAGTACCCAACCCTATATTTAATATGTGTTTTCCTATGCTACAGACCTATGCTAAAGTTTAATTTATAAATTAGGCACAATGAGAGACTAATAATAATTAATAATAAACTAATAATAGCAAATAATAAAATAAAACAATTATGACAATATACTATTCACAATTTCATGGATGGAAGATTCATTCTTATTGTAGATCTTAACCTCAGCATATGATTTTTTTTCTTTCCTTACTAAGTCAGAAACTTTCACCTTATCATTTAAAAGAAGCACTTTTATGGCTTCTCTTTGCAATATTCAAATTGCCAGCATCATTATTACTCTTGCACTTTGGGGCCATTATTAGGTAAAATAAGAGTTACTTGAATATAAGCCCTGTGATACTAAACAGTCAGTCTGATAACAGAGATGACTACTAAGTGACTACAGCATGCATACACTGGACAAAGGAATGATTCATGTCTACTGGTTTGAGATTTTGTCACACTACTCAGAATGGCGTACAATTTAGAACTCATGAATCTGCCATTTAATGTTTTCAGACCATGGTTGACTGTGAGTAACTGAAACCCATGGAAAGCAGAACTGTAGATAATGAGGTTCTATTGTATTGCAACTTTAGCATAGGTGGTGTTTTAAGAGCTGACCTCCTTGGTCTCTAAGAGGCATCCACTTTATTTGCCTTAAAATAAGGCTATCTTACTTCCCGTTAGGACTGCTTAATACAGAACACCGATGAGTTTTTAAAAATTATTTTTATCTTTAATTATTATGGGTACATAATAGTTGTATATATTTATGGGGTGCATATGTTGTTTTGATACAGGCATACAGTGTGTGTGTGTTATGATCAAATCAGTGTGATTGGGATATCCATCACCTCAAGCATTTATTATTTCCTTGTGCTAGGAACATTCTAATTCCATTCTTTTAGTTATTTTAAAATATACAATAAATTATTAACTATAGTCACCCTATTGTGCTACCAAATACTAGATCTTATTCATTCTATCTAACTGATTGCAACAAAACCTAACTTGGGGTTTGGGAGAGTAAATAAGGACTTAGGCTGTGTTTCTCAAATTTGAGGAATATATGTTCCCTTTTAAAGAATGAAAGAAAAAAAAACCCAAAAAACTTCTGGATTGTGAGTATTAATTTAAATGATTTTTATTATAATGTTGCTTATTTATGAACATAAAGGCTAGGTATAAACTCCATCTGCTTATAACTATTATGAAAGAATATAACCAAAACAAATTTACATATTAAATACAAAGAAAACTACAAAACCAATAAAAGTCAAATTAACAACATTAATTTAATGTGGTGGATAAATCTGTTTGCTGAAATTAAGTTGACTCTCACATTGTGAATATTTTACCCAGTGCTATGTCTCAAGTTCTTTTGAGTTTGGCATGCATATAACTATTCTATGCACTGTGGTGACTGACAGGTACACAAGTGGATATGAGACAATTATCATTTTGACATTAGGAAACGCCAGCGACAGGGCAGTCAGATAGGCTTGCCACTACATTAAAAGGATTTTAAAGATTCTGCTATATTTATATCCCTTCTTTTTAAATTTTTAAACATAATCTTGGAATTTTTAAAAGTTCCAATCAAAGCAACAACTTTATTGGTGGTTATTTATAACAGGTTTTTTCACTATACACTATTATTGTATTATTATATTACTATGAAAGAAAAATTGTCACTGAGAATTTATATCCCCTAGTCTGAGTTTCTTTGTACCTAAAAAAAAATTCTTCATTTACTTAATTATTGAAATAACATGTAGCAAATACCA
Organism: Daubentonia madagascariensis; assembly: GCA_023783475.1. Classification (NCBI taxonomy): domain Eukaryota; kingdom Metazoa; phylum Chordata; class Mammalia; order Primates; family Daubentoniidae; genus Daubentonia; species Daubentonia madagascariensis. The sequence goes on from JAKFHU010001436.1 coordinate 11,776,658, forward strand.
AATCTAAGACTTGTTAGAAAGATCTGCATTATACTGGAACTCTATAGTAAACCGTACTCACTGCATAATTTATTTCAACTTTTTTTCCTTCAAACTTTCAGTAATATTTTCTGTGAGTCTTCCTAACATCTTTGCTGATCGAGGAACACATTTTAGTTTATTTCCATATTGCTTTTTATGTATTATTTCAGTCATTTTTACTATATCGGGAAGAATAGGTATTTTATTCCAATGGTACATGGCTTTTTGTTTTGTTTTTTACTATTAAGAAACCTTAAAATCAGCTTCCATATACTTATCAAGTTCTAAAAAATATTTTAATTTTGAAATAATTATAAACTCATAGGAATTTTCAAAAATAGTCCAGAGAGGTTCCATGTGCCCTCTTCCTAACTTCCCTCAGAGGTAATATCTTACATAATTCTAGTATAACATCAAATATCAAATCTAGGAAATTGGCATTGGTACTATCTACAGCCCTTATTCATTATTAAATTTTAGTGAAACTTTGTGAATACTGACTTGAATATAAAATGACCTCAAATATTACTAAGAAAACAATTATGGTGTATATTGTGATCCAGTGGCTTAGTTTGTAAAGGTTTTGCTATCTGTCATGATGGCTTCCTGGTATCTGTTAGCTAATCCACTGAGGAAAAATATGTACTTGGGGCAAGGTTCTTCACTTATAATAATGGATATAAATCCATTTTTCAAATCATTTTATTGATAATTTTTGTTTCTAGGCTGACGTCTTGTGGAATCACTTTTTAAAAAATGTTATATATGTTATATATGGCTGACAGTTCTCCTAGAATTAGAAAATGTGTCAATTCTCTTTTATTGTTTTATGTAAGTGCATGTATCATTAGTATTATCATCAACCTAGTTTCTCTGTAGGAATCTTCCTTTTAGTCACTTCTTTTATTGAGTCTTTAACTGAACTGTATATTTATTTGGTAAATCTACCTAACTAGGTACATGTAAGCTACATAACTTGCTTAAGATGAAAACATGATTGAGACTCCATTTCCTCGCCTCTCCCTTTATGTTGAGGGACTGTCTGTTTCCACTCAACATTGTCTTAGATATTTCATGTAACACCTGACCTATGACCTCGTGAATAAATTTTAAAAACTGATAACCTGGTCCAGACTTGGAGAAAAAAACAGAGGGAGGGAGATAAAACAGGGAAGATAGGACAAGATCTTTATTTTTATATTTTTATATAGCCAAAAAATGTGAGACTACAGATGGGAATAGGCCTGGAGTGCTGGGGTTGGCACTTGGCTCTTGTCAGGTTGTGAGAAACAACTTTGTACATCTGTTCCCAAATCTCCTTCAGAAATGTTATTTTGGTAGGTGAAAAGCCACCATGGTGGGGACATTTACACCACAGAAAGTGGAAACTCTGCTTCAAATTAGGGCTTTTTGTTGTTGTTGTTAAGAGCTGACTTTTGAACATTTTCCAGCTCACCACTGGGACTAGATTAAATTCAGGTGACTAAAAAGATATATCTAGGACCAAGGTTTCTATAAGGACTTTACCTTTTATGTTGCTGTGTCTGCTATATATACTATTGTTTACTATTTGCATAATAATTCCATGCTTATTACCAGTATCAGCCATGATCCTGGCAGGGAAAATTAGTTCACTCAAAAAGAGTATTCTGATCAGGGTTCAGGGCACGCTGCATGAAAATGAAAAGGTTTAGTGCAAATGACAGTGGATGTCCCTTACTATTCTTTAGCCTGAAGACAATAGAACAGGGAGCCATTATCAGAACCTGGAGACAGAGCAGCTGTGTAGAGAGGAACACTTAATAGGATTTGTGACCTTTGGAGGAAAGATGCAGTCAGCCTAAGGGAACCGCTGGGAGGGAGTCAGAATACTCTGATGTCAGTCTTCTCCCTCGGACAACCTACTCGCTCTCCCCACTGGCCAAAATCAGTGGTAAGCCAGTGGGCAATGGATCCTGTTGATGTAGTCTATACAGGTCAGACTTGGGGTAAAAAGCAGGGTGGGGTGACTCTGTAGGTGTGAATGGAAGATGCCTAGTACAGTACCCATGGATGCGGGATTTATGTGTCTCTTTCTGGTGTGCATGTGTACAGCATGCAAGATGTTAGGCCTTAGAGAGTTGCTTTTGCTGATTCATTACAAACTAGAAGATAGCAATAACTATAGGTTTCCCCATAAAAGCCTGAACCAAACATTGGCAGTAGGGCTTCTCTGGGTCCAAGAACTCATGTCATCAGTGTGGCTGTCATCTCTCATTCAGCAGGATAAGTGGCTATAACTAGGTAAAATGAACATTAGATATGGATGTTTTCTTCTTCAAGGAGACGGTGTCAAGGTGTCTTCTGCCCAGTGGTGCGCTATAGCAGATTTCTACCAACTTTACAACAGCCAAATGCACATACCTTTTCCTAACTTCAGTTCAGTAACATCATGTTGGTAGCTTGAAATCTGCCATGAGGTGAGGATTTACACCATCAAAATCAGCACACGCTGTAAGTCATTTCATCTTTTTCCCTAGACAGCTTGTTTTTAAACACTGAGCAGCACACCACTGCCTCTGAGTATGGAGTCTCTAAACAAATTACAGAGGAAAGTTCTAGGAAAAAGAACCTGCTTAGGTCTCAGGTTAGAGGTTCTGCGCTCCTTGTTTTATCATCCTTTTCTCAAAATTTGATTTCTAGTTTGCCTAAAAATTTCCAATATTTGAATTCTTGCCCCACCCAGAAGTACCAGCCCACTAGGGTGTCAGGGAATTTATAGTGTGACAAACCAGAATATGAAGAATTGCTCTTTTTAATACTTTTTATTTCAAAACATTAAAGGGGTGCAAGTGTTTTTGTTACATGGATGAATTGTATAATGCTAAAGTCAGGCCTTTTAGTGTGCCCATCACCAGAGTAGTGTACATTGTACCTGTTAGCTAAGTCTTTATCCCTCACCCCACTGCCTTCCCCCCTTCTTAGTTTCCACTGTCCTTTACACTACTTTATGGCCATGTGTACCCGTCCTTTAACTCCCTCTTATTGGTGAGAGCATGTGGTGTTTGTTTTTCCATTCCTGAGATACTTCACTTAGGATAATGGTCTCCAGTTCCATCCAAGTTGCTGCAAAAGACATTATGTCATTGCTTTTTATGGCTGAGTAGTTGTCCATGATATATATCACATTTTCTTTATCCACTCGTCAATCGACGGGCACTTTGGTTAATTTCATATCTTTGCAATGGTGAATTGTGCTGTGATAGATGTTTGGTTACAGGTGTTTTTTTACTATAATGACTTTTTTCCCTTTGGATAAATACCCAATAGTAGGATTGCTAGATTGAATGGTAGGTCTACTTTTAGTTCTTTAAGGAATCTCCATGCTGTTTTCCATAGAGGTTGAACTCAATTAAATTCCAACCAATAGTGGGAATGTAAGTGAGTTTTGCACTGCATCCATGCCAACATCTGTTACTTTTTTATTTTTTAGTAATGGCCATTCTGGAAGGGGTAAGGTGGTATATCATTGTGGTTTTAATTGGCATTTCCCTGGGGATTAGTGATGTTGATCACTTTTTCATGTGTTTCTTGGCTGTTTGTCTTTCTTCTTTTGAAAAAAACTCTGTTCATATCTTTTACCCACTTTTTAATGGGTTGTTTTGTTTTTTTCTTGCTGATTTGTTTGAGTTCTTTGTAGATTCTGGATATTAATCTTTTATTGGATGCATAGCTTCCAAATATTTTCTCCCATTCAGTAGGTTCTCTATTTACAATTGTTGGTTATTTCCTTTACTGTGCAGAAATGTTTTAATTTAATTAAGTCCCATTTATTTATTTTTGTTGTTGCTGTATTTGCTTTTGGGGTCTTAGTAATAAATTCTTCACCTAGGCCAATGTTGAGAAGAGTGTTTCCTACATTTTCTTCTAGGATTTTTATGGTTTCAGGTCTTACATTTAATTATTTACTCTGTCTTGAGTTACTTTTTATATATGGTGTGAGATAGAGGTCCTGTTTCATTCTTCTGCATGTGGCTATCCAATTTTCCCAACACTGTTTATTGAGTATGGCATCCTTTTCCCAGTGTGCATTTTTGTTTGCTTTGTCAAAAATCATTTGGTCATAGCTATATGGTTTTATTTGTGGGTTCTCTATTCTGTTCCATTGGTCTATGTGTCTACATTTATACCAGTACTATGCTGTTTTGGTTACTATAGACTTGTAATATAGTTTGAAGTCAAGTAATGTGATGCCTCCAGACTTGCTCTTTTTGCTTGAGACTGCTTTGGTTATTCAGGCTTTTTTGTGGTTCCATATGAAGTTTAGGATTATTTTTTTCTAGACCTATGAAAAATGACATTGGTATTTTGATGAGAAGTGCATTGGATCTGTAAATCACTTTGGGTGGTATGGACATTTTAACAATATTTGTTCTTCCAATCCATGAGGATGTGATATTTTTCCATTTGTTTGTGTCATCTATGATTTCTTTCATCAGTGTTTTGTAGTTCTCCTTGTAGATATCTGTTCTTTTTTATTTATTCATCCCAAAACATGAAGAATTATAGAACTGAAGGCAATTAATAAGAAACAAATACAGGAAAGCTCTTGGCCTTCCATTTGCCTAAAAGCAAGACATAGATTTACAAAGACAAAATGTATTGTACCCTTCCCATCCCCACCAAGGAGAACAAAGGTTGACCACTGAAGATAACTTCAGACCCTCATGGGCCTGGAGATGGTACCAGAGGAATCTATATTAGCAAGCTTTACTAACCAGCCTTTATCTGCCATTGATTTTTCTTCCCACAAGTTGCTCCCCCTAGAGACTCAAAGTCCTTTTTCTTTGCCTCAACATGTTTCTAAAAATTTACTCTTTTTATTGAAGATGCTTTTTATTGAGGTTCTCAAAGTCTCTTTTTAAGAACTACTCATTCCCTGTGTGTTTCCTATATATAAATTAAACTATAATTGTTAATACACTGTTTGTTTTTCTCTTGTTAATCCATCCTTTGATACAGGGATTCTTTCCAGGTAAGAACCTATGAGGGTTGAAGAAAAATTATTTTTCTTCTCCTATAATAGCTTTCATATTAGGTGGTAAAAGGTCCAGAATTAGTCTACATATGCTCTTTTTTGTATCATTTTGGGTTTAGTCACATCTTCACAATCCTTTACCCATTTCATTACATAACAATCAACCCAGCTGAGCTGCTTCACACCAAGTAGGATGGAGATTTTTTGTTTGTAATAGCTACATCTTCATGGAAATGTGTCACTATTTTCAATCAAAATGAGAGACTGTGAAGCAGAGGGCACTGTGCTTGGTGCTGAGGGACATTGAGAGAGGGCTGGGACAGATAACCTGAGGGACTTAGAAGGTATTAGTGTTTGTGATCTTCTTTCTTGGATAATTGCTATTTATACGTATGAGAGGTGTCTGTAGACTGCCATGGGTGTTCACAGCATGTTTTCTACATGCTCTGATTTCACATTGTGAAACCCACAATCACAACTCACAGTGTGGTTACACATTACTTTCAGATGTGGAGTCAGTGGTGGAGGGGCATTAGGGCTGAGAATTGCCTCAGAGCTTATTAACACTGATCAAAGCCAAAATTTATTTATGCTGGCTGTTTTCTGTTTGCCCCTCCAGATCCACTCTCCTCTCTTTTCTGCACTGCTCTGAGTCCTGGAAAGAAGAGCTGTGTGGATTTGTATACAGAGGTTTGCTTTTTGCTTTCCTGCTGGATTTACTCAATGGGAGGCACAAACAGGAGATCAGAGAAAGAAGAGATAAATCAAATCAGCAATGACTATGTTTTTCTGCCAATGGCTCTGGCTCCCTCCAGCTCTCATAATACTCACCCTCCCCTACCACCACTATCTCTTCATGTTAGAAGTGGTAACAGCTCCATTCTGTAAGAAATGTAACAGTTCTGCACCTTAGGGTGCATCACCTAACCTGTTGGTTCCCTTAACTATGTTTGCTGCCTTGTTTAAAAAAATCTTTATTTCACACTCTTCAATTACCTCATGTAAATGGATCATCTATCTCCTGTCAGGACCCTGATTAATACATTTGATATAATGATGTTTTAATATGGATTTTTAGTGAAGAGAAAATGGAGAGAATTTTTTTTTTCATTGCTAATGAGATTTTCTTGCACACCCAGCCCCAAGCCAAATTGCAGCACTTGTTGGCTCCCAGATTTCCCCAATCCAAAACCTCGTCTGCATTTCAGGCCTGGGTGGTCTCAGTCTTCTGAGGAGTAGTGCCACTTCTTTTGGCCTCCCCAAGTTATTCTAATTTCTCATTTTTCATGTTTCTCTTGCAAGCAACTCTTGACTCATGACTTCTTTTCTTTTTTTTTTGCATCCCAACTTCATGCCCATTCTCTTCATTGTTGCCCTTAAATAAAACAGTTATTCTCCATACTTCATTAAGTGTAGCAATTTCTTCTATTCCAGGAGTATTGCTGCAATTTGCAAATAATCATGTGAGTATCTTAGATTTATTAAAGCATTTGGAAATATCACTATGGCTGTAAATATCTCTAATATTTCCAGAATATAGAAAGGCTACCAAGAAATCAGAGTACAGTCGATTAACAATGCAAGCACTAGCACTTTCATATCCATTATGCTTAAAATTTTTAAACTGATGTATTCATTCCAGAAACAGCAGAAAAAAAAAGATATCCTGCTAGGAGATCTATTTTCATATCAATATTTAAAATGCTTTCAATATTCACCATTTTACACTCACTAAATCTCTAGTGACTTTTTGCTTCCAGGAAACCATCAGTTACAAACCAAAGAGAACATCTAAAAGGACCTGTAAAATGGAATACACATTGGCAGGCAGGGAGTCCAAAGCTCACTAAAGAATGCAGTTAGCAAAATTTCTCCTAATTCATGCAAATTAATAAATTGTGTCACCATCTTGAAAATCCACATTTATTACTATCCCAAAGAGAGGACAATCAGTACCTAATTTTAGAATCTAGCCCTCAGAAAAAAGTATTCTTCATAAGAAAATGATAAACACACCAATGAACGTCAATAGAAAATTCACACTAAAAGACCAAGATGTAAAAAGCAAACATATAAAAACCATTAACCTCACTAATGAAATTATGTGAAATAAAACAATGGGATTTTTTTTGTCTTTCAAATTGAAAAAGAAATTTAATGGATAATATTGATGAATGCTATGAGACAATAGTTGTGGTGAAAAGCATGATATTTGAAGTCACACTGCCTGAGGACTTGAGTCCCACTTTGTGTCTAACTGAAGAACCTTGGATGGCTATTTGGTTGAGCCATAGTTTTTAAATCCGTAAAATGAGGATAATTAGAATATGCTTTACAGTGTGGTTGGGAAGATTTAAGAATATAATGTCTATAAAGCAGTTAGAACAATGCCGGCCACAGGTTAAGTACTTCATAATTGTCAGTAATTACAGCTGTGATGAATGAAGATGACCTGTGGGAGAAAGGTAGTAAGTTGGGCAAAAAAGCCCCCCCAAACTTCCTGATACTGGACTGAGAGTATAAACTGGCATAAAATGTCTAAAGGGAAGTTTATATGCATATGGAGCTTTAACAAATTTATTTCTTAGGAAAACTATTTCTAAGCCTTTATCCTAAGAAAATTATCACAGAGACACTTAATAATTTATTTTCAAGAATGTTCATTTTAGCATTATTTATAGAAAGTCATTAGAAATAATGTGTAAAAGTGGCAATATTACAATCATTCAATGGGATATTATGTAATGAGTAGTACTTTTGAATATTATTTAATGTCTAAGTATATAATATGTGAAAGAACAGAATATAAAATATTCTTGCCATTGAACCCAAATGTTTGCTTTAAAATGCAAATTGTATAAATTATATGTATGCACAAAAATTACATAGGTATGCAAAGGAAAAACATGAAAGTTAATTCATCAAACATGTTGACTTTGAATAGTATTATTACAGGTGATTTTTGTTGACTTCTTCATATATTTATGTTTTCTAAGATTTTTATAATAAACGTTAATTAGTTTCAAAATTAGAAAAAAAACTGACAAAAATCTCCTTAAAAGCTGTATATATAATCAACAGATGTTCACGCTATAGCAGTCCTTGATGGTCTCCTACTCATCTTTCTTTCCTGACAGATGTACACTCAATTAGGTGCATTTACAATGTCATGTACAACCAATGACCTTTTGTTATTTATATGTGTGACTATAATTACCTGGCCCACAACCTGACATCTGTTTAGTAGCCAAACATAGACATAAGTCATCTCCATTTTCCCTTAATAACTAGCATTTATTGAGAATATACTATGTGCTAGACATTGTTAATTATTCTGCATGCATTATCTACTTTAATCTTTATAATTAGCCCATGAATTAGGAACACTCTTTTTCTATGTTACAGAACAGAGATTTGAGGCCCACTAAGATTAACTTGCCCACAGTTGTGAATGTCCCAAGACTGTAATTTGATGCCAAATCAGTCTGACTTCAGAGATTAAGCTCTTAGCCTCTGTGTATGCTGCCTCTCAATAAATGCCTCATATGTAACTGCCTTCTTTTCTTTGTTTTCACTATTGAGAAGAAAGAGAAAAAATAACCTATTCCAAAGTAAATTCTGGGATGTACTGATGTCTGGAAAGTTAGTATAAAATAACTTGGAATTTGACAACTGTGGCTAATATATAAACCAGGTAAACACACTAAAATGAAGATTAATTGTATACATTTTGCCAAAGACAATAAATTTGCAAAAAAAATCATAAAATTAAAAGGACTTAACCAATATAGGAAATGTTTTGCAAACCATAGTATTACTTTTTCAAGAAAAAAGTTTTAAAATATTTGCTTCATATGAGAATTAATTTCTTAACAACAGAAATGTTTTCTGCTTATTTATTTTTTTGTCTTCAGATTGATAGTTCTGGTAGATGGAGGAATTTTCTATTTTATCGTACTGATGCTCATATGATACTTTGTAGTGCTTCTCAAGTCATTTCTAATGTAGGTCTAGGTTTCATACCTGAAAAATGAAGTCAGTGGAAATGATATATTTTTCATATAGAAATATTGAGCTGAAGTAGAAACTGATTCAGTTCCTGGTTCTATCACTAATTTGGTTACAAGTGCCCACCCAGAGAAGATAAGAGTTAAACACCATTTCCTCATGTGTAATGAGAGGATATTTTATAATCTCAAACATGCCTTTTGACTGTATCATTCTATGATTCTGGTATTGCTAGAACATTATAGGTATAAGTCAATATTTATAAAGTGAATACATATTTTTAAGTTACTAACTAATCCTATCTATTCTTTAAGACCTAGCTGAAGCTTCACCTCTTTCATGAAGTGTCCATTAATCACTCAAACTGCCTTGACTCATATATAGTCAGTGCAGTACTTACATGTTATCTTTAAATATTGCTTAATAATTTCACATGTGGAAGTCCTTGCCTCAAAATAAGTTGTAAACCAATTTGGCAAAGACAGATTTTTGATACGTAGTTTTACACACTCCTGAAGTTCTATCCTAGTGCCCTTTGGGTATCACAGTTGATGCTTACAAATTCTTGTTGAATGCAGAGTAAATTTGAATCAATATATAGATTCAGAATTTTCTATGTCAGGACATTTCTTTCACCAAAGTGAGGTTCTTCAGATTGTAGTCCAGGTCTTCTCAATGCCTGTTGCAATTTCGTCCTCATAATCATCATCATCTTCATGATCAAGAAGCATTTATTCAGTCCTTTTGCAGTGCGTGGCAACAGACCAAGCTCTGTCTTCCAGTGAGATGGGAATCAGCTGGCTAACATTCTGTCATCATCTTTCACATGTTTGAAGACTATTTCCAGAGTCTAAGATCATTAACTTTAAAAGAGCCTCAAATATTGGACAAGGTCAATTGCTACAAAAGAGGGGATCAGAGGAATGATGGGGACCATGTAATGGGAAGAGGAAGCATTGAGTGTGTTGCCAGCTTGCTACCAAGCTCTCCACTCAGTGTAATGCAGCAGCAAGCATGGGGGAAGAAGAGCTGTCACTTTCCTGGTGCACATCATTTGTCACGGGCCTTCTTATGTCTGCAGAGGCAGGAATACCCCTGTTAGTATGCAGAGCTTGTCATGGGACCAATAGTATCTATGCTCACTGAGTGCACTTTTGTTCTTGCTGTTTAATGTAGCTGAGAATGGTCGTACTGCAGGATCGCAATTTTGCTGTGCTCTTGGCAGTCAAAATTAAAATTAAATCCCTGAATATAGATGTAAAGAAGATAGATGGTTGTCCTCATTCTCCAAAGACGTTCGGGATACATTTAGAGCACTCTTTTGGCCGTCATTGTTTACATTTAAAAACTCACCTAAAAGCCACAGTATGGCCCTGGTGCAGGACTAAGTTTTGACACGGGAATTGGGTAAAGGATTAGAAATTGGCCTGAGGAATATGTATGTGACTTCCACACCCAGTTGCATACTTCTAGAAATAATTATTTTGTGTCCTTACTCACACATCAATTCAAAAAGCAGTAGCTATTTTTGGGAGATGGCATAGGAAAGCTAAAGGCCAGTTTGAATGAAAATCCAAATTTGGCCACTATCCTCCTCTGAATGAAAGAAAAATCACATAACTTCACCTTTCAAAATCACCATCTTTTTCCAGTTTATTTGCCCAAAGTCTGAACTACATATTTCTTGGCGGTGTTTTATGTTCAGTTCTTCCTATGCCTCCTTTTCATTTGATTCAAGAACATATATCTTCCTATATGTGAAATCTTATTTGAATTTTTGCTTTTTATAGCATAGGGAATTCAATTAAATTCATCTAAAATATGGAAACCTGAGGTCTGTAAGGGCACCAACACATACTAAAAATAATGAGAAGAATGTAAAAATATCCTGATTTGTGGGATGGGGGTGGTATAATTGTACTCAGAGGTTTTAATTAATTAATTAATTAAATTTTCTTGGCAATCATTCCTCTTCTTTTTCTAAGTCTTTCTCTCAGGCACTAATAAATATTCTTCGGCCAGAAGGCTAAAGCTGACCCAAACGGGTAGATGTCCCCACCCCAATACTTTCTCTAGTAACTGCTCACTGCTCCTTCAATTGGAATTGGTGTTATTGAACAGCATTCAGGAGGGCCAGATTTCCTGGGACAATTCCAATTTCAAAGGGGGTGTCCTATGTCTCTCATAAACATATACATAAAATTGACAGCATGTAAACTGATTCAGGGACTAAAAAAATTAGGTCACTGTGGTGCCAACTATTTATACACACATACACAGTATATACACACATACATGTATATGTATACATATATATGTGTTGTTTGTTTTTAAAATCAAGTATAAATATATTTATGTATACATACATACAGTCAATTCTCATTATTCACATTAATTTTGCTTTATAAAGTTGTCAAAAACACCAAACTAGCAAACACTGAACCAGTGCTCCTAGAGGAAATGCAGGGTTAGGTTCCTGCAAGCCTCTCATCACAATATTGTTGTCAGCTGATCAATACATCACTTTGTTTTATATGTATTTCTGTTTAAGGACATCTTATTTAATATATATTGCTGATTCATTAACACGGAACTCACAGCCAGCAGCACCATAACTCATTCTTAAATGAAGCTTATCTAATGCATATATTTTCTCTGTAAGGCACATCATAGCCTTCTTGTGCTTAGGAACACCGGACAACAGTTCAGCACTATGTTTGAGGGCCATTTTAAACAGCACAATAAACAAAAACTACAAAAATGGAAAAAACATGACACTTAGTACAGCACAAATAAGGTCTCCTGTTCACAGTATGAGAATTCAAACAGGAAGACAGAGTGTTGCCTTGTTTGATCTTAGGTGGGAATATGCATGTCCAGTGATTCAAATGTTTCTTCATTCTACCCATGTTTTCAAATGGCCATGAAAACTCTGAGTATTGACTTCACAGTTACAAACAAATTTTAGCTATAGGCTAATTTGAAAATATGGAATGTGTAAATAATGAGGATCAACTGTGTGTGTGTGTGCAAATGTCTCATCTAAATTGATTGCAAAGGAGAAATTTGCAAAAGAACTTAACAAATCTAAAAGCCTAAATTAGCAATCTTAGTAATTTCATGGATGGTCTTAAGATGAATGGAGATTCACTCTGACCATTTACGATCTTGAATGAAGACACTGATCCTCAGAAGTATGACAGAGTCTTTCAGCCCCCAAGAAGATGAAGCTGTGATCCTTCCACAGGGTTTCCTTGCCTGGTCAATAGAGTTTATGTTCTAGCCTTAAGATCTTGAAAAAAGAGATTAGATAGTCTCCACATACCCCACCTCTCCGTCTTCTGTGTCCTCTTGACATTTACTATGCTTCTCTCCATCATATTACAAGTTGGAAAAGCAACACTCTTATATGATTATACATAATTATATTTTAATTAAAACTATGTAATTAAAATGATATCAACAAAATATAAATAAAGTAAGCACAAAATGGTAAAATAACAGCAACAAAAATAGAAGCCATCAAAACAAGCAAGTCCCAAAATTCAGGCAAGAAATACGTGATCTTCATCAAGGCAAGTGTTTTTTTGGGCCTTCTTGAAATCTACAACTGTGTGAATAGAAATAACAACTCTGTCTGACACAGTTACGCTCAGTATAAACTTCTAGCAGAGCCTCCATAATAGTTTTTAAACAGTTTTATTGATGTATAATTGATATTAAATAAACTGACCATGTTCAAAATACAGTTCACCCTTGAATAAAGCAGGGGTTAGGGGTGCCGACCCCTACACAGTTGAAAATCCATGTATAACATTTGAATCCCCCAAAACTTAGCTACTAATAGCTGCCTATTGACTGGAAGCCTTACTAATAATGTAAACAGTCCACTAACCCATATTTTATGTATGTATTATATACTGTACAGTAAAGTAAGCTAGAGAAAAGACAATATTAAGAAAATCATAAGGAAGAGAAAATATATTTACCATTTATTAAGTGGAAGTAGATAATCCTTGTCTTCATGTTGAGCAGGCTGAGGAGGAGGAGGAGGAGGAGGGGTTGGTCTTGCTGTCTCAGGGGTGTCAGAGACAAAAGAAAATCCACTTATAAGTGGCACCTACACAGTTCAAACCCATGTTGTTCAAGAGTCAGCTGTATACAGTTTGTTAAATTTTGACATATGTGTATGTCTTTGAAACCATCACCACAATGAAGATAATGAACACATCCCCAATTATTTCCTTGGGCCCATTTGATATCTATCTTCATGCCTGCACTCATCCTGAGGCAAATGCTAATTTGATTCTGTCATTATAGGCAGTTTGAATTTTCTAGAATTCATATAAATGGAATCATACAGCAGGTACTCTTTTTCTATGACTCTTTTCACTCAGAATAACTCTTTTGAAATATATCTATGTTATTGCTTATAGCAATAGCTTATTCCTTTTTATTGCAGGGTATTATTCTATGTTATGGATATCTATTCACATTGCTTATCCATTCACATGCTGATGAACATCTGAGTTGTTTCAAATTTGTGGCTATTGCAAATAAAGCTGCTGTGGAAATTTGAGTACCAGTCATTTATGGTCATATGCTTTCATTTCTTTTGAATAAATTCCAAGAAGTGGAATAATTAGGTTATATAGTAGACGTATGTTTAGCTTTTTAAGAAGCTGCAAATTGTCTTCCAAAGTGGTCGTACCTATTCCCACCAGCAAAGTCTGAGTTCTAGTTCTTCAAATCCTCTCCAATACTTAATATGATTTGTCTTTTTAATTTTAGACATTCTTATACTATGTACTGGTATCATATTGTGGTCTTAATTAGCATTACCCAAATGATGAATTATGGTGAGCATCTTTTCATGTGCTTATTTGCAATCTGTATATGTTCTTTTCTGAAGTGTTCTTTCACATACTTTGCCTAATTTATTATATTGTTATAATATATTTTTATACAATCTTATTATTTAGTTTTTAGAGTCCTCTATATATGGTAGATATATACATGTCCTCCATTAGATAAGTGATAGGCAAATATTTTCTTTCAGTGTGTGAATTGTCTTTTCATTCTCTTTTGTTCAAAGAGCAGAAGTTCTTAATTTTGATCAAGTACATTTTAATATTTTATTTCTTTTTACAGATTGCTTTTTGTGTTGTATGCAAGAAGACTTTGCCTACCACAAGTTCATCAATATTTTTCTTATTTTTTACTTCTATATATTTTATAGCTTTCATTTTTACATTTAGAACTATGATCCATTTTGAGTTAATTGTTATATGTAGTGACAAAGATGCTCTTCTTGACCAAACTTTACTCAAGCCCTTTATACCTCAAGGTTGGTATCTATCTTTATTGGGCCTATATAACCCAGTTTTGGTAAAATCCTGCTAAGTCTGTTTAGTGAGGATTACCCATCTTCAATATCTTATCACCCTTGATAACTGATCAAATTCCTCATCCCTTACCATCCTCCAGGTGATATCTGATCACCCTGGTCTGTCTTCAGCAAGAATCCCGTCAAATCAGTTTAGTCAGAATCCCCCTTGCCTCTGATGTTTCCTCTTAGTAATTTCCCATCCGCTGACCCCCACCCTGTTCCTTGGCTGTAAATCCGTGTTTGTCAATGCTGTATTTAGAATTGATCCCAGTTCTACACTGAGGTCTTTTCCCCCTATTGCCATACAGTAAATCCTCATTTAGCATCATCAATAGGTTCTTGAAAACTGTAGCTTTAAGCAAAATGACATATAGACCTATAACAAAACCCGTCTTTTTCCTTATCAATGTGAACAAAATGACATCATTTGAAGATTAGCTAGACCTTCTGGATAACTTGCTGTAGTTTCTTCACCAGCACTTGCTGATTCACCTTGCACTTCTTTGTTATGGAGACAACTTCTTTCCTTAAGCCTCATGAACCATCCTCTACTACCTTCAAACTTTTCTTCTGAAGCTTCCTCTCCTCTCTTACCCCTCATAGAATTAAAGAGAGTAAGGGCCTTTCTCTAAGTTAGTCTTTGTCTTAAGGGAATGTTGTGACTGGTTTGATCTTCTATCCAGACCATTGCATTTTTAATTTCCTTCAAGAACTCTTCCTTTGCCTTCTCAACATGGCTGACTGTTTGGTTCATGAGACCTAGCTTTTGGGCATCTCAGCTTTTGACATGACTTCCTCACGAAGCTTAATCATTTCTAGCTTTTGATTTAAAGTGAGAGATGTGCAACTCTGCCTTTCACTTGAACACTTACAGGCCATTGTAGGGTTATTAATTGGCCTAATTTCAATATTGTTAAATCTCAGGGAGGAGGGAGACTCCAGGAAAGAGGGAGATGGGGGAAGGGCTGGTTGGTGGAGCAGTTAGAACACACACATTTATTGATTAAATTCGGTTTCATATGGACATAGTTCGTGGTGCCCCAAAACAATTACAATAGTAAGATCAAAGATCAGTGATCACAGATCACCATAACAGATGTAATAATAATGAAAAAGTTTGAAATATTGTGAGAATTACCAAAATGTGTCACACAGACACAAAGTGAGCACATTCTGGTAGAGAAATGGTACTGATAGACTACTTTGATGCAGGGTTGCCACAGACCTTCAATTTATAAAAAACCCGACATCTATGAAGTGCAATAAAATGAAGTATGCCTGTGTGTACGTGTGTGTATAGTGTGTGTGTGTGTGTGTGTGTACATATTTCACAATTTCTTTATTCATTTATTCATCCACAGACTGTTAAGTTGTTTCCATATCTTGGCTATTGTGAATAATGTTGCAGTGAACATGGGAGTGCAGATATCTCTTTATGATATTGGCTTCATTTCCTTTGGATATATACCAAGAAGAGTGATTGCTGAATCATGTGGTAGTTCTTCTTTTAATTTTTTGAGTAACCTCTATACTGCTTTCCCTAATGGCTGTACCAATCCCACCAACAGTGTACACGGGTTCTCTTTTCTCTGTACTTTTTATCTTTTATCTATTTGATAATATTCTAATACCTGTGATGTGATAGCTCATTGCAGTTTTGATTTGATGATTAATGATGTTGAGTACTTTTTCATATGCCTTTTGGTCCTTTGTTTGTCTCCTTTGGAAAAATATCTATTCACGTTTTTCATCCATTTTTAAATCAGGTTGTTTGTTTCTGCTATTGAGTTGCATGTATTCTTTATATATTTTGGATATTTGCTCCATATCATGTGTGTTGTTTAAAAATAATGTCTCCCAATCATAGGTTGCCTTTTTATTTTGTTGATTCTTTCCTTGCTGTGCAGAAGCTTTTTATTTATTTTGTTTAAATTTTTATTTTTAATAAATGTGGGTACATAATAGTTGCATATATTTATGGGGTACATGTGATGTTTGATACAGGTATACAATGTATAATAATCAAAACAGGGTACTTGCAGTATCCATCACCTCAAGCATTTACTATTTCTCTGTGTTAGGAACATTCCAATTCCATTCTTTTAGACATTTTAAAGTATACAAAAACTTATTGTTGGCTATAGTCACCCAAATTTGCTATCAAATATTAGATCTTGTTCCTTCTATCTAACTATGTTTTTGTACCCCTTAACTATTCCCACTTTATCCCCCAATCCCTGCTACTTTCCCAGCCTCTGGTAATCATCATTCTACTCTATATCTCCATGAGATAATTTAATTTTTAACACCCATATATAAATGGAGCAATATTTGTCTTTCTGTACCTGGCTTATTTCACTTAACATACTGTCCTTCAGTTCCACCCATGTTGTTGCAATTGAAAGGATTTCATTCTTTCTTATGGCTGAGTAATATTCCATTGTGTATATGTACCACATTTTCTTTATCCTTTCATCCTTTGATGGAAATCTTGGCTATTGAATAGTGCTGAAATAAACATGAGCGTGCAGATACATTTTTGATATATTGGTTTCATTTCTTTTGGAAATATACCACCAGTGGGATTGCTGGGTCATATAGGAGTTCTATTTTTACATTTTTAAGGAACTTCCATACTGTTCATCATAGTAGTTGTACTAATTTACATTCTGACCAACAGTGTATGAGGGTTCCCATCCTCCAAATCCTTGCCAGCGTTTGTTATTGCCTGTCTTTTGGATAAAAGCCACTTTAACTGGGGTCAGATGATATCTCATTATAGTTTTGATTTGCAGTCTCTGATTATTAATAATGTCGAGCAGTTTCTCATATACCTATCAGCCATTTGTGTGTCTTCTTTTGAGAAATGTCTATTCAGATATTTTGTCCATTTTTAATTGGATTATTTGATTTTCTCCAATTGAGTTGTTGGAGTTCCTCATATATTCTAGTTATTAATCTCTTGTCCAGTGCATAGCTTGCAAATATTTTCTCCCATTATGTGGGTTGTCCCTTCCATTTATTGATTGTTTCCTTTGCTGTGCAGAAGTTTTTGAGCTTGATGTGATTTCATTTGTCCATTTTTGCTTTGGTTGCCTGTGCTTTTACAGTCTTACTCCAGAAAACCTTGCCCAGACAAACAGCCTGGAGTGTTTCCCCAATTCTCTTTTTAGTAGTTTCATAGTTTCTGGTATGAGATTTAAATATTTAATCCATTTTGATTTGACTTTTGTATGTGGTGAGAGAATGGGGACTAGTTTCATTCTGCATATGGATATCTAGTTTTCCCAGCACTATTTATTGAAGAAACTGTCCTTTCTCCATTGTATGTTTTCGGCAATTTTGTTGAAGATAAGTTTACTATACATGTGTGGATTTATATCCGGGTTCTCTGTTCTGATCTCTTGGTCTATGTATCTGTTTTTATTGGCAGTACCATACTGTTTTGGTTACTACAGCTCTTAGGATAATTTAAAGTCAGGTAATGTGATTCCTCCAGTTTTGTTCTTTTTGCTCAGTATTGCTTTGGCTATTCTGGGTCTTTTGTGGTTCCATATACATTTTAGAATTATTTTTTCTATTTCTGGGAAGAATGTCATTGGCATTTTGATAGGGATTGCATTACATCTCTAGATGGATTTGGGTAGTATAGACATTTCAAAAATATTGATTCTTCCAATACATGAGCATGGCATTGCTTTCCTTTTTTGGGGTCCTCTTGTATTTCTTTTATCAAAGTTCTATAGTTTTCACTGTAGAGATCTTTTAATTCCTTGGTTAAGTTTATTCCTAGGTCTTTTATTTTGTTTGTAGTTATTGTAAATGGGATTACTCTCTTGGTTTCTTTTTCATATTGTTCACTATTGATGTGTAGAAATGCTACAGATTTTTGCATTTTGATTTTGTCTCCTGGAACTTTACTGAATTTGTTTCTCTGTTCTAATAATTTTTGGATGGGGTCTTTAGGTTTCTCTAAATATAAGATCATACATATTCTTATATGATCCTTATATGATCTTATATTTAAAGAAGATAATTTGACTTCTTCCTTTCCAACTTATATGCCCTTTATTTCGTTCTCTTATCTGATTGTTCTAGCTAGAACTTCCAGTATTATGTTGAATAACAGTGGTAAATGTGGGTATCTTTGTCTTTTTCCAGATCTTAGAGGAGAGACTTTCAGTTATTCCCCTTTCAGTATGATACTAGCTGTGGGTCCATCATATATGGCTTTGATCATGTTGAGGTATGTTCCTTCTATACCCAGTTTGTTGAGAGCTTTTATTATGAAAAGATGTTGAATTTTATTGAATGCTTTTTCAGCATCAATTGAAATGATCACATGGTTTTTGTCCTTCATTCTGTTGATATGTTACATCACATTGATTGAATTGCATAGGTTGAACCATCCTTGCATCCCTGGGATGAATTGCACTTGATCAGGATGAATAATCTTTTTATTGTGTTTTTGAATTAAATTTGCTACTATTTTGTTGAGGATTTTTGCATCTATGTTTATCAGAGATATTGGCCTGATAAAAAAGATAAAGTTTTTCTCTTGTGTCTTTGTCTGGTTTTAGTGTCAGGGTGATACTAGTTTCCTAGAATGAGTCTGGGAGTCGACTTTTGGGATTCCTCCTCAATTTTTCAGAATAGTTCCAGGAGGATTGATATTAGTTCTTCTTTAAATGTGTGGTAGAATTCAGCAGTGAAGCCATCATTTTGGTTTTATACATTCATGGAGACAGGAATTACATGTAAAACCATAAATCAATGCATGGAACGTGTACATTGGTTTGGCCTGAAAAGGCAGGACATCTTAAAGCAGAGGCTTACAGGATATAGGTGGGTTCTAAGATTCTTTGATTTGTAATTGGTTAAAGAAATGGAGCTTTGTCTAAAGACTTGGAATGTTTTGAGTTAAGATAAGAAAGTCTGTTAATCAGAGACAAGCCACTAGACATATACTAAATTCAAGTGATGTATTATTAAATTGATGGCCTGCAGGTGTAGTTTTACCTTTGCCTTGCATGGCCTTAGGTCCTGTTAATTATTTAGTATTTTATTGTTATAAAGAGTAACTCCAAAAGTGGGGGGGCATAATGAGGTGCGTGTGATTTCCCTTCTTCTCATGGCCAGCAACTCAGCTTTAAGGTTTTTCTGGGGTCCCCTTGGCCAAGAGGAGGTCCATTTAGTTGGCTGGAGGGGCTTAAGATTGTATTTTAGCTCACAACTGCTTCCCCTCCACCTTCCAGCATATGGTGACACAGCATGAAGGCTCTTGCCAAATGCTGGTGCCTTGATCTTTGGCTTCCCAGCCCCCAGAACTATAAGCCAATAAATTTCTGCTCACCGTCAATTACCAAGTCTCAGGACTCTGTTGTAGGAGCACAGATAGACTAATACAGGTGTAACTAAGGAATCATTTCTTAGTCTAAGGTCATGAAGATTTATACTTTTGTGTTCTTCAAAGAATTGTAGAGTTTTACCTCTTACATTTTGGTCTCTGATCAATTTGAGTTAATTTTTTATGTGGTCTGAGGTGGAGGTCCAAGTTCTTTCACATATGGATATCCAGTTGTCTCCGAGTAATCCTTTGTATATGTTTCTGGAATGTGTTTGCTAGTATTTTGGTCAGGATTGTTGAACCTGTGTTCATAAGGGAACTAATGTTCTGTAGTTTCCTTTTATTTTTGAAATGTCTTTGTCTGCTTTGTATTGTCAGGTTTTGGGGTCTGCTATGTCAATGCTTGGTGTGCACATGGCTAAAGAATGACCAGACACACCAAAGTAAGGCAAGTACGAAAATGAGGTTTATTGAGGAGAGAAAGATAGGACTATAGAGCAAGAGCAAGACACAGTTTACAGAGTGAGATACATACGCCACAGATGATGACTAGACCCACTGTTGTAGCAAAACAGAGAGAGACAAAACACTTGGTTATGGTCTGGGTCTTGTTTTACAGTGTCCAGATTGGGACCTCCGTCATGGCTCAGGCATCATCACAGAACCACTTTGGTTGGAAAGTGTGACCTGAGTCTTACTGTACATGCGGATCTCCCATGAGCCTCTCTGAAAGCCCATTTGGGGGAGTGAACCATAACGGCACCCACTTTCATCCCTAGGAGACCTAGAATCCCTGGCTATCTACCTAACAGTTTCATGGTAATAGTGACTTAATTTAATGAGTTGGAAAGTATTCCCTTCTCTTCTATATTTTGCAAGAGTGTTTTAAGTATTTGTCTTAATTCTGGTTTATATATTTACTATAGTTCTTCAATGAAGCCCATCTGGGCCTGGGATTTTTTGGTAGAAATTTTTCTAAATACTAATTCAATCTTTTTGCTTGTTAGGTGTATTCTGATTTTCTGTTTTTACTTGAGTCAATTTCAGTAGTTTGTGTATTTGTAGGAATCCTAAAAATTCATCTACATAATCTAATTTGTTGGCATACAATATAAGTGATTTCTTGTAATTCTTTTTACTTCTTCAAAGTTGGCAGTAATACCCCCTCTTTCATTTCTTATTTTAGTATTTGAGTCTTTTCTCATTTTTCTTGGTCAGTTAGCTAAAAATACTTGAATTTCATTGTGCTTTTCAAAGAACCAACTTTTGGCTTCATTGATTTTCTCTTTTTTTTTTTTTTTTTTGAGACAGAGTCTTGCTCTGTTGCCCAGGTAGAGTACAGTGGCATCATCATAGCTCACTGCAACCTCACACTCCTGGGCTGAAGCGATCCTCCTGCCTCAGCCTCCCGAGTAGCTGGGACTACAGGTGTGGGCCACAATGCCTGGTTACTTTTTCTATTTTTAGTAGAGAGGGGGTCTCGTGCTTGCTCAGGCTGGTTTTGAACTCCTGAGCTCAAGCAATCCTCACGCCTTGGCCTCCCAGAGTGCTACGATTACAGGCATGAGCCACCGCATCTAGCCTTTTTTTTCTATTTTCTATTTCATGTATTTGCTTGTTCCTCTGATACCTATGTAGGGGCCAAAGGGAAACTTTCCCTTCATCCTCTGAAGTTTCACTGAAAAATTAACTCACAAAAGGCATATTTGTTACACAAAAGGTATAAAAATTTATTAATGTACACATGGGGGAGAAGCATGGAGTGTTTACCACCCCCCATGGGGTGCAGAAACTTATATGCCTATATACTGTCTTAAATTACAGAAAGAAATGGGGCTTGGATCCTGGAAAAACAGGTTATGGGAGGGGAAGAAGAGGAGGCCTGGCGGTTATGTAAATGAAACTTCACAGGTAGCAGCCCTCAGAGAGATTAGATGTTAAATGTTTCTTTCAGACTTTTAAAGGTGTCAGACTCTCAATTAATCTTCCCTAGATCTGGACAAGCAAAAGCCTCAGAGAGAACCTTCCTGCATCAATGCAGATTCTATACAGATGCAAATCTCCCCCACAAAAGGCAATTTTGTAGGGTTACTTCTGTTTGCTGCCTCTCTAAGCAACCATTTTAAAATATGTCAAAGAAATATATTTTGAGGTAAAATATTTTGATTTCCTTTACCTACAAGACCTTCTCCATTTTCTTATTCTAAATAGCCCTCATTTAATTTATTGGAAAAATATATTTTTGATCTTCAGCTAGGCACTAGGAACTGTGCTAGGCTCTGTGGATATTATGGTGACCAAAACCAGACATGATTCCCAGTCTATGGATCTTGTAGTCTAGATAGAAGACAATTAATCACATTATAAGGCCAACAAATGCTTAACTTAAAAGTGAGAATATTCTTAAGAAAAGGAACACAATTCTAAGAGAAAATATAAAAGAGCTTCCTGGCTTAGAGAAAGGACAAAAAATAAATTCCAGTGGAAGTAAAGAGAGATTGGAGTTATTTAAGATCAGATCTGAGCAGAGAAAAAACATCATAGAAGACACAATACTTGTGAAAGCCTTGCATGTGTAAGGAACTGGAAGGAGAAAAATGTGGCTGGAATGTGGGAGGGGGTTGAAGTCTGTGTCTTGTCACACTGTTGGCTGCTTAACGGACTGGATATTGGTGAGGACTAGTGAGAGAGGAGAGAGTCAAGAATGCCTCACTTTGCTTTGTAAAAATGGGTGAATGGTAACGCAATTCATTTAACTGGGTGCCTGTGAATGTTGGGGAATATCGTAAATTCAGTCCTGATATGTTGGGTTTAATTTGCCTTCAAATAGAAATATAGAGTAGGCAACTGTGTATAATCATAATAGTAGTCAAAATAATGAGTAGTACAATATAGCCCTTGTTTTTTTGCTGGGCAATGTTCTAAAAGTTTCATATAGCAATTCATTTAATTCTTCCAACAAATTTAGGAGGTAGGGACTATTGTTAGTTCCATTTTACAGATAAGGCACAAAAAGGTATGTGTGTTGTTACTGAAAGCTCAGCACTTGTCCTCCAGGCTGCATTAGAAGAACAAGAACAAACGGTTTGAGGAGAAGGAAAAAGAAGTTTATTATTTTGCCAGCAAAGGAGGAAAATGGTAGACTCTTGTCTCAAAAAGTCCAAATTTCCCTAAACGTAAGCAGAAATACAGAGCTTTTAAAGGGAGGGCCCTCTGTTCTAGGCTACTATGTTAATGATTCTAATCATCCCATCTCTGCTGAAGACAAAGCCTGTGCTCTCCACCTACCTGGGCCCACCTGGGAGGCCGGCACAGGCCTGGGATGGCTGAGCTATCTCCTGTAACACAGAGAACAAAAGACATTCTCCCTGCTCGAGGCAGGGATGCAGGCCAGGCTATAGTTCTCAGAAGAGTGGGGGAAGTTTTAAAGAGACAGAAAATATTTCTGCCATTTATTTCAGGCCATTCCCTCTGTTACAGTGTGTGTGTGTGTATATTTATACAGAGTTGAGAGGCAAGACTGTAGAGAATTGAGAAAGCAAGGGACCAAAGAGTTGAGTATGATTGCTAAACAGCTTTGATGGCTTCCTGAGGCTAGTGAACTCAAATTTATAATGATACTAATAGAGTATGTTGTGGGGCACTTGACCACTTGGGTAGAGACAGAGAGAAAGCAGTAAGTGGGCTGCATGAGAGATGAGGTTTTGCCTCATGGGGTGTGATGAGGTGTTATGAAAAGACAGAAGAGCAACAGAGTTTATGGTGTGGCCAAGAATATTATTGAAATAATGTACAACAAGAAAATGGTAAAAAGCATGGAGCTGGGCATTGGCAGAAAATTAAGGAGTCAGTGGATTTCCTTTTAGCCAATTTGCAGCCCCCATAGTATCCTAAATATGATCTCTTTATGCTGTCAATGGAAAAGAACTCAAACTCTGTAACATAATTTAAAGAGGTTTGTTCTGAGCCAAATATGTGCAACCATGGCCTGGAGAGCCACACCCAAGAAGCCTTGAGCAAGTGGTCTTGCCGTGGTTGGGTTACAGTTTGGTTTTATACATTTCATGGAGACAGAAATTACATGTCAATTCATAAATCAGTACATGGATGGTATATACTGGTTTGGCTAGAAAAGGCAGGACATCTCAAAGTGGGACATTGCAGATTATAGGTAGGTTTAAAGATTCTGATTTGTAACTGGTTAAAGAAATGAAATTTTGTCTAAAGGCTTTGAATGTTTTAAGTTAAGATAAGGAAGTTTGTTAATCGGAGATAAGCCATCAGATGTATACCGGACGTATACACAGACTCAAGTGATCTTTTAAGTATTAATGAATTGATGACCTGTAGGTGTGGTTTAAGCTTTGTCTTATATAGCCTTAGGCCTGTTAATGGGTTACAAAGGATATCTCCAAGAAGGGAAGGAGGCATGATGAGGCATGTCTGACCTCCCTTCTCATGGCCAGCAACTCAGCTTTAGGGTATTTGTGGGGTCCCGTGGCCCACAAGGAGTCCATGCAGTCAGCTGGGGGGATTAAGATTTTATTTTAGTTCACAATGCAATGGTAGCCTATGAACTGCCTTAGCTTAGCCTTCATAAAAGTACTGTCAATGATCTCAAGCTCCAGAGAATTGTGCTTGTTCTCCATCAGTAAATGCTGACCCCTCTGTTTTTCTTAAGGTGCCAAGGATAATCTCAATGTCATCCAGTCTGCAGAGGTCTGTGCCTTTTAAATCCAATGAATCTAAGCCAAATAAATCTATCCACAATTAAGATATTTTCTCATATTTATTAGCCTTTAACTTTAATTAAAAGTTTTTTTCTGTGTTTTTTTTTTTTAAAGTGGAAGTTGAAACTATAAATCTAAACCTTAAATAAGGAAACTTTTCTTTAGGCTCATATGTTGACAAAAATTATTGTTGACATAGCTTAAATAATGAACAATTACTATTAACAAATAACTCGGTAACACAATGTCAGGACATGTTTATATTTTCAGCATCAAAGGCCCTTTACTATTGAGATATCTATAAAAATATCCAGGGATGGATGGGTAAAGAGATAGACTGGAACCCTCAGGCATAATGGCACTGAAAGGAAAAATGTCTGACAATTTTGTGATTGTCCTATTCTTTGGATTTTCTTAGGCTCACCAAATCAATATGAGGAATTACGTTACTGCATAATCAAAGCTATTTGCTTGTACATTTCAGGGATTGTAAATGATTCTGACTTTTGCTGAACTATTATGAGCAGAAAGGACAACTATCCCTTTAAAATTTGCCTCTTGATGTTAATAAATTAGGGACTTTGCACAGCTCCATGCCAGACTCCATTTGTTGAATTGAAGTTTCCAGGTGACATGAACAACTGCCAAGCTAGCCTTTCAAGAAGCTGCCATTGGGAACATAATACTTTATTATTCGTGTTGTGCCATTCTATGCTGAGTAGTAGTTAAAATAATGAGAGGTCTGACTAAGTGATCTATTTCAAGGTCTATTTTCTCCTTAGCCAGTGGAACACCTTTAGACTGTTCCATCCATCTGTTCTTCCTCAGGGCACAAGAAACAAGCCAGTCAGCCAGAACTAAAATCTTTCATCTGTTTTTCAAAAAAATAAATTTGTAAACTGAATTTAGTTTCCAACATGTTTGCCTAAATCCAAGTTTTTGGCTTCCCTAAAATCAGCATCTTCTTTCACTAGTCAATATTTTTTCCCATTTGTTTTGAATTTAAAAGACCTTGCCAGTTCCTGTAGTCACTAATCAATGCCAGTTAGTTCTTTTTTTTTTTTTTTTTTTACCCCTCCAAACTCTAGCTCCTGAGAGATAACAGAATCAAATTTACCATTATGCAGGACTCCAGTTCTATTTCTTTCTGGCAGAACATAATTTCCTCTTAAAGACTTTTTGAGGAAAAATATATTAATCTTTAAAATTTGACTTGGAAATCAAATGGCCTTTATTAAGTAACATTTTGAAAAGAGTGTAAATAAATAAAAAACATATTGCAAATAATAGAGGAAAATGCATTTAGAAAACCATACATTGGGTCTTTCCAAAAGCAAAATAACTGAAATTTTGTTTTGGTGCTTGGCAAAATTAAGGATAAGTATTCCTTTTTCTGAGTTTATTGGGAAGAAAAGGAAGAAATCCAGCACTTTGAGAAGATGTTATCTCTTGTCATGAACCAGGATAATCTGTTAATAACTTTCTTATTTCCAGGAATAGTAATGGAGAAGATTATAGAAACCCACCCCACTACATATGGAATTGTACTAATTAACTGCAGTGCAATGGATTTTTTAAAATAAGTTCCCTGTTGTGTCATGCAGGACTGGAAGGAATGGAATAATGCTAGAATTCCAGAAACTATGACAGGCACTGGGGGGCCGCATTTGGTACTCCAGGACACTATTGAATGGCATCCTATATTCATTCCTATAGCTGAACATGGGGTTTTAGCTTTGCCCGTCCTTCTTCCTCTCACAGTTTATAGACTGTAAGCTGGAAGAGCTCTTAGATGTCCTCTATCACGATTGTAATTTGATGTCAGGTTAGTTTCTCAGGAGGGTCTTTTCCTGACTTCATCCATCAAAATTAAGTCCCCCTCTCCACTAGTTTCTTTCTCATAGAATTTGTTTATTTTCCTTTCTAACCATTATTACAACTGGTAATTTTGTTTTTGAGACAGGATCTTGCTCACAATTGGTAATTTTAAATTTATGTTTATCTAATGTCTACTCTCCAATTAAACTGTTAGCTGTGGCTTTATCTTACACCTCTCATATCCAGACTTACATCCTCACAGCTCTCCTCTGATTTCAGCCACTCACTTCATGATGACAGTGTCTTGCCTTCAGGGGTATTTCATTTTATCCCTGATCTTCTCCAATATTGTAGTCTTTGTGGGAGCCACCCATCAAGCAGGCATTTGCAACCTGAAATACAGGAAGTTAATGTCCCTGGATACTACTTTCATCCAATGGAGGCTACAAATGATGAATAAATGCTTTGCTCTCTCTTTGGGTGGATAATGTTGAACTATTGGACTCGCTCATATATAGAGTGCTAAACTTATCATTGGCACTACTAAACACTATACAATTGTGAAAATAGTCCATTTTCCCAGCTGTCTTGACCAAGGTGTTCACATGCACATTGGAAAGGCCCAATACTTCTTAAATTCAATTCATACAGATCCCTGGGTTTGTAGAAAGTTGCAGGTAATGCTGAACTTTGAGTCCTCAGATATGTAGTGTGTCAGAATGATTTATCCTGCACTGCACCTAGGGCAGCTGATCTCCACACCTCATTATTGCCTTTTATTGGACTCTGTCTCCAGATTCAGGCTCAGAATTCTCCTTTTTGGACAATATCAAAGCTAGTTCTTGCTCCTCACTCCTCAATAGGGTATATGGAGATCCAGGAATGTGTCCCTTGTTCTGGACCTTGGTGGCATCTACCACCTCTTCCCCACTGAGTTCTGACAAAGACATCAGAGTCATCAGCACTCATCTGTTTTATAATCCTCTTTCCAAAGGACCTTTGTTTTTTCTCAAAATTTCATAGCAATCTGGCATCTAGGTTTACACATAGCTGTCTAATAAATTATTGGGCCTCCAGAGTTTGGAAATTCAAACCAGCTGACTTTTGAAATTAATATTTCCATCCCAGGACTTCAATTGCTTAGAGATTTTTCAAAACCAATTCTACCCTTTGAATTATGACCTGAAGCAGGGGAGAAATCAATGTGCTTGGCTTTAGAACCTAAGGGTCACTTGCTGCATCCAGGCAGCTCAGAGTTCTGAGGAAAACAAATGACCCTCCGGTGGTCCCAGGAGCAGAGCTCAGCACAGTGGACCTAATAGGAAGCCATTTGAGTTTGAGGTTTAAATCTAAAGCCTCCATGTCAAGCTCAGAAGAAAAAACTATTCACAAGGTCACTTACATTACAATAAGCCTTGAAGATTACAAATTATTTTTTTTTCAAAAAATTGAATACTTTTTCCCTGACAGGCATGGAAGGATTGGTATCCCATCTAATCCCCATTTAAAATACAGGAAAGTGGGAAATGTAACAAAGTGGTTATCATCACTATTTTTGATGAGGAAGTTGAAGCCCTAAAGGATTAATATCTTGTCTGAAGTCAGATAGGTAAAAGGTGGTAGAGGTGAGATTCAACCCAAGGACTATTTAATTCACAAACCTCACTTTGCTACAACACCATGCAGCATCCCTAGCCAATAAAAGCCAAAAACAAAAAGATTTTGTTCAAATGGATCACTTTTATTTTTACTGCTTGAAAAGTAAAATTTTATTTATAAGGAATATCACATATATTCCAGGCTGTCAAAAATTAATGTCATGCTGGGCACAGAGGCATGTGCCTATAGTCCCAGCTACTCAGGAGGCTGAGGCAGGAGGATCCCTGGAGCCCAGGAGTTTAAGTCGAGCCTGGGAAACACAGTGAGACCCGTGTCAAAAAATAAAAATTAATGTCATATTGTAAAGCAAAAAAAAAGTTTCCACATTGAAATGTTAAACATTTCTCTTTATATCACACACTTAAAAATTTAGCACAGACATCCAAAAGTGAAAGATGAGGAACAGAGTATCATTTGTTATAATTTTTATTTCTTTAGTTGTAGTCCTTCTTTATTAACTTAGTGGTAAAGTTTTACTTTCAGTTCCTAAATCCCAAAATAGTAATGTTGGGATCATGGTGAAGTAAGCAGATGTGGTCCCTGAAATGTATATAAGTCTCATCCTCTGGTTTCTTCGTATAGGGAAAGTGATTTCTACTACATTACACTAATGAAACAGCATGACATGTAGGTGGAAACCACAATGAATTTTTATTTCTATTTCCTATTCTCTTTTTACAGTTTTATTTAGAGGGATATAATCTACCCCTGCCTCTAGATGAAAACTTGGGCAGGCTTATGACTTTTCTATTCCCATTTAGACTAAAAATGAACAAACAAATAAAAAATCTGATCATTTTTCAGTCACACAAAATCAAAATTCAGAAATTAAATTAATATCCAGTCCCATATAAGAGTTAAAATTCTAAAATTGACTTAGCATTAAAGCTTTGATTTAACCTGCTTCAGGCTGAAAGTTTCCAAGGGGAAGAGTGTAAGGTACTTCTGTTCTCTACCTTCATTATGTTCACATTCTGTATTTTTCTGCCAGAGAGATGGTTGGGGCAGGTGAGTCATGGTGTGAGTTAATTTTCTGAAAATTATATTTTCATGCCCTTGAAGCCCCCTTTCTAAACTTGAAATGAGAAGATGTCACCTTGCTTCTCCTACACTGAAAATGGGGTGGTAAGAGTTCACCAAGGCAACAGGTCTCTTTAAAGAATTGTTTTCACCGATTTCTTTTATGAAATCTTCTCCTTAAACTCTGGCCCCTTATTATATTCATGAAGTGGATGAAAAGATTCAGGATTTCTGGAATAGGTTTGGGGTCATTTCCTTTGAAAATCAGCATACTGATGGTTTGTGTCTTGCTCATGTTAACCCCCTGATAAACTACCATAGTGACACCTCAGTCAATCTGAGACACAAACAGTCATCCTCTAACATCTTGTTTTACTACTATTAAAAATAAAAGAACAAATTGATTGAAAGAACAAAGGCAAACATGAATATCTATGACCTTGACTTGCTTGTAGGGAACCCAAGTTTTCATATTTGCAAACCCTTTTTATTGCATACTTCCTTTTTGTTTTCAATGTGGATTCAGCCAGCAGTATTCTTTGAACCTCACATTTTCACAATATTTATGTCTAGAAACTTCTGGAAGAGGTCAGTATGGATTGGCCTAGGCTCCATTATCCGTGAAGCTGAGAACAGTTCACTGCTCATATACAGCAGGTACAAGGCACGTGCTAAACAGGGGCATAGATTAGAGAAAGTGACTTCATCTTAAATGTTGTCTTCTTAAATATGTAATATTACCACATTGTTTAAAGGGAATTTGCAGAGCATTACATATCCTACATTAAACCTATATTCAAAAATGCCTCCTGACTAGACAGGGTCTTCTCTGGTTCCACACGAAGCATAGAATTATTTTTTCTAGATCGGCAAAAAATGATGTTGGTATTTTGATAGGGATTGCATTGATTCTGTAAATTAATTTAGGTAGCAAAGCCATTTTTACTATGTTGACTCTGCCTATCCAAGAGCATGGTAGGGCTTTCCATCTATTTACATGCTCTGCAATTTCTTTTCTCAGTGTTTCATAATTCTCTCTATATAGGTCTTTGACCTCCTTAGTTAGATATGTTCCTAAATATTTAATTTTCTTTGTTGCTATTGCGAAAGGTATTGCATCTTTAGTTTGTTTCTCGGCTTGATTGTTATTAGCATATATGAAGGCTATGGATTTGTGTGTATTAATTTTGTATACTGAGACTTTGCTGAATTCATTTATCAATTCCAGTAATCTCTTGGTTGAATCTTTGGGGTTTTCTATGTATAATATCATATCGGCTGCGAATAGTGAAAGTTTGACCTCTTCTGCCCCCATCTGGACGCCCCTAATTCCTCTGTCTTCATTTGACCCAGCAATCCCACTACTGGGTGTTTATCCAAAGGAAAAAAAGACATTTTATAATAAAGACATATGCTCACGAATGTTCATAGCAGCACAATTCACAATTGCAAAGATGTGGAAACAACCCAGGTGCCCATCAATACACGAGTGGATCAATAAAATGTGGTATATGTATACCATGGAGTATTACTCAGCAATAAGGAACAACAGTGAATTAACACATGTGGTATTATCCTGGTTGGAGCTAGAACCCTTTCTTTGAAGCGAAGTGTCACAGGATTGGAAAAACAAGCACCACTGGTACTCACCATCAAACTGGTACTAACTGATGAACACTTACATCACACAGGGCAATAACATTCATCTGAGGGCGGGCGGGCGGGAGGGGGGTGGAAGGGATGGAAAAAACTTTCACTGAATGGATGTGGGCAGCACAGTTTGGGGGATGACCACGATTGTGGCTGACACGGACAGAACAGGGGCAATGTGTATGGCCAAAGTGTTGTACCCCCATGATATTCTGAAATTTAAAAAATTTAAAAAAAAAATGCCTCCTGAAACGTTTTATAAATGATGAAATGGGGAATCATTACCCAATTAGGGTTATGTCAATTTTGGTAGAATTAACTACCCTCCACCTTGTTTCAGTGTCAATTATGGGGAGGCTCTGGCAACATAGAAGGTTTTATGGTATATATCTGTGTATGACACGAATGCTTGAAAAAAAATAAATGCAAGACATTTCATTTAACACAGGCTCTGAACAGGGCAGCAGTATTTTCAACTACTGATTAAATGAAACTGAAAAGAACTTCCAGGTTGGGATTTTCTTTGCAAATTGCATTTCACTTTCAGATGATTAAAACTTTGGAAAATGATTAGGTCAGCACAGAAAGCCCAAAGTGGTTGAGATCTTTATTAACCTCTTAGAGGCATAAAGTGATGTCATCTTAACAATGAGGAGATTTCTTCAAAGTTTCAGACTTCCCTTAAAAGTGGGGAGAAAAACCTGTTAATTGCAAACATTAGGATCCCAAGTTGATTGACTGTGATTAAAGTGCCTCATTTTCTAGGGAAATAGCAAATACAAAATGGTCCCTCTCCTACCATCTTATGTTCAGGTCCTGTTATCTCTGACATGCTTAAAATGCAAGTTGTATGGAAACTCTAAAAGAGAATTCATTGTGCCAGAATTGACAGAGGGCAGCAGAAAACTTACAAGCTGTCCTCTAGTTGATTCAAAAAGTAATTAATTGCAGCTGTTGTTTTGCAGCAAGCTAGGGAAATGTCACCAAATACAGAAAACTCCAAAAAGAATGACAAGGCCTTCCTGTAATTTTCCCAGCCTAAACAGAAATGAGATGAATGCATGGCGACTGCTGTAGGTAATGAGACTTTGTAAGATTATTATAAATAGGGTGCATAATTAGCACGCTACAGTTCAGTAAGCATTTTATGTTGTTTTTGTGAATTTGGAGTAGGCCCCAATGGCTTGACAAAACATTCACTCTCCCTAAATCAGGCAAACATTTTGGCTTCAGACCTGCTTCCAAATATACTGACTGTCAATTATTTGTGAAGACGAATTTAGAAAAGAATCAAGACATTAACTACAGGGAGAGGAATTAATAGTGAGTGGGTAGCTACCGTGTGTCAGCTATGTGCTACCTACTCTACAAAGTACCTGTATTAGCTCATTTAATCTGCATAAGGCAATTATTACTATTCTCTTTCATAGGTAAGTCATTGAGGTCTGGAGAAGTGAACTTGACCAGTATCCACAGATAATAAGTGATTTTGAAACACAAGTCTGTCTAATTTAAAATCCTCAAGTCTCTGAATTATACAACCTACCTTCCACAGTTTCTGCAATGTATGGAAATTTATATTGTGGATTTTTTCCTTTGAGATTTTCTTTGGGGTGATGTTTGCTATGCATTTCAGTGAAAAATGTTCCAGAAGAGTGCATGTATTTACTACAGAGAAACTGGTGAAAGCAGCCACTACAGAGGAAAAAAAAAAATAAGTTGAAATTATTAATGGATGAGGACCAGGCACCATCCATCACTTTGTACTTGTATTTGCAAAGGTGAACTCATAAATATCCAAAAGTTTTCATTTGCTTTTGGTAAAGATTAAAAGTAGACTAAAGTGGAATATAAGTATCTCTGATTTTAAAATGATAGGAAGACATCATCAGCTTAGAAGAATGTCAGTAAAGAGGAAGGAATATATATATCTCTTTGTACCTAGAGATAAAATGGGATTTTAGCCCTTAAACTGTGTCTTGACCAAAAGCATCTTGAAAACTATGATGTCAACTACGATCTGTAATTGGACCGTGGAAAAGGAAATGCAGGGAAAGAGAGTAGGCCAGGTTTCTGAAGAACCCCTTCTCCCGCATTATGAAAAGACTCAAGGCACAGTGGCTTAAACATTATAGAAGCTTATTTTTCTTTCGTATAATAGTTAAACATTAGAAGTTCAGGGCCGCCAGGGCAGCTCTGCCATTCTCAAGATAGACTTGAATCTCTGGATCCCAGGCACTTGCCCCTGTTATCACATCTGCACAACAGCCAGTGGCAAAGACAAGAGTGACAAGGGAAGAGTGGACTTGCTCCATGTAATAGCAAGATGCAGAAGTGACACACGTACCACTGCTGCGTGGAACTCCGTCACCTGGCCACAGGAGGCTAGGGAGAGGAGTCTCTAGTTGACTGGCCTCAGGCTCAGCTGAGACTTTGGAGGGAGAGTATGAACACTGGCGGACAACTAGCAATATCTGCCACACCTGCCATGGGAAAGAAGGGACCTAGGTGGCTGAGCCCCAGGGAACATCATGGCCCAAAAGCTGAGTTGAGGATTTCCCTCTGTGTTCTTAAATCCCTCTCCTTTTTCTGAATAACTCTCTTCGTCACCCTAACTATTTCTGGAGCATTAGAAATTAGAGAAAAGGAACACATAGTTGTATGCAAAGGTGGGGTTAGGGTGCTGAAATACCATTGTTCATCATTCCACCTCTCTGGGGTTGATATTCACATGCACACACACACACACACACACATACACACATCCACCACCAAAAGCAACAAAATCAATTTTAAAAAATAGCCAAATGGGAAATAAAGGGCCAATGTTATTTTTTGCCAGTCAAGTAGCTTTCATACAAGCATACATAGGGTGTAGGGCTTTTCTAGATTTTTTTTCCTTCAAAAAGCATCAGCCCATAAGCCAAAGTATTGTCTTACAAATTTCCATTTTTGCGGTGTGGCGTTGATTCTGAGTCTACGTAACTTACAAGTCACATGGGCAAAGATGGGAAGCATGCTTCTCACACCATCCGCTTTCCTTAATCTAAGATGGAACTGAAAGTGTGCAGAGGCTGGCCGGCCCTGCCCAGGGCGTGACTGTCACCTGAGTCGCAGACACAGAAGAGAGAATGCTGCATCTGGCGAAAGACCTGGACTCAAAAGCCCACTAATGGTTGGATGTCTTTTAAATTACATTTAGGACTTAACTCTGACCAATCACTTCAGTCTCTCCTCCTTTGGGGAGGTAGGAAAGGGTAGAGAGAGGAAGATGTGGTAAAGGCACAATTTTCCTTCTCTTTGGGTTGAAGTGTTAAAAGAGGATGAGAAAATAATACTCTGTGGAAGAAAGTACAGCGAAAACGAGCCGCACGTCCACTGGCTGCTTGTTTCCCTTCCACTAAAGGGGTAATTTAAAGAGAAATGTTTAAAACCAGAAGACCTCAGGAAAACATAAAATAGACAGACCCAGGCATGTTTCTATATGTGGTAGAAATCTAAAGGAAACAAGATGCAGAGATGGAAACACACCTTTCATGATTTTTCTGTTCTGGGACACAGGAAGAAGAAGAGACATTTTAAAGGGGCAAACAAAACAAAATCTGGATACTAAGAATTTGCATTCTGAGTAAGTTGCTTTTTAAGAGGGATAAAGGGCCGCCTGCTGCCAGCTATCACGGTGGTCAGTGCTCTTTCGATATCCTACGGTTCAAGGGAGGCTGTTGCTCCAGCCACACACATATTACTTGATCTGCTGATGTAGCCCTCAACCTAAGGATTGTTTCTGAGGACCCTCACGGGACCCTGAGCCTTTCCTCCTATTTTTGTCTCAGTAGAGCTCAGTACAGCTCAGTACTGCTGCTACTGGAATTGAAGGGAAGCTAAACTAGGATTTTAACTTGGAAGGGGCTTCTGAAGGTTGATCAGTCCCAGAAAGCAGAGCCTAAATTTAGTATGGGTGTAACTACTATAATTGTAAGCCTCAGTTTTTCCATTAGTGAGATGGAAAAAAAAAATTCAAATCATTGGGATATTATGAAGATGAACTAGCATTATGAACGTCAAATATGTAACACAATGTTTAATATGATGTAAGGATTCAACACATTATTAAAATTGTTATTGTTGCTGTTGTTGACTTGATTAGCCATACAATATGCTAGGTTCTGGGGATAAAAAACAATTAGCATATGTTTTTGCAGCAAAAAGTATACAACCTAATAAGAGGGAGATAGGCATGAAATGAAATTAGAACAATAGAGTAATATTTGTTCTATAATTGACATCTTTACAGAATATGTTACCTGTCAGGAGGGGTTTTATAGAGGAGGTCACAAGTTTTGCCTAATTTAACTTAGTAAGAATGAAAGAAAAATTTTGAAATTCTGTTTTAATCTCTAAATCTCCATGCATAAAAAGAAGTCCCACCTGCAATTTCACCCCTCAGAAAATTGGACACTGCTAATTCAGGGTTATTTTTCCCCTCAGCTGCAAAACATACCTGTTTCCTCATATCTCTAGGTTCAAAACCTGCCTCCATCCCTGCCTAGCCTCTCAAGTATGAATGAAATTTCCATATGTGGTGTTTATAAACATCTAGAAATAATGTACATAAAGCATCCAGTGGTATTCTATACATTTTCTGATTCACTGAAAGGGACATAGTCAAACTCAGGATCTCTGAATGACAAATTTTTTCATCTGGAAAGACCTGGTTAGAAGTACTTGTGTCCCAGCAAATACCCATCCTGCCTTTGTTCAAAAGCATGGAGGGCCTAGCTGGAGGTTGAGAAAACAAGGACAGTGAGAGCTTGGTTAGGGGCAGTAGAAAGAGCAGGTGGAGAACGTGGGAACTTTCTGTTCACCAGTTTAAAAGAACAATTAGTATTGTATTAGTATTAGTATTGAAAGTATTAGTATTGAAAAGAATGTAGTTGACATGCCAAGGAGCCTCCCCATCTTAATAAGTATCTGATGAAACGTCTTGACTAGTAGTTTTAACTTGCTGGTAAGATTAATGGGAGACAAAATTTGTGGAAATAGGGTATGGAATAACATGACAATTGCATGTAATTTATACCCATGTATGGTGAATAGGATGACTTTTATTATAGGAGTCTATGTGGCTAAGCAGATGACCTGGTACATACATATTTGCCAAATGTACGAAAGAAAGTATGAGAAATTGATAGCTTCCTAGCAGTTTCCGGGCAATGATACTTTCCATAGCTTGGACTTTCATGCCATATTGTCTATATATATCACATGCTCAAGTTCTTCTCCAGCTCTGAATGCTTTTCTAATTTCCTATCACTCCTGGGACTAGCTTCCCAAGCCAGATCACCTTTATTGCTCGAAGGAATGTGTGCTGAGGTTCACAGGCATTCCTATTTCCTCAGACATTTACGTTTCCTCCAGTGTCCCTTTCCCACCTGTCCTGAAATAAGACATGTTCAGTGATATGAAATGTGTTGTCTGACAATGTAATCAATAGAGCAGAAACCTTCTTCAAGATGCTCTGAGACCTATGTCTCATATTCGTAAAAGTCGTTATTACTTTAGGTGCTGCTAGACTGGGAGCCTCTCTCTTTTTATTAATTGCATCTCTCAGCTGCACTGGATAGAAAAGAGCTACTGCTTTATGAGTTTTCTCATTTCCCCAATCCTGCAATATTTTGGATTCTGAATGGGGCAAAAAAGTAATTCACAAAGGCAACAGTTGTTTGTCTCATACAATTAAATTCTGGGAATTGACTCCAGAGGTGATGTTTTGAGGGAAACAGAGTATATT
The DNA here is from genome assembly GCA_023783475.1 of Daubentonia madagascariensis. Classification (NCBI taxonomy): domain Eukaryota; kingdom Metazoa; phylum Chordata; class Mammalia; order Primates; family Daubentoniidae; genus Daubentonia; species Daubentonia madagascariensis. The sequence goes on from JAKFHU010001436.1 coordinate 11,813,108, forward strand.
GGTCATAAATGTCTTTGCTATTTGTCAAAATTGGAGTTTGATTTGGACATGAAATCTGATAAAGTAAACAGAGAGTTGGGCTGGATTTAGAGGACCTAGGTTATTGTCTGACTACCTGCACTGACTTCCTGAGAAGCTTTAGCTAGACATATTCTGCTTTTCTGTGCTGCAGTTTCTTCATGTGCAAATGTCAGTAGCTGTGACTGCTTTTCTAGCAGATGAAAGATTTCTATTTGTAATTTTGTGTAAGATGCTTGATATAAAAACTCTAAATTACATTTATGACATGTAATCTATACTGTCACACAGTAACCTGTGCTTGGTTTAATGGTCAACTGCCACTGCCTTGACACTTAATAATGTTTGAGTAAGGGTCCCCATATTTTCTTTTCACACTAGGCCCCACAAATTATGTGGCTGGTCCTGATTATGTTATCAACATTCTTTTGTAACTAAGAAAACTTTATAGATATAGATATAGACAGATATTAGTCTCCATACTCTAAATTATTTTTTAAATGATCTAAATGAACAATTCATCCACTGTTTTCAAGGAGAATTTCTCTGTAGTTCCTACTGCATAAAAGTACTCAATATTAGCTAGTTTATTATAATACTAATAGGTGTAATTTCTGTGTGAATTTATAAGATACAGCCATCATTATCTTATGGGAAAACTAATAAAATCCTCTGGGAGAAATGAACTCATGAACTTTTGAAAAATACTCCTGGGGCCAAGGTCACATATTTTTGATGTCATTAGTATTTTTGAAAAGACTGTAAATTTTAGGTAGATGCTGTCTTCCATCACCTAAAGTCACTGCATGGCCAACAACTTTCCTCAGAATCCTAAGTACAAGTCAACTCAATGGCACCTAGCAGAGTGGCGGCCACTACTGTGTCTGTCATTATAAGCTATAAGTAATCAATTTTTTTTCCTGAAAATATATTATTGAGTGTGATGAATCAGTGGCATTTACAACATACATAGAGGAGGTGGGTATAACTATGATTCGGCAGTTTAGTTGTTAAGATATATTTCCAGTAGAGTCAACCTCATTACTTTTCTCCTGTGCCTTCTCTTCACCTGTCATATAGAGCTCATAAATTAAAAGTTATTATTTCTCAGTAATTGGGATTTTTTTTGCTAGTTTTTTTTTCTTGGAGGAAGGGAAAGGAAAGAGGAATATGGGGTTGTTATTTGCTCGAGTTCATATGCCTATAATTTACGTATGAACTACTCACAGCTAAAGCTTCCCCGGAAGTTAGCAGAGGTATTCAGACAATAACCCAGGTCTCCTAACTCCAGTCTAACTCTCTGCTTGCCCCATCGGATCACATCCTGTTGCATTCCTACTTTGGGGCTAACCAGCCTTTCAGTTATTTAGTTGGCCAATCCCAAGATTCATGATTTTAAGATGATAGTTGAAAGAACACCCCCTCTCACATTATATGTATGTTGTCATTATGTTCCTTGTGTCATATACAGAAACATAATCTTTGCTTGAGGAAACGTATATTAATAGTTTTGTTTGAAATATAAGCATGTAAACAGTTGATTTGAAAACTATGTTCAGTTTGAAGATGAAATCCAATAAAGTAAACAGAGAGTTGGACTGGAATTAGAAGACTTAGGTTATTACCTGTGTACTGAAGCTGACTTCCTGGGAAGCTTTAGACACACCATTCTTTTGTGTGCTATGACAGTAAAAGTGTAGAAGGGTCACCTAAACTGGACTAGAAGAGTAAGGAAGGAAACCACATTTAAGCTTATATCTGGATGATATTAGTAGCTATCTTGAACCTTCACTTTGACTTTAAAGACAGCTTGGAAGTGGAAGGTATAAACCAAAGATAATGAATAAATGGAAGGGATATGTTGAAAACTATAGTTTGGTCAAATATGAGGAAAATGAAGTAAGTGAGGTTAAAAGTTAGTAACCTAACTTTAAAAGGACAAAAAAAGAAGCAGTAGTTAATGTGAGATGACCTGGATTTCAGATAAATGGATTATGGTTGTAGAATCTGAAGATGAGAAGTCAAATTTAGAGTATCAGGTGCTTCTGGGGAATGCTTCCTTCCTTTTAAAAAGTGTTATGTGGAAGCTTCATGAGGAATAGGGTGTATGTTCTTCATTGCCATGTCATAAGGTATATGGACAATGTTCTCAATAATAAACAACCTATATTATGTGTTGGATAATTTAGTGAATTATGTACCCAGCTATAAGTAAAGAAATTGAAACATAGAGGCCATATTTGTCCAAGTCAGAAAAAGACACACTGAAATGTATAATTAAGCTATATACCTGCAAATGGTCTTCCTGGAGAGCTTCCTTACACATCAGTAAGACACTGTGCACATAAGTGGGGGCTATGCTTATTCTAGCTGGACAGAGTGATAGAGAAGGGCATGTCATAGGTTATGAATGGAGTGAACATGTTCTAAGAACTATTAGAGCTCTTACTCTACTTTTTCTAGATGTTTTAAGAGATGTTTCAAAGTCTAAAATCTTTAAAGATTTTTAACTCTTTCCTCTTTTTTTTTTTTGTTGTTTGTTTGTTTGTTTTTTGAGACAGAGTCTCACTCTGTCGCCCCTGGTAGAGTACAGTGGCATCATCATAGTTCACTGCAACCTCAAACTCCTGGGCTGAAGCAATCCTCCTGCCTTAGCCTCCTAAGTAGCTGGGACTACAGGCACGTGCCACCACACCCAGCTAAGTTTTCTATTTTTAGTAGAGACGGGGTCTCGCTCTTGCTCAGGCTGGTCTCGAACTCTTGAGCTCAAGTGATCCTCTCCCCTCAGCCTCCCAGAGTGCTAGGATTACAGGTGTGAGCCAATGTTCCTGGCCTGTATGTTATTGTTTTAATATATTAACCTCTCCAGTGGTGTGTGCAGCATACTGGGGAGGCAAGGACTTCTTTTTAATAATAACCTGGAAACATTTGTTCCTTTAAAAAAAAAATGAAAGTAATAGACCAGTGTAGAATAGACAGTTTCTAGAATTTTTGTCCAGGTCACTTGAAGGACACAGAAGTAAGTCTAGGAGATAGTAAATTCTCTTACGATAGATTTTTTGGGTAAAATTATGGATTGTTGATAAATGTTCTATAAATTTCCATTTGCTTTCCTTATATTTGAGTATTTAAAAATACCTAATTCTAAACTATGAAAAAGAAACATTTATGAATGTGATTTTAAATATAGAGAAACAAACTATACCAAAGAGAAGCTATTTATTAAGCTGATGACAGAATGTTAATATAAACCAGTGACATGTATCATATGAAAAACCATTAAAATGAGATCTATTAAAGCCAGTGCCTTGAAGGAATAATGGAATTCAAATAAAAATATTTTTAATGAAAACATTATGGGATAATATCAATATAATTAGTTTTTAAAACTATTTTGAACATTGATTTTCATTTGTTTTTAACTTTTAAGGTATTTATTTACCATGGGGAGAAAAGAGTAATTAGTGATTGATTCTCCAGGCAGAGTAAAATCTATTGTTACAGAGAATATTTTTAAACTCTAATGAAAGAATGTGATCTGAAATCCCTTATATTAAGGTGATTAAATGAATCATGTTTCACGTATTTGATCAAACAATACTGTCAATGAAATAAAAGACATTATTTTGATTCCTGATCATCTTCTTGTGCTTATTCTAGAAGTAGAATTCTAAAAATAGAATATTAATTTGAATTTTTATTATATGCCTCTTCTCCAGAGAAAAATCAGGTACTACCAAGAGGTAGGTGATATAGTGTGAGAGATCTATTTAATTAGAATTCCCTGAGCAGAGAAAAGTACAAAAATTTGAAAGTGAGTTAGTTCTGTATTGGAATGTGAACTTTGTAGCAAAACAGTCAGGACCTGTGTTTGGTCAACAGGGCTTAGGTGTCTCAGTACCAGTGGGATCCATGCTGTGTCCACAAAGTGCCATGGTCCCTGCTGACCATAATGTGATAAACTCAAGAGCTCTTCCTCAAAAATGTGGGGAAACCATGATAGATCTTATTATTCTTTGTTTGGATATGACTTCTTATTCTTAATATCCCTAAAGAACATGAGTTCTGGGGGCTCCGTTAGGGATATAAAAGCCTATTCCTCCCTTCCCAGGTCAACAGTACCTCAGCAAATTATTAACTCATGAGTGGTTAAATTCTTGCTTTGTTCCTCTTTTTACAATTGGACCTCTTTCAACTTTGGCTGGGTCCTTTCTATAGTTAATTCTCATATTCATTTATGTTATATAGATTATTTTGACCCATTTAGGGATTTCTGAAAATAAGAAAAACAACTTGTGGGAGATTAAAGATGGCTACAAATTCTTTGTTACTCTTCCAACTAAGGTGTGGAGTCTAATTATGTTCCCTCTGAATCTGGTCTGGCTTTATGAACTTATTACCCAATGGGATACAGCAGAAGTGATCTTATGGAATTCTGAGGATAGCTCATAATACATCTTGCAGCTTCTGCCTGGACCTCTTGAAACATTTCCTCCTGGACCCTTGAAGCTTCATATATGAAATCTGACTAATGACCTGGACAGAACTTGTGGAGAGGGCCTGAGACCAAATGGAGAGAGAGAGGTCCCAGAGGAGTTCAGCTTTCTTGACCTCCCTACCAAGGCACCAACCATGTGAGCAGCCATCTTGGACACTTGAATCTTTGGTCTAAGAAGGATACTAGATCTTCCAGGCTGAAAGAAAGAAGAGAAGAGAAGCAATATGGTGACCCTCCTGCTCCTGCAAAAGACTGGAGATGCAGTTGGGGACTATGAAGAAAATAGGAGTTTGGAAAACAATGTAACCATGGCAAAACAAGATAATTCAGCAATAGCAAGGGAAGATTACATCCTCAGTAAGGAAACAATGATAGGGAGAGCAGATCTGAACACTGATGAATAAGAGTGTTAGTTACTCAGGAATCAAGAGGGGGAAAATTAAAGATAGCCACAAATACCGGGAATCCCCAAATCAACATATACATTCTCCCCAAATTCTTGACTGGCCCCTAAACTCTGCATCCAATAATCTCAAGGTAAACAACAGCTGGAAGACTGACATATAAGTAAACTATCTTTAAAGAACTTTCTTAGTAAATATACTCAATGACTACTGCTTATATTTTATTGGCCACCTTCAGGTACAATGAGGCAGATAATATGTAGTGTTAATTTTTCCATTGTTGTTTATTGTCAGCAAAAATAAAATAGGATTTATTTCTTTAAAGTAGAAGGGAATACTGGAATCAGATAGCTAACTAGGGTTATTTGCCAAAAAAATATAAACACTTTCTAAGGACAAGAATGTTAGAATGGAATTATGATTATGACCATGACCTTATCCTTACCCCTCACTTCATCTTTGAAGGAGACACATATGATATTCTCTGAACCAAGATATATTGAAAAAATATTTAATTAAAGCATCAAAAACATCTTTGGGAAGAAATGTAGTGGTTATTCTCTGTGCTAAGATGTTGGTAAAAGAAGATGATGTTGGAATAAACTCCTAGGGTTCTGCTGTGATTATAAGAATGATGTTACCATACAGATCTTTGGCCATGGCTAATTGATTATGTGTTCTCTTGAATTGAAATAATTGGACAGACTATTAATAAATTACTTGATTTATATTTGTGAATAGCCCTAGAACTGGTGAACAGAGACTCGACTAGAGCCATTATGATAGAAAATCTCCATTCCTTACCCCATTCTCCCATTCAAATCAGTTCAAAGATTCTTCTCCAAGTATATAACTTTTCTGTTAGTTCTACTTATTTGACCCTTTGTCATATTGCCTCTTAAACTTTTGTATTATTAACTCATATTAATACTTTACTTTGTGTGAATACCTTCACTCCTAAACTCATCTATAATTTTCTTCAAGAAGGAGCCATGTTTTATGCTTCTCATTTCCCAAAGTACCTGGATCAAAAATGAACATATGCTATCCACCTTTAATTACTTTATTAAGTTGACTGGACACAATGTCTAGACAGGAAATAGCTATTAATTTTTGCCAACACTGCCTTCAATCAGAAATCCTTTCCCCAACCCCTGGACAATATCTATGGAAGATAATGGTTCCTCTTTTTCCATTAACCTTTAGACATTCAAATAATCTACTCTCAAGTATTTTCTAAATGTGGTTCTATGCTTATATAGTATAAAAATAGCCACATATGTTTTAATCTCTCCACACATCCTCCAATAACATGAAAAGTAAACAAGGAGAAAAAACCTTCTATTACTCATGACAGCATAAGGAGATAGAAAATTCCATAAACTCCAATCTACATGAAAATGGGAGAATGAATGTCTGAAACCAGTAGGCTCATCTTCAAACCCCACAAAAGACTGTAGATTTGGGTGGAAACTGAAAAAAACAAAAAGGGAGGGGGTTAGAAAGTAGCCTAATCAAGACAATTCAGCAGTAGAAAAAGAAGATTACCCCCTAAATAGGGAAACAGGAAGAAGGAAGAACAAGTCTGAAAACTGATAAATAATAGTACTAATTACTAAAAAGTAAAAACAAGGAGAATTGAAGGTAGCCACAAATAGAGAGGAGTCACTAAATCAGCATACAAGTTCTCCTCAAATTCTCGGGTAACTCCTGAACTGTCTATGCATTGGGAGAGACTCCAATTGTCCCAGGGTGAAAAATAGCTGGCAGACAGAAATATCTGATCTGAGATTTCAGCAGCTGCCCAGTGCAAGAAGACAGAGTGTGAAGTTCAAGTTCTGTCAATTTAGAAGGGCAGAGTAAACAGCCTGGACTTTCATGACTTAGAAGCAAATACCATATCTAAAGTCTAAGGTATATTCTCTAGGAGTAAGGGCAAAAATAAACAGAAAAACAAAAATATATACCCTAATAAAGACTAAAATGAAAATTCTACAAGGCCAAGATTCTCTGGTAGTTATTTATCTGACTGGTAAACAAATGCAATACTTTCAGATCAAGAAAGCATAATAGCATCTCTGATGCATAGGATAAAATAAAAATTATTAGACTTGTAAAGAAAAAGACAATTTGATTGATAATTGAGAGAAAAATCTATCAATTGAAAGAGATCCACAGACAACATAGATGTTGAAATTATAGATAATGACTTTAAAATAATAGTATACACTTGTTACATCATCTACAGGAAAATATATATAATTGATAGAGTGATGTGGAAACTGTAATAAACATGCAAATAGAAATTCTACAAATAAAATATATCTGAAATTAAAAAGAAAATTATTGGATGACATTAACAGAATAGCACAGTTCCAATAACCTGTGGAAAAACAAATCATTCCGATGTTGTAGAATTGTAGTCTGAGAAGAAAAAGAGAGAAAGGAAGAGGCATAAAAGATAATTTGAAAAAATAATGGCCAAATATTCCTAAATTAATGAAAATCATCAGTTCAAAAGTCCAGAAGGTTCAGCAAACCTCAAGTAGGATAAATTTAATGGAAGACACATGTATGCATATAAAATAAAAATGGCGACAATTGAAAATAAAGGGAATATTCTATTTCCTTTTTAAATTTTTAAAGTTTTATTTTTAATTGATGAATAATAACTGCATATATTTATTGGGTACAATGTGATGTTTTGATACATGTATTCATTGTGGAATGGTGAAATCAGGGTAATTAGCATAATCATCACCTCATATATTTATCATTTGTTTATTTAGTTTATTTTTGGGGGGAGTACAGGGGTTCTCGGAGGAGGGATTGGTAGTTTTAGGGGAGAGTATGGATAAGTAATTTTGGGGTCTACAGAAGGGACTGAATGGTTGAGAATGGGAGAGGGAAGGATTCTCCAAAAGGAGTTGGTGTCAGGCATGGAGATTTTAAGATTTTAGAGCTGAGTTCCAGAATTTGGGGGCTGAGCAGTAGGTTTGAAAGAACCTACTAAAATTCGAAACCATAGGAGCCTAGATTGGGGTTGACTTGTAGGATCTGCGAATTAACAGGGCGGGGGTCCTTAAATCCGGAACCAGATTTGTGGTAGGGGGCTGCGGCAGGTTGGGGTGCATTGGGAGCCTTAGGGAGGGAAATTTAGTAGGAGTTAACTCATTCTCCAGGGCTAGTTTTGGAAACTCATGAGTCAATTTTGGGATATGAAGGCACAGACCTGGAGTGATAGGCTTAAAGGGTGAGACTTAGGGGGCCAGGGCTAAAGATTTGGAGAACTTAGGCTCTTGTCCCCACTCGCATCTGAGGCCCAAGTTTGGAAACTTTTGACCTTTGAATCAAAGGTCAAAAAAGGACACCTGGTAGGGAAAATGGCCTAGTTGTAGAGTAGGTCCTGGAATCACAGAGCAACAGCAAAAGTCTGTGGGTTGGAGAACACTCAGCAATCAGAGGCTGGAGGGAGCCCCGATGACCACCGGAAAGGAGGGAAAGGAGTCAGGAAGTAAAACGGTTGTTCTCTCCCACAAAATAATGGCCCCACACATGACCTTTCCCATGCCACATGGTGGCACTCGCAACATGTGTCTGCCCCCTTCTATCATTTCTTTATGATGAGAACATTTAAAATCCACTCTTTGTCTATTTCAAAATATACAATGCATTTATTAACTAGCCACTGTGCTGTGCAATAGAACACAAGAACTTATTCCTCCTAATTGTGACTTTGTACCCATTGACCAATGTCTCCCTTTTCCCAGTGCACCCTCCTACCCCCAGCCTTTTGTAACCATCATTATATTCTCTGCTTTTATGAATTTGACTTTGGTAGATTCCACATGTAAGTGAGATCATACAGTATTTGTCTCTCTGTGCCTGACTTACCTTTCATCATTTTGATAATAGGCTATCTAACAAATATGAGGTGATATCTCATTGTGGTTTTAATTTGTATTTCTCTGATGACTAGAGATGTTGAGCATTTTTTCATGTACCTATTGGCCATTTGTATGTCATCTTTTGAGAAATGTCTACTCAAGTCCTTTGCCCATTTTTAGTAGGGTTATTTGTTTTCTTGTTATTGAGTAGTTTGAGTACCTTTCATATTTTGGATAGTAGCACTTTATCCAGTGTATGATTTGTAAATGTTTTCTCACAATCCTTATGCTGTTTTTTCATTCTATGGTTTCCTTTGCTGTACAGAAACTTTTCAGTTTGATGCAGTCTCATTTGTCTATTTTTGCTTTTGTTGCCTGTCTTTTGAGGTCATATCCATGAAATCTCTTCTCAGACCAATGCTATGCAGCTTTCTCCCTATGTTTCCTCCTAGTATTTTTATAGTTTCAGGTCTTACATTTAAGTCTTTAATCTATTTTGAGTTGATTCTTGTATAAGTGGTGAAATAGAGAACCACTTCATTCTTCTGTATGTGGATATCCAGTCTTCCCAGCACCATTTATTGAAGAGAGTATCCTCTCCCCATTGTATGTTCTTGGCACCCTGGTTGAAAATCAATTGACCACAGATGTGGGAGTTTATTTCCGGGCTTTCTATTGGTCAATGTATTTGTTTTTATGCCAGTGCCATGTTGTGTTGATTACTATAGTTTTGTAATATATTTTGAAATCTGGTAGTGTTATGCCTCCAGCTTTGTTTTGGTTTTTGGGTGTTTTTTTTTGCCCAAGATTGCTTTGGCTAATCAGGGTCTTTTGTGGTTTCATACAAATTTCAGGATTGTTTTTTCTATTTCTGTGAAGAATGACATTGGATTTGTAATAGGGATAAAGGGACTGCATTGAATCTGTAGAATGTTTTGGGTAGTATGGACATTTCAACAATATTAATTCTTCCTTTTTTATTTATATTTTTTTATTACATTTACAGTTAATTCCTTTTTTAATTTCAGAATACTATGGGGGTACAAATGTTTTGGTTACATACATGCATTGATTTTGTACTGCTTGAGTCAAAGTTATAAGTGTGCCCATCACCCAGATTGTGTACATTGTACCTGTTAGGTATGATTTCACCCATACCCTCCTCCCGCTTCCTACCAGCATGATTTCCATTGAGTTTTATTTCCATCTGTGCACATGAGTGCTGATCGGTTAGTTCCAATGTAATAGTGAGTAAATGTGGTGGTTGTTTTTCCAGTCTTGTGATACTTCACTTAGGAGAATGGCCTCCAATTCCATCTATATTGTTGCAAAAGGTATTAATTCATATTTTTCATGGCTGAGTAGTACCCCATGGTATACATTTACCGCATTTTATTAATCCATTCATGAATTGATGGGCACTTGGGTTGAGTCCACATCTTTGTGATTGTGAATTGTGCTGCAATAAACATTCTAGTGCAAGTGTCTTTTTGATAAAATGACTTTTTTTCCTTTGGGTAAATACCCAGTAGTGGGATTGCTGGATCAAATGGTAGGTCTACTTTTAGTTCTTTGAGGAATCTCTATACTATTTTCTGTAGAGGTTGCACTAGTTTGCAGTCCCACCAACAGTGTATAAAGGTTCCTTTCTCTCTGCATCCATGCCAGTGTCTATTGTTTTGTGACTTTTTGATAAAAGCCATTCTCACTGGTGTTAGGTGATACCTCATTGTGGTTTTGATTTGCATTTCTTTGATGATTAGTGATGTTGAGAATTTTTCACATGTTTATTGGCCATTTGTCTATCTTCTTTTGGAAAGCTTCTGTTCATGTCTTTGCCCACTTTTTAATTGTTTGACTTTTTCTTAATGATTTGCTTGAGTTCTTTGTAGATTCTGGTTATTAGCCCTTTATCAGATGTATAGCATGTGAATATTTTCTCCCATTCCATAGGTTGTCTATTTGCTCTGTTGATTGCTTCCTTGGCTATGCAGAACCTTTTTAAATTTAATCAGGTCTTATTATTTATTTTTGTTGTTGCTGTGATTGCCCTTGGGGTCATCTTCATAAATTCTTTGCCTAGGTTGATATCTAGAAGAGTGTTTCCAACATTTTCTTCTAGAATTATTATGGTTTCATGTCTTAGATTTAATTGGCTATCCAATTTTCCCAGCACCATTTATTGAAGAGGGATTCTTTTCCCCCTTGTTTATTGCTGTCTACTTTTTCAAAGATCAGATGGCAATTTGTGGATGGTTTTATACCTTCCAATCCATTAACATGGAGTATCTTTCCATTTATTTGTATCATCTTCAATTTATTTTATCAATGTTTTGTAGTTTTTAGTATAGAGATGTTTCACTTCCTTTGTGAAATTTACTCCCAAGTATTTTATTTTTTGATACTACTGTAAAGGAGATTGTTTTCTTAATTTCTTTTTCAGACATCTTGTTGTTAGTGTAAAACACATGCCATTGATTTTTGTAAGTTGATTTTGTATCCTGCAACTTTACTGAATTCATTTACCAGTTAAAATAGTTATTTTGGTGGCATCTTTAGGGTTTGCTATAGGTAATATCATACCATCAGCAAACGGAGACAATTTTACTTCCTTTTTCCTATTTGAATACCTCTTATTTCTTTCTCTAATCTAACTGCTCTGGCTAGGACTTCCAGTGCTATGTTAAACAGAAGTAGTAAAGGTGGGCATCCTTGCCTTGTTCCAGATCTTAAAGGAAAGGTTTTCAGTTTTTCACTATTGAGTATGATGTTAGCTGTGGGCTTGTCCTATATGGCCTTTATTGTGTTGAGGAACATTCTTTCTATATCTAATTTGTTGAGAGTTTTTATCATGGAAAGATGTTGAATTTTGCCAAAAGCTTTTTCTGCATCTATTGAGATAATCGTGGTTTTTGTGCTTCATAATGAATATTATATTTCACTTTTGTCCTTCATTCTATTAAGATGATGAATAATATTTGTTAATTTGCATATATTGAACCAATGTTTCATCCCAGGTATAAATCCCACTTGAATGGTGAGTGGTCCTTTTTTTTCAATTTCTAACTTTAAAAATACATATAATTGACAAAAAAATTGTACAGTGGAGTCATTTTAATGTACTATTGAATGTGGTTTGTTAATATTTTGTTGAGGATTTTTACATCTATGTTTGTCAGTGATATTGGCCTGGAGCTTTCTTTTCTTGTAGTGTCTTTGTCTAGCTTTGGTAACAGGATGATGCTGGCCTTGTAAAATTAGTCTGGAAGTATTCCCTCCCCTTCCATTTTTCTGAGGACTTTGAGAAGGATTGGTATTATTCTTCTTAAGTGTTCAGTAGAATTCAGCCATGAAACCATCTGGTCCTGGGATTTTCTTTGATGGGAAACTTTATTTACTGATTTAATCTCCTTACTTGTTGTTATTGGTCTATTTAGATTTCTAATTCCTTCTTGGTTCAGTCTTTGTAGGTTATGTTTCTGTGAATTTATCAGTTTTTTCTAGGTTGTCCAATTTGTTGATGTATAATTGTTCATGGTAGTCTCTTATAATCCTTTGTATTTCTGTGTTAATAGTTGTTATGCTTCCTCTTATTTTTCATTTTATTTATTTGAGTCATCTTTCTTTTTTTCTTAGTCTAAGGGTTTGCCAATTTTGTTTAGCTTTTCAAAAACCAACTCTTTGTTTTATTGATCTTCGATCTTTTCTGTTGTTTTCATACTCTTTCTTTTATTTATTTCTATTGTGATCTTTATTATTTTCTTCCTCTGGTTGGCTTTGGGTTTACTTTGTTCTTTTTCTAGTTCCTTGAGATGTAATGTTATGTTGTTTATTTGAGGCCTTTCTTCTTTTTTTGATGTAGGTGTTTATTGCTATAAAATTCCCTCCTAGAACTGCTTTTGCTGAAGTGCATAAGTTTTAGTATATTGTGTGCCCATTTTTGTTCATTTCAAGATACTTTAAAAATTCCCCTTTTAGTTTCTTCTTTGACCCAATAGTTGTTCAGGAGCATTGTTTAATTTCTACATATTTGTTAATTTTTCATGATTCCTGCTGTTATTAATTTCTAGTTTAATACCATTGTGGTTGGAAAGAAATACTTGCTATGATTTCAATCTTCTTATATTTGGTAAGATTGTTTTGTGGCCAAACCTATGATGTATCAAATGTTTTGGATGCATTTGAGAAGAATGTGTATTCTGTTGCTGTTGGGCAGAATGTTATGTATATTTCTGTTAGATCCATTTGGTCCAAAGTGTACTTCAAGTCCAACGTTTCCTTTCTGATTCTCTGTCTGGATGAAATATCCAATGTTGAACATGGGGTATTGAAATTCCCTACTACTATTGTGTTGCAAAGTATGCCTCCCTTCAGATCTCTTAACATTCATTTATACACACACACACACACAGAGTAAGAGGGACAATGATCAAAATAGCAATTGACTTATCCTCAGAAACAATGGGGACCAGAAGGAAATAGAGTCATACCTATCAACTTAGAATTCTATATCTTGTGAAACTATATTTCAAAAATGAAGGTGAAATATACATATTTTTAGATAGATAAAACCTGAGGAAATTTATCATCAGCTGATCAATACAACAAGAAGTGTTAAAGCCTTTTTGGCTGCAAGAAATTATAAATTAATGGAATTAAAGGCCTTTGTGAAGGAATGGAGAATACCAGAAGTGGTAGCTGTGTGAGTGAATATGAAAGAATTTTTTTTTTAAATATTTTAAGTCAATTGACCACAGCAAAAATATATATAGTTTGGAGTCCATAACATATGTAGAATTAAGACATGGACTAGAATAGCACAAAGAATGGTATAAGGAAAACTGAATCATAATATTGCAAGGTTTTTACATTATATGTACAGTGCTATAATAATACTTAAATATGGACAGGGATAACTTAAGGAAAAATATTTTAATTCTTGCAGTAATGATATATTAAAAACAAAACATCAAATGCCAAAGGGTATAACTAAAGACAGCCAATAGTGGCCAGGGAATGGAACATCAAAAATTATTGAAAAGAAGACAAGAAATGAGGTATAAAAGAAGAACAAAACACAAAAAACAAATAAAAAGTAAGTAGCTAGGGAGTAGACTTATGCTTAACCACATAAATCATTACACTAAATGTACGTATACCAGAGTCTAATTAAAAGGCGGAGATTGCCATAATGAACAAAATAGAGAGACTCAATTATATGTGATTTACAAGATACTTTAATTTCAAAGACATACAAAATGCATTTGCTTCAGGCCATTTGGAGTAACAGGGACTAGACATGGATTCCACCTCAAAAAACTAGAACACTAAGCAAAATACATAAAACAAAAGCTTATAGACACTAGACAACACGAAGAGCTGTATTATGTTACCTTAAAATGAGCGAGTAAACATCATGAGCTTTATGAATGCATTAGCATATTGGCTGGTGAACTTTTCTGAGCTATAGCTCCATGATGAGAATTCAAATTGAGCATAGTGTTCTTATTAATTTGTAGAGACAGAAATTGGGTTGGAAGAGGAAATATTGGCTAGAATTTGTGGGGTAGAAGATTGAAGAGATTAGCAGTTCAAATAGAAAGCTACAGTGTACTAGTGATCCTAATCAGTGCAATAAGGTGAGAAAAAGAAGTAAAATATTTGAGACTGAAATGGAAGAAGTAAACTTGTCTTTATTTGCCAACAGCATTACTGTTTATTTAGAAAATCTCAAGGAATCTACAAAGAAGCTACAAAAATTCATCAGTGACTTTAGTAAGATTTTGGAATATAAAGTCAACATACAAAAAGATTGTATTTCTATGTAATTGAAAAAAATATAAACTCATCTAAAAAATATCATTTATAATAACATCAAAAAAAACTTGAAATAGATGAACTAGGTGAGGTGGTAGATACCCCAATTACCCTGATTTGATTAATACACATTGTATACCTGTATCAAAACATCACATGTACCCTATAAATATATACACAACTACCATGCATCCATAAATTAAAAATAACAAATTTAAAATAAAAAACCTGAAATAATTAAGGAGACATGTTATGCATGCCACATACACTGAAAACTATAAACCAGTGATGAGAGAAATTAAAGATAACCTAAATAAATGAAGAATGATCCTTTGTTTACAGATAAAAAGACTCAATATTTTTAAGATGCCAATTCTCCTACAAAGTAATATCTAGATTCAAAGTAACCACAATGAAAATCATTGCCAATTTATTTTGATAAAAATTGACAAGTTGATTCTAAAATATTTTTGGAAATGCAAAAGCAATTTTGAAGTAGAACAAATTTGGATGATTCATGCTATCTAGTTTCAAGTCTTACTATGGAGCTATACTAATCAAGAGCAAGTGGACTAAAAATGACCTAACATGCAAAGTCAGCTGAAGTTCAACAAATATCCCAGGTTATGTGATGGGAAAAGTATATTAGTTTCAACAAAAGGTGTTGAAAAATACTGGATATCTATCTGTAAAATAAATTAACCTCTACCCTTAACTCATAACATATGTTAAAATTGGCTTGAAATGTATTATACACACACGTTTAAAAACTACCAAATTAAACATTTAGAAGAAAGTGTAGGAGAAACAACAAGGTTTTTTAGACAGGACACCAAAAGCTGGAACCATAAAATGGAAACTTGGACTTCATCAAAACTAAAAAATGTGGTCTTCAAAAAAAAACATCATTTAGAAAATAAAAAGACTATCAGCCTTGAGAAAATATTTTCAAAACACATATCTAATAACCTTATATATCAAAATATCACATGTACTCTATAAATATATACCACTATTATGTACCCATAATAATTACAAATTTAAAAAAAGAAGACAGCCTTCCAAAAGTGGAAAAAAGTTTGGAACAGAAACGTTCCAAAGGTGCACAAATAGCCAATAAGCACATTAATAGTTTCTCAACCTCATTAGTTATCAGAAAAATATAAATTACAACCACAATGAGATACCACTATATACTCACTAGAATAGTTAAAATTAAAAAGATTGATCATGCCAAATGTTGGTGAGGATGTGAAACAACACAGATTCTCATCTGTTACTGGTAATGCAAAATGGTTACAAAATGGTCAGCAATATGGGAAAAAGTTGGTAATTTTCATATGAAAGTAAACATAAATTTACCATATGACCCGGCCACTTCACTCCTACTGTTTACCCAAGAGATTTGAAAGCTTATATATACACAGATATAGACATGAGTATTAATAGTAGCTTTATTCATAAAAAACAAAACCTGGGCACAATGTCAATCAACAGGTAAATGGATAAACACATTGCAATATGTACATTTTGTGGAAAACAATTTTTCAAAAATAGGAAATGAGTTACTGATAGATGTGATAATATGGATGAATCTCATAAATGCTAAACAAAAGAAGCTGCCAGACACAACAAAATACATATTTACTACATTTATATGAAACTCTTAAGAAGACAAATCTAATCTGTAGTGACGAAAAAGCAAATCTTCTTTCCCCGGACATAGGAGTAGGGTCGAGGATTTACTGGGAAAGGGCACAAGATAACCTTGTTTGTTTGATGATTTAGTGGTAGTTACATAAGTGTATATATTTATCAAAATACATCACACTATATCCTTAGAATTGGTGAATTTTTTCATGCAAATTATACTTAAATAGAGTTGTGAGATTTTAATTATAAAAATTTATTAAATAAATGGCTAGAGTTAAATTTAAAATGTCCATAAAACTGCAGAAAAAACTACTCCTATGGCAACAAATTAAGAAAAATAAATAAATAAGTGCGTATAAGAAGCTTATGTTTTGTAAATCTCAGTATTATGAAAAGAAACAACCCTCAACAAATTAGAGGATAGATTTAATTCATTCACAATGAAAATCTTAACAGAGTTTTGTTTATTGTTGGGTTTTTTTGAAAATTTGCAGGCAATTCTAAAATTTATATAGGAATTCACACAGTCAAGAATAACTAAGGCAAATCTTGAAGAAAGAAAATAAAGCTGGAAGATTCATAACACCAGCTATTCAGACATATCATGTAGTTTTCTTTTCAGTTAAAACAGAGTATTTCGACTTAAAAAGTAGACCAATAGACCACTGTAATAGAATAAAGAGTCTAGATCCAAAATACTGTAATCTAATTCATGTTAAAACTAACATTATTGAGTGCAGAAAGAATTTTCTGTTCAATAAATGGTCCAAGGATTATTGTATACTCATATGTAAACAGTGAATCTTGATCTCTATTCACAGCATACACAAAATTTAACTGCAGATGGATTGCAGCTATAAACATAAAATGTAAAATAATTAAGCAAAGAAATAGAACATCTTTATAATCTTGTAGTATGTAATGATAAAATATAGTTTAATCAAAAAGAAAAAAGATAAATATTAAAATTAATAACTTTTCTTTTTCAAAAGACATCATTAAAACAGTGAAAACATGTAGTACAGAATGTAAGAAGATATTCATAATACACTCAATAAAAAATTCATACCCAAATATGTAAAAATAATCCTACAAAACAATAAGGGGAATATAAAAAATCCATAAAAATTGGTAAAAAAAATTCAAGAAGTACTTGTCAAAAGAATATATCCCAATTGCCAATGAATATATGCAAGATTGATCAACTTCATTAGTCATTATGGAAATGCAAATTAAACCTCTAATGCTTATGATTACACGCCCCTAGAATGCCTAAAGAGAAAAAGACAGAAGATGCCAAGAGCTGAAGATGTGGAAGAACTAGAACTCCCATAATAACGCTGGCGGGAGTGTAAGTGGTTATAAACAATTTGGAAAACTGTTGAACAGTATTTATTAAAGCTGAACATATGAACCCTATAGCCCAGCAATTTTACTTCTAGGTATACATTCAACAGAAATTTATTCATATTTCACCAAAATATTTTTAACAAAGTGCCATGCTACCACTATTCAAAATAACCCAAAGCTCACCTATTTTATAAGAGATAAATATTAAGGGATTGACACAATATAAAACTGTACGTACTACGAGGAAAAAAGAAGAGAATGAGAAGAATAAATACTATGTGATTACATCGATATTAAATGGAAACATTCACACATAATCTGTAGTGTTATATGTCAATATGGTGGTTATACTTGGGCATTAAGTAAAAGTTTGAAGAAGGCTAAAGTAGAGGTCCGGGTGCTGAGAATATTCTTCTTTAGCTGGATGGTGTGTATGGGCATAGCTATCCCATTATGTTTAGCTGGGAAAATTCATCAATATGTACACTTATGTTTTGTATACTTTCCTATGTGTATGAAGTATTTCTATTACAAATTTATAAAAATAAAAATTAGGGGAAAACTGTAGTCCTACACAATCAAAATTCATTGTTCTCAGCCTTGGAAACCCAGCTCAAATTCTGAAATATTAACAACAGAAAAAGTTCCTGCTACACACGTGGTAAATATACTTAGAATCCCTAATCCTGTATTCGTGTGTGCATAAAGGCAACAAATTCTGGCATAGCACCAAGTTAAAATTCATGCTATTTAAAGTTAGAACAACTCATTACAATATTTTCCATAAAACTACTTTGTGTGTTCTGGCTCTGAGAATAATTGGAACAGAATGCTATTTACCATCTCATGTGTGAAATGAGGAAACTAAGTAAAATTAACTGTTCTGTAACCAATACTTTAGTTCCACTAAGATTTCATTGAGTCAAAGCAAGAAAAAGGGTAGTAGGACTTTAAGCAGGATACTAACTGTATTAGTTTGCTAGAGCTTCCATATCTAAATATCACTGACTGGGTGGTTTAAGCAACAGAAATTTATTTTCTCACCATTCTGGAGGCTAGGAGCCCAAGATCAAGATCTTGGTAGGGTTGATTTCTCTTTAGGCCTTTCTCCTTGTCTTGTAGATGGCTATCTTCTCCCTGTGTCTTCACATGGTCTTCCCTCTGTGCATGTCTGTGTCCTAATCCTAATTTCCTCTTCTTATAAGGACACAAATCACGTTGAATTAAAGCCCACACTAATGAGTTCCTTTGACCTTAATTACCTCCTTAAAGTCCATATCTCCAAATACAGTCACTTTTTGAGGTACTAGGGGTTAGACTTCAATATATGAATTTTGAGGGGGCAGAATTCAGCCCATAATACCAACTAATATGAACACTGTGGCAGTACTGTTTTTTTCATGCCTTAGAACCATTATAAAAACACCTCCCACTTCCATGTTAATAGCACCCAATTTTGCAGGGCACCAATTGTTCCTAAGCTTTCTGGTGCCTTCCAAGACCTAGGGTCTGAATAATCTAGGCCAACCATGATGTGCCACTTCTCTTTCCAATTATGTCTCTAGACATAGGCAAGTGATATAGCCCTAGGCTATGAAATATAAGGAGAAGTGAATATGGGAAGCTTCTTGGAAAGTTTTTCTGGTTCCTAGATAGGGACCGAATGCAGGAACTAGCCTAATTCCTGACTTAAGACTCTGTTGCATGGGGATTTGAAGCTTGGAGCTAAAGGAGATATCTTGCCACCTAAAAGGTAACATTTTATACAGTCTGAGAAAACTTAGAGTGATGGAAAGCCAAGGAAATAATAGTGAAAAAGCTGACCCAAAGCTCTGACAATAGTGAGCTGTTGCATTAACCTTGGAATTGTCCTGCTCCTAACTTCTTATTGATAAACATGGATATATTTCTTCTTTGTTAAGCTAATTTGAATTGGATAATCTATTTCTTGCAACCAATGGCTTATTAATTTAAAAAAGAATAATATAATCTATACTTTCAGAGTATTTCCATTGCCCATTTCACAATTACTCTGCAGGAAATGAAAGAATGGAATTATTATTTTTTTACATAGGGGCCAAGAAAGCCCAGGCACTTTACTATAGATGAAAATAAGGCATTATATCCACATTGTTTTGCAGCAATATAATTAATTTTACACGAAAGAAAAGCTCATGCTTAGGGAAAGAAATTTGCCTATACGATTCTTATAGTTGTCCTGTTATGTTCTTATCTTTGATCCAGCCTACTTCCTGAAAGCCCTGGCTATCAATTTTTGACTTGTCAGTACTGACAAGATGACTTAGGAAAGTTCCTGACTCCTGGTGTTGTCTAATGTTATGAAACCAATAAATTCTCTTAGATTTTCATTTTGCAAACTGATGTCAACAAATTTCATTCCAATAGACATCTCTTCCAAGAAGCTAACCTCTAGGTTCAGTCTCCTATGATGAATAAATTTGTGCCTCCTTCTGGTTTAAAAACTGCTCTCAAAACTCTTATCTGCCATGAATGCAACAAGTTTTTAAAGAATCCTTTTGTAAAATAATTGTGATCCATTACATCCCTTGACAAGACATGCATGAAGTGGACCTTCACTGTTCTCTCAGGTTTCTCCTGCATCCAATTTATGTGAAATCATCTCCCACAGAAGGTGCTAAATAAAAATCACTTTGTACTTCAAGAAATATCCCTAACAACTTTCTTTTAAGATCCACAGAAGGTCTATCATAAATACCATGGAAATCTGGATTCTCTCTTGCTAGGTAGAGAGTTCCACTTCTTCATTGCTTCCAAATTTCTTTCCAGTGCTTTGTTCATCATATTCAAATTTGTACTGAAGGTGAACACCAAGCAAGTATTTCAAACTTTATTTGGCTTTAACCCTGTATTCAATGTGATATAGACCGACTAGATGACATTTTATGTTTCCCGAGGACAAGAAATGTTCTTCCACTCATTCAATCTACAAATTACTAGATCTTTTTTTGGAATGAAGGCAGATAGATTTCAACAGAAGAAGGCTACTCTCCTATTAAACTTTAAATAAGGCAGCCAACACTATATACTATATTTCTACTTTCAAAATTGTGTCTGGAAATGCAAAGACAAATGGCACCTAAATAAATCCATGGTAAAAGTGGTCAGGTTGTTTATTATGAGTCATTGATCAACAGATTTCAGATTGTTGGTGTCAGATGAGACTGTTAGATAAGATCAGACTTGCCATTGCCCATTTCGACAATTTCTCAGTTATCTTCTGCATCTTTATTGCTTCCGATGAACTTCATCTCTGACATATTAATTTGATTAGGTGGCATATAAAAACCAAGTTTTTACTAAGATTAGTGATTAACCATGTAAACTGTGATTAACTCTGTTATTTTAGGATGTGTTTCTGGAACAGACTTTGAGATAGAGAATTATGTGAAAATTTTGGGGGGAATTCTCACAAGGTATAAACCTACGTGGAAGCTAGAAAGGAGAGAAACTGACCTGTATTGTGGTTGTATCTGAGACCTCAATAGAGCCTACAGGTTGAGGTGGGTATCACTCTGGAGCTAGAATAGCCCTTCAGAATTGTCTTAAATTGAGGGGGTGGGAGCTTAGGCCTTTTGATCCCTACACAAACCAGTTATTAACTGTCAGTCACCTGGAAAGAATGTAACCTCAGGACAAACTCTTCCTTGATGCTGAAAGCAATTCCTAGAGTGAAGGAGCTGCTATTCACAGTAGCTGGGAGATGAATGCTTCACTCTGGATGGGAAATATGGATAGAGCATCATTTGCTTCTTAAGGTAATTCTTTCCAACTGGGAACAACTACTCCAGGATTTGGCTTATTTTTATTCCCTGAACTAATAGGAAATACCATAGCTCCCACCACAAATAGTGGTTTTGGGGTGACAACTGATGCTAAAATTTATACCCTCTGTTATTCTTTTAAAATTCCTTTCATACTCAGCTTTCATCTCTCCTGGTTTAAGTGGCTTGCCTGGTGTGTGTACCCATATTCACATCACTAAGGGATATGGGCCATAGGTTGCCATACCCTTATAGCTGTTGCACTTATTCATCTATCATTAAATCTAAGCATGAAAGCACCAAGAGATACCCCAGTGTATCACCTGTGTACCAACCATATTATTCTTACTTACCAACTTCTGAGGATCAGAGACAATTACCCCTGCCAACATAGTGATTCCTTTTCTCACCTACTGGTCTTTGGTACAAATGACTGAGTGGTATTCATAGCTTAAATTTCAGTAGAACTCTTACCAAATTCTTTAGGGGAAATAATTACCATCTGGAACCAGGTCCTCTAGATACACAACACCTAAAATATTACATGGAGGGAAAGCCCACATTCCTGAAGCAGATCAATGGGGGTGATATTAAGTGGGGCCATCCCTACTTATACATGCTGATTCTCAGACCCATGCCTTCTGCCTTCCGAGGTCACAACTCTTAATTTATGGTGATTACCACATTCTGGAGGATGGAGCCCCATGCTCTCAGAGTGTCATCTTTAAACTGAAGCCTGAACAATATTTTTAAGAGACTATTTTGGTGACCTCTCAGGCTGGCATCTTGTGGGTGGTTGCAGTGTGTGAGAGCTTCATGTAGATCCCATGGTCATGTGGTTACCTCCAGACTTACTTTGCTATAAAATTGATCTGAGGTGATACTGTAAAGAACCCTATGTCTGTGTATCAAATACTCTGCAAGCCCTTGGAAGTTGTGATAATCAAGGTCTTGAGAGCAGAAAAAGCAAATCTATACCCTGAATCCAGTCAGTCCTAGTCAAGAGGAATCTTTGTCCCTTCCAGGGTGGAAGGTGCCTAATCTAGACAACATGTCACCAAATTGCTGGTTGGTTTCATGAAAAAATTGTGCCATATTGGTGATGCAGGGTTGGTCTCTGTTGTTGGCAATTTGAGGCATTCAGCAGTGGCAGTAGCTAAATCAGTCTTGGTGAGCAGGAGGCTATGCTGCTAGGCCCATGACCAGGCTGCATCCTGCCACCATTCATGAGCTCATCATGCTAGCAAGGGGCAGGGGAAATTCTGTCTACTCAATTGTTTTATGACTCTTTTGTGGTGGATGCTTTCTGGTGGGAGTTAATATCTAATACAAAGATCTTCACATGCTGTACCCACTCCCATTTATCCATGTACAGGGCTCCTCCTCAAACCTCCTTGATCTTGATCTTTTAACATTTCTGTTTCAAGGTCTATGACCAACCAGCCAGGCCATTTGCCACTGATCATGAGATTGTGTATTTCAGGCCATTTCTTTATTCACCCAAAGTGGTTGACCAGGTGCACTGCACAGAGCACTGCCAGTTGAGGATTTCCCCCCATTGCTCTCTTCCGGGTACACAACTAAGTGAGGTTTACTGTAACAGCCTTCAACTTTTGATTAACACTAGCATACTAAGTCAATCTGTCTGGAAACCAAGTCTGGGCTTCTTCCTTCTCGGTTAGCTGATTATTAAGCCTCCACATAACATCATAGGTATGAGCTGAGGGAGAAGCACCCATGCAACAGTAGTGTAAGGATATATGGGATAGGACCATCTGCTTATGCAGTTTACTGTGTCTTCTAGCTCTGCTCATACCCAATCCCAAATATACTACCTCCAATGCAAGATAGATTGCTGCTGTGCTCCCCTAACTTGTGATGTAGAGGTCTCACGGAACTGACTTATGATGAGCAGTTGATGTTTCATGGTCAGATGCCCCATCTTGAGAGGCATTTAGTAGCATATCAGAAAGACTGCCTTTTCTCTGCAGATGGTACACCCTTGCTCCAGAACACCAAGGATTTATATTGTAATTCTCCTATTGAAGCTTACCATAAACCCTATGTGGCATCTTTTCCCATCACAGATGCATTTAATATGATAAGTTATTATGCCAGACTGTATGGCCCAATTTACTGAAATACATGTACTGCAGCCTGAACTTGTCATACAGTCCTTTTCTGGTCTGGGCCAGAAGTTAGCAGCCTTCTGTGCCATCCAGTAAATGAGTCAGAACAACATTCCCTTGTGCAGAAGTGGGAATCTGGGCAGAGCTCCGCAGGATTTGCTTCAGCTAGCTTCCCCAATGCAATGATGCCTTGGCACTCATAGCAATATTACCCTAGATTTTTAAAAAATTCCCTGTTTTTAATGCTATATTATAAAGTTTCTCCTCAAAATTAAAAGCACTTGTGACAAAGAATAGGGAACAAATGGCTATATTCAGATGCAGAGGCAGCATGGCCATATAAATTACTTGTCATAATAAATGACTCACTAATACTAACAAATTCATGGGATGGTCAGCTCAACAAAATAAATCTATCAAGTATGGGAGCAGTGGCAGGGAAACACCCTTCTACCATTGAAACCATGAACATTAAATCTGCAAAGTCAAGGGCTTACAGCTGAAACGCTGGTAGAGTATGTACTTTTCTTGAGTGAAAATCTAGTTTTCATTCTATCAATCAACTGCTGTGTCTCTTACTTTGTTCCCATTTCTTTGAAAAATTAAACAGATGAGAACTTTTGCATTGCCAGGGGAGCTATTTTGGTTGGTAAGAGAAGGCATTTTTCTGGGCATCTATTAAAATTTTCCAGAAGGAAAACTGCCTAATTTGACTGCTATTCATATTGGCTTGTGCCACATTATGTTTGTTCATCCTCTCTAGGCTAAAAAACAAACAAACAAAACTCCAGAAAAACAAAAACAAATAGCAAGAGCAAAAACAAAAGCAAAACAAAAGTATGTTCAAATTCTTTGGGGTAAATGGTGTGATTGAGTATCTGAAATTCTTCATCAAGGAACTGTGAGAGCAGAATGCAATCATTGGATAGTATGGTAAGAGTATATTTAGTTTTGTAAGATGCTGCCAATCTGTTTTCCAAATGTACCATCTTGTATTTGCACCAGCAATGAATGAAAGTTCCTGTTGCTCCACATCCTCTCCAGCATTTGGTGTTGGCAGTGTTCTGAATTTCGGCCATTCTACTAGGTGTGTGAAGGTATCTCATTGTTGTTTTAATTTTCATTTTCCTGATGACATGTGATACAGAGCATCTTTTCATATGCTTATTTCCCATCTGTTTTCTTCTTTGGCTATGTGTCTGTTAAGGTCTTTGGCCCATTTTGTTTATTGTTGAATTTTAGAGTTCTTTGTATATTCTTTATAATAGTCCTTTATCAGATATCTTTTGCAATTATTTTTTTCCAGTCTGTGCCTTGTTTATTATTCTTTTGACAGTGCCTTTTATAGAGCAGACATCTTAAATTTTAATGAAGTCTAGCTTATCAATTCTTTTTTTCACGGATCATGACTTTGGTGTTGTACCTAAAAAGCCATTGCCAAATGCAAGTTTATCTAGATGTTTTCCTGTGTTATCTTCTAGGAGTTTTATAGTTTGCATTTTACATTTAGGTCTATGATTCATTTTGAGTTAATTTGTGTGAAAGGTGCAAGATCTGTGTCTAGGTTTACTTTTTTTTTTTTTGCATGTGGAATGTCCAGTTCTTTCAGCACCATTTGTTGAAAAGGCCATCTTTATTCCATTGTACTGCCTTTGCCCTTTTGCTAAAGATCAATTGGCTGCATTTATGTGGGACTATTTGGGGGCTCTCTATTCTGTTCCATTTACTATTTGTCTATTTTTCACCAATACCACACAGTTTTAATTACTGTAGCAGTATAGTAAGTCTTGAAGTTGGATAGTGTCAGTTCTCAACTTTGTTCTTCTCCTTCAATATTGTGTTGGCTATTCTGAGTCTTTTGCCTGCTCCATATAAACCTTACAATTAGCTTGTTGAAATCCAAAAAAATAACTCACTTGGATTTTGCTTGGGATTGCATTGAATCTGTAGATTCAAGGCCCAAATGATCTCAACCACATGAAATTTGATCTTCCTATAAACCAACATGAAATTGCCTCTCCATTTATTTAGTTCTCTTTGATTTATCCAAACTTTGCAGTTTTTCTTATATAGACCTTGTACATATTCTGTTATATTTATACTTAAGTATTTCATTTTTGGAGGTGCTCACGTAAATGGTGGGTTTTTTTTTTTTGTAATTTTAAATTCCAATTGTTCATTGCTGGTATATAGGAAAGCAATTAACTTTTGTGTATTAATCTTCTGTCTTATAACCTTGCTTTAATCACTTATTAATTCTAAGAGGGTTTTTCTTTTGTCTATTCTTTCAGATTTTCTACATAGATAATTATGTCATTTGCAAAAAAAAAGACAGTTTAATTTTTTCGTTCCCAATCTGCATTTTATTTTTTTTCCTTGTTTTATTGCATCAAGCTCGGATTTCCATTATGATGTTAAAAGCAGTGGTGAGAGAGTACATATTTGTTTCTTGCCTTGTTCCTGATCTTAGCTAGAAATCTTTGAGTTTTTCATGATTAAGTATGGTGTTATCTCTAGGGGTTTTTTGGTAGATTTTTAAAAATCAAGTTGAGAAAGTTCCCCTGTATCCCTATTTGCTAAGACTTTTTTATCATGAAGCTTGTTGGAATTTGTCAAATGCATTTTCTGCATCTATTGATATGGTCATGTGATTTTCTTTTTCTTTAGCCTGTTGATGTGATGGATTACCTCAATTGATTTTCAAATATTGAACCAAACTTACATATCTGGAATAAATCCCACTTAGTTGTGGTCTATAATTCTTGTTATACATTGTTACATTTAATTTGCTAATATTTTGTTGAGAAGTTTTGCTGCTATGCAAAACTGTGATCTAGGGAAACTAGTGAATGCCAAGTCCCTTCATTTCCTAGATCTAGGTGGTTTAGGATACAGTCCCTCCACTGGGAGCTGTCAAAGTTGGGGTTTTGATACATGAATAAACTCCTTCTGGGGGGAATCTGTAGACCTGGACTCATCACTGGAGCAAGCCAGTAGAAAAGACTTGGGAAGTACCTGAACCCCATTTAGGCTTCCAGTGGTCCTTTGTTTGGTCCATTTACCTCCATATGCACACTAGTTAGAAGACTATCAAGTAACAGCCAAAAGAGTGTGCTGGGAAAACTCTCTCAGGGGTAAACTGGGAGTGTTGCATTTTAGCTCTTTCTCTACAATGATCTCAGGGACTGTAGTCTCTGAAAGTGCTTGTGTGTCCATTTAAAACCACCTCTTTGTACTGTGATCTGGGGAGATTTGCATATGCCTAGTCCCTTCTGCTCCCAGAACTAGGTGGCATAGGATGCTGTCCCTAGTGTGGGAGCTTTAAAATTTGGGGCATTTGATGCATGAACAAACTTTTTCCAGGAAGAATTGGTAGATCTGGATTTATCACTGGGCGAGCTTGGGAGAAGGATTGGGAAGTGCCTGAGCTCTTGTTTAGGCTCCAGAAGGTCTGTTATTTATCTCCCCCATTAACTCTTCAATGAGGGTTAGTGAGAAGCCTAACCATCAGCAGTAACTGGAACAGTGTGCTGCCAAATTCCTTTTGGGGAGAAACTTGGACCTGTGCGTTTTAGTCCCTTCTCAGCGTTAATTCCAAGGGACAAAGCTTCTGTAAGTACTTGTACACCCGTATAAAACCAATGCCTTTTTCTATGGTCTACGGAGACTAGCATAAGCCTGGCCCCTTCTGCTCCCAGAGCTAAATGAATTAGGAACCAAACCATGGGGAACCTTAGTGTTAGGGCACTGTATGTATGGTCCAAATCCCCTCTCCTCAAGGAGAACCTGAGTGTTGAGGATTCCTTCCTGATTGTATGGTGCAGTGCCAGGGAAGAGTTTGTGCCCAAGTGTGTCTTGGCTTTTACTATCTATTTTGGTTTGGATATTTTCTCATTTGGCCAGGTTTAGGAGTTTTCCAACCCATTTCTGACTTTCTGTCAGAGGGATGTGATCTATGTGCAAATGTTTATTTGGTGCATCTGTAGGAGGAGGGAGTCAGGAGCCTCCTATTCCACCATGTTGCTGACATCACTCCTCTCAGGATGTTTTTTTGTCTTCAACTTTCTGTAGCTTGAAAATAATATACCTAGGTTTTTTCTGGCATTTAAATTGCTTGGGGTTCTCTGAGCTCCCTGGATCTCTGGTTTGTTGTCTGACATTAATTTGGCAGAAATTCCATGTCATTATTGTTTCAAATATTTCTTCTGTTCCTTTCTTTCTTCTCCTTCTGATATACTCATTATGTGTACGCTACACCTTTTGTAGTTGTCCTGTAGTTCTTGGATACTCTTTTCTGTTTTTTTTCCCCAGTCTTTGTCTGTTTGTTTATCAGGTTTAGAAGCTTCTATTGAGATATCCTCAAGCTCAGAGATTCTTTCCTTGGTCATGTCCAGTCACTAATAAGCCCATCAAGGGCATTCTTCATTTTTCTTACAATGTTTTTGATGTCTCACATTTCTTTTTCATTCTTTCTTAGAATTTCTGTCTTTCTGCAACTTGCAGCTTGAAACTGTTCTTGCAAGCTGTCTTCTTTATCCATTAGAGCCCTTGGCATATTAATCACAGTTATTTTAAACTCCTATTCTGATATGTTCCACATCCCTGTGATATCTGAGTCTAATTCTGTTACTTGCTGTCTCTCTTCAAATTATGTGTTTTCCTGTTACTATGTCTTGTATTTTTTTCTTGATAGCCAGACATGTTGGGTAAAAGGAACTGCTGTAAGTAGGCCTTTAATAATGTGGTGGTAAGGTGGAGGGGCATGGGGGGATACGTGTTCTATGGTGACTATGCCTCAGCCTTTTAGTGAGCCTATGCCTCTGGGCTGTGAACTTCACAAGTGCTTCTCAGTCCTTCCCCTTCCCCTTAGGTGAGACAGGATGGTTTACTGGGCTCAAATTGGATATTTCCCTTCTTCCATGTGTAAGGCTAAAGGGTGCTGTAGTAGGGTGTTTCCCTTCCCTCATGTCAGTTAGGCTCTGATAAAACCCTAGCAGGTCTAGCAGGTTACTCTCTGCTTAACTAATTCCTTCTGAGAACAGACCTTGTTAAGAACAGAAGGCTCTGGTCTGGTATATTTCAAAATGGTTCCTTTTCCCTCTCCCGGGAGAAGCATGTGGGGATTTTTTTTCTGATCTTCACTGTGAGGACCTAGTAGAGCTCCTGGAGGTAAAACCCACAAAAACGTGGGTTCTCCCTTTGACTGGGTCCCCCTGGAATTTTTAACTCTCATACTTGTCCCCACTGAGCCTCTGGCAATTCGTCAGTTACCATACAGGTTTTCCCACCTTCCACTGGTTACTGTGGAGCTTTCTAGTTTGGTAAACTGTGATTCCCTATATTTGCCTGTGTATCTCCAATTTAGGGGGCATTGATTTGCTCTGTGACTTCATTTCTCTTACAGATCTAAGAAGAGCTGTTGATTCTCAGTTTGTTCACCTTTTTACTTGTTAGGTTGAAGTGATGACTTCCAAGCATTTTACAGGCAGGACCAGTAACCAGAAGTCCTCCTCTTCATTTTCTAATATACATGTTTAATGCTATAATGTTCCCTCTAAAAACCGTTTTAAATGCATCCCATGAATTTCAATATCTCATATTTTAAAATTTTCATTCAATTCAAAATAACTCATTGACTCATAGGTTATTTCGAAGTTTGTTTTTAAATTTCCAAATATATGGGTATTTTCCAGATGTCTTTCTGTTACTGACTTCTAGTTTAATTTCATCATGGTCACAGAACATATTCTGCATCATATCAATTATATCAAATTTGTTGATATTTTAAGACCCATAATATGGCCTCTCTTTGTAAATGTTCCATAGAAAGAGGTGTTAATGTCTTCAACAAGAATTGTAGATTTGTATTTCTTCTTTAGCTTCTATCAGTTTTTGCTTCATTCAAAACATTAAAAACTTATTTCTTTTTGTAAATCAACTCCTTTTATTTTATTATATGTCCTTTATTCCTAGCAAATTCCCTAGACTAAAGTCCACTTGGTATTAATACAGTCACTGTACCTTTCTTTTGGTAAATATTTGTATATGTCACTTGCCATGCATTTGCTTTTGACCTATCTATATCTTTATATTTAACTTGGATTTCTTATACATAGTATATAGATATATAGAGATATAGATATATAAAAATAGATATGGTTGTAGATAATTTGCTTTTGCTTTTTATCCAGTTATAGGATATCTGCCTTATAATCTATGTGCTTAAACTGCTCATGTTGAATATAATTATTAAAAATACAAGGTTAAATTTTACTCTTTTGCTAGTTGTTTTCTATTCATTTAATATGTCCTTTGTTCCTTTTATTTCTCCTCTTTCATCTGCTTTTGATTGAGTATTGCTTTATTCATTTTATCATCACCATTTATTATTATTAAACATATTTTAAAATTTTTGATGATTATCAAGAGTTTACAAAATTTATCTTATTTAATAGCAATCTGCCTTCAAGTAATACATTGCTTTACATCTAGCATAATAACCTTCAAACAATATGTTTCCAACTGCTATCTTAAATCTTTTATGCTATTTTTGTCATACATTTTAAGTTTATATGCACTATAAATCTGTAATACATTGCTACTATTTTTGCTTTAGACAGTCAATTATCTTTTAGACTAATTACAATATAAGAAACAAATGTCTGTCATATTTACCTTCATTTTAACCATTTCTGGTGATCTTCATTTTCTCATGTAGACCTAAGTTTCTGTGCATTATCATATTCTTTCTTCCTGAAGAACATCCTCTAATGTTTTTGAAAATATAGGAGTGCTTGAAATAAATTATTTCAGCTTTTGTTTGTCCAAATTAATAATACTTATTTCTCTTTTAGTTTTTGAAGCTAGCTTTTTCTGGTTATTACTTTCTGGATAACAGGATTTCCCATCCCCCACACCCCCTCTGCCAGCATATTGTTATTGTCACTTGATTGTCTTCTGTAGTCTCTAAAGAGAACTATAGTGTATTTTTATATCTTTGCAACTGTATGCATTGTGTCTTTTTTTCCTGGCTGCCTCCAAGATTTTCTCTGTATTTCTGGTTTTCAGCAGTTGAAATATAATGTGTAAGGGGTGTGTGTGTGTGTGCATTTATTCAGCTTGGGGATCTCTTACCTTTTGGGATCTGTGGTTTGGTGTTTTCATTATTTTTGTGAACATTATTAGCCATTATATCTTCAAATATTTTTTCTGCCCTGTCACTGCTTGCCTTTCGGCATTCCAATTGCATGGATGTTACATGGTTTGATGAAGTCTCACAGCTTTGGAAGCTGTCTTCTGTTTTTCTCATTCTGTTTTTTTTTTTTTCTCTTTTTATAATTTACTTTGAATAACTTATATTTACTTATCTTCAAACTCATTGGTTCCTTACTCAGCTGTATGAGTTTATCCATTGCCCATTAAAGGCATTCTGCATGTCCACTATTTTGTTTTTATCTCAGCATTTTAATTCAACTTTTTGGGTTTTTGTTGTTGTTGTTATTTTTAGTTTTCATTTCCTTGTTGAAATTCTCCAGCTGTTCATGCAGGCTATCTTCTCCATTAAAGCCTTTAACACAATAGTCACAATTATTTTAAATTATTGTCCTGTTAGTTTCAATATCTAGTTAATCTCTGAGTCTTGTTCTATTGATTGCTTGATCTCTTGTTATTAGTTTTCTTTTTTTCTCAATTTTTTTAGTGTTTTTCATAAGTATATTTGATTGCCCAACCTAGTACGTAGAAGTATTGAGACTAAGGTAAATCATATTTATGCCTGGAATTGGGCCTACCTTTTTTTCTGCTAGGCCATTAGTGTTGCAGTTTGATTCAATTTAGGGTTAGAGCTAGCTTTGGATTTTGTTGTTGGATTTTACCTTTTTTGTACTTTTTGCTTGGTGTGGGGAGTTTATCTGTCAGAGAGTTTTTATCCATATTTATGCCCCACCCTCAGCTTTAGATTCTCCCTGCACTGCTGCACCTCAGATAGCATCTCTCTCATTGCCATTGCCCCTCCAACAGCAGCAGAGTGCCACTGCTTCGTCCTCGCTGCTTGTCAGCCTGGTGGTGATCATGGGGAACATTTTCTTGAAGTAGGAATTTCTCAGTCTTCCTGCCCCTCCTTTAGCAATGAGATATCTCTATTTCCTGCTCCTCCCACAAAGGGGTAGATTTTTTTTTTTTATCCTTCCCCTGGACACAGCATATCTCCCCCTGTGCCCTGGCAACTTCAGGGATTACTGTTGCTCCCTCAGCAATGTAAGGCTTTGTTCTATAGGAGAGAAAGGTCGGGGTGAGAACTCTGTGCTTTCTAACAGCGGCAGTCACTCTATTCATCCAGACCCGCAGCAAGGATGGACTCTCTCGCCAGTCTACTTTCCTGTCCTTGATCCTTCTTGTGAGCATGTGGTGGAGGTCAATGAGGAAAGGATCCTGTGAGCAGGCACAACTCCCTTTGTGCCTCCAGCTCCCCTGTTTTTTATACTTTCTCCCTGGCTCACACTTGCCCTTTTGCATTTCTTCAAAACTTTTGGCTAATTTTCTTTTACCTGCTTGTCTTACACCAAGCACCTCTTTCCCCCTTCCTCTGCCGTGGGTGAATGAGTGCCTACATCTTGCCTCTTATTGGAGGGGATCTTTCTTTGGATTTGAAACAGCTTGCTTGTCTGGTAACATCAGGTCTCTTATAGGGTCAAGGAAACTATAATTTTGTAGTTGATCCATCTTTTACTTCTTGGTAAGCATGAAACTCCTACTAGGATATAAAAAGGAGTTTTTATATCCTACGTATATGTAAAACTCTATTGATTATCATTGTTATTTTTAATAGCTTTATTGAGATTTGATTCAAATATCACAAAACTTTCCCATTTAAAGTATGCAGTTTATTTTTAGTATATTCACAAAGTTATTCAACCGCCACCACTATCTAATTTTAGAACATTTTCTTAACTCCCTAAAGAAACTCCATGCTCATTAGCAGTCACTGTCCACCGCTGTTTCCCAGCCCTAGGAAACCACTAAACTACTTTCTGTCTCTGTAGTTTTGCCCGTTCTGGACATTTTATATGCATGAAATTATATAATATGTGGTGTTTTGTATCTGGCTTCTTTTACTTAGCATGTTTTTAAGGTTCATCCATGTTATATCATGTATCTGAACTTCATTCTTTATATGAATGAATAATACTCCATTGTATAAATATACCTTATTCATCACTTGGTGGAAATTTGGATTGTTTCCACTTTTTGGCTATTATAAATATTGCTACTATCAAAATTTGGGTGCAAGTTTTTGTGTGGATTTTTTTTTTTTTATTTCCCTTGGGTATATAGCTAGGAGCGGAATTGCTGGGTCACATGGCAACTTTATTTTTAATATTTTAAGGAACAACCAAACTGCTTTCCAAAGTGGCTTTACCATTTTTATTATTTTTTAATATACAAGTACAGATGATTAAGGTCATTATATGGTTTGGGTTCATGGCCCATCATCATCATCAGTCTAGTAATAAATTAGTTTCTGATGGCCTGAAGTAAGTGAGGCTTTTTTTGGATAACCGTGTCATAATCCAGGCAAGTGGTCATGACAACCTGCACTAAAACAATAACAGCAGACATTTTATAATAAATAAATAATCCAGAATTAATTAGTAATAGGTATTGACAAAATAAAAACTCCATTATATCTGAGAACAAAGGAGAAAAAGAAAACAAGAGTGCTTTTTATATAAAACGCATACACACATTTGAGCAAGTTAGGCCATTGCTATAGTTTGCACAATCTATTTGACACTTTTGATTTATATAACAATCATTATATCTACTTTAATATTTCCTTATCTTATATTTTTGTTATTTGGAAATAACAAATAAGAATTCATAAGGAATATTTTATGGCCACCCTTAGTTTACAAACTCCACATCCAAGCAGCTAAGATAATAAAACCAGTCTGTTGAATGAGTTCCTGATTCCCTGCTCCATAAAGCCCATGATATTCTGCCAGCAGGCTACGGTGGCCTCGCTAATCACGCTCCATCATCATTCAACCACACTTGCCTCCCGAAAGTCTAGCATGAAGATGTAAGAGCTCCTTTGCAAACCTCTTTGCTCTTGATATTTTGCAAATTGCCACAGGCCTCTTACATAATTTTCATTTTTCTTAAATATAATAGTGCAGTTTAAAAAGTTATCCTTTTTTTTTTTCTTTATAACATCTGTTACAGAAATCATTATAGCGCAAGTTTTTTCATGGCACAAATTGCCTTATTTTGATTTCATCACTTTTTATGTCATTTCTTTTCCATGTCAATATGATTAAGGCTATATTTAGAAACAGTGTTTTCAGACAACCTTTGCTTACTTAGCTGTAGTTTTTGTGAACATGTTTTTGGGCTTCGGTTTCCGTGCAGACAGAACCTTTCTCTTCGCAACTTGCCTGCCTTGTCCTCTACCCCTACCTACACACAAAATCCAGGTAGATTTAACTCTTTGGTGTTTTCAAGTCAAAAGTGTGGAACACATTTTTCATTGAAATTTGCTTTCCTGTTCTTCATAGACTTGGCTACAAATGATATAAACAATCTCAAAATATAGGTTAAGTAAGATTCCTTATTCCGTCTTTATGTGGCTAACTTGAAGAATAAGCACAACTATTGTCACCTCCAGAAGGATCAGGGAAATACAGACTCTTCCAGCTGAGGTCCCCAAAGCCAGTGGTGATAGGTCCATACAGTGCAGCTATTGTGCTGGGGTGGAGCTCCCAACAAGTGCAGCCAGGCAATAGTGGTTTTGACATGTTTAGTTCCTTTACATTGACTTAATAATATAGTAGACTCGTATCTTTTTTTATTTATTATTTTTTTAATTTCAAAATATTATGGCGGTACAAGCCTTTAAGTGACATATATTGCCTTTGCACCACCTGAATCAGAGCTACAAGCATGCCCTTCCCCCAGACAGTGCACATCACACCCATTAGGTGTGAATATACCCATCCCCTCCTCCCCCCTCCCACCTGCCTGACACCCAATGAATGTTACTTTCGTATGTGCACGTAAGTGTTGATCAATTAGTACCAATTTAATGGTGAGTACATGTGGTGCTTGTTTTTCCATTCTTGTGATACTTCACTTAGGAGGATGGGCTCCAGCTCCATCCAGGATAATACAAGAGGTGTTAGTTCACCACTGTTTTTTGTGACTAAGTAGTACTCCGTGGTATACATATACAACATTTTATTCATCCATTCATGTATTGATGGGCACTTGGGTTATTTCCACATCTTTGCAATTGTGAATTGTGCTGCTATAAACATTGGAGTGCAGATGTCTTTATTACAGAACACATATTTTTCCTTTGGGTGTATGCCCAGTAGTGGGATTGTGGATCAAATGGTAGTTCTACTTTTAGTTCTTTGAGGTATCTCCATATTACTTTCCACAAACGTTGTACTAGTTTGCAGTCCCACCAACACTGTATGAGTGTTCCTATCTCTCCACATCCATGCCAACATTTGTTGTTTTGGGACTTTTTGATAAAAGCCATTCTCACTGAAGTTAAGTGATACCTTATTGTGGTTTTGATTTGCATTTCCCTGATGATTAGAGACGTTGAGCCTTTTTTCATGTATTTCTTGGCCATTAGTCTATCTTCATAAAATTTTACATCCTGTCAGCTGGGCTGCAGTTTTAAAAATGTGGCCAGAAGAAAGGAGAAAGAAAATAGTAAATGATATATGTACTAAGCAGTATTTCCTTTTTAACTAGAAGTTTTTAAAAAGTTAATGTTAACTCTCTATACGTCCATATCATTCTTTTTTGTTGTTGGTTGTGGTGCTTCAGGGTAGTTTTGAAAAGTTTATAAGAATCTACTCATCTCTTTCCAAATACTGATGCAGAAAGATAAACTACTTTTATGAGTTCCAATAGCTTTTGTTATAAATAATTGAAAAATCATGAGAACATCAGGGACATTCTTTCAGAAAGATTTAGTAAAAACACACTAAGTGACACACTTAATTTTGGTTTTGGCTCTTGCAAAGCTCCCCTGGTCCCCCTTTGAGCTTTGCAGTTAGTGCTGCTTCAAGCATCAAAGTATGAGTAAAAACGCTTAATGAAAGAGTCACTGTCAAAATGTGCCTTAAAGGATGGTCAAATATAGAGCTTCTCTACAAGATGAGATAGGAAAGGCCAAAAGGCAGACACTTCCCTTATCTGCTCCCCAAACACTAACTTTATTATAGCATCACAGTATCTCAGTTCCCCAGTTTGTTCTTTCTTTTTGGTTGGGTGACTAAAGACTCCTTTGAAATCTTAAGTTTATCATCAAGAGGAAGGATGGCCCAATCCTTCAGGTGGGCCATGGAACAAGATCCCTTGTGCTCTAATCTTTGCTCTGATACTTACTATGGAAAAGTTACTCAATCTTATTTCTAAGATAAGGGATTAATCTACAAAAGGTCACCTGACCTCTTAATATTACTATAAGGATTAAATGAAATATCTATATCCAGTTCCTAAGACAGCTCCTGACACTTAGTAAGCACTCATTAAATATTAGCTACTAATGTTATTATTTAAGAGGGATGAGACATTCATTATCAAGCACTAACTCCTTTGATAAAAAGTACTTCTCATTCTAGCAGGATTCTCTAGGGATGGAGCAGAGAACAGAGGAGGGGAAGGTCATGATATGTCTTAAGCACTAAAAGCTATTAAGAGAATACAGGCTTGGTTTAGACTATTATATCTAATTATATTCATATTTTATGAATAATATTTAAGAATATTTAAGTATAATGACAAATTTTATACGTCTACATACATATATTCACATTATATGTGCAATATATAATATATATAGTATATAATATATACATTATATATATTTAATGTGTATAATTTTAATATACATAAATATTATACTACACAGAAATATGTATAAAATTATATGCATAATTTTGTATGAATATATGTGCATATACATATCAAATTTGCTTCTCAAAATTTAATGTATCTATGAACCACTTAGGAATTATGTTAGAAGACAGATTTTCATTAAGTAGTGCTGGGGTGGGATCCAAGATTCTAGATTTCTAATAGGCTGATAGCAATGCTTATGGTCTCTCTGGGAGCACATTATGGGTAGGTAACAAGTACCAAGAGCATTTTTTGAAGAAAGATAGAATCAAACATAACACGGGACCTCCCCGTTCTCCATTATGTCATATCAACACTGCCAGCACAGTTACCCTGGCCAAAAATCCCTTAATACCCAGTGTTATTAATGATCCTGCATTTTCACTGGGTGATGAACTGTGCTGTCAGGACATATTCAACACAGCTGGGAAGTGGAAACATGATCAGATTGTCATTTGGCTGTTTGGGGCACTGATCCTGTTGCCTTTGATGGAAGATGCATAAGCTTTCCTGCTTCCAAGTCATACCCTCTGGAGATATAATGGGGTTAGGAAGGGGTCTCTAATGCCTCAACGGGGGACACTCCATTACCTGAACCTCAGAAAATTATATGCCCCTTGTGATGTCAGAATCACATTATCAAACACTTACAGAATGTTTGCTATTTGACACTGTATAGACCAAAGCTTCATGAGTAGTGGCACTAATAGAAACCTTAGAGACTCATTAATCCAACTCTCTCTATTCACAGATATTAAATATGAAGTACAGAGGTATTAAATGACTCATGCACTATAACACAGCAAGTTATGAGCATAATTGTCTCCACAGTCTAGTTGTCCTTTAAACCACATTGTCCCTAAGAGGGTGGAGAGTAAGCTTTATGCAGGAGAAGAATGCTAACAATCCCAGGTAACTGTAATATGCAGGATAGGTGTCCTTTTACTAAGGTATTTGAATGGGAGATATCATAAGGACAGGGGTGGCCAGGGACAGTTTTAAGGAATATGTGGGACTGAAGCTGGATTTTAAAGGAAGAATGAACCAGATGCAAATTCAGCTCTTCAGTGAGAATCACATTAAAAGGGACTATGCTTTATGCTTATCACGGCACCCAGCAGATGGCACTCACACTGAACTCTTGGTCTTTGGAGAGACCACCAAACAAGGGATGTCAGTGCCCTGAAAATTTGAGACATTGATCAACATTCCCCAGGTGTAGAAGCAGAAGATCCAGACAGGTCCAGGCAGGTCTTAGAGATGAACCCATTCCTGGTGACTGGGATTTGGATAACAGGAATTAAATCCCCAGGAGTATTATTAGAGCAAATAGAACCTGGAAAATAAAGGGTACCAGAAAGAAAACAAAGGCAGAGATTTAGGCATAAGGAAATAAGACATGCTAGAACTGGGATATGAACAGAAAAATTAGTTTCAAGAAATAAAACAATGTTAGGGGTGTTGGCACTCAGACACATGGTCAGAGCAGGGCCAAGGGCATGGCTGACACAGCACTTATCTACCAGTCTGAGGACTTGAGCATTTCCCTTGACCAGGAACAAGATTAGCTACAGGTAGAGAAAGATGAGTGAATGGACCACAATTTGGATTGCTTAGGCAACAGAATCTAGGATTGAAACATTTCGCTATCAACAGTGACAAGGTTCTCCTCCTCAGCATCATCAGCTCTGCTCATAGTGTGCCATACAGACAAGGGCATCATGATGGTAAAACAAGTAGCTAGAGCTGTGGACTCTGGAGCCATGTAATTATGTCATTGTGCTGCTCCATGCATGCGGGGATGATGTGTTTGGACTGTGAATAGATCACAGGGATTGGTGTCTGGTTTGAAGTTTGGAGTCTGACATTGATTTATTGTGTGAACTAAGTCAAAACACTTTTTTAACTTTCCCTGAGCCAAATTTATTTTTCTGTAAAATGGGGCAGGGAGCCTCCTGCCAATGTCAAATTTTTTAGGGTATAGTGTTTTACATTTTTATTTCAAATTTCAGACTTACAAAAAGTTACAAAAACACTACAATCAATTACCGTATACACTGTATAACTTTCAACTACAATCCTCAAATGTTAACTTTTTAAAAAAAATCACATTTTCTTTGTCATTCTGTATATGTGTGTAACATTTTTCAGAACCAGTTGAGAGTATGTTACAGATGTATTCCCCCTCACCCCTAAATACTTCAGTGTAAATTTCCTAAAAGCAAGAACATTCTCTTATATATGCACAAACAATTATAAAAATCAGGAAAGGAATTTTGAAACTATACTATCTAACCTAAATTATTCAGATTTTGCCAATCTTTCTAAAGTGCCCTTTAGAGAAATTTGTTTTCTGGGGAGATGGGGCGGTCTGGTGTCAGATCCAATCCAGGATTTCATGTATTCAGCTGTCATACATTTTATATCTCTTTTAATCTAGAATAGTCCCTCAGTCTTTGTCTTTCATCTCCTTAACATCTCCTGAAGAGTATAAGCCTGTTGTTTTGTAGACTGTCTCTCAACAGGGTTTTTGATGTTTCCTCATGGGTTAATTCAGAGTATGTATTTTCTGACAGGAATAATACTGACTTCATCTTTGTTGTCAGAATCAAAAGCAGTGATGTGCACAAATGTGCTTTGGTAAAATGTAACGTTCTATCACAAACCTAGGGTTGAGGATTAAATCCTCAGTCTCCGTCTCTGCTCTTATCCCCTAGAATATGTGGTGTTCCCGCTGAAAAGTAGCACAGGGACACAAACGCCTTATCTAGGTACAGTAATGAAATTGGAGGATACAAGTCCATCCTACATCATTTTTGCTATGAGAGAAACTTTAAAACCCTGGCATTAGAATAACCTAGGGCATTCCTAGCCTCCTCTGGAGCCCCTCTCTCTCTCCCTCTCTCTGTCTGTTTTCCCCCCACACAGGCATTTCTCCTTGTAAAATCTTTACACATTTAATTCCATCTTGGTGTTTGAGGACCTGGGCTAATACAGGCAACTACTGCTCTACTGGACACTGTGGGAAGAATAATCAGAAGAAAAAAATTTGTCTCTGACTGAAGAACAGAGCACGTTGTGAAAATAGGCAAGTTGTCTGGCAGAGAACATCTAGTGAATATCTCTCCTGCACCCAAACATTGCCTTTAGTGGAGTAAACAGTCAAATGTCCCAAACGGCCCATTTGCGTTCCAGAGACAGCAGAGAACACCAGCTTTGTCCTAGAGTGAAAAACCGGTTGGGTCAGAGATAGGGAGGCAGAACAGAGGCCTCAGGAAGGGGAAGGCGAATGGGAGATACTAATGTGGACCCAGTAATTTACCATAATAACAAGTGTCCCCTTAAGCAAGAAGAGTAAAGTCTATTGGTTTTATGTTAGTTGGTAGTAAGAACAATGATTAAAAATGAGAGGAAAACATCCACTTCCCTGAAGGAGATTCTAAATGGGGTTTCTAACATTTCCAGCTCTTAAATGAGGATGGGTAACGATCCCTCACATTTCATTCTTACTGTGTCACGTAAACAACTAGGAGACCAGCCTGCCGGGGTTGCAGCCAATCATGTCAGTTTTCTGTGGCAAAGACTATACATGGTGTGTGAAAAGCATATCAACCTTTCAGAGGTGGAAGAGTCCATGTCCCCAGGGCTTCCTGTTGGTTTGAATCCTTGGTGATGCTTGGAAGGCAAGTGCTAGTCAAAGAATCACCCACAGTCTGACAGTCTGACATGTACAGCCTCAGGGGACAGCTGTAGCAGCCTCTGTGAGGAGTCAAAAGTGCCTCTGGCAATCTTCAAAGTACTGAATGATTGAGATGGGAACCTGGGGGTGAAAAAGAGAAAGCATTTAACTTATGCCTGCATTTATTGCAAACAAAAGGATGGCATACTCGGTTATGAAGACCTCAAGAAAACATCCTCATTGGTCTAATTTAAAACCATACCAGCTGGGCAGATACATCATTATGTAAACCACATCACCGCTATTAGAATATTTTAAGGAAATGAGGAAAAACTAGGTATGTTTCTATTCACGAATTCCTTCCATCACACACACACACAAACACATACACACACAAAAGCACACTCACACACACCAATGCTGAATTTGCTATAATTAGTTTTGTTCTCTACAGAAAGGTTCATTTATCAGGGGACGCCATTAAACAAGTGAAATACAAATTAAAAGTGACATTGATATGATCATAATCGCTCCTTCCTGGCTGCCAGAGATATTTTCTGATAGGAGCCTGCAATTTCTACAGATGGCATGAAAAAAAAAAAAAAATGAGGCCTGCAGAACACACCATTATTCCTGTGAGGCCCTCAGTTCATTAGTTGAAGCAGCCAAGTCTTCACGAGCCGCAACTGATCAGCAAATGGGAAATGAGCAAGAGTGTAAATTCCCAGCAAACCAAATCATTAACATTTGCTGCCTGCATCCTGGAAACACAGTAAATCAAATGTGTCATCATTTATCAAGACAAAATATCATTACTAATTGGGATTAATTTGCTGCTGTGGGATTGCTGACCTTTGCTGAAAGAAAATAAAACTGCTCGTTAGCTGTCTTCATTTAATTTTCCTTGAAGGAGGGAGAGGGGGAAAAAGCAGCCTGGCTCAGGGGGGAGGCAGAAGAGGTGGGACAGGGACATTCTTATCTTCCAAATAGCTGCACATTCTAAAGTCACAAAGTGGTGAGAGAACCTGTTCATATGCTGGTGCCAGTCCTTGATTCAGGATTTGTGATGTGTGTCCAGATATAACAATGCCTCTGGTTGTCATTGTCTGTGATTTAACAATGTCTTGGGAAAGAATAATTAGAATCATTGTCAGGGTGAAATTATATATGGTTTCATTTATAAATAGGAAAAGGAAAGCACAATTGCAGGGGAGCGCCCTGGGATTTATCTGTCTGCACTAATATTAGAGGGGATTAGAGGGGGTACAAAAGGAATAACGCATATGTCTGAGTATCCCCCAGTGATTCTGCATCTGGCTGGAGTCTACACAGAACTATTGGCTCAATAATTTGGGGTATGATCTTTTACTTTCAATAGCTACCGAGGCATTTTCAGGGCAGAGGAACGTGTGTACCCAGCTAGATGGCTGTAAATGCCTGAGTCAGGGTTCTTGTCTTTAGACCCTGAGGAAACTGTGGATTGTAAGAATTCAACAGTGGATTCAAATCAACATATTAAAGCCACTGCCATTTAGATTTTTCAAAACATTGCATTAACATATTCTTTATCTTGATTACTGAGTTTTTTGGTGCCCACTTAAATTTTGCTCCTGAGGCAAGTACCTCCTTCACATCACCAAGCAGTGCCAGGCATTGTTTAGGGTTAAATGACTCACTCATCATGGCCACTAAAGAGAAAACTGAACATCAATAACCTCCCAAGGGAATAAACCTGGCAAACAGCAGAGTCAGGATTCAAACCCAGAGCATCGATGCCTGGCTCCAGCACCCACGCTCTTAATACTGCTATTCTACTTAGCCACTAGGGGTGGATCAGAGAGGGTTAAAAAGGGGACCATGCCACCAAGCATTGTATGATGTTTTGGGAAGTTTAGACACCCACATACTCACACATGAACACACATACACATGCACACACACATACATATACCTAAAACAATTAGGTGCCAGGCAATAACTAGTTACATGTAAGAAGGTGTGAGTGAGCCACTCTATGACACTGGGAAATTGAAGGTGAATGAGTGAAACCCTAAATGCTGTATTTAAGAGTTCTATTGTGCACTGCATTGACACATCTGCAAGTCAGTGCTAGCCACTTGCTAAGAGACATGAAACACGGAATTCTGGACCAAAGCAGAAAAGGGGGTTAGGCCAAGTGCGCTGTTCAAGGCCTGGAGAAATCCTCAGTCATTGGTCAAACTGTTCTGGGTGTTTGCTAATCTCCCATTCACAAGAGCCTTACTTGTTTTCCTTTCAACATAAGGTAATATCTGCAGTGGTGGGAAGCATATTGATGTTTGTGCTTAAGTGTTTTAAAACAGTTTTCTCTTCTTAACTAGGGAAAACATTGTTCCTAATAGTTTTGCACCATGGATGTGCTTAGCAAACTTTTTGTGTAACTTTCTAAAAGATGTGTGAGGTGGCACATTGAAGCTGGGTGAGAGAAGGGAAGCAGGGGTGCCAACTAGGCCAATTTCCCCAAGTCTGATTTGAATGAATTATAATTGTACTAAAATGTGTGTTATTTCATAATTCAGTGTAATGGAGAAACCCCAGTACATGAGTTATAAAAACCCTTGAAGGCGATGTTGGGTGGATAGGCTCCTCTGAAGGAAAAGGGCTGTGAGTTAAGGCACTGGCTGATTACGATGGGGAGATCCTGCAAAGAAATGGAGGCAGGGAGGACAGATTTAGGATTCCCACAGCCCTGACCAAAATAAGACTCCTGCAAGCCATGTCCAAGGGCCGCTGACTTCAGGAAACTGAGTTGATGACTCTGCAGTGCTTTCTAAAAAATAAGTTTCTGTACCTGAATTTTCTTTCAACTCTAGAGGATCTCATTACTGATTTCTCTTCTTCATATTCACTTGAATCCAGTCTTGAATCTTGTTGATGATGGGATCTTGGGCATCTAACTCCAGTCCAAGCAGGTCACCTGGTTTTAACCACATCACTTTGGTCTTGTCACTGATCACTCTTGGTGTTTTTATCTTGCTCTGAACCCATTATGGGACAGCCAAGGATTTCAGGATTTTGATTTGCTGGTACCCAGATTTGACAGCCCTGAATCACATTGTAAGAGTTAATTAATTCCTATTCATACACAAACTTTAAAAAAATCTCCCTACCCCAGCCCAGCTACTAATTTCCTCTACCTGATACACAGAGGTAGTTTTAATTAAAGATAATGTCTATAGAGACATCAATTTTATAACCTGGCCCTTCTAGGACTACAAAAGTTTTAGTTAACAGCATTATAATAATTGAATTGCATGTTGACTCCTCATGGGTTCCCGTAGCTCTATCCTAAATATTATGTAAAAGTATTTCTTATTTGGGAGTTAAGAAATAAAAACATCATTTTAAGATAACCCAAGCATACAATGAGGTAAAAGTATATACAATTTTTCTAAATCCTCCAAGATTTCAGATTATAGCTACAGCTCCAATATTTTATCTGCCAGCACCTTTCTGGTGGGCAGTAGCTAGTGATCCTATAGCTAAGAACTAGATCAGTGCCCATGTGCTTTCAGAACTTCGGAAGCTTCAAGTCCGGCCAACCGGATGCAATGTATGAGAAAACAGAAACCAGATTTGCCTGTGGAATTTTACCAAAATGTAATGATCTCATGGTATGTAACTCAAAGGAGGAAGTTTTGACAAAAGTTTCTGCAGGCTCGGCCTCTCCATATTGCAATATCATTCCCAGCCCTCTGCAAGTTAAGCCCACACATCTCCACACTACTCATACCCCAGGAGAGGAAGTAGGGTCCACAAGTTCTGCTCTATGTTTGGGGGGTACTTTGTCTAGTGATCTTTGATGAGCCTGAGGTAAGTAGCTCCTGACACTCAGAATTTTAAGACTTTTTTTGCTGTACGTATTTATGGGATACAGAGTGATATTTCAATGAGTATTTACAATGTGGAATGATCAAATCAGGGTAGTTAGCATATCCATCACCTCAAAGGTATATCATTTCTTTGTGTTGTGAACATTCAAAATCCCCTCTTTCAGTTTTTGAAAATACACAATAAATTATAGCTAACCATATTCACCCTACAGTGCCACAGATCACCAGCACTCTTTCCTCCCATCTACCTGTAATTTTGTGTTCCTTAACCAACCTCTCCCTCCCCTCCCCTCCCCCTTCCCTTCCCCACCTCTAGTAACTTGCTCTTCTACTCTCTAGCAAGACCTTTTTTGATTCTAGATTTTTCAGGTTTTCTGACAAAGGATACTGCCCAGAGGAATTTTTAGCTTAC
The DNA here is from genome assembly GCA_023783475.1 of Daubentonia madagascariensis. Lineage (NCBI taxonomy): Eukaryota > Metazoa > Chordata > Mammalia > Primates > Daubentoniidae > Daubentonia > Daubentonia madagascariensis. The sequence continues at coordinate 11,857,548 of JAKFHU010001436.1, forward strand.
TTTTGTTTGTTTGTTTGTTTGTTTGTATCCCTGTGATCCAGTGTAAGTAAATAAGGCAACACTAAAATTGCACACATCCTCCAGAGCAAATATTGTGAAGGTCAAGAACTCCAACTCTAAATACACCTGATTCCCAAAGATCTCCACATGTCTTTTGAAGTCTATCTACTCCAAGATAAAAAAGAAATGCAGGATGTTATAAGACAGGAATATGCATCAGGAAAGAATTATCTGGGGGAGTGGTGGGACGGGGAGGGGGAAGATGGAGTCAAGTTGTCTGCAGTCTGTCCTCTCTCTCTTCGGGTCGGGTGACCATTCCTTTGTGCCCTTCCTCCAGCCTTGCAGTCTCCCAGGCTCTGCTTAGTTCAGTGTGTCTGTTTCCTCTCCGTTCACACTGCAGTTCTTGTAGACTCCTTTTGACTTTACTCCATGCTAGCCATTTTATGCCAAAGATTTTTCCATTCTAATGAAACAAAACAAAACAAACAAAAACATCTTTTGATCATTCTCTCTGCTGTCATTGCCAAGTTTTTTTGGTTTTGGGTTTTTTTTGGTCATATCCATTGCAATTTTGTTTTCTCTTTTTCATATTTTTGCCTCCTGTGTATCCATTCACAGTGAGAAAGCGTAATACTTCCTTTTCCCTCTTAATTTGTTCCTGTGTTGTACCTGCTGGCCAAGCAGTGTGTTCTCTTTCCCCATCTGCCCCTCAGGACAGAGCTCAGGCCTCCTGACATTCCCTTTCCTGGACTGAGGATGCCAAGGTCGCTGGCCAGCCAGCTCACACCATCGGTCAGGGACACCGGTCACCCTGGCCCCATGTGTCCCTGTTTTTGTGACTGAACTGCTTAGCTCCTCACAGTCTCCCTCTCCTCTCAGGCTTGCTGCAAATTATGCCATGGGAGGAGCTGCTCGTCTACTTCCATGGTTTTTGGAAGGAAAGAACTAACTTGAGAGACTGCTACTCTATGAAACCAAAAATAACAACACAAAACCAAAAAGTTCCTGCTGTACAATCTATTTCACTTATCTATTTTTATATTCTAGAATATTTTGACAAATAAAGATTGTATATATTCAAGGTGTACAATGTAGTGATTTGATATGCATATATATTGCGTAATGATTGTCATGATCAAATTAACACATCTATCACCACCCATGCAGTACATTAGGTCCCCAGAACTCGTTCATCTTATAACAAAAATTTTGTACCTTGTGATCAAAATCTCCCCCACACACACATTTCCCCCACCATCCAGCTCCAATTTCTATAAGTTTGATTTTTTTAGATTCCGCATATAAATGAGATCATGCAGTATTTGTCTTTCTGTGCCTGGCTTATTTCAATTAGCATAATGTCTATTCTGTTCCATTGGTCTATGTGTCTGTTTTTATGCCAGTATTATACTGTTTTGATTACTGGCATCTTTCACAGAGATATAAAAATAATACTAAAATCTGTGGTGAATCACAAAAGACCCCGAATAGCTAAAGCAATCTTGAGAAAGAAGAACAAAGCTGGAGTCATCACACTCCTTGATTTGAATTTATGTCCTTTAAATGCTCCCCTTCCCAAACACTACTACCACCACCACCATACACATACATGCACACGCACACACACGCAGGAACACACCCCTCACCATACCTGACAGGATTCATAAACACAGAATGCTGACTCAGGATAAAAGCCACAGCTCCGTAGCTGACCATTTCCTGCCTTGCACATGTGATTTATACTAATTCCCTCACATCTTATCGGTAAAGGAAAAAGATCTATATATACTATAAAGATGTATATGTATTCCATACACTGTATAGATATATACTATAAAGGTATATTAAAATTACATTTTAAGTAGCTCACAAACTCCTTAGAGACAGAGATGATAGCATAAATGTCTTCCTTGCTTGTTTTATTTTTGTTTAGTTTTTTTTTTTTTGCCTTGATTGCCAAGCATTATGTTGGGAACCTAGAAAGCCTCAAGAAATTCTTGTTGATGACTTGAACGACTAAATGATTTAATTTTACCTGGCTAAGGTTGGTCCACTGGGAGTCCAGGAGATGACCTGAAATTCCAACATGGGTCCATCTTTTTCCCATTGCTGAAGTGGAGGTTATCACGGCCCTACAGATGGGTAGGGCACATTTTTTGCTGAATAGTTTGCCAGTGTCTTAGTGGAGACAATCTCACACCTGTTCTTTCCTTGACTCTCTCTTCCTACTCTTCCCTACTTTGAGGTAATGATCCTTGAATTCATAACACCTCCTGCCTCAAGGTAATGATCCCTGAATTCCTATCTCCATCTAATCTTATTCATTTTTCTACTACATGTTTTTTCTAAACCTCACACTTTTTTGTTCCCTCATATCTATTTCTCTATTTCTGACCGGTATTGTCTTCTATTTAGCTTGATTGAAAATTAAAATTAAAAATATTATTGTTGTTTGGGAAAGTATCTACACATTTCAAAACCCCTCTTTAGATTTTGAGATCTATTTCTTCTTCAAAGTCATTCTTCTGCCCTACCCCTGGATAGCCCACAGGAAACTGATAAACTGATGAGAAGAGATTGAGCTGCCACTCAAGCACACCCCCCACCACACCCTCTTCTTGCCTCTCAAGGATGAAATGACACTATTTATGGTATTTTGTAATAACACTTTAGATTTAGCTCCAGAGGGCTGAACTTTATCTAAACAAGTTCTTTTGTCCCATGTTCATGTTTACAGTAGCATAAAAAACCTGCAAAAGCAACAAGAAGGTAGCAAATGATATCTTTGAAATATGATAGAGAATCTTGGCAGCAATAAAATGTACTCAGTCTTCCAAGCAGACAGAAGACCATTCCTCAAAGAAACAGACAGATTTACAGGGTTAGTAGAAGCTGATTAGGCCTAAAAAGGTGGATATTCAAAGGGAATCACGAGGCACTTTACTGAGCAGTCCTTTAAGGCAGGGGTCCCCAACCTATGGTGAGTTGTATAATTATTTCATTATATATTACAATGTAATAATAACAGAAATAAAGTGAACAATAAACGTAATGCACTTGAATCATCCTGAAACCATCCCCCTCCTCCCTGTCCATGGAAAAATTGTCTTCCATGAAAACAGATCCCGGTGCCAAAAAGTTTGGGGACTGCTGCCTTAAGGGACAGAGGTCTGGAGAGTCGAAACAAGCCTTGGCCTGCATTCTCCTTACTTTTTCCTCCTTTTTAGGTACTTTAGACTTTAATAAGAAACTATATTATCTAGTGATCCAAGAACTCAAGGCAGTCTAAAGAGGGGTTTTTGTAAAAAAAACATTTGTACCCCCTTAATATTTCAAAATAAAAAGAGGGATTTTGTTTTAAAAATAATAACATTTCATATCAAACTCTACAATTCTTGTTTTTCTTGTCTTCTTGATAAAAGGAGGACCTGGTAACACCAAGCCCACATTTTCACAGGGAAATGATGGGCAACGATGGTTGTTGCTGGGCAATGACTTCCTCATTTGAATGGGATTTTGTCTATTTCACCATAGTATCTACTATCTCTTAATTTATTTCACTTCATTAATTTAAGTAACACAATTGAACTCTGAAGACATTTGCAATTTCTGGCTTAAACCTTCTGAGAGGTAAAGGTTAATTTGCTCAGGACTGATCCCTTGCAACCTGGCTTGATAGAGACTGGGTATAGTCCAGTGATCATGGCAATTAATACTGGTCTGGACTCTAGTCCACTTCTGAAAATACTGGAAAATAAGACTGGTGCTTCCTCAATCAAGGATACTTATGTGATGAATTCTGCTTACCATGTCATACAACTACAACTGCAAGACTTGAGACTGGACCCTGGATCATGCCAGGGAAGAGGCTCGTTCTCACCATCAACCATGAAAGTTGAGTTGAAAGGCATGATTCTACCATGCTATGTTACTATTGTATCCTAGTCCCTTATTGAACCAGCATGGACTGATGGTTTTCTTATCATAAAACTTAAAACCTCCACAGTCCAAAAGTTAGAGTCTTCTGCCCAGATTCTGATGCTCCCTTGCTAGATCTCTGTGTCTTGACCTGGCACATAATAGGCAATATGGGCTTATACACCTGTTACCTCTTTCCTTGGATTTTCTCCAATGACACTGCTAAAGCAGCCTTTATGAGAGTGCTCCTTGGCCATTTACTCTTGTTTCCATGACAATTGGTACTGGGCATCTGGCCAAGAATCCACCAAGGACTTCCGGTGTAAATCAAAGGATTAGAGATCAACATGCCACCTTAGGGATGGGATAAGTCTTGGCAGTGTCTACTCTGGGCAGCATGAATGGCTATGGGATGGCTGGTCCAATATGGCTGTTTATAAAAACTAATCCTATGCAGTCCTGAGAAATGGCATGTTTTCAGGGAATGAGAAAACCTGGGTTGAATTCCTAGGTTGTTAATAAGGGCCTTAGAGAGAGTCACTCAGAAAGAGTGAGCTCCATTGAGGGTAATACTGAACCATGCCCCTGACAAAAAAACATACATTCTCTCTCTCTCTCACACACACACACCACACACACACATACACACAGACAATGGTGATAAGGGACCCACTGGATGTTCACTGAAGGACTGAATAGTTGGTATTAAGGTAGAGGAGATATTAAGGAAAGGCACAGAATGTCTACAATACAGGGATAAAGAGGGATCCAAAATGCAGTCCCTGGGAGGGAAACTAGCTAACCACTTCCTTGAAATGCCAGGGTTATCCAGTGACTAAGATGTTGATACAGAGAAACAGATCATCCAACTACAGATGTCTTCCCATGTGATTCATGTACTGGATGGATAACTCTGCTTCGTATTCAATTACATGGTGGAACACCAGAAAACAGCACTGTGCTGCCCCACACTGATGAGTTTCCTCAGCTAAGGTGTCATCATGATGGACTTGCCACCCAGTACCAGAAGTGATAGAGAGAGAAATGGCAGCCACTTTAGTGTCTGCTGATAGAACTACCCTGCTTCTAGTTTCTCTCACCCTTTTGCCCAATTCCATCAAGATATACCAGCAGTACATGCCAGTAAAAGTGACTGCCAACCATGAGTGCTCAGAAGAGAGGCTAAATAAGACATACAGTGCAGCTCTTCCTTCCTCCAAGATGACATAATTTCCTCGCTAGAAAAGGCTTGGAAGTGCTACTGCAAGCCCTAGTCAACCTTTGCTTGATCTTTGAGTTACAACCAAGAATGTCAGCCTTATTACTGTTTCTGGACTTGAATATGTACTCCTCCAAGGCTATTCTTACAAATGACAGTGCCCTGTTTGCCTTGAGTGAATGTGATCTGAATCCTGAGATTAGTGACCGGGTCAATATTTAGAGTCTTTGGAGTCTTATGTAACAACAACGAGCTGCACTACTTCTGTGGGTTGAAATGGTACAAGCTGCTGACATAGCAAGGGATGTCACATGGCTAGAGGACATCTTTGGAAGGTGACTGAGTTATTAAGAAGTAACTTGTATAAGACTAATTGCCTGAAGGCTTGCCTCCCAGACAAGGAGTTAAATTCCTTCAAAGTTTGATGGAAACTAGGCACAGCCAAAGTTTCTTGGTCAACAAATACACTTGGAATCCAGTCCTCCAAACTGGCTTCAACATTATGTCAAGGCAGGGACAGTGCTGTCATGATGACATCTTGCTGCTGTCACAGTGACATCTTACTACTACGTTGCCAAAGTCATTGGCAAAATCGTGTGGCTATAATTTCAAGGCTTGTTCCTCTGACCCGGATCACACCAGAGGAGAGACTACATCTCCTTAGTCATACAACTTAGAAGCCCCACAACCCAAGAGTGGGAATTCATTTTCTGGAATGCAATATCCAATCATGCAAGATTTCTGTGTGCTGTTGTAGAATTCAATGGGCCATTCAGGACCTACATACCTACCACTGCTCAGGTCGCTATGAGCTTTCTCTGCTGAAGAGAATCAGGCTTGATATAAGAGCTGCTTCGGTATAGGAGGTCTGTCCAGAAAGTATCCAACCATGGATACTCCATGAAAAATAGAGACATTTATTGAAGAAGACAGAAGATACAAGAAACATTGTACATAGGAGAATAACACCTCAGTCCCCTTCAAAGTAGGCACCTTGGGAACTTACACAGTTCTCCCAGCATCTTTTAACCTAACCTGTACACGTTCAATATTCTCAGGTGTTCTGCTTGTTGATCCAGAACGTGGATCACTTTCAAAGATTTTCAACCATCTTTGAAGCATTTGTACCACATCTTTATTTGTGCTGCACTCATTGCATCATCCCCGAAAGCCTTCTGAATCATCTGAATAGTTTCTGCGGAGGAATGTTCAAGCTTAATACAAAATCTGATGCAGATTCGCTGCTCTACTCGCTCAGTCATTTTGAACGTGACAGCCACACAGTACACGTGCTCACTCAATGACATCTAGCGCCCCACTGACAAGTACGGTGAAGTCATCATTGTTCACGCATGAGCATTCCAGTCCACTCTCCTTGGCTGTCAGGTTACATCGATGTCTTGCAAACCATTCTTGTTATATTAACAATGGCTGGATACTTTCCAGACAGCCTTCGTATATTTTCATTTGCAGGACACCGCTTGATAAGTTTGCTTTTCAGCCCTTTTTTTCCCTGGAAAACCTCTATAGCAACCTATATTTTCTTATCTATAAATCTTGATGAATCCTTTAATAGTCTCCTATTTGTATGTGTAATACACCTCTGCAGGATACTAACTTAATATTGTTATTTTTCTTAATGTAGAAATGCTGGTTATTGGGGAAGATATGTATGGTTTTAACCTCTATCTTTGTGGCCAAATACTGAATGCCCCTACATCCCTGGGGATATTTATAGTGCTAATGGAAAGGTTTTGTTTAATGCAAAATGCCAATAGCCTACAGGAAATTCAAGAGAAACTGAAGTTTCACTCTTTTGTTTTTTTTGTTTTGGAAATAGCTTAATCTAGGCCCACAGGTTCCTGCTCTCTGGGCGGGGAGCTGAAGGATACCCTTGTGAAGGGCTGTAAAAGCCCTGAGGTTCTAGCAAGAAGAAACTCAGAAAAAGAAGAAAGGGGCTCAGTGTCACTGTAATTTGAATATAAAGGGATTTTTAAAAAAATTTTTATTTCTCAAACTGGTGAAGCAGGTAATATCAATAACTTATTTCAAATATTTAATGAATTTGCATAGCTGATTAAGTTTACCTAGGAAATTTTAAGTACTCAAAATTAAACTATTTATAAGCCAGAAATATGGGCAATAAATTTTGAGAAACATAAAAGATATTACGGAGTAATATTGAAACTGTTATATAATCTAACTCTCTCTATACATATATTTTTTTTAATCTAAAAATTGCTTTTCTAGTAACCCTGCCAGCCGGTGTCATTTGCTTATTGGTTCTCAAATTGTAGTTTCCATCTCTTAATTCTTTTCATAACAGGTAAAGCTTAGAACTGGCTCACTCAGCCCTTTCTTTGCTTGTCTCCTCCCAGTTCAAAATATGTGTGTCCCTAACAGCTGGCATACTCATCAACATACAGGTAGGCCCAACGCCCGGGAAGTCGCAGCACAGATTCATTTTAGGAAATTCTTAGAATGCCCATCTTCCCCTTGACAAAAGAAAGAAAGGGAGGAAGGGAGGGAGGAAGGAAGGAAGGAAAGGAGGAGGGAAGGAAGGACAGGCATTCAGCTGCCATCATAAACCACTTTTCCAGGGCACACGTAAATCTTTTTCCTTTCTTGGCTTTACCTAACATTAGAATGGGGAGTATTGCACCTATTAGTTAGTGCTAGCAAGTCGGATAGTAAAGGCCAGAAGAAGGAAAGCTGCTTAAATTGCTTTGATGGTCTTAATCATATCCAAAATAATAAAGTCAGTGGTTTCAGTTAAAGTAAAAACAAACACATTGTGTATCCTGAAAGCCACCATCATTTTACTGTTGGCATCACTTTCTTTTTATTTCCAAGGCATTTGGGGGTCCATTTAAATAGTGAAGTATTAATAAGTGGGAAAACAAAGGGAGTAATCAACAAATGTGCCATTTTATTTAGCCTTGCTAGAATCTCCAAATCTCTCTGATTTTGTGTTCCTTTTGTTGAGCAGTCTCACTGAATTAGATCACAGCCAGCCTCTTGAGGCTGAATTAATCATTCATGTTATTTGAAATCTGTTGAATGAAGAAGAGAAGGAGAAAAAGCCACCAAAATGTCTACTCAGTTCTTAGTGATTGTCCACGTGCCAAATTTATCTGAGGTCACCCTTAGTGGACCCATAAGCCTTTTGGAGAGCTTTCAGCTGCTATGTTAGCTCTTAAGCACACCATTTAATTGTCTATAGATTAATATTCCATTTTGTTCTCTGCTCCTTTGTGTTTCCTGGGCCATTTGAGGTAACCACACAGGTTACATAAACCATGGGCTGAGGTGAGGGCCTGAAAGAAATTGTGAGAGGCTTGTAAAAGAAGCCAGGTTGCGGATGTGGCAAAAGCATAAACAGAAAAGCAAAATCAAAACAAGTTTTTCCTCAAAGTAACTGTGAATTAAAAGAAGGTTCTAGAGAAGATGGTGATAGATGAAAAGAATATAATGTTATTGTTGTGTTTGAATGCTGTAGGATATAGAAATTGAATAGACACTCTTCGACAAGCAAATGTACCCAGAGTACCTGACCTCCACGTTGCTTAAGTAAGCTGGCGGGGTCCAGCAAGGAAAATAAGGTAATATGAGCTTTTAGAAATGCTCTGGCATCAGAGAGACCTTGATGAGAGCCCCAGGAGCTGACAGATAATGGAGCAGCTTAGAAGGGAAACCTGATGAAAAACATATCTTAAGCCAGTATATAAGAGCAGAAGGGGAAGAAAGTAAGTTGAGAGGATGCAGGGGATGTGGGATTTCCATCTAGAGTGGCTCAGTGTTTTCAAGGCCTTCTTTTCTGCCTCCCACCTACTGGTCCCCTTGCACCTCAGCAGACCCTCTGCCAGTGGGAACAGATTCTGCTACATCTGTAGGCTCTTTTTCTTCCACTCATACAACTGCACCTGGACTTCTAAGTCTTAGCTTTTCCCTGATGGTGGTGCCTTCTCTATTCCTGTAATCCTAAAACATGGGGAAGGGGGATGGAGTGGGGAAGGGGTATCAGCGTTCTTGTTCTTGTCCTTCATAGCCTCTCCAGGATGAGACATTTCGTAAAGGCAAGTGAAGTCCATATCATCCACATGACATACTCCCCTTCCTCATCATCTTAACCTGCAATCCTAGGGCATTCTAGCAGGCAGCTGGGATCACTTGAACTCATGTGTCCCCTCTGCCACTTCCCTGTCTTTTGATCTTAGGCAAATCACTGGAAACATCTGGCCAGTTTATGTGTCTGTAAAATAGAGATAATGACACCTATCCTAAAAAAATGTGGAGGGAAACTGATCGGGTGTGAAAGAAACTTGACTGTAACTTCCTGGAGAGTGTGTTGCATGGTGGCTATTGATAAGATTGTCATTATTATGAAATTTCTCAAGATTTCAGCACTGGTTCCAGTCTTCTTTTCCAGCCCATCCTTTAAGTCATCCTCCAGGATGATGGTTCTAGAGAACCACTATGCCTTGCTATCCACCATACTCCACTCAACCTCTGTACACCTACATTTCTTTCATTCTCAAACATACATTTTTCAAATGTTAAAATTTCAGCTGGGTACATTTTACAGTTGATTTTCAAAACTTCCAACCACATTTCCCCTTAAAATCTTGCCATTTAAATAGTTATGCATCTTTTAATTGAATGCATCTTAGAAATGAAGAAATATGATAATTCATCCTGGTCTCAGCTGACATCTTTACCATTTGCTACCCCCTCTGTGTTTATAGCACTTCGTCAATAACTTCCTCTCACTGTAGGCTGTTGCTCAGAAGATCTTTCTAAGCACTCCCTCCACCTACTTCTCCCATTCAACCCTGGATTTCCCCAATTCTGTGGACATGCTATTCAGAATTTCCTTCAAAGCCCACTCTATCCAACTCAGAACAAACACAAGAGACCCCTTTGCTTTCAGCAGCCCTGGCACACCATGCTTGAGACTCAGACTTTGTTACTTTATGCTTGACTCTGTGACTCTAGCCTAGCCTTGCTCAGCCCAGCCTTCTGACACCAGTCCCTAGAGAAGAGGTCAAAAACCTCTTTGTGTAAATGGTCATATATTTTAGACTTTGTAGACCATATGGTGTCTCTCACAACTATTCAACTCTGTCATTGTAGTGTGAAAGCAGCTATGGACAATATGTAAACAAATGAGTGTGGCTGTGTTCCAATAAAACTTTATTTATAAAAAAGTTGGCAGGGTATAACTAATTTATCTGGTAGGAATATAAAATAGTACAGCTACTCTGTAAAACAGTTAAGTAGTTCTCATGGAATTAAACATGCAATTGCCATATGACCCAGCAATTACACGTTTGGACATTTATCCCTAAAATGGAAAACTTACATTTACACAAAAGCCTGTACACAAATGTTCAGAACACCTTTATTCATAATAACCCAAACCTATAAACAACCCAATGTCCTTCAACAGATGAACAGTTAAACAAACTGTGATAGATCCATACCATAAATACTATGGTATGAGTGCTATGACTCTGAGCAATGAAAAGGTTTTGATACACCCTACCATTTGGACAAATCTCCAGGGAAAAATGCTGAGTGAAGAAAGCCAAGTCCAAAAGGTTGCAAACTATATAATTCCATTTATAAAACATTCTTGAAATTACAAAATTATAGAAATAGAGTACCGATTAGTGGTTTCCAGGGATCGGAGTGGGGAGGAAAGGAAGTGTGTGCTTATGAAAGAGCAACACAAAAGGTCCTTATGGTGATGGAACTGTTCTGCATCTTAACTGTGGTGGTGGATACATTGACCTTCATATGTGATAATATTGCATAGAATTAAACATACACAATTGAATACAAGGAAAGCTGTGGAAATCTGAATAAGATTGAGAGACTATCATGTCAATATTCTTGTTATGATAATACAGTTATGCAAGATGTTACTATTATGAGAAACTGAGTAAAGTTTACACAGATCTCTGTATTTTTTTTAACAATTGAATGTCAATCTACTGTTACTTGAAAATAGAAAGATTACTAAAGATAATAAACATATTGCAGGCCAAATTTACTCTGTGGGCTGTAGTTTGCTGACTCCTGCCATAGAACAGTGCTATCCTCATTTGTGTTTTAAATGTAGCCCCCATGCATGTGACTCCCAAAGTTCTATTTCTGGTCTTTGGCTCTCTTTCTTGTGTAGCCTTCCTGTAATTCAACCATAAAATGTTCATAATTAAATAAATTAACTGCTGACCCTGCCCCGCAAAAAACTACCCATTTCTTCCTCTATTTTTCAGGTCCTTGCTCTGTGAATGGCAGCAAGACCTGCCTCTTACTCAGATTTGGTCCAAATCCAGAAGTCACCACTGACTCCTCCTGTCCCCTCTGTAACCAATCATGTGACAATGTCTATAGGTTCCATCCCCCAAAATGTCTCTTCTGCTGATTCAGAGTGCTATGACTCTGGGTCTGACTTTTTAAATTTATTGTTTAAACTATTGCCAGAGCCTTCTCTGTGGATCCTTCTTGCCTGATTCTTTCCACTAAGCCATCCTACTCTGGCTCACAGCTGAGAAGAGGGCATTCCCCACTCAAACTCACTCTCTGGCTCTCCTTTATTTAAGGAGGGAAGTCCTGGCTCCACCGCCTGCCATCTGGGGTTCTCTACATCTTTTCTGTAACTAGTGTTTCTACTTTTGCAACTTACCTATTCATCTGTTATGAATTAGCCAAAATAGAAGGCTTTCTATTTCTTGCACATCTGCCTCTTGATGTCTTTTCTCTTTCTTCTAGCTGCGTGCCTAGGTTCTCATATCTGCCTGGCAAAATTCTTTCAGATATTCATCTTTCAGTCTGTCAGTCAACAAAATAGCTCTTCATGGATATAAAGAATATAGACATTGGAAGGATGTACTTCCTGAGAGACAATGGCAGCAGTATTGATTTACAACATAACACTGCCCAGAGAAACCCCAAATCTGACAAAAAAAGATGCTTGTATGTGCTGGTGTGCAACACACACATTGTGTTTAAATAAACAGGGTTGATTTATGTTTGCGATAGAGTGCCAAGATCTAAGGGGAAGACAAGTTAGATCTGGCCCCAAACTCTTCCTATACTGATTTTGCCAGAGTAACTTTTGTTTAAGATTGCATCTATATCCCTCTTGTGTGTACCCCATTTCTGCACCACATCATCACAGGATAGCTCTGCCATGGCGCTTCTGCTCTCCAAATAATACATTCTGGTATATGTAGTAAATTTTTACTGACAGTCTGGGGTGATACAGATTCAAGGATGGCTAAATCCAGATATACAAATCATATCTGTAGGAATTTCTCTTCATTTTTTGACACTGCTTCCCCTTGTTTTGACTTTATTTTTGACAGGTTCACCCCTTTGGTGATGAAAAAACAAAACAAACAAACATTAGAAGCTTAAGGCTCTCCTATTCCATCTTCATGTTTTCCTCAACTGAATATGGTCATTCCAGCCTTTAATCCCCTGTACCAATCTGTTTGGAGAGCTTCTGTGGGAGTTACATTCTTCCTTTAATTACGGCTTCCTTTATTTATTTTACAAACATTATCTTATTGATTCCTTGGAATGACTTTTTGGTTTAAGAACTATTATTCTTTATACTTTACCAGTAATAAAACTGAGTTTTAGAGATTTCTTAATTAACTTGCTCAGGGTTCCTGAGTTGGTAAATATTGAGTCACAGTTTGAACTTAGGTCATCTAGTTCCAAAGGCCATGTGCCTAATAAGTGCTCTACTGCCTACCTAAGATTTGGTTTCTTCATTCTGAAAGTGAGGACAATTATAACTATCCTACTTTACTCATGGAACTGTTGGCTTATCAAAATAAAAAAGATGTATAATTATGCTAGAAGAGTACTGTTAAATGTATGAGATTATAATTTTTCCATAATTCATTTGAGACTTCATCTAATATTTATCTACTTTTTGTGAAAAATGAAAAGTGTTTTCACTAGTATCCAAAATATATAAAGAATTCTTATAACTCAATAATAAGAAAATAGCCTATTTTTTTAAGGAGCAAAAAATTTGAAAAGACACTTTAGAAATGATATGTATGAATGACCAATAAGCACATAGAAAAATGATCAATGTCATTAATAACCGGGAAAATATAAGTTAGAACCATAATGAGATATTACTACTAACCCATCAGTATGCTAAAATTAAAAAGAGATGGAACCCAAATGGTATGACACTTTGGAAACTTTTGGCAATTATAAAAGTCTTTAACTTTTGGCAATTTTAAAAGTTTTAACATACAGTTACCAGCCATTATACTCCTATATATTTACTCAAGAGAAATCGGTGCATAGGTGTCCACAAAGATTTATATGTTAATGTTCATAACAGCTTTATTTCCAATAGCTAAAAAGTAGCAATAATTTGACTATGCATTAACAAATGAGTGGAAAGACAAAGTGTGGTATATCCATACAGAGAAATATTCTTTAGCAGTAAGATGAGAATGAATTAGTGATATAAACTACAACATGGATGAATCACAAAATCATGAATTTGAGTGAAAAAAAAAGCTAGCCACAAAAGACTACTTACTATATAATTACATTTATGTAAGATTTAAACTGATCTGATCAGGAATGGAGTAAAGGGTGTTTTGAAAGGGGATACAATGGAGGTGACCTGTCTTTAGTGTAGTTGGTGGCTTCATGGATCTATACAATTGCCAAAAATCATTGAATTGTACACTTTAAATGAATGCAGTTTATTGTGTGTAAATAATCTCTCAATAAATTTCATGAGGGAAAAATAAAAACAATGGATGACAGCCCAGTGTGTGACTAATTTAGACAAGATGTCCTAGAGGGATGAATAATCAATCAGGGCTGGCGGCAGCTCATATAGCTCACGAGAGCTGTTTGTGCACACCTTTTCCTAACTCCACAGACGGGCGACAGCCAATGACATCTTATCAGTAGCTTGAAATCAACCATGCTAGGAGTATTTACACCATGGAAATAGATAAATGCTACAAATTAGTGCCCATCCCTTCCCCCCCCCAAGTACCTGTTAAACATTTACTAGCAAACTACTGACTGGTATAATCTGTAATATTATATTCTATATCAACGTTTATATTTACAGTTATGTACTAACCTCAACTTCTAAGAATATTATAATAAAAATGGGAAGTTGGTAAGAAATTTAAGTGTGATATAATACACTGACTGAAGGAATAAATTAAAAATAACTTTCTAATTAGATTCTCTTCCTAAATTTGAAAAAGAGGGCTGAGGCAAAGCTTATGTTAGAACTGAAGTGGATAGAGCATGAGGCTAGGAGTTGGCACACTTGAGGCTGACCCAAGTTCTGCCCACTTACATGCTGTGAGACCTTTGGCACGTCCCTTTCTTCCCTTAGCCACAGAGTCTTCATTTGTAAAATGTAGATTATAATACTAGATGGGATTAAATCATATGGTTGTCGTGAGGATTACATAAAACCATGGGTGTAAAGGTGATTGCTATTATTACCTAATCTGATATTCCCAGAAGGTTTAAATGTCTCCCCAAAGATATTGTAAACATCATGAAAGTAGAGAACATACTAGTAATTCAGTCATTATTATGACTTATACAAAGCATTTCAAAATATAAATACTAAGGATCTTATTTCTATTTTGAGTGAGACTAGGAATTTTAGGTATTTCCCTCTTTTGTGAGCATGTATATTTAGATTGATTATGTCATTATGTGTGTGATAAAATCAGTTATAATCTTTTCTCTTTACTGTAATACTTCAGCTCTATAACTTAAAACTTCTCCATCTTAAAACAGTTTGAAATAGAACCTGTCAAGCATAGCTATAAAACTGCATCTAGATTTCTATGCTGAAATTTAAGTAGCCTACAAAATAGAAATTGTTGAATCTTCTTTGAAAGAACAAAAGAATCATAAACAAAATACAAACAGCTTCAGTGGCAGTTAGGAATAGAAAAGTCAGTGTGTATTGGTGCTTCCTGAAAAGAGGGGAAATGTTTCTTGTGGCACAAAGAAAACCAAACGTAAGGTGAAGGAAGGAGACATAGAAAAACCCATTTAAAAGCCAAAAAGTCAAATATGGAGGGTAAACTCTACTGGAAGTTCTTTCTAATGGTTTAATAAGACCCAATGCAAGATCGTTGGTATTGAGGGAAATAGAGTTATGGACACTTGCACCTGAAACCACAGGGAGTGATTGTGGAGTTTCATCAGGAAGTGAAAAAGTAAAAGTGGCCTTTTAGGAACACTTTTCTGGTGGCAATAATGTTAATACAAATGTCCAGGAATAGATTCAGAGTCTGGCATTTGGATTCTCCAAAGGATTCGGAAGATAGCAGAATGGGTAGCCTATGATACAACTAAGAATACTCATTAGCAACTTCTATGAGTTTCAGTCAACAGTAAGCTCAATGTTAGCCAGGGCTACTATTTTGTTGTAGCCAAAGCTAATGCATTGGTTGGGTAACGCATCTAGGGTGAGGGTGTTAATACTAATCAGACAATGTCTGAAGGATTGTATTTGGCTTATCACAGCATACTGTAAGGCAGACTGGACAAACAGCATATGAAGAACTGGGGATATTCAAATTGGAGAATTGGAGATTGTTGGGATGTGTAATGAGGGCTCAAGTTATAAAAGCTGTTTTCAAAACTGATAAATTTTGCATTAAAGTCAGAGAAAGTTTTGCTTTTCTCTGTTGAGGATTAAATGGTAACAGGATAGCTACCTAGAAGTTACCTTATAACTCAACTTCTATACGTGTAGATGGCAGGTTAGGATATATAAAATATAGGAAGAAAGGGGATGTACCAAAGATCACACAGCCAGTAAGTGGACAGAACTCTCAATTTGGTTCAAGTTACAGAATCAAAGTTAATGAAATAAACATACAATTTTCCACCTTTGGATACAAGATGATACTGCTAATTTAAATTGTTTTATTGTGATAATGATGTTGGCATTGATAGACCTCCTGTTTAATTCTCCTACTTGCAATTGCATGGAGTTTGTCTTAGAATGGCATGAAGTATGAGGCCATGGGACTCGTGAAGGACTCAAGGCTCTGAGGCCGGCCTTATTATCACTGATCTAACAGGACTTAGATATGTTCATTTTCACTGGGATTAGAACATGGCATACTTGCTTAAGTAGTTGGCTTTATCATTGAGAAAGGACAATTGGGTCATTATTAAAATAGCCTTCTTAGAAGATGAATATTGAGTTATCCTTTACTTATCAATGGCTAAATTAAAAGCAATTCTCATTATGGATTGATGCATTATTCCAGCCTCAGAATTATTGGCTTCTGCATTTAATATACTATAAATATAGGATGGCTTTCAAGTTATGATAAACTAGCTTACCTATGGAGTTCAAGCTGACTGCATTATTAACAACATCATTAAAAGTAGAAGCAATATTTTATTAATTTAAAAGATGGGTGACCATATTATAATTAGATGATATAATTCACATCATTTTCTACATTTCCTTCAATTTTCCAATTCTACTTGGTAAAGCTAAGCATTTTTATTTATTTTGCACTACTGTCTCAGGTAATTGGATTTCGTACTTTTTCAGACAATTGATCATATTTTCTAGTCATTTACAAAAATGACAGCCAGACCTAACCATGTTGGTATGTCATTGGTGAACTTGGATTAGATCCATACGGGAGTCACTTTATTCATTGTCTCACCAACATCTGCCTACTGTCTATTAAGTATTTGGAAATAATATAGAAAAAGTCACTGTCCTCATTGAGCTTACACATATAAAGCTCCAAAATGTGCCTATAATATCAGATTTGCTCAAATACATATATTTAGTCAAAATATCAGTTGAGTGTCAGGGATGAATAAGGACATTTTTAAACATAAATGTTTCAAAAAATTAACTCTGGTATACTCTTTTGTAGGAAGCTTCTGGAGCAGGGGTCCCCAACCTTTTTGGCACCAGGGACCGGTTTCATGGAAGACAATTTTTCCACGGGGGGTTGGCAGGGGGAGGCAGGTTGGGGAGGCAGAGCTCAGGCAGTGATGCTTGGCCCTGTTTTCCTAACAGGCCATGGACCGGCACCAGGTCATGGCCCAGGGGTTGGGGACCACAGTTCTTGAGGACATATGCCACCAAAACACAGGAGCAAATGCTGAAATAGGATTTGGGACCACATTTCTCAAACTGCACCACTGTGCCCTGGAAAGCCACAACAAAATTATAGGGCACTATGGAATATTTTAGTCATTGAGGGAGATACACTGACATTGGTTGGGCAGCATATAAACTATCGCTATTAATTTGTTGGGAACTAAGTACTTAATATACAAAATTGTTAGATAATCTTTTGGCCTAGGGTGTTATGAAGAAACAAAGTGATTCAAAGGGCATTATGAAATGAGAGCATTTAGAAATATTTGATCTAGGAAATAGGGTATCTGACATAAGACAAAGGCAAAGGGTATCCTCATCTCGCTCTGTCACCCTGGGTAGAGTGCAGTGGTGTCATCGTAGCTCACCGCAACCTCAAACTCCTGGACTCAAGCGATCCTCCTGCCTCAGCCTCTCAAGTAGCTGGGACTACAGGCACACTCCACAAAGCCCGACTGATTTTTCTACTTTTAGTAGACGGGGTCAGCCTCCTGCTTAGGTAGGTCTCAACTCCTGAGCTCAAGCAATCCTCCTGCCTTGGCCTCCCAGACTGCTAGGATCACAGGAGTGAGCCACGGTACCTGGCCAAGGATATTCTTAAGGACTAATCTTCAACAGCCTAGCGACCTATCAGCCAACACTGAAGCAGATCAGAAGACTCCAGGAGAGACTTCTTAAAATGAGAGGAAAAAAAAAAAAGTGATAGAACGTCTGATGAATTTAAATGCATTAAGAGAGTAGATTTGTACCACTGAGAAGGTTGTGGCATGATTTATGATAAATAAATAGGAAAAGAAGTAAACTAAAATGAGAAAGTTGTCAATAAACAGATAAAAAAATGTCCAAAAGGGAAATATAACTATAGTATTAATAATATACATGGCTCATTTGATAATAGCGTATATAATGTAAAATAATGCAAACACTGAATATCTCTATAAATTTGGTCTATCTTGAGAGAATATGGGAGATAGAAATTGTGCAAATTTTTCGGTGTGTGTATGTACAAGAAAGCGACTAAATCACCATATCGCAGTTGGAAAAATCCAAAGATAATTTTTACAACTAAAATATTTAAAAGTATCAATAAAATAATATTATATAAAATACCAAAGAATCAGTTGAAAGTGTTCTTTCTTCAATGCATTCATTTATTGTTTCATTAATTTACTCAAAAATATTTATTGAGGATCTAGAATTTATTGAGAGTTTAGAATGCAACAGGCCAGAGATTAAAAAAAAAAAAAGACCTGCTCTCGTGGAATTTACATTTGAATGGACAGCACAAGTCATAAATCAATGAAACTTGACAAACAATATCATGTCAGAGTGTGATAAGCCCCATGAAGAAAATTAAAGCGTTAAGAGGGGTGGTGGTTGCAATGTGTATATGCAGGGGGTATGGGTGCGGCTATGGGACATGGAAAAGACAGAAAAGTTCACTAGGAATGAAAGAGCCCTAGGTGGCCCTATGGAAAAAATTGCTTCAACAGAAAAAATGGAATTAGATAAAATAAAACCTGTGTTTTATCATGTCTCTCTTCCTTACTAAGTACATTGTTTGGATAAGTCCCTTAGCCACTCTGGGACAAATCCTTAATTGATTTCTGAGGAATCTCTCAGGTCCATGATTTTATCAACGATCTTGGAAAAGATGGAGCAGAGACAAAGGAATAGATAAGAAATAGAAATATTGGTAGTTATATGTCGTTATAAGTCATACTTTTATTTTTAGCCACTCTCTCATAATTGCTACCAATTGCCAGGCACTGCACAAATTGAAAAAAATGCAGAGGACAATAACTCCAGGGCCTTTACTTCATGGGGCTCACAAATCAGTTCATCTTGTTTCCTTTCTGATTGTTCACTCTTCCCAGGTCCTTTATGAATATATGGCAAGACTATCTTGTCTTTGAGATCTGTCATAGTGCCATTTTGTTATATCTACCAGGTCTTGAGTATTTACTGTAGAATATCTCCTGGTATGCTAGCAAAGAACCGTAACCAAGAAACCCTGAGTACTTCTGATAGACAAATATAGAGATAGATAGATAGATAGATCAGAGCCTACCTGTAAAGATTTTGAGAGAGGTAGAGGAGAGTGTGAGTCTTTCTATGCTAGTCCCTTATACTTTCTGCAATTTATTTGAAAAATTGGCCCCAGTATATAAAGATAAGACATATAGGACCATTTCAGAGTTCTAATCAAAGACTTACAACAAATTATATGGAAAATACCCAGAACCCAGGTCAGAGAATCTGGGGGGCAATAAGCACCCATCACTCAGGAAAACTACCTGTGGTAGATATTACTTGTGTTCACCAATATTGAATTCTCCTCCTCTTCTTCACAAAGAGAAGACTCAACTTCTCAGCTCCTTGCAAATTGGATGGGGTTGCAAGACAAATTTTAGAATTTTAGCCAATGAGTTTTAAGAAGAAGTGGTGAGTGTCTTTGCTTGGCTGAAGCATCTAATTGCTAGTGCAAGACCTTACAACATTTTCTTCCCCAGCCTCATCAATTAAGGAGACCATAAGTGTTAAGTGGTGATACTATAAGCTATAAGCTATCATCAGCCTGGACTTTTGTCCTTCTGCATAAAGAGCAGTTTCCGCAGAACTCAGCATGAGAGAGAAACATGTGCTGTGTTAAATCACTGAGATTTAGGGGTTATTACCATAGCACAACTTAACCCATTCTTATACATTTACCACCTATTGAAACTTAAATTTTGACCATGCTAACAAGGATGTGGACCCTTTGAGAACTCTGAGGACATCCCACAACAAAGTGTCCCGTGATTTATGCTCATCATTTCTACCGCTAACTCCCACGAGATCAGCAGGCAATCTTATCTTTGTTCATTCTTAGTATGTGAAGCATAGGCTTATGTTTTCTGCTCTCAATAATCTATCATTGTGGAAATCTAGAGACTTTGTTTTGGTTGCTTTTCTCGGGCTTTTCTTCTCTCTAGTAACATAATAACCTTATATTTATACTGCAAAATTCAAGTTGCTGAAGTTTGAGGTTCAGTAATTGTATCCTGCCTCACGCAGAGAAGCTTCAACCATTAACTTCAGCTGATATCATTTTCAAGCCTTCTAAGTTCTCTCAAGTTCATCATTAGTCCCAGGGAAAACAAGGGCCTCTCTAGCTGGTTTTATTAGGGTTTTGGTCTGTCTCCTATCCTCTCCATTCATGTGACACCCCCAAGGGCTTGTTCTCTCCACTTTCCTAAGCCTTTATACAAAAACCTTGACCCTCTCTTTTCCAGACATTGAGTGTGCTTCAAGCCCTTGGATACTGCATTCATACAGCACTTCCTTTTAACTGATCAGTAAAATTGCATTATCAGTCTCCTTTAACACTTCTTCCTAATTTGGTCAGAGTTCCTAACATCGGGCTAAATTTCTGTTTCAGCCCTGAGGGACCTCATGTTTTCTATTCTATTGTAATTTAATTTTCTTCTAGTCAACATCTACCAGACACAGATCCATATCAAAATAACCATATTTTCTTGAGATTATTGTTTTAGCTAGAGGAATGCAACTAGATAATGCGCAACTGGAAATGAAATTATCCATATGAGGCTCAAGTGACACAAAAGAACATGATCTTTGTCTTTGAGGACCCAGATTTACTCTGAGTTATTAAACAAATCCCAGAATCATCCTTAATGTGTTCACTGCATTGCTTGAGCCATCTTAAGAATTCTGATAAAGATGATTTAAAACATTTAATATTCTGAGCTCGTTGATTGAGAAGTCTTATTTTAAATATATTAATGCTGCCATAAATAAGGAACTCAAATATAGCTACTGTAATTCCCTGAGCGCAGACTTTTAATGAACTAACAATTAATGTAGGGACAAATTCTCATCACAAAGCTCTGTTCATAACTGCTTAAGTTGAGTTTATGGTCTGTTGATTGGCTGAGGGAAGTTAATTGAAAGTAATTATATGGAGACAATTTGCAAACTGTGAAAAATAAAAGTAAGTTTCTGTGGCACAATTCAGTGGGTCATACGGTAAGAGCAAAAAACTAAAACTTCTATATTATTTCCATTTAACAATCTTTCCATGATGTTATTTGCAAAATAATAGAAACCAATTTCAGTATTCTTCTAAGTGGAAAAACCAACTTCTAGACCTTCCACATCTAAAATTCCTCTGACCACTTAAGACTAGGTCTTATCCAAAAAATCATAAGTTAAATGCCAGGAATATTCATTGATTATCTAACCGACATTTATTTTTTTGCTATATGCCAGGCATTGTACTCAGTATAAGGGATTAAGAAAATATCAAAGACTCTTAATATGCTCAAAGACCAGTAGGAAGACAGCTATGTAAAAACATTTTAATGCAGTATAAAAAATCTAATATTATAAATGCTAACAAAATATTACAAAGAAATATAAAGGGGCAACTAATTCTAGGAAAGCTAGGAAGGCTTCACAGAGGTCACATTTCAGTTAGGCATTCAAGAATTGGTTCATCAGATCAAGAAGATGAGAGGAGAAACAGATACCTGTTTTGTAACACTTCATTTTCACACACACATATACAGAAACACACACACATACACACAAACACACACATACACAAGGAGTACTAACATAGCTTGTTGAATGTGCCAGTAAACATAAGACTGCCATTGCAAGGTGCGTAGTTGGGTGGATTTATCTTACACTGTCCTGTGAAAACGTATTCTGTCTGCTGGCTGCTCAGGTTGCAAAGCTTGCGTGACTGGGTTGTTGGCAACGGTTTCCAGATCACAGTGAGTACCTGGTGGACAAGTGATAGCAGGTCAGAATTGGCAGGGGCCTCAGAGGGTCTTCATACCTGAGACCCCTATTTTGCAAGGTGGCAACTGACTCCCAGAGAAGGCGGTAGCTTGTCTAGTGGCACTTATTAATAGAAACAAACCATATAACCATTCTATAAATCATAACTGATGGCAGTGTTTGATGTAATAAGTTGACAATATGCATGTCCCTACAGGGGGATCAGCAAAAATATAATTTTAAAAGCAAATCCTCAGATACTACAGAATGTGTTTTGCTTTGTTTTCAATCTATCTTATTCTTTTACAAACACTCCTCAACTCTAAAATTTTCAAATTATTGATCTAGCTTGGAATCTCTTTTCATGTTCTTTGGGAAAAATCAACAATTAAATAATAATTATATTTTCTCCAGTAGGAAAGGGTATTAGGAGGTTTCTTTACCTTAAATTTGGTTGTAAGTCAGGGGATGAAAGATTAGATACTCTAAACTGGATCTCTCTGAAATGTTGCTGCTTCTAAGAACAGCCTTTACCTATTTTGCTTCTTAGTGCCAGGAATGGTGAATTTACGTTGTGTTCTTTCTTGATTGATAGATGATATAGACTAAAATATAGACGATAGATATTTAGACACATATCTGTGTATATATAGATATATATATCTGTATGTATATCTAGATATATGCACACATATCTATTTATCTGACACATACAGCAGGTCCTTGAATAATGTCTTTTCATCCAATGTCATTTTGTTATAATGTTGAGAAAAAAAAATCAATTCCTGGCAGGGCCACTGTCAGTGTGGAGTTTGCACATTCTCCCCACATCTGCATGGATTTTTTCCAGGTACTCCTGTTTCCTTCTACATCCCAAAGATAGGCACCTAAGGTGAACTGGTGTGTCTAAATGGTCCCAGTCTGAGTGTGCATGTGTGTGTGTGTGAGAGAGTGTGTGCTGTGATGGGGTGGCATCTGTCCAGGGCTTGTTCTCATCTTGCTCCTTGTGCTCCTAGGATAGGCTCTGGACACCCTTGACCCTGAAATGGAATAAAAGGATTGGAAAAAGAATGCAGGCATGAATGAATACAAATTACCGTAAAATAAAAATTTGTTAAGCATACGGTAATGATACAAATACATGACAATAACCAATGCAGTATGAAAGTGCTCATTGAGCCCACCTTATTTGTTTGTTTGTTTTTGAACTGCGTGTGGGTAGGAGGTGCTCCATACAATTTTCACTTTGTGAACATTTATTCCTTGATCTAACCTGCTGCCACCATGACCACCATCATTCACTGGCTCACCAAAAATTGGGTAAATAATTATCTTATTTGTTTTTATTAATCTTTTTTAAAATTTATGTATAGCTAATATTTATTTCAGTATTTAATATTAAAGTATTGGGTTTTTTATTTAAAAGTTTGGTGATGTTTTTGTTACCAAAAATAGGCTGTAGGAACTTTACTCTTGTTTATATTATGTCAACTAGCCTACGGTAAAATTGCTTTCATTATACATCATTTTGCTTAAAATCACAATTTCCAAGAACCTATCAATGACATTAAGTGAGGACTGTGTGTGTGTGTGTGTGTGTGTGTGTGTGTGTATGTTAGTAATTTCTTTTTGGGAAGTGAGAATATCTGGGATATCATATCCAGATTTAGAGGGATAGATCCCAGGAATCTAGGCTTGGATGAGAGATCTAGAGAGGTTCTGGTCTGTATCATGCAAATGGAAGGCAGTGTTCAGGACTGAAGCCAGATTCTGGGGAAGCAAAAAGAAAGCCAAGTAGACAATCAAAGTGAAGCAGCACAGGGGCAGGGCATGTAGGCATAGCCATTGTTGTGGGGAAAATGGCAAAAGCAGCAACCAAGAATGAGTGATTTCCACCTGAGGGTAAAAAGCCAGTAAGCTGAATCTCATCCCCAGTCATTTCCAAAGATTACTTTGAACCTTTTCTATGGATAGAGAGGAAGATGTTAAGGGCTGAGCAGATTATGTCAAGATATGCTTGATGTTGACAGTGTAAACTAGAGGGAGCTTTTAAACCTCTTAGTATAGATGAGATTTCTGCAGGAAGGTTTTAGAAGCATCAGAATTTAAGGTATTTTACTTGATAAGCAAAATTTTTTCCAAAATTTTTTCCCAGTAATTCTTCAGTTTAAGAATAGTAAAATGTAGATTTTAATATCTATTTTTTTTGAACGCAGAGAAAGAGTTACCATAGTACCTGGTTTATGAAATTCCAGGAGGTCATGCTAAAGCAGTACTTTGTAACTCAGGAAGTATTGAATGAATTGGCAACCCACATACCATAGCCAGAATAGATATAACTCAATATTCAGAAAGAGTAGATACTGAAATAAAACACTTGCTTGGCTAAATATTAATGAAAAATAAAATTGAGGCCTTTAAATATGGAAAGATTGCTGAAGTTTGGAAAAAAGGGAATTTCTCTGTGTGTTAAAGTAAGGAAATCAGAATTTTCTAAGGGTGAAATAGTAATTTGCTGAGAATTTTGTAAAAGAAATTTATTTAAGATATATAAAGGGGGGGAGCTAATAATTCTAACATCTAAGATGGTTTAGGGATGAAGAGAAGATTTTCAGCAAAAATCAGTGGTTTCATTATTACTGATTTCCCTGAAGTTGTTAGATTCCCACACCTAATTTATTCTTTGAAGCAAATAAGTCAGAGGATTAGGGATGCTATCTATTTTATCACAGGGCTTTTCCGGATCTTCTGACATTCTATACATAAAAAAATCCAAAAATAAATAAATACATATAAATATAAATAAATAACCACTTAATTCAAGTGCATTCCCTGGAGTTAAAAAGGTGATGTTACTGAAATGATAGATAGAATGTGTAACTTATGAATTCAGATGCTACCATGCTCAATATTACTAGTGCTGTCTATATAATGAAAGTAAAAGCCCTTTCTGAATCTTAAAGCTGACGTAAAAATAACCTACAGGGGTAAAACACACCTAGCACATTGCTATATGCTTGTGAGTGGAACACAGGGTATGAACTCAGGACCTGCTGGCTTGTCTGTTGAAGGTTTTGTATGTTCTGTTCTTCACCAACAATTCTTACTATGTAGTAACATCAATGGGTTAAGGAAACAATGAACACAAAACATACTCACTTTATAGTTATTTCAGAATCTTTTTCAGTAACTGTGTTTGTTGCCTTAAAAAAGGCATTTGATCTTGGCACCACTTTTTCAAGAGTTGAATTATATGATGGATGGATGATGTTTCAATAGTTAGTTGATTAGGCTTAAAGCCCTGATACATTGGAAAAATATATATATATTGGTTGTCCATGTGCAGACATAGCCATATATTTATTAGAATCACCTAAGACATACTGTAGCTACATTCCTCAGTTATATTGAAGGTTTGCCTTAAATGTGTTGCTTTGTGCAAATTTGACCTAAGATTAAATTCCAATGCAAAATATCTGTAACCATTTCTAGAAAAATTTGTACTGTAGTCCTCCCTTATCCACATGTTTCAAGACCCGCAGTGGATATCTGAAACCACAGATAGTATTGAACCCTAAATATACTATGTTTTTTCCTATACATACATACCTATGATAAAGTATGATTTATAAGAGTAAATTAAAGTAAGAGATTAACAACAATAACTAATAATAAAATAGAAAAATTATAACAGTATACCAGCATCACCACTCTTGCATTTTGGGGCCATTACTAAGTAAAACAAGGGTTACTTGAACACAAGCTCTGCAATACAGCGACAGTTGATCAGGTAACAGAGAAGGCTGCTAAATGACTAATGGGCAGGTAGCATACACACTAGACTAGAGGATGATGCATGCCATGGAGCACAACTTAAAAACTTATGATTGTTTATTTTTGGAATTTTCCATTTTAATATTTTCAGATAGAGATTGAGAAAGTGAGACCACAGATAAGGGGGGAGTACTGTTTTTGTTTTCCTTTAATTGTATATGCTGGTGTATTTTCGAAGTAAATTGACTTGTCAACCTAACTGAAAAACATATTCTTTCCTATGAAGAATCAGCCAACTAGACTTTGAAAAGACATTCTTTGCTGTCCATGGTGAGGAGGGATGGTAGAAATGGGGTATGGAACCTCTATGATCTATTTTAGATTATGATATCAAAGGGCTAAGGATAGATTATTGTCACCTTAACTTTGACTATATATGGTTTTGTCAGTTTGAACCACAACCTCAACATTATTAAAATGTGGTTTTTGTATTTCATTAAGAGCTAAAGCAATTATGTTTGCATTTTTGACACACCATAATTGTAATAGTGTGACATTGTTCTGATGACAATGCTCACTGATCATTCATAATGGAACTATTCACACCATGAGTTGAGTATAAATCAACACCTTTTTTAAAAAACTTATATGCAGAAAAGCACTTTATTTTCAGATTGATAATTTGCACTCAGTTTTTAATCTTCAACTGTCAGAATATTCTAGTTTAATTTTCATGTACTTTCCTACCACAGATCTTTGAACTCTTATGAAAAGTGTTTTAGAAATAAATGAAATACTATGGCAGAGGTAGAACAAGGAGATTAGCATTACTAATTTGAAGTCTATTTAATGGCTACGTAAAAAAAAAAAAAAAAAGACGTTCAGGCATAGGACTGATTGCAGATAAGTAAACTCCTTAGTTTTATGCAGGGAATGGTGGCACGTGGCCAGATTTCCTAGCAGCACCAGAGTAGACACCTGGCTATTTGATCTCAATATCTGTAAGGTTCTTTGCACTCCAACCCACTCTCTGAATTCCATGAGCAATGGAGATATTGTCCCCAGAATCTATTCGAATACATTTCCACATTTCTAAATTTCTAATATAAAAGTATTATAATTGCAGTGATTTTATACTGTGTCAACTTCTCTAAAATAGGACCATGGCTTCCAGAATTTTTTCCCTGTATGGTACTAGGTTAGGGTGGGCCATGAAGAAGTTTGTGCGAGATTGGAAGGAAGAAAAGAAATAGCAGTCATCACACTCTGAAGGTTGATGGAGCATGACAGGTGCCATTGAAACTCACACATATTTTGTCACTGCTCTGCTACCTCACATGACTGAGGAGAAAGAGCAGTCTGGCCTGGAATTCTTCCAGGTCCTTCCTGAACTCCTTCATCTTCTCCAATTCCTAGGCCAGGCATGTGTGCAATTTAGAGTTGAAGGGCACCAGTTTCTATAAAACACCACATCACTGAGATTGGATACAGATTCAGGTTTTATTCTGTCCTCCTGGATTCTAGTTTGTTCCCACTCTCCTTTGCTTCATGTTCAAGTTTTCTTCCCACTGCCCACTGTGCTGACCTACAGAAACTTCAGGGCCACCACTGTATGCAAGAGCCTATCACAGACTTCTTTATCACCTTCCACAACAGTGTACTGTCTAATCCCTATCATAAATTCCTTTTTCCATATAACTACCTGTGGTTCTGCTTCCCTGATCAAACCCTCACCAATACAAAAATAGAGGCTGAGTTCTAGGCCAGTGATTCTCTTCCAGCTGATAACCAGGGGAAAAGCATGAAGTATGATTCTCCTCTCCATGACTTTGCAGCTTGTGTTGGCATGCTTCTATGTCCAGAAGGGAAAAACTTTAATCTTTATGTATGTATGCATGCATGTGTTATTTTTAAAACACAATCTCACACCATTATTTAAAGACAGAAAGGGGCTGTGACGGTGGGGAGAGGACCTGGTATCACTTCAAGGAAATTCTACACAAGTATTATCTAATCCTTGTGGATTTATTGACCTACAAATTAAACAAATCAGATGATACTGCATGCTCAAGAGTCTGTGTATGGAAGGAAAAGTGGTGGTCAGTGTTCACTGGGAGGGGTTGAAAACTAATGTAGCTGTATCTAATATGATAAGACCACTGCCAGAGTAACACACTCAGGTACATGTTACAAAAGAAAATTAAGACAGATGGCTTGAAGGTGGCGTCTTCTGAGTTCAGAGCCAGATGATTCCGGTAGTCTTGACATTTATCTCAAGAGTGATAAGATCTCCCTAAACATATATAGACCATCATATTTTGGAATCTAAAATAGAAGCAAAATGTAGAGATTTTTATGATGATGATAATGTTCATGGTTCATTCATAATGCAATTAGGTCACTCACAGGCAGCTAGTCATGTAGGAACCTTGACAGAAGATGTGGAACTCTGGTCAATCAGACAACAGTTAAGAGACAAGATTTCAGTTCCTGGAGTGGAAAAAGGAAGAGAATGTGAGAACTCTGGCAAGAACAATTCAGCACCCAGCCACAGAGGGACTCCATGATTTATGCATTTATTCAATTTTTATTAAGTATATTGTATATTCTATATCCCAGGCTAGGCATTAGGGATGCAATAATTTTCAAAACTGCATTTCTAGGAACTAGTAGTCATTTATTAGTGATATTCCTTGAAAAACAATTCTGTGGGCAAATATTTATTATTATTATTTATTTTCTATAAAACTTTTAACAGCTTTTTAAAGCACATTTATGCTGCTAATTTGCTTTTCCAAAAGGCATATATAATGGGTTACCTTTTCCATACACAGCCTGTTTAATGGTACATCCTTTAGGAAATGCTGGAGTCATGAATAAATGCCATGCTTGCATTCAAAGACCTCATAGTCTATCGACAGCTAGTAGTAGGAAAAGTGACTGGTGTAGGTAAATAGAACGCTGGAGTAATAGAAGTGGAAGGTGAAGAAAAGAAACAGTGCTGATGAGTCTCCATTTTCCCCTTTAGATCCATCATTTACCCTTCTTCTTCTCTGTGCCCCAGTGAGGAGGTGGCTGTGGCCAGCATTATTTGGGCTTCCTTGCCCTCTAGTTTCCAGTTGGGATCAGTCAATGAAAGATCCCGCAGGACATCAGAGGGCATAAAGATAAAGAGAGATTGCAATATTATTTCTGCTTCCACCTACCCTCCCTGGACCCCTGGCAGAGGGGATTTGGCAGTGGCTGCCTTCTTCTCCTGAAGGCCACAGGTCCTGTCAAGCAGCCCCTCACACATGCCTGTGGCTCTCATTCTGTTCAGGGACATGGATCCCTCTATCCCTTCAGGCCTGGGGGTGATAACAACTTCCACTTGTTATTAGTTCCTACATGCTTTGCCATCTGCTTTCTATTCCTTAACCTCTGTATAAAATACCTTAATTAAATTATCTTTAATTAACATTTGTGTGCATAATCTATATTATGCCAGGACTCTGAATGACAAAGGAGCTAATATTTATAGTGTCTATTGTGTCCCAAACACTTTAATATACACTATTTTATTTGGTTATCACAAACACCCTACAGAGTATGAATAATCAGCCTCATTTTTATAGAATTAAAAAAGAAAGGGAATGAAGACCCAAAAAGGTTAAGTAACTTGTCCCAAGTCACACCCCTAAAATTAGTAGACCTGAGACTTGAGCCCAGCTGTTCAAAATTCATATACTTTTTGTCACACAATATTATTAAGAAAAAAGGAACAATTACTGGAAATAGGTTAGAAGGTCAGAACCACCAGCCTGGCAACAAGTTTTTCTTGATAATGAGCCAACTAAATAATGAAGTGGTTTGGTGCCAGACTGCAGGAGCAGAACAGCTGGATTAAATTTAAGTGTGGGGAGAAGAGGACAGCAGAGGCAAGGGACATAGCCACCTTTTCCAGAACTGAATATGTTTTTTTCCTCAATTCTATAATAAAGATTAAGAAGGTACAATTACATTCGGTGCACACAGTGTTATAAAATCATAGATCCTGCCACAATGAAGGAGGCCTGGAGTCCTTTGGGAAGTACTGGGGGAGTCTCTTAACTGCTCATTATTGCTGTACCCATTAAAAAAAAAAGATTAGAAACAACAACAACAATGCCTTATATATGGTTCCCTGTGCACTTGGGTGAGGGATGGGGCATAGATAAAGCATTGTTGTTGGTGTCTTCCCTAACTCTAGGGAACCTTAAATCCCAATATATGGCATTCCTATCTATATTTATATTAGAACTTCCAGTCCCACACAAATGTGATAAAGCTAGATGGGTAATAAAAAAATATTTCCTTTATTTCTTCATGTATTTCTTGGATATAAAATCCCTTAGTGCTCTGGCTGTGAAAACCTAGAGAATCTAAGAAAACCAAATAAGGCAGGTGTACATCCAGACACCAGCAAAGAAAATGCAGAAGTTATTAGATAAATGTAATTCAGCAAGAAGGCACAAAAACATCAACCAGCATTTGCAAGAATTTCCAAACTGCAAGGATTTCAAAAACCAGCAATGTATTTTTTTTTTTTTTGGTAGACAAATCCAGAGTACGGATTTTCTAAAATGACTGACCAGTCTCTGAAGGGCTGAAGCAAGCCAGGCAAAGGAACGATACAAGGCCTTATGACCATGGCTAAAACACATAAACAAATATAGCCAAAAATTATGCACTTTCTAAAAACTCAAAAGAATGAAGATAAATGAGGATTTCATCGATCTAAACAACATCTTCTGCTAATTTTCACACGGTATATTTGTTTCATTTAAGTATGCTGTTTTCCCTTTGATTTTACTGGAACTGTTTTTACCAAAAGGAATGGATCTTAGAGGGATGATAAAGTGGAGTGTTTCTTAACACAAAGGGGAGTTTTTGCCTGCAGGGCCAATATCACAAGGATCAACGATTTTTGATTAAAATACATACAGTGAGGAGTGTAGCTGTGATGTTTTTGTGTGATATTTGGATTTTGTAATGAAACACAGCAGGTAGAACATGGACGTTGAGGTAAAGAAATGCAATATTCCTGAAATCTGTGTAAGATCTTTCTAACTCCTGGTATTATGATTAATTTTCTCTGGGAGGCATCCAGCACAGACATTATGCTACTGTTCAGAGATGTCCTTTTGAGGGAGAATATCTGTTGATGCCAGTCTGCAGAGCTGCACAAATGATCATGGCTATGTCTTTTCTAAACTGAGATTGTTTGACGAATCAAGAGAAATTTTAGAGCTATAATATAATATAATTTTAGAAATAGGTGGGACCCAGATTAGAATTTTTTGTTGTTATTTTCCAACTTTGGAGCCTGATACAAGTTTTGGAGGCCAAACTTATTGTTCTCTGGAGGTGGAATAATAAGTAGTAAGGTCTCATGAAAAGAATGTGGAGGCTAGTATCACAAAATCTGGTTTGAAGCAAAGCTCTGCTGCTTTCTGGCGGTGGATTTGGGGAAAGTCTCTATCTCCTTGAGTGACAGTATCCCAATCTGTGTGATATCAATAATAAGGACATCTATTTTGTAGGTAGTCATGAGAATCAACTAAAGTAATATATGTGAGAGTGATTATAGACATCTGTTTCTTAGAGTCAAGAGGTCTATAGATCCTTACCAACTCTCCCCTTGAAACAACTAAACACAATGGATAAAATATTTCAAACTCCCTTTTAAAAATGTGGTAAAGAGCTGTCAATAAGAAAAAGAATATGAGAAGTCAAAAACTCAGTAAAACTGAGAACCTATAGAGATGAACAAGAATCTAAATTTGAGTCTTACCCTAAAGACCCTTATCAAACCTGAATGAACTTAACATTGGGCCTCCATAGCCTCATAGAAGACACAGGACAAAGCCCAGGACCAGATTCAGGTAGGAAATCTGATAGGACATTGCCTCACCTTGCCATTAGGCTGGAATCTCCAAGGGCTATCTCTTGGTAAAAGGGCACCTAGAAATAAACCTGCCTGCCTTTTTTCCCAGGAAACCATTTAGGAAAATCTCCTGTCTCAAACCATGATTTGGGCAGTAAGGAAAGAAAAATTCCTCTGGAAACCTACAACTGCAATAAATTTTCACTTAGGTTTGTACACCAAATTTATACTATTTTTCTGGTTTAAGATATGGAGATTTTAATCTCAAATATCCTAGACTAGTTGTACTCCAGATATATGTCAGAAGTAAATGCCAATCATTTCTGGAAGAACCAACTCTCAGCCTAGGCCTCAAAGGAAGATAAGCTTATAGTCAAAAATCATTAAACGGGTAGGCTGGGAGTGGGCAGCAGGTCTCCATGATCAAAAGCCAGCAGTTACAAAAGACATGAGAATCAGGCCTCAAAATTTCAAATATTGAAATTATTACCTAGAATGTAAAATAGGCATGTAGAATATGTCTAAAGATAGGATATTAAATGTAAGTAAAGACTGACTTCTGTTTCCAATTATAATGAAGTAACTTGTATTAAATTAACATCCCTGCCAAAAGCCTCTATAAAAGTGGAATAAAATACAGAAAAGGGATATTTGGGGGCATAATAGAGCAAAGGGGGTAGAGAGGACTTGAGAAGAGAAGGTCCTGGAGAGATAGAGGGTGGTCTGAGGTGAGTGCTGTGACTTGACTCCCCTTTTTCCTTTTCAGAACATTTGCCGATACATAACTAGTTCCGTAGCAGCCAGACAGCAGTGACCTAGAGCTTGGGACAAGTTACACTGGGCTGAGGAGGCATAAATTGATCCTTAAGCTAGAACTTGAGGGTGATGATCTCAGAAAAAAAGGAACCACAGAGAAAGCAACCCACCTTCACCCATACAGTTTCCTCTTTGGATATTTACCAATTCCTAAAATAAGCATGCCCAATACAACACAGTGAACCAAGTAGAAACTGATAAAATTCCTTCTAGTACTCATTTGATAAGAATTTTTATCATAAATGGATATGCATTTTCATAAATTCTTATATATATTTAGACAATTGTGTGGCTTTTTCTTTCTTTATAAATCTGCCAACACAGATTGTAAAAGTGCTTTGCATTACTTGATTTTTCAAAGGTTGATCATGTATTATTATTTTTATACATTACTAGATTTTCTCTTCTTTTGTTACAGATTTTTTTCTGCCTGTGTTTGTTAGTGATAGGGTGATTTTAATTACTTACAGGTCTTTGTCTGGTTTTAGTATCAGGGTAATTCTGGCCTCATACAATGTGTCAGAATGGTTCCCTGCTGTTTTCTTTTCCAGAAGACCTTGTGTAGAATTGGTATTATTTGTTCCTTAAATTGGTAGAGTTCACAAGTGAAATATTCTTTGTGAAAACACTTTTGACCACACGTTAATTGTTTTTAATAGATATAGGGCTATACAGGATATCTATTTTTCTTGAATGAACTTCGGTAGTTTGTGTCTTTCAAAGAATTTCTCTACTTCATCTAAGTTGTTAAATTTATGGGCATAAAATTTTCAGTAATATTCCATTAGTCTCCTTTTAATTTGTAGGATCTTTAAAGATGTCCTCCTTTCATTTTTGATAATATAATTCATACCTTCTTTGTTTTTCCTAATCAGTCTGGCTGCGCTTTTGGCTTCATTGATTCATTCTCTCTCTCTCATTTCATTGATTTCTAATCTTATTGTTATTTTTTTCTTCCCAATGCTCATCTTCAGTCTAATGTACTCTTATTTTTCTACTTTATTATGATAGAAACTTCGATTACTGATGTGAGATATTATTTTCTAATATGAGCTTTTAACGCTAATATTGGTATGTTGTATTCCCCAAATATTGATATGTTGTATTTTTTATTTTCATTGCATTCCAAATATTTTCCATCTTCTCTTGTAATTTTTTTAAAAATTCAACATATGAATTACTTAGAATTGTATTTTTTGTGTTTGTGCTGATTATCAACTATTTAGACATTTTCTAAATATCTTTTCTGTAATCAATTTCTAGTTTAAATCTGATATAATCAGAGAGCATAACTTGTATGTATGATTTCAATTCTTTTAAAACTATTAAGACTTATCTTCTGGCCCAGAATATTGTCAATCTTGGTAAATATTCCTTATGCACTTTTAGAGAACATGAATTCTGCTATTATTGTGTGGGATTTTCTATAAACATCAATGTCAACTTTGTTGGTAGTGTGGCTTGGATCTTCTACATTCCTGCTAATTTTCTGGGTTTTCTTAATTCTATAAATTGTTGAAGGGGTGTTGAATTCTCCAGTCATAATTGTGAGTTTGCCTATTCCTACTTTTAGTGCTGTTGGTTTTTGTTTTGTGCATTTTGAAGCTCTGTTATTAGAGGCATATGCATTTAGAAATTCTCTGTGTCTTTTCGACGAAATAACACTCTGATCATTTTGTGATGCCCTCTGTATCCCTGGTAGTATTACTTTCTTTGAAGTCTAATTTCTCTGATATTAACAGACTCATTCAAAGTATCTTTAGTTAGTGTTTTTACATTATTTCATTTTTTGTACTTTATTTCTCTATATTTAAAGTATATTTCTAGCATGTAGTTTTGTCTTGCTTTTATCTTTATGCAATCTATCATTCTCTTTATTTAAATAGAGGAGTTTAATCACTAACATGTAATGTGTTACTGAAAAGTCTACCATATTACTAGTTGTGTTTTATTTGCCTCATCTGTTTTGTTCCTCGCCCCTTTTCCTGATTTTAGATAGAATGTTATTAATTATTCATTTTATCTCCACTTAACTTAGTAATTATAGTCTTTCTAATTTTTTATTTATGGCTTTAGAGTCACATTTTGCATTTTTCACTTATTACAACCTATCTTCATAACATTATGCCACATGAAATATAGTGTAAAATGTGTACAAGAGTTTAAGTTCTCTTCCTCTCTTCCATCCTGTGAGTTATTGTTATCACAAATTTTACTTCTAGGTATAATATCATTGCCAAAATAAATTGTTACTATAGACAGTCAATTACTCTTTACAATGATTCAATATAAAGAAACTATGTTTTATATTCATCTTTCTATCTTTTACTATGTGTGACACTCTTCATTTCTTGGTATATACCCAAATTCATCTTCATCGGGTACCATACAACTTGTCCCTGAAGAGCATTCTTCAGCATTTCTTGTGTGCTGGCAATGAATTCTCTCATTTTTGGTTTCAATGAAAAAGTCTTTATTTTGTCTTTATTTTTGAAAGATATGCTACCCAAATGTTTAATTCTGGGTTGTCAGTGTTGGTGTGTTTTTAAATTTTGGAACAGTTAAGATAATAACTCCAAGTTTCGCAAAAACTCTGAAAGGTGTACTATAATTTTCACCTTTGTTCCTCTGTAGGGGTATTTCTTTTTATCTTGTTGCTTTAAAGATTTTTTTTTTTCTATTTTCTGTTTTCAGCCATTAGAGTATGCTATGCCTAAGTATGTATGTTTTCTATTTTTTATTCTTGGGATTCTCTGGACTACATAGATATGTAGAATTTTTTTCACTATATTAAATTTTTAAAAATTAATTGGTCATTATTTTTAAAAATATTTCTTTGTCTCTTTCTCTATTCTTGTTCTGCAACTCCAGTTACACATAGATTAAACTATTTGATATCGTACCACAGCTACTGAATACTCTATCTTTTTCACTGTTTCTCTTTGTGTTTTAGTTCTAGATAATTTTTATTGATTACTCATCAAGTTCAATGATTCTTTCATCAGATACATCCAGTTTTACTTCTGCTCACTGAAAGAATTCTTTATCTCTGATACTAGTTTTCATTTCTAGATTTTCATTTCTCTCTTCTTTTATAATTTCTCTCTCTCTCTCTCTCTCCCCCTTTGTTGAAATTCTGTATCTTTTTATGCATGTTGTCCACTTTCACAAGTTACTTTAACACATAAATCATAATTTTCCTTTAAAAAATCTGTCTCCTAGACACAATATCAGGGTCATCTCTGGGTATTTTATTATTGCTTTATCTCTCGACAGTGTATCTTTTTCTTCTTGCTCTTTTGTGTGTCTCATAGCTTTTTATTAAATGCTTCACAAGGTATATAAAAGAGCATCAGAGTTTGAGGTAAAGGCTATTTACTCATGGAAATGGGCCATTGGTATGTTTGTGTGCAGGGGTGCAGTTAACCTGGGTTTGGGTTTTGTCACTCCTGTCATAACCTTCCATGCATGACAATGATGGATTGCTGTTGCCTTTTGTTTTAGAGTTCTGCCTGTGGTGCCAAAGGGTTTCTGTCCCATCTTAGCTCTCAACAGGCCTTCTCCACATGCACCATACAGGGGCCTCTGTGCACACTATTGTCCCCTACACAACAGTGGACTGTTGTAATTTTTTACTTAGCACTACTTGGCACCACTCATGGTGGTAGTGTTCTCTGTTGTCCAATTTCAACCTCAGTCTTCAGCAAGCCTTGTGGGTGAGGCTTTTACGGGCCCTTTTTTCTCCTTCCCATAGCAGTCTAGCTCTTCCCTGCTTTGTATCTGTGGAGGGTCTTGTGCAGCAGGGCATTCCCTGGCTCTTTCCAGTATAAGCAGACTTCAGCTTTGTGGCAGCTTAGATCCTGAGATCAAAGGAGTTTTCTGCTCCTCAGTCAGGAGCAGAATATTTTTCCTTGTATTCTTCACCCAGAAGCAATCCATCTTTGCCTGTGGTGGGAAGGTCTTCTGTATCTCTCCTAGAGGCAGACATGCTTTGCTTCTCTCCTATTCCAGAAGCAATAGATCTTTATGCCAGTCTTCCAGTGGCAGCCAGTTAGTTATCTCCCAAATGTTTCCATCACTGAGGGGTACTCTTTCTGGACCTTGTCCCCAGTCTTTTTCATAAGCATCCTGTCAAGACACATGGAAAAGAACATATGAAGGAACCATCCTTATGTCTGGGGCTCTCAGAAATGCTAAATGGTTGTGATAGGCCACATCCAGCTTTTAAGAGTTAATTAATATATCAGTTGTTTTTTGCTCCTCTTTTATGGCTCTTATTTTTCCTTCCTTGCTGGTGCCAAAGGCAAAAGAATGCAGGAGTCCTATTTCTGCTTAGAGGGGTTTGTCAACCTTTAAAACTCAGACTACCTTGTTATCTTATTCTCTGATGGGCCCAGAAAATGTTCTGACTTTGTGTACTACCCAACCTTTCCTGGTTGTTAGGGTGGAAGCAACATTTTCTTTTTGCTTTCTGTGTCCTAAGCAGAAGGGGAGTTCGTTGGTATGTTTTGTGTTGCTTTGGTAAATGGTGTATCCTTCAGGCCCTCCTTTGAGGCATAGTCCTCTGATGGGATTTCTTATGCGGTATATCTGCTGGAGCAAGCCATTTTCTCTGACCCCGAAAATGCTTTTGTCTGCCGTCTTCCGTAGCAGTTATAGCATGTCTAGCTCAGTTTGTGTCGATATCACTTTTTTCATTCTTCCAGCAATATAACTATACCATCTCCAACATCCTTGCCTGGGTAGTAAGTCCCCTATCCCAGAAGAGTGCTGGAAAACCAATAAAGTCTCCCTTTTCTGACTTTATTATCCATTGCCCTTTGACCAAGCACCTTCAGAATCCAGGCCCATGATATTCCCCTGGCTCCTGCAGGTGTCCTGTCTAAGCCCATCACTGTTTTGGTGTCCACTTCCTTTCCTTCCTTATGAGGCCTGCCCATCTCCAGCTGGGTTACATTGCAATTTTAAACCTAGTTATAGTGCTAGTGTCTTGAAGGGGAGATAGAAACAGATTTGGGAGGCATCATGTAGTGTATTCTTGAGGAAAGGCCTATGCATAAGTTTCAAGCAATTAGGAAATAGCAGCCATTAATACAGAGTAGTGAGCTACTTCTACAGATTCATTGGTTTCATGGGAATCTGGGGATTTGGGATTGTCAGGAACTTCAACCCAGATGTCCT
The DNA here is from genome assembly GCA_023783475.1 of Daubentonia madagascariensis. Lineage (NCBI taxonomy): Eukaryota > Metazoa > Chordata > Mammalia > Primates > Daubentoniidae > Daubentonia > Daubentonia madagascariensis. The sequence continues at coordinate 11,895,324 of JAKFHU010001436.1, forward strand.
CATACCATGTGTCCAAATTACATTCTTTCCAGTTCTGAACTCTGATGTTGGCATAGCAGACCCGCTTGGGTTGGGACATTAACTTTCTTTGGAGTTTATCTTCTCTTATGATTAAGTCCTGGACCTGGTTATCAACTCCTCCCACTGCTTTCACAATTCACTTTTAATTACTGACTAATCATATTCAGCCTTTTATTATTTTTTTCAAAGCATTAACATAGCTTAGCAATAGCCAGTTAGCCCACTGTCCATTCAGTGACTATTTGTCCCAATGTTTCTCAATTACCTGATATATCATAGAAGCTAGTGCATTGGTTTTCACTGGTATACCATTCTTGCTGACCAGCAGTAAACACTTTAACATAATTGGACTACCACCTGTTCCAGAGGCCATCTTTGCTCTACCTACCCCAAGTGATGAGTTCATCATTGCTAACTGGATGGTGGGTGATCCAGCTCCAAAATCTCATCCTACCTTCGGCTTTTGCAGAATGTTCCTGATACTAACTATGGAAGGTTGGGTTCTCTGGTATGCAAGCAGAAGGTTTATTTGGGAGTCCTTTTAGGATCCGTACCTGAGAAAGTGAAAGGAAAGAAGCAGGATTGGGTATAGGAAGAAGCTGAGCTATGATATAGCCTCTGTGAGAAGACTCAGCTGACACTGTGTGTGTGAAGGAGCAGGGCTGAATATAGACTGGGCTTTCAGAATTCTTCACGTGTACTTGTATAGGTCACTGGACGTGGGTCTCCACAGGAAAGTGATATAACCTTGGCCATGGCGACGTTTTGCAATTAAGGCAATCTCCTAACAGAGTCTGTGGGTGAGGGAGTCTGCTGGCAGCATTTAACGTGTCCTGCGTTTCTGAAGGGAATCTTAAAGGTATATCAAGCTTAAGAAATTCAAAGAAACTACCCCTAGGCAATCATAGTCAAACTGCTAAAAAATAAAGACGAAGAGAATATTTTTAAATTATCAAGGGAGAAAAGGACATCAAACGAGCAAAAATAAGATGTACAGCTATTTTTTAGTGATGTAAACCAAAACTCTAAAGCAAAAGAAGAAAACAAGTGACAATCAGGAATGCTGTTTGCAGGGTATAGGGTCTCAATTGAAGTTGACACTTGGAGCCCCAGTGCATCAGCATGACCTGTCCTGCCCCCTCATTCAAGTGGGCTCTTCTGGGGGGTCAGGTAACAAATGGAATCTTGGCTATATCTAGCTTATAGTGGGTTCACTGTGTTTGCAGACCCACCCAGTGGTTATTGCCTAGCCCCCAAGTATATAACCGTGGTGGATATACTTGGAATTTGGAATAACCCCCCAAAAGGAAGTCCTTGGATTGTGGAGTAAGAGCTATCATAGTGAGGAAGGCCAAGTGGAAACCTCAGAAATTTATTTTTCTCCAGCCAAAAGAGTAAATCAAAAACAACACTGCATCCTGGGAAGAAGGTGAGGTGGTGGCAGATATTAGTGCTACCATTAAAGACTTAAATGTTGTTGCCAGGGCATTTAACTTGCAAGTCTGACCAATCTACAGAAACTGGGTGGATTCTGGAGAATGGCTTTAGAATACTGCAAGCACAAACAAGCTATAGCTTGATGGTAGCTGCTGTGTTGAAAGTGGTACATTTGTGAGAGCAGATTAATAAGGCCTCAGGTACATGATATACACCCATTGATTTGGCAAATGCATTCTTTGCTACTCAGATTAGAAAAGGGGATTGGAACAGCTTGCGTTAAGTGGAATGGACATTGATATTCATTTGCAGTTTTGCTTACCTTTCTCATAATGTCTAAAGAGATCTTGACCACCATAATATTGCCTAAATTCTCTGTTTCTTTTTATCATACTGTCTAAAATGTTATGAACTGTCTGCACTTTCCATGTAATATAACATTGATCCATTATATCAATGACATTAAGTTGTTTGGATAGAATAAGCAACTGATTGCTGGTATACTAGATACCTTGATAAAACACATGTTCTCCAGAGGTTGGGAGATAAACCCTAAGAAGTTTCACAAATTTACAGCTTTGGTGGAATTTACAGAAGTCCAGTTGTAAGAAGTATGGTAACATATTTCCTACAAAATGAAAGGCAAATTGCTCTATCTAGCATTTTCTACCACAAAGAAGAAAGCACAGTGCTAGGTAGGCCTTATTGAGTTCTGCAGGCAACATATCTCACTATTACAGCACATAACCTGGGTAGCACAGAGGCTGCTAATTTTGAGTGAGGTTAAGGGCAATAAAGGACTCTGTTGCAGGTCTAGGCTTGGTACAATTAGCTCTGTCCCTTAGGGTCTTATGTATCTTATGTATCCAGCAGACCTAATATGCTGCAGGTGTCAGTCCATTATTAGATGGAAATGGTATAACTGAGACTGAGCACAAACTAATCTTGAGGGCACAATTAAGCTGTAGGAGCAGGTAGCCCTGACCCCGTACCCCCAGGACATTTGTGCTAATTCCCCTTCCAAACTCTCTCCTGTGGCCATGTGGGGGTGCAATCTCTTCTACTGATATATCATGGTGAAATTCTTAACCAGCTGGAAAACTAGCTGTTGCCAGAACCTGTGTATGCCTCACCCACTACCAGTGATGAAGTTCTCGTTGCCAGCTGGGCAGCAAGTGACTGAGCTTCAAAATCCCGTATTATATTTTGGTTTATTTGTCACTGATGGTATCAATGGTATCAACTGTTGTAGTTTGAGTACTCTGGCATAAGGAACTGAGATTTATTAATATATATAATGCTAAATAAATTAATAAGGCACTTGATATTTGTTAGGCATCAACGCCTGTGGAAGGGAGAGGGAGGAAACAGCGTTGGGCAGGGGGGGCATCAAGATCAAGGGCAGACTGGAAAGAGTGAGCACCTTGATGAAGGCTCTGGGTCATCTAAGTCCTGCCAATGTTGTTCCAGATTACACCAAAATGGCCAAGCCTTTATACTCTCACTTCAGTACATTACTGGATATGAGCTGCCCCAGGAAAAGCGTGGCCTGGGATGATGCTGCATTCTGCAATTGAGGCAAACCCCCGAAAATTCAAAACTGGAGACTCTTCTCTCAAATCTGGGCAACACATCCTTTCTTAAGGGGGATCTGGAGAACACATAGCATGTTGACTTCAGCAAGTAATAGAAGGTAAAATTAAATGTTGGAGTCACAGCATGAAGGACATGGACGTCAAACTGAGCAATCTGTACTCTTACAGAAATTGAATTTCTTCTCAATGCCTTGTATAATTTGCCTAAAATCATCATTTCCTTCTACCCCAGTTCTGATGTGTCATCGCACTCTGTGAAAAGTAAGATGAGAGAGTGAACAAGGCTTTCCCTGGCTAGACTTATCTAATACTTTAGTTTTTGTTTTTTCCCCCCCAGATATTTCAGTTCGGACATCTCATTTAGGTAACAGTTTACAGACAAAAACAGACTTCTAGAATTGAATAGAGGCTCTCTTTCATTTAATTATTCACTTATTCAACAAATTCTTATTGAACTAGGTGTCAAGAAATAAAAATAACTAGCTAATAGCTTCTGGATTTAATGTGTCATTTATGTACAATAGTCAGTATTTCGTGGAGCTAGTCACCACATTTCTCACCAGTTTTTTTCTAAGTGTATTACAGTTTTCTCCCTATGGGAACATATTTTTAATTACCTAATGGAAGTCAGTAGAAAATAGGATTTATGCAACACATATTTCCATTCAGTCACCTTTGTTGTAAGTCAAGGAATTTATTGCTAATAAAATAATTTTTCATGCAATCAACAAATTGAGTATGTGATCTGTTTTACATACTGTGTGGCATGTGAAATCAAAGATGAATAAGCCTCGAGTCCTTTCTTTAAAAGAACCTCTATTCTATTAGAAGAAATGAGAGATGGGCATAAATAAACAAAATATAAAACAATATGTATTAAGTGCCCAATGACAAGCAAAATGATGTTAGAGTTTAGAATAAGATAACCTCGCGTTCAGTAGTCATGAGATCTCTATAAGAAACAGGAAGGAAGGAGAACATTCTAAGCAGAAACAACAGCACTGTAATCAAGACATGAAAGAAAAAAGAAAACACAAAATCTTTAGGGTAATGGTTACTAGTCCTGGTTGCCTGAAGAATAGGTAATTTGTAGGAAAATGGATAAATAAAAGTTTGGCAAGGTGGTTTAAATTTTGTGCAGATTCTGAATGCTGACCAAAGAACTTAAGACTTCATTAAGCAGACAATGGGAATACTCCCAGGGTTGTTAAGAAAGGCAATGTTGTATAGGTTCAGAACTAGGCTTTAAGAAAATAATTTGATTGCTTGGAGCAGTTTGGATTGAATTGGAAAGAGTCTGGAAGTTTGAGAACTAATTACCAAGAATATTTAAATAGTTCAAGTGAGAAATAATAGGGCCTAATTAAGTATTTTCCCATAATATTATAATTATTTATCTCCTGTTCTATTATACCTTATTTAAATTTTTGAATCTAAATTTCTAATACAGTGTATAACCTGTAGTTTGCTTTTCAAGAAATATACTTTTAGTATGTGAACAAAGGAGTTCATGATGCAAATGACAATCAATGGCATCTTTTGAATGATTTGATGTGGGAACTGGAACAGAGATTTCAAAGAATTGGAACCTCAATGGTTGAGAGAATGGTGATAACTATTACAGAAAAGGCACAGGAAAAAAGCTCAAGATGGAGAGCAGGTTTGAAAGACAGAAGAGTGAGTTTGGTGCAAGATGAGGGACATCCTTACTTGAGACAAGAGGGAGTGCTGCTTTTGAGCACAGTCTCACACAGTGGCATAGAGCAGGGTGTGGGCACCTGCCTGTTCTTCACAGAATGCAACATGGCTCTAGTGCAGTGAATGCCAAAAGGAAACTAGCCTCATTTTGACTTTTTAGATGTCTGTTGCTTTGAGATGTTCTTGGTTCCAGTACTCAGGATGCACAGTGTTTTCTCAGAGGAATAGCAGAAGCACGTGTGACCAAGCCCCCGTGGATATTTCAGGGTTCAGCAAAAGGAGTAAATGCTCAGGCACCAGAGAGGACTCCCAGTATCAGCCTGGTGGGGACCCAGAGCCTCCAGAAGCTGTAGTCACATTGTTGGACATAGGCAGGACACATTCTGGAGATGCCCAGAAACTTTTGGGGTGGGAAATACTTTGTAGGGTCCTAAGGATTGCCAATAATTATGGTGGATTGTTGATGTCATAGAATTAACGGACATTACTGTTAATGTGGCCACGTTAATAGGTACAAGCTGTGGCTACTACAGACAGACAAGCCGCACTTCCATAGAAACTGTCCCCTCCCAACCAATTTGCTTTCAAGAACCAATCTTATACACATTCAGCGTGTCTTATCCATGGGCAGAAATCAGTTCAGAAAAAAGTTTTAAAGCATTTATGATTGGTTTTGAATTTGGAAAAAAAGGTGCACATATCCCCAGAAAAGCTAGGCACAGCTCTTTATCCAAAACGAATAATTATGCATAGAACTGATTACTTAAATACACAGTTCATGATTATGAATGAAATTACCTGTATTACACTGCAAATACCTCGCTCTGCATGGATTAAGGAAAGTGAAACTTGATTGCAAATGCTGGAAATTTTAGATCTTGAGATTTTTCAGTTGCTCTCAAAATATATCACTTACTTCTTATAACAGTCCCACTATAGAAGTAATTTACAAGTTGAAATTGAAGATAAAATATTGGTTATACTGGATTTCACAGTGGAGTGAAATTCTAGTAGCTGCACCACAGGAAAGTAAGCGGACTGTTTCTCTGTTTTCATATCATCTAGTTCAGACACTTTCCCCAAGATGCAGATGCACTGGCCAAGTAGATCTCTACTTACTTGTTAAACCTGGGGGATTCCAGCAAACCCTTAAATCCCCAAAAGTTTCTGCAATAAGCCTGCATAGGTGCCTGAAATCCTACCTTTATTACTTTACCTCTGGTTTTTGTTTATTAAAATGCACATGTTCCTGGGGAGGGTAACCCATGAAACTGTAATCCATCAAAGTAACATAGTGTGAATCAGCTTGTCAGCTCCATTCCAAAGTGACAGGTTGGGAAGAACAGGTTTGTTTTCCTATGTTGTTTTAGCAACCTCATCTTTCACATCTTTTTCCACTAACAAGATTAGACCCCCTGTGTGGGCATGAGCTTCGGCTTAGGCTTTTATCAGACCATTTCGTGTGGACTCACGTCCTGTTTTTTTGGGAACTCATTTACTTTTCTTGGATTTGGTAGAGTTTTGTAGGAAACCAGGCTTTATAAGTATGTAGTACTTAAAAGCAAGGAGTCAATGCTGAACTTATGATCCTAGATCAAAAATAATTTAGACTGAGACACATTTTGAAATGTAGGCAAAATACAGCTCACTTCCCTTGGCATATTTCTTTATTTTATGTTCAATCACAGCACAATTTTAATTAAATTTCATATTTTAAACTAATAACTTGGATACATATATAAAATAATATAACGTTTAGAAAATAAAATAACTCTAAAAGTTTTCTGTAAGGAAAAGCAACAGTACCTTACCTTCCAATGGCCCCAACTGCTTTTCCCCAATCTCAAAGGAAAAGCCTTACATTTAATGTCAGTTGTAGGTTTTCCTCATATTGGGGAAAGTATTTCCTCAAGTTGAGAAAATGCCCTTCTTTGCTAGTTTGTTGAGATTTGTTATCATAAATATATGTTGAATTTTATCAAATTGTTTTCTGGATCTATTGAGATAATTATGTATTTTTTGTTTCAGCCTATTGATATGGTGAATTAAATAAGATTAAATCAGTAACTTATTAAATTAAATATTAACAGATTGATTTTTTTTGAATGTGCAGCCCACCTTTCATTTCTAGGATTAAACCCCACTTTGTCATGATACATTATCCTATTTTGTGTTACTGGTTTTGATTTGCTAATATCAGTTCCCTGGATTTCTTTGAACCTATTACTACATCCTCCCATAGCTTCTCATAGGTCAGTACAATTTTCCACGTGATCAAAACTATCTGATTATTTGTCTGTTGAATTCCTTCGGCAGCCTCACCCAAACGATTTGAACCAGTTCTTCTCTAGGCTCGTTCTCTAAGACCTCATTTTGAGAATGTCTTCCTTCTCTCATTAATTTTGATCCTCTGTTCCTTATGTCATACTATCCTCATTTGTTGTTTTTATTTATTTTTTTTTGTTTATAGAATATCCTTCAGTATTTTCCTTTGAAATGGTATATTTTTTAGAGACTTTTCATGTCTTAAAATAGCTTTGTTTTCCCTTCATCCATAGTTATTAGTTTGGTTGGCATGAAAATTTACATTTAAAACATTCTACACTTAGAATATTAAGTTTTGTTTTCCAATTTGCCCTGAAAAAGTCCAAAATAATTTTGATTCTTGATCCTTTTGTATGTAGCATTTTTACTTCTACTTTCAGATAAGAAAAAAATCTTCTAAGATCTTCTTCTTATTCTTGGCATTGTATTATAAAATTTCAAAGAGATGTCCCCTACCTGCCTGTTTGAAAAGCAATTACGTGATTAGTTGGTTGGCCTCTTGTATATTGAGTTCTGGAAAGTTGTCTGTCCTTAAGTTCTGGAGATTTCTATAATTTATTTTGCATTTGTGTCAAGCACTGCATTGTGAATTTATTTGGGGGTATATGTCAAAAGGAGAAGATAATAGAAATATATTTATAATTCTAAAACCAGAAGTCTACTACTTTCCTCAGTTTATAGCTTTACTTTAATAAATATTAAATGAGCATCTGTTATATGTCAGCCATTATACTAGACATAAGAAAGCCAGAGATGAATTGGTCCCAGATACTGACCTTTAATTGCTTTATATCTAGTGAGAGATATAAACACGAAATCTGATGGTAGCACTCTACTGTCTAAGTGCTGATAAATAATATGAAGGGTCTTCTCAAGGGAGTTCAGGGAAGATTCTCTGGAAAAGATGATACGTAACACAAAATTTGAAGAAGCATAAGAATTAATCAAATAAATAAGTAGATGAAGAACATTCCTGGCAGAAAGAACAGCATTCATTCATTCATTCATTAATCCCTTTACTGACTTATTCAATAAGCATTTATTGAATATTATCGTATTCCAGCCATAATTCTAGACATGGGCATCAATAACACAGCATAATCAAAGAACAAAATTACAAAATAATGTATCTGTTGAGTGTTTGTGTCTTTGCATACTTGTGTGTTACTAGAAGTATTTCAGAACTGTTACTGGAGTATAATAAATGACAGAGGATATCACAGCAGAGAAGTCTGAGAAACAGGCACTTTCTTGAAGTGCTTTATATGGCATAATAAGCAGTTTGAATTTTTCTTGCAGGTGTTTGAGTGCCATCTAGGATTTTTTTTCTGGCTTTATTTATTTATAACAGAATCTTTTTATATGTGTTACTTATATTCAATTTTTAAACTTATCAACTAGATATATTTAGGTTAGAAGTTATGGATCTAATTCTTTTTCTCCCTAAATAAAATGATACCCACCATGTTGTCTTTGCTTTAGAACAATTATCAGTATCTGTATCTATATATCTGTATCTATCTAAACTTGCTCTTTACCTTTCTTTTCTACCTTTAATTCCTTTACTAACTTATTCAATAAGTAATCAACTAGAAACCAGCCTTTACCTTTTCCTCCATTAAATAAGTTGGCATGTCTAAATGACTGGTATTGTTCTAGAATTTTATCCATGCAGAAATAATCATGTGTAAACACACATTCATCTTTTTCTAATTTACATTCATTTCTAAATCCATTTATTCATCATCTATTTGCGTTTGGTCATTTAAAAGAATTAGATCCTATTGTACAATTTCTCAGCTAGACTTCACAAGGATCTCATATAACTAATTAATTCTTCTTAATAGCTGCAAAATATTCCATCATGTGGATTTACCATAATTTATTCAACCGTTCTTCTATTGATGGTTGTTTATCTTTGTTTTCAGTTTTATGTCATAATGAAAAGTGCTGAAATAAACATCCTTGTACATATCTTGGCATACTGTTATTTTAATTTTATGAGATAGGTCCCAGAAGCAGGATTGCTGGGTTGAAAGGTATGTGTATTTCAAATTTAATAGATTTTGTTGCTAAATTACTTCTCCAAAGACTATGTCATATGTCCACCAACAAATTAAGAGAAGGTTGTTTTACCCATATCCTTACTAGCAATAGACATTATTGCTCTGTTTAATTTGTGTGAATTGAACTATATAAAATATTTAATTGACACTATACTTTTTATTTGTCTAACTACTGGTGGGTTTGAGGACACATTTATTGGCCATTTGGGTTTACTCTTCTGTGAGTTTTGCTTGTTGTTTGTTAGTTTTTCATGTGAGTTTAAAAATAGTCTTGTGTTAAATATTAATATTTTATCTGCCACTTACAATTCAAATGTATATAATTCTACTAAGGGCTTTATATAGTAAATATTTTTCATATAACATTTTATATCTTTTTGTAGAAAGATATTGTTATCATAATAGCCTTTAGAGTTTCTGGATTTCCTGTCTTGAGGATGAAGGTTTTCTACTTCCTCATTTTTTGTTTCTATAGTCTCTTCTACTTTCTTTTAAGTTGTCTTTTCCTTTACTTTAAAGTTCTCAATTTATCTAATTTTTTTTTTACTTATAGTCTGAGATAGGGTTCCAGCTTTCTTTTATTTTCAGATGTATAGCCAGTTGTGTGAGCACTATTGAAATAAAATACTACCCTTGTCATACATTAAATTTTCACATGATCTGCGATTTGTGTCTGGATTTTTCATAAGATCCCACTGATTCCTATTTTTATATCAATATTCAGTTTTTATGTCACAGAATATTTATAATGTGTTTTAATATTTATTAAGGTAAATTCCTTTATGTTATTATTGCCTTTGCTTTTATTGGCATCATTCTTAACAACTTAAGATACTTTTTTCCATTTCCAAACATAATCATTATATAAATCCTAATCCATGTAAACATTTTAATTGGACTTGAAGTACATTTATTTATTAATATTGGAGAAATTGACATTTTTAATCTATTAATTTCTTTTATCTGAGAAGATGGTATGCTATTTCAATTTTTTCCTGATCTGTTCATGTTCTTCAATCAGATTTACCCATTTTCTATACCTTTCTTGTTCAGATTATTCCTAAGAATTACATACTTTTTTGTTATGATTATTAAGGGAATATTTTCACCATTTTCTTTTCTCAGTCCTTGTTATTAACATAGAGAAAACCACAGTAGTATTTTAACAGTGCTGAGAAACATCAAACATGAATTTTAAGTAGAAATATGCAGATAATATGAAGAATTTTATGGGAACAAAAATGAGGAAAGAAAGGTCAGTTGGAAGGCCATTGCTGTAATTCAAGTGGGGAAATATACATGCCCGAATCAAGGTGTGGTTGTCAAGCTGAAGAAGATGGAGCATGAAGAAATGAGTTTGAGATAAAATTCATAGAACTTGGGTGTTGACTTAAACCGGGACACATGGACAGGAGAGATATTTAGGTTAATTCTCAGATTTCTGGCTGTTTCCTGAAATAGCAGATACAAGAGAACAGGCGAGTTAAAAAATAAATCCACAGTAAATCTTAGGTCTTGCTTAAGTCTTTAGCTACATCATAGAGCAGTGTTTCTCAAAGTTTTGGCAATCCTATAACCACTATAACTAGTACAATTATAGGTTACCACATTTTAATTAAATAAATTTAAAATAAATAACAATAGCTTTTAAAATAATTATTATAAATGGTCATTTTATTGTTAAAAAGAATAATACTTATTTCATATCAATGCTGTTGTTTTTTAAGGTTTTACCGGGATGTATATGTGGTTTAGTGATGGATAGTATAACCAAATAGACAAGTTCTACATGTAGTAGGTTTCTATTAAGTTAAAACATTCTGATTTTCAATTATATATTTTGGGGAAATAGGAGCAACTTTTTACAGCTTTGTCAGCTATGGACATTCATCTCCAACACGTACCCAGAAATTATGAGACAATAACTCATATATCTTAATAAAGGCTATTTTCAGAGTTACATCAGATATAAAATAAATGAGTCTATCACAAAGTAAAGTTTCACTTCAAATGTTTCAACTCTGATGACAGCAGCAATTAGTTTCCTAATCTACTCTGGTTGCTTTGGGTGCCAGAAATTATATCTTGTTTTAGAGGTGATATAATAAATTCACTAATCTGTCATCAATTACTATCCTATAAGTGAACACAAATGTTAAGGGTAAAGTTAAACCCTTTATAACAAAGCCATTTATACCACAGTTTCATCTTCAAAAGAAATCCTGGTACTTTACCCTCAATTTAAAAATCATCATATTTTCCCTTGAATTTTTAGGATCAGACAATTCAAGATATTAAGTATATCTTTGAAATATGTCATTTGAGTAGTCCACTTAATATACTCTTTACTGTTATCATCAGTGTAATAAAGAAATGGTTTTAATTTTATTAACTCAAGAACTCAAAAGTTTCTCCCTCTAACAGCAAGGGAAGTTGGATGCAAAGCAGTCTTTGACATGCAGCTCATTTTCTCATATAGTGTAATGCAAACATAGACTCACCATTGTTGTTATTTCATCATATTCAATATGTTTACTATTTCAAAGAAATGTGTTTTCCCATACTGTAGTCCCTCCATATATGTGGATATTTAAATATAAATTTAAAAGAAAATAAATTTAGAATTTAATTTCTCACTTGCACTAGGCACATTTCAAGTGTTCAATAGCCATGTGTGTCTGGGAGCACCATATTGGACCAAGCAAATGGAGAACATTTTCATCATTGCAGAAAATTCTTTTGGTCAGTTCTGTCCAGGAATATTACTGACCACCATCTTTTCCCTTTGAATGAGTAATGTTTAAGTTTGCATTCATAGACAATCTCTTTGCCTGTGTTAAATGTTTTTCTTGTTTCACACATAGCTAATGGTCTTTTACCATGTTCCAAAGATGCTCTTTACTGTCTACATTAGCTTGAAAATAATCATTAACTACTCCAAGAAACAAATAATCTTTCTTCTGATTCCCATAAATTTGGTGAAAAGTAGAGTAGAGATCACTAGGCATGTCTTCTTCCTACTTGCCCTATATATGTGCTAAAGGCTGATCCCACACATTAGTGATTCTATCCAATTGTAGTATGAAATCTTTCTTGGCATACACACAGACACAGATATGGGAACACATACCACACACACACGCCAGTACCCACACAATTTACTCCTGTTTTCTTTGACATCCAACAGTATCATTTTATAAATAAATTATACCAGAAACTTATTCTTTTTTTCTGGCATAATATTTGTCATTAATTAGCTGTGGGTCCTACAACCTGTTCAACCTTTGCAACGACAAGGTGTAAGCATCATTTGTATCTGTTTTTACTCTGAACAATGTAATTTTGGATAATGCTCCCTTAGTTTGTACTCTTATCTTTCTGTAGTGGCAAAAAAATTATCAACCTTATACTAAAAACCTTTTAAACTATACATTTGGAAAATCTTATAATTATTTGAAAGTTAAGAAAAAATTCAATGAATTTATGTTGCCATTTGTTAAATTTTATTAAGAGCTAACTCATTGTGTAGTAAGAGAAAATTGTTCAATTGCCCAACAGAATCCAATTTTAAAATAATTATATATATTTTTAAATTCTACTTTTCTTTGTCTGATTTTGTGAAATCATTGCACTTAAAGATTTAACTTCCTTGAACATTCACATTCACATTCTGTGCTGCCAACCTAGTCTCATTTATCATTCACTAACAAGGCCATTCAGAAGGGGCCATTTCGGTTTCCATCATTGTTTTATGCTTCAATAACAAATTTTGGAGCTATTGATCCATTTTTCTCACTAGGAAATAGGACAAATCAATATAGTTAAAACAAAAATGCAAATTTGATATATAGAATATAAATAAAATATATACTATATAGATAAATTGAATATAGTAAGATTACACACATATATCTGATAATTATGTTAATTATTCTAGCTGTGATAAATTATACCCTCTTTAAAAATGTGCACAGCTTTTAAGAAAGCAAAAAAAATTAAATAAAATAGGATTTTTGTAAAAATCACAATTAATCTCACATTTCAAATTATTGAAATATATATCAAAATTATTTTCTCCAGAATTTACTCACCTCATGAGACTCCCTTGCTAGACCACAGGACTTTGAGGATATTCTTTGTGTGATCGAGCAGGCTACCAGTGTCTCTAATCTGTGTGTGCTTTTCAGGTGGGACTCTTAATATTTTAGTTTTTGCTTCTCAGGACGTTGTATTCTAAGGCATTCAGTTCAGGAAATCAATGCTGCACACCAGTGCCTGTATGTGGTCTTGGGAATCTTGGATGAAATCTACAACACCTTCTTCTAGAATAGAGGTGGTAGGTGTCTCAGAAGTGAAATAAAGTTTACCAAAGGTTTAACAAATCCACTCAGAGATGGAGGCGGAGTTATAGGGACAGAGATGGATCCATGAGTACAGCTCTCTATAAGTGTAAGGGCACATAATAGGCAACAAGCAGGAGGGATTTGCCAGGGGAATAGAGTGCTAATTCTTAGGACTGACCATCCCCAAGACTGAATGAACATTTCAGGGTCACACAAGGTTCCAGGCAAGGTAGCTAGGAGAAGAAAGTCTATGATGTGCTGACTCCACACGCCACCCCCAACCTTGCCCACCAACAACAGAAGCAAATATACGCAGATGAGTGATTTCTTATTTGCTCATCTCGATTAAAGAGAATATAACTGCAGTGTATTCACGCAGCTAACATATGTAGTGATTCTTCACTTTCTTGGCATTTTCAGAGGGAAATGTTTTGCATAAAGAGACTTTGCATGTAACTCTTTCAAGTACGAAATCCCTTTAAAATTTTAAACATGTCATTTAAAAAAACCTCACTAAAGTTCCTTCTACGCCCCCTAAACTTCTAAAACAGAATGTATTGAATATAGTTTTTATCCCCCTAATGCCATTACATGAGGAACATCAACGATTCTGCTATGCTGTATAAATTGATGCCTTCACAGACTCTTGAGGCATGTGAGGCTTCTTATCTCTGTACTAAATGGCCTCCAGCTCTTCTATTCCCACTTTTAAGTTTTCAGACTCTTCCCTTGTGCAAAAGCAGTCTTCAGCTGAGACTTTTCATCAGAGTGCTTGCTTCAAGTATTATCTTCCCACCCTTGTTTTTCCCTTTCATTCTTTCTACGATCTCTTCTAAATCAGTGTTTCTGGTTTTTTTGTTTTTGTTTTTTTTTTTGAGGCTGGAAAACAGGTATTCCTATGAGTGTGTTGTAAGATCCCATCTGTTTCTAAGCGACAGTCCGTGGCTTTTCCATGGAGTAAAATAGCAGGTGTAGCGTGCTGGTTCTTTGACAGCTGTCTCCTGGCTCCTGTAATTTTTTTCTCTTTTATTCCTGCGTTCCCGACTTAGTTACAGAGGACTAATGATACCCAACACCTGATTTCTGGTGAGGAGGCATAGTTTTGCAGTTTATTAAATACTTTTTTTTTGTTATTCCTGTGTCCCTTTATAATATCTTAAATATAAAATGAAAAATCCTCACGAAGAGAAAAAGCACATAAGCACATGCTTTTAACATGTGATTTCTACAATTAGTGTTTTTCTTGGCATTTGTTTCAGTGCATGTTTTCTGTTATTGGTGTCAGATACATTTTACTTAGGAATGCTACGTGATGAAAATTTCTATAGTATAGAACTCTCCTCCTTGTGTTTTTATTCACATCATACAGTATCTTCTAACTTTGAGGAATTACTGCAGCAAGTTGTAAATGATGCATGGAGTGATAAGTTTTCCCTACTGCATAAAAAGAGAAATAGCACTGAGCAATGACTGCTGCGATGCACTGTTTCTTGTAATATTTAGTTTATACAAAGCTATGGAAACCCAGCAGGCTCTGAACCTTCTACACAGTGAGACAAAACCCGGGCCAAAATGCATTTAATGTGCTCATTTCTTTTTTCTTTCTTTTCAATACATTTCCAGTTGAGCAATCAGTTTCATGCCCCAGGGTGCATTGCATGCCTGTAACCCTGGCTTTGCACAGAGCTTGGATCAAGATTGGATCTGGAGGTGGGAGTAGAAATTATAGTCCCTTTGGTCTCTCTTGCCAAATCCCTACCATCAGCAAGAGAAATTCACCCACAAGGAAACTGTGTGTGTGTGTGTGTTGGGCGTTGGGAGAGGGTGCACATGTGCATACACTTAAGGGAAAAAACAAGTAGTTGACCTCATTCACTAAGCCAGTCTCATCTTGGGTGTCCAGGCCTCTGCTGTGCAGGCAGAAGATGCACACAACCTGGATCAATGGGCTGTTCACCACGATACCATCTCTTCCAGGACACAATTTCAAGGGGTCAGAGATGATATGAAACACAGAGAAAGGTATGAGGACAGACACATCTTGAAGGAAAGCTTTCTTGAGAGTGTGTGAATGGAAATTAGCTTTTTTTAAAAAAAGGTGTGTGACCCCAAACTGCCATGGACACTGTTTTAATGTAGAAATATTTACACATCTGTACAAATTATAATTCTTTTGTACGAAAATACCTAGTATGAAATTTCCCAAGAAACAGTGGTGAAGAAAGTCTTTTGCCTTTATCTGGGCCTGGGAAGCCAAGTAAAGAGAATCAAACACAAGAAATATCAACTCACGTGTGCTCTGGCTCCATCTCAGGTCAGTACCTCACGGCCTACCTCAAGGGGTTTGACTTGAAGCTAAAGTATTCTTTTCCTGCAGTGATGGCTTACCCAGTGGTTCTCAAACTTTTTGTTTGGAGAGGGGAGGGGTTTGGGCATAGCTGAGGGATAAAGTTCACATGCATGGCATGTTCTCATAAGAAGGGTGAAAAGATTGCATAGATATGTTTGAGGTTATTTAAAATTCCTTGTAAGTGTTCAGTAGCTCCACCTCTTTTTCTGTCATTGACCCATAGCAGACCTGTATGTGACAACGCAATTTAAGAACCAGTGGGTGTCCTTTAATACCTATTTACGAGTTGCTCAGAGATTTGAACTTCATGAATACAATTCTTCTGCATAGTATTAATGATTATCAGAGATATAGGTGGTCACTAAGGGGGAGGTGCTGAACATTGGATTGCATGGCCCAAGTCATTGGAGGTAGGGTGTGTCCAAGCCTCTCTGTGAATCTCTGGTCCAGACTAGGACCCAGGAGACCTAATCCAGCCTCTAAACACATTTAAATACAGATCTTCAGCCCTTCAGCCCTTCTTTCAGGATTCGAGAATTCTGTGTTTATTAATTAATTGGAGCTGTTCCTATGAATAATTCACTCACATAATAGTTTTAGATTTGCAAACAAATAACTTAAAAGTTACATTGTAGCCCAAGCCCTGAGTTATGATATAAACTGTCTACTGGAGTTAATTTAAAAAATTAGATTAACAATTTTTCTCTACATAGTTATGACTTTCACTAAAAACTAAATACCTAAGTTTAAATATCTAACCATAATTAAATAATCATAATATTTATAAATATAATAGAGAATTTGGAAAGGATTTTAAAAAGTGAAAATATACAAGGCTTTTAAAAATTAAATTTATATCATAATCATACATTCATGTTACCTTATAATAATTTTCCCTTTTTATTCCATTATATTAAGTCCTCTCATGTTTCAAGTTTGAAAGATACCAAAATTCAAGTTAAAATCACTTTTTTATTTCTCTCTTCAATAGAATGTCTTTAGGTGCTTTCTCATAATTCCAGGGAAAATTTTAGATTGACATCTTGGCATCTCAGATCAACTCTCTGAATGATCATGTTTCTAGTAGCTTTCCCTTCCATAATCAGAATCAGTTAAATTAAATTAAAATTTAAAGTATCATAGCTATATTACTCCTGTTCTTCCATGCTTGTTGTGACTGCCTTTTTTCTGATCAAAGAATGTTTTTCCTACCTTGCTGCCTCTCCTTAATTACTTTTTGTTCAATTTTGGTGATCTTTTCTTCTTGCTTTGAAGTTCAACTTTGTTAATTTTGTTTTCCTTTGCTTAGAATGGGAACTTATTGAACATCTCTAAGTGAAGACTAAATACTTAGGCCATCTACTACACTGTATTTTCTTTGCTTTAAAAAAGTTGAGTTTATACAACAGAAATATTGATCTAAATTTTGAAAAAAAAAAGTATAGGCCCACAGTCCTGATTACAACCTCTGCCACCAGATCCTGAATCCTCTTAAGCCATCGCTGCCCTGAACCGTGATGATGTTATGATGATGATGATGATGATGATGATGATAACAAACTGCTCTAAGTGCTTTCTATGTATTAACTCATTTCATCCTCACAGCAACCCTTTGAAAGTAGATACATTACTATCCCCATTTTACAGATGAGGAAGCTGAAACCCAAAGAGGCTTAGGAAGTTTCCGAGGCCATATTGATCTAAGTCTGAAGTAGCTTCAGACCACTTGCCTTAGGCACTCCTCATGAAGCCAGTTGTGGAGCTCCTCTGAAGTTCTCCTGGAGAACTTATCCGCACATATTATTAGGAGACAATGTAGACTTTTCTGACAATTTTGACAGAAAGACAGTGGAGGGCTTACAATAGGCACCGATAGCTAACACTCTGAAAATGCATATTAGCTAAGCATACTCTCTGAAGTCCTTTTTTGGCAATCTCCTCCCTTCCAGGGCATTTCTCTGTGTTGCTTCCACCCCCATGTAGGTCTCATCTCTGTCAACTGTCAGAAACTTCAGAATCCCCCTGGAAACTTCCGGTTCTCTTTCCTTGATTGTACAACATATTCAGGTCTTCTCAGTCCTTACTCCTCGGCTAGCCTAAAATACGCAGGTGTTCAGCTACAACCTGCCTTCCCCATAGTAAATATCACATATGCAGAAAGTAATAATGGTATATAGGGGCGAAACGTTGTGTTTCTATTAGAATTTGTTTTTATGTGATTATATAGCCTTTGTAACTGTGATTTTATTGGCTCATTAAATTATCTCCTGCTGATGTTACATAATTAATGAACTATTGTTTTATTATTGAACATTTTGGTGGTTTTTAGTGGTTTTGTTTGTTTGTTTTGTTTCTATATCACCACAACAAACATTTTTATTCATTTGGACTTCACTTCTGTTGAATTATTTCTTTAGGATAAGTTCCCAGAAGAGAGATTACTGGGTCAAAAGATATGAATATCTTTATGTTGCATTATTTTCCAAATAGGTTGTATCAGTTAACAGAGCTCTGTATTTTGTATAAGTTAAAAGCCATACCAAAACTTTGTCAACATTATTTCTATTTTCTTACTATGTAGAAGGATGGAAATATTTACTCATCAACAGAAGATCCCTGACTTATGATTTTTCAACTTTGTCATGGGCTTATGGGGTATTAAATGCATTTTCAACTTGCAATAGGTTAATGAGATGTGACCCCATCCTAATTCAAGGACCATCCATATTTGTTTTCTATTTGTGGAATGCTTTGTCCATATATTTGATCATCGCCTATGTGGGGAAATTTTTCTTTGTTGTTTTGGTTTTAGATTTGAATACCATTTGCACACAAAGACCACTAACTTTTTGTCTGCTACACTTGATGCAAGTATTTTAACTTCAGTGTTACTGTTTTTTAATTTTAGTGAAGGTTTTAAATTTCAAGTATATTTCAAATATACTTTGAATTGGTCAGTCTTTTCCTATATGATGGTTCTTTTTGCTTCAAAGCTGAAAAATCCATCTCTGCTAAAGATCAGATAATCATCTTATTTTTCCATTTAAAACATGCTTTTATATTTACCTTTTCCCTATACATGGCCTTCATTTTGGAGTCTGGTAGTGATACCTGGTGTTGAGACAGGTTTCGTTTTTCCAAATTCTCCATAACACAGTTTTGTCAAGGGCTGCGTTTGGTGAAGGAAAGGGTGTGAACACTCCGGTCTCTGAGAGCGATATCAATAGAATGGTGAAAGGAAGAGCATGCAGGCGTTGCTGGCAGGGTGGAAGGCAAGGATCCACTTTAGAGTCTGGCCTTTGGAGGTCCCTGTGTTGGAATTTTCAAGGCATGAGTGTGGGAACTAGATTGATGGATTAAACTGTTTCAAGGTAGTTTAGAAAAGTAGCCTGAGTATCTAAAGTACCTATCTTTTACTTTAGGACAAATATTTTTGACTAAAATTTGTAAGGAAAGAAAATTTACGTAAACCATGTAATTGAGCATAATTGTAGGTTTAAAGAGAAAAAGAATTTGAGGGGTTTTTTTTTCTTTTATCAACTGAGGAAGTAAAAAACAAAACAAACCAAAATACTTTATTGAAATTAAAACAAAATATTTTTTTATTAAAAATAAAAGAAGTTCATAGCGAGTTTTCTGCTCCCTTTCCCAAATGGTATCTTTGAAAACAAGACTGGTCAAGTCTCATTCCCCAACATCTGGGAGCCCACAGGGAAACTGAGGGCCCAAGATTAAGTCAGCCCCTGTGTTCTGTGTTCACTGCCAGGAGCAAGGGGCTCACACTGATTGGAAGATGGTGGTGGTCATAGGACAAGTAGCTCCAGATTTTCCTCCTCTTTTAGCCCCTTTTTTCTGATGTTAGCTTCCTAAGGCTTTCCTGCTTGGTTTTACCTAAAGCCAGAATTTCTCCACAAATCAAAAAATACAGGTAGATAATTGAAGAAAGCTAAGCTTGATCTGAGAATTCAGATATTTTATACAACTGCCATCCTTTAACTTCCTTTATAACCACAGATTCACAGAACATAAATACTAAGCCAAAATGCAAATCTATTTCATTAATACCTTGAGCCTTCAATCAACAGGGGTTCCTCCATTATGAAAGAACGGTCCCGTAAAAGAATCAGGTCCACAACCAAAGAACCACATCAACAAGGACAGCTCTCTTGTGCATAGTATGTCTCACTGGCCGGCACATGAGAAGGAGAAACAAACGCAAAATAGAACACATATCAGGTGTCTACTTCTCAAGCGTTCACTAGACCTTCACGGACTATTCCCATGTCAGAGGAAAAGCTGTTCTTTACTTCTACAGAAGCTCATTCCTTCTTCTCCCTTGATCCTACCCTCTCCTGACTTTTCTCTATTGACCAGCCTATCTTTTATAGATCATCTTATATTCCTTCTCTTTGCCTTAAAAACATATTGGGATGGGAGAGCAAAAGTTAATAATAATAAATAGAGAGACAGAGAGAAAAAGAAACCCTAAGATTTACTGAGTACGTGTTATGGTCCAAGCAATTTGTGTATGTTTTCTTAGTTCAGCGTGCCTCAGAATTACTAACCTTTACATAAGTTGCTGTGCAATACCATTTCTAATTCATTTTACATATAAAACCCCTGAAACTCCAGGAGTTTAAGTAACTTGGACAAGGTTACACTGCTAATATGCTGGACTGCTGGTATTGAAAATCAGATCTATTTCATTCCAGGGCCTGTACTCTGTACAACTTAGCCTTGCAAAGCTGCGGATCTCCTCTGTCATATTAATAAAAAACAGAGTTAAAACATTTTGATCCTGCAAATTCTTCCAGCATCTGTCTGTCTAGTCCAAATGTCTTATGATGACTCCTGATTGTCCCACCAGCCAGCACAGGTGCCTGCCTCCCCCCTGCCACTCTAGCTGCCTGCCCATACTTCTGTTATAGCCACTGCTGGGTAAGTGATGCATCTGTTGCCCCTGTCTCCTTTCTTGGGTTTCAGCAAAGCATTTAGACTACTTGAGCTCATATCTCAGTCTTGGATTGACTGGCTGAATGAGCTTTGGCAAGTTATTTACCTTCTTTTGCACTTCATTGTCTATGAAAAAAAGAAATGTAAAAATATTTACCTCTTAGGATTATTATAGGCTAAAATAACCTTGACCATCACATAGTGAGAGTTCATGACTACTTTTTTAGGCTGGTAAACTACAGGGCAGCAGTTATGTAATTCATCTTACAGTTACATAAGTTACAGTTATGTAAGTCATTCATCTACTGTACCTGGCATAGTGTCTGACTCATAAAAGATTTAATAAAATTTTGTTGAATAAATAAATATAGTTAGAAGACAATACTCATTGCTTCCAAGTAATTTTTCCTTAAATCTTTGTAATCTGGTTTCCACTACCACCAATCCACTGAAATATAGTGTTATCAAGATCATTAGTAACATCTTAATTAATAAATCCAATAGTTTCTTTTTCCTTAATTTCTTATTAGGCATTGGTGCCAGTGCTCTATTTCCTAAAACTCTTCCTGCCCCTGACCAGTGTCAGGGCACCCAAGTGAACCTATATATCCTTCATGGCCAACTCTGTTGATTTTACCTCCTATAAAATTTCTGCATCCACTCTCCTCATATGCATTGCTATGTGTCTATCCCTCCTATTTATCATCTCACCCGTGACTGCAAGAATGGCTCCTAATTAGTCATCTTGCACCCCTCTTTCCCCCAGACCATCTTTTTTTACACATTGTCTAGAGTTATCTTTTCAAAATACAAATCTGATTATATCACCCATACATAAAACCTGTCAATGCCTTCTCTTTGCTCGTAAAGAACAGCGTCCCTAACACAGCCTACTTGGCCGAATGTGATCCCACCCTCTCCTCACTAATTCAGCCTTACCTCCATCAGGCTTCCTTTTGCTCCCTGGGCTCTGGCCACACCAGTTTTACACAGGTTCATTTATAATCCCATCCTCCCCATTGGCCCTAGAGTTTGTGGAATTCCTCTGCATGTTTCCCCTGCTTCTTAGCCTCATTAACTCCCATTTTACCTTCACATGTTGGTCACCACTTTCCCAATCTTCCCTGGACTCCCTGGCCAGGCCAATTGCTCCCATTAAACATTCTCAGCGAACGACATTCCTCTCCTTCATAGCCCTTATCATGGCTCCAATTTGATATGTATTTGTCAGGTTACATATTGCTGATTAATATCTCTCTCCCCTACTAAACTACAAGTTACATGAGGGTAGCAGTATGTCTAATTTGTCCCACTTTTGTATACATAGCACTCACACCAGTTACTGGCACATTGGGTGAGCTCAAAAGCTTTTGTTAAATGAATGAATGAGTCAGTGAATGAATCAATCTATCAATCAGTGGATGTATAATTTTGTTTCTTCATCTTTGAGTATGGGAGTCTGCTCTCCCAATTTGCTACCTACTTTTCCTTTTCACACTCCAAGTGTAGGCATTCTCAAGATTCTTTATTCAGTCATCATCTTTTGTCTCTATAATTTCTCCCTTAGAAATATCCATTCCTATAGCTTTAGCCACCAAACTTGTGTAGTTAAGCACATTGACTCCTCCATGGCCTCCCAAGTCCGGTCAATAGTTCCTATCAATACCTTCACAGTGTCTCTTACATTCTATTTATCCTTTCTTTTCCACTGCCAGGCTTAGGGCTACTACATATGGGGTTTAAATATCAAAAAAGTAGTGATTCAAAAGAAAAATATATTAGAATCAGTAATATGCAAATGAAAGGACTGAGTAGGACAAAGCAAGGGAACCAAATACCATCTAATAGTAATGAGAAGGACCTTTATAACTTAGGTGTCCTTTCATTTCACCTAGGGTATTCTATATGCTTCCTGGTAAGGCAGATACCAGTCCTCAGGTGTGTCTCCAAAAGGGAAGGCAGACAGATATAAGACCATGCTCACAATATTGGTGCTTGATTAAGCAGGAAAGAGCACAGCTTCCAGAGGGTAGTTCCCTCCAGGGGTCAAGCCCAATGTCTCCCCACTTAGAATTGTGTGTTTGATGACAATCAGGGAAATAGGCTTCTACCTGCTCTGCAGCTCTGTCTCAGTAAGAGTATTCTTTATAATTTCCAGGCTATGGAATTATCCATCTAAATTTTCTTCACATAAATGCTGCTTGATGAATAAAAGTACAGTACAGATTATGTCCTTTAATGGTACCACTAATCTTCTATAATAATGGTGGGTGATGATTACTGTTTACATTATTCAAGGTAAAAATGGATTTGTATGTGTGCATGTGTGATTTTGATTTAGCAGCAGGAAGGGGGAGAAATGGGACAGCTGAGTGAGAATGCTAGATTGGAGAAATGGGTTAGCACTGATTATTTCTGATTATTTCAATCCTCTACATGAGGTAAATGCATTAGAAAACCATGTGATTTTCATATTTTAATATTTGATTTTGGAATAGCTGCAAGTGATAAGTAAAAAAAAATACAGCAGATGTTATTTTATGTTCTGTTTATGAAGTGGAGACAATTCCAAAGAGTACAGGGATGCCTGGCATAAAAGCAGAGCGCTCACTTCCAGTTTCTCTTTCAGGTTGCTACCTCCCAGGCAGCAGAAGCAGAAGTACTATCTTCAGACGTTTACATCCATCACAGTCTGTTTCCAAAACTTACCCATGACGACCCCATTCCCTGCCCACTTCTATTGCTGTTAACGAGGCTGCTAATTATAAAATCGCAGATAGATGAGGTATAAACGATGGACTAATGGTTTGTAGACCAAGTGCAGTTGCTACTTTTTTCTGGTGACATCCCGGCACCACCTGGGAAGAAGGAGGGAGAATGATTTCTTCTCTGGGCTTCTATGTGTACTAAAAATTCCTCTCTGTCATAGCTACCAGAGTATGGCTCATGCCAGCAGCCATTTTAAAGTGGCATATACTTTCTCTTTTGTAAAAAATGAGGACAAAAAGTCCATGTAGAATAGGTGCAATATTTTTCATTTTTTTATTTTTACATATTTATTTATTTACTATTTCAATCAGTTGGGATCAACTAAAATCTTTATTCATTGATCTCTTGCAAGCCTTAATGGTTGATGTTTCTTCTTAATATTTAGTCATCTTGGTCAACTTCTATACTTTCCAAGGCTGATTTTTCTTTCTGTTTCTATAACTATTGGTTTTACATTATGACTATTTTCCTTTAAGCCATTTAAAATAAGCATCTCATCTAGGAGATTCCATATGCTTCCCATTAAGGCAGATATCAGTTGTCTTACAGGGATCCAAGAGGATGTGAATAAAAGTCCACATACCTGATGAAAGTGGCAAATAAAGAAGCAGGAAGACTTCTAAAAGGGACTTCCTCTCAGGAGTTGGTCTCAAAGTTCCCCCACGTAGGACCGCATGCGTTGGGGGTAATCATAGAAAAAGGCTTTGCTGGGCTCTTCCCCGACCCGTCCTGATTGAGTAGCTGCCTCTTCTGAGCGCACAGCCTGCCTGCCTGTAGCCTTTTGTAACTGCATCTCTCGAACCATCTTTTTCATGGGGTACTTTCATTTAAAATAATATACCAGGTTCTTCAGTCTCTGGTTTGGAGCCACTCACGGCCCCCTCATCACTTGTTGCAGAATTGAGCCCAGTGAATTCATATTTCTACTTCCATAAGGCTGATGGATGAGTTACTTACCCGTAATCCCAAAGAAGTGAACTTAAACAACTCAAATCCACCAAAAAAGAGAGAGGGACTTCAAAAGCCCATCATCTTTACAATTCCTTCTTTTCTCTATCCCCTGTCCCACTCTTCACTGAAAATGCAGAGTGAAGAAAATGCTTCAAGTATACTTTGCTTGGATTATATCTTCATGGGTCCTATTTCTGAATGTTTTTGATTTGGGGCTTCATAGAAGTGCTGGGAAACCATGAGACCATGGTCCCCTGAGTGAAACTGTAAACTCTGTGTTCAACAGAGATGGCCTACGTTGGAGTAATGTCAGGAAGCTACGCATCACCAGCTAATGGCCAGGGGCCCCATAACCTTCATAGTGCTGTGGTTGTAAGGGCATTAAATCCAAAACCTCCACTGGCATGAGCCTTCATAGGTCAGCTAGGCCAATGGATGGTATGTGTGTGCTTGTATATGTGTATCTGTGGATGCACGTGTGTGTATGTGTGTGTGTGAGAAAGTGAGCACTTTAGTGAGTGAGAACAAAAAGAATTTGAAGGGGAAAATAAGCGTATTTGTAAAATTGGAGGCATAAATAGGATTGGGTCCGTGTTTTCGTCTCTTTACTAGTGGCGCATGTCTGTACACATGTACTTTCCTAAGGTTCTCAATTTTCCTACGTTCCCATGACTTATACAGACCTTAGAATGGATAATGATGGAACATAATGAGAGACAGAAGGAGAGTCGACAGGGGAGCAGCTGGGGACTAGGCGTGATGGAAAGGCCCTGATCCTCAAAGTGCTGAGGCATTTTAATCACCGCAGACTTGGCCTCAAGTGCTAGCACCTTCAGAGACTAATAACTGTGATCCTTAGCAAAAGAAAATTGGGCTTGTGACATCTTGAATAGGGAAAAAATGACACTTCTTGTTTTTAGGTACAAATGAGACACTTAGGCAGTCCAGAGCAAGATAGCCCTGTAGGAATTTCCTCAGGGGGTAGGTAATAGATCAATTTACTTTATCTCTGACTAGGTCCTAAAACTAGCCTCCTTTTCCCACATAAAGAGCTTATAAGGAGAGCAGAGCCTGAATATACCATTTTGGGAAAATTGAAATTGAAGTTTGCTAGCTAAAAATCATTGAATAAGTTTTCCTCATAATGCTTTTAAATTTCAAATGTTAAAAAGAAGGAAACAGAAAGATAGAATTGGTGATTTAGTGATGCTGTGTTATCTAAAACACTCACTTTTAATCTATGACCAAAGCCATTGGTTCTATCATTTTTCCTTCTCCCCATGTGAAACGGAAAATTTAGGCAGAGTACAACAGCCTTCTGGGCTTTTCTATCCATTTCTTTCTCTTTCTTTAATCCCCGTGCTGAGTAACTGCTTGACTACAGCACGTCTCACTTTGATGGTTGAGGCAAATGCCCATGTGAATGTTGTGAATTTGCATGAGTCTTCCAGGAAACGTAATAATGGTACTAAAAATAGTACTTGATGTGAACTTAATAACTTGAGACTCTTTGACTTGCTTTGTAACTTACTCAGAACCTACTGTAGTAACTTCAGTTAATCAAACAATTTCATGGATAAAACAAGTGTTCACGTAATACTGTTCACTTTCCCCAGATGTGTGTGTGTGTGTGTGTGTGTGTGTGAGTTAGTGAGAGAGAGAGAGAGAGGTGAAGTGAATAAGAACACACTGTAACTCTAGACAGCTGACCAGAAGAGAGACACGTGTGTCTTTCAGATTAGAGGCACAAGAAATTTCGCACCTAGGAGTTAACGAGGAGATGCCTGAAGTAATGGTCAGAGATGTTAAGCATGGTACTATATCCCTGTTTCCACAAACAACTGTGACCTCAGTATAGGAAAGCTTTCTGAGAGCATCTCTCCTAAGATCAACACTGTTGAGCAGACATTAGTGATGCAACACCTCCTACCCCACCCCCAACCCATCATTTCACTGAAAAGTTTCCCTGCTAACAGCTCACCTGTGACCTTCTCCAGGAGATGCCAATGGATGATTGGATCTGCCTCACCCCGACGCAGCCTACAACCCAAGGCCGAGTAGTGTAAGCCTGTGAGTGGAAGGAGGTGGTGGTAACAGAGCTCGACTATCTTGTTGCTGCCTGTTGTGGAGGCAGGCAGGCTGGACAGTGCAAACATTTGTTTCAGAAGTCCCGTGGTATCAGGCTGAAGCTAGATGTCACCTGAAATCAGATCTTTACTTAGCCTTTCTGCTCCACTATCCTAATTTCCTCACTTCCTCTGAGGTTTCTCCCAAGAGCACCCTCTAAAGAAATCATTTACATGAAAGCCATGGCTGAGGCTCTGCTTCTGAGGGAGCCAGCCGTAAGACAAATAGTTAGAAATGATGCTCAAAAATGTTCCTAAATTTCATGTTCTATATGTAGACTTTTTGTTCATCAATCCTTGAACAAATATTTTAAGAATCTCATGGCGGTACTGACTGCCAGCCAGCAGTTACACTTGGGTATTAATACTATCTTGTTAGACCAGTATTTTTGGCAATTATTTGAATATTTTATTGCTTTTCAGTCATATAATTTTATGAGAATTAACAGGAAATTGAAAAATTAAAGTTCTCATAATAAAAGACAAGGGACGTAGTCTTTAAGCAATAAATTGAGATAAAGATGAAAATCATTAGAGCAATACTGAAAGGTGAACCCTTTCCTCAATCCCACTAAATCAACATAAGTCAGCACAATGTAATCAATTGTGAAGGGAACAGACAAAACTAAAGAACATGTACAGAAGGCTGAAAATATAGCACTGGAAATTTTGTGTAAAGGAAGAAGGACAACTGAGGATTTTATAAAATCATTATACCAATCTTAGTTCTCTGAGAATACAACCCTTCATTATAGTAAGTCTCCCTTTTTGCAATATCTATTAAACCTCTGTGTGTGTGTTAGGAATATATTAAATGTAGATAACTACATAGCGCTAGGCAATTAAAAGTTTTAAGAGTGGAAGGGTAAGAAATCCGATGGATAGGGAAGCAAATGCAAGCTTGGCAGGCCTGGAAGTGCACCGCCCGATCTCCCTCCATACCGGCAGGTGGCCCCGTGGAGCCTGCAGCCCTGCTGTGGCATTAGCGCTGAGGCCAGCCTCTCGCTCTGCTGCTGCCCGCCAGTGGCTGAGCACTGCAGAGGCACCAAGGCTAGGTCATTTCTGCCCTCGTGCTGGACTTCTCCAACAGACACCCTTGATCTAGGATTCCCCATCAGCCTGGCCAAGGCTTTTTCAGAAAAGCACTCAGTCCAAAGCTCCTCCTACCAAATTCTCCTCCTTTTCCTCTCTTTTTTCACAGATGCCAGACCTGCATCATACTATGAAGGCTTTTCCAGCCTTCTCGTCCTCCTTCCTTCTTTAGCCTTTGTAAGTCTTTCTCCCAATAACTCTCTTGTACATTGAATCTGTCCTGCCATTTTTTCCTCCATGAACCCAAACCGAAACAAAGAGGTATAGTTGAAGGGTAAAAATACACATTATTTGGTTACTGGGTCCTCTCAAAGAAATACTTTGAGAAAATGCTTTGGAGAAAAGGACTGTGTAGATGGCAGCCTTTGTAGCTTTCTGCCATCAACCAGTAAGGCTAACAATTTAAGCAAATAGGACCACCTGGACAATCAGTGTCTTACTTAAGACTTCAGACCACAAAAAAGCTCTCAGGCAGTAAGAACTCATATTTAAATTCTATGTGCTTTGGAAAATCCATTTTATCCCATTAGACTTTAGTTTCCTTACTCAGAAAATCAGATATAATAGTGTTTATGTTGCAAACATGTTGTAAAGACAAAATAAAATGACTTAATGTATGTGGAAATGCCAAACAAAGAATCAATAGATGGTAGTTTCCTCCCAGCTAAACACTTGGCTATCTGACATGATCCACGGAAAATCCATAGATCATTGTATATACTTTACAATTAGTGGAGGTAAGTGAACAGAAAAAAACAAAAATACAAAAAAACATTTGAACATATAGAAAAAGAAAGATATTTTCCTGTGTTACCATAACCGATGCTTTACTCCCTTATCTCTGAATCCCAAAGGATCTGGTTGCAAAAGTGAATATATATGGTGTTTTCTTTTCAATTTTCAGACTTGGAAAGAGGAGAGACTATTAAAAAGAAAATATTCATCTTTATGATAAACTATAAATGAAAAAGCAGGAACTATAAGTTCTAATATTAATCTTCCCACAGATTTATTGCATTTCCTTAAATTATTGAAACCCCTAAATTTGGCAAAGAAGAAGTATCAGTGACTTGTAACATTCTGGCATAAATATTTTAAAAGGCAATGGCTTATATAGTAGGGCCTCAATGAAATATGGACACCTAATAGAGGAGACCGAAGTCTTCTAGGCTGAGGCACAGGGGAAAAAATTAGAAAGGCCGTGGGTTTTACAGCAGAAGAGATTAGAGCGTAAGAAGCCAAAGACATTTGGGGACAATGGTAATAGGCTGTAGGGGTGTCATGGTGCACCACCAACATTCCCCCCTCTAGCTAAAGCTCTCATTCCCCAGTTGCTGCAAATGTTGATGGTCCGCAATTCTCAGCTGAGCCACCTCACCCAAGAACAGGCCTCCTCTCTCAGGGTCTATATAGCATACCAAGTGCCTGGCTGACCTGGCTTCAGCTGAGGCAAATCTGAAGGGCTGCCCCAGCTTCAGAGCTCTCCATTGGAATAGCTAAGGCCTTGGTCATAGCTGTATTGTAGCTCACCTTTTCCTTCTGCCCATTCCTACTTCTAACACTCCAATAGAGAACACTCCTAAGAGTGTTCCCCAATAAACTTGCTGCATGCAAATCTCAGTCTCTGCTTCTAGGGAACCTAACCTGGGACACCAGCCTTGTCGAAGAGCGTCAAAAGATGGAATGAATCAAGTCAGTTGAGGGTCACAGTCTTGATAGGCCCCAGGAATATGTGTAAAACAAAACAAGTTTGAGCAGATTTACTGTGGCAGAAGTCGGCAGCCACTGGTACATCAGGATTTAAGCATCTTTAAGGATGCATGTTTCAATGTAAAGGTAAAATATATCCTGGGGCTTAAGTTAAAAAAAATTTTTTTCCTCAGATCAATGGGGCTAAATAAAGAAATAACTCTAGTCTTGAAAATAAATATAAATATTAATAAATAATCACCAAATAAATAAATATAAAAAAAATCCAAAAACAGACCTAAAAGAAAGGTGGAGTCCTAGACCTTACCATGAAAAACAGACCCAGTGTTTATTGGCCAGTTAAAATTTGGACACAAAAATGTTTATTCCAGTGGCTTCCAATTGTCTAGAGCAATTTTTCTAATTTATAAGGTTGCACATTATTAGTAACAACTCAGCTTTCTGGGCTGCACGTGCAACATTCACGTCCTTCTTTCCTTATGTTATGTATCTTAAAAATCCATTTAATTCCCTCAGCTGTTCCTTTTCCCTTCCCTTCTATTAAAAACAATTATAACAACACTTAATCTTAATTACCCTTAGCCAATTTCTGCTAAGAATATATATTTATTTTTTTCATTTGGTTATTAAGAGCATGCTTAAAGTAAGGATGTGACAATTTCCTTTCAGATTTGGTGCTTGGTCTTTGTCTTTCTATTCTTCATTGAAATCTGTTAATACCTTAATTCTAATGGAATGGCCATAGTGTCACACAATATCAGGGGCCTAAAGCAATGAAAACATGGTGTATTAAGGACTTCCTGTCCTCTCTCCAAGAAAATCATAATAATTAGTAAATCATGAATGAAACTATGCACAACAACATCAGATGTGATACCCTATATTCCTGGGCTATTCTTTGAAATTTCAACTTCACCAGTCTCAGCACAGATCTTGGATCTGTCATAGGCTTTGGCTAACAATTAGTATTTCTCCATTTTTCTCATATTTGGCTAATGCCACTCCTACTCTCAGAATGGTCCTTTGGCTGATGTCAATTCATAACATTTCAAAACAAAAGTGACATCTGTTGAGTAGGCATTCCTTTTCCAAACTTTAAACTCATCGAAAACAGTACAAAAAAGCAAAAATGATGTTCAAGAAGGTGAGGGAGGAGGGTGTAGAGAAGAGGATAACATCAGTGCTAAAATTAAACGTGTCATTATATGACATCAATTTTAAAATGAAAATTTTACCACATATTGCATACATGCATATTATGTATTTGGGACCAAAAGATGGGAGATGTGTAAGATACGGGTAGCTAATGTATATACTTTCTTCCAAAGGGAATGTTGCTGAAAATAAGTAAAGGAGATTCTGAAAAGCTACCTAATTTTTAGGGATTACTAGCCCCTCTCTACAACAAGGCTATAAGAGCAAATGCTTATACCTTGCCGTTCTTAATTAGTCCAGCAGCTTCTTAAAAGTGGCTTGTACATTTTCAGACACAGCGAAACTTCTCTAATAAACAGAAACAATATCTGGAATTGAGCTTGGACTTTGGAGAGATGGAGCTTTGTTTACTTATAAGTGTGTATTTATATTTATTGAGCACCTATCATGTGTCAGCTATTTTACATGTATTAACTCACTTGATCCTTCTAATAACTCTTTGATGAATATATATCATTATTTCTTTATTTTATAGATAAGGAATCAGATGCTCAGAGGTGTAACATAACCTCCCCAAATTTACACAGCTATTAATTATCAGAGCCGACATTTGCACCCAGGCAATTGTAGAGCCTGCTCTTTTAAACACAATATACTGCACAGGCAAAGGCAGGCGGGGACTGGGTACAAACACACATGCCCCATTAAACAGAAGCCAGAGAGCAATCAGCACATTCACTAACCTGAGTTCTCATTTGTAACAGGGTAAAAACCAATAGAGATTGCTTTATTATCCAGCCTCTTATCTCCTCCGAATACCGTAAGCTCCATTAAATAAGAAATAATATCTAGTTGAGCTTTATGTCCAGTACCTGGACAGAGCTTGAGACATAAAAAAAATACTCACTATACATATATCTAATGAATAAATGAACTTGATAAAAGAAAAATACCAATATTAAATCCTGAAATTTTATCATTTGCCTCCCATTCTTGTGCTTTTTGTGTATAATATTCTCCCTATTTTGGCAGAAGTATGTGTTGTCCCAGGAACAATTTTGACTGTAAGGTGAGAAAGCCAAAAGAATAAGTCAATGTTCCTTGCATGACTTCCAGATGTGGCCCTTGAAACCCAAAACTGAAATCATAGCTGCAAGAGAAAAGTATTTTTTGAGGCTCAGAAAATGAAGTCATAGCATAATTGATTTTCCTATAACACTGAAAGGCAATAAAAGCACTTTCAAAGTTGAGCTGGGAAAATCTTAAGAACTAGGATATAACAGAAAAAGAAGAATGCAAAAATATAAAATAAAAGGGAAGATAGACTGAGGAGTTTCAATTCTTGTGTAATTAGAGTTCCACCCAGAAAAAACAGAAGGGAAGGAAGAGAGGGAGAGAGGGAGGGAAAGAGGGAGGAAGGGAGGAAGGGCGGGAGAAAGGAAGAAAAAAAGCAAAAGAGAAAAAAGAAGGGAAGGAAGAAAGGAAGGAAGAAAGGCAATATTCAAAGAGGTGATTGTTTTGAATGACACTCTTCAAGTTTCTCTATTAACTTAGCTGGTAGCCACTGTCCCAGCAGCCACCAGAGGCCCAAACAGAAGAGAACCAGCAGGATACCCACCCGCATGGGGCCCTTCGGGGCGGCAGGGCAGCCTCACAGTCAAGCGCCAGATTGTGGGTATGATTTCAGTGACACAACCACAATATGGAAGTCTAAGAGTTCTTAATTACTTACAGATCCTCAAGCTAGGCAGGGTGACCAGAGAGGGGCAGGCAGTAGTCCTTCATCCTAGGTCTTGTGTACCTTCCCCTATTTAAGGATCATTTGGGGTGGGGTGTCCTAATTTCATGGGATTACTTTCTGTTGGGTAGTTCAAACAAATTTTCCAGCAAGGGTAGTTGAGAAGTTGTTGCAAAGCTGGGCTAAAATAGGGCTCCACAGAGAGACTTTTTAATCTATCTTGGTCAGCCTTGCCCAGGCTCAGGCAGCAATCAACTACGGTTTCTCCATTGCTCTTAAGACAATGATAGCTGAGATTTTTCCTGTGTGGATCAGAAATGCCAATAATTAGATTGAAGAAGCCCAAGAAAATCCCATGTATGATAAATTAAAAAAAAATTCTCACTTAGATATGTTATAAACTAAAGAACATCAAACACAGATAGGAAAATCATATAAGCATCCAAAGCGAAAATGCCAGTTATCTATGAAGGAACACTATTGAATTGACAGCTGATATCTCCCCAGCAATGTTAGAAACCTGGAAAAAAAACTGGAATGATAACTTCAATATGTTAAGAGGAAATAACTGTCAAGTTAGAATTCTAAATTTGCCAAACTAATTTGTAAGAGGAAGGCCATGATTGCATTTTTTCCTATCAACAGATATACAGAATATCCTTCAGGTAAAGTAAAAATTACACTGGAAATGAGATATTGGGAGCAAAAAAATATATATAGTAAACATGTGGGTCAATCTAAACACACCACAACAGTACAAAACAATCATAATTTGGGAGTTTCAAAATCATATTTTTAATTCATTTGGTCTCATCACAGGTGTTTTAGTTTCCTATTGCTGCTGTTACAAATTACCACAGACTTAGTGGCTTACAGCAACACGAATTTATTATATTGCAATTCTATTTGTCTTGGGCTAAAATTAGAGTGTGGGCAGGACTATTCCTACTGGTAGCTCTAGGAAGGTCTAGGAGAGGATTCATTGCCTTGCTTTTTCTGGCTAGAGGTGGCCCTCTAGAGGTCTAGGGGTCACCTACCTTCCCTGTGGTCAACTCCTCCACCTTCAATACCAGTAAAGCTGGAGGAAGTCTTTCTCACACTATCTTTCTGGTTTGCCCTCTTCTGCCTCCCTCTTCCACTTCTAATGACTCTTTAATTACATTGGGCCCATCTAGATAATCTAGAATAGACTCTCCATTTTAAAGTCACCTGGTTAGTAACCTTAATTTCATCTACAATCTTTATCCCTCTTTTTCATGTAAGGTATCATATTCACAGGTTCCAGGAATTTATAGGTAGACAAACCTGGAGAGCCTTTATTCTACCACTGCAATAGACTTCTAATTCTCTGTACCAGTTTTTAACGTAAAGTAAACCATGTCCAATCATGTGGAATTTTTCTAGTGAGGGAAACTTTGCTTATATGCTAATTTTTTAAATCACAAAAATACTAATGAAAAAGTATCCATTAAATAGAAAAGCAGACAAACAGGTTTGGAAATTGTTTGGTAGTTTCTTGTAAAGTCAAGAATGTACTTACGCTGTGGCCCAGAAATTCCACTCCAAGGTATTTACCCAAGAGAAATGAAAACATACATTCACAAAAAGATACATAAATGTTCACAGTAGCTTTATTTATGATAGCCAAAGCTGGGAACAACCTAAATGCCCTTAAAAGGGAATATTAGATAAACAAATTGTGATATATTCAGAAAAAGGAACCAATGCCTCAGGTACTCAACAACATGGATATACCACAAAATCATTACATTGAGTGAAAGAAGCCATAAAAATAGACACAAAGGAATCCACAATATATGATTCATGTACATGAAGTCCTAGGAAAGACATAATAATACATAGTGGAAATCAGAATGTCTTGGCTGTAAGGGATGTGGGCAAGTTACTGGAAAGGGGCAGGAGGGAACTTTTTGGGGTGTTTGGGTGATGGTTACACAGGCATGTACAATTCTCAAAATTGATTGAACTTAAGAATTGTGCAATTTGAATAATCTGTCAAAGCTGCCTGGTAACTATCCAGATGGCATTCCACCAACTTCAAACCCCGCCTTTCCTGTACTGATGATTTTAGTTCCTTTATTCATAAACTTATTTCCAGCTATTCTGACTCTTGTTAAATTTACTTTTGGGGCACCAATAGAAAAATCTCCATTTAATTTTGGACAGAAACAAAGTAGCTAAACCCATATATTGTCCAAATGTAAGCATTTTCCCATAAGCATAATCGTATTCAGGGAACAAATGCCCTTGCCTTTCTCTCATGGGCTGATGCTTTATGTATTTCTCTTCTAAATTTATAATCAGAGATGACTGCATTCAATGCCACAAGAGAGGAGTGCATTATTGCAGGCTCATTACCTTTAAAAAGGTGTGTAGCTATTTCCGATTAATTAGAAGGAAATAAGAACAAATAATAATAGCCCAATTCATGATCAGTTCTGTTCTTATAATTGACATTATCAAACAAATGAATTCTACAACAATGGAATATTCTCAATTAGAATTTCTTCAACCTTATTTACATTCAATTTTCCCTTATAAAAATTTAAATTCAATCAATTTTTATTTACTGAAAGTATATCTGTGAGAAACTCACACTAATTAGATGTGAAGTACAAAATTCAATTATGTAAGGTAGGCCAGGTTAAACTCATAGTAAAATTTGCCAAACTTCAAATTACAGGTAACTCTCAGGTAGTTTATTGTCATATACTTACATTTTCTGCATCAAAATCCTTTATATAAATGATTTTAATAATCTATGTGCTTTAAATGTCACATTATCTTATCCTTATCAATAAATGAAACACTATCTCACTTATTTTTCTCACAACTAGGGTAATATGCCAGTTTTAATGATAACTCCACTAATGGTAAAAATAGTATTTCTCCAAATAAAAAATTTCCTAATAAATCCCAATTTTTCCAACTTTAACTTATTTTTCTATTTTACTTTATTTTTTAACATTTAATATCACTTGGAGCCATAAATTTAGTTTTAAACCTTAAAATTAATTTATAAAAAATATGTCCCTTAATTTACCAATGAACTATTAAAATATAGGCAGTCTTTTTTTTTTTTTTTTCCAGGTCAAATTCATCTCCGTGTGCATAAACACAATTAAACCAATTAAACAGTGAGCATATACACCTATTGACAAAATAGGTGTTTTCTTGATTCAGGTCCATGGCAGAACTAGAAAAAGTATAATCTTGAAATCACATAGACTCATATGTACTCTCTTTCCACATAAAACATACTTTGTACACAGTAAGAGTTCAGTGATATTTGTTGAAGTGAACTGAATTCACATTACTACCCACACAAATATATATTTTAGATAATATTGAATTCACAAACATTAAAGAGTCATCTTCAGATTGAGGCATTACTTATTTGCCAGAAGAAAGATACCAAGTCCCTCTGAGAAATAGAAACTCACAAGTCTATTTTCTTTGCTGCCCAATATGGTGCTTTCTGTAATCTTTTCCATATCTGCACAAATCTTGGTTGGTAAACTTAGACTCAACTATTATTAGTAAGGATTCATCCTCTGGGGAAAACCAGTTTAAATTATTATATAATGGAAAAAGCTTCTCTAGTTGATTCAATTGTTAGCACAATTTTCACCAGGATTTTAAAAAGTTAAAAAAAATTCCCCGTGGACTCTATATATTCTACTTTGATAATTAAATTTCTTTTAAGTCCCACTTACAACTTTTTATCATTTTGAATGACATTTACTTAATTTTATCTGGGAAGTTCATATGTTTAGTAAATTCCTAAATAAATCCAATCTGACTTAATTCTTATTTGTCACTCATAAAATCCCTTTAGTTATCCTGTCACTAGAGAATCGAAATAGTTGTAATTATATCCATTGTTCACAGGCCATACCACTGTGGCTTAATGTTTATATGTGAAATAAATACTGTCTCTACTTTACTCTACCTGAATCCAGTCCCTTATCAGTTAAGGTTCATTAGCATTCCCTGACTTTATTAAGAGAAAAGCATCAGGATTACCCTGAGAGCTCCTGGGATCAAGCCTCCCTTATTCCCAGTTATTCTACTCTAGATTCTTCCACTGTTAATGAGAAAGTACTTGGGGCATTTGGAGTTGAAGCTAACATTTAGGCCCAGAAGTTTCCTGAAACTCACCATTTAAATATCACAATAGCATCGACATCCCTCTTCCTGGGTTCAGTGTTCCCAGGTTGCAATTTATTCTGTTGCACACATGGCACTTCTCTAACCCTAGCCATGTTTAACCTGAATCTATGAACAGTCATTTTATATGCGGTCAAATACTGACTGATGAAAGTAAATACTGAAGCCAAGAAATAAAGAGAAAAAAAATCTCACCAGCTCAAGAAAGGATGTGTGCGTATGTGTTTCATTTCAGGCCAATTCAAAGCTGTTTATCAAAGATAGTTATGAGGTAGTTTAAGACATGATATAACCTCATGAATTCAGTAATCACTTATTGAGTATCTACTTTGTGCCAGGCACTGCAATAGGCACTGTGAAGGATACAAAATATATCAACAGAGGTGTAAAATAAGTCCACAACTGACTGTAGTCAATTTGATTTAAAGGGAGTGGCATATTTGCCTCTTGGTTGACTATAGCACTGGGGGTGAAATGGAGGTCGAGGGTCATGTACAAAGTCAGATGCCTGTTTGTGAGTCACTCACCTTCTGATGGGGGAAGCCAGTGATCACTAAATAACCACAGATTACTTCATGGGATGAAGATAATAATTGGAGATCACCATCTAGTCACTTTGGCAGAAACTGTAGTTCTAAGAGATCTCATTAACTTTTCTCTATTATCTGACTCTCAATATTCAAATATAGAGTTATACAGCATGCAATCAGTACCCTTCTGCCCTTTGTACCATTTTTATGAATCTCCTTGCTCTGATTCAGGTTTTAAACTGTGAGTTTGTTCATCTGTCTTTCTAACAGGTTAGTCTCCTTTGCTGGTGAATCTTCCTCCTGCATTGGCAACAGTAAATTTTGACTGCTTCACAGGTGATTCGTGTTGCTTAATTTCAATATAGTTTCTATTCTCTTGCATTAACCATGACATGTGGCCAAAATGCTTGATTTTTGAATTTGCTTCCATCCTCAGGAGTATTGGGAAGACCTGCATGCCTCTGCATATTGGGCTAGTCACATGTGAGGTCCCATAGCATGAGTGAGATCATAAAAAAAAATGGGAAGACCCAGGAAGCTGAGCTTTAGATAAAACCCTAGAGGGGCAATTTAGAGGCCAAAAGCTTTCATGTTGAATACAAACACAAACTATTGAAACCTCAGGGTCAAAATGAATACACAGAAGTAAGACAGACGTGAGATCAGAGAAAAAATAAAGTGGGAAAACAAAGGAGAGTCTTTGGCTTCAGGTTATTGCAATACTGGTTTGATTGCCTGCTGCCTGCTATGTGGATCTAGATCAGGATCAATTCTAGATATTCCTTCTCCTTTTATTTTCTAGAAATACCAATATACATCCTTTACTACTTTGCTGTATCTAAATTTGAGATAGATCGCTGAAGGAATGTACCATTTCTCAAAACACATGTGATGTAAAAAAGCAAATGCCTTATCAGCAGCATAATTTTACTACAGCATTGGAGAGAATCCTGGATGATGTCCTGTCTTGCAATCCCTGGTGATTTAATTATATGGCCTTTATATCATTTATGATGAAAAGTTGTAGAGCTCTGCTCCCCAAGGTAAGCCCAATGTTTGAAGCAAATATGTAAAATTTTACCACATTCAATTAGTCCAGGGTTTAGGATCTCTTTCTACTTTTAAAGCTCTCCTCTTGTATACAGTTCTTCCAACAACTCATTCAGGACCACGAGTTCAGCTTTTATATTGAATTCTCACTGATAATATGTTCTTTAAGTCTCTCTAATAATTATTCAGTTTCCCATCTGGAAAGACAACCTGTCTGTAATAATTTGAAAACAATTTTTGTTGAAGACTGTTTTTAGGAGGTAACCATATATTCAGCAAAGGGAAAACAAGTGTACAAAGGATACAGAAAGGCAGATAATCCCAACTGTGGCCCTATTCTGGACTTCTGTGGTTAGAAAAAGATCATTGAGGAAATCTTCTTCAGTTTGTTGCTCTGGGGATCCATCCTCTATCACTAGATTCTTTGTTAGTTAAGCTCAAAAAATATTTATTGAGTGCTATTGTTAGCTATGTGCTCTTTACTCTGAGGGAGGGTTTGCAAAGCCAGAAAAGGGGATGGGAGGGAGGAGAGGAGATAAAAGGCAGCTGAGCAGGCAAAACGGGGAAGGTTTGCAAGCCTAAAAGGGGGATGTGACTAAAAAGAAAGACATCTCAAGGACTAGCCGTCTGCTACAGCACAACTTCTTCCCAAACTTCAAGGACTTGCTGTATACTGCGATTATTGTTTGACTGCCCCCCCCACTCCACTCCCTCCTCCCAACCCACTATAAAAAACTCACTAGACCCCATTTCTGTGTGGACGCCCTTTTCGGCCTCCACCCACCTGCACCCAGATGCTCAAATAAACAATTCTTTTTATCTTTGGGCTTCACGTGTTTTCCTCTCGGCTCCAACCTAACAGCACTGTTTTAGGTATGTAATTAAAATGTATAAAGAAGTATAAGACACAAGTCTATCCAAGGAACTTCTAAATATGTTTTTGGGAAAAAAAACTTAAAAAACAAATCAGAGAAAGATAATCAGACTCCATAAACACATATACGAGATTGTGTGGTATAAGCAATTGCTACATGCTTTGGGAGGAAGAATAATGCCAAAGATCACGCTAGATGAGCTAGAGAAGCTCTGAGTCATTATTGACCTTGAAATAGGTCCAATAAAACAAAACGTAGTACAGGTATTTGGCATTCTGCATAGAGGAGCAGCAGCCTCAAAATAATGAAAAGCAATAATGTTCTTTCCCAAATAGTACTACATGTAATCAGAAATCCAGATAACCCATGCATAAGTGGACCTGAAACAGATAGAGACCGCTATAAATCATGAAGTAACCAAAGTGAAAATGATAGGAGAGGGTCTAGAAGAGTCTATAGAAACAATCCCATCCCTACTCACTGCTCCACAGTGCAATAACAGAAAGCCATTGAAGCAGTCAGAGGCAGCTAACAGGATGTGGAAGAAGTAAATCTCCTTAGATTGTAGCCTCATTTTCTGGATCTCTACAATTTGATTTAAAAAAAAATAAAATGAAGACTAAAAAATTATTGCAAAACTGGGGATGGTTTTGAAATGTTCACACAATCTCCATAATGAAGTTACTGTTCTAAAACAGACTGGTATGGGATAGAGGAAGAACCATATGCAGAAGATGAAGACCTAATGCAACAAGAAAATAGAAAGTCAAAAGGAAACTAGTTCTTGCTTTGAGAGTACATGTACTAACATTGAAATGATACAGAGAATATTAGCATGACCCCTGCACAAAGATAACATGCAAATTCATGAAGCATTCCATATTTTTCTACTACCATAAAAACGTGAAATTATAGAACTCATTGGTGGGGCAGATACACAAATGAGAAAAAGAAGGGAATCAAATGTTATCACCACAGAAAACCACCAAACTGCAAAGATAGAGGGAGAAAAGAACAAAGAATATATAAAACAACCAGAAAATAATTTACAAAATGACAGGAGTGAGTACTCACCTATAAATAACAATCTTGAATGAAACAGTTTAAATTACCCAATTAAAAGAAATAGACTGCCTGAATGGATTAAAAATAAAAAGACCCAGCTATACACTGTCTACAAGAAACTCATTTCACCTGAAAAGACACACATAAACTGAAAGTGAAGGAATGGAAAAAGATATTTCACAGAAATGGAAACCAAAAGTAAACAGGAGTAGTTATATTTATATCAGATAAAATAGAACTTAAGTCAAAAACTGTAGAAAGAAATAAAGAAGGTTATTATATAATTATAAAGGGATCAATTCACCAACAGTATATAATAATTATAAATATATATCCACCCAACACTGGAGCACCAAAAATATAAAGCAAATATTATTATAGCTAAATGGAAAGATAGGTCCCAATACAAAATAGGTGGGGACTTCAGTACCCCAATTTCAGAATTGAACAAATCATCTAGACAGAAAGTCAACCAAGAAACATCAGAGTTAAACTGTACTACAGACCATATGGACCTAATAGACATTTACAGAACAGTTTATTCAGCAACTACAGAATACACATTCTTCTTATCAGAAGATAAGAAGATGGAACAATCTCCAAGATAGACCATATGTTAGGCCACAAAGTAAGTCTCAACAAATTAAAAAAAAAAATCATATCAAGTATGTTTTCAGACCACAATGGAATAAAACTAGAAATCAATACCAAGAGGAGCTTTAGAAATTGTACAAGGACATAGAAATTATCATGCTCCTGAATAACCAATGGGTCCAAGAAGAAATTAGGAAGGAAATCAAAATGTTCTGAAACAAACAAAAATAGAAACAAACATACTAAAACCAATGGCTTACAAAAAAAGTGGTAATAAGACAGAAATTTACAGCAAAAAAAATTGCCTACATCAAAAAAAGAAGAAAAGTCTCAAATCAATAACCTAACAATGCACCTCAAGGAACTAGAAAAGCAAGCGCAAACCAAACTCAGAATTGGTAGAGAAAAGAATAAATATCAGAGCAGAACTAAACAAAATAGAGACTAAAAAAAATACAAAAAAATAAAAAAAAAACTTTTTTTTAAAAATAAATAAAATTGACAAAGCATTAGGCAGACTAAGAAAAAAGAAGAGATCCAAATAAATAGAATCAGACAGAAAAAAAAAACGACATCACAAATAATACCACAGAAATACAAAGAATTATTACAGACTATTATGAACAACTATACACCAACAAATAGGAAAACCTAGAGGAAGCAAATTAATTCCTGGACATATATAACGAAGATTGAACTGAGAAAAAATAGAAAATCTGAATAGAACAATAACAAGCAGTGAGATCAAATCAGTAATAAAGAGTCACAAACAAAAGCCCAGAATTGGATGGCTTTACTGTGAATTTCACCAAATTATTAAAGAAGAAATTTGCAATTTTTTTCAAACTATTCCAAAAAAGTGAAGAAGAGGGAATACTTCCTACCTCATTGTACCAGGCCAGCATTACCTGACAGCAAAATCAGACAAGAACACAAAAACAAAAAGAAAACTACAGTATCCCCAATGAACATAGATGCAAAAATCCTCAACAAAATATTAATACTAGCAAACTGAATGCAAAAACATATCAAAAAGGTAATGCACCTTGATTAATTGGGATTTATCCCAGGGATGCAAGAATGGTTCAACATACATAAATCAATAAACACAATATATTACATCAACAGAATGATGGGCAAAAACCATATAATTATTTCAATAGATACAGAAGAAGCATTTGCTTAAATTGAACATCCCTTCATAATAAAAACTCTCAACAAATTAAGCATAGAAGAAACATACCCCAACACAACGAAGTCCGTATATGACAAACCCACACCTAACATCACGTTGAATGGGGAAAAGCTCAAAGTCTTTCCTCCAAGAAATAGAACAAGACAAGGATGCCCACTTTCACCACTTTTATTCAACAAAGTACTAGAAGTCCTAGCCAGAGCAATTGGTCATGAGAACAAAACAAAGGGCATCCTAATTGGAAAAGAGGAAGTCCAATTGTCCTTGTTTGTAGATGACATGATTATATATAGAGAAACCCAAAGATGCTACCAAAAAACCCTTAGAATTGATAGACAAATTCAGTAACATTCCAGGATACAAAATCAACTATAAAAGTCAATGGCATTTCTATACACCAATAATGAACTAGCTGAAAAAGAAATTAAGAAAGAAATCCCATTTACAATAGCTACACAAAAAATAAAATGCCTAGGAATAAATTTAACTGGGAGGTGAGAGACCTCTACAGTAAAAACTACAAAACACTGATGAAAGAAATTGAGAAGGACACAAACAAATAGAAGCACATCTCATGCTCATGGATTGGAAGAAGAATTAATATTGTTAAAATGACCATGCTACCCAAAACAATCTATAGATTCTATGTAATCTCTATTGAAATACCAATGACTTTCTTCACAGAAAGAGAAAAACCAATCCTAAAATTTGTATGGAACCACAAAAGACCCTGAATAATCAAAGCAACACTAAGCAAAAAGAACAAAACTGAAGTCATTGTACTACCTGACTACAAAATATACTACTAAGCTATAGTAATTAAAACAGCATGGTATTGGTATAAAAACAGAGACATAAGCCAATGGAAGAAAATAGAGAATCCAGAAATAAATCCACATATTTACAGTCAATTGACTTTTAAAAAGGTGCCAATGCATACATTGGGGAAATGATATCCTCTTCAATAGATAGTGGTAGAAAAAGTGGATATGCATATGCAGAAGAATAATACTAGACCCCTATCTATTACCATATACAAAAACCAACTCAAAATTAATTAAAGACTTAAACTATAAAACTATTAGAAGAAAACACAGAGGAAACACTTCAGGATATTGGTCTAGGCAAAGAATTTATGACTAAGTGTGGAGGCTCAAGCAACTTCATCTTAGATGCTAATCCACCATGTTGACTTCTGATTAACCCTAGCTCCAGGAATGTCTCCAAGATTTCTACTTTATCTACTGATTACTGTAAATTCTGCCCTGAGTCAAATCTCTTCTTAAGCACTTATACCCTTTCCCTGTGGTATATAAACCCTAAGTCTGGGGATAATGGTGCAGGAATCTACTGTCTCACAGCTGCCTGAGACATGGCTTCTGTTCGTAAGCCCCTATTAAGTGCTTCTTTCTGAGTAACTGGATTTGTCGGCCTCTTTCTTGGACCTTTCAGCTCCCTCAGCCTTTGGAGCAGGTTTGCATAGACCTGCTCACTGTGGAACAATAAGTCTTCAAAAGCATTGGGAACAAAAACGAAGATAGACAAATGTGGCCATATTAAACTAAAAAGCTTCTGCACAGCAAAGGAAATAATCAACAGAATGAAAAGAAAGCCTGGAGTATGGGAGAAAATATTTGCAAACAATTCATCTCACAAGGAACTAACATCCAGAATACACCAGGAGCTTAACATAAAAAAAAGTTAATAATAATTTTATTAAAATGTAGCCAAAGGATCTAAATAGACTTTTCTCAAAAGAAAACATACAAATGACCAAAAAATATAGGAAAAAAGTACTCAACGTCATTAATCATCAGGGAAATGCAAACCAAAACCACAATGAGATTCTCACCCCAGTTAGAATGGCTATTATCAAAAAGACAAAAAATAACGAATGCTGGTAAGGATTTGGAGAAAAGAGAACTTTTATACCCTATTGGTGGGAAGATAAATTAGTACAATCATTATGGAAAGCAATATGGAGGGTTCTCAAAAAACTAAAAATAGAACTACCATATGACTCACCAGTCCCAGTACTGGGTATTTATCCAAAGGTAAAGAAATAAGTATATCAAAAGGATACTTGTGCCACCATGTTTATTGCAGCACTACTCACAATAGCAAGATATGGAATCAACCTAAAGGTTCATCAGTAGATGAATGCATAATGAAAATATGATACATATACAATGAAATACTAATCAGCAAGAAGCTAATTATTGGGTACAAATATATGGTTTAATAGAAGAAAAAAGACCTAGTGTTCAATAGAGGTCATGTTAGGGACTATGGTTTCGTAGTCTATGGTATATTATTAAATTTTAGAAGAGAAAACTAATTCAATATTTCAACATAAGAATAGACAATTATAATTATGTGTATATCCATACACGATTTGATCTTTATAATTATAATGCATAAATTATCACAATACTCCATACTTTACATATTATTGAAATCCATAAAAAATTGTTAAAAAAAATGAAATCCTGTCATTTTCAGCAACATGGATGAATCTGGAGAATATCATGTTAAGTGAAATACGTCAGGTACAGAAAGATAAATGCTGCACACACTCACTCATATTTGGGAGCCAGAAAAGTTTAGCTCATGGAAGTAGAGAGTAGAATTGTGATTATTAGAGGCTGGGAAGAATGGGTGGGGTGAATAGGGAGAGGTTGGTTAATGAATATAAAGTTACAGCCCTGCAGATCCATTCTGGTGTCTGCAGCACTGTAGGTGATTA
Organism: Daubentonia madagascariensis; assembly: GCA_023783475.1. NCBI lineage: Eukaryota > Metazoa > Chordata > Mammalia > Primates > Daubentoniidae > Daubentonia > Daubentonia madagascariensis. Next base: position 11,939,899 of record JAKFHU010001436.1, read on the forward strand.
TGGTTAACTATATTTACTGTATATTCTGAAAAGCTAGAGAGATAATTTGAATTTTCCCAACAAGAAATGTAAGTGTTTGAGATGGTGGATTTTACTAATTAACCGATTTGGTCATACCATTGTATACATTATGAAATATCACTTCTGTCCCATAAATAATGTAATTATTATGTACAACGAAATTTTTTTTTAAAAAAGATAGGTCCTATCTTTGGCTATTACATGTATCAATTGGTGATATGAATAAGATTGAGGTCAACTCTATATCAATGTATTTATAACTTTGTAGTTTTATATTTAAATTTTAATAGTGCTATTCAATTGGATAATTATAACTTCATTTGGGTTGGCTCTTCTTGTCTTGTGCCATGTTCACTCTGTCACCCCAGGTAGGCAGTGGCGTAATGGTCTACTTTCTATAAGACTGGGTCTCGATCCTCCTGCCCAGGCGTCCTGAATCTGGACACAGGCGCGCCCTGGTCCCAGTGATTGTTCGATTTTTAGTCAGACAGGGCCTGCTCTTTGCTCAGTGATTCTTAGTTCCTGACTAAGCAGTGCTCCCCTTTGCTACACAAGAAGCTTGAAATTGGTGAACCCAGCCCATTTCTAATATTCGGGTTGTTTAACAGTGGCAGAAAAGTTAAAACAAATAAAAACAAACCTTTTAGACAATCATACATATGCAGGGCTTATTAACAGTAAGTGTGCCACATATTATCTAAGCTAATTTTCTAAAAAAGAAAAAATGAAGAAAACTATTTTTCTTCAACTATTTTTCATTTTTTCTTTAAAAAAATTATTTCTCGGGAGAAACTTATAACAGCTTAAATGCTATTGCTTTTCTTAAGAGGATTCTAGAAATTCTTATCTTATACTGTTTTCACTGATAGCAGAAGCACTAGATACTTCAAAAGAGCTTTTTGTTATGATATTTTTCTTTTTATATTAAATTCCAGAAAGACTTATATATTTCATATAATCATTGATACTCATGAGTGCCAAGACATTCCTAAAGGTGACTAGTCTTGAAAACAGGTCAGTTTTTACCTGTGATTCTAATTCACCATGGGCCTTTCAAATCAGTGTGTTTAATTTATCTGTCTTTCCCTACCGTTTTTTCTCTATTATCAATTATCAGGTGTAATTTCAACGGCTATCAGAGGAGCACTGAAAAATATTTTTTATACTTTAAATTCCTCAGATGGTTTGAAAGAAATATATAATTCCTGAATAGGTCTCTTGAAAATTAACCAATTCCATTTAATATATAAATTTGACAACTAAACTAGATCAATAAACCTGCATCTAGAGTAGGTTACTTTGCCCGAAGACTTCTTTTAAAAATCATGGCAAGAATAGTGTCTGGCCGTTTGGACTTTTTTCTCTTCACAGGACCAGTAGTTTTTTGCAGGGAGAGAGGATTCATGAAATTTAATGGCAGCTCATCATAAATTTATCAAAAATACCAAGTTTTTCTGAGAAAAAGGCCATAGGAACCCAATTCAAATGTTCAGTTTTTTAAAGAAAAAGTATGAAAAAAATTTTCAATGACATCTTTATTTCATGAAGTCTAATTGATGTGCTACTTTTAGTGCATGGTATTCTTCAGAATCATGATACTCTTACTCATTTACTCCTTATGTATTAGATGATTATTGAATGACTACTGTGAACAAAACGTTACAAATATGTACCTATTCTTTAACCCTTGGGCTAACAGTACACAACAGTGAATTAAGGCAGGAACTGTACTTGTTCTTAATATGGAATTCTATTTATTATTCACCTCTGCCAAACATTAAAAATATTTACTCTGTAGAGCATCACAAGTAAATACTTGATTGGTTTCAGAAGTCTAAAGTCTGATGAGATATACAGAAAATAAAGACATGTACAGCTTTACTTCATTATACACTATATAAAAATGTGGATAAGGATATCTTGATAGAGAGATGAGAGTTAGAATGATGGTGTTCAACACACTGTCCTGTGTGCTTTAAATTGCAATATAAGGGAAATAAATATTGCACACAATTCTTTTGGGGAAAAGATAAGGGGACTTGATCCCATAATATAGCACTTTTCTTGAGCTACAGTTAAAAGACTGAAGGTAGACAGAAAAGGGAGAGATATGTAGGGAATATAAATGAGGTAAAACCTGGTTTTGTAAAATGATATTTAAGAGAGAATGTGCAGTGCTATGTCCACAGATTCCAAGTAAGGACTGTCTGTGCACATTTCTGCCTCTCTTGTTTCCCAAGAGAAAGGATTACATGCTGAAAAGCTGACAAGAGAAGAAGTATTTGGGAATTTGGTGCTTTTATCTTAAAATAATATCTAAGAGAAATGGAAAGGCTGTTTTTTTATCTGCACAAAAGCAAATTTTAAAGATTACTTTTTATCCTCTTGGTGATATTGCCATAGGCTTTAATTAAATATTTCCCGCACCCCCCCACTCACCCTTTACACTTACGACTAAGAATGCTTGAGAAAGAATGAAAGTCCACGGAACAGGTCACAATTTTAAAGCTCCTCTGACTCTTATTCATAACGTGTTAAAAATAAAAATCTGGAAGGGGATCTAATTCACATAAAACACATAATGCCTACTGCAAGAAAGGGAGGGAAACCAAAGTCAGCCATGGTCAGCATCAGAGTCACTATATCCCAGGGAATAAGATCACATTAAATATCATCTTTCCTTTCTGTTGCAGTGTGAGAAGTTTAGGTTAGTTCTAGTACAAGATCTTAAAAAAGAAGCAGCACTTGGCTGGAATATACGAGGGCTATCTGGAAAATACCCAGCCATGTAACCGTTCTTGTTATATTAACGATGGCTGGATACTTTCCAGACAGCCCTCGTAAGTAGCTCACAAAAACACACTATATAGTCTCCCTCAAAGATTGAGAGAGCCCACCAGTAAACTGCAGGGTCTCAGCCATTTTTCTACATCTTACGTCTTCGAAAATTTTCGGTCTTGAAGGGGTCAATTTGCTCTCAAGTATTTTTTCTCTATGCCTAGACATTGGTTCGCAAATTTGAATTTGCAAGAAGAGAATACCTTCCTACGATTTTCTTTTCCTTCAATTATGGTCACAGTTCTGCTAAAATGTGTGTGCCCTTGTCCAAACCCCAGTGGGACTGATACTTTTGGACAATGGAGATAGCAAGGCAGTCAGTTAAGTTGAGGCATAGTTAAAATCTTGAGTGTGTGCACGTGTGTGTGTGTTTGTGCAGGTGCTGGTGGAGAAGCTCTTTTTAGCACAGTTATTTAATCAATATGACTAAGGCATAGAATGTTTATTAAAATCAGTGTTTCAGTGATGGCATTTGCAGCCTGTCTGACTTTAGGCATTACTTGTCACCCTAGTGTGACTTCGATGACTATTACACTTGTGGTAATAATGATAGCTAACAATTATCTATAGCTTTCTAAGTGCTAAATACTGTTTTAAGCACTTTATACATTATCTCACTTAAGATCTGTAACAGCCCATGAGCTAGCTACTAATTATTATTAGCATTTCAATTTCATAGATGAGGAAACTGAAGCATAACCAAGTTCACTGACTTGCTCCAAGTTGCAAAGCTCGTATATAGGTGAAGTCAATATTTGAATGTAGCTATGGTTGTAACCACTATAACATTCTGTCTATTCCTTCAGTACTTCAGTGTCTATATCCAGTGTTGTTCTCTGATTAACACCCTTAGCACCCGTTCCTCTTTTCCTTTCTCCCTCCCTTCGTTTCCTTCTTCACCCCTCCCCCTTCCTTCCTTCCTGCCTATTATAAATATATACATATTCATGTTGTATATGCACATATACTCTCTATCTGTGTGTGTATTGATGTAGTAATAACTGGCAAAGATTCCCCTTAGGAAAAGGAAAATTTTGTATGTATATATGGAGTTAGCTGTTAGGCCTAAGCTATACTTGGAAATGGAAATAACTGTTTTACATAAGACAAGGGAAGGGATCTTTAATTGTCCTTAATGATTTTGACATCAAGAAAGAGGGGAAGATGAGAGAAGTGAGAGGGAGTTGGGGCAGTGAACCAGCAAGACGGTGAACTACCCATGTTCCAAAATGTGAGTACCACCCCAGGTTCCCTCCAAAATGTTCCATAATATCTACCAAAAACAATAAAAAAACAACTCAAGGCAAGCGGATTTCTAGTGGAAATGGATCAAGGATCTGAACTGCGCGTCCAGGGTTCTATGGGGTGCAAACAAGACGACCTGGAGCATAAGAAAATAAGTCAAAGGGATGAAAGTTTGTGGAAGGCTTTTTCTTTTCAAATACCAATAGAATAGTGTTGAGTCAACTTTGACCTCATCTCCAAAAATTCAGGCCCTGATCAACATCATAGTTTCCCTCTCTTCTTCCTTTCCTTCCTTCCTGCCTTTTTTCCTATCATTTTCCTTCATTTTTCTCTTATTCTTTTCTTGTTTCCTCCTTTTCTTCCTCCTCTCTCTCTCTCTCTGCCCCCTCTGTTTCTCTCTTCTCTGGTTTAACAAATAATTTGAATTGTTTTTAAAAATACATGAAATATAACTAAAATTTTAAGTAGACCCTTAAAGCTGAGAAAACTCCAGATTAAATAGGAAACAAGACAAAGGTTAAGATGTATCCACAGATACACTGGTTATAAAAATATTTTTACAAGTTATGCTAAAGTTATGCCATAAATTTTAATGTGAGCTGCCTCTTGGCTAAAGCAATAAAGGGAAATAAGTGGTTATAAGATTCATATTCAACCTAAAGAAATCGTGTATCATTTCTTGAAATAGATACATTTTATTTTTAGTACTTTTCTTAACAGTGGTTTGTTTGATCATGGGAAGTTGCATAATTTTCCTGTTTTTTCATGTGACATGTTAGAAAGCCAATGCTTCCCTGAGGTTTTGCCACGTAGGCCAAGGTGACTAGCCTCTTACAGTTTTGAGGAAAATTTCCATTCCCATATATGTCCTAGCCCATGCCTGATTTCAGGGCCAGAAAGGACAGATACTCTGATTGTTGGAGGCTCTTTAAAACTTTAAGACAGTTACTTTGTTTAGCTTTTCTCCTCAGGATGTGTCACCACTATTTCATCTCTTGAGCTTTTAGTATGCATGGACTGAAAGTCTAATTCTATGTTTAAATCTTTGTTGATATTTTTAATCCATTTTCAGTGTTGGAAGTCTTTACCAGAAAAGACTTCTGTGGCAAACATAGTATCAGATGAGCAAATGTCAGCTTTCTTTACAGTGACTAGGTTCTCAGTCTACAGCTGGAAATAAAGAACATATTGTTTTAGATATTTAGAGGCCAAAGTAATAACTGCATGGTGTAAAAATGCAGTAAGAAATAAATCTCATCAATATTTTTTTTACCAAGAAACAAAATTTAGAATCTCACATGAGCTTTCTATAAAGCCATTATGCTTGTGTGCTAGGTAATATTGCCACCACAGCACTTCTTGATAGTTTATGGGAATTCTCCACAATCTTAAATTCCTTCAACTTAAATTGCACTTCAAAGTTTCATTCATATCCAGTAAAAATGATATAGTTAGGTGTTCAACTGGGAATGAATTATTCATTAACGCAGATAATGGCGTTAGTGCTCAACCAAGGAGCTATAACATTAGCATAAAGATTTCCCAGTGCCACGTTAATTGTTAAAATTGAAAACAAGCACAAAAGATATTCAGTCAGATATCTTTTTTGTTAAATTAAATAAACTAAAGTCTTTTATGGTAACCTTTATATTAGATTTTTAGCTATGCTACTGGGGTTTATAAACCATTTGATCTTATTTATTAATGATAGTAGTGCAAGAAAAGTGCCTCTATGCAGACTTAACAATAGTTTAGAGTGGTGGTTTGGATTTTTTGGAGGTCTTATGTAAATTCCACAAATGGAGTATTTGGAGAAAAAAATAATCTATGTACATGTGTATCATTTTATTTATTTTGTCCCTGAAAGATGTTGATTTGTAAGTGGTGGCTTATAAATGCTTTGATTGAAATTTATAAAAAAAAAAATCAAATAGTAATTTGTTCAATAAAGATGTCCTGATTGAAGCCTACAAAATATATTATTGATTCAAAATGTCATGTTTATTTATTTATTTTTTTTAATTTATTTTTTTATTTTCAGAATATCATGGGGGTACAACACTTTGGCCATACACATTGCCCCTGTTCTGCCCATGTCAGAGCCAAAATCGTGGTCATCTCCCAAACTGTGCTCCCCACATCCATTCAGTGAGAGTTTTTCCCATCCCTTCCACCCCCCTCCCACCCGCCCGCCCTCAGATGAATGTTCTTGCCCTGTGTGATGTAAGTGTTCATCAGTTAGTACCAGTTTGATGGTGAGTACCAGTGATGCTTGTTTTTCCAATCCTGTGACACTTCGCTTCGAAGAATGGGTTCTAGCTCCAACCAGGAAAATACCAGATGTGTTAATTCACTGTTGTTCCTTATTGCTGAGTAATACTCCATGGTATACATATACCACATTTTATTGATCCACTTGTGTATTGATGGGCACCTTTGTTGTTTCCACAACTTTGCAATTGTGAATTGTGCTGCTATGAACATTCGAGAGCAGATGTCTTTATTATAAAATGTCTTTTTTTCTTTTGGATAAATACCCAGTAGTGGGATTGCTGGGTCAAATGGTAATTCTACTTTTAATTCTTTGAGGTATCTCCATATTCTTTTCCATAGAGGTTGTACTAATCTGCAGTCCCACCAGCAGTGTATGAGTGTTCCTATCTGTCCACATCCCCGCCAACATTTGTTATTTGGGGATTTTTTGATATGAGCCAATCTCACTGGAGTTAAGTGATATCTCATTGTGGTTTTGATTTGCATTTCCCTGATGATTAGAGAAGTTGAGCACTTTTTTATATGTTTGCTGGCCATCATTCTGTCTTCTTTGGAAAAGTTTCTGTTCATGTCCTTTGCCCATTTTTTAATAGGGTTGTTTGATTTTTCTTGTTGATTTTCCTAAGTTCTGTATAGATTCTGGTTATCAGCCCTTTATCAGAGGTGTAGCATGCAAATATTTTCTCCCATTCTGTAGGTTGTCTGTTCACTCTAGTGATAGTTTCCTTGGCTGTGCAGAAGCTTTTCAATTTGATCAGGTCCCATGTATTTATTTTTGTTGCTGCTGTGATTGCTTTGGGAGTCTTCTTCATAAATTCTTTGCCTAGGCCAATGTCCGTAAGAGTTTTTCCAACGTTTTCTTCGAGAATTCTTATGGTTTCATGTCTTAGGTTTAGATCTGTTATCCATTGTGAGTTGATTTTTGTGAGAGGTGAGAGGTGTTGGTCCAGTTTCAGTCTTCTACATATGGCCATCCAGTTTTCCCAGCACCATTTGTTGAATAGGGAATCTTTTCCCCAGTGTACGTTTTTCTGGAATTTGTCAAAGATCAGGTGACTGTATGAGGTTGGTTTTATATTTGGGTTCTCAGTCCTGTTCCATTGGTCTACGTGTCTGTTCTTGTGCCAATATCATGCCGTTTTGGTTACTATAGCCTTGTAGTATAGTTTGAAGTCTGTTAGACAGATGCCTCCCAATTTGTTCTTTTTGCTTAAGATTGCTTTGGCTAGACGGGGTCTTCTCTGGTTCCACACAAAGCGTAGAATTATTTTTTCTAGATCGGCAAAAAATGATGTTGGTATTTTGATAGGGATTGCATTGATTCTTTAAATTAATTTAGGTAGCAAAGCCATTTTTACTATGTTGACTCTGCCTATCCAAGAGCATGGTAGGGCTTTCCATCTATTTACATCCTCTGCAATTTCCTTTCTCAGTGTTTCATAATTCTCTCTCTATAGGTCTTTGACCTCCTTAGTTAGATATGTTCCTAAATATTTAATTTTCTTTGTTGCTATTGCAAAAGGTATAGCATCTTTAATTTGTTTCTCGGCTTGATTGTTATTAGCATATATGAAGGCTATGGATTTGTGTGTATTAATTTTGTATCCTGAGACTTTGCTGAATTCATTTATCAATTCCAGCAATCTCTTGGTTGAATCTTTGGGGTTTTCTATGTATAATATCATATCATCTGCGAATAGTGAAATTTTGACCTCTTCTGCCCCTATCTGGACGCCCCTGATTCCTCTGTCTTGTCTAATTGCTGTGGCCAGGACTTCCAGCACTATGTTGAAAAGAAGTGGAGATAGTGGGCACCCTTGTCTGGTGCCAGTTTTAAGGGGAAATGCCTTCAATTTTTCCCCATTCAGTATGATATTGGCTGTGGGTTTATTGTATATGGCTTTAATAGTTTCTAGGAATGAGCCATCTATGCCTATATTGTTCAGAGTTCTTATCATAAAAGGGTGCTGGATTTTGTCAAAAGCCTTTTCTGCATCTATTGAAAGGATCATATAGTCTTTGTTCTTGTTTTTATTTATATGGTGAATTACATTTATAGATTTGCGTATGTTGAACCACCCCTGCATCTCGGGAATAAAGCCCACCTGATCGTGATGGATTATTTTTTTGATGTACATTTGAATTCGGTTTGCAAGGATTTTATTGAGAATTTTTGCATCTATATTCATAAGGGATATTGGTCTGTAGTTTTCTTTTTTTGTTGTGTCCTTTCCTGGCTTTGGTATCAAAGTGATATTGGCTTCGTAGAATGAGTTTGGGAGGATTCCATCCTTCTGGATATTTTCAAATAATTTCTGCAGTATAGGCACCAGTTCTTCTTTGTAGGCTTGGTAGAATTCAGGTGTGTACCCATCTGGTCCGGGACTTTTTTTTGTGGGTAGATTTTTAATTACTGCTTCAATTTCGGTGCTTGATATTGGTCTGTTTAGAAATTCTGTTTCTTCCTGGTTGAGCCTAGGGAGGTAGTGTGTTTCTAAGAATTTGTCCATTTCTTCCACGTTTTCGTGTTTGTGGGCATAGAGATTTTTGTAGTATTCAAAGATGATGTTTTGTATTTCCATGGTATCAGTTGTGACTTCTCCTTTTTCATTTCTAATTGAGCTTATTAGAGTCCTTTCCTTTCTGCTTCTGGTCAACCTGGCAAGTGGCCTGTCTATTTTGTTTATCTTTTCAAAGAACCAACTTTTCGTTTCATTGATCTTCTGTATCGTTCTTTTGTTCTCGATTTCATTTAATTCTGCTCTGATTTTGATTATTTCTTTTCTTCTGCTGGCTTTAGGATTGCTTTGCTCTTCCTTTTCCATTTCCTTAAGATGATTCATTAGTTTACTGATTTGTGACTTTTCTGTCTTTTGGATGTGAGAATTTAGGGCAATAAGTTTTCCTCTCAGGACTGCTTTTGCTGTATCCCACAGATTATGGTAACTTGTGTCCCCATTATCGTTTAATTCGAAGAATCTTTTGATTTCAATTTGAATCTCCTCCTTGACCCAATAATCTTTCAGCAATAGATTGTTTAGTTTCCAAGTTTTTGGAGGAAGATGTGAGTTTCTGTTGGAATTGATATCTAATTTTATTCCACTGTGGTCTGAAAAGATACATGGTATGATTTCTACTTTTTTGAATTTGTTTAGATCTGTTTTGTGGCCTAGGATGTGGTTAATTTTAGAGAAAGTTCCATGAGCTGATGAGAATGTAATGTATATTCAGTGTTATTTGGGTGGAGTGTTCTGTAGATATCTGTTAGGCCCAAATGTTCTATAGTCCTGTTTAGGTCTTTTATTTCTCTATTTGTTTTTTGTTTAGAGGATCTGTCCAGTTCCGTCAGTGGGGTGTTGAAGTCCCCTGCTAGTATGGCATTGCTGCCTATTATGTTGTCTAGATCTAGCAGTATTTGCTTTATGTATCTGGGTGCTCCTGTGTTGGGTGCATAAATGTTTAGGATTGTGAAATTCTCTTGTGAGATTTTTCCCTTCACCACTATATAGTGTCCATTTTTGTCCTTCTTTACTTTTATTGCTTTAAAGTTTATGTCATCTGAAATGAGGATGGCTACTCCAGATTTCTTTTGGTTTCCATTAGCCTGAAAAATTGTATTCCATCCTTTCACCTTGAGTCTGAATGCGTCTTTGTGTGTAAGGTGTGTTTCCTGAAGACAACAGATACTTGGTTTGTATTTTTTAATCCATTCAGCCAGCCTATGTCTCTTCAATGGGCAGTTCAAGCCATTTACATTTATTGAGAGAATTGATATTTGGGGTAAATTTCTGATTATTCTGTTGGGTGGTATCTTTTGTTTTACCTCTTGCGTCATTGTGGAATCTGGTTTCTGGGGTTTTAGCCTTTGCATAATTTTACATAGGTGGGTGTCTGTTGCTCTGTTTAGTGTATAATGCAGGCCTAAGCATTTCTTGCAAGGCCGGTCTGGATTTTGCAAATTCTATCAGTGATTGCTTATCTGGAAAGGTCTTTATTTCTCCCGCATATAAGAAGCTTAGTTTGGCAGGATACAGAAATCTGGGTTGACGTTTGTTTTGTTTTAGGAGATTGATGATGTCTCCCCATTCCCTTCTGGCTTGTAAGGTTTCAGCTGAGAAATCTGCAGTTAATCTGATCGGTTTCCCTTTGTAGGTTACGTGTTCTTTTCGTCTTACAGCTCTGAGGAGTGCCTCTTTTGTGTTTACTTTGGTCAGTCTAATAATTATGTGGCGTGGTGAATGCCTTTTCACGTTGAGTCTCCCAGGAGTCCTGTGTGCTTCTTGTACTTGGATATCGAGATTTCTGGCTAAGCCATGGAAATTTTCCTCTATTATTCCTTCAAATAAATTTTCCAGCCCATGCAATTTTTTTCCTCTCCCTCAGGGATACCTATGATCCTTATGTTTGGCCTCTTTACATAATCCCACATTTCTTGTATGCTTTTTTCCTGCCTCTTGTTTTTGTGTTCTTTCTCTTTGGCTGATTTATTTAGCACATAGGAGCTGTCTTCTAGCTCTGAAATTCTTTCCTCTGCATGGTCCAGCCTATTCTTAAGGCTTTCCACTGTGTTTTGTAGATCCTTGAATGCTTCTTTCATTTCTAGGATTTCTATTTGATTTTTCTGTAATATTTCTATTTCTTTGGAGAATTTTTCATTCATTTCTTGCATTTTTCTTGTGGTTTCTTTGTGCTGGGATTCAATTTTCTCTTGAATTTCATTGAGCTTTCTTATAATCCATAAACAAAATTCCTCTTCTGTCATTCTACCCATTTCATTTGGGTTGGTATCCATTGCTGAGGAACTGATAATTTCTTTTGGGGGTGACTTTTCACTCTGATTTTTCATGTTCCCTGAGTTCTTTCGCTGGTTTTTTCTCATCCGGCCTCTTGGTCGAGAGCTGGGGGTGTTAGAGTTAGTTTATGGCCCTGTCACCAGGCCCATAATTATTGTTCCTTGGCAAAGCCAGGGAGAGAAGTAGTGGCCTGTATTGCCTTAGGTGTATTTTAGCAAGTTTGGTGGATCTTGAGTTAACTCTGACCTGTGGTCTTCTCCTCTTCCCAGTGGAGTGTGGTGAGAATGACCTCCCAGCTTGGGCTCTGAGCTAATGAATTGTACTTGAGGATATGAGTCCTCCGCTCCCTATTAGATAGGTATTCCGTTATGTCCGTGGCAGACTCTGATTCCCCAGTTGGGGTATGCAAAAGCCCTGTGCTTTGGGAGGGGCCTTGTAGCTCCTAGGGGTTACTTTGACCCTGCTCCTCCTGAGGTTCTGGTAGAAACACAATTTCTTTTGGCTGCAGTGTGAGAGCTGAGTTGGGAAAATTCTACACAGCTCAGAGGTTGCTCATCTAGCCACGTGTGTCTGCCCTTCTGATGTGTGTCTCCGCGTGATACTGGTTGATAGGGGGATCTCCAATTGTGCACCCCTTTTCCACCACTAGACCCCAAGGCGAGGCGGGTGGCCGTCTCTATCCCCAGCAGTCTCCACTGGGGGGATGTTTCCACGGGGTGGGGGGGAGTAGTGGCCGCTGGAAGCGCTCTTGGATGGCGTGAAATTCCCTATTGAAGTGGGCAGGATTATGGGGAGCTGCTCTGGTTCAGCCTGTGGCTCTTGAGGTATTTGGTTGTCATGGGAACCAGCAGTTATACCAAATGAGTCACTATAGCCAGCAACCTTCAAAATGAGCGATCTCTGGGGTACAGGAGGGCTGGGACCTGAAGGGGCGGGCACTAGGAGCAGCACGGAGCGGACTTGTCGGAGGCCAGAGCCGGGGTAGTGGAACCAGATGGATGAGCTGCAAACTGTTTCCAATACCCAAAGGTCCCGCCGCTACAGTTCCGGGATCTCGACCCACCTGGAACCCACGGATGCAGCTGTCCCTGGCCACCACAGGCAAAGCCTGTCTCGCCCCAGCAGAAGAGCCCCGGGCCGGGGCGGGGCGGAGCTAGAGACGCGGCTCACAGCTCCGCGCGGGCGGCTGTAAAGATGGCGGCCGCCGCCAGCCTGGTGCACAGCCGGGCTCTGATCGCGCCGGGAGCGCAGCTTTTCTCCACCGGCCGCGGCGGCAGTTGCTAGCAGCCTCTAAGGGCGTGTCCCGCTCCCCGTTAAACTCCTGGGCCCAGTCCCGCTGACTTCTAGTGGCGCAGTGCCGGCCTGCGGGTTCCCGCGCACTGTCCCGGGAAGCTGAATCTCGGTCCCCGCCCAGTTCCTCCCCAGCCCTCGGCAGTCTCTGTATATTGCAGCTGCGCGTTGTGTCTGGCTCTGGCTACTTCCTCCTCTCCACAGGGCTCGCCGTCCTGAGCAACCGCTCTGTCCCAACTCTGGGCTTGTCCCTGACTGCGTGTATGGGGAGGCGCGTAACCGCTTGGGGGGCTGGTCGCGCTGCGCCGACCTGGCGAGTGCGTCCTTCCCGCGCTCTGGGCTCTATTGTGCTCCGTGCGCCCTCCGATCTTTGTGAAAATTTTGTACCTGTTTTCTTGGTCTGGGCGTTCGGCGTTGTTTCTCTGTAATTCGCAGTGCTGTTTTCGGAGTGAGCGGTCCGTGCTCACAGGCAGCCGCTGGCGTTCTTCACCTCCTTCCCTGGGAGCGGTGCGGTGGGAGGACCCTATCACACCGCCATTTTTTCTGAAAAATGTCATGTTGAATACTTAATATATGCCAGATACGACATTAGACAGTGTGAGAGATGGAGAGAGAAATATGGCATAATTTATGCCCTTAAGGAAACCACAGTTTATTTGGGGAGAGAGGCAATTTCCAGGGGAAGGACCAGCTTCCCAGCCTATTCATGTTGCTATTGGCGAGGCTCCCCAAAAGAGAGAGAGAGAACACCAGAGTGGGCTCCCAAGTTGGACACCTACTTCCTACCACTGAATATTGGAAGAAACAACATAATACTTACAGCCACATCCTTTCACTACTAGAGTATTCTATTTTTGAGGGGTAAGTCAGTTAGTCATGCCCACACTCAAGGGGAGGGGATTATACAAAGGAGTGAATATTTGGAGATGGGGATCCTTGGGGACCCTTTTAGAGGCTGCCTTCCACAGGCTTGTATATCGTGCCAGTCAGTCCTTGCAAATTAGAGTGTAGCTATGTCAGACTTCCCCAAATACCAAGAAAAAATAAAGAGCCAACAAATGTTAAGTAACACAATAAACATTTTAAAAAAACAAATAATTAAACAAAAAATTAAAAGAAACCTGTAGCCTGGGAAGTTTTGGGGAAATTCCCATTCTGTCTAGCTAGATTCAGCCCAAGAGAAGGTGTTTTTAACCATTGAAGGAGTACAGTTCATCTTTTTGAATCAATACGATACTAGACTTTTTTAACTCAATGAAGCAAAGCTGGAAGAGATGGTAGTAGCCATAGTTGTACACTGTGGGTTCATGTCCATTTGAAGATTCTCCTTCCACTGTGAGGTTCTAGACTTGTTTTTACTATGGAAAATTGTTTTTCCTTCTAAGAGAGCTATTTGATAAAGTAGAAAGAGCAGCACATTTGGATTTAGAATACCTGACTTTGAAATCTGGCTCTGCCTCTTGCCAGATGAGCTGTGTGACCTTGGACAACTCACTTGACATTTTTACATCATGTTTCCTCAAGTGTAAAATGGATAAAATGATGCAAAGTAATGAAATGGTATGCAGTTGTTTGTGCCCAAAGCTATGGGATCTCAGAAAGAGGAGGTGAGGATACTGACAGTTTGTGAGGATTGGGGATAAGTGTGGAGCTTGAGAAGAGTGGAAAGGGTTGAGCCCAGGTGCTGTGGGAAATTGAATACAGAGCCAGGTAGGTACTGGAGAGCGTGACTGATGCCCCTGCTGAGGCAGGGTAGTGCTGGTTTGTCCTGAAGCTAAAGAGAACAACTTCATGGCTTTTGGCGCTTGTCTGATGGGCCAGGAGCAGGAATACTTAATGTGAGTGGTGGGTTTGCTTAGAGTTAGGATTGGCAGGAAAACAGAAACTGGAGATCAAGGAAGCATGATAATCCAGGGTTTTAATGAGTAGGAAAATGCAGTCCCTTGGGGTAAAGCTTTCCAGTTGTTACATTTGAATAGAGAGCTTTCTAAAGCTACTGATGCTGCTGCTCACGGAGGCCTCTAATGTGAAAAAATATAGTCTGTGTGTCCAGACATCTGTCCTCTGTTCCCATTTACGGCTCTAACACATGGCAAATCACTTAGATTATACTAATATAGACAATCCAAGAGGGTGAAAAAGCACTTGACTAGTTTATAGGCAAAATTAGTAATTTTATCTTTACTGTATTATACATCCCTTCTTTGTGCCCTTCACAGTTTCACTGTAGGCTCTCCACATAGGGCTTTGGCCCACACATAGGGCTCTTGCAAGTCTCAGGCTGATCCTTTCTTTACTTTATTTTATTTTATTTTTTTGCCCAGGAAAAACGTGTGATTAAAAAAAAAAGTAGGACTTTCAAGTGGGAAGTCTAATACCTTTTATGTGCATCACTTTATTATAAGGATTTTTAAAAATGGTAAGTCCCAAGAGTAAAGAATCACTAGTGGTGAACTCTAGCCTTAGGCAAGTACCCTGTTTTGAGCAGAGGAGGCTTCAACTCCTATTGTAAACCTGACCATAATCAAGGTCAGTTCAACAAAAGCTCTAAAGTTGAGGTCCTTTCCTATTTTCAACATCTTCCTTTTTATCCTCCAAGGATACAAGACAGGACCAGGGCTATTTTATCCATTAGTCACAAAAGATACAGTGCTCAGGGATGATAAATAAGCTTTTCAAGGGTCAATGGAAATGTCTGAAGTTCTAGAGAAATATTTCATTTATGACAAAAGATGAAATAAAAACTCTAAAATTAAAATTAATTTTAACTTTATGTCTGCCAAATGTAACATTATGGCAACTTCATTAATTATTAATTTGTGTTCACAAAGCCGCATATTTGAAAATACCTTATAGCTTAGATTTTTCTATAAAAGGATTGTCAAAAATTACATATAATGATTCTCAAAAAAAATCTTATCAGCTTATAAATTCAGCAACCTACTCATGGCTGAATAAGCTTAAAATATTAATTTTCATTCATTCACTTATTTATTTCATAAACAATTATGCATTTCAAAAATAAGCACTGAATTTATACTAGGTCAGCAGTGTTCAATCTGTAGTAGTGGTATCCTTAGAAAACAAGGAGACTTTGAGAGGCGGACATAGGTATATTTTTAAGTGGATTAATTTTCAGATGTTCCAATTTCATGTGTACTCATTACTGATATTTATCTAAACACAAGCCTACTCTAGTTCCATTTTCCCATCATCGTATCTCTGATCAATCATCTTTCTTCCCATTGCAGGTTAAATGCATGGACCTCCAGAACACGCATAGGCATGCATGCACATGCACACAGGGTAGTCTAAACCTCCCTGTAGATACACGGGAACTGGATGACTGTTTTAACACTACTGAGGTAAGAACAATTTGTATTTCATAAAATAACTTCTGATACTAGATCATTGAGTGATTTGAGGGGTATATAATTCAGAAAGAGTTAAAAGAAGTAAATGACATCAACATAAGAAAACACCTTCCACTTCTACCTAATTATTTAGGCAAACAATTTTTCTCAGTTTCTTCTATTGATAATAACCAAAAACAAGAATAGAATTGCTATAGAAACCTGTCTTCTTCTAGCAATAAGTGATAAATTGAAATTAAAAAGCTCCATCCATATCAGTAACAGATTGACTTCTATCAAAAATTTTTAATAATTATTTATCAAAATGTATAATATAGTTTTTTATCAATTTTGTGTCAATAATGATAATGAAAATCCATTGGCTAATTTTCAAAGCTTAAAATCTTATGATCACAGAACTTTTCTTATGAAAAATGTAATTTATCTCTTTTTCTCTATGAATATATACATACACGTATATGTATATACATGTGTATATATGTACAGGCATACATATACACATACATATTTTATTTTTTGCTATAGAGAATATGATAGTGTGATTAATGAAGACTTTTTATGAAAGAACATATTAGCATAAAATTATGTGCAGGAAGTGAATGGAAACATAAATTCATGGTGAAAGAGTACTGATTTAAAAATTTCTGATGCTAAGCAGAGCTTCTGCAAATATTTCTTAAATGGATGGTGGTGACTATCAAAGCAGTATGGTATTTACAGACCTTTGGAAACATTTAGGAAAATGATATGACAATCTTATTTTTAAATGTCAAGATTCACAACATGGCTGAAATTATGATTTTTTGCAACCATTTAAAATTATGATGTAAAACTATAGATTAAGTATAATCTATAAATAATATAATCTTAAAAACATACAAGCAAGCAAGGTACATTTTTTAAAGGTCTTTTAGAGAGAATTCAAGAAAAATGTTTATAGTTCACTGCACTGGACACATGCTCTTGACAAGTTTCTGTGCTTTTCCAGCCTATCAGAGCTCCTGTAAATCATTTCTGTGGAGCACCCATATGCTCAGAAGTTGCCCAGGTAAAGGAAGGAAGGCAAAATACAAATCGATTTGAGGCTTATTATTAGATATGGAAATACAACTAGTGAGAAAGACAGTCAAAATTAATAAAAACAACAAAAATGTTTGCTTTATAGAATTTGTGAATGTATCTTATTTTTCCACCTAGCATTAATGTAGGGTATCTTCTATATTTAGGTTGTTAATCTTAAAAGATAAATTTGGAACTGTTACTCTATTAGTCCAAAATGTACTCTTAATGAATGTAGACAGTATTCTTTCATTTTGCCTCAGGACAATGTTTTATTTATTTAATCATTGAATCAACTAATAACATTGATGAGTCTATGCTATTCAATTATACCCCAAGGCATTGGGAGTGGGAGGCAACAGTGGCTTAAGGGGGTGGGATTATCAAGAATAATCAAGCATGACTTCTGGCCTGGAGAATTTATGTTGCAGTTTTGTTCTTTAATTTTCTACCTATAGAATAAAATGATAAAACCCTCCTTAGGATCCCTGACTTCCTCTTTGTTCATCAAAAGAACGGAAGAAAGCTAAAGTCATGATGAACATACACGGTTTTTCTATGTTTCTCTGCCTTTGTGTGAGTTGTGTCATTACCTCGAATGTTGTTTCTCCCCTTATTTATCCATAATTATCATTGAAGCCATCCCTGATATGCTAAGGAAAAATTAGTAAATGCTTATATACCTGTCTTTATTTAGATAGATTCCCTGGAAACAGACTCTGAGACAAAGAGTTGCATGGTCTGGGAAGCCACATATGTTAAAGTCAGGCAGAAGAAGCTGACTCACAATGCAGTTGCAAACAAGGCCTCATCCTGCCCTACCAGGATTTCTGAAACTGGGATATCCCTTCAGACTTGTTCCGAGTTAAGGGAAGGGGTCCAGCTACTATATCCTTGCATTATACAATGAGACGCAGGCCATAGCCTTAAAGATATGTACCTTGGACAATGCAGTTCAATGCAGCTGACGATAAAACCCAGTGAGGGACACAACTGAAAGCAACTTTTAGAGGCCAGTATCTGCAGCAGCTAGTGTATGGGTGCAGAGGCTTGGAAGAGGGGATCTTGATGATGCACCATAGTAACTACTGAAGCCCTTATAGGTAAACCTACTTATAGGTAGCCCTTATAGGTAAACCCTTATAGGTAAACCAGCAGAGCTGGTTTGTGTTGAGAGTAGGTGGTATGACTTAAAAGACTGGATAAAACACCCTTCCACACACAAATAGACCAAAAGCATCCAAGTGGCCAAGCATTTAAAATTCCACTATTGAATCTTACTCCATTGTAAGTCAGTGAGCATTGCCATCTCCCTACTCTAAAAGTCAGGGCTCCTTTGTTGTGCTAACTCGCTGAGTCACTGGGTGGACATGTTTTCCTGGCTCTGCCTTAAGCCGAGAGAGTTGAAAGTGTGTGCTGTGGAACTCATACTTCTTAAGGGTTCACTGGGTGCAGAGGTCCTCACATCCTCACTACATTATTAAACAAGGAAAGGAAAAGAGAGGCAGTGTTCTGGGAAGTAGGTGGAACTTGAAAATGTTTGTTTATGCTCCTGGGAAGTGATGATGTCACTCTGCTCCCTGGGAGTTCATCTGGTGACCAGACAATTTCCCTGGGGTATCTTATGCAGTATTTCCTCCAACATGACTTCAGAAAAGAAACCAGCCAACCGTGGAATTTTAGGACCAGGCAACAGCCATGTTCTGGGAATAATTGAATGATTATGATGAAGGATATTAAGATCATGCCTAGCGCTTCTTTTCTTATTCTTCTATGGCACAATAGGCAAGCCCACAGGAAGACGTGGTAAACTTTGCTCACTGACTAACAGGAATAAAGGAGAAAAATGGCATGCAGTGTCTGTAAAAGTTGATTCTGTTTATATTCTTTGTTTACAGAGAAAATAAAAAATAAGGAAATCTCTTAAAATGACTACAGGAAATTATCATTGAATCCTATTATTATTATAAATAATAGAATGTATTTTTAGCTTTATATTATAACCATTGAAGGAAGTAAGAGAGGAGGAACAGGGAAATAGATAGGAAAGGAATGGAAATACGGGAGAAGGGAAAAGGAAATTTTTTGAATAAAAAAGAGAGAAACAGGGGAAGGGGAGAGAGAGATAAAAGAAGGACAGAATTCGAGTACTTTAAAGGCAAAAGTGGTGGATGATGAGAAAGAAACCTTGGAGGCTGGAAACAGGATGATTGGGGCAAAGTGAAAGAGAAGACAAAGGAACACTTGGACAAATAATGAATGTTAATGGTGTGTAGACGCTGCTTGCCCCAAACCTGGCGCACATTTGGCCTATGAGCGTTACTAAGTCATCGCGGTTACAACTGTGCTTCTGGCAAGTCCCGATGTCTGCAGTAGTGAATGCAATGCTGGCAAATAGGCCTGTTGTCATTTTCAAGTTCAAATGTTATTTTGAAAGAAAGTTTTGTCTTCTCATGGAATTCAGTAGGTTTTACACGTGTATAAAGAAAATGTACTTTACTTTTGTGAGTCCAACAGTTTATATTACCAATTGGCCAAAAATCTCCATGAGATTAAAAAGTGGAATTGTCTCATTCCAAAATACTTGCAAGCAGCATTTTAAAATCAGCATTTACTTCACTGAGCTTATCTTTTATTTCTTTTCAAATTAAATTTGCTTTTAGTCTAATTGAGTCCAAAGAGATTAAAAATATACAATAAAATAGTTTAGGAATATCAATTATTTATCTCAATTTTGTGCCTCTTACATTGTCTCTACAAATGACTACAAGTGCAAAATCACTTGAAACAACTCTGGATATTGTTTTTGTTTTGGAATAGTTCTCTGTGGTGGAATCTGTGATGCAAGACCCAGTTCTCACTACTGGAATTAAGGGTTTAGGATTTTGCCTGCTGGGAATACTGCCAGAGGAAAGCCCCAGCTTTCGGCTCTTTATACTATGGTGATTGTTGCAGATGAACAGAGTCATGTCTTTCAAGGTCAAGTCCTCTTCCCAGGCAGCTGCTCAAATGACCATCCCAGGAAAGTGAGATCTCTACCATGGCTCTGTGCCTCAGGGGGCCTTGCCCTTTGGAGTGCAGTCCTCAAAATATTCTAAATCCTCCTTTAGTGCAAGGGACCAGCAGGACCAACAGTCCTATTTAAGCAGGCCTCCATGATCATAGACCTGAATATGTACTCACATGGGTCTCTGCTTTTCTCATTTAGGGAAAAGTTTCTACTTTTCCTATTTAATACACTTTCCAAACTTTTACCAACCCACCTAACCCTGCATTGGGTCGACCAGTTACCCAGAGGAGTTCCAGTGTTTATGTCTGTGGACTCATCCTAAAGCCTCACTGCTGGGTTCTGGTTTCATTAGATCACATGAAATTTGGTCACCAGAATAAAGCTGAGGTGCTTATTTGGGGTGACTCTAACATTGGGCACAGGATGAGTTCAGGGCTCTGGGCCACCAGCAATTCAACATCGATCCTTGGGCTTGAACCGCCTTTGTGGACCATTGTTGGCTCTTACTTGTCTTGTTTGTACAGTGCTGCCTGTAACCAAGGGCAATGAGGCTAGCAGGAGGCATCCTTTTCTCTATGCATCTCCTGCTCCTATGACCCAGGGAGGCCCCTTTAGCCCCTCCACAAGCTCTATGCCATGAGTTGGGCAGTCCACCAGGTATGGCCACATCTGTCTTCTTCCAAATCTTTCAATATTATTGCTTCATAATGCTAATGCATTCTTCCAATCAGTGTCCTCTTTTGCCTCTGATAGTGCCTCATGCTTTCCTAGGTCAGTCTTAAACTATGCCAAATGAGGGATGAATATTCCTTGAAGGGAAGAGAGTACTCTTTTTGCTTATTCCATAGAGTCCTTACCTGTCCTCCCTGCTGCCAGCATTATGTGTAAAACATATGTGATCAGTACGGAAAGAGTTCAGGTTCTAGGAACGTAGTGATTGTGCCCTAAATAGTTCAAGAGAAGACAAGATTGAAAAATTCATTGTTCTACATTTATGCTATAACATTCCAAGCAATAAATTTAACATGACTAAAAAACAAATTCAGATTTTCCTGTGTACCCTGGATATGTCTTGCATTTATTGTCATCATCAATGGAACAAAGTAAAAACCTTTGAGAGGATCACTAGATGCTAATATTAATGAGTAGATGATGCAGCATCATAGTACTGATGCAACCAGCACTAAACAAATAATATTAGGGAACTGAAGAGGAAAGATTTTTATTGCTTCAATACAAACAGACTCCAAAAATCCACAGTATTGTAAGTAATAACAGTGGCAATCTTTTTCTCATGGAGGTTGGGAGTGGAAGATTAAAAGTATGCATACAACTTCCTCATAGTGTTCCTGGTACTGTCTATAGCATATATTAGAAATTCTTAACATTTTAAAAATCTAGAAGATTGAATATTTTCAGAATCAACAAATATACCAGGATAAGACAGAAACAAGTTAGTTCTATGTCTCATGGGACATTTGCTAATGTAAGTTTTCTAAATATGGGCAATTTAGAGCTCATATTTTCCATTATCTGGTGAGACAGTTTGCATTGAACTTAATGCAACCTAATGTTTTTAAATGTGTATTTTTCTGAATTCCCCTCAGACATGATTGCAGAAAACCACACAGTGAAGAAAGCTTTTCTTTTTTTTTTTTTTTTCTGTGCAGTGATTTCACTTCTCGCATTTCTGTTGGAATGAAAATTAGATTCGAGGACAGTTCTGTACCTGATAACTCTGACAAGGTGTGAAATGCTAAGCTTTCCATGGCTGTAATGAACATACACAAAGTTGACTTTTTTTTTTTTGTCTGAAGGTTTCAGGATGTCTATCCTGGAGTAAAGAAATTTTAGTTTTGAGGCTTGAGCTATCCTGTCTGTGATGACCATGTTCTCTAAATGCCAGCTGTACAGGGAATGGCAGCTCTCTGAGAGCTTCTTCTAACATGGGCACTTGATTTTGCAAGGATTGACAATGTGCGTGGTCCTCCTAGTTGATTTTCTGAACTTCTCTTTTCTCTCTAAATGGCATCCTTTGAAATCATATTAGACTGAATGCAGCAAAATTATAGAATTTCTGTGAATGAACAGAAATTAGTCTAAAGTAGAAGAAGCAGGAAGGAACAAATGGGTGTTTTTTACTTAATGCAAGCATTATTTTCTTTATTATTTTGAAGGTTGGTATTGACAGTTTATATGCAGAGTACATTAAAATTCAGATCTTAAGTTAAGCATGATTTTAACTTTTTTCAAAGTAAGGTATATAGTTCTGTGCATGTGGGAAAAAGAATTAATAGCCAGGTAATGTTGCTATGAGCTCCCAAGGGAAAAGTGAAATGCTGGGGATGCTGGTCTACTTATGGACCTAGATCCAGTCCTTGGACTAACTTTTTAAGCCAAAAGTCAAAGGGATAAGCTAAATTTTTATTGTGAGATATAAGATCAATATACTACACAAAAATAGTGTATTTCTGTACATTAGCAATGATCAATATGGACATGAAGTTAAGAAAAAATTACCCATTTAAAAAAGCATCAAAAAACATTTAGGAATAAATTTAAGCAAAGAAGTGGAAGACTTGTACACTGAAAATTATCCAACATTATTGAAAGAAATTAAAGACCTAAATAAACAGAAAAACTTTCTGTGTTCATGGATTGGAAAACAATATTGATAACATTGCAGTGCTCCCTGTATTAGTTTTCTTGTTGCTGCTATAACAAATTGCCACAACTTTACTAGTTTAAAACAACATAAATTTATTCTCTTACAGTCCTGGAGGTCAGAAATCCAGCATAAAATCATTATGTTAGCAGAGATGGTTCCTTCTGGAGGCTCCAGGGGAGATTCACTTTCTTGCCTTTTTAATTTTATAGAATCCACCCACATGCCTCAGCTTGTGGTCACATCACTCCTATCTCTGCTTCCATCATCACATTGCCTTCTCCTATACTGAAATATCCTTCTGCCTCTCTCTTATAAGGACACTTGTTATTGCACTGGACTCACTAAGATAACCCAGAAAAATCTTAAGATCCTTAACTTACCACATCTGCAAAGTCTCTTTTGCCAGGTGAGTTAACATATTCACAGGTTCTGGTGATTCAGACATGGACGTCTTTAGATGGGGGCAGGAGTGTTATTTATTACCACACTCACCAAATTGATCTACAGAACATATGCAACCCATATCAAAATTCTGCCTACCTTTGTTGCAAAAATGGAAAAGCTGATTTTAAAATTTATTTGGAAATTGGAGAAACCCAGAATAACCAAAACAATATTGAAAAGAACAAAGTTAAAGGACTCACATCTTCCAGCTTCAAAACTACAAAGCTTTCTGTATTCAGGACAATGTGGTATTGTTACAGACATATAGATCAATAGAATAGAATTAAGATTCCAGAAATGAACCCATACATATATGGTCAATTGAATTTCAACAAGGGTGCCAAAACCATTAAATGGACAAAGAGAAGTCTTTTCAGCAAATGAGTAGAGATAACTGGATATTTACATGCAAAAGAATGAAATTGGACCCTCTATCTCACATGCTATTAAAACAATTAGCTCAAAATGGATAAAAGACCTACATATAAGAGTTAAATCTATAAAACTCTTAGAAGAAAACATAGGTGTAAATCTTTGTGACTTTGGACTGGGAAATAGTTTCTTAGATATGACACCAAAAGCACAAGCAACCAAAGAAAATACAGGTCAATCTGACTTCATCAAAATTTAAAACTTTTGTGTGTCAAAGGACACTATAGGGAAAGTGAAAAGACAAACCACAGAATGGGAGAAAATATTTGAAAATCATATATCTGATAAGGGTCTAGTATCCAGGATATATAAAGCACTCTTAACACTTAGAAGTAAAAAGACAAATAGTTCAACTTGAAAATGGGCAAAAGATTTGGATAGATACTTCCCTCGCCCCAAAGATATAAGAAATGGCCAATAAGCACATGAAAATATACTCAATGCCATTAGTCATTAGGAACATGCAAATCAAAATCACAATGAGATATTAGTGCATAAACACTAGGATGGCTATAGTAATAATTTTTAAAAAGTAAAATTATAAAGAAAAGGTTGATGAAAATGTGGGGAAATTGGCACCCTCATACATTGCTGGTGG
Source organism: Daubentonia madagascariensis (assembly GCA_023783475.1). Classification (NCBI taxonomy): domain Eukaryota; kingdom Metazoa; phylum Chordata; class Mammalia; order Primates; family Daubentoniidae; genus Daubentonia; species Daubentonia madagascariensis. Next base: position 11,963,945 of record JAKFHU010001436.1, read on the forward strand.
GAGTGTAAAATGGTGCAACTGTTGTGGAAAAGTTTTGCAGATCTTCAAAAAGGTAACCAGAGTTATATGACCCATCAATTTCACTCCTAGTTATATAGTCAAGAAAATTAAAATCATAGGCTCACACAAGGTTTATAGGAGCATTATTCATAAGAGTCAAAGATATGAAAACAATCCAAATGTCCATTGAGTGATGAATAGATAACAAAATGTGATATATGCATATAATGGAATATTATTTATCCATAAAAAGGAATGAAATATTTGTACATTCTACAGGATGGATAAACCTTGAACACATTGTGCTAAGTGAAAGAAGCCAAACATAAAAGGCTGTTTATTTGTCTGATTCCTTTTATGTGACATATCCAGAATGGGCAAATTCACAGAGACAGAAAGTAAACTGGTGGTTGCCAGGGACTGGTGAGGGGGATGGGTAGTGACTGTTAGTGAGTATGGGACTTATTTTTAGGGTGATGAAAATGTTCTGGAATTAAATAGTGATGATAATAGTACAAACTTGTGACTACGCTAAAAACCAGTGAATTGTTTTTAGAAAGTATACATTATAGTAAAGGGATAGAGCATAGAGGCTATCTTAACTCCAATAAACAGACAATCTCTCTATTTTCATTTGTTAAAGAACATTGACAAGTTTTTGTTTTACCCTGCATAACTTTGAGAAGAAATCAGAAGCCAGAGATACCGAATATTTAGAGGTTAAAAAATTCTATCGTGTCTTCTAGAGTGTGGTAAATGACATCTGTATTTTTATTTCTCTCTAACAGGATAGGGAATTGATGGCCCAGATTTTGAATCTGCATGTGCCTGGGCCCCATTGTTGACATGTGAAGAAAGGGAAGGGGTATGGAGTGGGTGAAACAGAGAATAAAGTAGTTATGTGGTATGGACTGGATATTTGTGTCCCCTCGAAATTCATATATTGAAGCCCTAATCCCTAATGTAATGGTATTTGTAGGTAGGGCCTTTGGTAGGTTATTAGGTTTAGATGAGGTCTTGAGGGTGGGACCTTCATGATGGGCTTAGTGCCTTATAAGAAAATGAAGAGAAACCAGAGCTGTCTTTCTTTCTGTTTGCCACGTGAGCACAAATTGAGAAGGCAGCAAGCCAGAAAGAGGGCCCTCACCAGAAACCCAGTTTTCAGGCACCTTGACCTTGGACTTCTCAGCCTGCAGAATTGTGAAATAGAAATGTCTGTTATTTAAGCCACTTAATCTATGGTTTTACAATAATAGCCTGGGCTGACTATTACATTATGGAATGAGACAGGAGAGGGAAGTGGGGATAAAAAGGGCTAGGGAATAGGAAATATATTTATTCAAAAAAACAGAGTTCAGGTCAGAGAGAGGTAGAAAAAGAGGACTGATACAATATTTTAGTTTGATTTTTTAATTAAAAATACATCCATGGACCACAAATAGGTTGAGATGAACAACAGTAATATTGCTCTGTTGATCAAGTTATCTTTAATTATTTTTAAAAAATAAAGTTATAGTAGAATATTTATGCTTATTAGTTTTTATTCATAGAGGAGTCATAGAATGTGTTTTCATTTTATGTATTTTAATACAACTATGTGGACTCAATTTATAATGTCCTTTAGGAAAATATGAAGCAGGCAGAGAAAAGGATATGTTGAATTCTTCAAATTTGTAACAGTTGTTTTATTTTGATTTATTTGTAATAAGCTGGGTCTTTCAGAACAGGAGTTCAGGGTGATTAATAGATAAAGATCAGGTGATTAAGGGGCAGAAGATGAAAATACAGGGCAAAACAAGAGCCTTGCCAATGGTAAGGGATATGGCCAAGTGTGATAAGATGAAGAATTTTCTATGCACACTTGAAGATAAAGTTCCCTTCCATGATAAGCCATCCAAATAATCGCTCTATCAGCCATTTAAACACAGTGTCATTATGCTGTTCTTGGGATTACTTTAGGCACGTAGTATTGTACAGGCTACCAAAGAATAGCAATCATCCCAGATGAAACAATAAGCAAACTAGAACAGTAGGTCACTGGGCTTTTGCAAACAAGGAAGTTCCAAATAGAGACAGATTTGGGCTTATGTGAACCTGGCTTCTTTCTGCAAATATATACTACTTTGCCCTCAGCTAGATTCTCTTCTGGTAGTCAAGGGGAGCATGTCTTTTCAGCTTCAGTACAGAGGGATTCTTCTCTGAAGCACTGCTTAGGAGTTTATCCCAGATTTGTCTTATAAACTCAGCACCTATGCTATGGGAACTTAGAGAAAGTGCTTTATCCTTCTAAGCCTTATTTGCTCATCTGTAACATGTAAATGATAATGCTTGCTTCAGAAGCAAAGATTTGTAGAGATTAAATTAGATAATGTCTGTGAAGTGCTTCACACAGTACCTGAAACAATAAGAACACAATTCATGAGAACATAATACAAAACTAGTATTTCTTCAATCCTGAGTTCTCATAACCAGAAATCCTATTCTCTTTTCTCTTCTCCAGACGCATTAAACCTACCTAACTTCACATTGTTCTGACCAGGTGCTTTCGTAAATAACTAAAGCCTTCTACTTGTCCAGTAACAGCTGTGGTATCTTGAGCTTTATCCACTCACCCTCTCTATTTCATAATTCTCTGCCCTTGAATTGGCACTGCACATATCAATTCTTGCCCTTTTTCTAATTCCCTTAAATTTTGATCTGTCACTCTTTAGCCTTTCTATGTAAGAATGATCCAAGGGGTTTGGGCAGATTCTCTGCAAGGTGCCAGGAAACGAGCCATGCACTCTCAAAGCCCTGTTTCATTTTTGGGCAGGAGTAACTAAAAGCCTAGCAATGAGGCTCTGGCAAGTCCTGAGGAGGGTTTCCATGCAGGAACTGTGGAGATGTGACTTCAGTGGTTGCCTGCTCTCACGTTCCATCCATGCGCAACCATTAGTCCTCAGAAACCCTCTTTCTCCCAGTCACAGAACAAAGAAACCTGCAAACCATCAATGACCAGCTTACAATTGTATTCAAATGTACATTTTATGTCAAACACAAATACTACTGGTACTATTTATGTAGCATTTCTTTCCTAGGGAATTTTTCAAACTTCGGTGCTTAATCATCACCTGAAGTTGCTTGTTAAAGATGCAGATTCCTAGTTTGTGTTACGGAAAAGAATCTCAAGTGACTTGAGTGCCTGTAGGTCATACACCACATTTTGAAAAATGCTGCCTAGAAAAATGGAGCAATGAGCTCCCATATTAAAGGAAAGAAAGCAAAAATCCCAAAGATGCACTTATACATGGCAAGCAGAACACGCAATGTAACCAATTTATGTATTTATAAAGACAAACGTCTTCTTCTTGTACCTAAAATAATATTTCACTCTGTACCTGGAGCATTTAATTTTCATTTAAACAAAGTAGAATAATCTTTTGCTTAAATGAAGTAAAATGAAAGTGCTGCAAGTAAAAGTCAATTCCCTGTGAGAACTGGTACAAAATCTGGGGATTATACATCCTTTGTATGAATTACAATCCACTGGTAGCTTTTCTTTTATTATCCTTAGGAAATGGCTCACTTTTGCTGAGATTTTAAGAGAAAATTCTGAGAGATTGATTCTCAAGATATCAGAAGAACATATCATTAACCACTCGGAAACTTCAGGCACTAGGCAAAGTTCACTAAACGGAAAAATTTTCCCTAGGAAGAACCTCATTATAGATTTTTGTGTAGGTGCTTCAAGGAAGAAACTGCTATATGACAAAATGATTTTGATATTATGGAAGTTCATTAAAAACAAATCCTGTCTGTAATGAGATGGGGGCTCATGACCCGTGGAAGTGCTGGAAGCAGGAGCTAAAGAACAGGCAATGGCAAAGAGGGAAGAAAATAAAAGCAAACCTGTAACGGTGACCTCATCAACCAGACATCTGTCTCCTGAAACTTGGAGAATGTGACCTTCAGGAAGAATGAGAAAAAACGGTGGTTTTATTTCTCTCTCTCCCTCTCTGTCTCATACACAAACACATACACACAAAGATAGACCATATTTTTATTTAAGCAATTAGTTATTTGTTCAGAATCTCCTTTTATAGTTTTTTCTTCATTTCCAAGCTTTACTGGTTGTTTTGCTTTGATACATTTTTGTTTCTTCGTTTTTGCTTTTGCTTTAAAATGCAATGGAGACAATTGATAATTGGGAGTATTCAAATACTTTTTCTGATTTTTTGTTTATATACAAAATCTCCTTAATCTTGTGCAGTCTGGTTTTTGTATTAAACTGCCCCTAAAATCTCTCTCTAGAGTTAGTTAATGTTATTTTTCTGGACAAGATTAATATTTTAATTAGCTGTTTGTTTGTTTGTTTGTTTTGTAATGTTTTACCCTCATGTGTTTTTCACCCTTATTTCGGAAAGGTAGCGTCTCTTTCCTTCTGAAAAAATTATTTTTGGTCTTGACGTGGTTCCTTGCCCTCTGTGATTCACTTAGCTTTCTCTTCTTCACTGCAATGTTTTCCTCTTTCCTCTGCTTTGTTTTTCTTCTCATATCATCTCTTCTTTCTTCCTCCCTCCGTCCCTTCTGTTCTTCCTTTCTTCCTTAGTTCTTTCCATTTTTTTCTTTTTGTCCTTTTCTTTGTTGTTCTTTCTCTTTAAGACTCGGTAGGAGATTGCTGTTCATCCCTTTCCATGCCCGTGAAAAGCTCAGTTCTTTCACAAGACTCACAAATATATATTTTTTTATCTTGTCAGTTCACATTCTCTCTAGGACTGTGACCTTCAGCTTATTTTTATTTAGGGATCTCCATTTTCATATGCAACCAACATCTGAAATGGTTCTTAGGAAGTTTATAATCTGTCCACGAAATAATCATCACATGGCAACTTTCTTCCCATTTTGACATGGGTAACGCCATTCCCCAGATTTTACCTGAAGTCTTAGCCATCTTTAAATTTGTTCTCATTGTTCCAGGGCCTCATTGTTATCAGGTGTTTTTATTCTTTCTTTTGGGCATGCTTGATATCTTTCCCTACTTATCTGTTTTTGTATTTATGACTATTTCTCTAATTCTCATCAATTTACATCTTAACCATTATATGGCATTTTTTCTGGTTTCTTCGCCTATGAGAGTAAACAGTACAGAAACCAAGTCCTGTAAGAACACATGAGAGCAAAGAATACTGTCAAAAGAGGAGAAAAATGAAGGGAAATGACATGACTTCTCACCTCCCTTCCCACTCTGGCATTCCATGATAGCTAATTTTCCTTCATAGGTTCATACTTTTACTATATCTATGATGATTCTGTTCTCTACTTTTTATTTTTCAAGCCCTCAGGAATTAAAAGGGGAAAGAAAGATCATAATATTGTGAGATATGTTGTCAAATTCTGGCTTCTCGAAATATCACCAAAACAACTTGATGATAAGATAAAACTGGGTTTATTTCTTACATAGGCAGGGAGAGTGCTACCAGGAGAAAGTCTTAATATTGTCTCAGAAGGAAAAGGGCAAACTTGGGATACTTAATAAGATTTTGAAATCTGCCTATGGTGGGTGTTCCAATGCAAGGAACTGGTTTGGATTGGGTAAGGATCGCAGAATAATAGTGTAGAATTGGTAGATACAGCCAGGCAACAATTTTGAGGCAAGGAGTTCCAAGGGTTAGGGTATAAACTGTCCTTTGATGCTTTCTATTAAAAATTTATGAGATTTTAAGAAGTTCCTTAGAAGAACATTAAGTTATTTGCAGGTTTTATCTTCTGAGGAAAGAGTTTCCTGGAACAGTAAATTGTATTAACCCATTTTTTTCCCCAAAGGACTTAATGGTTTTATTTTTTGTTTGTTTGTTTGTTTCAGAATATTACAGGGGTACAAATGTTTTGATTACATGAATTACTTTTATACAGTTTGAGTCAAAGTTATAACTGTGTCCATCACCCAGATAGTGTCCATTGTACCTGTTAGGTACGAATTTACCTATCTCCTCCTTCCCCCTCCCACCTGCTTGTTTTCCATTCAATTTTACTACCATATGTGCACATGAGTGTTGATCTATTAGTTCTAATGTAGTAGTGAGTACATGTGGTTTTTGTTTTTCCATTCTTGTGATACTTCACTTAAAAGGATGGTCTCGAGTACCATCCAGGTTGTTAAAAAAGGTATTAGTTCACCACATTTTATGGCTGAGTAGTATTCCATGGTATACATATACCAAATTTTATTAATCCGCTCATGTATTGATGGGCACTTGGGTTGTTTCTACGTCTTTACAATTGTGAATTGTCTTGCTGTAAACATTCAAGTGCAAATGTCTTTTTAATAAAATGTCTTTTTTTCCTTTGAGTAAATACCCAGTAGTGGGATTGCTGTATCAAATGCTAGTTCTACTATTAGTTCTTTGAGGTATCTCCATACTACTTTCCATAGACATTAGACTAGTCTGCAATACCACTAACAGTTGTAAGTGTTCCTTTCTCTCTGCACCCACGCCAGCATCTATTGTTTTGGGACTTTTTGATAAAAACCATTCTCACTGGAGTTAGGTGATATCTCATTGTGGTTTTGGTTTCATTTCCTTGATGATTAGGGATGATTAAATGACATTGACCATTTTTTCATACGTCTGTTGGACATTAGTCTATCTCCTTTTGAAAAGCTCCTGTTCATGTATTTTGCCCACTTTTTAATGCAGTTGCCTGATTTTTTTTTGCTGATTTGCTTGAGTTCTTTGTAGATTCTGGTTATTAGCCCTTTATTGGATGTATAGTGTGCAAATATTTTCTCCCATTCTGTAGGTTGTCTATTTGCTCTATTGATTGTTTCCTTGACTGTGCAGAAGCTTTTTAATTGGATCAGGTCCCATTTATTTATTTTTGTTGTTGCTGTGATTGCCTTTGGGGTCTTCTTCATAAATTCTTTGCCTAAGCCGATATCGATAAGAGTTTTTCCAACCTCTTCTTCTAGAACTTTTATAGTCTCATGCCGTAGGTTTAAGTCTGTTATCCATTATAAATTAATTTTTGTGAGTGGTGAGAGGTGTGGATCCTGTTGCAGTCTTCTACATGTGGCTATCCAAGTTTCCCAGCACCATTTATTGAATAGGGATTGTTTTCCCCAGTGTATGTTTTTGTTTGCTTTGTCAAAAGACAGATGGCAATATGAGGACAGTTTTATATCTGGGTTCTCTATTCTGATCCATTGGTCTGGCTCTCTGTTCTTGTGGCAGTACCATACTGTTTTGGTCACTATAGCCTTGTAGTATAGCTTGAAGTCTGGTAAAGTGATCCCTCCCAATTTGTTCTTTTTCCTTAAGGTTGCTTTGGCTATTCGGGGTCTTTTCTGCTTCCATATGGAGCGTAGACTTATTTTTTCTAGATCTGTGAAGAATGACCTTGGCATTTTAATGGGGATTGCATTGAATCTATAGATCACTTTGGAAAGTATAACACTTTAACAATGTCAATTCTCCTGATCCAAGAGCGTGATGTGTCTTTCCATTTGTTAACATCCTCTGCAATTTCCTTCATCAGAGTTTCATAGTTCTTTCTGTAGGGGTCTTTCACCTCCTTGATTAAATATATTCCTATGTATTTTATTTTCTTTCTTAATATTGTGAAAGGTATTGAGTCTTTGATTTGATTCCCAGCTTGACTGTTGTTGGTATATAGGAATACTACTGATTTGTGAACATTGATTTTGTAACCTGAGACTTTGCTGAATTTATTTATCAATTCCAGGAGTCTCTTGGCAGAATCTTTGGAGTTATCTAGATATAAGGTCATATAATCAGCAAAGAATGATAGTTTGACCTCTTCTTTCCCCATTTGGATACCCTTGATTCCCTTCTTTTGCCTGATTGCTCTGGCTAAGACTTCCAGCAGTATTTTGAACAGAAGTGTTGACATTGGGCAACTTTGTCTGGTTCCAGTTCTAAGCAGGAATGTTTTCAATTTGTCTTCATTGAGTATGATGTTGGCTGTGGGTTTGTCCTGTATGGCTTTATAATTTTAAATTTTGTTCCATCTTTGCCTATTTTGTTAAGATTTCTTGTCATAAAAGGGTGCTGAATATTTTAAAAGCCTTTCTCTGCAACTATCAAGAAGATGATATGGTCTTTGTTTTTGCTTCCATTTATGTGGTGAATCACATTTATAGATTTGCATATGTTGAACCATCCTTGCATCTCTGGGATGAAGACCACTTGATTGTGGTGGATTATTTTTTTGATGTGCAGCTGAATTCAGTTTGCTGGGATTTTATTGAGAATTTTTGCATCTACATTCATAAGGGTTATTGGTCTGCAGTTTTGGTTTTTTGTGTGTCTTTTCCTGGTTTTGGGATCTGGGTGATATTGGTTTCATAATGAATTGGGGAGGATTCCTTCCTTCTCTATGTTATGAAATAATTTCTGCAGTATAGATACCAATTGTTCCTTGTAGGTCTGGTAAAATTTGCCTGTGAAACCATCTGGTCCAGGACTTTTTTTCTTATTGGGAGATTTTTTATTATTGTTTCAATTTCATTACTTGATATTGGTCTGTTCAGGAGTTCTATTTCTTCCTGATTGAGCCTAGGGAGGTTGTGTTTCCAGGAATTTGTCCATTTCCTCAACACTGTCATGTTTATGTGCATAGAGATTTTTATAGTATCTAGAAATGATATTTTGTACTTTCATGATATCAGTTGTAATATCCCTTTTTTCATTTCTGATCAAGCATGTTAGGGTCATTTTTTTTTTTTCTGTTTCTGTTTAATCTAGTGAGAGGCCTGTCAATTTTGTTCACCTTTTCAAAGAACCAACTATTTATTTCATTAATCTTCTGTATAATACTTTCATTATTGATCTAATTTAGTACTGCTCTGACCTTAGTTATTTCTTTTCTTCTGCTGCATTTGGATTGGCTTGTTCTTTCTCTACCAATTCTTTGAGATGATTCATTATATTGTTGATTTGTGCTGTTTCTGTCTTTTGCATGTACGCATTTATGGCTATGAGTTATGCTCTTAGGACTGCTTTTGCTGAATTCCACAGATTTTGATAACTTTTGTCTCCTTTGCCATTTAATTTGAAGAATCATGATTTCCATTTTAATTTCCTCCTTTACCCAATAATCCTTCAGAATTAGGTTGTTTAATTTCCATGACTTTGTGTGCAGTGGAGTGTTTCTGTTGGAATTGATTTCTAATTTTATTCCACTGTGATCTGAGAAGATAAATGGTATAATTTCTATTTCTTTAAATTTGTTGACACATGTTTTGTGGGCTGGGATATGACCCATCTTGGAGAATGTTCCATGAGCTGATAAGAAGAATGTATACTCAGTGGTTTTTGCGTAGAATGTTCCATAAATATCTGTTAGGGCCATTTGTTCTAGAGTTCTGTTTAAGTCCATTGTTTCTTTGCTTATTTTATGCTTGGAGGATCTGTCCCTTTCTGTCCATGGGGTTGAACTCCCCAGCTATTATGATGCTGCTGTTTATCATTTTGTTTAGATCAAGTAGGGTTTCCTTTATGAATCTGGGGGCACCTGTGTTAGGATTTAGGATTGTTATTTAGGATTGTTTAGGATATTTAGGATTGTTATGTCTTCTTATTGAATTGTTCCCTTCACCATTAGATAATGACCATCTATGTCTTTCTTTACTTTTCCTTATTTGAAGTCAATGTTATCTGATATGAGAATGGCTATACCAGCTTTCTTTTGGTTTCCATACGCATGGAATATTGTTTTCCATCCCTTCACCTTGAGTGTGAATGAGTCCTTGTGGGTTAGATGTGTTTTCTGAAGACAGCAGATACTTGGCTTATATTTTTTTATCCATTCAGCCAGCCTATGTCTTTTGAGTGGGGAGTCAAAACCATTCACATTTATTGAAAGAATTGGTAAGTGGGGTGGATATCTCTTCTTCCTATTGAGTAGAACTTTATTGCTTTGTTTTACCTCTTGAGCCATTACGGTATATGGGCTCTGAGATTAAGCTTTTGGGTGATTTTACACCAGTGGGTGACTATCGTGCTGCTTTGTGTATAACGCAGGTTTGAGTACTTCCTGCAGAGCAGGTCTGGTCTTGACAAATTCCCTCTGTGTTTGCTTGTCTGAGAAAATATTTATTTCTCCCTCATAAAAGAAACTTAGTTTTGGAGGATACACCATTTTAAGCTGGCCATTATTCTGTTTGAGAAGACTGAGAATGGGGCCCCATTTCCTTCTGGCTTGTAAGGTCTCATTTGAGAAGTCTGCAGTTAGCCTAATGGGTTTTCCTCTGTCAGTTACTTGTTGCTTTCAGCTTACAGCACATACCAGTGCCTCTTTCATGTTTTCTTTGGCCAGTCTGATGACTATGTGTTGTGGTGATTGCCTCTTCATGATTAATTTCCTAGGTGTCCTTTGAGCTTCTTGTACCTGGATGTCTAGATTTCTAGCAAGGCCAGGGAAATTTTCACTAATTATTCCTTCAGATAGGTTTTCCAACCCTTGTGTATTTTCTTCTTCTCCCTCAGGAATGCCTATGATTCTTATATTAGGCCTCTTTACATAATCCCATATTTCTTGTAGGTTTTATCTGTTCCTCTTATTTCTCTGTTCTTTCTCTTTTACTGACTTGCTTAGCTCCTAGGTGATGTCTTCAAGCTCTGAGTTTCTTCTGCCTGAACTAGCCTATTCCACTGTGTTTCATATGTCCTTGAATAAATTTTCCATTTCCAGAAGTTCTGTTTGATTTTTTAAAATAATTCTGTTACCTTAGTAAATTTTTCATTCATTTCCTCCATTATTTTTGTGGTTTCTTTGTTTTGGGTTTCTACTTTTTTCTTGTATTTCATTGAGCTTCTTTACAATCTATATTCAAAATTCTTCCTCTGTCATTTCAATGTTTTCATTTTGGTTGGTATCCATTGGTAAGGAGTTGTTTCCTTTTGGAGGTACCCTTTTGCTCTGATTTTTCATGTTTCTGGAGTTCTTTCACTGATTCCCTCTCATCTGGCCTCTTGCTCGAGACCTGGGGGTGTTAGACCTGGCTTGTGGGCCTGTCTCTGGGTCCCCAAATGTCATCTGTGAGCATGCCAGGGAGAAGAGTGCTGATTCTGAATTGCCTATGGGGTGTTCTATCAGGTTTGGTGTACCTCTTGAGTTACCTCTGACCTGCTGTCTTCACCTCTTCCCCACAGTGTGTAGTGAGTTTCATCCCCCACATTAATCTCCATGATGGTGGGTGGTACTTGTGAGTACTAATTGGCTACTCCCTGTTTGCTTGAGTTGGGAGGCACTATGTTTAGCTATGGGGTTGTTCCCCCTGCCATTGATTGATGTTCACATGGAAAAGCCAGCTGCTGAGATGATCTTTTTTGCCTGTTTCAAGCTCTGTTCCCCTGAATGGGGCATATGAATGACCCAAACTTTAGGAGGGACCCTGTAGCTCCCAGGGGTTTACTTAATCTCTACTCCCCCTGAGGTGGGGACAGGAGGAAGACAAATTGTGGCTGGATTGTGGGAGACTCAAAGGCTTTGCAAAGCCTCAGCAGGGCTCAGAAGTTGCTCTTCTGGCCATTAGGGTAAGCTGCTCATAGGAGGATCAGGGCAAGCTCTCCAAACCATTATGGCTGTTCACAGGGGAGGGGCCTAAACACTTGTATGCTAAGACCTGAGGCTGGTTCTTTCCACCCTTATCCAGTAGCACAGTTTTCCTGTGGGGAGGAGTAGGTGCTCCCCCAAACACCCCCCTCACACCCTGTAAAATTGCATCAGTAAGTGCTGTAAAGGGCGTGCACATTGACCTCCTTGTCAGTAGGTGGTGCTTGCTGCAAGGAATAAGCTGCAATGTTGTTTGTGTGTCCTGTGACTGGCTCTAGTCCCTCAGGAGAAGCACTCGAATGCCCCAGGTGGTGGGTGGGGCCCTGGAACTTCCAGGTGAGTCCTTATTCTCTGCCACAGCAGAGGTGGGTGGAGGAGGGCAGCTGGGCAGTCCTGGGTTGGGTGAGCTTGCCCTCTGGCTCCACAAAAGCTGGCAAGGTAGCTGTTTTGGCAGGGGTAAAAGGTATGCTTCCAGCTTCTAGGCAAAGCCACCAGGGAGGGTGTGACATAGCCCCACTGAACCAGAAAGTCTGCTTACAGGGTAAAGGCCATCTGAAATTCACAATCTGGCAGTCTGCAGTGGGCCTTGCTTCTCTCCCCGCTCCTCTGTTCTACAGTCTCATTCTGGCATTTGCCAGCAGGCAGCAGCTCAAGCCAGCCGAGCTTCCCCCAACTGTGCTGTGGGCTGGGAGTTTCCCACCCCAGAACCTGGGCTAAGCTTCATGTACAGCCCTTCCATGTGGAAAGGGTTGAATCTCTAGCATGCTACACCTATGACCCACACTGCACTCTCCCCTCAGATCTGCTCACATGGGCTCTCTTGCCTCCTGAGACCAAGAAGATCAATCCCTGACCATGCCAGGGAGAAGCACAATGGTACCGATTCAGCCACCCGATTGATGTCCCTCTGCTTCAGGCCATTCCCTGCTCTGATGGAACCCCTGGGCAAGTAGCAGTAAGGAGGGCCAGCAAGCAGGGAGCTCACAGACCAAGCATGCCTCAGTTCACTGCAGGACCCAAGAGGGAAGGCCTGAGCCCCACTCTCTGTGGAAGTCTCACTGTGATGGCTCAATTGTCTCTCTCAGAAGCCACTGGTGGGGGAGGGGAAGGGGAGGAAAAGAGTCTGTATGGAGGAATGTTAGCACTCTGGTTATCTCTGAACTTCTCTCCTGGAGGCATTCTGCCCAGAATGTCCAGACTCTGGAGTCACGCAGCTCACCCAGGACCAGGTAGACCGCTGTGGCTCCTGCAGCATGGGCCAGAGGTGGCAAATGTCTGTGTGGGAACAAGGTAGATGAAACCTGAGGAGCTGAAGCCCCCTAAGAAGGAAAAAGGCACACAGTGGTTAGGGAAGCAATATGGTGCTTGCCATCCTAGCTCAGGTCTGTGGGGTGGGAAGCTCCCCAGGAGTCTGCGATCCTGGTGCCCTGTCCACAAGAAGCTCCCACCTCATTGGTGCTGTAGCCTCTGGGCTTGTGTGGGCAGAAAGTCTCTCCAGCAGCTTGGGAACCACAACTGTCAGAGATGTGAGGGAGAGAGAAACAAATCACTCCACCTACCCTTCTCGCTGGACTCCAAGCCTCCTGGGGGTTGATCTTTGCTGATACCTTGCTCCTTTTTGCTCTGCTCTGCAACATCTTCCCATGGAATCTCCTGAAGGTTCTGGTATCCTTCCTTTAGACCCACATGTGATCTATGTCTGTCTGTCTGTCTGTTCATTTTTTTCTTTCATCTAAAACTTCTCTTTCTTACTGAGACACTCTGGCAGCTGGTGTCACTAGTCAGCCATCTTGGACTTAATCTGTTAACCTTTTTTCTCAAAGAGTCTTCATTTCTTCATAAATACAATTTAAAACCAGTTACATAAGGTTAGGAAACATATATAAAAATTGCTAAAATAAAATTTTATGAGAAAAATGAGCCCTAACATCTTTCACTTCATAGCAGCAGGTGCTTCTTTTTTTCTACCAACTTTAGGAAACTTACATTTTTAGCAGTCATATTTTATAAAAGAACTATATACCTAAATGAAAAATCACAAGCTCAAATACCTAGCTGGACCAGGGCTAATAGGTGTTGGTAAGGACTGTGGGAACCAATAAGCTAAATAACATTCTCCATTTTAAATCATTTACATTCAAATTAAAACATTTATAAACTTGTCCTGACCAAACAGAATCTATTTTTATGCCAGCTTCTACCTGCAGGCCACCATTTGGCAAACTTTTCCAGCTGAAAGGATTGTGAGGATCTTGCTGCTGTTTGATGTTGATTATAAAGTCATGAAAGTGCTTAAAAGGGTTTCCTAGTGTCCATCCAGCTGTTAGTAACAGGTATATGCAGCCCCAGAGTGTAGACAGAGCCCTGGGACTAACCCCCTCCACAGTCAATGAAAACATGAAGTTTTGCAAGGCCCTACAGTGACATGGAGAACCATAATGCCAACCCTGGCAGCTCAGAAAAAAAGTGAGAAGATAAAGAGCTACAATAATACTTGGGAAAAATCACAGTTCTTTTGATTATGGAAGACATTCCTTTTTTAGCAAAGCCAAACAAAATTTTACCAGTGCTTTTATTTTCATATATTTTGGTTTGTTTTTCAACATCAAAATGATTTAAAAGCATTTGAAAGCCTGTGCTTTTTCAGGAAATCATCTTTCACTGTAGATTTAAAAGAAGAAAAGTAATTGGGGAAAAAAATGTTGGCAAGCTTCACTGATAGACTGATGAAGTCAGCTATTATTCTCCAGCATGACTCCTGGCATGACTGCTTAAATGATCATTTGGTTCTTGGTGTCAATGAGTTTTCAGATCTGTCTCTTTTTGTGGATACAGCTTCAAGAATTATGTATGACATGTTGATTATATTCTGCAGCCGGAAAGGCTGCAGTGATCTGCTTTGTCCTAGCTCAGTCTCATTGCCATCAACAAGAAAATTTCTAAGAGCCTTCAAAGGACAGGCTGCCAGCCAAAAGACCAAATCAGAATTAAATTATGATATAAAAATATAGTAAACCCATTTAAACTGTGATTGTTAGTGGATGCAATTTGTTAGTTGTGTGAACTTCCCTTCTCTCTGGTCACTCTGTTTATGGTGTGGGTTGATCTAGAAAATCATACAGTCCATAGTTTGTTAAGAGCCTCAGTCACTGGGCTCCATATGGTTTAAAGTGTGTAATATTCCATTTAAGACAACTCATTTCAAGACAGCTGGAAAAAGCACTCCTGCAGGTCCATCTGCCAACCAAGCAATCTGCATCTTTTGGATGCCACTACCTTAGCATTTGCCACTGGCTTTCTTAAAGTGTGGAGAAAGCAAATGTGCCTGTCCTCAGCAAAAATACTGATGGCCATGTTACTAATTCATCACTACCCATTTCCAACAGAAAATCTAATTCTATTTCTGACACCTAATCATTCAACAAGGGCTCTTAATATGCCAGCCTTAGAGTGCAGGGAGCAGTGGAAAGGTGGGTAAAAGATTTGGAAGATGTCATCCTAAGCTGAGGAAAGTCTATGAGAGATGCATGCATTCTCTGAACTGACTGCTTACAGAAGGCTGCATGATGTCTCCTGAATAATGTACAAAGTAGTAGTAGGAAGCACTGCTGATTCATGGTGTCCCAAATTGATCTGCAATTGGAGGTCACTTCATCCTTTCCATACTGTGGCTCTCTTCATGGTGCTGGCTGCTGTATCCATAATATGAAAGTATCTCAGTCTTCCTAATGTATTAGAGTTTACTCTACTGAATGCATTCTTCGCTTAAATGCTTTTTGGTAACATAAGGTATCCACAGGCCTCAGATAATTTAGAGCCAGAGAGAAGCATTTTATCTCTGAAAAGAATACTAATGAATGAGAGACAACCAGAAAACCTTGGTATTCTTCCACTTCTAAATAGGCCAGGAAAAAAAAAACATGCATAGTTGACAGGAAATCAAAGAAGGTAACTTGCTGTTATTTTTATTTAGTTACACATTTCAATCCTGTTAGTTATTTCTTTTGAACAATAGGTATGAAACTAATCTATATTAGATCTAAATTAGAATGACATAATGTAAATTTTGAAAGAGATGTTAGAGAGCAGCTAACCCATCATTTTGTAGATTACATATTACTGGAATAAGCAGATGCTATAATTCATGGGAAGGACCAACTGATCCTGACACATAATCTCTTGCTTGCCTATTTTTCTCTACTAGACCCTCCCAAACTTCACTGTCCTAAAGGCCAAGGATTTTTGCCCTCTTTATGTGGAGCCTGGTGTCTGGCCCATAATAATCTTTATGAAAATGCCATGAGCTGAACCTACTTGAACCACGAGGAAAGAGGAACCAGAGAGGAAGAGCTCTAAATTCTAACTGCAACAAGAATCTTGAGGTTATAATATTACATCAAATTATCTATTTAACATATGGTTTGAACTAAAACATCAAATTCCTTTTAAAATAGAAAATGCATAAAATATAACCAATCAATTTGGACATCTCAAAGTATAATTTTGGAATTACCTTTACCAAACTCACCTTAGTGCCCCCATTCCACACTATTTGAAGTAGAACATCTAGGATTGGGGCTCAGAAATTTACATGTTTAACAAATTTTCATATGTAATTCATATTGATTCATATTCACACTGAAGTTTGAAAACCACTTTATTCAGCTGTTAGGGCTCCAGCAAGGATGCTGCAATAATTTCCAGTGAGAAGCTTCTTTGATCTTGTCTAAATAACCACATGTGTGGTCAAGTGATGATAAGAGTGAGTACCTGTGTTGATGAAGATATTTTAACCAGCTAGAGTCAGGAATCTGGATGGGAAGGAACATGATTTCTGGCTCCAGGGTTGTCTCCCTGAATGGATCTTATGCTCCAGGTGAGCCACAAGGAGTTGGGCATATCAGCAACCCCCATCCATAAGAGGTGCCACCTTTCCAATATTTCACACAGATTTTCCTAATGCTATGAAATAAGACTCTCAGAGGAAACCATTTTGCCTCTTTTTCAATTAACAACAAACTCCTTTCTTACTGTTAGCCAGACTTTGTATTGCAGATATCAAATTATCCTGTTGTTTCTATCTGTGTCAAAGGAGTAATTTAAAGTTATGACATGACTCCCAGCTTGACTGTTATTGGTGTGTAAGAATGCTACTGATTTGTGTACATTGATTTTGTACCCCGAGACTTTGCTGAATTTGTTTCTCAATTCCAGGAGTCTCTTGGTGGAATCTTTGGGGCTTTCAAGGTATAAGACCATATCATCAGCAAAAAAACCGATAGTTTGACCTCCTCTTTCCCAATTTGGATTCCCTTAATTTCTTTCTCTTGCCTGATTGCTCTGGCGAGGACTTCCAGCACTATGTTGAATAGAAGTGGTGACAATGGGCATCCTTGTCTTGTTCCCATTCTTAGTGGGAAATTTTTTAAGCTTTTCCCCATTCAGTATGATTTTGGCAGTGAGTTGGCCATATATGGCTTTTATAATTTTGAGATATGTTCCTTCTAATTCTATGCCTAGTTTGTTGAGGGTTTTTATCATGAAAGGGTGCTGAATTTTGTCAAGTGCTTTTTCTGCATCTATTGAGATGATCATATGATCTTTGTTTTTGCTTCTGTTTATGTGGTGAATAACATTTATCAATTTATGGGTGTTGAACCATCCTTGCACACCTGGGATGAAGCCAACTTGGTCATGGTGGATTTTTTTTTTTGATGTATTGTTGAATTCAGTTTGCTAGTATTTTATTGAGGATTTTTACATCTATATTCATAGGGGATATTAGTCTGTAGTTTTTTTGTTGTGTCCTTTCCTGGCTTTGGTATCAAGGTGATACTGGCTTCATAGAATGAGTCAGGGAGGATTCCCTCCCTTTTGATGTTATGGAATAATTTCTGCAGTCAGGATACCAACTTTTCTTTGTAGGTCTGATAAAATTTGGCTGTGAATCCATCTGGTCTGGGGCTTTCTTATTTTTTCTGGAAGATTTTTTATTTCTGCTTCAATGTCATTGCTCATTATGGGTCTGTTCAGGAATTCTATTTCTTCCTGATTGAGCCTTAGAAGGTTGTGTGATTTCAGGAATTTGCCCATTTCCCCAACATTTTCTAGTTTGTGTGCACATATTTTCATAGTATTCACAGATGGCAGTTTGTATTTCTGTGGTATCAGTTTTAATATCTCCTTTTTCATTTCATATTGAGCTTATTAGGGTCCTTTCTCTTCTATTCCTGGTAAATCTAGCAAAAGGTCTATCAATTTTGTTTATCTTTTCAAAGAACAAACTTTTTGTTTCATTGATCTTCTATATTATTTGCTTGTTTTTGATTTCATTTAGTTCTGCTCTGACTTTAGTTATTTCTTTCCTTCTGCTGGCTTTGAGTTTGGTTTGGAATGATCCAATAATCATTCAGGAGGAGGTTGTTTAATTTCCATAACTTTGTGTAAAATTGGGTGTTACTCCACCCTGATCTGAGAAGATACATGGTATGATTTCAATTTTTTTGAATTTGTTGAGCCATGATTTGTGGCCTAAAATATGATCAATCCTGGAGAATGTTCCATGTGCTGATGAGAAGTATATATAATCAGTCATTTTTGGGTAAAATGTTCTGTAAATGTCATTAAACCCGTTTGTTCTATAGTCCCATTTAAGTCCAGTGTTTTTTTATTTATTTTCTGCTTGGATGATCTGTCCAGTTCTGTCAGTGGTGTATTGAAGTCCCTGGCACTTATGATGCTGCTGTTTATCTCTTTGCTTAGGTCTAGTAGGGTTTGCTTTATGAATCTGGGCGATCCTGTGTTAGATGCATAAATTTTTAGGATTGTTATATCTTCTTTTTGAATTGCTCCCTTTACCCTCATATAATTACCATGTTTGTCTTTCTTTACTATTATTGATTTAAAGTCAAATTTGTCTGATATAAGAATGGCTACACCTGCTTTCCTTTGGTTGCCATTTGCATGAAATATTTTTTTCTGTCCCTTAACTTTGAGTCTGTAAGAGTCTTTGTGGGTTAGATGTGTTTCCTGGAGACAGCAGACACTTGGCTTGTATTTTTTTATCCATTCAGCCAGCCTATGTCTCTTGAGTGGGGAATTTAACTGAACGTTGATTGATAGAATTGACATGTGGGATGCTGTTCTGTTCATCTGGTTGGATATACTTTGTTGCTTTGTTTTATCTCTTGTACTGTTGTCTTATATGAGCTCTGAGCTTTAGCTTTTCGGTGGTTTTACACTGGTGGCTGACCACTGTGTTGATCAATGTATAATGCAGTTCTGATTATTTCCTGCAAAGCAGGTCTGGTCTTGACAAATTGTCTCAATGTTTTCTTGTCTGGAAAGATCATTATTTCTCCTTCATTTACGAAACTTAGTTTTTCAGGAAACACAATCCTAGGCTGGCTGTTGTTCTGTTTAAGAAGACTGACGATGGGGCCCTAATCCCTTCTGGCTTGGAAAGTCTCCATTGAGAAGTCTGCAGTTAGCCTGATGGGTTTTCTTTGGCAGTTGCTTAATGTTTTCTCCTTACAGCTCGCAGGAATTCCTCTTTTGTGTTGACTTTGGCCAGTCTGATGACTATGTGTCTTGGTGCAAGCTGAGAGTCAAATCAAAGACTTACTACCTTTTGCAATAGATAAAAAGAAAATAAAATATTTTGATATTTCAAGTTTTCTGTGCTGCATTGATTCCACGACAGAACTTATTTGAAAATAACATGAATTTTTGACTTATGCATGGTTTCACAAAAGTTGCTCTAAAAAAAACTTTGAAAGATAATCACACACCAGAACATGAGTTTGAAAGACTGAGAATGTACCTTCACAATAAAAATAAAACAAGAAGTGTCAAAGTGAAATGTCAGAGATATCATAATTCATACTTCATACTTAAGGAAATCAGACATTTTATACTTAATAATGTAATACATAATGAAGGATATGAAAGATCTCTACAAAGAGAACTACAAAACACTGAGAAAAGAAATTTCAGAGGATACAAACAAGTGGAAAAAAATATCATACTCATGGATCGGTAGAATCAACATTGCTAAAACGTCCATACTACCCAAAGTGATTTATAGATTCAATGCAATCCCCATCAAAATACCAACTTCATATTTCACAGATCTAGAAAAAAATAATTCTATGCTTTGTTCGGAATCAGAAAAGAGCCTGAATAGCCAAAGCAATGTTAAACAAAAGGAACAAATCAAGAGGCATCACACTACCAGACTTCAAACTATACTACAAGGCTATAGTAATCAAAACAGCATGGTATTAGCACAAAAATAGAGACATAGACTAATGG
This sequence comes from Daubentonia madagascariensis, assembly GCA_023783475.1. Lineage (NCBI taxonomy): Eukaryota > Metazoa > Chordata > Mammalia > Primates > Daubentoniidae > Daubentonia > Daubentonia madagascariensis. Next base: position 11,983,814 of record JAKFHU010001436.1, read on the forward strand.
AACAGAACAGAAAACTCAGATGTAAAACCATCCAAATATAGCCAACTTATCTTTGACAGAGCAGACAAAAAAATACACTGGGGAAAGAATCCCTATTCAATAAAAGGTGCTGGGAAAATTAGATAGCCATATGCAGAAGGATGAAACAGGATCCATCTCTCTCACCACTCACAAAAATTAATTCAAGATGTATAAATGATTAAATGTAAGGAATGAAATGATAATAATTCGCTAAGAAAATGTTGGAAAACTTTTCTAGTTATTGGCCTAGGCAAAGAATTTATGAAGAAGACCCCAATGGCACTCATGGCAATAACAAAAATAAATAAATGGGACTTGATTAAATTAAAAAGCTTCTGTACAGCCAAGGAAATAATCAACAGAGTAAATAGGCAACCTACAGAATGGGAGAAAATATTTGCAAGCTGTATATCCGATAAAGGGCTAATAATCAGAATTTAGAAAGAACTCAAGCCAATCAGCAAGAAAAAGCAAACAACCCCATCAAAAAATGGGAAAAAGACATGAACAGAAGCTTTTCAAAAGAAGAGAGATAAATGGCCAATAAACATATAAAAAATGCTCAACATCACTAATCATAAGGGAAATGAAAATTAAAACCACAATGAGATATCACCTTACCCCTGTTAGAATGGCTTTTTAAAAAAAGTCCAAAAATAACAGATGATGGCATGGATGCAGAGAGAAAGGAATGCTTCTACACTGCTGGTGGGACTGCAAATATGTACAACCTCTATAGAAAACAGTACAGGGGTTCCTCAAAGATCTAACAGTAGACCTATCATTTGATCCAGCAATCCTACTACTGGTCATTTATCCAAAGGAAAAGAAGTCATTTCACCAAAAAGACACCTGCATGTGAATGTTTATTGCAGCACATTTCACAATTGCAAAGACGTGGAATCAGCCAAGTGTCTGTCAATTCATGAGTGGATTAACAAAATGTGGTATATGTATGCCATGAAGTACTACTCAGCCATGAAGAAGAATTACTTAATTCCTTCCTCAACAAATTGGATGGAGCTGGAGACTGACCATTATGCTAAGTGTAGTATCTAAAGAATGGAAAAACAAACACCATGCATACTCACTATTAAATTGGAACTAACTCATGAGCACACATGTGCACAGAGGGAAGTAAGACTTAACAGGAATCAAGCAGAGGGGAGCAGGGAGAAAGGGATGGGTAAAAACCTACCTAACTGGTATAACGAACACTGTCTGAGTAATGGGCACATTTATAACCACAACTCAAGCACTTTAAAAGTGATCCATGTAACCAAAAATATTTGTACTCCTGTAATACTTTGAAATAAAAGAAAAATTAAAAAAAATAAAGTTACAACATGATGGTCACCATAGAGGTAACCCTGTATAAAGTCCAGAAATGTATACAAGTTTTTAAAAAATTTATAGTATTTATTCATTTGCTCACGTATACCTTTCTAACATCTTTTTAAGCTTCACTGGGGCGTAATTTACATACAATAAACAGTACATGTTAGTGTACAATTGATAAGTTTTGGTATAAGTATACACCCAGGAAACTGTCTCCACAATCAAGATAGTGAACATATCCATCAACTTACAAATTTTTTTATGCCCTTTTGTAATTCCTTCCTTGTCTTCTCTTCACCATTCCAGCCCGACCTCTACCCCTACACATTCAACTACTCATAAGTTTTCTGTCACTTAATCTATATTATCTAGAGTATTTCATAAATGGAATAAAATAAAGTATGTACCCTGCACTATCTGGCTTCTTTCACTTGGCATAGTTATTTTGATATTCATTCATTATATATTGATGGCCCATTCTTTTTTATTACTGAATAGTATCCTATGACATGGAAACAACACAGCTTATTTAACTATTCATCTGTTGATACATTTGGGTTGTTTTCAGTTTTGGGCTATTGCAGATAAAGCTGCTATGAATGTTTATGTACTGTACAAGTCTTTGAGTGGGAATATTATTGCCTTTTTCTTGGATAAATACCTAGGCTGAATCAAATAGTAGGTGTGAGTTTAATTGTATAAGTTGCTAAATTGTTTCTCCAAAGTGATTGTACCATTTTACATTCCAATCAGCAACATATAAGAGTTTTAGTTCTTCTACTTCCTTACCAATGTTTGATATGGTCCTTTTAATTTTAGTGGTTTTAATCGTTGTGTAATGGTATCATATTGTGGTTTTCACTTGTACTTCCTTAATTACTAATGATACTGAGCATCTTTTCATTTGCTTATTTCCTATTAATGTATCTTCTTTGGTGAAGGGTCTGTTCAAATCTTTTGCCCATTTATTTATTGAGTGTCTTATTTTTCTATTACTGAGTTTTGAGAGCTTGCTATGAATTCTGGATAAAATTCTTTATCAGATATGTGTTTTGCCAACATTTTCTCCTATACTGTGACTGTCTCCTCTTCATTGTGTCAACAGTGTTTTTTGAAGAACAAAATTTTAATGTTGATGAAGTAAGTCCTACTTATCAATATTTTCTTTTTTGGATCATGCTTTTGATGTCTTAACTAAGAAATCATTGTCTAACCAAAGGTCACAAAGATTTCTTCTTATGTTTTCCTCTAGAAATTTAAGGTTTTAGCTTTTACATCTATTAATATGCATATGATGCTTTTTTTTGGTATATTGTGTGAGGTATGGATCAAGGGACAGATGATTTCTTCTTTGGAGTGCTGTCTCAACACCCATATTCTTTAGGCAGGACTTATGGTATTGTTATATGTGAAAGACATTAACAAAAATACAAAATCCTACAGGTAGTGACAGAGGTTGAATCCAAACCCCAACCACAGAGTTTATGAGGACAGGAACACAGCCTGACAGCTGCAATAAGGCCTTTTAAACCATAATTCCTTCATCTCTTTTTATTTCTACTCAAAGGGAGAGTTTCTACATTGCTCTCACGCTGATCGCAGAGGAATTATTTGGACAAGGCTGAGAACCAGGTTTGGAGAGAATGTGCATAGAACTGCACCCTGATACTCATTATTAATACACATGTTGCTGCCTCTACACTTTTGAAAACAATGCTGTTCTTGCCTCTTGTCTTTCTTCTCCTCAGTCTGCTCACCTGCACACTGAGAAATTGTAGGAAAAAAGGGGTGCTCAAGGCCAGGGCATTAGTTTATGGGCCTGTAGCCCTCTGATATGAACAAAGGGAGGGTGTGAAATACTTTCTACCACAATTAATTAAAACATAAGCCTACCAATCTATAAATTATGTCTGAATTTATTTTAAAATATTTAACTTTCTGCAAGTATTCAGATGCAGTTTCTACACATAAATATTTAGCAAAAATAGCAATTTCATTAGCAAGATTGACTGCTAATGGGAAAATGTTCATACCATATCATTAAATAAAAGATTTAGGTTACAAAACAATATGTAGAATTATGAGGTTGCTTTAAAAAAAAAGTCTATGCATATTAAAGGACTGGAAATGTATACACAGAAATGATTTTAAAAATTGTCTCCAGTTGGTATGAATGTGATTTTTTAAAAAGTTTTAATTATTTTTTTTTATTTTGAGGTGATTTTATTCACATGAAGTTTTAAGAAATCATACAGAGAGCTCTTGTGTACTCTACTCAGCTTTCCCCAAAGGTAACATCTTGCAAATTACAGTACAATATCACAACCGGGCTATTAACTTTAATACAATGAGGATACAGAACATTTCTATTACTATGAGGATCTTTCCATTGCCCTTTTATAACCACACCCATATCTCCTCTCTCCCATCCCTAATTCCTGGCAACCACTAATTTGTTATTCATTTCTATAATTTTGTCTTTTCACGAAAGTCATATAAATGGAATTATACAGTATGTAACCTTTTGGCATTGTCTTTTGTCCCTCACTCAGTATAACTCCCTGGAGATTCATCAAGTTGTTGTATGTATCAATACTTTAAGAACATGAGTGATTTTTTAAAATTTACTTTTTTGTGTTTGCCATTTTATAAAAAATAATTTTACAATGAATGTTTTATTTTATAACTGTGTGAAGTAACTAAATAGTCCTAAACTCATATTGGAAAAAGATCAGCAATTAATTGCCAGAGATTTGTGAAAACTTGCTAAGCAGAAAATTTTCTTTAATAAAATTTATGATACCCATATCAGCAAAGTAGTGATACTGTGGGTTAGTGACTATAATATGATATATTGAATGCTAAAACAATATCCATTAAAACATTACATTTTACAATGGAAAGATTAATGCTTTATCATTTATTTGAATTTCTCAGCTCACTTTAGGCCCTTCTTAGAATTCCAGAGGGTTTGTTTCTGGAGAAGAAGCTTTCCTGCATCATTATTTAATACCTTTCCATGTCTTAACATGTTTGAGTCTGTAAAATAATTCTGTTCTCATTTACCAAAGATGAACTCTTGAAGTTGAACAAAAGGATTCACTTGTCTCACTAAAAATTCATACTCATAAAACAGAAATCCTGCTTCCTCTCAGTAATAGAGTAGCCATGAATCACAGCGTCACGCTGGCTTGATCATAATCTAACACTTCATGCCTCAGACAACAACTTGATTTGTCAAGAGACTATCCCTGTGAGGGCTGCTGATAGTGTTGATGCCCATTGAAGAGGATATAATTAAGCCTTTGGTGAGCTAATTTCATTTTCTTTTCAAACAAATCGGAGTACATAAGTGTAGAATTGGAAATAGAGAGAAAGGGCTAAGAAACCTTGCTCTGCTAAAATTCAGAGCAAGGATTTTACCTTTCTTTTATCTGATAAAGGATTTTTAGGGTCATTCAAAATAGTCTTCCCTCAAACACTCAACATGTACCTATTTCTACCCAGTAAGCATCATCAGGTTTTCTCCAGGTATAACATTTTCTTCCAAATTAACTGCAGAAAAGCTCAGTGTTTCATGTTTGTTATCTGCTTCTATTATGGCTTGAGGACAGAGAAATTGATTCAGATTCACTCTACCACTTGCTGCGAGCAGTTTGAAGCAAAGGTATTTGTCGATTTGGATAATTTCTTAGAAGCTTGTTATTTCTTGGGAATATATCCATTACCCAACAACCAAAAGTATAAGAAGCTGAATCAGCTCTGTACAGTTAATATTTTTAAGTTAAAATACAAATTTTATGTTGAGAAAGGCTAGTAGCAGCTTAATAGTAATCTTAATCATTCCTATGTTGGGGTAAGTTCTGATGTTGCATTGAGGCAAGTGTTCTACTAAGTCAAGGAAATAATCCCTGCACCCTAAGTCTCTCTACCTTTGACCTTTACCCATTTCCAGAAGGAAATATAACTCCTTCACAATTCACAGAAATTAGTTTATTATGCTCATGTTACATGTTTTGATCAAAACATTATGTTAGTTGGGGGATTAAAAGAACAGCAAAGATCATCTTAAGGGATTTCTGCCCCAAATTTATATCCAACTAGCTAAGCATGTTGGTTTAGTGGTTGGCACCTCTCTGAATCCCTGGACCCATCCCTGGAGGTCATGCACACAAGCTGCACATCATGTCAGAGCCTGTGTTGAGAGCAAGATGGAGAGCTGCCTCCACATGAAACCCTGGCTGTGTGGTAGACAAAGCTAGATTGTTCAGTAGGTTAGAAGAGGAGGAGGATTAATAAAAGAGTATGTTTTAAATTTGCCATCTCATGGCAGAGCATATCCAGGTAGTGGTTTTGCCACTGGGGTACATCTTCAGGTTCTGGAGTCTCCAGCAATATCATAGCAGGAGTCATGGCTGCTAAGTAGAACCAGTTGAATCTGGGTTCCTTTATGAGAAAGCACAGAGTGAATTTAGTGTGCATAGCCTCACTTTCCCTGGCTGATTATTTTCTACTCTCTCTGCCCTGTTTCCCCAAACCCCCAAATTCCCAAAGCTTTCAAGATATAGGGTTTTCTCATCCCAAGAAGAAATAGTATTTCATAATCTACGAACATTTATGTGTGTGTGCTTAGTATGTTTGGTTCCAGGATCACTAGAATTTTCAAAAGGAACAAATGGAGAAAAATACAAAGAAAAATGAATCGACTTTTGATGTTAGACGGGAGAGAACTTTAGTGGCTCAGGATCTTCTCAGAACTTCCTATCTGAGATTATACGGGCACCCCACTATTCCCCTCATGCATGAGGTCAGTTGAAATGTTCTGTCTTGTTCCCATCTATAGTATTTTATTCTAAAAGCTAAGTCAAGACTTGGGAGGCCCAGCCTCTAATGTGGAGAAAAAAGTAAGTTAGTGGCTTTCTCCATCATCATTCCAGAGTGCCTAAATTAATTGGGAATCCTTTCAGTCACAAGTAACAAAAAACTAGACTAACACTGGTTTAAACAGATAATGGTTTGTTCCTCTCACATAAAAAGGAGTCTAGAGGCAGTCACTTGCATTGTTTAAGCAACTCAAACCCACATAGAGACCTTTTATTGTCATCTTTCTTTTTTCTAACCTCACCTTTTTTGTTTCATCACAGCCCAACTCCCTGATAAATTAGCCCTAACAATTTCCCACATTTTTACATGTGTCTATCTTTCCCTACATCAGTAAGAAACTAATCAACCATGCTAAATTTTCTCACCAAGAAAGGAAAAAGGTGAATAGGAAGGAGAGGCAGTGGCTGATCATGATTAACAGACTGAATGTGGACTGCTTCTCATGGCAGCTGGGCTCCTGGGCCAGTATTTACTGTGAGGAATGGGTTAGTGAAGTCCACAACTCCCAACCCCCGGTAGACATATCCTAAACAGGGCACTGTTATTATTCTAGCTCAGTGGGTCTCTTTAGCCAGTGCCAAGTAAAGAATCACATAGGTACTGGCTCATCCCCTAGACTTTCCTTGATTGTTCTTTGCAAGAACCCAAGTTTTATAAAATGCTGCACCCAAGAACTATTTCCAAGTGTGAAACCTTGAATCTTCAAAATGAAGAAACATATACTGTTCAGGAACTCTATCTAGATTGACTTCCTTGGAAGGCACCTGCTTTTTGTCTGGGTAATTGCTCCTATTGGCTTTAGACCTGGACTATCTCAGTTTCTGCCTTTTTCAAGCTTGCTGCACTCAAAATGTGTTTTACTTGTTTGTGATCCCAAGATCAGACACTGCCTCCCCACAAATTTCTTTCCACTACTCCCCCTACTAGGTTTCCATGGATTTTCAAGCTTCAGGTAATTTTCATTCTTTAAAAAGCATTACCTTTTTAGTGTTTCCATGACAGCTCACCCCAGCTCTGCCACACTTCTTAATGCTGCTTTCTGTGTTTTCACAGAAAACCACCCTTATGTGCTGGTTTTATCACAGATCTTTTTTTCTAATCCATCTTTACATATACTCTTACTTTCTCATTAAATTATATTGTTCTACCTAACCACCAACTCCATGTTGGTCCATTTCTTCTGAATTTGTAACTATAGCCCACTCTGTTCTCTTGATATTGGAAATGCTATTTATAATTGCCTTCTCTACGTCTCAACCAAAAAAAAAAATTATCAGCACCTTCTTATCAAACTTTCAAAATGTAATTGATGGCAAATAATCACATAAAAATATGTTCACCATCAATAGCTAGTAAGTAAATGCAAATTAGAACCACAATGAGATATCACTACATACCCATCAGAATGGTTAATGTAAAACATAAATACTGGTGAGGATGTAGAGTAACTTGATCACTTACATAATACTAGTGGGAATGTAAAATGGTATACTGACCGTGTAGAACAGTGTGGCAATTTCTTAAAACATGTAACTATCATATGACCCAGATTGAACTCACGGGCATTTATCCCAGAAAACTAAAAAGTTATGTTCAAACAAAAAACCTATACATGGATGTTCAAAGTAGCTTTACTCAGCCAAAAACTGAAAACAAGCCTGATGACCTTCAACAGGTGAATAGTCAAACAGACTGTGGTATACACATTCCATGGTGCTATGGTCTCATTGTTTGTGTCCCTTCAAAATTCATATTAGGAGGCAGAAATTTTCAGAAATGATTAGGTCATGAGAGTCAAGTCCTCATGAACGAGATTAATGTCTACACTAAAAAAAGGCCCAAGGGAGTTAGTTGCCCCTTCCACCATGTGAAGGCACAGCAAAAAGATGATGAAATGGACCCACACTAGATACCAAATCTGCTGGTACCTTGATCTTGGGCCTCCCAGCCTCCAGAACTGTGAGAAACAAATTTCTGTTGTTTATAAGCCACCCAGTTTATGTTATTTTGTTATAGCAGCCCAAACAGACTAAGACACATGGAATAATACTCAGCAATATAAAAGAATGAACTATTGATATATGCAAAAACTTGAGCAAATCTCCAGAAAATTAATCATACTAAATGAAAAATGACAATTCCAGTGATTACATACTGTATAACTCCATTTATATAATATTCTTGAAATGATAAAATTTTAGAAATGGAGAACATATTGCTAGTTCCCAGGGATTAGGATTGCAGTGAGTTGGGGAGATGGAGGTAGATGTACCTTAATAAAGTGGCCAGATGAGGGATCACTGTGATGATGAAAATGTTCTGCATCTTGAATGTATCAATCCTGGTTTTGATATTTCATGCATTATAGTTTTATAAGATGTAACCACTGGGAAAAACTGAGTAAAGGGTATGTGAGATGTCTGCAAATTATTAGACTGCATGCAAATCTATAATCATCTCAAAATAAAAAATAAAAATAAAAAGGTTAATTAAAAAATTGTAATCATATTGTTTAGGATGATACAGAGTAAGTTAGAAGAGCCGAGTAAAAAGAAGCAAATTTAGTTCCTAGAATTAGAAAGGATAATTACATAGCACAGTGTAATTGTGTCCTTTCTTCTACATTATTTCATTAAGTCTTTCATTAACCATATTTTAAAAGACTTAATTTTCTCTACCTTGATATGACTAAATTTGTATTTCTTTCTCTTGTTTCATTTTAGGAATTTTACATTGAATCCATTCTGTTTGGGATTTCTTTGGAAGAAACCGTCTCTTGAACTTTAAAGCAAAAAAAAAAATTATAAGAAAATATTTTTAAAAGGAATTTCAAATATTTTCAATATGTCTGATATTACACATATACCATTTGATTAATATTTTTACCAATCTCATACATCTCAGAATAAATGCAATACTTTGAAAATATTGGTTTATTAAGTAGAGGCAACAGACCATTTATGATTGGGAAGGGAAGAAGGCCATTGATAGAATACTAGGAAAAAAAAAACCCAGAATTAAGGAACAAGAAGCCAACAAAAGAGGGAAAACAGAATAACTGAGAAATACTACATAGAAGTGCAAGGCAGAGACTGTTCTGCATTCAACATAATTTTTTAAAAATCTATCCTCCATTTAACTAATTCTCTCTTCAGCTGTATTTATACTGCTCTTAAAATTATACATTGGGTTTACTTTAAATTTATTTTAAGTAAATATATTACTGAAGTGTATCATATATACAGAAAAATATAAAAATTATGCTTAAACAGCTCAATCAATTTTCACCAGGTGAACCAAGCCATGTGGATCAGGAAATATAACATCACCAGAACCCCAGAAACTTGTGCCCTGCCTCAGTCACCAACTATACCCTCTCAAAAGTAACCAACATGCTGACCTCTATGACATTAGATTAGTTGTTCCTATTAAAGTAGAATTAAAAAGTATAGATGAAAGTAGAATTAAAAAGTATAGATGAAAGTAGAATTAAAAAGTATAGATAAAAATAAAATCTAATTATCTTTCTCACAATCTACCTTTCTCCTTAAGTGTTTCCTATCTTGGCTTCCTAAATTAGAACCTCTAAATTCCTCTTCTTTTTCTCCCGCTCCTCATTCCCTTAATTCATCAACTCTCTACTTCTGGGTATCAGTTATCTAAACATTTTTTAAATTTCTCCTTGATTCTTTCTTCCTATTGGCACTGATTTAGGAGATCATTAATTTCCCTTAATCAATAGTGAGCACCCAAACTGTCTCCCTGTCCTCAATACTATCCTCTGTGCCTTAAACTTTCTCGCTATTACTTCCAATAGGATCTTTCTAAAATACAACCTGCTCAGTCACTCGCTCACTTGAAAGCAAGATATAACTTGCTTCATTTTCAGGAGAAAAAAAATCCAATCATGTTAGCTTAAACACAAATTGCTTGAAAACCTGGTTCTGGCAGGTTTTCCCATGCTCTCTCTGCTTACAAATCCTAGCATTCACTATACTGCAGCCATATGGTAGTACTTGCAGTCTTCAAAACACAAATACTCTATCACATACCTCTAAGTCTTTGTGTGTGTTCTAATTTCCTCCCAGGATGCTTTTCTGCCTCTTTGTCTGTCTAGTAAAGAGCCTATTCAACCTTTAAAACTCAATTAAAGTATCTTCACTATTCCCCCTGTCACTCCCAGAGACAGTTAGTAGCTGCATGTGACATTTGTTTCAGTATAATCCTTAGATACGTCTATGTAGCATTTCTAATATATAAAATTACTTCTCGACATGGCTCTCTGCTCCACAGATTGAGTTTTTTTTCTATTCTTCCCTATATTCTCCATGTCTGGAATAGTATACAATAAATGTTTTATTTGAATGAATGAATAGTAATAAATTTAAGAGTAAAATAACTAAAAATAGAAGTACAATATTATTCTCTAGGAGCATCAAGGAAGGAAGTGATGTGTCTTCACACAAATAAGGGCATTAAACTCGGTCTTAAAGAATAGATGAAATTTAGGCAGGCTGAAAATTAGGCAGAAATTGATCTTTTGTTACTTACTAGCAGGAACACTTCTTTTGGAAGGTGCACATAGTGAATTCCAAACATCACTGAGAAAGATCTCTTCTTCAGAGTATTTCAGACAATAAAATCACTTCTTTACATCTAGGACCCCCTCAGACAGCAACTCTACCACCCAACTGAGACTCAGGCCCTGGCTCCTGGATGTATTTTGACAAATGGGAAATCATAAAGCAAGCATTGGCCTGGGCTTTGAACAGTCCTAGGTTCAAATCTCTACTGCTTGCATTATTTGTTGTTCAATCAGTCCTCCGTAAGTCTCCATTTTATCCTCTGTATAACAGAAATAACATGTCCTTTTCCAGGTAGGTTAATGTGAGAATCACATGAAATAATGTTTCTAAAATGCCTGGCACAACACCTGGAAAGTAGTGCCCTGAAAATCTTAGTTCGCTTTTATGTTACCCCAATACATGCTTGTAATGTTTTCCTTTTTACACACTGACTATATATTGCATGAGGCTGGGGAGATGGGATAGTAGAGGTGGTACATTAACTGTGTAGCACACTATGTGATGGAGAACATGACATCATTCAGGCCTGAGCATAAACAGTAAATCCTGCCATGTGTGGTGTGTTCTACTGACCTCTGAGATTCTCTGTAGCCCCAATGTGGCCTGGATTGCTGACACAGGCACAATGAAAATTCTGCTGCTCAGTCAAAACAGCTAGCTCACTTCATCTGATTTTGTACAGATTCAGAGCACCACACTTATTCCCTCTGATTTGTGCTTAGAAGAGATAAAGAGGAGCAAATATCTGAAAACAAAACCCACATGCTATGTCAGCTAGTTTTGAAGCTCCAGTCAAGGTTGCACATAAATAAATTTTTTTCTTGCCTAGATGGTCTCCATTTCTGTCATACAGCAACACTGTGTAAGCATCTAGTGTAGACACATCTATATCTGACACTGTGAGGATGCAGGGACCCACAAAAGCAATGGAATGGCCATGATTCAGCTGGTCAATGCAGCTCTTGCTGCTCAAAAAGAAAAACAAATTAGCTTAGCCATTGAATATTTTTCTCTGTATGATACCACATACATTCATTTGACAAATACTTTTTAATCATTGACTATGTGCTAGGCACAGTGTTACATGGTAGAGATTCTGTGGGAGATAACACAAATGAGCTGTGTGGTCACAAACCTTCGTGTATACTATAATCAATCAACAACCAATTTAAGCAATTACCTTGTTCACAGAACTAGTAAGATGTGCAGAGACTCCAAAGCATATAGAAAGCATAATTATTTAGCAAGATATATATTAAGCATTAGGAAACCAGGTGCAGAGAAAAAGAATCAGAATATATAGAAAGTGGGAAAAGATTTATTGACACAGATTTGCTATAGATGCAAATGCAGGTTCCAAAGAAATCCTCAGTGGGTGATTTGGAGCATAAATGATTGTGGATAAGGACATTGGGAGCAGATGGAGGGGTCAGAGCCAGAGTGATATATCAAAGAAATAAGACAGAGACAACCTGTATATTAGTTTTCTATTTTACATGACAAACGACCATAAACCTGGGCACCAGTTATCTGACTCCACTGCTCAGGTTATCACAAGGCTTCAAGCAAGGTGTCAGCTGGCTGCATCCTCATCTGAAGACTCAGGCTGTGGATGTTGTAGAACTCATGCACACTGTGTCTTCACAGCTAATGAGGGAGAGTCTTTCTGACATTTTACCTTTTAAGGAGCTCACCTCACCCAGGATAATCTCCCTTTGACTAACTCAAAGTCAATGGATTAGTAATCTAATGACAGGAGTGATATTCTGTATATTTACTATCTTTGATCACACTCAAAATGGAGGAGATTGTAGAGCATGAACACCAGGGGACAGGAATCGTGGAGGCCATGATGGAATTTGGCTTCAGATCAGACAGAAAACTGTCAATTGGTATTCTTCCAAGGAAGGAAGGCTTCACAGTTATCTATCTTCATCCTACATATGCCTGTTCACCTTGTGTGGAGGAGACCTGCAGTGTTTAGGAGTTAGACTGCAAAATTGGAGCACTTGAGTTCAAATCCTGGCTCTACTTCTTATACCTGTGTGATCTCAGGTAAGTTACTTAACATCTCTAATGGCATGAATGATGAGTTACCTCAAAAAAATTTTATTTTATCCTCTGTAGATAATATTAAGCTGACTGTGATTCTAAAAGATAGTACAAATGTGACCATTTGGTAGATTTTATTATAGAGGAAATTTCTTAAGATTCTGGTTGTAATTGTTTCTCCTTGGGAATTAAGTAAAGGAGATCAAGTACCAGCTTGCATGTTAATAGCAAATATTGTGATTAGAATGAAAAAGTAATGACCTTATCTTATTCTATATCTGACGACCACGAAGTATTTCAGTGTATTAGGCACTAATAGACTCTGATGTGTTAAATTAAGTAAAACAATTGAGCTAATAAGTACTAGAATCCTGCTTCTAATGAGCAGGTCTTCAGAGTAACTAAGCCAATGAAAAGCCTCTTCTCTTGTTGCATAAAACCTTGGAGTTATGAGGCAATGAGGAGTATATCCCCTACTTCTGACATCAGTGGAGAGGGGTAGCTGAACCCTTGTTATAGGCTAGTGCTACCTGAGTGGACATCTTGCTAATTGGGAAGATATATTTGATCCCTGCTTAGTTTTTTGTCTCATCCAAGTAATAACATTGATATCATCCTCCAGGAGACACAATCTTCACATCCATTGAGAAACATAGGATTTCAAAGAAGGTAACCTGGACTATGAATGTGTCCTGACTTAGGGACAAGGGTGGGGTACTGGGCAGACCTACAAGTGGTGCTACTGCATCCTTGTTTGTCCACCTCATCCAAAGTCTTTCCTTTTGTAAGAGTCTAACTTCAAATGCTCAATGGGATGGGTCTACATGGGAATGTTATGGATAATTCAGCTAGGCTGTGATAATTCTAATGCAGGAATATAGCAGCAGTTTTTGTAATGTGCTAAAAGTAAGTAGGTCTAGAGCATTGGCTCTCAACCTTTGTTTCTCACCCCCAGAGGCTGGTGTTGTAGAGCTGATGTTAGGTATTAGGTAGGTGGTCTTGAAGCCATACTTTGAGAAATGCTGTTCTAAAAGACAGCAGGCAAATTAGGTGACTGTAATTCTCTAGGCAAAGGCCATCCAGGCCTAGACTACAATGATGTTGGGGGTGGGAGGAGGTGAGGCAGATGCATTTTTGGTGTTTATTAACTCAGGCTCTCCTTTTGAGGCAAAAATGTTTGTGTCCCTCAGAACAGATATTTAGCAGAAAAATCTCTCCCCCTCAATCTCTTTCAGCTCTGACAGCCTGCATTTTATCATTTAGACACTGAACATCAGAGAATTCTATAATACAATGTAACAACATAATGCAACCAAATGGCACAATAACAACTCCTTTAACATATATTTGCAGGATTACTTATATCTATGTTCAGTTGGGGGAAAAAAAAGTCACTAAACTCACCCAGAGACTTCTCAGCTTATAAAATGCCAACGAATTACAAATGCTTAAGAAATAACTATAATGACAAAAATAAGAAATTAGCTTATTTTGAAAGGAAAGTATTTTTATTCATCAACTAGAGTAGAATTTAAAAGGTGCTAGGTTATTCTTAGTATTTCCTTTAGCAGGAAAATTTCCACCTTGAAAAGACCTTGAGAAGGTTCAAAAGTTTATATTGAAGAAAAAAAATAAAAGTAGGACCTAATTAACTCAGGTTCTTTCCTTGCGGTGAGGAGCACTGTGAAAACTCCAGGGTATGCACTCCCACTCCGTAAGCCTAAGTTTAATGTTTACCTGGGCAAGAGGGCTCTTTTCTCCTAGTAGACAGAGCTGCTCTGTTTCTCAGAGACCCAGCTATTATGGAATCTGACTGAGGCTGGGCCGGGAGGCTCATCACAAAACCACCAAGGGACCTTCTGTCAGCCTGTCAGGGAGTAGTCCCTCCTGCAGCTGCTGGCATCTTGGTGGTTGGCAGTGCCATGCGTGAAGAAGGACAGGAGTCAGGATAATCCAGGGATCCTAGTTCTTGACTCAGCGGTGGCACCATTAAGCAACTTTGCCCTAGTTAGGTAACCTCCGTATACCTCACTTTCTTCATCTGGAGATCAAAGCATTTGGGTTAGATGAGAGTGAAAGACCCTGTCACCTCTGTCCTTCCATTAATTCTTCCATTTAAAACTAAAGTTTAAATGTTGGTAATCAAAATAATAAAGAATCAGGGTGCACAAATACTAGAATGAAATCCCAAAACTTCTATGTGACCTTGTCTCTACCTGCCAACCAGCTCATTTCTAGACATCCTCCTTCTTATTCAATACACTCTCAATAATCCCAGTTTTTCCCCAACCTAATCTTTGCATTTGCTGTTTCCTGCTTCTGTGAGATTTTTGCACAGTCCTTAGCCTGGCTATCCTTCCTGTCTCAACACAAATACCACTTTCTCAGGGATGCTTTTCTTGACTCTCCCAATCTTGATTAGGTTCCCATTAAATATTCCTTTCTATAACACTTTATTCTTTCTCTTTACACCATCACTGAAGTTTGTTATTTATATCTAGCAGTGTTTTATTTGTTAAATGTCTTTTTCTTCTAGAAGACTGTAGCCTTCCTAAGGATAGGGATGGTGCCCACTAAATTCAGTACTGGGTCTGTTGCACAGTGCCTGAAACATAGAGAGCCGTCTTAAATAGCTGACAAGTGAATGAATGAATGAAACCAATGTCCCTGCCCCCATTAATGAATGAGATATGTACCTATTGTCTTTTGTCTCTGCTCATATGTGTGCTCTGGGACCTCACCTCCTTTGATGACTTTCTCATCGTCTATTCTCCTCTGTCCAGGCCTCTACCTCCCTATAATTTATGCACAGCAGGTTTCCCTTCCTCTTTTAACCCCTGGGAATTAATAAAGGAGATGTGCCTCTTTTATGCTCTGCTTATGTATTCCATAAACAAATAATATTCCATGCTGTATCAGCTTCCTATTGCTGCTGTAACAAATTATCACAAATTTAGTGGATTAAATAACACAAAATTATCATCTCATAGCTCTGGAGGACAAAATCCAAAATGGATCTCAGTGAGCTAACATCAGGGTGTCAGCTGGCCTGCATTCCTGTTGTGGTCTCTAGGGGAGACTCTGTTTCCTTGCCCTTCTCCAGCTTCCAAAAGCTGCCTGCATTCCATGGCTTGTGGGCTTCCTCCTCCATCTTCAAAGCCAGCAGAGGCAGATTGAGTCTTTCTGACATCAACTCATTCTGACCTTCCCTTCTGTAGTTACATCCCATGTAACATTCACAGATTCTGGGGACTAGGGCATGGGCTTCTTTTTATGAAGGGTTGAGGAACATTATTTTACAAACTACACCTGCACTTTCTCCCAATTTACCTTCCAGCACAAAATATTCATACCTGACTGAACCTTTGTAAGTCCCATTTCTACTCCTTTTCCTTCTCTCCACCACAAGACTTTCACTAGAATGTTAATCCACCATGAAGGAGGCTATGCAATAGTCACTTAACATTTACAGATGTGACTTTCATAGTCTTAACTATTGGCTAAAAAATCTGGAACGTCTATGGCATTTTGCATCATAAGTTTGCTGAGGCACAAATTTGAATCACAAACCTTGGTAATAAGATTCTTAGTGAGAGAGTGAACCTAGTCCACTCTACATTCAATGTCTACATTTAATATGGTTTTTTGAACACTTATTATAATGTTATAATATATGGCAAAATTATATTCTGTACTATAGCCATGTTTGCAGCATTTCTGAAAGTCTGTTATTCTTCATGAATATCAAGAAAGTAGTGAACAAAAGTTCACATTTGATCTTATAGTCTGTCTTCGCTGCAACCCTGCTAGAAAAGTTTTACAGACAAGAAACAGATTCGGAGTCCTTCTATAGTCTACCTAATGTCCAACATCTAATAAAGGGTGGAAACAGTATTTGAAACAATTTGATACAACAATCAAGCTTTTCCCACTACTCCAAATAACTAAATGTATTTATTTGGTTTCCTTTTGTTAATTTTGTCATGTAAAACCACTGCAGCTTCCAGGTGGCAGAAGCTCTCCGCTCAGCAGATTGGGTCCTAATTAAGGCCTATTGTGTGTTGACACTCTTCCTCTGGAGATCCAGAAAAAGGCTTCAGGCAGCTTCAAAACCTGTCCATACATGGGAAAATGGGGTCTTTTTCTTTTCTTTTCTTTTCTTTTTTTTTACAGCAAGAGGAATTTTGCATCTTAGCAAAATTTATTTTTCTTGAGACACCAGGATGAAAGGAAGGCAGAATATAGAAAATACATCCAATTTTAATTGAGCGTCAGTTTACAGTTAGAGAGAAAAGCATCCCCTCCACCCCTAAAATAAGACACCTTTAGAGCGTAACATGTACAGTGGTTAGCTGAGGAGGCAGGAGAGCTCAATCAGTGTTAAAGAACTGCAGAATCCATTTAGAAATGATATCTCTGTGGTCCCAGAAATGATCAAGCTATATCAGCTGATGGAGTACTTACTTACACCCTTTCTGTGAAAGACAGGGATGAATTAACTTCAAATATGAAGTTTTCCAAAGTTATCCATTCTAGCTCTTCCCCCAAGCAGTTATTAAAATATAATTTTCAAAAGGTTTAAAATCTTAACCAACGTGCAAGTATAAAATGAACACGTGTCAAAGATGTTAAGTAATGAAAAAAACAGCAAGAAATCAGTTCAAAATACATTTGAGGAACTAGGGATTTACAGGCAATTTAACAAAGAATGGTAAGGATAAGATTACAGTGTTGGATACAAAACCAGTTAATGTCCAGCAGGGCACTAACAGGGCACTAAACCGTGACTTTGGAGTTATCTTTTCTACTGGTAAGAAATTTTTTTCACTTCTATTGAACAAAAGTTTGTAAGTTAACCTCTCTCCCTAGATCAGTTTCTCAACTTGGCACTATTGACATTTTGTTGTTGTGGGCTGTCTTACACATTGTGGGGTGTTTAGAAGCGTTCCCAGTCAGTGGTACACCTTTCCCAAGTTGTGACAATCAAAAATGTCTCCAGATATTATCATATGTCTCTTGAGGGGCAAGTAGAAATTGTTTTACAGAGGTCCAGACCATTAAAATTTACCTTAAACTTGGAAATACACAAAAGAGATTGCTGGGTCTTCTTTCAGTGTAACATGGGGCTTGTAGCTTTGAGTATGACTGGGCTATTTTATTTAACTCTCTAAGGTAGTGGTTTCTTAATTAGGAAAAATTTTGAGGTGTACTTTTCCTATTACTTATCTACACTGCCGATTTTCCGTTCAGCTCTGCTCCTTAATATGTTCCATCATTAGTTGGGTACAGAAAAAAGTATTTTGACTATATCTTTACAAAAAAAAAACCCATTTTCAATGGATGCAGTAAATTGTGAATAGTCATTTTTATAATAGTTCTCTCTTTTAATATCGTAAATCTGTTTCTGTCTTTAATCCTGTTCCAGACATTTGGATCAGAATGTCACATGTTAGGTAAGGAGTGAAATTAAATTCATTGTTAACTGTTCACCTCTCACTTATTGGTAGCACCAATTTCCCAGTAGAACTGTGTTCTCTCTAATCTCTCCCTTCTGTGTATCAAGAAAAGATTATTAGCTTTGTGACCTTTGGTGATAGTAATTATAATTAAGATACAGGTTGGCCATTCCCTACTAATACCCTTGCAGATAAATGGGCTTCCAAATTCAGAATTTTTTAAATTTTAGAAAGGAGATGTGGTACATTTTCATTGAAGTCTGGGGCAGCATCCAATAATCAAGCACTTTAATATGTCTACAGCTAAACAAATGGACATACACATCAAATGGGAAGAAGTCTGTAAATAGCCTCATATCATTTCAGGTCAGGCTTTACTACCAGATGTGTTTCTGTCAAACTTATGAAAAATATTTTTGTTTCCAGAGCCTTTGGATTTCAGAATTTTTAATTAAGAAATATGGATCTAGAATAATAAAAATAACAACATTAGCAACAATAACATCTGATATCTAAAAGTACTTACTATGGGCTAGGCCTTGTGTCAAATTACATGTTTTGGATCATTTTAATCCTCCCACAACCTGCCAAGTATCTTTATTATCCTCCCTATTCCGCAGATGAGGTTTGAAGCATTAGGCACTTGGTCAAGGTCATAAGATTTAGATCTAGGAAATTTAACACAGGGCCCAGGCTCTGAAGTAGGATGGTATGCTGAAGCCTAACAATTCCTCCTCCATTTAGTGCCCAGCCTTTCCTTTTTACTTTGCCTGTGCACACGTCTACCAAAGATGGATCAAGAACAACATGTTTGTAAGTGAAGGACAGTATATTGTGTTCTGTCTGCATTGCCTGAGTATTTTCTAGAAAATAGGACTTAAATAATTATAACTGACTCATTCCACTTATGTTCACAGGCTTCCTTTGTCGGGTTATTTAATTTATTTTAAACTTTCCTATCAAGAGTTTTATAAGCACAAATAGGACACTCAATATGTATATATTGGAAAACTGGCAGTCAATATTTCGGCTGTTTCCAAATGCATTTCTCTTGCTGATACAGGCTCAGAGAGAGTTATAATCCACATGACACCATCACGAAATGCTTCCCAAATGATTTCATTAAAAATTTTATGTGGGAGAAGTCTACTAAAGGATTGACCCAAAGACTAGTGACTAGGATGTGAGCCTTCCCTGTATGGAACATTTATAATCAGCACCATTTTTTTATGTACCATTTTTGAAATTACAAATATGTATTTTTTCTGTCACTGTGCTCATAATTTTCAAGTGCTTTTAAAATCAGTTGAGAAGTGTTTTGTACTCTTACTAGGCAATGCATCAGCATTGGTTCTATGACTACAGATCTATCAGTTAACAATGTAATTTTACCTCTGTGTTCATCTTTAGCCCTCACTTTTAAGACTGAAGTGGTCTTACATTTAGGTCTACAAAGTAGGTTTTTATTTACATGGTATATCTTTTTTCATCTTTTTACTTTGAACCTATTTGTATCTTTTGTATCTAATGTGTGTCTCCTGTAGACAGCATATAGTTGGATCTTGTTTTTAATATAACTGACAAACTCTGCCTCTTGACCAGATTGTATAATCTGTTTACACTTTTAAAATAGCCTTATTGAGATATAATTCACATATGTAACTTAAATGGTTTTAGTATATTTATAGGGTTTTACAAACATCAATACCATTTAATTTCAGTACATTTTCATCACTCTAAAAAGAAATTCCATACCCTTAACCCAACACATGACAATCATTAATCTACCTTCTGTCTATGGATTTGCTTCTTCTGAACATTTCATGTAAGTGGAATAATACAACATATGACCCTTTGTGTTTGGCGTCTTTCACTTAGCATATTTTTTTCAAGGTTCATCCATCCTGTAGCATGTGTAAATACTTCATTTCTTTTTATGGCTGAATAATATTCCCTTGCATGGATGAGCCATTTTGCTTATTCATTTATCAGTTTATGGACATTTGGATTGTTTCCACTTGTTGCCTATAATACATACTACTACTTGAAACATTTGTGTACAAATTTTTTATGGAAATAGGTTTTCAATGCTATTGAATACATATCTAATTATGGAATTGCTGGGTCATGTGAAACTCCATGTTTAATATTTTGAGGGCCTGCCCAAACTTTTTTCCCAAGGTACACATTTTGCATTCCTATCAGCACTGTATGAGTGTCTGGATTTCTCCACATCCTTGGCAATATTTATTACTGTCCATCTTCTTGACTGTACACATCCTAGGGGGCATAAGTGTTATTCATTGTAGTATTAACTTACATTTCCATAAAACTAATATATTGAGCATCTTTTTATGTGCTTATTGATGTTTGTTATCTTTGTTGGGGAAATGTCTATCCAAATCCTTTGCCCAATTACTAATTGGGTTTTATGTCTTTTTATTGTTGAGTTGTAAGACTTCTTTAAGTATGGATATGAGTCCCTTATATTATAACACATAGGATTTGCAAATATTCTCCCGTTTTATGAACTTGTGTTTACTTTCTTGACAGTGGCCTTTATAACAATAACGTTTTTTTTAATTTCAATAAATTTCAACTTATTTTTATTTGTTGTGTAAGCTTTTGTTATCGTATCTAAGAAACCATTCCATAATCCAAGCCCAAAAGATCTACTTCTATGTTTTCTTTGAAGTTTTACAGTTTAAGCTTTTAAATTTAGCTTTCTAATGTGCTTGGGGTTAGATATTGCATATAGTTTGAAGTAGAAGTCAAATTTCATTCTTTTTTGGATATCTAGTTATCCTGGCACCATTTATTGAAAACACTATATTTTCTCCACTGAATTATCCAAGTACCTTTGTTGAAATCCGATGACCACATGTGAGGGTTTATTTCAGGACTGTCAATTATATTTAGTCTACATTCATATCTGTAAGCCAGTCCCACACTACTGTACATTGAGTGTTGTAGCTTTGTAGTAAGTTTTTTGTTTATTTGCTTGTTTTTTGAGACAGGGTCTCACTCTGTCACCCAGATTGGAGTGCAGTGACACAATCATAGCTCATTGCAGCCTTGAACTCCTGGGCTCAAGCAATCCTCTTACCTCAGCCTTCCCAAATGCTGGGATTATAGGCATGAACCACCACGCCCAGCTATAGTAAGTTTTGAAGTCAAGAAATGTGAGTCCTCATACTTTGTTTTTTCTTTCCAAGGTCATTTTGACTATTCTGGGTCTCTTGAATTCCATATGAATTTAGGACTTGTTTGTCCATTACTGCAAACAAAGGTAGTTGGCATCTTAATAGGAATTGCAAAGATTTTCTACATCAATTTGGGGAATATTGCCATTCTAAAATATTTACTCTTCCAAACCATGAACATAGCCTGTCTTTCCAATTATTTGGTTCTTATTTAATTTCTTTTAGCAATGTTTTATAATTACCAATGTAAACTCCAGCAGTAGTTTGTTAAATTTATTCCTAAATATTTATTATTTTTTATAATATTGTAGATGGAATTATTTTCTTAATATTATTTTTGGGACATTAAATTCTGTCAGTTTTGCCTGCTGTATTTGAGACTTTGTTGTTAGAGGTATACATGTTTATAATTGTTATGCCCATTTGATGGTTTGACCATTTTACTATCAAAAATTCTTCTTGTCTGTAAAAAATATATTACCTTACAGTCTATTTTGTCTTAGTATAGCCAGTCCAACTCTCTTTGTGTACTGTTTGCATGGTATATTTTTTTCTTCCTTTTACTTTCAACCTATTTGTGTCTCTGAATCTAACATGTTTTCTTACAGACAGCATATACTTTAATTATAGGGTTTTATTTAATCCATGCTTTCAATCTCTGTTTTTGATTGAAAGGTTTAGTCCATTTAAATGAATGTAATTACTGATAAGATTTGTATCTGCCATCTTGTTATTTGTTTCTGTGTGCCTTATGTCTTTTTTGATCCTCTCTTTTTTCATTACTGCCTTCTGTTGTGTCAGAGACATGTTCTAATATACCATTTTAATTCTCTTATTTATTGCTTCTTTTACTATATGTTTTTGAGCTATTAATATTTTCTATTGATTGGCTGGAAGATTATAACTAACATCTTTTCTTAAAATAATACCAACTTAATTTCAATGGTTTATAAAAATTTTGTTCCAATAGAGCTCTGTTCCTGTATCTCTTCTTTGCACTATTTCATGCAAATTACATATTTACATATTATAAGCCTGTATAGCTTATAATATAACTTTTATAGCTATTGCACAATGAAGTTATCATTTTGAAAATATCAGAGAAGAAACAAGTTACAAAAATTACATGTAGACTGTCTTTAATATTTACTTTGTATGTTCATCCTTACTAGTGTCCTTTATTTCTTCCTGTGGGTGTGAGTTTCTATTGATTACCCTTTACTTCAGCCTGAAAGACTTTCTTTATTATATCTTATAGGGCAGGTCTGCTAATGACAGATCATCTTTTATTTTTGTGTTTATCTGAAAATGTCTTACTTTTAACTTTGTTTTTGATGAATAGCTGTGCTGGACATAAAATTCTTGGTTAACAGTCTATGTCATGACTTTCAATATATCACCCTATTGAATTCTCTCCTCTATTTCTGATGAAAAGTCAGTTGCTAATTTTATTGAAAAACATTGGTACATGATGAAGCATTTTTCTCTTGCTGTTTCAAGATTCCCTTTTTTGCTTTGGTTTTTGACATTTTTCACTATGATACATCAAGGTATCAATCTCTTTGAGTTTATCCTACTTGGAGTTTGTTGAGCTTCTTGGGTATGTATATTAAAGTTTTTTCTCAAATTTATAAAGTTTTTGGGCTTTATTTCTTCAAATGCCTTTTCTGTCCCTTTATCTTTCTCTTTTCCTTTTTGTAACTTCATTTATGTATATAGAGCTGCACTTGATGGGGTCCCACAGATCTGAGGGACTGTTCACTTTTCTGCTTTCTTTTTTTTCTTTAGACTGGATAATCTCAATTGATCTATCTTTGGGCTCACTGATTCTTTCTCCTGCCATTTCGAATCTGCTGTTGAGTCCTAATAATTTTAAAATATCCATTATTGGAATTTTCAGCTGCAGAAATTCTATTTAATTTATTTGTATAATGTTAACCTCTTTATTGATATAGTTTATATAATGAGACACTGTTCTCATACTTTCCTTTAAATTTTTTACGTGTGCTATTCTTTAGATCTTTGAAGTTATTTATAATATCTGCTTTGAAGTCATTTTCTGCTAAGTCCACAATGTGAACCCTCTCAAAAGAAGTTTTCATGGCTTGATTTTTTTTTTCTGTGTTATAGGTTATATGCTACTGCTATTTCTTTTCTTCATGACTCAAAATTATTTTGAAAAGTTGATTTCTTTGCTATTCTTATCTTAATATAATCCACATGCTCCCGGGGCTTGTGGTTATTGTGTGCTTGTTTATTTGTTTAGCCACTTGGCTGGACTAGTTCAGTGAAGTTTATTTTCCCTACAGTGTGCAGCCTGAGATCACGTATGTCCTTTATCTAGTTTCCAATAGTTTCCGTGTTATCCAATGATAACATCCTACAAAACTATATTATAATGTTACCTTGAGGATATTGATATTGATAATACAGTCAAGATGCAAAATGTTCCCATTACCACAAGAACTCCTCATGCTGCCCTGTTACGCCACACTCATTTCTCTCCCTCTCTTTCCTACCCCTGCCTTTGTCCTTGGTAATGAAAAACCTACTATTTCTAAAGTTCTGCCACTTCAAAAATGTTATAAAAATTGCATTATGCAGTGTGTAACGTTTTGAGATTGGTTTTTTTCACTCAGCATAATTTCTTGGAGAATTATTCAAGTTGTTGCATGTATGAGTAGTTTGTTCCTTGTTATTTCTCAATAGTATTCTGTAGGATGGATCTACTACGGTTTGTTTAACCAATCACCTGTTGAAGGATATCTGGGATGATTCCACCTTTGGGTTCTTACAAATAAAGTCACTATAAACATTCACTACATGTTTAGGCATGAACTTAAGTTTTCATTATTTTTAGATAAATGCCTAAGAATGCAATAATTGAGTCATAGTAATTGCAGGTTGAATTGTATAAGAAACTGCTGAACTGTTTTTAAGAGTAGCTGTAACTTTTTAGATTCACACCAGGAATGTATGAATGATACATTTTCTCCAAATCTTTGAGAGGATCTTGTGTTGTCACTATTTTTTTATTTTAACCATTCTAATAAGTGTATAGTAGTAGCTCACTGAGATTTTAATCTACATTTCCCTATGGCTGATGATGTTGAACATCTTTTTGTGTGCTTCATTGCCATCTGTATGAGTTCATCAGTGAAATGTCTGTTCATGTCTTTTGGCCATTTTCTAATTGGAATATTAGTTTTACTCCAATTGAGTTCTTAGAGTTCTAATTTATTCTAGATTTTTCCAGATACTAATTTTGCAAATATTTTCTTCCAGCTTTTGAGTTGTCTTTTCCTTCCTCATATGGTTTCAAAGGGTAAAAGTTTCCACTTTTATAAAGTTCAGCTCATCACTTTATAATTTTATGGGTTATAGTTTCGATATTAAGTGTAAGAATTTTTGGTCTAGCCTAGCTCTGAAGATTTTCTCTCAATTTTCTTTCTAAACTTGTGTAGCTTTATATTTTACATTTGAGTCTATTATTTATTCTGACTGAATTTTTTCAATAAGGTGTGAGGTTTAAGTAAAGTCTCATTTTATTGGGGGGATGCCTATTGATGTCTAATGCTCTAGCATTATTTGTTGCAAAGTGTATCCTTGTTCCATTGAATTGCTTTTTTTACCTCTGTCAAAAATCAGTTGCACTTATTTCTTTAGACCTATTTCTGGGTTCTCTAAACAGTTCTGTTGATCTTTTCTCTGTCTCCTCGTCAATACAACACTCTTGATTGCTATAACTACATAATAAGCCTTTGATATTGATGAGTGTGACTTTTTTCACTTTATTATCCCTTGTGAAAATTATTTTTGCTATTCTAAAGCCTATGCCTCTTCATATAAGTTTCAGAATGAGATATTTTTATGGGAATTGCATTAAATGTATAAAATAATTTGGGGAGATTTCCAAAATCTCTTCTCCCTCTTATTTAGATTGGAGATGACTTCTATTAATTTTCTTCAAGTTCACTGATAATTTTTTCTCCTGCTATCTTCAATCTGCTGTTGAGTCCCTCTAGTGAATTCTTTATTTCAGCTATTGCACTTTTCCACTCCAGAATTTCTACTGTTCCTTTTTGTATTTTCTATATTCTTATTCAGATTCCCTATTGGTTAATTCATTATTCTCATACCTCCTTTTAATCCTTTAAGCACAATTTCCTTTAGTTCTTTGAATATTTTTATAATAGCGGCTTAGAAATCTCTGACTGCCAAATCCAACATCTGGACATACCCAGAGATGATTTTTATTGTTTTTTTTTTTCTTCCCACATTATAGATCATATTTTCCTGATTTTTTTTGCCAGTCTCATAGTTTTGGTTTAAAATTGAACAATTTAGATAATATATTATAGCAACTATAGATTCTGATTCCCCAACCCCCTGAAATCGTTATTGTTGCTTTCTCTTGTTTTTATTTGTTTGTTTAATTGCTTGCATGGAATAAATCTGTTAAAATCTATATAGCCTGCTTCTATGATTCCTGACGTCTCTGCTAAGTTTTTTTTCCTAATATTTATTTTTAAGCTTGTCTTCTGAAGGGTTTTCCCTTAATGTTTAGCCAATAATTGGACAGAAGTTTTTCTTAATACCTTGAAACAGTACGGCTTGTTTTCTCTGCTGATGGATCTTTGGGCAAAGGTTTGCACTTAAACTTTGGGCTATTTTGAAGTATGCTCTGGGCTTTACTTGAAGCAAGGCCTTTTTGAGTCTCTTATCATGTCTTCAGCCTCAGAGTTGGACTTGGGTGCATTTGAATATCTGTGACCTGTCAGTTCTGAGCTATGCATGCATACCCCAACCACCCTCATAGCCTCAGGCTAACGGATCTGTCCCATTGGCTCTTTGGAATTCACCTGATTCTATGAATATACTTCCATCGATAATGCCACAGGGCATAGGCATTGCCTACTGCTCCAAATCAAATGAGTCTCTTAAAGGCAGAAGAGATCTGCCTTCACTAGTCCTCATTTTCTCTACCCTGGGTGAATCTCTGTACCAATCAGCCAGGGAAGGGAAGCAGCCAAAGGCCAGAACACCACAGCTTCTCCTTCTTCATTACTGAAATTCAGCAGTTGTTAAAGAGTAAACACTTCTCATATTGTTGATTGCTTTGATTGATTTTTACAGCACTGAAATGATTGTTCTTGTCAATTTTGCCCAAGTTTTCTTTGTGGAGAAACAATTTGCTGATGTCCTTGTTAGACCATAATCCAAGGTTTATTGTTAAGCTTTGTTAGGATGAATCAGGGTTCTCTTTTTTCTACAGCTAATTTAGGCCCACTATTAATGCAATACTTTTCTTTTTATTGAGATATAATTCATATAAAATTTGTTATTTAAGGTCTACAATTTAGTGGTTTTTTGTATATTCACAAGCTTTTATAACCATCAATACTGTCTCATTAAAAAAAATTTCATCATCCCCCCAAAAAAGTGCATACCTTATATCATGGAGTATTCCACATGTCTCCTTTTTCCTAGCCCCAGGAGACCATTTGTCTATTTCATGTCTAAATAGATTTGACTGTTTTAGACATTTCATATAAATAGAATCATAGAACATGTGGCCTTTTATGTCTAGTTTCTTTCACATAGCATATGTTCAAATTTCATCCATGTTGCAACATATTAGAATTTTATCCCTTTTTATGCTGAATAACATTCCATGACATGTATTATATATACCACATTTTATTTATCCATTCATCAGTTGATGAACATATGGGTTGTTTCTACTATTTTGGCTATTATGAATAATGATGTTATAGATATTTATGTACAAGTTTTTGTGTGAACAAATGTTATCAGTTCTCTTGGGTATATACCTAGAAATGGAAAAGCCGAGTCATGTAAATTTTTCTGAGGATTCCATCAGATGTCATATATTTTATGAAGTCTTTCTGTTCTGTATGGTGCTGACAGGAGCTATTCTTCACCTGTCTGAACTGCAGAAATTGTTCGACCCCTTGCCTTTCAGTGTTTTTTTCCTAGGACATTGGGTAATTTCTTCCCATGTATGTACAAATCTCTACCATGCCAAAGACATGAGGGGACCCCTCTGCATATTTCCAGTGCTTCCATTATGTGTGAAGTCCTTCATTTTAGTACACAACCCTACAAACTTGAATTTTTTTTTTGCCTAACATCTACACTCTTTCTTCTAAACTCAACAAGAATGTTAAGCTTTGCTTGGATTCCTCTGCTCTGTACATTCTCCTAGGGTCTGCCTCTAGGTTGGAATCTGGGGAAAATATAGGGCTCACCTTTTTTATTTGTGTTCTTCTTTTAGGAATCATAGTCCTTTGCTGTCTTCAGGTAAGAAGTAGAAATCTTTAAGTTTTATAAATTATGTTTTAAAGAGTAGATTGAAGCTCAAAAAATATACTCATCATTCATCATATCCTTATTGATTACCAAAAGTTTTGACAAATGTTTCAAGAAATGTTGAAATTTAACAATATATGAGATTTTGTTCATGCCTTCAAGTAGTTCTAACCTAGAGAGATAGAAAAAGCTTAAAATACCAAGTGGACCTTAAAGAGGGGTCTTTAACACCAAAAACTATTACTTTTTTCAATGCCATTGTTCTTCAATCTTTACTTTTCCTTTCTCCCAAATATATCTAAGGAATATCATATTTTTTGTGAATATTAGTGGTTAATATAGTAATTGTAGTGATTTTCAAATAACTGAGAAAAAATGATTTTTCTCCTCCCTGTGAGAGAGGAAGTGTTTCTCAGAATCAGTGGAAGAGAATCAATTTATTTCACAAAAAACCTAAATTATTTCACAATTTATTTCATGTAATTTTGAAATGCCCCTTACCCAAATGCAACATACTCTCTCCAACCCTGGGCACACATATGACCATAGAGAATCATTGCTCTATGGTATAACTAGCATCTCATTGGTGTATTTAATAAGCAACCACAAGCCCCATGTACTGTGTAAAATGGAGGAGTATAAGTAGGAGTAGGGTGTGACTATAAAGGGAGAGTACAAGCATGTTTTTGGAGAAATGGACTTTTTCTGTATCCTGATTGTGTTGATGGTAACATTCATGCTTTAAAATTCATAGAATAGTATACCAAAAATGAGTACATAAATAAAAGTCAATTTTATTTTATAATAATTTGAAAAATAAAAAATAATTTAAAGGAGCATAATCAGCTCTGCTAGAAAATTCTGTTCATAAGCAGCCTTATCATTACATATCCACCAACACAAGGTTTTTAATAAATTAGAGGGACATAAAATAATCATCAGTGAACAAAATTCCTTCCCTACTGGATTCAAAATGTTTTCATTCAACAAGGTAAAATTTCCAGAAAGAATGCTAGACTCAATTCTATTCAGACTGAACAAGCCATTTCTAGCAATATATTAAGTTGAATGATATATGATATCATGACTTCCTGACATCTAAATAGTTTGGATGGCCCATGTAGTTCATCATGAAAGCATTCAAACTATAAATAGATGGTTCTCTTCAGATTAGTTTTATTTACCACTGAGAACTTAAAGTAAATGCCTATATCATGATTTTATAGGACAATAAATGATATTATTGAGCCATAACAAAGGTGATTCAGTATTTGTCCTGAACAAAAACATACTTCATATCTTTCTTGAAAGGCCATGTTATCTTTGTCCAATGTCTTTAAAAAGCCTGGTCCTAACATGTATATTTGATATGCTGGCCTTCACTTTAAAGGAGCTGCAGCAGAGTTGTGACTGAAGATGATTCCTCACAATGGCTTTTCTGTTCATGTATTGTTTTCCAAATTTTATTAACGTTCTATCCATATCTTGTAGTTCATTAAGCTTTATGAGGATTATTCTGAATTATCTGTAAGCCATTTCATAGATGTCCATTTCTTTGGGTTCCATTGTTGGAACTTTATTAGTTTCTTTCAGAAGTGACATGATTCCCTTATACTTTATAATCCTTTTGTTCTTGCATTGTTGTTCGTGCATTTGAGGAAACTGCCTTCTCTTATGGCCTTTATAGGTGTTCTTTGAAAGAGATAGGTCTTCACTATTTAATACAACCTGTGCTTCGGGAAGGGACAGCTGGTCACAACCCCAGGCAGGCAGAGCTTCTTGTGAGTTCCCTAGTTGGCTGGGCCACTGTCTTTGCTCTGATGTGGGTGGAGCTTCTGGCTAGGCTTCAGTGTCTGGTGAGACCACTATCTCATGGAGCTGCTGGTGAGGTTCTGTCATGGCTTCTGACCAGGCCACTTATTCTCTGAATATATCCTATAAGTGAACTCAAACTAATTTGAACTTCCCACTGTGCTTCTGAAGGCAACCAGCTCAGCTTTGCAGGTAGGCTATGAGGTTGGCTGGTAAATACAATCAGGCACTACAGCTGGCAGGAACACAGAGGTACCACCAAGACCCATGCACTGATCACTATGACCTCTGCATCCTTTCTTTGTTTCTACCTGTCCCCAGGCAGTCTAGCCATGCCATATTCCCCTAGTGTTCCCCATGAAGTGAGACCAGAGTGGGCTTCCTGGGAAGCATTTCAGAGTGCTAGGGAAGCAGGATGACTACCTCTGGTTCTCTTCTCCCCCTGTAGAAACCATGGCACCAGGAAAATCCTCTCTCTCTGGGGTTGTGCCAACATGGGGGAGGAGAGGGGTGGCATGGTATGAGTGAGACTATTCTTTTTACCCTTCTGATTTGTATTTCATTAAGTTCTGCAGACCACATGTCTAAGGCTTGTTTTTCAGGTGTAAGGGTTTTCAAAAGGATGTTCTGATCTGTGGATTGTTGCTAGTTGAACTTTCAGTGGGGATGGGGGTGGAGTCTGAGACTTTCTAATTTGCCATCTTTCTGATGCCATCCTAACGTAAGTTACTAAAGAGATAATGCTTTATCTTGTAGTATAAGTTAAAACACTCTCTGGCTGTCCAGGCATACCAGTCTAAGGTTACTCTGTGGTCTTAACAATGTACATGCAATTCAGAAATCATCTTGAAATTTGCTCCTCTCCTTTCTCATTGTCAGAGAATGAACCCATCCTAAAAAAATGCCTCATAAAATATGAAAACAATGACTTGGAAATATTTTTTGGACATTGTTATGAATTTGAAGGAATAATTGAGCTGAAAATTAAAAGAGGCAATTTGATTTCTACTTTTCAATTTATAGCATGTTAGTTCTTTCTGAACCACAGTATCCTCACCTATAAAATGGAAAATAAATATTATATAAGATTAAATAAAATAATTGTCTAAAATTGGCCCAAAAGTATAAATCAAATATTTTTCCTACTGGAATTACATTGGTAAGATGGTAATGTACCCCAATATTATTATATTAAGTAAGCAATTACTACGGCACCAAATATAAGAATACACTTAGCCACTCTCTCCCCAGAAAGCCTAGAACTTCAAACCAAACTGATCAATTTTTATGGGGCACAACTTAAATAGTAGTCAACTAATATTGTTACTTATTTGGTTTTCTTTTGATCAATTCTTGGCAACATTCAAAGTTTTGGAAGATGCAGGTACAGATTTCTCATTTGCACCTCTGGAGGAATTCTTTGGTTTCTGTGTTGCTTAGTTGTTAAATCTTTAATTATATGAAACTTATATAAGTTTTCTTTCTTTGTCTTTTTTCTTTTTGTAACAGGATGTCACTCTGTCACCCAAGCTAGAGTGCAATGGCATCATAAATTTAATAGCTTACTGCAGCCTTGAATTCCTGGCCTCAGGTGATCCTCCTACCTCAGTCTCCCAAGTGGCTGAGACTACAGGCACACGCCACCATGCCAGGATAATTTTTCCTATTTTTTGTAGAGAAGGGATCTTGCTATATTGCCCAGGCTGGTCTCAAGCTCCTGGCCTCAAGGGAACCTCCCAAAGTGCTGAGATTATAAGTGTGAGTCACCGTGCCAGGCCAGTTTTCTTTGTCTTATAAAATACCCATGTTAATTATTTTATATATCCAGCTTCTACTATCTTTAATGCAAATAAAAATTGCTGAGGTTTAATCTTAAAAATCAGGAGTCTTTTCACCTATCATAGAAAATTAATGAAATAGTTTTGTCTTCATCTCAGAATGTCAATATTCATATAGTTTATGCAACAGATATTTCCATGAGAAGTCCAAGATCAAGGCACCAGCAGACTTGGTGTCTGATGAGGGCTCACTTTCTGCTTCCAGGATGGCACTTCTTGCTGCATATTCTCACACAGCAAAAGGAGCAGAAAGGCAAACAGGGCAAAAGGAACTAACAGACTCCCTCAAGACTTTTTACAAGGATACCAACTCCATTCATGAGGGCAGAGTCCTCGTGATCTAATAACCACCTAAAGACGCCACCTTTTAATTCTATTGCATTGGGAATTAAGTTTCAATATGAATTGTGGAGAGACACAAACATTCAAATCATAGTTTAATTTGGCTTATTTAGTCTTTTTAACTACTGATGTAAAAGTCATCTACTATAGACTATGACTTCAAAACTTGTTTCCCAGACTATAAAAACTCTGAGTATCACCATTACTTAATATTTATGAAGCATCTAATTTACCTTGTGCCTCTAGGATAGTCAGTTTCAAGATATCTAGATTGATGAGTATATATCCAACAATTTAAACTTTTTTCTTTATTTTTTTCATTTACCATACTGTCTTTGTCTTTTTTCAGTGTGTGAATATGTGTATTTGATCATTTTCTTAGATTAAAAATGCTTGCCACAATAGGCATGAAAATATTTACAGTGAAATCTTTAACTACTTATTAATAGTTTGTGTTTTTCATCACATAACCCTGTAGAAATAGCATGGATTTGGAAGCCAGAGAGTTTCTCATTCAAATATCATTTCTACCCCTTCTAAGCTATATGACTTATTTCTTATATGAAAAACAGGTAAAAATTGTGTGTCCCACAAAGTGTTATGGAGAGTGAAAAATTATGATAGGTGACGTGATTATTATAGAAACAGGCAAAGATGAATTGCTCAATAAGTAGTAGTTATGAAAATTGTCAACATCTGGGAAAGGTACAACACTCCTTCAATAGAACACATGTTGTGGTTATTGGTTCACTGAATCTGGTCACAACATGGATAAGTCTTACTTTAGCAGCTCTCTAAAGATCTGGAATGGCACACCATTAACAGACTAAGTGAGGAATTAGTATATTGTCAGGGTCTTTACACACACATAACATAATACCACTTCACAGGACATCATATTCCACCTGTTTCTATCACATCCACTGTAATAGGCAGAGATGTGGCGTGATTCACAGTTCTGGGGCACACAGTTCTGGTTAAGACTACCACTTGATAACAGATAACTTGATAATCCTGTCCTTACCTCTAGAACCCCACATAAATTATTAAGGGATTGAAAATGGAGAAAATTTTGAAGACCTCCTCAACTTATTTCTCAAAAGGTAACTTAGTGAAATATTGGCTGAACCCAACTGACAAGGCCTCATTTTACAGGAGGAGGCCTGAACAAAGCTTGGAAGCATAATTCATCACTTTGAAACACTTTGACAGCTAGATATTTGTATCATTTGAGACTACCTCTTCATCTGTGAGGTCCCTGATTTTGAGAAGTCACTATCCCAAGTGAAAAGCTGTCATCTTCCTGGTGGTAATGGGGATTTCCTTGACATGTTGGCACTGTTGCCAGGAAGAAATCCAGACACAGCCATGGTACAAGTCAGTTCAGAATCGACACCACACAGAAGGATGTCAACCAACAGCCAGCCCAGGAACAGTGCTATCTTCCAATAGAAAAAAATTAGAGTTTATATTCCAAACAACTCTAAAAATGATGTTCATATTATTTTATAATCCCCTCCTACTTGCACCTTTTGTCCAGAATGGTAATTAAGAATGAAAACAGGGACATAATGGCAAATTGTTAGAAGATCTTAAATATAAATCTGTTATCAATTAAAAAAACAAGAGATTATTTAATGACATTAGACAAAGTTGATAACATAAAACTAGCAACAGAAAAAAGGTCCAAATAGTTTATTTAATTTACTCCTAATTTAGAAGAAATTCAAAGTCATCACCAAAAGACTTGAAAATATATAAAAATTTAATGATGGTAAGATAATGGGTTAATTTCATTTTGTAGCTTTCAAGTACTGAATTTTTATTCTTTTAATATATGTGTTATATATGCATTTTCCCAAGAGGGAAAAACAACAAATGCTATTCCAAAAATCAAATGAAATCAATAGAAAATCCTATAACATTCCACAAACACTTTGAAAACAAATATATTTTAAGCCCCTTTCCAGCTGCATCCATCTTTACTTTCCATAGTGTTCTATTCCTTTCCTTTTTTTTTTTTAAATTACTGTAACATATTTGTGTTATCATGTCCCTTGATAGGCACATGCCAAGATAAGCTGAAATGTGCCAGAGATTAACTGTGGGAAACACCTGTGAAAGATGAAGAGGCGCGGCAGGGGTAGGCAGGGAGACCTCCAGGCTGAGGTGGAGGTTTGACACCTGGAAAGGAGAGGCCAGGAAGGAGTGTCAGGTGGGAAGAGTTTCAGACTGTAGCATAGTTTTAAGGATGTTTCAGCTGATGGGGGAATCAAGTGGACGTGGCCTGTTAGAGGCAGCCCCCTCCTGTAGGAATGGACACCACTAGTTCCCTGCCTGCCGTGCTCAGTCATTGGCTGGGAACAGCAAGAGAAAAGCGTGGCTTCTCTGAAAGCTTGGAGGTGGATTCAGGAAGGGGCTGTTGGCCCACTAGGTTCTCCTCAGAAGGATCCAGAGCAGCACATTTCCAGGACCTCCACAGTCTTACTATGAAACTAACTTTCATATCACATTCAAAGATGTTCAGAAGTTTTTTTCCTCAAACTGTGAAATCCCTCTTGTAATGTCTCTATTACCTGTACCCTCGTGGACTGCCTTTCCCTTAAAATTATTAGAGAAGAAAAAGTGTTAGTATATGTCTTTCATCTGTGAATTTGGCAACGGAGAGGGGCTCATCCTAGTCTTGCCACATGGGCTGTATGTTAAATAACTCACGTAAACTCTCATCCTGTTTCCTCAAGAAAAGACCTTAGTAGAACAATATGGTAGAAACGTTCAAGCATAGTTTCTCAAGGAATAGAGACTTTCATGGAAACTCCCCACACATGCAGCTGTGCTTCTATTAGGTGATCCTGCACACTGAAAGCATATGGGGTGGATACCTGATTCATACTGTGCCAATGAGAGTATTTTTTCCAGAAATTGGGGATTAGGTTACACATATCAGTGTCTAACAACATTTGAACTTGGAAGAAAAGCAAATTTATAACCAGGGTTGTCACTGTAGGATGGTCACCTTTCATCATGTGCATATCAAATCACAAGCACAAAAAGAGAGCAGACCAAACCTGAATACAAGAGGCAAAAGCGAGAGAATTAGAAAGAGGTAAAGCGAGACATGGAGATGGAGAAGGCCTGCCTTGGTGACTGATTTTCCCGTTTCCTGGAATCAGTCCTGGTGTAGCCAGGTATACTTCTTCCCTTAGGTCCCAGGGCATATTTCCTTGTTCTTATAATAAATTCTCTTCTATACATAAGTTAGTTTAAGTGGATTTCTGCTGCTTTTCACCAAAGGAGCTTTTAATCAAATAGACAGAGTCCTGATTAATAGACGCTTTTCAGAATAAATGCATTTATTTTAACCTTAGCTTTCCTGGAGTCAGCTATTTTCTGAAGCCCATTTTTCTTGAACTTTCATTTAGCTCACTCTGGCCAGATTATATTAACTGATTCCAACAAAGTTAGGAGACATGAGCAGGACTCCTATGCACATATTTCTTCGTAGAGCTAAGTTTAAGGCAGAATAAAAGAAAAATTAAAATGTACACTTAAGAATGCATCATTAGCCAATGAATTTCAGAAGCTTGGCAAAAAATCATCAGCCTCAGGTTTCCTTGTACAGTGTTAGTATAACAGTTAGTTGACAAATTCAACTTCAGAAATGATCTAACCAGTACAAAGGCATCCTCTATTCAGTAAGGGTAGATTAATTGGATACTGTTCTTAAAATATAATATTGATTACCAAATATTGCCCTCTTTAACTTTTAGAAAACTCCAATGAAGTCATGATGACATTGTGATCCATGTAATTATAAATGACTGTAATTAGGTTGATACAGTATTGTCAATACAGCAGGACAAATGGAGTCATCAAGCCAGTGAGTAAACTTGCATCCTTCACACATAAAGCTGTGCCAACTACCCCCAAATTACCAGAAGGTGATCTTTGTGTTGTTTTCTAGCAATGGAGACAGATTTGTGCTGTTTCTTTGTAACTAGAGGCATCCTTTGCCAAGGGGATTGCTAGAATTAGGCTGCTGGTCACTGAACACAGCAAAATTAACTGGTCCGTACACAGAAATAATCCTCCAATGTAATCACATCCCCACTGGTGTGAATGTCTTCATCTTGCATTAAGGTATGAGGAATCCTTCCCTTTCAGTGAGGTATGTTGGATATCAAAAAAGTCTTCATGCATTCACTCAGTTAAAAATAACTCCCATCCCTATATCTGCAAAACACCTTGTTGGTTCCTTTATTATAGCTCTCATCACAGTTTGCCTCATATTTTAGTTAATTGTATGTTTCTCCTTGATTATGTGATGTTAAAAAACTGCTTCTATATCTTAATCATCATTTTACCTTCCACAGAATCTACCAGTACTTACGCATAGTAGACAATCAATTTTTTAAAAAAATTAAACAATAAGTGACTAATAAAATTGATAGCCCTTTAAGAGAAGGAACTAAAGCACTTGGAACTTTGTAGGTCAAGGGTCAGAAGATTCTAGCTACTTACAGAAAATAAGGTTCCATATAACTTGCTGAATATGTCTAGACTTATTCTTTAAAAATTAATTCTTTAAAATCACAGAAATTTTGAAATTAAAGACTGTATGCACACTGATAAGGAGGTTAAAAAGTGCATATCTGGCCATGAAATGAGTCAAAGTCTCCTCGCATTAAATATGACTTTAAGTATACTAATTAATGGAAGCATTTTATATGAGAATCTGCCTGGGTCTCCAGACAAGGTGGATTATACCTGAAAGATAATGCTCAGAAAGGAGGGCTCTGTTTAAATGTCACAGGAGAGGAAGTTATATCATAGCTTTAATAGCCTTTAATGCTCAGAATCTGATTACAGTAATTATAGCCTGATAATTCAGAGAATGGGGAATATTTGCTTTTTAGAGTTACATTATTTGAAAGACACCAATTCCATATAAGACATTGATTAGAAACGTTTGATAATATTAAAATATCTCTACATTTACTAAGAGAGGAGGCTTAACACGGGGACAAATTTCCTTTTTTTCAACCTGGAATACTTTAAATTATAGTTATTATTATACTATTATAAAAATTAAAATTTCAAATATATATTGACTGTAGAAAGTTTAGAAAAAGTACACAATAAGAAAACAAAGCTACTATCATCCCCATAATCTAGAAATAACTATTATTCATATATCCTGGATTTCCTTTAACATGTTTTCTCCATGTGTATATAAATTTTACATAATTGATAATATACTGTACATAGTTATATATCCTGTATTTTAACTTAAAATTTTAATGTGAAATATTTTTCAAGACACTGAAAAAGTTTTTACATTATTTTTTCAATGACCTTGTGACAGTCTATTAAATGGATGTGCTATTTATTTTTAACAATTCCTCTAGTATTTAGCATTTAGGTTTTCCTCCAATTTTTATTATTACAAATATTTTTTCACAGAGCATCATCTTCATAAATTTTGTTTGCATTTATTTATTTTCTTAATAACATTAGTAGATGAAGTGATGGCCATTTCAAAGGTTCTTGACATAATTTGCCACTTTGCAGAAAAATTGTCAAAATTTATAATCCCCTAAATAGTCATATATATTTATTTTACTAGATGCTTTGATTGGCTTGAGAAGATGTTTTTGTTTTAAATATGCTTATATTTGCTAGTGGTACTTTTTTTGTACTCTTTGTTATATATGCTGGAAATGAATAAATAAGAGAAAAAAATATAGTGACTCAGATCCTGGTTCATTTAGCCAATATTCTATCTTTATCAGAGTCTTCCATTTTATCAATCTTGCAAGTTAACAAATTCCCCAATCATATGTAGTTTCTTCTTTTTATAAAGCACTGCATATTTGGCATGAATTACTATTTTTAGTATCTTGGTATTTTTTATGCAAAGAAAAATATTTCCATGGAGCAGATAAAGATTATGTGCAAATATTTTACCATGAATTCTTAAGTATATTTATTCTCTACTAAATAAAAATAATGATGTTGATGGAATATGATAGAACTAAGAATAACTATCATGTTTTTTCTTTGTGCCAGGCTCAGTACAAAGGTTTTACATTGACTACTGGATTTAATCCCAAAGTAGAAAAAAATAATGTAATTATTTATGATAAACCCCATTCTTTGATTCAGGTTTAATATCTAAAATCTATTTTTCTCCCTGCTAGTCAAATCATGACTACAAACCTCTAATTATCAGTTGTTAGGGAAATCTCTTGGAGGTATATGAGAGATACAGGAAAACATGTTTTGGAGTTTCTTGGTCAGCTAGAAGATTATCAGACAAAGAAGAATGGTGGGAAGTTTGGGGAGAAATTTGACTTGGATATACTAAAGAAATAATCATAAACCATATTACCTGAAGAACCCTCCTTTCACATTTGTACTTCTTCTTCTATTGTAATATCTATATATTGTAGCCATAAATGTTTTTGCTAGGTTAGTTGCCAGCAGTCCTACTTAAAATATGTGAACTTCAAAAATTTTAATTTTATCTCTCATGAAATACAATTTTAATCTGTATCTAATTACTTTTTGTGGATCGACTGTGTTAAATCCAGCAAATGCAAATTTAAATAAGTAGCTGGTAAGTCCTTGTTAAACAGAAAGGTATCAGTGAATTCTGGTATAAACTCTGCTGCATAAGACAGCATCTTTTCTGTTTTCCTTTTAGAAATTATATTAAAATTCTCCCAGGGTCAAAGAAGCAGAAACTACATTTTTTGGAGAAATTCTGAGATATATTTTATCTACAGATTATAAATGCATGGAAGTGTGGAGACTGGACAAAAGCCATTGTGCAGAAATGAAGAGATGATATGCAGTCCACTGGTGGCAGACCTCAGAAAACCCCAGGAAAAATTACATTTCTTGAAAATGAGGTGCTCACTTTGGATTGCAAAGCCTCATCCCCTCATTGTAACAATAGAGGAATGTTGAAAAGGGCTAACAGCAAGAGCTGTCAGGCATTTCTTTTCATTGAGAAAAGCAGACAAGGAGGGTTTACAGAGGTAGGCTTTAAAAAAGCCATATTTGAGGGAAGCTCTTTGTTTTTGTGGTAGTAAAGAAGGATAGACCCTTTTTGGAGGTGAAGCCTGAAAGGCTACAAAGTATCTCCCTATAAATTGAAACTTCCTATATATCATTTTTCCAGAAATATATCATTTATTCAATGATAAGTAATAAAAAATAAACTGTTATAGTATAACAAAATCATATTTTAAGAAAAAGGTATGGAAGGAGCATCAAAATTTAAAAACGAAATTATTTCTATGAAACATAAAAATTGTGTGCAAATATCATATGAATTTTTAAGCATCTTTATAAAAGTAATTGCTTCTATGAAGAAAAACTACAAATAATAAAGAAAATCAATTTAGAGATAATATGGCAAGACAATCGGCCATGGAAAGTGTAACTTGGCCATACGCAAGAAAAAAGTAGAAAAATTAATCATAAAAAGGAAGACAAAATTGAATAGAACAAAAAAGAGAATATCCTATGGGAAACCTGGAGGATCAAATTATACAAAGGGATCAAGTAAAATGGAAATAAAGATTTTTAAAAGACTAGGTAGAAAATGATAAATACAAAAAATATAATATTAAAAATAAAATTTTAAAAGTATAAAAGTATGAACAGTCAAGATTTTTTAAGCTTTCCTGAAAAAAAAAGGCTGAGTATTCATATATTCATATTCAAAGTTAAGACCTTGAAGGGATATGTTAGATAAAATCAATATAGAATATTTAACAGCAAGACATGTCCTGGTAGACTTTTTCAATTTAAAGGAATAAAAAGGAATCTTTGGGCTAATTAAGCAGAGAGTCAAGTCACTTTTTAGGGAAAAAGCTATCAGGCTGCCTTCAGATTTTCCCACAGCAATATTCAATGCCAGAAAATAATGGGGAGACACTTACCAGATACTTAATAAAATAAAGTGTGAACCAAGGATTTTATATTCAGCCAAGCCAAACTTCAGAGAGAAAGACAAAAAGAAAAGTGTGTCAAATTTGCCACAAATTGGGGAATATTTTTCCTGAGAGTTCTTCCTTGAGGAAATTTTTGGGGAATGAACTTCAGAAAACTAATAAAGACTTTCAAAGCTACGAGACGAGGACTGGTAGCAGGGATAAATTATATTTAACTTTAGAACACTGAGTAAAATAAATGTGAACGTGAGAATGAAAGGGGTGGAATATTATTAAAAATCTTATATGCCTGACA
This sequence comes from Daubentonia madagascariensis, assembly GCA_023783475.1. Taxonomy (NCBI): domain Eukaryota; kingdom Metazoa; phylum Chordata; class Mammalia; order Primates; family Daubentoniidae; genus Daubentonia; species Daubentonia madagascariensis. Next base: position 12,023,938 of record JAKFHU010001436.1, read on the forward strand.
CCATAGAAATCATATAACCAATCAATATTTAGGAAGGGGTAAAGAAGGTGGGACATAGAATAAGCTGCTAATTGCCACTTCTGCAGCTCTTCATAGTCATGAGGGTATCAATCAAAACTGACAAATCAAATAAGAGAAGTTTATACATAATTTATAGTACTAAGGTGAATACTAAGAAAGGCTATAACTTAGATTAAAATTGGTGGACAGAGATGTGAGAAAGACAAGCTTATAAATGTTATCACGCATTATAATAGGGAAGCAGTAACTACAGACTGTGGGCATATGTTGTTACTTGCTACTTAACAATATATTATAAATGTTTCACATCACTGAAACATCTTTTTTTATTGGATGAATAACATTCCAGTTCATATATGATTCTTTTAAATGAACCTATGCTATTGGAGATACATTTCCAAAATGTTAATATTATCAGAAATAGGGCTGTGAACTTCTAACATATGTTTTATGTATTTGTGTGATTACTTTTTAAGTTAAACTCTTAGTAATAGAATTCTTGGGTCAATAGGTTGGCAAATTTTGGAGGCTTTTGAAATATATTGCCAAACTGTCTTTTAGAACAAAGGATGGTGATTATTTCTCTTGATCCTTGCTAACACTAGGTATTATCATTCTTTTATACCTTTACAGAATTTCTGAGCAAAGAGTGTTTCCTTATGTTCAAATTTATATTTATTTCATTATTCATAAACAAACATGAATTCATTGTATATTGACTATTTTTATCTATCTTTTGTCAAAACATCTTTCAGTCCCTTTGTTCATATTCCACTGAAGTTTGCGTTGTTTTCCTATTGATCTGTAAGTGTTCATTGTATATTAAGACAATAATCCTTTGTCATATTTGTTCTAAATATTTTCCCGTTTTAAAGTTTTATTTATGGCATTTTTAAAAACATCAGTAATTTTGTGTTAAAGTCTATTTTTATTTTTCTCCATAACTTCATACTTAGAAAAAATTTTCTGATCCCCATTTTATATAACTTTGTTTAATTTAGACTTTCTTTGTCCCTTGCTGGAAGCATGAGGGGACTTTTCTCCAGTCATCACAGTGAGACCTTGGTGGAACTCCTGGAGGTAAAACCTGGGAAAGTGTGGAGATCCCCCTGAGACCGAGGCCTCTAAAGTTTTTATCTTTCAAGCTAATACACACTGACCCTCCAGACATTCAACAATTACAGCTTAAGTGTTCCTACCAATATTGGCTCCAGCAGGTGGCTTCTACTCCTGGGCTTCTGCTCCAAGTAAACTGTGAATCGTTGGTATCTACCTATATGTCTGTCTAGTTTTCAGGATAGCATTTTGCTCTGCAGCCTCAATTTCTCAAAATATCTAAGAAGAATTGTCAATTCTCTGTTTTTTCTTCTTGAGAGGATGGGAAGTAATAATTTCCAAGCTCTTTACATGTTGGAGCAGAAACTAGAAGTCCAATTTATTTTTTAAATTACAAGAACCTTTGACCTTGTTTTGTTAAATAAAACAAATTAAAGCACTGATAGTTTTCCAAATGATTAGCCAGTTGTTGACAGAAATTATTGTTTGTTATTCATTATTTTCTGTTTTATAATGTCACTTTAAGTAAGCTTTTAGGAGGGAGTTAGAATTAAATAATTAAGTATGGACAATTTTCTCAGCTGTGCAAGCAAAAGCAATATGGTTTCTTAAAAGTTATTTTCCCATTAAGTCCTCTTACTACTTAAGAGATATATAGTAAAAGAGGGAGGCAGGAGAGAATTGTCTATTGTTTTGGAGCATTTTAAGCAGGTCTTTTAAAATCTGAATGCATTGCTAACGAATATCTTCAAAGCCAGTTGAATACTCTCCAAATAATACCTCTTTGCTGTATTTTATACTTCAGTCCTTTATCCTCTTGTGCAAGTTCAAAGTATCATTTCCAAGGGAATATACAAACATAAGGAGTTGAATGGTGTTTTCTTAATTAGGGTGTTCCTTTTGTTGGTTGAAAACTAAAGCTCCAATTAGTACAGAGTCAAAGGAGCAAATTACCTGCATAAGTTACTGTCACAGTGACATCAGCTTATTCTCATGAACGGTTTTAGAAAAGAAGGTCTTTGGCCTACTGGCAGTCTGTCAAAACTTTATTGCCTGTATCTAAAATGAAAATTTGATGACATTTGTAAAGGTAATGGAACTGTAAATAAGGTGTGGGAGTTATTTTTAATACAAAGAGGCACTGATATGCAAGACACAAGGGAGGGAAAACAAGGTCTACAAAATACAATAACAAATATGTAAGATATTACCACAGTTGTTCTTTCAAATTATTGGTTTTGATTCCTCGGTCTTTGTATTTCCAAACTTTAACACAGTACCAGGAAAAAAAATTATTTCTGCATTTATTCATTCAATCAATAAACATTTATGCATCCAGTACTACGTCTCAGGCTCAGAGGATAGAAGATGAATTCATATCCCTGCCCTCAAGGTGTATATTAGTCAAGGTTGTTCTGCAGAGAACCAAAACCAAGAGAATTAATTAATTACTTTATTTATTTATTTGTTATAGGAATTGGTTCACACAATTATGGAAGCTGAAAAGTTCCATGATCTGCCCTCTGCAAGCCAGAGAGCCAGTGATTTAATTCAGTCCAGGTTGAAAGGCCTGAGAACCAGGAAGGTGCATTGATGTCCCAGAGCAGGAGAAGATGGATGTCCCAGAGCAGGAGAAGATGGATATCCCAGCTTAAACAGATAGAGCAAATGTCCCCTTCCTCCACCTTTTTGTTCAATTTGAATCCTCATGAAATTGGATGATGCCCACTCACATTGGTGAGGGCAATCTTTTTTTACTCAGTCTACTGACTTAAATCCTAATCTCTTCTGGAAACACCCTCACAGGCAACCCTACAAATCATATTTTACCAGCTTTTCTGAGCATCCTTTAGCCCAGTCAAGTTGACACATAAAATTAACCATCACAAAGGGTTTAGATCTAACACATGAAAGAGATATAAACAAATAAGTGTAATAAAAGGTTAAAGAGGCTTTCATAGTGGCACATTTAACTTGGGTTTTTAACGTGGGGCTCATGGATATAGGCTTATATATAAACTCTGGGTCCATGCTCAGGAATGAACTCCATAACTTTTATCAGGCGTCCACATCTTTTACTGGAAAAATGTTATTGGCTCAGTTATACAGATTTTAAATTAAGTATAAAGGAGGTGGTGGTAAAATCTACTCCTGGGATAAGGAAATCTTTCATAGAAGAAGTGATGTTTGAGCTAGTTTTGGAAGAAAAGTAAGTGTTGATCAGATGATGAGGAAGAATGGATGGCTCTTACATTTCAGGTGGAAGAAATAATGCCAGCAAATTTACATAAATGAGAAAACTCTTGATGTGTTAAAAGGAAAAAATAAAAACTACGAGCTGTTCCACATGGTTGGAGCACACCGTTAAAGTGTGGGTTTGAAAATAAGTACCACGCAATTATATACCTAGGCCTGCAAAACTAGAAAGAAGTCTGTGCAAGAGATGCAGATTTGAGAATCATCAACATACTGATGAAAAAATTGGAGCCACAGGAATTATTGGGGTTGCTTGGGAATAGAGTGAAGAGCTGGCTGTCAAATGTGTAGCCCATGTACATGCAGTTATTGGTTACCAACATTAAAATTTCAAGAGATTTCACTTAACAAATACAGATATCTAGTGTCCCTTGAAAAGAGAGTCTCCAATTCAGGTCTACATCCTGGCATGAAAACAATTGACTGGAGCTGAATAAGTGGTTGCTCCCTTTAGATAGGACAGGAGCTCTTTATAATTGTCCCAGTCTCTGCTGTCATGGTCCCTAAGCATTTGCTTACTTCACGTCTTCATACTCATGTGTTTTGAGTTTTCAACCTCTTGCGCAGTCTTGAAAATGTCAATGTCTATGACTTCATTATAGGAAGAGGAACCAGCAAAAGAGACTGGGAAGAAAATGGAGACAGGAGGGCTGATTTGGTTGTAGCATCAAATGGTTCTGGATAGCAGGACATGATCAGATCATTGTGGGAAAAGGAACAGAAAATCTCACGGAACAATGCCAAAGCCAACTTGCCCCACTTAAGAATGCTTAGAACTATTTTCAAGCTTGGTATCTTAGATTTAAATAGGTTGTGCTATTTAATTGAATTATTTTAAAAATGACGTTTCTAAGGATTATTAAAATCTCTGTGATATAGTAAAATACATTTATTGATGTTTTTGAGTTCTATAACTTATTTATTTCTTCTTAAACTATTGGGATAATTTTATAATTTTAACTGAGATGTGAAGTAATTAAGGCAAGCACTTCTAAAATATCATACATTTTAATATTTGAATAGAAGGGTAGGTACAGGTCATATAAATTATTCTAGTTCCTGCAATGGCCCTAAAGCAAGTCATTCTAATTTAGGACCCAAGAATCCTTACACTTTGGCTTCCTTTGTCACTCATATTTGATATTTTTAATAATTGTTTTTGTTTTAGAACAATTTTAGACTTACAGAAAAGTTGCAGAGATAATACAGAGAGTTTCCATTTACCCCACACCAGTTTCTCCTATTATTAACACTTCACATTACTATGTTACATTTTTTATGACTAATGAACCAATATTGAAAAATTATTATTAACTGGAGTTCTTAATACCTATTTAGATTATCTTTTTCTCCTGTTAGAGTTAGTTGGTTGTGCCTTTCAAGGAATTGGTCTGTTTCATCTAAGTTTTCAAATATACAGATAAATATATTCAAAGCATTTATTTATTATCATTTTAATGTCCTTGGTATCTGTATTAATGACCCCTGCTATGGACTGAATTGTGTCCCCTCCAAATTCATGTGTTGAAGTCCTAACCTCCAATGGGACTGTATTTGGAGATGGGGCTTTTAGGGGGTAATTAAGATTAAAAGAGGTCATAAGGATGGAATCCTAATTCGATAGGATTGGTGGCTTTATAAGACGAGTAAGAGAGAGAAGAGAAAGAGAGAGAAATCTCTTTGCAAGTAGACAAAGCAGAGGTCATGTGAGGACACAGCAAGAAGATGGCCATCTGCAAGCCAAAAAGAGAGCTCTCATCAGTAACCAAATTGCCAGCACCTCAGTCTCAGACTTCTAGCTTCCAGAATTGTGAGAAATAAATTTCTGTTGATTAAGCCACCCAGTCTATGGTATTTGGCTATGGTAGCCCAAGCATATTTCTGATACTGATAAAGGTAATTTGTATCTTTTCTCTCTTCTTCTTGTTTAGCCTGGCTAGAAGGTTCACAATTTTATTTATTTCTTTCAAAAACTAGCCATTTTTTTTTAATTTTCCCTACTGTTTTCAATTTCATTGATTTCTACTTGTTTGTTTTCAATTTCATTGATTTCTGCTTTAATTTTTATTATTTGTTTTCTTCTGCTTGCTTGAAGTTTATGTCACTCTTGTCTTTTTTTTTTTTTTTTTTTTGGAGAATCCTAAGGCAGAAGCTTAAGTTATTGAGAGTATATCCTTCCTCTTTTCTAATATATGTATTTAAATCTATAAATTTCCTCCTAAGCCTGGATTTTTCTGCATCCCACAAATTTTGATAAAGTTGTATTTTTACTTTCATTTATGTCAAAATGTTTAATAATACCTCTTGCAACTTCTTTGACCCATGTTATCTAGGAGTGTATTGTTTAATTTAAAATATTTGAAGATTTTTCTAGCTTTCTGTTATTAATTTTTGATTTAATTGTGTGTTTTCTGAGAACATATTTTGTATGCTCTATTCTTATAAATTTATCAATGTGTGTTTTAGAGCCCAGAATGTGGTCTGTCATGGTGAATGTTCCATACAATCTTGAGAAGAATGTGTATTCTGCTGTTTGGGGACAGAATATTTTATATATTAGACCCAGTTGATTGATGGTGCTGTTCAATTCCACTATTCCCTTGCTGATTTTCTGCCAGCCAGATCTGTCAATTACTAATAGAAGGGTGCTGACGTCTCTAAGTATGACAGTGAATTTGTCTATTTACCCTTCTAGTTCTACCAGTTTTTGACTCAAATACCTTGATGTTCTTTTGTTAGGGGCATACATGTTTAGTAGCATATGATTTCTTGAAGAATTGATCACTTTATTATTGCATAATTCCTCTCTTTATATGATAGTTTTTCTTCTTCTGAGGTCTGCTTTTTCTGAAATTAATATAGCTAGTCTAGATTTCTTCTGAATAGGTGCTCGCTTCGGCAGCACATATACTAGATTTCTTCTGAATAGGGTTATCATAGCATATCTTTCTCAATTTTTTTAACCTCCCTTGGTCTTAACATGGTTTTCTGTAAATGGCATATAATTGGGTCTTTTTTTTTATCCAGTATAATAATCAGTTTTTAAATTAGTTATTTCAATAATTCACATGAATTACTATCTACCCTGTTTGTATCTGCTTTCTATTTATTGTATTTGTTCTTAATTTCTTTTTTTGCTTTCTCTGGTTTTAGTTAAGCAGTTTAAAATAATGGGAAATATGGTCTTGTTTGCATTTTGGCTGATTTTTAAGAGCAGACTACTGATGCCAGGAGAGAGATGCCTCCAATTGTAATTACTGAAATGTCATTCTGGATAAGTGAAATTTTAATAATGTGGAAATAAAGTCAGTATGATAAGCCTGCAAGAAAACACTGTGGTAAATACCTAGAAAATATGAGAGCACCTACCCTTGAGGAAAAAAAAGTGGATAATCTAGACTTGATCTTGTAGATTTATTGGCTATAGTGTTAAAATTATTAAATATCTCTTCTCTTCACAACAGATGCTACTGGTCAGAAATACATAATGTATTGGCAATGATAATAATTTTTAGCATTTACTGAATACTTGCTATGGGCAGGTACTCTAATAATAGCTTTCATATAAACATTTTAAATATGGTGGTCACTCGACATTCTATGGATAAAATATAGAAAACATAAGTGATGATTATGAATTGTGAGAGCGAGATGGTCCATTTGGCAAGTGTCTTAAATATTATATCCTTGAGGGCAGTGATTATGTATTGATCCTCTTTCCCTATTACGTAATACAATGTTTGAATCATAGTAGGTAATAAATGTCTGCCAAATGAATTGGAATCTTACATTTTCAAGAAACAATTTAAAGGATTTAACTGTAAAAATAGGAAATTACCTCAATGCAAATATTTTCAGAATGTGATGTTGCATATGAAACCTATGCGTAGGCCTTATATAGAAGTCTCTTTTGACAATTACGAGGAAGATAACAAGAAAAAGGAGTTAAAAAAATAGATCTTAAAGCAATATTCAATGAATGAGTCCAAAATTATAATAGAAACTTAAAGGCAGCTTTTTTTATTTGTTGAGTTCCAGACATTGAATGATTTAAGCATGCCAAAGGGAAATATATTAAGGAGTGTCTTGGTTTAAGTAGTAATCAAACTCTTATAAGTTTGGCAGTTCAAATGGTGTCATTCTTTCTTCTTAATTGTACACAAGTATACAAAATTGTAATTCTCTTTTCCTCCCTCTTCTTCTGATATACTTTATTTCCATTATCTGTTCTTTCACCTGCTGTCTTTGTAAAACGGCAACTTTCAGGTGTTCTAGTAAAATTCCTCTATCATTACTTTTTCCTACTCTTGATGTCTTCTGGCATCTGCCATATTAGATTACGTAAGAAGAGAAGAAATGTTTCCCTGAACAGTTTAAAGATCTATCCTAAATGTATCATTATGTATTTTATATTACTCTTTTCTCTATTTTTTCTGCCACAGCTGTGGATTCATCCAAATGGCACCTTGTCAAGAATGCAGCCAATTTTCCTGTATCATTGTCTAATTTAGAAGTATTGTGGCTTTTGTTTTTTTTTGAAGTTCCTATACTTCTGAAATCATGTGTTTGGGGATTCTATTTCTGCAATTCCAGTCATTGATCTCTTTAACGAATGTGTTGTTTCTAACTATATATGAGGCTGGAAACAAGAAAGTATAATTGGATTTGACCAAAATAGATTTAAAAAAAAATCATCGCTGCCTTAAAAAAGAAATCAACGCTGCCTTCTCTAATTGGTTAAGTGATACACATATTTCAGAAATCACTCTGAAATACCACTATACCTACACCGAGCAATTGACTCAAACTATCCTTTGACCTAGTTTCCTCTATAAAGTGGAAAAAGCATAACCATAGACAGACTCATGGGTTCAATTCAAACTCCATACCTTAGATTTTGCATTTCAAAGGAAGTGATCAATCATATATAAATTTTGCAAAGACTAAAATAGCTTAGCAACTTTTGAGCAGTACATTCACATCATGATTATAGCAACATTGTAATGCTATAGATTGGGTGTGGTGAAGGGAGTGTGTATAGGGGATTCTTATGAGGGTATTTTGGATAAAGCTGCCACTGTGCTCTTAATACCACCCCCCCACCCCACTCTTAACGCACGTGTACACACGCACGCGCGTGCATGACTCTCTCACACACACACACACACACAGAGAAGACATGAGGTAGATATCTGTTTTTCACCTTAAGCCTAGTGAAAGAGTATTCAACAGGACTATTCAGAGAGTGTGGTATGTGTCCTAAGTATTTAAAAGGAACGCTAAATTAGCATCTTGCTCCTGCCTAGGAAATCTGCAGCATAAGAAATGAGCAAGCTAGTAGTGTTGATGGCAATTTAAAGGAGAGCTACTGATGCATTAGGATCAGCCTAGAGTTGACAGAGCTAATGATAAGTTAATTGACTGGCTTCCTAGGGGCTGAAGAAGGAATAAGTGACCTGCAGAATAGAGTGCACTTGCCCAGACTGAGGAAATTGTAGTTAAGGAGACATCAGCAATGATATTTAGGGGTGATAGAGATGAACACCAAAGTCTCCATGAAAGTCCCAGACCAGAAAAGGAACTTTAAATATCTCCCAGGCCAGAGAGCAGAAAGCCAATTTACAACAGTGCCAGCCAAAAAATAATTCTCCTATCCCCTTTAACTCTCCTCCCTGGCCTTGTTTCTTATTACCTTGAAAGGATCAAAGCTGTAGCTACCCAGCATGAAAGGAAGTGTGCAAGAGTGAAATGCGGCTGACCACAGCCCCTTCTCTTAGGCAACTGGCTGTAGCCAGAGGATGTGGAAACAAGCTCTACCTTCCTTCAGGATGGAAGCTTTGATGATTATATGAGAATGGATGTTTTAAATTAATAAATTAAACCATTTTTGAAACAAATTGACCTGGACTGTCTACTACCTACCAGTGATGAAATAATCTTGTGGCTGTTCAGAGGCGATGGAAGAACTATATCCACTGAGATCGTTTAAAGGGACAATAAGAAATAGAAATAAAATTGCTTTTATGTTTAAACTCCGTAAGTCTTGCTTGATTAATTCCATTAGCTTTATGGCCTTGAGCAAATTACTTAAACTCTCAATTCCTCATGTGTAAAGTTAACTATTAGAACTTCATAATATTGCTCTAAAGATTCAAACACTTTTTAGAAAGTTACAAGAAGTATTATTATTTAAATGATCTAACACTGTCTGATTCATAACAATTAAATATATAATATCTACTAGACATTTCTTAGGTTACTTGGACCTTTCACCTATGATCAAGAAATATTTTGCAATGTTCACTAGACTTGAATACACATACCATATTCACACTGCTTGACAACAAATATTTATTGAGTACTTGCTTTTCACAGGACGTTATACTAAGTAATTTTTCATATTTTTTTTCATTTAACATCAGAAAAAACCCATATAGAATTATTGGCATTTGTGCCACTGTACATAACACATTTTGAGGGTTAGAGATGTTAGGAATTTGCTCAAGTCACAGAGCTAGTAAGAAGCAAAGCCATAATTCTAATCCTTTTCCCTATACTACATGACCAAGACATTTTTCCAATATCTCAAGCTATTAATAACCATCTTAATGGATGTTCTGTCCAAGTGCCTGATAACAAAGAACAGAAGAAAGATGCAACTGTTTTGTGAATAATCACAGGATAAAATAACTTCCTTTCATGTGTTATAAGCATCCCTTATACTTGTAGAAATGTCTTCTTTTTCAATAAATACATTAGGGTTCTGTGTGCCCACTCCGTGAACACAGTACTTTGGCCAAGAAAAGGTATGAGGTGTCTGCCCTTGAGTGATTTAGTCCCTTCTTAGAAAAAGAAGATGAGACATCACTGGATAAAATCAACTGCAATAAGTATAAAAATTAGTGACAGAAACAGTGATTGATAAGGAAGGAAAAGCCGAGGGAAGACTCGTCTGAGGCAGAATTTTAGCTGCAAAGACGAGCAGAAGAAGGTGGGTTTGAGGTGGGCCTGAGCGAATGAGAGCACTCAGAGGGATCAGCAGCTCTCGTGCACGAGAGGATTGGACAGGATCAGCTATACTTTGGGTTCAAGTTCGTGATGGCTCTGGGTTTTTTCCTTCCCAATCTATTTAAACTGGAAACCCAATATGGTTCGATTATAAAAACAATCATTCCTTGGAATAGTTGAGGTAATGGAATTAGACACTTGCCATCATAAAGGATGGTATAAACTTTTATCTGAATAAAGCTGAATTGTGTTAAAAAAAAAAAAACTGTGTAGATGTAGTGCCAAATCATGTTTTAGCTGTAACACGAGATAACAATATGAGAGTATTTACTCCAAGAAAAATAAATCTTGTATTTAGAGTCAAATAATTAAAATACTGAGAATAATGCTGCCCAGATATTTTTAAATTCATGTTTATATATAACTAATAAGATTTTACAAATATGATATTTTTGAATAACTGTTTCATCAGCTTTATGCGTAAGTGCTTTCATTGAGTAAAGCCACAATTTAAAAGTACATAACATCTGCAGGCCTGACTTTTAATAGCCCCTAGCTAAGCTCTTAGGGCCAGGGTGAAATAGGTGAGGAGACTGTTTCTCAAATTTTTAAACAAATAAATCAGAATGGGAGAGAGTGGGAAGATAAAAGAAGGAGAGAGAAAGAAGATACTGTGATTGGTAGAAAAAAACTTAAACCCCACAGTGAGTTCTGTTGAACTGTCAGGAATTTTTCAATAGTTTCAACTCCCAATTATCTCCTAAATTCTATTCACTGATGCATTAAAATATTAACATTAACATTTCATTTCTTTGTGTTTATAATCATGGCCCTGCTACACACAGAATTGCACCTACATATACAATCTGCTTAAGATGCAAATTACTTGGTAGAGCTCTACTTTAAACCTCTAGTTTCTGAGTCTAACTCTGTTTTTTTATTGACTTAAGACTCCAGTAGAATCAAAATTTGGTATTGGAGAAGGAAAAAGGACCTGAAAAGATCTAACCTTGAACTAGCCTTGACCTTGCATGAAGTGCATTGATTTCTGTTCATGCCCCATTGAAGAACAAATTTATAAAAACAAAACAAACAAAACATGATAACAACAATACATGTGGTAACAAATGGCAAGACTTACTGAAAACCGTATGGGATTCATATGTTGCTAAACCGAGCTAGACTTGAAAGCAGGCTCTGTCCTTATTAGCTATGAGTCTCAAGAGAGTGACTGTCAAACTTGGGTGCATACCAATCTTTTGGGAGTTTTGTTAAAATGCGAGTTGTAACTCAACAGGTATGTGCAGGTTTCTGACATTCTAACAAGCTCCCACATAATGCCCATGCTGCGAGTCCAAAGGCCATGTGCCTAGTTGCAAGGTCCTACAGCACGTCACATAAGATGGCCAAGCTCGCTTCCTACTCTCTAAGGAAGATAGCATAACTCTCTTTATGCTTGCTATAAAAAGAAGTGAATGTGGCAATTCAATTAAAGCACCAGTGTCTAGTGTGCAGTAGATCCTCAGTAAATGCCTTTGGTGAAACAGCTATCTTTTAAACATCTTTCTACCATCTTTTATACGGTTTTCCTTGGGGCAAGGTTGTTTAAATCTAAATCTTCCTTTCGAGGGGTGGTTTTGACAGTTGTTAGCGAGTTCTATAAAATACTCCAAGTAATTGTGATTAGGGCATTGCAAATTCTCTGCCTGTATTAAAGGGTTAATTAACAATTCAGAGCTTCACACATCACTACCCCTCACCTTGGGCTGTTAATAAAATGACCTTGAGGCAACCAGCTGTCACATAGACAAAATGCCTTATAAGGCCTGAAATAATGACACCACATTGTATCACAGCCAAATCTGCATTTCAAAACCAGCAAAACACAGCTGTCTGTCAGCCTGTCTGAAATCATTCAGCTCCAACCTAAATGTGTTTTTACGCTTTTCACCACAAATTTTAACAGTGACAAATGGAGCGATGGCTTCTTTAACCTAATGAAACTCTCACCACCTTTGAGAGAGTTCCCCTCCTCTTAAATGTTTCCTAAAACAAGATGTACAATGTCTGTGTCACATAGGATGTCATGGCTCATTAGTGCTCTGACCCTGCACTCTGAGCAGCCTGGTACCCACATGGGGGGAGAACAGCTCTCTAAGGTGGTGAATCCCAACGCTTTGAAAGTGTGTTTCATTGTTTAACTCTACTTAAGATATTTTCAGCTTTTCCATTTCAAAGTAAATCTTTAACTACTATATTAATAATCATGAAAGTATGCCTCCCTTGAGAAATGAACAAACACATGTTTTGTCATGAGTCTGAATTCATTGGTTCCCCTGTAATATTAATGCCTCTAAGTTGGTTTATTGAATGTCACCTTAGTGTACCTTTTTTTAAACTAAAGAAAGACTATTAATGATATAATTCATGAATGAAATGTTTAATATTTTACACTATCTCCTAGCTGTTCCCAATCTAATATAGTAATATAGATGCATCATTATGCTAAAGGAAATGCCTCACGATGTTAGAAAATGTTATGGACCCAAAGGAGCAATGTCTAGTTAATTACAAAAGAGTAATCTCCATCTGGTAGATTCTGTCTTCCCTGGCTTATTCTCTGATAGGTCTCCAGATGATCTCTGAGACAGTCTCCTTAAGCACGCAAAGGCTTCAGAAGTTATTAGTAATAATTGTGTTGCATAACTGAGGGGATTTTGTTAAGCGTGATGGAAGCAGCAATGTCATTATTAGTTGATTAGTGTGAACAATCTTTGACGATATGTAGCACCAACTATGACTCTGACTGGTGGCAGCTCATTATTCTGATTGCTATTTGATTTGCAGTATTATAAACCACAAAGTGAGGGACTTGGACCAGGGAAGAAAAGTAACAATCAGAGGAAATTTTTATGAGCATAGGCCAATGGGAGACATGAAGGTTTCATGGTTTAGGCAAATGCATCTGCATTAAGCAATGAAGATTTGGTGGTTAGAGTTAGAGGTTAGAATTTTAGTACAATAATGCATAAAACTTACTATTATTCACCCTACCTTTAGGATATATATCACAGGATCAGATGTATTTTGTCAAATTAAATATGAAGTAGAAAAGGCATTGTGGTAGATTTCTAGTACTTGGCAAGGGACAATTTTTATAGCAAACCAAGATAAGAACACAAGAGAATGGAAATTCTGTGAGGAGGAAGAACTGCTAGAAGTTTGCAAATTAAGTACTAGAGGAGTCTCCGAGAGAGAAAATGTATTCTCTAGGTGGACAAAAGCGACACCCTTGGAAGAATCTAAACAAAAATATCTTATGTTAAGCTTATAAGGCAAATGTTTTCAGATGAATTACGATGCCTATGTCACCAATAAGAGGGGTTTTGTTTTGTTCTGTTTTGTTTTGAGACTTTTGGGTTGCTCCCAATGATATCACTTCATGCTTATAACATTTTTAAAATTACAGATATAAAAAAGAGCAAACATGTCTGGAGCCTGTAAAAGAAAAATTACACAATACAGGGTTAAACAGACAAGGAAGGCTTTGTTTAAGACTGTTACAGTAGGGGCAAGGCTACTGCAATAGTAGAGATTGAACTCAACTTCATTGTACAAAAGGAGAGGAAGCTTTTATGCACTGGGGTGAGCTGGTGGGAAGGTACTATAGGACATGAAGTGGGGAGGTGGTGGATGTGATTGGGCCATCTGTGTTGGCTAATTCTCCTTACAGAAGTCAGGCTCCTGCCTTCTCTCGGAGCCTGGGAGACAGGGTCCTTATCTTTCTCCATTACCTTTTAAAGGGATGACACCCAGTTCCTTGAGAAAGACATTCTTGAGTTATAAAACTGGCAGGAGGCTGGGAGGAGACTTACATCTCAATATGTCACAGAAAAAATTTATAATTGCAAGTTTTCTAAAGTAAATTCTCCAAGAAAAGAGAGATCAGTCCTCTGGTCAGGAAGACACCTCTCTCAGGTATAATCAAGCTGAGGGGGACATTAAGACCATCCTGGTCAAGTCCCACTATTTGACACATCTACCATTAAACTTTTGAGAACATTCATCCAAACTTGAAACTCTTTTTGCACATAAATACACATTGCATATGCAGTGTAAATAAATCCAAATGTATGTATTTTTTTAAATAAATGTGATTATATACTGATTGATATTTTTGCATCTATTCATTTTATTTGACAATATATTATGGAAATACTTTTGTTGTAAACATACATACACAGCATTCTTTTTAATTATTTTATTGTATTCAATCCCATGATGTAATGTATGAAGTCTTAATCCCTTTAGCTTAATCTCTTTACCTCCTCTGAACACCCAGAGCATATTGCACGTGCCCTTTTACAGCATTTTCTCCTGACTACTATGTATTACTATTTATTATGCCTTTTCTTTTCTATTTGGCTGAAAGTGCCTACAGAGAAGGAACTTTGTCTCTATTTCTCATCTGTCTCCATATTTGGTCCAAATTCATAGGAGTGCTTTGATAGAAATAGATATTATTAATATTTGTGGTGACTGCCTGACTATTCCAAGTAAGAACAAAGAATACCAACCAAACTAGTTATAATATTGCTTTAAGCTATTGAGTTTCTGAAAATAGAGTAGGTTCTGGAAGGTTCAAAATAAAAAAGTTCTCCTTTTTTCTTCGTTCTGTCTTCTTTCCTTTTCCCAAGCAAATTCAGCTATTGAGTCCCTGACAAAACAAAGAGACACCTTTTGGAGCGCTTGGGATATAGAAGACCCACAATGGGTCAAGACAGAAAAAAGGGGTCTACAATTTTATTTACAATGGTGAAACCCTATGTCACTCCCATCCTTTCTCCAGGTCTCCTGCTGAAATTAAACAACTTTATATGACTTTCATGCTATCCTTTTTGAAAGATTTGCATCCTTTACCTTCAACTTCAAAATTTTGCAAAAGCAGAAAAAAGTATCTACTAGAAAAAAATGACCATATCACATTGCAAATACATTGTTCTTAGCTAATTATTTTATTGATTTTAAATTTTATTTTTTTCTTAGTTTGTTCTTGATTTTAATATTGACATTAAGTTATTCAAAACTTAATCTTTGGACAGGATAATTACCTAATTCATGAGTTGTGCATCTGTTTACATGTCTATTTTCAAAGCTAGATTTGAAAGAAATATTTGAAGTTCTAAGTTAATTTGCCAAGGAGCTAAGACCATGTTGACTCACCTGCTGAGACTGGCCGTGAGGTGCATTCTATAAAATTGCAGAAGGTTTGTGAAATGCACACGTATAAATTCTAATAATGGGCTTAAGGGAGACAGGTTTTCAAGTTTTTTCAACAATAGTTTAAATAAAAGAACTTCAGGGAAAAAAGGGTTTTTTTTTCAAATAGTTCAAGATCAATATTGCCTTTCTTTCACAACTCTCTATTTTCATCCTATTGTTTGTTTTCTTACAGACTCTAGACATCATGGATTTGTTCTAGGATACTTACAAGATATTTTCATGTGGAATTGGAGAAGATTGAGAAAAAGCAAAACACAGCTGGGTCTCACTCTCTGTCATGCTGTTATTAATGCTATGAAAAATATTAGTGAATATCAGAAATAAAACAGGCAACATTTTCAGTATTTGCAGAAAGCTTATCATATAGAGAAGTTTCATTAGTTTGATTTTTTAAAAGATTGAGGCATATTCAACGGAGCGTTCAGGTTAGAAATAGCTCTTTCATTTGGCCCTCCAGGATGTTGGGGTCACATCAATGGAATCCAGCCAAGCATCTTTTCTGACTGGCCACTTTGGTTTGTCAGTAAGAATTCCATTCAACAGTAATAATGTGAAACCCTCCATTCTGTATAGGAAAGTTATTGTTGTGCTTCTTGGGGGGTAAAGCCTTCCTGACTTCTATTTTTTCATGAATCTTTGTTATTCCCTGAGAGTCACACTCACCACCACTTTATCAAACTTTATTGATGAAATAGAGCATGGAAATTGAAAAAAGATTTGAAAAATCAACAGCCAAGTAAATCAACAAAACTATACTTAGTTTGGGCATATTGTACCATTTACCAGCTGCAATCAATGCACTATTAGAAGTGCAGGAGGAGAAGCAGGAAAAAACACACAGTGCATTCATAGCTGGGAATTCCGACAAGTGTGGTAGCAAAGATGATCCATTTGCCAAGTAAATACAGGCAGTTTGGAGAAGGCA
Source organism: Daubentonia madagascariensis (assembly GCA_023783475.1). Classification (NCBI taxonomy): domain Eukaryota; kingdom Metazoa; phylum Chordata; class Mammalia; order Primates; family Daubentoniidae; genus Daubentonia; species Daubentonia madagascariensis. Next base: position 12,040,487 of record JAKFHU010001436.1, read on the forward strand.
AGCTGAAATAGGATCTCCCACAGTACAGCAACCCTCAGGCTCGTTGGAAGACCAAGAAGCTAAAACACAGAAGTTAGGAATCCTCTCTTTTCTAGAGTTCATTGACTCGAACTGTATAGGAACTGTTTGTCCCCTAAACATATTTTAACTCTTCAAAAATGTAAAATTAATTAGAATACCCAAGATAGAACATTTCAGCAAATACAGAGATTTGTATAGGTGCAAGAAAGATCTTGTTTCTTGAGTGATTTCTTCCCAGTACAACACAAGTGTTAGCATCTTTACTGCTGTTTAGTTTTTTCATGTCCTCCTCGGGATGACAGAAGCATCAAGTTCAGGTTATGAGATTTAATCTATCTGGATGTGATTTCTGGATCTGCCAGTTCTAAGGTGTTAAACAATGCATTTAGCCTCTCTCAGAACACTGGTTTCACAGTGATAAAATTGGGCTAATAATTGCACACACTTCATTTGGTCACAAGATGGAAATGCATGTAAGAACCTTAGGCTAGGGCCCGGCATAAAAAAACAGCTCTATAAATGTAAGCAATAATTATTATTATTATTATTGTTGTTGTTATCACTATTAGTGGCCATAATGATTTTTGTGAGAGCATTATTACACTAAACCAATTTGATGACATCCTTAAGTGGAGATTTCAAAGGATCTGGAGAAAATCAAGTACAGAGTTGATTCCTGCCATACATAATGTATAGTGGACTCTGGACCTTAATGTGGGCAGGGTTTAAGTGAAATGTGGACAGGGGGAATTTTGAAAGGTGGCCCTCTGGAAAGTATTTATGAATTTGTTGGGAGGGACAGAAAGATGCTTTCTAGGACAATTGGAAGATAACTTCCTAAAAGTAGCTTCCAACAGGTTTCATAAACTGAAAAAAAGTTATAAAGTGACATGGCAATGAGGTTAAATCTATTTATAAATGAAAAGCAAAATGAGCGTTTAATATGGAATCTAGAAAATGTCTAAAAGTTGCAACATTTTAGTGTACATCTAATGCACTATGGAAGGAGGGAGGAGAGAGCCACAATGATGTAGGTGGTATATTTTCTAGTCAGAACCTTCTTGCTGATGTATATTTTCAATAATCAGAGTCCTTTAATTTTAAATAAGTTTCACAGAGTAAATGAGAAGTTTTCCCTGGCACCTCAGTCTGAGTCAGGTGGCCTTTCTACATGTGCCTCTGGTGCCCTGTATGTTCCTATAAGCATATGTATAGCACTGTAAGATTTTTTTAATCTATTCATGTTTACTAAACAGTGCTTATAAAACATTTCTCTGAATTTTAATCACTGAGGACTTTCACTAAAATGAAGATTTATATTCATTGGGCCTGGCAGGGCCCCAGATTGTGCATTTCAACAAGCTCCTCTGAGGTGATACAGATGCTGCAAGTCTGGGGACCAATACTTTGTCCCCAGCAAGGCCTGAATACAAGGCCAAATTCACAAAGGTAAAAACTAAGACTACCTTGATCACCCTTGTAGCACTATCGTCTAATAAGGTGGCTGGCACAGGGTAGATGCTCAAGAAGTATAAACTATGTCAATATAAGAACTACATGATTCATGTTCTATAGAGGACTGACTGTTGAAAAGAAATTGAGGATCAATATTAATTTTTTGAAGTATTTGGAATCCATATCCTGACCGTGGCTATATGAGAAGAATCTGTTCTACTCTGTGATGTAGGTGAAACCATTTTTTGATTCTACCAATGGGACAATGGCTGCTGCTTGCATGTCTGCAGCAATATAATACATCATAAACTGCTTTTCTGGACTCGAGTGGCCATAGTTTCTTCTTAACCACACATAAGTGATGTAGGTAATCTAATTAAGGGATGAAATGTGGACAGATGACATGTGTGTTTCACGCAGATCTGTGAATCATAAAGTTTGTTAATTCTGATTCTCCTAAGAGAAGCACAAACCTGTATTTGTTGCAAATAATATTAAGGATCTCACATGTCAATGTTATTGTCATCCGTACATATTATGGTTGACTGTATCCAAGAAAAATAATATATTGAATAATGCCATAAAGAAAAAAGAAAAAGAAAAATAGCTTTTTAAAAATGAATGATTATGTCTTGTCTAAGTTCCAAGATTACGTAGTATGCGAGGCCACCACTACGCTTGCAGTCCACTTGCCTTCCTATATTTAGAATCACTTCATTTCTATTCTCAGTACCATTTTAGAATCACTTCCCTAATTATCTGCTCTTCCAAACTTTTTAATCCTCTCCTTTGGGTCCCCAGCCTACTGAACTCTGCCGGAGAATTACACACTGTTCAGTGAACATTTGCTAGCTGTATACGCATGACTTCACAGAGATCTCTCCATTAACTCAATGTTGGTACCAAGTGAATGTTCCCAACATTGTGAGAAGCAAATTGTATCCTCTTGGCTCAAGTCCCACCCTCATCATGTCCACAAATTTTCTTCCTAATTTGAAGAAGTCAATTTATTTTCCCTCCTGTCCTTTTAAGACCTCTCTGTATTTCCCCTTCTATATCATTCTTACTTGGTTTTTGAGGTAAAACTGTCTATTTTCCTCACCCAGACTAAATCCTCCATTGGCATCTTTGGCTTCCTGTTCTCCCATCAATTATGGGACTATAGTTTATCAATTATGTACTAGCATTTATGTGTGCAATTAGTACACTCTGTAGACAATACGGAAGCACCTATAAACATTCTAGCATATTCAGTATCCTAATAAATAACATAGGTCATATGATACCACATCATCTCATATATTTTAATAAAATTTGCCCACTCAAGCTTCTTAGTCTTCTCATCTTCCCCCTTTGCTTCACTTTCAGGCATGCCTTACTGCCAATTTCTCTTATCTTCATTTGCCTATCATGTGTTGTCCATGAGAATTTGCCTTGCAGACCTTCAACTACATGGAATGTAACTGGTCAAGGGCCCCAGCTGCTGGGCTCTGAAACCCATGCCACAGTTGCTCAGAGAAGAAGTTTCCTACAAGCTGCTCTTAGGCAATGACTGAGTGCAACAGGGATGCTTAGACAGGCTCTTTCCTTGGGGGCCAGAAGATTCCTCTGATGGCCAATTTTGGCTAAAAGACACCCCGAGGGCTTTGCTGAACCTCCATTAGACTGCATAGGAGTCTGAGAACTTCTACTCTCCCTGCCTCCCTCTCCTTTACTTGGGTAAGACTTGCGTCACTGTCCCACAACTCTTCCAGCTTTCTCCTGCTCCCTCCTCATTATCTCTCATGGACGTTTCCTCTGATGTGAATGTTTAATCCTGTCTTGGTTTTTATTTCTTGGAGGACCTGGACTAAAACCCCTGGTAATCCCGATCTTTACTCTTTATTGTTCCAATGAAGATTGTCTCTCTAAGGTCACCAATAACTCCTCAAGAGCCAAACTGACCCCTCATCCTTTTGACCAGGGGTGGGGAAACTTTTCATGTTGGAAAGCTGCTTTAATTTAGCTGTAATCAAATAAGGCCACATTCAAGAAACTTCAATTAGATATACTTAAAAATGTACATTATTTTGTAAAAATATAACTACTATGTACTTCATAATTTCAAAAAATGAAAAGTATTTGTTAATTTTAAAGTTAACCTTTTAATGACTTTGTTGTGTCTGCTTTTTGTTGGAAAGCATTTCCCAAGTATATAAGCTACTTTATAAGTTGCTTCAGTGGCATTATCTCCAGGTCTTATTGCTGCTTGAAAGAATTGTCTTTGCTTTTGCTTTCATCTTTTAATTTCTGCAATACAACCTTTCATACCTCTTCCTCTAATTTAAAATATTTGTGTTCCTTATGAGTGTTATAATGCTGATGAGCATTGAATTTCTTTAATGTTGATATTGCAGTATCACAAAGCAAGCAAATCATCTTGTCTTTAGCAGAAACAAGATAATATTGCAATTCCCAATCGTCATTACAAAATCTGTTTTCTTCCTTCAGCGTTCTCTTGATCTTCTTTGACATGATGGGCTGTTAAGCAGACAGAGTTAAAAAAGACTGTCGAGCTGTGCAGCTATTCACAAATTCCACTTCAAACAGAAACACAGTGCACCATTGTCAAAAGCTGACAACAGACTGGTGTACGCAACCCCCATAAACTCTCGCCAACCAGCCTCATGCGGTAGTGGCTCTAGTCAGGCGGGGGAAGTTAGAACTAAATCATAAATGTAGCAGCTGTCAATTCAGCCCTTATGGCTTGCTAATGTTCTAATTGTGCTGGTCAATCTGGGAGGATTATTTTGTTGAAACTTGTTTTATACTTTGGTATTTTAAATGCATTCATTTTAAAAATAAAATAAAAATATAAAAGACAAACAAAAATGTATTGCTAAAAATAAAAGGATTTGTTCTGTAAAATTTGGATTCAGTCAAAAGGCTGCCCTTAAGGATCTAACAGGCCATAGGCTTTAGGCCCCAAAGGCCTTAAGGCTACGGGTTCCTTACCCTGCTTTTGACCACTCTATTGCATTTGTACTTTGAACTATTTCTCTATCCTAAAATGCTGTCCTCTGTTGGTTTGATACAGATTTATCCTCTCTTTACTTCTCACAGTATTTTATTCAGAGTGCTATTTTTGCTTCCCTAACCCTTAAGCCCAGGTGTTCTCTAATATTGTCTGGCCTCAAGGTATTTCTTGTGTCGTTCTCTGCTCTCCCCTCTCTCGGGGCCGCTCATGACCGTACTTTTCACCATAATTTCCTACCAGAAGAGTTTTCATCCTGTACCATATTTCTGAATTTTCTCTATATTTGATATTATGTTTTTCTGGACTTCAGTTTTCAAATTCACCATCCCCCAAACTCAATCGAACTTCCGCAAGCATAGTTCCTAAAGCAGCTTTTACTCCTGAGTTGTCTTAGAGCACCCCAAATTTAGTCTCAAGTAATAGGAGACAGATAAAGTGGATATTTTAATTTTTTGATCACGGTCTTTGAACATCTTTCCTATATTTGGGTAAACTGTATGCATTTTGAGTTCTGCTTTCACAGAGAGAAGGGAGGAAACTCATATCCCCATGCAGCCTTCTGTGTGGTCACGTGACCTGGGCTCTGCCAATCCCAGGCATTTCTCCGGGGCTTGGATGCAAAGGTGAGGAAAGCACAGAGGCAGCTGCATGCATAGGGACGTAAGAGACTTTGAATCTTTCCCTTCATGGACTCTGTTCCAACCAAAGAATACTCACCACTCATTGAATGCACCCTGTCATGCCTCTCTGCACTGCTGAGGCCAGTCACCAGTCTTGTCCTCTCAAGCATCTTCACCTGCAAGCATGTTAGCTGTCCCCCGAGACTCTTATCTACTCTTGAAAGTGTTCCCGATTGTTTCCATCATTATTTCCCCCCTTGCTACGTACTCCTCTGTACCGACACTGAAACTGCTCTTACAATATTCACCGTTGATATTTTTGTCGTTAATCAAATGACAACTTTGCTCCTATCATTACAGAAACTTTAACTATAATTGAGCATTGTTGATTATTCTTTACTGGTATCTCCTTGGTTTTTGTGACTCTACATGCTTCTGTGGTTCCTTTATGGGTCATCCTTCTTAAGCCAGCCTCTTAAACCTTGATGTTCTTCACAGTTTCTTCCTTCTCAATGCACACTTTATCTCAGGAGCACCACATTCATTTCCATGTTCCCTGATTTCTAAAACTATATTTCCATTTTAGTTCTAATTATGAACCCTGACCCAAATATCTAATCACCCTTAGACATCACTTCTGGGTTATTACATTGTTACTAAAAGCTCAAATTGGTTATAATTTTCCCCTTCATCCTTATGTTCTTTTTCCTATCTCATTGAATCATTTCACCAACCACCATTACTCTGCAAAAATATGTGTTAACATTTCCTTCTACTGTAACCTGTGCATTTCATAAGGCACCAATTTTTATGTCCTTTGTCTCTTGATTCATCCATTCCATTCATCTTGCCATACCATAACTGTATTCCATATCATTCTTTGCTCAGCTTTCTGTCATAGCCTCCTAACTGGTATCACTGTTCTTCCCCACCCTGTAGTCAACCACTCGTATTGTGCACAAAGTGATTTTTCTAATTTATCAATCTGGTTGTGGACCTTCTCTGCTTAAAATGTCTCTGGTTCCCAACTGCCTTAGGACAAATTCTAATATGGAATACAAGGCCCTGAAAGCATTTGACTTTCCTCTTTAGCACACTTCTTCTTCATACGATGTCTTCTCACCATCCTTACTGATTTTTATTTTGGAGGCATGTGCTATCCTCTCCCATCTCTAAATAAATGCCTTCTCTGCCCCCTTCCTCCACAAAGTAAATGTTCCCATCTCCTGCCTGGGCACTTTCTCTGGTTCCCCTAGGATAAAATATAAATTATGTGCTCCTCCCATACTTCCACAGAATTTGGTCTTTTCCCCTCATAGACCTTAGCACTCTGTGTTTCTGTTCACTTTTTAGTGACCCTTCCATACGGTACAGTGTGTGATTTTGCCATTAAATGCCCCTCCTAGCTCCCGTATTTCCAGACACATTACAGGCAATCCACACTTGTGGAATGAATGAACATGTAAATGAATGTTGAATAATTTCTAGTCCCACATTTGACTTTTATATCTTCTTTCCTTGAATCTTCCTAGCGATTTCTGTACCCACGTTTTAATTTTCTTATACTTTGAATTTATTACTTGTGAATTGAACTTACTGTCACTAATATCACCTCTGCAAAGTAAGTCACATCCCAGAAGAATGCAATTCCATTGAGCTGTTGTGTGAATTTTTGCAAACAGATCTTTTCCCAATCAATATCAGAATTAATGAAATTTCACAGGGAAGGCAAAAGGTCAAGCACTGATCACACATTACTGATCACAGCATCTGCTGATGTTTCTCTAGAATTTAAATCTGTAGATGAAAACCACCTTCTTGCTATTAACATGCTTGAGAGGATGTGAAAAAAAACTTCAAAGTCATGTTTGGAAAGCCAAATACAGTCTTTTTTAGAAATCCTCACGGGGCAGAATGGAAACAGGATATTTCTGCAGTTGTTCTTCTGTTTGTATAATGCATATCTATTTAGGTACACAACAGCTGAAATTTGAAATGTCAGTTTTTATTAATGAAAGAGATGGAGTAGCAGACTTGATGAAGGCTGACCTGATGTGCACTTCAAATGACTGGTTAAGTACACAGAAAGGAATTTATTCCACAAATGCAATCAATTCTGAAGATGGCTGTGGTTCCTCTAAGGTATTACAGAGGAATATTTAGATTTTGTTTAAGATGATGAGTCAGTTATTAAGAATCCCGATCTCTGAACTGTGTGTAACAGCAGACTAGTTAAAGCTCATTTTAGAGAACCAGAAAGAAATTGGCCATAAAGAGGAAGTAATTACTCTTCTCAGGTATATTGCCCATTCCCATTTCAAATGTTTAAGTAAAGATTGTCAGACCAATGCTCCCCGTGCTGCATAACTATGATTTAAATGCTACATAACAATTGCTCAAATAGGGCACCCTTGGAAACATAATTTGAACGGATATACTTTTTGATTATAAAATATTTTCTTTTTAATTTTTTTTATTTCAAAATATTAAGGGAGTACAAATGCTTTTGTTACGTGGATACTTTGTATAATGCTTAAGTCAGGGCTCTTCGTGTGCTCGTCACCAGAATGGTGTTCATTGTACCGAATAAGTAAGTTTTTACCCCTCACCCCTCCCACCCTACCCCTTCTCAGATTCTAATGACGCTTGTGCCTATGTGTGCCCCTCGTTTAGCTCTTACCTCAATTCTTATTTATTGGTTCAGTTCCTCCCTCATGAGAGATTGAGAGAGAGAGAGAGAGAGAAGAGGTTGATTAAAGATGTCTGTCTTTTATAGACCAAATAATGCCATTGCTTTTAACTTATTACTGTGAAATTTTGGTAAGTGTGTGTGACTACACAAAAATGAAGACTTACACCGTGGCACTACATATGAAAAAAAATCACCAGCAATGCCAGAACAACATCGATCAACTGAGAGCAACATATTCCCAGCATAATGATCGCACTTTGAAGACTGATAATTCAAGTGGATTTTCTGTCATTCTTTTAACTTCAAGCTTCCAAATTCTACCATATTGGTCAACAAATCACATTCCCAATACTATGTCCCAGGGAAATCATTGGATTGCCCCTTTTTCTTGAATTGGGGTGACACTAAACACCTCACTGTGAATGGCAGTCATATCTATTGACCATTGACCTTGTCACCTCTTACTCAGTCCACATTATCTTCTCTAGGAATGGGGTACTTTCTGTAGAATGACTGTTATGGGATTTGGAAGACAGAAGAGGTGCTGTATGACAAAGACTTTTAACTAACTTGTATTTAAAATGTTTGTATATATATAAAGCAGGGGGTAGGAGGAAGTATTCACAGTTTTAAGACCATTTTCAAAGTTCACAACCCACAAAAAAAAATCAAGAACTAGTTCTTTAAGGACCCAAAAAGATCCCACAGCCTTTCAAATTGCTTATATAGTATGAAGAAAAAAATGGTGCAGGGCAGGAAAGTGTACCTGCCATTTGTTGAGTACCTACAATATGCTAGGTTAGGTATTATACATATAAGGCCTCCTATTAGTATAACAATATATAATAAATACTGTTATTCTTTTTTTATGTTTATGGAAATGGGGCACAGTTAGGTTAGGTAACTTACCTGATGTCATGCAACTTGTAAATGATGAAGACAAGACTCAAATCTATATGTTTTAACATAAATATATACGCTGTATGCCCTTTCCACTATGCAACACAGCCAAACTGTGAGATTGGCGATGGCTAGGGCAGGCCGATAGAGTCACTCAACTCTTCTATTTGGGCCATTATCCATCATGTTTCAGGAACTTCCTTTTTAAGTCATTTATAACTGAAAGACGCAAACTGCTGCCCATATGTATCTATTTAATATGTTGAAGAAGCTTCTATGTTTTACTTCAAGTTAGATCGCTTTTTAAGTTTGACTATTGATTTTCTTTAAAGGCAAACAATACCATCAGAACAGTTTTTCTTTTCCAGAGAGTGGGTCTTTGGGGGAATAAAGTGCTGGCACTACACATAGACCATATCAAAGGGGACACATAAAAGTTGGTATTTTCTTTTTATTACTTGAGAAAAGTGCACAGTGGCAATTAAAGTGCTAGAATCTCTGAGCTCATATCTATTTATTGTGACTGATAATGGGCACAATGAGAAGATGTGCTCTATTCCAAGAGCAGAGAAAGCTTTAATAGCTTTTTAAGTGAAAACAAATAGCAAGAAAAGGCATGCAGGAGAGTTCCTCTTTGGAGGTACAGGGGATGTACAAATCTCATTATTTGCTAATAGGGTTTGTGCCACTGCCTCCCCCTCATCACTTTGAACTGCTTGCGGCTTCCCACATATTGCTTAGAAGCGAGCCTCCTGGGTGGCTGGCAGCAGGACATCCATCTGTTTCGTGACTTTTCTTTAAACAGAGTCAAAAAAGATCACATAAAATGCTACTGGGAACTTCCAGTCAATATTAAAGGAATAAAATGAATATTATGCAATCATGATATATATTTCAACCTTGTTTTATGCATTAGCTACTATCTGGAAAAGTTGATTGCAGAGGGCTTATTTGTACAGTTGGGTAAAAACAAAGCTTTATTTAGAAAATCCACACAACATTGAATTCCAAGCTGTCTGCTATTGTTGTGTCCTCTTTATTTGTGTTACTCAGCGTGACCCTGATGGTGGGAGAGTGGGATTAGTGAGGGAGTGGACAGAAATGGCTCACAGGTGGAGGAAAGGCAGTCTGGAAGATGCACTCTGCTAGCCGCTGCTTTCACATATATTGGCAAAGATGGCAGCTACTTCATTTCGAGGAAATCAGAGAATGCTTCTAACTTCAGGCAAACACAACCACCAACAACTCAGAAATGAGTTATTGGTTACTGTTGGCTTTGTATCCAACTCATACTCAGTGGTTCACAGTCTTGGCTGAACATTAGAATTACTGGGGGAATTTTTAAAAATACTGAGTTCCAGGCCACACCAAGACCAATTCCATCAGAATCACTGGGGATGGAACCCAGGCATCAGTATCTTTCGGGTTCCCAAATGATTCTAGTGAACAGTCAAGACGGAGACCCACTGAGCCAAGACCCAATTGTCAGCAGCACGAATGTGGACAACTTCTTATGTAAATCTTAAGAAACCTGGGCCCATGTGATTTAGTCTCAGAACAATACTGTATTCAATAAAAATATACCAGCAGCCAGAAGTAATTAAAAAAAAATTTCAGCCAGGCGTGGTGGCTCACACCTATAATCCCAGCACTTTGGGAGGCCAAGGCAAGAGGATTGCTTGAGGCCAGGAGTTCAAGACCAGCCTGGTCACTATAGCAAAACCCTATCTCTACAAAAAATAAAAAAAATTAACCAGGCATGGCGGCACACACCTGTAGTTTCAGGTACTAGGGAGGCTGAGGGGGGAGGGTAGCTTGAGCCTAAGAATTCCAGGCTGCAATGAGCTATGATCATGCTACTGCAGTCCAGCCTGCAACAGAGTAAGACCCCATCTCGAAAGAAGTGATCCAATGTTTATGTATATATCTAAAGGTCATTAAGGGGGATTTAGATATACAGTTTTAAAAAATTTGTTGAAACATGCCTTTCCCCTCCTATGTATTCCCTCACACTCCAGAATTTTTTCAGCAGCATTTTCACACAGCAAAATTACCTCTTCTGCCCCCAGGACTTCTGGTTTTCTATTTTCTTTCTGCCTCTTCCATCTTTATTCCTCACCATTTCCTTCTGTTTATATTTTATTATGTAGATTGGCATATCCTCCAAGGAGGAAGGATTCCTCTTGGAGGAAAGGAGTGGAAAATAGAAGAAATTAGGCTGACGATTCTGTTTTTCTGGTGGTTTGAAGTAAGAAACCATTCTAACATTTCCATGTTGCCATTGCCCTTGTCAGTGTCTCCTCACACATTCTTATCCATTCTAATGTTTTTCCCTCAGGAGTTATAATCTGTGCCTCTGTTTCCTAAGAGCGTCCTTTCATGTGGAGCTCTAGTCGCATTCAGTATCCCCTCTCAGGGGCTTCTAGAGAGGCCTGCAGGAGCTTTCAGGTGAAACCCAGTGACTTCATTTCGGTTCATCTACAAGATCTTGGGGCTGAGAAAGTAATGATTTCCTGGGGTGCAAACACAGCAGAATTAGCCTGCAAACCCTGGACAATGTTAAACTCTACCTGTGCTCCGTGATCCTGGAAAGAAGCTATGATTGGGAAATCCCCCCACCCTGATGTGTTCTGAGAAGCAGCTAACCCAGAGGACCACCCTGCCCTCACATATTCAGAGATAAGACTTGCTCCCCCCTTCAGATAAGACTCAATGTCCACTCTCCTTCATGACTCCCTTGTTTACCTGCCTCTATAAAACTACAAACCCTTGTTCACAGGTCACTTGGACTAGTTGCCAGATGGTTTAAAACAAACAGAATAATCTCATATTCTTGCATCTATGCAGTAAATCAGTGCAATTCTGTATAACATAAGATAATAAAGAGGAAATCTTGCAAACATGCCATATTATAACATGTTCTTATTGTTCGAACATCTCATTCAATAGATTTTTATGTTTAAAATACTGACAACCATTAACCCCATAGATTGGTGTTGCCAGAGTTTTCCAAATCTTTGCCTGGAGAGCAGGATGATGAGTACAGTTTGTTCCTAGATCAACTTTCAGCACCTAGCAGGCATTCATCTAATGCAGCTCCTCTTGATTGAAGTATAGTTTTTTCCCTGTCTTTCTATGTTTGAGCTGTTGGTGTAGAGATGTGACTATTAACTCCAGAAAGCACTATTTGCACAGCTCTTTCTCTACCTGCCTCTACAACACCTGATATGTTAGCAGTACACCTACAGTATCCAGTGTGTGCCCACAATTCCCTATTGTTTAATGTCTTTTTGTGTATATGAGTTTTGGTCTTTTAATCTGTGAAAGGGAGGTATTGTGTAGAGAAGGATAGGTCCAGATACTGCTTAAAGTCTTTCTGAGTTTTCTTAGATAATTTAATGAAAATTTTATTGCTAAACAAATGCCATGAATAAGTTGGAAAATATATATATATTTATACACACACATAAATGTATATGTGTATGTATATATTCTAATTTTTATATACATATATAATTATGTATAGAACTATATAAATGACTTCAAATTTAAAAATATATATTTTTTATTATCTCATATAAGGCTCATTAAATATATTTACAGACTCACTAAGTCATCTATTTAAATATCACATAAACTTTTTCTTTTTTGTTAAAGGATGTCTCATCAGCTCTAAAGGATTTGACAGGCTAATTGCTGAAACTGGTAGCTTCCTTTTCAAGGTGTTCAACAGAACTTTATAGTTGAATAAGAAATTTAAGTAATTTACATGGCTTTTTACTTAAAATATTACTATTATCATATAATATTACATATTAATATTTACTTAATATGGTAATATTATTACTTCTAGTTAACTAAAGACTGTATTAACTCTCCTAAAGATTTCTGATGCATTTTTGAGCACCTAGCTCATAAAAAAGGCACCAATCTCAAAGCACCAGATTGTAAAAATACTTCTAATATTGATTGATTAACAAACAACTTTGATTCGCTATGGTTGGTATTACTGCTGTTCTCAGTATTTCTGCTTTCCAGTTTCTTTGAAATTTCTGAAAACGTTCAGGTATGTGATACTAAAGGCAAAACATTTGATCGGAAAAATCTGCTGTGTGACCTGTCTTTGATTGTTGCTAGCTGGGTGAAATTGAGAGGAAGTAAATTAAAAAATTTTTTGTCACCTAAATATAGGTTAAGTGAAATTGATTTGCATGAATTTCCTTAAAGTATATAACAAAATGTTCCAGTGCCACTGAAGATGGCATAAGCATCTTCTATCTTTCCCACTGAATACCTCTCAACACACTGGATATAAGGCATGAAGTAGCTATTTCTGGACTCTGAAAAAATATAGGGTACTATGTATACTGGGGAAGGAAACTAGAACTTGAAGCAAAATGAAACCAATGGTGACTATTCTTCTTTTGCTCTAGTACCTCTCATCCTGTATTCATAGGAACATGAAACTCAGATTTCTTTATTGGATGCAGACAGAAAGAGTTCCAAGAGAAACAAACCTTTTTATTTTGAATAACAGAAAAATGGGGATCTTAAAGGTCAGAAAGAATGCAGAATATCACCTGGGTTTTGATCTTGTTGTTTTGTTCTCTCCTACTTCAGCCTCCAGCAAATCCCAAGGTGGTAGCAGCACCAGCAGCAACAAAATGATGGCAGTGGCAATAGGTCAAGGGTCTACAACTCTGAGAGAGGATATTTCTTCTCTATGAGCACAGCAACTGTGGTCTGAGAGCATGGAGAGAATCCACATTGCGTTTCTCTCTCTCTCTCTCTCTCTCTCTCTCTGCTCTTGTGTCTTGGCCCTAAAGGCAAACACAGTAGTAAGAAGTGCATGAATGAGTAGAAAAACTGAAGTCCAGGTTTTATGAAATATAATCAGTAGATCAAGAAGGGGGAACCCTGGGAGCTGGCAAATGTCAAGAACATCATAAAAGAGGAAGAATCTTAGGGAAGAGATCTCATAAAGCTGTATATAAACCTCTGGGCTCACTCTCAAACTTCACATACATATATCTGACTTAAACAGCACGTCAAAAGCTTTGAGAACGGTAACAAGGTATACATGATCACCCATATCCCTGACTGGACACCAAATCATTCACATGTGTTACACATGTAAATAATAGGGCAAATGCTAAGAAAACTGAACTGCCAAAATGTGGGTGAGAACTTGTGCGTTGATCTTAACTGGGTTCTTTGCAGGTAAAATCAAACATGCTCCTTAGCAATTAAGCAATATGAAGAATGTGATAGCATAATATTCAAATGTTCAAGATGCAATCCAAACTTATATGGAATATAAAGATGTAGGGAAATCTTAATAACTCTCAAAAGAAAAGACAACCAAGAAAATAAAGTCACATCTTGACATAACCAAGCTGTTGTAATTATCAGACAAAGACTTTAAAGCGGCTATCATGATTAATTATGCCCAAGAAGTAATGAAGAATACTCTTGAAATGGATAGAAATAGAGAAAGTATCATCAGGGGAATAAGTGATATTACAAAGAACTAAATGTAAATTTTAATGAAAAATGATATAACTGAAATAAAAATTCCCCGGATGAGCTCAATAGAAAAATGAAGATGACAGAGGAGTCAGTGAACTTGAATGGAAATTATCCAATCTGAATAATAGAAAGGAAAATATTATAGAAAAAGTGAACAGAATCGTAGAGGTCTGTGAGAAAAGAACAAAAGGTCTAACACTTATTTCCTTACACTCCCACAAGACAAGGAGAAAGACCATAATGCTAGACCTCAATGGCAGAGTACAACAAATCTGGCTTCAGTCTCTCCCACAGAAAACCAAAAACAAATATTCAGCACCAAGATTATCACCAGCAATATCCCAGAACTCAAATCTGAGGCTGGGGTAATTGTCAGGGCCACAGAAAAGTGAAATATTCTGAACAGACAGTAAGAGCAATAGACTTCTCTCTCTGTGATTTCCCTCCTCCAGTCTTCCAGGCACCATGCATGGAAAATTCCTCCTAGATTCATGGATTGTACACTGGAACAAGTGAGACTGAGGCAGACAACCTGCCTCCCCACCATCTTGGGTCCCTTTGCAGGAAAACCATGCCTACCTCAACCCACAGGAAGCATCATGAGTGCCTGTAGGGAGAAAAACCACGGAGGGCAGTTAAAAGTAAAGAGGAGAGGGGAGACCAGCAACCCCCTGGCCCACAAAACTCTTCTAAGTGTTCTCTATCTCAGCCAAAGAACACATCGAATCAGAGTGGTTGTTCGGCAGCATCACCCCATAGAAGGCATGCTCCATGGGTCTTCTGGGCACAGTCCCCTAGCCAGCCTTCCCACACAGCTGCAGTATCCCCTTTGGGAGCTCCCCCCACACACACTTGGGAAGAGCAGTGCTCCAAGGGTTTGCTAGAGCTAGTGCAAACCTGGGCATACAGCACTATCTAGAGCCAAAAATGAGGCGGCAATCTAGGATTAAGGGTACTCAACAAGCAACAGCAAAGAACCCCTAAGCAAACATACTCTAGAAAGACCAGAATAAGCCAGATGGTGAAGACTGGAATAAACAACAAATCATCCAATGTGAAGCCATAGACATATGTCCACAAGAAGCAACAGCAAACTGGTAACCATGACCTCCTCAAATGGACAAAGCAAGGAGCCAGTGATGAGATGATGATGTCTGAGCTCCCAGATCAAGAATTCGAAATAGCAGCTCTAAGGAAACTCAGTGAACTGCAAAATAACACAGAAAAACAATTTGGAAATTTATCAGAGAAACTTAACACAGAGATTGAAATAATTTTTAAAAATCAAATAGAAATTATGGAACTGAGAAATGCATTTGCTTAAGTGAAAAATTTATTAGAGACTCTTAACAGCAGAATAGATCAAGCACAAGAAGAAATCAGTGAGTTCTAAGACAGGCTATTTGAAAATACAGTGAGAGGAGAAACAAGAAAAAAAATTAAAAGGAGTGAAGAATGCCTACATGATATAGAAAATAATCTTAAAAGAACAAATCTAAGCACCATTGGCATTCAAGAGAAAGTTGAGAAAGGGCAAGGGGTAGAAAGCTAATTCAAAGAAATAATATCAAAAATCTTTGCAAACCTACAGAAAAAATATACATATATAGTACAGGATGGTTAGAGATCACCAAACAGATTCAACCCAAATAAGATTACCCCTGTGGCATATAAAAATCAAACTCTCAAAGGTCAAGGACAAAGAGAGATTTCTAAAAGCAACGAGAGAAAAGAAGCAAATAACATGTAAAGGAGCTCCAATTCATCTGGCAACAGACTTCTCAGCAGAAACCATACAGAAGAGGAGGGATTGGGATGACATATTCAAAGTGATGAAAGAAAAAAAATGACAGCAGAGAATACTGTAAGCCCCAAAACTTTCCTTCAAACATAAAGGCAAGAGAAAGTCTTTTCCAGAAAAATAAAAGCTGTGGAAATTAATTACTAGATCTGCCTTAGAAGAAATGCTAAAGGGAGTTCTGCATTATGAAAGGAAAGAATGCTCACGTGCAAAGACAAAACACTTGAGGGTATAAAACCTTACTGCTACAAGTAAGTACACAGACAAATTCACAGCACTTGAAGACTGTAATTGTGGTGTCTAATCCACTTATATCACTAATATGAAGACTAAAAGACAAAATCTATCAAAAATAATAATAACTAAAGCAACCTTCTAAGAGATAGGCAATATAAATAGACATAAATTAGGACAACAAAAAGTCAAAATGTAGGAGGATGGGGTTAAAATGTAGGGTTTTTTTAGTTTTTCCTTTATTTTTTTTTCTTTCCTTATGATCAAAGTTGTCGTCTGTTTAAAATAACTTCTTCTACCTATGTTTTTGTAAGTCTCATGGTAACCACATAGCAAAAACCTATAATAGATATGCTATAAATAAAAAGCAACAAAGTGAAACATACTACCAGAGAAAATTATTTAACCACAAAGGAAGACAATAAGAAAGGAAAAAAGGAAGAAAGGAGTTACAAAACAATGAATAAACAGATAATGAAATGGCAGTAGTAAGTCTTTACCTGTCAATAATAATATTGGGTGTAAATGGGTTAATTTTGACAATTAAAAGACATAGAGTGGCTGAATGAAAATGAAAACAGAAACAAAAACCCAACTATATGGTGGTTATAAGAAACTTATTTTGTCTGTAAAGATACACATAGACTGTCTATGAAGGGGTAGAAAGATAGTTGATGCAAATGGAAGCCAAAAAATAGAAGGAGCAGCTATACTTATATTAAATAAAATAGACTTCGAGTCAAAGACCATAAAAAGAGACAAAGAAAATCACTACATAATGATAAAGTGTTCAATTCAGCAAATGGATATAACAATTGTAAATACAGATGCGCTCAACACTGGAGCACCCACATATATATAAAGCAATCATTCAATAGATCTAAAGGGAGATATACACTGCAATACAATATTGGTAGAGCATTTCAACACCTTACTTTCAGTAATGGACAGATTATCGAGAGAAAAAAATCAACAAAGAAATATTGGAGTTAAACTATACTGTAGACTAAATGGACCTAATTGGCATTTACAGAACATTTCATTCAACTGCTTCATAATGCATATTCTTCTCAACAGCACATGGGATATTCTCCAGAATAGACCATAGGTTGAAGAAAATTAAGAAATTTCTAAAAAATAATTAAAATAACAACACAACATAGCCAAGAGAATAAATATATTGTCATCACTCTCCTCTCTCCCTCTGATCTCCTGCAGGTGATCCTCCTCTCATGGCCCCTGATAAAACCCAACTGGAATCTAGAAAGCAAAGGAACCTATTAATGCCGTCCATGCAGGTCAGCATTCAGCAGGAAAGGAGATCTGGTGGTCAAAGAAAAGATGACCAGCACACCGGACCTTCTTTATGCTTTAAGAAATATTATAAATCTACTCTCAAAAGTATTCTTCCTATCAGTAGAAGGATGTATCCTTTGGTTTTACCATATATAGAAGTAGCAATATCTTTCTTATTTCACAACTTTTGTAAAGTTTTCTTTTCTAGTTAATTCTTAACATCTTCATGTGTATCAAGTATCTAGTCTCCTTAGCTGATATTGTGTATAGGTGTGTTTTTTTAAGGGTAAAAATCTCCTCAATATATGGAGCAAAAGACAATCACTCTGGAAATCATTCCATAACTTCTTAAGATATGTTTTTTTCTTCAATTCTGAACTATGAATAGTCATGTTCGTACTATACTACAAAAGATACATTGCTTTTCATTTCATCCCATGTCTAGGCCAAGAGCAATTTCATTGTTTCTGTAATGATTTTATAATATTGAATTATTACTAAGGATATACACTTGAAATAATCTTGAATACAGTTTTTATTTGTTTTCCTTTGCTCATTAACATTAGTAGAGTATTTTATATTAAAACAATTTTAAGTGAACACAGTCTAGACTAGAAATCTGTATCCATAGGCTATAAAGAGAACATGATTGATTATGTTAATTCTTTTTCCTCAGAAAAAGGGATACATTTTTACTAAGTACCTTCACAAATATTTTCAGTGGTAAGGTAAGGCAGCCTTAGGTTTACTTGTCTTTCTCATCTTTATAATCTTATCCAGATTCTCTTCAATAGAAAAATCTGCATCTTTTACTCTGATATTCTTTTATGTATAATAGTGTGTCCTGGCAAATGAAGATTCTCGTCAATTGTTGGCAGAGAAATCTTTTTTCGTATCTCATGTAAATGAGCTGGTGCCACAGTGCAAGATATGCATTAAACAAGAGAAAATGGAAAGATTCTTGCTGTTCATATTTTTAGGAAATCATAAAAATTATTATAATTTTGCATTAGTATAAAATGCTGGTAAAAAACAGAATTTTTGAAAAGGAAACATGTTTGAACAAAGTTATGTTTCCTTTCCAAAAATTTGGTTTTTATCAAAGCTAATGGTTTAGTTAGACGTTCAGCTAATCAATAAAAACACCTGCATTGGGAAAGATGATTGAAATTAAGACTCTAGGAGAATAAATACTGAATTTCATGAATTTTACAATCTATAAGTCAATAAAGGCATCCGTGAGTACTTGGAAGATAGGTGCCTAGGAGGTAAGAGAGTAATCACAAAATACAATAGCACTGAAAAAAATGACAGCATGTTTGTCACTGATTTTCTATTGTATACTCTATTTTTCCATTAAAGGCTAAATTTAACTAAATTAATTATTAATGTGGTCTTTAGCTACTAAATTTAAAACTTCTAGGGCCATAGTGAGACCCCATCTCTACAAAAATTTTTTTAAAAAATTAGCCAGGTGTGATGGCACGTGCCTGCAGTCCTAGCTACTCAGGGGGCTGAGGCAGGAGGATTGCCTGAGCCTAGGACAGCACCACTGCACCCCAGCCTGGGTGACAGAGAATGACTTGTCTCTTAAAAACATAATGAATGAATAAATAAAAATTCTGTTAGTGGTCAATAAATCTGTACTTCATTAGCCTTTCATTAAGGTGACAGAAAAAAATAAATGGTTCTGAAAACTTGTACATAATTTTAAAATTTCTAAAAAGTAAAGTTGGTTTCATTTGTATAAAAGTTGAGTGTAGTAATTGTATAGGTATGAATTAATATACATAAAGTTAACAATGGTCATATAGGATGTAAATGAAAACTTCCAATTAAAATAATCATAGCAAAAGAAATTGAAAATAGTTTGGATATTCAAAAGGCATAATAGAAATATGCTTTAAAAAATGACTAACAGAAAATAAAATGATGAAATGAGTTCACATACATGGGAGTATGTCAATGATTATAACAAATGATATAAATAATCTAAAGCAACTATCAAAAATGCAAAAATGGGGTATCCTATTAAATTAACCAAACAAAACCAAAATGAGAAAATGTTATGTATAAAAACCAAAAGATATCCAGAATTTTAAAAAAATTAAAAGGTAAACAATTTCAAATTTAAACAAATGCTAGTCATGTTGTTATATGTTATGATAAAAAGAACATCTGATTTACAAAGGCACAAAAAATAAATTACATGCCAATGACATAAAATGAAAAGAAAAACCAAAATACTTTTAGAAATATCATGAGGAAACATCTTAGTAAGGAATTATTCTCTTACTATTTTCTGCCTAATATCTATCTAGTAAGTAAAAATAATATGAAGACAAAATAAACTAAAAAATAATATTAATGAGATGAAACTAACATATTCAATATCATATATCAAAGAAATTATACTTTCTTTATAATATACTTAATTTAGATACAACGTGTTCACATGGTAAGCTATAATAAACTTCTACATATTCATAAAATCTGAAGTAAGATACGTTGTTGACCCAGTAGAATATAAATAAATATTATAAATTCAAACTAACTAGAATTAAGTATTAGAGAAATAGGAAAAATATAAATAAAAACTGAGTCAAAATTAGTTAAAAACATAATAACAGAAAATTTAGAAAATAATGAAAATGCAAACACTATGTATAAAAACTAAAGGGAGAGAGCCAAAGAAGATCTTAGGAGAAAGGCACAAATTCGATTGCCTAATTATTAAAAACAATTAAGTAAATAGAGCAAATACATTAAGGATTTTAATTAAAATCTAAGTATAAAACAGCAAAAGAGAAAAAAAGTAATAAAGAAACAATGAAAATTAAAACATTTTCTGGTGTTTCTATTAGGTGACTACTCCTTTCTGGAAAACCAAAGCACAATCTAAGGGAATGAAATCTTCTAAATATTTCTAATCTCTAATCTCAGCTTCACTTTTAGCCCTTTAAGGCCACCCTTCCACATGATTTCATTAAGTTACCTGTCATCATATGCACATTTAACTGTAGATTTTTTTGCAAAATTTTGAGTTTAAAAACTATATATATTCTGCAAAAAGTTTCTTGCATGAAATATTTACATTATAAAGAGTTGAAGTCATCCAAAATTAATCAATTAATACAGTCCAATGTCATCAAAAGTGTATGGCTGAGAGAACTTCTAGTTACGGTGGTAAGAGGTCAGTGATTCTGCCAAAATAGTAAACAAATAAATAGGCCAAAATATTCAAAATCAATTATTTCAAGGTATGAGAAATTGAGCACAAGCAGTCAACAAATTGGAAAACATTTATTCTTGAAAAATCACAGGAGCTTTGAATCAGAACAGTGCGAATCTGTCACCTTTTGACTGAGGCAGCTCCCACCTGACCCCCGCTCTCCCAAGCCTTTCCCAGGTTAGCTGGTGAGATATAAATGATCTAAACCAACTATCAAAAATGCAAAAATGGGGTATCCTATTAAATTAACCAAACAAAACCAAAATGAGAAAATATTATATATAAAAACCAAAAGATACCCAGAATTTTAAAAAAATTAAAAGGTAAACAATTTCAAATTTAAACAAATGCTAGTCATGTTGTTATATGTTATGATAAAAAAGGACATCTGATTTACAAAGGCACAAAAAATAAATTACATGCCAATGATGTAAAATGTAAAGAAAAAACCAAAATGCTTTTAGAAATATCATGAGGAAACATCTTAGTAAGGAATTATTCTCTTACTATTTTCTGCCTAATATCTTTCTAGTAAGTAAAAATAATATGAAGACAAAATAAACTAAAAAATAATATTGAGATGAAACTAACATATTCAATATCATATATCAATGAAATTATACTTTCTTTATGGTATTTTACCTGAATGTAGTTTGCCACAATACCTAGGAATTTTGTTGCTAATGAGGCAGGCTAAAATCGGTAGGAGGCAAAAGCACATGACTTTGCTATGTAAATATAGTGAAATAGATTGGTAACAAACTGTAAAAACTTGTACCTTGGTATCCTAAAGCTGCAGTGACTGTTAAGGAGAGCAAAAGACCAGCCAGATATTTGTTAATGGCTACAAATGGAAATCAGAAAGCCTTGGGAGGGTGAGATAAGCTTCCAAACATCCCAGGCTGAACAGAAAACTATACATGCACAAGAATGAAGCAAGTATGTGCAGTGAAAACTGAAAGCAAAGGAGACATGAAAATTGGCTGCAACTCCAACTGCATTCCCCAACCCATACAAAGATCACTTGGTAGAGTGAGGAAGACCTGTGGGATCCAGGGTGTTGAGCACAATCTTTACCAAGATCATTGTCTGATCATTAACCTCTGTACACACATGAATGACCCCTAGGAAGCCAGGTTAAAAAGTAAAAATAAGAATTAAAAGAAAGAAAAAGGAAATGAGCAGAGACATCAGGAGTTGCAAACCATAGAGGAGACAGGTTCCAAAGTTTGCGTCTAGGCAGTTACTAAAACAAAACCAACAATCCTCAGAAAAATAAAACACAATCCAGTATTGTTATATTATCTAAAATGTCTATTTTCAACAGTAACAACATAACACTGCAGATGCTAAGAAACAGAAAAGTATGACCCATACTTAGGAAATAAAAAGAAGCTAATAGAAACTGACTGAATTAAAGTAAAATATATAAAAATGACAATAAGTAGGAGATAATAATAGTAAAAAACAATCTATAAAAAAAGATTATGTGGAAATTCTAGAGTTGAAAACTATAACGAACAAAATAAAAAATTTAGTAGATAGACTCAACAAAAGATTTTAGATGTCAGAAGAAATAATCAATGAATTTGAAGATAAAACAATACAACATTTCCAATCTATAAAATAGAGAAAAACAACAGAAGGAAAACAAACAGAGCCCTCAGAACTCTGTCATACTGTCATAAGCATCTCAACAAACATATTGATTCCCAGCATGCTATGATTACAAAAGTAATAAAAGGCTGCTAGAAAAAAACTATTTGAAGGAACAATGGCTAAAAACTTCAAAAATTTGATTTAAAAAAATTACCCTATTGATTCAAGAAGCTGAAAGGATCCCTAATAAGATAAACAGAAAGGGACCTACATTTAGACAAATCAGAGACAAGCTACTAAAAGCCAAAGACAAATAGAAGATCATTAATCTAAGTTTCCACCTCAAAAAACTTTGAAAAGAAAAGCAGATCAAACTCAAAGGAGAATAAGAAAATAAGGATACAGCATAAATCAATGAAATAGAGAATAGAGATGAAAGAAAATAATTAAAACAAAAGATGTTTCTATCAAAACATCACTAAAATTGTTGATCTTTTAGGTAGGCAGACCATGGAAAAAAGAGAAAAGGCACAAATTACCATGAGGAATGACAGAAGGGGCATCGCTATGTACTCTTCTAAAATTAAAAGACTGGAAAGGAATGTCATGAACCACTTTATGCCAACACATTACAACTTAGATGAAATGGACAGATTCCTATAAAAACACATATTACCCATATTAATTAATTGTTAAAGTGCTAAGGATAACAGGTAATTTGAATATATTTATTGTGTAGATTATAGATAGAGTTCATTGATGCACAATAGAAAGACATAAAGAAAGTAATATTTTAATGACTTACCACGTGTTAATTATGGTATTTGGTGCTGTAGATATGATTTTTTAATGTAGTCTTCACAAAAGTCTATCTGGCAGCTACTAGCTCCCTTAATGGTTGAGAAAACTGAAATATATCTTGTAAAATATCATACAACTTGCAAGTCATAGATTTAGATTTCTCTGCCTCTAAAGTCATTTTTTTCTAATGCAACTGCCACCCCAACACAATATAAACCATGTCTTTGTGTTAACAGACCTCCATGTGATTTGGATTTAGAGAATAATTCCAGAGGGGAAACTTGACTTGGACTATGAATGAGGTGAGAATAGTTAATGGACATAAATAAACAGTAAAATTATCAGATCGAAGATAAGTAAATAGAACTAGCCAGTTCCTCTTGGGGCAGAGAAGGTATGTTGATGCGGAACTATGATATGTAGAGATATTAGGAGTTGAAGTAAAGGACAGGGAAGCTTATATCGAAAATGGGGCATTATAAACTTATGCCCTGGAGGTGTATGGATGATAATCATGGGATCTGAAGGCTGAATAATTAGGTTCAAGCAAAGTATTCTTGCCTTACTGAAGATCACATTGTTCTTTGTGAGTATTTTTCTTCTTCAGGGCAGTGGGAAGGATACTCATTGCAAAAGCTGACCATAAGAATGTTTTAATGCTATTTAAATTTAATGCCTTATGAAATGTCTTCACTATTCAATTACTACAGTTGATGAAAAACAAAAACAGAAACAATAACAAACCTACAGAAAATACTCCTATTGCTGAATTAAATCTTTAAGAAATAGCCAGAACAGGCTGTAATACACTGCCCCAAGACCACAGGGATTTTGTTAGCAGTGATAATATAGGGATCTGACTTAAGACTTAATTTAAGTGACCCCGTTTTACATTTCCATGAGCTAAGACTCTCCTTGAATACTTAGGGATATATTAACGTCCATTACCGTTACTAGTTAACAACTAGTCTCACATGAACATACATTGGAGAAGGACGGTGGACCCAAGAGACTGCATATTTTTTGGGAACCAAGCCTCAATATCTAATTCCTTAAAGACTTAAAATTCAGAAGAACTATAAAAGAACCTTAACTCTAACATTCAAAACTCTTTCCCCATTACTCAAAAGACACCAGGATTTGCTACCAGTGGTAAAAGAGTTCAAATGAAAGAAACTTCATTAATAACATTACAGCACAATGAACAAGAAAGAATTTCTCCTTCAACTGGAAGGAATCGGATAGTGAAAAGAACTTAAGAAAGTTACAATTGTTCCAAGGCTCAAACCTTTGTACCTCTCAGGATGAACATTCCTGAGAGATAAAAATATTCTTTGTTTTCCAGAATAATTCAAGATGAAAAAAAAAAAAAGAAATAGCAACTGGCTAAAAATGGTTTTCATCTTTTAGATAAAAGATATTCAGATATTTAGATCTTTCTAAAATGTATGTTTGGCATTACCCTCATATACATTTATTATTTTACAAGGATTTTACTATATAAAGATATTAAAATATGTTTAAAAGATTATTTAGAGTAGCAAAGAAATTTCTATGAGATGAATTTAAATCACTGCAAGAAATGCTTTCGGTTTGAAAAAGAAATATACTAACCAGGTCACCCGAGGAAAGAGTGTTTGAAAAATGAATGTCCTTTATAAAGACTTACCATTTGCAATCTTGTTCAGAACTATATGCATATTGGTTCCCAAAAAAGTGACAGTTGAGTACATGAAAAGCTGAGACTACACTTATTTTTTAAATGGCAATTTGCTCTTGAGTATTAAGTGTAGGACCAGCTTCTTGAGCATGCAACCTGGGCAGTCACAGAGGACCTGATACTTACAAGGTCCCACACTTGATTTAATGCTCTGCTGTTGCTGTCTTAACATTCTTCATAACTTTTGAAAAAAGATGCCACATTTTCATTTTGTTCTGGGCTGCATAAGTTACTTAGCTGATCCCGATTTTTAAGTGAGTTATTGTGATCCCATCATGACCACTGCAACCACCAATACAATCCCTCTTCCATGAAGTCTCTCTGTCTCTTTCTGACATTAACAGAACCACTACTGTTCAAAAATAATTCCAAAAAGCAGCAACCCACTTCTTAAAATAATTAAAGATATAAAAGCATTTTTTAACTCCCTGCTACTGCTGAAATAGAAATGATTTGATGGATTACTGGCTTACACCATTAATGGGATCCCATCAGATCCTTTCTTAAATTGAAAGACGGTATGATGGTTAGAGAATGAAATGAATTTGCTACTATCCAAGTGTATCATTTTTAAATTTCCTTCGCTATATATCTTATTATATAATCAGATTATATTGTGAATTGTCTATACACATCATAGCCACCAGGGGTGTTTACTAACAATGCAGAATTCTGGGCCTTGTCTCCTGAATTTTTTATTCAGTAGCTCTAAGATGGTGAGGAAAGTAGCCTCTATTTTTAGTAAGTGCTCCCAAGTAAATTTAACCCTAGGTAAAATTCATTATTTTCTAACAGATACCACATATTCTCACAAGTGGGAGCCAAATGAAGAGCAGTAGCAGACATTGGAAACTAAGAAGGGGGAGGGTAGAAAGGGGACAAGGGATAAAAATCTACCTTTCGAGTATAATTTACACTATTATGGTGATGGGTACACTGCAAGCCCCAACTTCAGCATGACACAGTTTATCCATGTAACAAAAATATTTGTACCCCCTACATTTTTTGAAATAAAAGAAGAGTATAAAAAACAGAAATTCATCATTTTCTATTTTTCTTTGTTTACTTAATGATATAACAGTTGTTCCATGTAATAATATTGTATTCAAAAATGTTTTAATGGCATTGTGATATCCCATCATGTGGCCATGCCATAATTTATTAACTTTTTATTGTATGTTATATATCTGGAATATCAAATATAATTGATTAAAAACCATTGCAAATTGTAAGATAATCTAATGAGGTAGGTGAATAGAGAATAAATATGCAGGAATTAATATTCCTCATTAAGACAAATAATAATCAGTGGATAAAATGGAATGAGAAAGTAATAAAAATACAAATTACATAGGAATAAGCATTAAAACATCTGTCAAATGTATATGATTCAAAAGCAAAAACATTACAAATGTTACTAAGAGGTATAATATTAGCACAATTGAAAAGATTTAACACATTCTTTGATAAGAGTAAATATCTTAAAAATATCAACTCAGACACTTCATCAAAAAAAAATGATACCATCATGTCATTATCATATATATACCCCTATATGATGCAATGAGAAGGTACGTCACCTTTGTGGTATTATTGCCAAAAACCATAACCACAGTCTACTCATCAAGAAGCTTCACACACATCCTAACTGAAGAATATTCTACAAAATGCCTGAGGACACACGGGCATGTCCTATGTGACTCTATTGAGAAAAAACTCTTGGAAGCTTGCACCTGAATTACTCTGAACTTTGCCCCATGAAGCTTTATTCTTTGTTGATTTGTGCTTTATATTATTTCACTGTAATAAATCTTAGTCATGACTACAACTAAAAAATTTGTCAAGGTCATGAAAAGGAAGAAAAGACTGAAAATTCTGAATTCTACTTCTGAATTCTCTCTTTTATTCCATTGATTCATTTGTCTTCTCACCAATGCCAAACTGTTTTGATTATTTTAGCTCTATAAAAAGACTTGAGTTCTGGTAGTAAATAACCGTGAATTATATTGTTGTATTTCAAAGTAGTTTTGACTATTGTAGGTCTTTTGCATTTCTACAAAAATTTTGAATCAGCTTGTCAATTTTTACACAAAATCTCCTGGGATTTTGTTTGGGATTGCGTTGATCCCAGATTGATCTATAGATCAATTTGGAGAAATTTGACATCTTAAGTATATTAAAATTTCTAATTAATTGGCATGACATAACAAAACACTCCACTTATTTGATTCCTATTTAATTTCAGTCAGCAAACTGTCCTAATTTTTAGTATATAAGACTTATCTTTTTCTCAAATGTATCCTATAACATTTCATATTTTTGATGCTATTCAAAATGGTATAATTTCATAATTTCAATTTCTAATTTTTTGCTATTACTATATAAAAATAAAATTGACTTTTGTATACAGGTCTTGAATTCTTCAACCTTGCTAAATGTGTTTATTAGTTTTAGTAGCTCTTCCCCCCTAAAATCTTCAGGACATTCTACATAGAAATCTTGAAATGTTGAAATAAAGATAGTTTCACTTCTTTCTTTTGAATCTTTGTTTTATTTTCTCTCCTTACTATGCTAACAACATCAGGGACAACATTGAGTGGAAGTGGTGTGTATGCACACCATTGCCTTGTTCCTGATCTTACTGGGAAAGAATTAAGTCTTTTAATGGTAAATATGGTATTTTATATAGGTTATTGATAGATGTCCTTTATCATATTGAGGAAATTCCTTTAAAGAATTGTAAAGCATCTGAGATATTGTTTTATTTGCAAAGTAGCAAGTTATCCTGCCACAGTTCAATGGGTGATGGAAGGCTAAGACTTCTGATTCAAAGACAAAAGATTTTAAATCACATCCATAGCTGTTGCCAAACCATTTTGTTCCATCAGTTCCTTGAGCCCTAATTTCTACCATGTGATGCAAAGAAGGCCAAGTTATGTCTGCACGTTTAGTGGGTTGTGTTACTGAAGAGGAACCCTGATCTTAGGGGACCCAAATATTTTATAATGGCCAGTAAGTATGCTTGACTTTTACTCCAGAGAGATATTATTTTTATTTTATGTGTAAGGAGAGGTATTGTTTATTCTGGATGGAGACACTTTCTCTGTTTTTCAAGGCACACTATATATACACACACTATATATACCAGAACTGGGGAAATAATCACAGGTGTGTCTGTGGTCCCAATTGGACCCACACTGAAGTGGACTCTAGTCAAGACCCTTTCTATCATCTATATCTATAAGCCACACTTTGATCAGTGGCAATGGTGTTATATGGGCAAGTTGTGAGGTTAGGAAATAATTTTTACTCAAATTCCCTACCTAATAACCTCCAGAAAACCAGAAAATTTCCCTTTTTCCAGTGCACACACCCTAGAAAATGGCCACACATCTTGCAGGCTTGGAGAAAGTGTTACATCATACACTTATGGCCACATTGCCAAGGGATCAGGCTCCTCCTCAATCAAAGAGCTCTAGGTCTGCAAACTGAGTAGGGCTATGAATCACCACTGCGCTGACTTGGGTGGGTCAGGTTTCTTCCTACTACACCTAGAATTTATCTGTCTATATAAGTCTAGACTGCCCCTCTATTTCATGCCTAGATTTTCCTCCCTTGATTGATTGATTCCTCACCAACACAGAAGCCTGGGAATGGAAACACTCCAAGTTCCACTCTGTTAATTACCTGTGAGATAGGGTCCACCTGTGCTGAAATGCTACCACCTATCCTCTACTACTGTGAGATCCATTTATTTCTGCTATAACTGGGGAGCCTAATTACATGCTGGCATCACCTGTGATCATCTCTGGCCTTCAGAGGATAGGTTCTGAAGAGCATTTTATAGATGTTGATTTTTTTTTTTTTTGGTCATAAAGGGAGTTTTCACTAGGTTTTCCTAGGGTTAGAAAGTGGCTGAGCAGGTTATATATAATAGTTCCGCACCAACATTCCCATCTCCTTGAGTTTTCAAAACTTTTCCTTTCGGTTATGCTTGGGAGGTACCACCATCTTTATTCCCTGTAAGTCACCTTTCATACCAGGCCCACAGTCTTGTGCTTGAGCCAACATTATAAGTCACAAATTCCAGATGAGTATACTCATACCAATAACATAGGCTTGGTCCAACTTTCTATTATATTTTGTCACCCTTTGTCCAACACCCTTAGCAATCATTTCCATACATGCTCCCTCAGCTCTTGCAGATACAAATTGGCAAGATTCTGCACTATTTAGGTATCTATGTTATATCCTTCTTGAATGGATATAGTACTTGACTGGGACTCTGCTCAAAAATAATTGTAGTTATTGGTCTAGAGGCAATAAAGGATGGTGATTTTGGGCCCTGAAGACAATCTGAATCTCTTTACGAAGCCAGATCCCCATTTGAGGTTCTCAAAAAACTTTTATGCAAAGGTTCCTCATTTAGGCAGAAGAGGGGCTGCTTTCACAGGTAAGGAAGATTTTGCAGTAATTTCCAGTTTAAAATTCTCAGCCATATTTTAGTATGCCTAAATTTGTCCCCATCCCATGTCTTAGGATCCCATTATTTCCTGTTTATTTTAGCTTAAGAGGCCTGGCAAGGATGAGATTTAAGTGATTGTATGATACTGTGATTTGTACAATCAAGTTCTGGATCTGATCCTCCATCACATCTGCCTTGCAGCTACAAACAATAAATGCGTCCTTCAACAACCATCTAGAGGCATCTGATTCTGCAACCATGAGTTGAACTGAGAGCGCAAGGCCTTAGCTTAGCATTTTCATGTTATGAGCTCTCCGTGGTAGTCATCAGCAGTTACCTAAACCCACGGTCTTTATCATCACCCTTGTCAGCAAAGCATGCATGTAGCACCGTATCCTATGATTGCCCCAAGCCTTACTATTCACTGACACTTCATCCTCCACCAATGTGTGTGATTACTTAACCAATTGTGATGCCACTCCATCCCCAAAGAACTTCTGTCCCCTCTATAGCAGTGTCCTGAGGAAAGTGGTAAGACCTCCTAAGGTCTGCACCAAGTTTCCAACATCATCAAACACCTGTCTAGCATCTAACAGGTGGCATTTGGAATCAAAGAGCTGCCAGGATAAAGGGGATTCTGGGAGATTGGACAATTAAGATATCCATGGCAATCATTGTGAAGTGGAGATTGATTCAAAGTCTATCCTTATTTTAGAAATTTTACTGTCATTTTCTGCCCCGATACTAGTACAACCCTAGGAGGGAATGGAATTCCAATAACAACTGCAAGATGGAGGTTGGATGCACAATTTAAATTGATGGGAAATATCACAGAATTGCATATTTTTTCTAGCATCCAGGGCCTTAAACTAATATACAGAACATATCTAAGCACTTTATATTTTTTAGTAAAAAGATGTTAAAGTCACCTTTTCCTGATGTGTTTTGGGCATGTCCCAAAGTCTGAAAGCACTAGAAAACAATGCAGGATAGGCTAAAAACTTGTGAGACCAGTTTTTGACTTCTAATTCATTCCCACCCTACCTCTCAGCTACAAAACGGAACTACATTGGGAGGCAAAGCGACTACAGCAGGAGACAGTGAGAGCCAGTTGGCAGGAAGCCAGCAACTGAAGGGAAAGCTGATATGGCTAGACTGAGGCAAATTTACCCACTACTGAACATGCCCCTAAAATTCTCCTGTGTTTTGCAGGTAAAAAAAATCAGCATTTGACATTCAGCATACAGAGGACCCCACTAACAATACATTAGCACATAAGACTATACCCACCCTCCCCTTATCAAGACTGAAGGAACAAAAGTAGCCAGTAACAAGCAGACTAAGTGGTGTATACAGATAGAACAGGGAGACCTAACACACCTGTATTCCCAGCTGCAAGCTTACCAGTCAAAAGTGCAGCTGTAGCAACTTGGGGGTGGGGTGGAGATATGGCAATTGGGTGGGTGAAAAAGCTATAAATTATGAAGAAGTAACTCTGTAGTTCTAGATGTCTTTATTTTTTAATGCTTCAAAAACATAACTACTAATTAATTATTTCAGAGTGGCCAGAAACCCCAATGCAGTGATTGTCAAAGTGTAGTCCCCCCACTCTCCCCAGCAACATCAACAGTGTCTGGGAACTTTTGTTAGGAATACAAATCCTCAGGGCCACCCTAGACCTACCGAATGAGAAACTGTAGGAGTGGGGCCCAGCAATCTGGTTTTAACAAGCCCTCCAGGTGATTCTGATGCAAGCTAGAGTCTGAGAACTACTGCCATAGTGGAAGTTGCCTGGATTTATCCAGGTGTGTGGAAGAAAAATCAGCAGAAATTGTTTAATGCACAGTAGTAGAAAAGAGTTTCTTTTAACATGAGACCTTCAGGGTTCACCAGATCCAATAAATATAGCTGCTTGCTGATGTTTCAATGAGGTAAATTTACACGTTTTTAAAAATTTTTCTAATCTTAATTTTAATAGCTCTGAAAGTTTTCCTTTGCTATCAGTCCTATTCCTCTTTTTCTTTAGTATCTGTTTTATATTCTGGTATTTTTCTGGATCTTCTGACATTTTTCTCCTTCTGATAATATTTCCTTGCATTGCATGTTTGCCTTTGATTTTTCTAAACTCACTTCTCAGCATCAATTCAACTATTTAATGATTCCAGTCGTTGTCTGAATCATGTTAGGGCAGTCAACTTCTTTATTCTTGAATACTCAATCCTCTTTTGATTTGGGAATAAGAACTTTTTTGTTTGTTTTAATTTTAGTAATAAATCTTTGAACTTTTCCTGGGTTATATTTATGTCACAGATGAAGTTCTAATGCAGGAATTTTTCTATCCCTCATTCAAACTATACAAACATGATCAAATATTATTTTTCTCTATTTGCTCATATTTTCAAAAGGATGATTTTTATAATCTTTGAAGGCCAGGTTTCTTTGAATGTGGCTTTGAAACCCCGCTTCCTAGCTTAACTAACAGCTGAGGGCAGGTCTGGAGTTTAAAGTGGAGCGATAACCTGTTAGGTGTCACTAAAGGTGAACAGCAGAGCAGAGAAAGGCCTGTTACAGAAATGTGGAAGAAAGTGTGCATGAGGAAGGCTGGTAGGACAACAAAGCTGCCTGCCACCACTGTACTGATGTCAGGTGGGACAAATGGATTTGGCATAAGCACCAAAATCACCTGCTATGCCTTGTAGAGTTCTCTCACACATCCTACTTTGAGGACGAAAACAACCAACCTCCCTGTAATTGAATGAGCAGAACATTCTGGAACAGAGCAATGAAGGAGAATCACTGTGGGTACAGCTGGCTCACCAATACCCCAGCTGCAAATTCACGTTCAACCCCTGAGACAAAAGCAGTGGCAACTGTGGATTAAAGGCACCACGTGCAAGTTCTAATAGTTGATTACATCTTTCCAGAAGCCAGATTGTGAATTTCTGAAGTCAAACAATGATTTTAATTCATCTTTATCTACCCTTCACCTAGCACAGCACTTGGTAACTATTTCCAACAGTGTTCAAAGAGACACTGCTCCCTGTTTAACACCGTGGCAGTCATAGTAAATTTACTCATGGCTTGTAAGGATTTATTGTCCCCTGTGAAGTTCCACACAAATCCGAGGAATTTTTTTCCTTCTGTTCTAGTGTACATTAGCAGTATAAATGTGAAGTATTTCAAAGGAACAATCATGTTACTCTTTCATATTTGCCAAAAGTTAAACTAATTACACACCTGTTGTTGGACAATGCCCCTATTTACCATTTTGTTGTCTTTTGGATGACAGCAGGTGTAGAGTCAGTGAGCTCACATCTGAAAAACATCTAGTATAGTAGTTGGCATAGAGAAGATATTTAATAGGAATCTCTCTGCTGAAAGTATATGATCGTCCATGGACATACGTCCCACATATAGTGACTCATGCTTCCTTTGGACCAAGAATCCTCATTTATCCTCACTTTTTACTCTATAATGGATATAATGCAATTATATATCTCCACATTTTCTTCCCTATTGCTTTTTCCAGTTTTTCCTCTGTCTTCCTTCTGCCTTCCATTATTGAATTAAACTCTTCTCTGTTGTCTTCTCTGTGTCTTCATTCTTCCCTATCATACCACAATGACTTTTCTTTGCTTAAAAAGAAAAAAAGACCTTCATAATTTTAAAAACTTTAATGCCTGGTGATCACACTTCACAGATTGAAAGGTACATTCTTTCTTCTGCCTTGACCTAGATAAAATACCACCTTTGATTTTTCAATGCTGCATGATATACATCAGCATTTTAATAGTAAGTCCGTAGATTTCCACTGAAATGTTTGAAATGTATAAAATATTACTTCTTACATTTTAATGCAAACAATAGAAGCCCTCTAAAATACTTCTCTGGGGGGACCCATCCCCAGCCAGCATGAACTGCGTAGATTTCCCTACTGTCCTAGTAACTTTATTTTGTTGCAAATATGTAGGCAGATCTATTTTCAGGTAAAAGTGAACTGAATTGGAAGTGAAGGTGAGGACTTCACATCTGATTAAAAATATTACATAGTATTTCAGACATTCTATATCAAGTTCAGAAATCTTCACTGCATTTTAAATAAAGATCGAGTTTTGAATGTTGATTACAAAAATAGGCTTATACAATAAAAATGGAAATAAAGAAGTACGCCATTTCCCATCAAATAGCACATCAACTTTTATTTCTCTATGCTTCTTTTTACTGTTATTCTTTATGTTTTCATCCTGGTAATTATAATGCAAATATCAAGTTTTACTTTGTTTTCATTTCACATTTTATCAAGAACATTTATCTGTGCTGCTATATTGCCTTCACTGTTATCATTAAATAATACTATTTGAGCAAGTACATGCATCATTATTTAATTATCAATTTAGTTATTTTTAAAATGTGGTATTTTCTATTAATTAAATATAAAATAATTATGCACTGAGAAAAAAATGATAACTATCTACACAGACAACTTTTAAATACTTTAAAATAAGGCATCACTAAATATGTTTCATGCACGTGTGCCCTACATGACATTATGCAAAAACAGTGTTCCAGTAGTTATAGAAATTCTATAAAGTGTGAGTCTAAGTGAGTGATGAATGTCACCATGGGGTGGCCTCTTATTTCCTGTATATTCTTAACCTTTGTCATAATCTCTATTGAGTGCACATTTTCTGATTCTAGGACACTAATCCAAAGCTGTTCTATGTTTTTACCTCTGTATAACACAATTTGGCAGTTCACTGCTAATTTAATTATTCAATTCTCTGCAGAGAGAGAAAAATAATAATAATGGCAGAGTTCAGTCTTGATCCAGACTAGGATACCTGGTTTACTTTGAGTTCAGCTGTCCTTTCCATACCTGTCTGTGCACCGTGCTACCAAAGACCATCTGCCTCATCGCCAGAGCATTAGATCTGTCCTTTGCTTCAGAAGGAGCTTTCAGGACATTTCCATACCTTCCACTGACTAATGAGTTCCTGGGTGTGCAGGAGAGTGTAAAGAGTCCATTGTAGTTGTAGCTGTGATGAAATGGGGAAAAAAGTGGCTGGCTTGGGTCCCAGCACTTTCTATGTCTCATTTTCTTTCCTGTAAAATGGAGGGATTCATGAGTAGTTTTCACAGAATTTGCATAGACCCTATAGATCAGTCATGGAACATTCTGAAAATAAGGAGAGCTGATTCAGAAATGGCTTGGGGAGAGGCCACCACTCGTAAGGGCCAAGTCCAAGGAAGAGTGGCAAATTCCAGGCCAGTGATGGTTGGGCCTCCTATTGCCACTATACCTTTCATAAACAGAACTCTCCAACCCCGCCTGACAGCTGGCCTGTGCCAAGCACACCACCTGCACTCAAACCTCTATGCCACTGCTCAGGCTGAGCACACAGCCTAGCGTGCTCCCACCCTTTCCCATGCAGAATGACATGCAATTTTTATTGCAAGACTTAGCTCAAATTCAGCAGTTTCCTGGAAGTCTTCCTATTGCCTGAGTTGAAGTGTATTATACCTTCCTTTGTGCTTGCCCATCTAATTTCCATCCACGTTAAAGCTTATATTTTATTGCCTTTAGAATGGTTTTCTGCTTCCATACTTATTTCCTCAGTCAAATAATGTCTCCTAGATATATCTTTATTGTCTAGATCCCTACTATGGAATTAATTGCATATATTAATAATTTTCTAAAAGGAATTTGATAAATAGTGATGGTTAGAATGATGATAAATTATTATTTCAATACATGTGAGAAAATAACAAAAAGAATTCTTGATTGGTCATGAGTCTTGGAAAAAGCTAAAATATTTTGTTTTTTTCTGAATAATTGAGTAAAGATAATTGAATGTTACATTTTGTATGTTATATTTTGTATAAAGATAATTTTCAAGAAAGATAATGTTACCATCTCAATCTTCATTAAAACAGTGACACATAGGTATAGTGCTTTTAGTGTTTTCAAAACATTTTCACTTGCCTTGTATCATATGATTCTCACAGCAACTCTACAAGGTATGAAGTTGGGTGTCCGGTATGTGTCTGACCCCCTGGTAAGCACTTTGTCTCCACTTTTACAATAGTTTCTCATGATAACCCTGTAAGGAAGGTATGGCCTTGCTCATTTCACAGGTGAAAAAGTGAGGTTTAGGAATGGTAACATGCCCAATTCATATAGGAACAGAAGTTGAAGGCATTGGGACTTCAACCCAGATTCATGTGATACTAAAACCCCTGCCCATAACCTTAGGCCTGGATAACTTGCCAAAGATCCCAGAATCCTGACTACTCAGATGTTCTCTATTGTACACTCTGCATTCTTTGGAAAAAAAGAACCGTTAAAAATCACCATTTGTGTAAAGCTAGAGAAAGCATTTCCTCTATTCCCGGAAATCATTCTGTCTCATAAATGGTGCCTC
The DNA here is from genome assembly GCA_023783475.1 of Daubentonia madagascariensis. Lineage (NCBI taxonomy): Eukaryota > Metazoa > Chordata > Mammalia > Primates > Daubentoniidae > Daubentonia > Daubentonia madagascariensis. The sequence continues at coordinate 12,076,290 of JAKFHU010001436.1, forward strand.
TAACAGTGAGTTATGCTCACACTAATACCAATTTACATGTGCCAACAGAATTACCTCTTCAAACCCTTCCAGCTCTCTCATACATTCCTAAGGTAGAATGTGGGGTATGGTTATATAATCCAAAATTTTGACAAGACTTATATTTATATGCAGAGGCTGTTGTTGATGAATATTTACTGGGCCAGCCTGAACTTAAGTTTGTTTGTAAGGATTTTTAAGCTCTGTCTGTTATAGAAAATTACAAGGTTTCAGGCACAGCTGAAATAAGAAGCAATGATTATATTATAATAAAATTTAAAAATAAACTACTACTTCTATTTTTAGCTATAAACTAACAAATTAAATTGTTGAAAAGACTTTTCCATCAGAAGTATTTAATGGCAAGAAGATATAATATTCATATTGTATTGAAAAACCAATAAATAGCTGTTTATGTGATGTCAAATTTTAAAATTCATTAATTTACTTGCCATTAATTTGGTTACTATTGTTATGTATCCTATACAAAATAATGAAATTTAAGTTTAACAAGTCATTAATCATTGCTAAATTATAACTGCTTTTTTCTCTTCCATAAATTAAACACTAATAAGTGTATTTTTTTTCTGCTAGGATGGTAGAGATGACTAGATATAATTTCCTATTCTTGAAAACTTCAGTAGAGAAAACTTGTGAGTGTAAAGAGTATGTCAACCAAGTTATTCACCAAAGCAAGGTATAAAGTATATTATGAACCTTAAGGTCTTTCATGAATATTTTCTCAGGTGTTCTATACCAAAAATTATACAAGCTCCATAGGACAATATTTTTCTATTATTCATTTATCTATTTATCCATCAATGCACTTATCATACCATCAAGCATTTGATGCATATTATGCAACAGGAATGTGTTATAGTGTTGAAAAAGTGAAAAGGCATAGTTCTTCAAGGGCAACCACATGATGCTTGAGAATACATAAAAGTAAAGTTTCTATTTCCAGCAATAAGGCTGACTAGATGTTCAGAGAAAGTGTCCCAGAATAATCCTGAACAAAATAAATGTAGAACACATATGTGAGAGTGTGTGTGTGTGTGTGTATTGTAATATGTTTGACTTGGTGGCAATAAGAAAAATTCATGAGCAATGGTGAAGCAGCATGAACTCAAAGTAAGGAGCAGAGGACTAGGGGTGTCAGCCATACCTGGCCACCCATGGTCTCAATTTTAATGGCTACTACCATGGACAGGAGGCAAAGTCTAAGCTCTGAGAAAGAAAAGCAGTCAGACTGGAAACCTCTATAAAGCCAAGATTCCTGAAGAGCAACACCCTCAGTAGATGAGATAAAACATAACCATAGAGGGATAAAACTGAGAAATGTGCCTTTGTTAGCCTTTGTTCTGGGCAGGATGTAAAAAGAATCTCCCCCCAAAATTCATCACAACTTCATAAGTATGTGGACTTATGGAATGAGTTCATATAACCCATGTATCACAGTAAACCCTAAGCTAGGGATTTAGTTTAAAATGATCCCAGGTTGTGATTTATTCTAGGTTCTTGGAAGAAGTAACCACAAATCTCTCAGGCCACAAATAATTACAATAATATTTCAAAAGTATGAACTCAAAAATCAAAACTCTAGGCAAAGAACACAAGAACCAAGAGCATAATTCAGCAGAAAGAACAGAGAATCAGACTCCTCAATACTGAAGATATTAGCATCACCAGATTTGCGATATAACAAAATTATTTTAATATTTTAACAAGATAAGGAAGGAATTTCAGGAATGATGAAAGCATAAGGGACTATCAAATCTGACTAAACATATCTGAAAAAAGAGTTAATAACAATAGAAAATAGTAATATAACAATTGGGTTAAGCACCAGATTGAACCCATTTAAAGAAAGAATTTATGAACTGGAATATAGAGCTAAATAAATTAGTTAGAATGCAACCCTGAGATATGAAAACATGGAAAATATAAAAGAGATGTAAGAAACATGAAGAAGTTCCAACATATTAAGTCCAAAATATTGTAATAGAGAAAATGGGCAAAGAGTAGTATATAAGGAGATATAGCTTAGAGTTGAAAAGACACCAATTCTTAGGTTCAAGAAACTCAAAAATAAATGCCAACCAGAATAAATAACAAAAAAATCCACACATAGAGGCATTATAGTGAGACTGCAGAAAATCAAAGACAAAGAGTTCTTAAAAGTAGCCATGAAGAAAAAACAGAATATGTACCAAGGAAAGACAATTTGATTGATGTCAAATGATTTAATTTACTTTACTGGACCTCAGATGCAGAGAGTTAAGTTATGTTTATAATGAAACTTTATGATCATTTGTTGCCCCAAGGCTCTTTTTTAGCTTTTTTATAAATAGTTTATTCACTTTTATTCTCATTCTCATTTTCCCACTCACATAGACAAATATTCTAGTATATTTCAAGTGAATAATCTGTGACCCTGCTTGTATGTGTTCTTATAAAATTTGCATAAAATAATAAGACATTATATTATCTACCTCATTCTGTTTCTTTCTTTATTCAGCTCTCTTGTTAAAATTAATTCTTTTTGTGCTGTGTACATCTCCCATTTCTCCTACTTGCTGAGTAGAACTCTGTGTTGTACATCCACAATATTTTAACTATTTTGATAACCAGATTGTCTCTCATATTCCACCATTACAAAAAACAGTAGTTGAAAAAATATGGTTATTTTTATTGAAAATAAATTTTATTGATTTTCTGAAAATATAAGATGAATACAATAAAAAGATTGGTTGAGATGACACTGACTTTTTACATTAATCTGGAAAGAATTGATATATTTGTTATATTAGAATGTTTTATCTAAGAATGAGGAATATTTCTCTCCTTAGTTAGATGACCTATATCTTTTACTGCAGCTTCAATGTTTTCTTCACACAAGTATTATGCATTCTTGAGTAAGTTGATTTTTAGATTATGTTTTTCTCTCATGCAATTTCCAGTTAGTGTATATTGGTGGGAAAAAATGCTATTGTTATTTTTATGTTGATTTTGTATCCAGTAAATTGCTAAACTTCTCCCAATTTTCTAATAGTTCCCTTCTGTATTTTTCTGTTTGGTTTTAGATTTAATCATATCATCTGATAAAAATGACAGTTTTGTCTCTTTTTAAAAATTTTTCTTAACTTTTGTAGGGTTATTCAGCAACCCTGGTATTTTGTTAAAGAGTAGTAGGGAAAATGTACATGCTGTGTCATTCTTGATTTAAAAAGAATCTATCAAAGGTCACTTCAGGTATTTGATATATAAACTTTACATAATCAATGGAATCTGTTTATATTCATTAGTTTGTCAAGGGTTTTTTTTTTTTTCATCAATAGGCATTAAACTTTATAAAGTGATTTTTAGTGGTTGAAGAAGTCATTTAAATTTTCTTTTTCAGTCTATTAAAATGACAAATTATAATAGTTTTTCCCTAATGTAGAACAATCTTTGAGTACCTGAGATAAACTACACTATTAACACACTATTATATTTGATAAGTTAATCTTTTTTGAGAATTTTTGCATGTATGTTCACAAATAAAATGGTCCAGTAATTTTATTTTTATATAATTTGAATATAATATGGTTGTGGAATTTGGACTATATACATTCTAAAATGATCCAGGATGTAATCTCTTTCTATTTCTAGAAAAATTTGTATATGAAAAGAATTATGTACTCTTTTAAATAATTTGGAGAAAACAACTGCAAAATCATTTCTTTTCCCTCCTTTGGAAGGGAGCAACAATTTTTATACACATAAAACATAGCAGTCTATTCTAGTTCTCTATCCCTCATTTTGACATTTCATATATTTTATATATGTAAAATATATATTTTTATATATATTTATAAAATATATTTATTTATATTCATATATTTATATATTTATAAAATATATATAAAATATATATTAAAATATATTTATAAAATATATAAAATATATTTTATATATTTTAGTAATCTATCTATTTTAGCCCTATATTTTAATTTACCATGTAGAATTGTTAATAATAATCTATTTTTATTTTTGTTTTGTTATTATGAATTTGTTATAATTTTCACTTTTTTCCTCCAATTTGTTAACTTGCATCTTACCTCTTTTTTTCTTGGTTAGTCTTGCCAAAAATTTACCTATATTATTCATTATTTCATGGAACTAAATTTTGTTTAAATGTTTTAAACTTTTATTATTGTTCTCTGTTTCACTTATTAGAAAAATCATTTTGGACTTCTTGCTCTTTTTTGCCCTTTATAAGTTGAAAGCTTAGGTTGTTTATCTTTAACTTGCCTTGTTTCTTGATATATTCATTTTAAGTAATACGTTTTTCTAAGTACTGCTTTAGCTCTTACAGAAAAATTGGCACTTAGTGCTTTATTAATAATTTTCATTCAGTTTAAATATTTCTAAGTTTTTATTTCCTATGTAAAACAGTAATTTATAGGAAGATATTATTTTAGTTTCTAAAAATGAGATATTTTTACTCTATGCCTTTTTTTAAAAAAGCTAATTTTTAATTTTGTTAAAATTGTTCAATAAAGACAGTTTGACATAATATGGTTTGTTTGAAATTTATTGAGGTTTCATTTGTAATCTAATTTGTGGTCTTTTAAAAATGTTTTTGTTTGCTCCCAAAATACGGCTGGGAATAGATATCTCATTCATATACATGTAATATTATTTATAATGGTATTGTTCATATCTGTGTAATTTCTGCATAATTTTGTCAATATCTTCAAATACAGTCATTAATTGATCTGATTCTCCCTGTAGTTTTACCAGTTCTATCTTGTTATAATAATGCTGTATTTCTTAAGCATATTTTCATCACTTTTTTTGTATCAGTAGAAAACAGTTATATTTTCTTCTTATTCATTTGTCTTTACATCAACAGATTTACATATTAAAATAACTACCCACATTTTCTTTTGGTTTATATTCCCTGGTATAACTTTGTCCATCCTCTTTTGATGTTTTCTGAGTTTTAGTATGGCAAGATGCTGTTGGATATTTTTTGCTTCTTAAATCCAAGTTCAGAGACCATATATTTTAACTGGCCAGTTTAATATTTATATCAAGACAGGAATTGATTTAAAAGTTATTTCTAATCTCACATTCTCAATCTTAAAAAAGGATTAAATTCTCCTCCTACTCCATATTCGCCAAATTTGAGACCAAAGGAGAACTGCACAGGACTCCATCTCACCTCAGCACCAAAACATATTTTTTTAATTTCAAATGTACATTTTTTTAATTTTTTTTTATTTCAGAATATTGTGGGGGTACGACACTTTGGTTATATATATTGCCTATGCACTGCCCAAGTCAGAGCTACAATCGTGGACATCCCCCAAACTGTGCACCCCGCACCCATTTGGTGAAATTTTCCCATCCCCTCCCCCCCACCTGCCCACCCCCTGATGAATATTATTGCCGTGTGTGACATAAGTGTCGATCACTTAGCACCAAAACATTTTGTTCTCCTCTAAGTCTCTCCCTCCACATTGCTCTCCTCCTCCCACAAAGATAATAACCTGCTATCTCTGAGAAAAAGGACTAGAAAGAGGAGAAGAACCAACTATCAAACAAGTTATATCTAAATTCATTTTCATTGAGAAATGTCACAGCAATCTTATCCTACTTTGTTATAATACACTTATAACAAAATTAATGAGAAAGGAATGTTTCCCAAACCTAGGCTGAAATAGTCATTTTTGCTTGACATAATTCATGACCTCCATCTAGGAAACAATTATAATTTCTGGTAAAACACTTAAGTAATTTTTTGATAGACCTAAATGGGATTAAGAAAATCTGGGAAGCTAAGGTTGCCCATCAAGCGGAGTAAAAATCCATATATATACATATAGATACACAGACATATACATACATATATACATATATATATAATTTTATCTAACAATAATTATCTAACCATTTTTTTCTATAAAATATCTCTTCCAAGAGAGAGATCTTTAAACAGCCTTTCTTTAGGACCCTCTTCCCCAGTGAAAAGTTTCCATAACTACTTATTCTGTGCCTGGAACAATTTAGGGATATGGGAGGTCCAAGATAAGCAAGCACTCCTTGCACTGAAGAAGCTTATAAAGCAGATGACACCTTAACTGGATCTTTGGTTTTACTGCCTCAGCTAGAATCCAGACATATGGAGGACACTAAGAAGTAAGGACGTGTGTTTGAAAGACTGGCAGACTTTATGTCCTCAGGTCCACTGCCAAGAAGCTGCATACATTATCCCTTTTGACCTCAGTGCCAGGCTACATTTAAACATTTCTCTCTTATGTTCATGTTCTTTGGCCTATTCCTGGATACCCCATTTCTAGTCACCCAGAAAAAGCCATCAAATTTACAGATGATCCTAATAGAAGAGTGACTTTAATTACCTGATGTGTTATTCTCAAAAGATTAATTCAAAATATCTTGTAGCCTCTTAATTGTTATTTTCTTTTTTGTCCATTCCAGAACCAAGGTACTAAATGCTGGTTAATTACTCTGCTGACTCAGGACCTAGAGGGGTTGTGTGGGGGGCATTTAGCTTCATCTGAAAATGAAAAAGGAGAGAGAGACAGAGAAAGAGAGAGATTCAACTCTAGATGAGGAAGGTACAAATATAAGACCAGCCACAATGTTGCTGCCTCTCTCCCCTCAAACAAAGAAGAATTTTAAAGTATGTTTGTCATGCTACAATAGGTTAATACTATGACATGAACTATTTGCATCCAATTTAAAAAAAACAGCTCTTTATTTAGAAGGCCTAGATGCAGTTCTTGGTTCTTTGTGATTTTTTTCACAGCCACCTGACAAAGGCAATATTTTTCCAGTGCTGAAGGAAATCATAACTTAAACTGGCTGGTTTTGTCAAATTCAGCTTGAAAGAGTCACGGTGAAAATAAAGTCTATATTTCATATAATATTTTCAATACACATACTCAGGCATTAAAATTATAAAACCTTATTTCACTTAAAAGAAAACCAAATCAGAGCACACATACCTACCCAATATCCCATGTCATTAACCACAGGTGACTCTATATAAAGTGCACTCAAGTGCTTCAAGCCTTTTCAGGAATGAATGAAAAGGGAGGGTCTGAATTAGCTAAAGTAAACATGAACTGTAATTGAAATAGCTGACTTGATATATTTGAAAGGTTATTTAAATTTCTTGAACCGTTACACCAAAAGGATTTGCTTTGTGCCCTGTAAGAGAAATCCTATGCAACATGTACATATATGTAATAACAAATTAATAGTCATTCTATTATTGTGGCATTTAAAATTGTAATTTGATTTTTTTCTGCTTAAAACCTGGTTATCACTGTAATTAAAATTAATATAGTAATTCAAAATGATTCAATTGTGTAAGCAAAGTGTACTGTTAATAAAATTGTTAGGTCAGACTCTATTTTATCATTTATTTTACTGTAGGATTACACAATATTTCTTAAGTGCATGGAGTAACATACCAAAACAATATAAAGTATACAATGTTTGGTTCTATTTAACTGAATATTCACCATCAAATTATTTAGATCAATCAAATATTTATCAAATATCAACAAAAGGCTCAAATCAAGACTAGATCACAAGGAAACTGTCAATTTTACTTCTACATTATAACCATACAGACTGCTTTCCCTGTCAAAAATATATTTAAATTAAAAACCAATAACAAAAATGTTATTAACTCATATATTTGATGCTCATTGGGCAAAAAAGAAATCAGAATAGAAATTAGAAAACATTTGCTACTGAACAATATTTAAAACACAAGGTATAAAAACCAAAAAGAAAGTTATTGAATGCTTACATTAGAAAAAAACTAAAAATTAATGAGCCAAGCATATATGTCAAGAATTTATGAAAATAAAAATAGAATAAACTGACCAAAAGTGATAACAAGGAAAGGAACAGAAAATAATACCCTGAAAAACAATGGGAAGATTCAAACAATAGGGAAGATCAAAAAAACAAACAGGCCAAGAGCTGTGGCTCATGACTGTAATCCTAGCACTTTGGGAGGTTGAGGCAGGAGGATCACTTGAGGTCAGGAGTTTGAGACCAGCCTGGGCAACATAGTAAGACCCCATCTCTAAGAAAAAAATAGAAAAATTAGCCAGGCATAGTGGCATGTGCCTGTAGTCCCAGCTACTTGGGAGGCTGAGGCAGGAGGATCTCTTGAGCCCAGGAGTTTGAGGTTGCAGTGAGCTATGATGACGCCACTGTACTCTACCCAGACAACAGGGCAACTCATGTATCAAAATAAACAAACAAAACAAAATAGTGGTTTTGGGGGACTTTGTTTCTCACCAAAGCAGAGTAATGGCTTCATGAAGCTACGATAAAGAAAAGGAGGAAGGGAGGAAGGAAGAAATGAAGAAAGGAAGGAAAGACCCATAAAAAATAAGGCTTTGCAATGTGTCCAGGCCACAGTCCAGGCAGGGGGAGCCCAGTAGATTGGGGAGGTGGAGCTGAGATTTTGGAAAGAAGAAAAGGCTAGAGTTTATAGGATGTAGTACCAAAGAGGATAGAGCTGAAAAGAGAAAATTCTGGAGACCTGCAGAGATGCCTATTCAGCAGAGCACCAATCAGCCTATGTGTGTGAGGAAACTGCCTGAGGCCAGAGGAAGAAGCAGCCACTTATAATTAAAGGTAATAGTGCCTGATGCCCACACAGGGCCAGGAATAGCACCTGTTCCTACCAGCTGGACTGGATAACTTCAGGATTCATGGGGCTGTGGGCAGTGCATACAGAAGGTTCTTGCCTCAGTTTGGGAAATAATTCGCTCTAGAATAAGCACTGCACTAGTCCCTCCTAAAAAATACACTCAAGACTCAAAAGAGTTAACTTCTTTCCATGGAAAATTGCATTTCAGAACAAAGCTCAAGAAGATTTATAGGAATACAAAAATACCCAGCACCCAACAAGGTAAAATTCGCTATGTTTGGTATCCAATCAAAGGTTATCAAGCATGCAAAGAGGTAGACAAGCATAACCCATAATGGGGAGAATAATCAATAAATCAAAACCATCCTAGAACTGACATAGATGTTAGAATTAGCAGAAAAGAACATTTAAAAAGTTACCATAAGAGTGTTCCATATGATCAAAAACTTAAATAGAGACATCAAAGTTATTTAAAAAAATCCAAATCAAACTTTTAGAGGTAAAAACTGCAGCCTCTGTGATGAAAAACTCCACTAGATAGAATTAATAGTAGATTAGACATTGCAGAAGTAAAAGTTAATAAACTTTAAGACATAGTATAAGAACTATCCAATATGAAACACAGAGAAAAAAACTAATTAATAAAATGAAAAGACTATCAGCGAGTTGTGAAACAATTTTAAACAACAGGATATGTATAAATGGAGTCCCCAAAGTAGAGGAGAGAGAGGGAAAGAAAAAAAATTTGAAGAAATAGTGACCAAAATTTTCCAAATTTGATAAAAACTACACACCCACAAACATAAGAAGCTCAACAAACTCCAACACAAATTTTAATGAAGAAAACTATAATAACACATATAATCATCCAGTTTCTCAGACCAATTGCAAAGAGAAAATCTCAAAAGAAGCCACATTATTGTACATAAGAACAAAGATAAAGATAACATCAGCAGAGTACAACTAATAGCTCTGCACTCAGAGGTCCCATGTTTCTTTTCTAACCCAGCCCTGTATCAGACATTGTGTACAAGGCGGCAGCCCATTTTGCCTTGTCAGTCCGCACTGTTGTAGTTATTGCTTATGACTTCTTTCACCTGGTAATCTGTTGTTGTAAATATACCACCAAAGCTTTGCAATGACATACATAAGTATAAATCTTCCATCTAAAACGTTGCCCCCATTTCAGTAGGAAGTAGCCTGGTGACTATGTCGCCACTCCTGCCATAGATATGGAAGCGTAAAATTGAGAGTGGGGAATATAACACAGAGAATGGCCTGGGGGAAAGAAACAGCAAAAGATGTTTTCTGTCTCTTTAAAACTTCCCCCATTCTTTTTTGGAACTGAGGCCTGCATCCCTGTCTCGGGAGTGGCAGGGGAATGTCTTTTTTTCTTTGTGTTACAGGAGATAGCTCAGCTGAACTGTCCGCTCCATCCCAAGCCCCATCCCAGGCCCAGTGGAGGTCTGGGTGGGCTTCCCAGATGGGCAGAGGTCACAGCTTTGTCTTCTGCAGAGATGGGAAAATTAGAATCATTAATGACAATAGCCCAGAACTGAGAGCCCTCTCTTTAAAAGCTCTGTATTTCTGCTTATGTACAGGAATTTGGATTTTGAGATGATAGTCTGCCATTTTTCCTTCTTTGCTGGCAAAGTAATAAATTTCTCTTTCCTTGTGCTCAACCACTTGTCCTCGTTGTTCTGATGTGGCCTCATGGGGCCTCATGGACAAATGCCAAATTTTTGGTAACAGCAAAGCCTTCTAAATAATGCTCCCCAATTACATAAAGTACAAAAGCACATGTTAAAAAAAAAAAGATAACATCAGAATTCTCATCAAAAATAGTTCAAATATGAAGACAGTGGGAGACCATTTTAAAATGCTAAAAGGAAAAAAATCTATCATCCTAGAATTTTATATTCATTGATCGTATCTATCCAAAATGAAGACCAAATAAAGACATTTTCAGACACAATACACACAAAAAAACTAAAAGATCTCTTAACTAGCAAAACAACACTATAAAAAAAAGTTAAAGGAAGTCCCTCAGGAAGAAGGAAAATGATACCACTTGGAAATGTGGATATAAACAAATTAATGAACAGTACTGCAAAGGGTAATTATAAAAGTAAATATATAAAATGTTTCTTATTATTTAAATTTCTTTAACATTTAATTAACTGTTAAAACAAAAACAATAACACCATAATGTGGGGTTCATAAGGTATGCAAAAGAAAATCATATGATAACAATAGCAAGTCACAGGGGAAAATTTGAAGTATACTATTGCAAAGTTCTTATACTATATGTGAAATGGTATAGTATCACTTGAAAGTAGATTAAGTTAAATATGCATACTATAAACTCCAAATCAGCTATTAAATAACAAAACAAAGAGTTACAGTTAATAAGCTAACAAAATAGGTAATATAAAATCATAGAAAATGTATTCAACTAATAGAACAGAAGGAAAAAAATAGGAAAAGAGCAACAGAGAAGATATGGGAAATATAGAAATAAAATAGGAGGACAATAGATTTTAAAATAACCATACAATAATAAACTTAATCATAAATGTTGTAAATAAACCAATTACAAAACAAATTCTTAGATTGAATAAGGAGTAAGACCTCACTATATTGCTGCCTGTAGAAAATATACTTCCTATATAAATGCAGTACATTAGTAGGTTTAAAGTAAAAGAATAGAAAATGATATGCCATGTTAACATAAACAAAAACAAAGCTGAGGTGGCTATATTAATATAAAAGTAGATTTCAAGTCACCAAATATTAACAGGGATGTAGATGATAATTTCATACTGATAAAGGAGCTGATTTATCGAGAAGGATATAGCACCCTTATACCTTCATACACCTGGTATCAGAGCTTCAAAATACATAAGTAAAAAAAAACCAAAAACGGATAGAAATGCAAGGAAAAATGGACAAAGCCACAATTAAACTGCCCAGTCTCAATAAATAATAGAAAAGTAGACAGAAAATTGATAGGAATATAAAAGATTTGAATAACCAACTTGACCTATTTGACATTTATAGGACACTACCCAACAACAGCAGAACACAGCCAAATATTATTTTCTGGAGAGAATGAAACATTTACCTGAATAAACTATATTCTAGGTGCTAAAACAATATCAAACAGTTCTAAAATGATTCATGTAACAAAATATGTTCTCTAACCACAAGGAAATTAAAATGAGAAATCAATAACAGAAAGATATCTGGAAAAATCCTCCAAAATTTGGAAACTATATAGCTTTAAAATAAATCATGAGTTAAGGAAAAAAAAGATTAATTAGAAAGTATTTTAAACTGAATGAAAATAAAAACAAAACATACCATAATTTACAAAATGTTACTAAAATGATACTAAAGGGGCAATTTATAGCACTAAAGGACTACATTAGAAAAGGTGAAAGTTCTCAAATTAATGATGAGAGACTCTTTACTGTAGAAGCAGAAAAGCTATTAGAACAAAATGAAGTAGAAAAGGAAGTAAAAAGCATTAAGAACAAATAAATAAATAGGACACTGAAACATAATTTTTAAAAAATCAATGAAATCAAAAGTTCATTCATTGAGATCAATAAAATTAATAAACCTCTACATAGACCATTCAAAAAAGAAAGAAAGAAAACTTCAAATACCAATATCTGGAATGAGAGAGGTGACATCACTACAGATTTTACAGATATTAAAATAAAAATAAGGAAATATACCCAAACTTATACCTTTAAATTTGACAATTTAGATAAAATGGTACTTTGAAAGAGCCAACTGTAAAAACTTACTCATGAATAAATTGAATATGTACATATGTATTTGAATTTATATATATACAAATCACATATGTAAGTATAAATAAATAAAATATTAACAAATATGTATATAATTGAATTTGTAGTTGAAAACCATTCCACAAAGAAAACTCCAGACACAAATGGCTTTGCTGGTGAATTCCACCAAACACTTTGGGAAGACATAATACCAATTCTAAATAAATTTTTCAGAAAATTGAAGAGGACAGATGACTTTCCAACTTTGCCTTGACTCTGTCATTACCCTGATACCAAATCCAGACAAAGACATTACAAGAAAATAAAACTATAGGTCTATATCCTTCATGAACCTAGATGCAAAAAGTTGAAACAAAATTTAATGGAGTCAAATACCTTACAGAAAGAATAATTCATCATAACCAAGTGGGATTTACCTCGAGAATGCAAGCTTAGATGAAGATTTGAAAATGTATTAATGTAATTATCCATTTTAACAGTTTAAAAAAGAAAAAAATTAATAGATGTGGAAAAAACATTTGACCTTTAAAGATGTCAGCCGAAAGAAATTCACAACCCAACAAATAGAATCTATGAAAAAAATTTACAGCTGATATCTTACTTAATTATAGCAGACTGAATGATTTTTCCCTAAGATGAGGCACAACAGCAGAATATTTGCCCTTATCTCTTCTATTCAACATTATGCTGGAGATTCTAGCCAAGGCAATGATGCAGGAACATAAATAAAATCATCTAGATTGGAAATAAAGAAGTCAAACTGTTTTTATTTGTGGACTACATGATCTTCTATGTAGAAAATTTGATGGGCTTTACAAACAGCTGCAAGAATTTGTAAGTGAATTTTTCAATGTTGAAGGATATTAAATCAATGTATGAATATCAATTGTATTTCTATATTTGAGAAAATCTCAATTAAAATAGTAACTTAAAAACTAATATCAATACATAGAGCAACAAGACTGTGACAAATGAATCTAACTGTATTACAAATGTAAAACACATGACCTCCCTGAAGGGGGTGGGGACAAAGGGAGTTGACATAAGTGACTTTAGAAGATAGTGTTTTGACGGGTATCTGTGAGACTAAAGACAGAAAGAACTACTCAAAAATACTGTATTTTATTGGTAAATGTGTTTCTCACAGGGGTATTGGCTAGCAAATGTGAAACTAATTTACATGTATATTAAGTTTGACATAAACAAGATAAGCTGGGAGTATCTTATAATGCCAGAAAGTAAGAAAGAGTACAAAAATAATTTTAAATAGGACTCACAATGATGACCGCATGTCAAAGGATAAAGGAGCCAACTGAAATACTTTCCAATGACCAAAGCTAAAACAATTTAGCAACATAATAAAGTAGACTGGATTACAACCCCCACAATAAAATAAATATCCATGAGTCTTTATCAATATAAATTAATGATTGGCTAAATAAATGAATGGGAAATAATAGACTAATATTTTGTGCAGAAAAATTCCAAGTAATTTATGTAGATATTCTACCAAAAAGGGGGTAGATTATAAATCCCTACTCCTTCAATGTGGGCTGTGTAGAATGACTTGCTTCCAAAAGTATATACAGTATGAAGAAAAACAAGTAACTTTACAATGGAGAAATCTGACAAGTACTACCTGAAGCCAAGTGACCAAAGTTAATATCAACAGTAATGGGTCATCTTGTTAGTCTGTACTCTCGACATTATGTGATGAAAATAGCACTTTGGCTTTATGGTCTTTGCCCCAGAGTGATAACCCCAGTCTAATCATTAGGAAAACATCAGCCAAATCACAATTAAGGAACATTTTACAATATTCCACACCAGCAATCAAGATTAAAGCAGGCAAGGTCATTAAAAAAAAACAGAACAAATTGAGAAACTGTCATAAGGAAGAGGAGCCCCAAAAGACGTGACTACTAAATGGTTTCCTAAATAGAATTCTGGAGCAGAAAAAATATATCAGAGATAAACTTTTAAAAAATGTGAATAGAGTATAAACTTTAGTTAATTATGATGTATCAATATTGGTTCAACATTGGTTTTGTGAAAAACTCATAATAACAATGTAAGATGTTAATAATAGGAGTGGCTTTTTGTGAGGTATATGAAAACTCTGTACTATCTTCACAATAGTTCTACAAAAGTAAAACTATTCTAAGATAAAATATCTATTCAAAAATACAAACAAACAACAACATGAATAAATAAATGGGGAGAAATACAGAGCTCTCTAATATAAGAATTCTAAAAGATATATGTGAACATTCCCCACTTCAGGAAGTGGAGCTTAATTCCTCTTTCCTTGAGTATCTTTTGGACTTAGTGGTTCATTTCCAAAGAAAAGCATCAAAAAGAAGAATAGTAACTTTACAGAAAAGAAACCTGGCATACATCATCTTAACCAGGAGAATAAGATTAACATCACAGGGAATAACTCACACTAATATCATCTATTTTAACTGGTGCAATTAAAACAGTATTTTGATTCTGTGATATTCTTTCCCAAAACCCAAAATTCCAGTCTAATCATGAGAACCAAAATTGAGAGACTTCCTACAAAACACCTGGTTAGTATTTTTATTAAATAATTTAAATATTTTTAATAAAAAGCTTTCACTCTTCAAAAATGTCAATCTCATGGTAAGCAAGGAAAGACTGAAAAACTGTCACAGATCAGAGGCAACATATTATTCCGAATTAGATCCTGGAAAATGTAAAGGACATTAATTGGAGAAATCTGAATAAAGTCTGAAATTTAGTTAATGTTGTACTGAGCTAATTTCTTAGTTGTGACAATGATCCATGGTAAGTGAAAATGTTAACATTAGGGGAATCTGGTTGAAGGGTATATGGGTACAGTTGTGCTATTATACATTTATAACTTTTCTATAAAACTAAGATTATTCTAAAGCAAAATAGCTTCCAAAATATGAAATTGTTAGTAATAAATATAATAAAATATTTTTAGGATTTTTATGTTAAAATCTTCAAAAAATTATGAAACAAAGCAACCTATATAAATTGATATATCTTGCTTATGGATTAGAAGACTCAATATTGTTTACATGCCAAATCTCTCCAATTTGATCTATAGGTTCAGTGCAATTCCAAACAAAATTCCAATATGATTTATTGTAGATATTTACAATATTATTCTAAGGTTTTTAGAAAATAGAAAAGTAATAAGAAGAGTCAAAACAATTTTGAAAAAAGAAGAAGAAAGTTGGAGGTCCCACAATATCCAATTTCAAGACTTACCAATCCACAATAATCAAGCAAGGTAATGCTAAAAGGAACAAAATAGATCAATGAAACATAAGAGACAGCTCAAAAATAGAACAAAACAAATATACAATCAAGCAAATTTTGACAAAAGTACAAAGGCAATTCAATGGAGAAAGTACAGTCTAGTCAACTAATGATGCTGGAAAAATTGAACATCCATTTATAAAACAATGAACCTTGGCATATGCTTTACATCTTATATAAAAAATTAACTCAATATGTACTATAGCCCCAAGTGTAAAACATAATACTAAAAATTCTTCTACAAGAAAGCAGGAGAAAATCTACATGACCTTGAGTTTTATTAGGAGTTTTTAGATAGGACTTCAAAAGCATGATTCATAAAAGAACATATTAATAAATTAGTCTCTACAAAAATTAAAAGTTTTTGATCTGTGAAAGACATTTTTAAGAGAATAAAAAGACAAGTCACAGACACTGAGAAAATATTTGTCAATCCTACATCTGCTAAAGAATGTGTATCCAGAAAATATAAAGAATACTTAAAACTCAACAATAAGAAAACAACTCAATAAAAATGGTAAATCTGAATCAATTCTCCACCAAAGATATAAAATTGGAAATAAGCATATGAAAGGATAATTTGTTATTAGAGAATTGCAATTAAAAACAAAGTTATGTACTACTGTACACTTAATAGGTGCACAACAAAATGACTAAAATAAGCTAACAATTTTAAGTGTTTAGTGAGGCTATACAGCAGCAAGAACTCCATTCATTGCTATTTTGAATACAAAATATCATAATCATTTTGAAAAGTAGTTTGGCAATTTCTTGTAAAGTTAAACATGTACTTATCATATGATCCAGCAGTCCTTCTAGAAATTTATCCACATAAATTGAAATTTTATGTTGAAACAAAAACTTATACATGGATGTTTTTAGCACGTTTATTTATAATTGCCAAAAACTGCTAAGCATCAAGAGTGACTTTTACTGCATGTAAATTAAGAAACAAATTCCACCCCCCATGTTAGAATAATCAAGGATAGGATACAGTCTGTTTATATGTGTCTGCTCTACAAATACATGAAATAACCTCACTGAAGGTACAGAGAAGAAAAGGGGTAATCTAAATAATTTTGGAAAACGGTGTTTTGCCTAGATACTGTAAAACAAAGAGAAAAAAAGTTACATAAAATACCTTTCCAGTACACTTCAAAAGTGTCAAGGTCATGAAAGACAAGGAAAGACCAAAAAACTGTCAGAATGGAGGAGACAGAAGACGGAATGACTATCTTAATCTACTCATGGTGGTGTACCAAAGTACCATAGACCAGGTGACTTACAAAATAGAAATTTATTTCTCATAGTTCTGGTGGCAGGATGCCAGCATGGTTAAGTTCTGGTGAGAGCCAGATGGCTTCCTTCTTATTGCATCCTCACATGGTGTAAAGAGAGTGAGAGAGCCCTCTGGGGTCCATTTGGTAAGAGCACTAATCCCATTCATGAAGGCTCCACCCTCATGACCTAGTTACCTCTCAAGGGCCCCATCTCCAAATACCATCACATTGGGGGTTAGGAATTCAACATATAAATTTTAAGGGAACATAAACATTTGGTCCATTGCAATGACTAAATAAATGTAGTATGTGATATCAAGGACTGGATCCTGGACCATGAAAAGACATTGGTGATAAAATTGACAAAATTGGAATTAAGTCTGTAGTTTGCTTAATATTAGTGTACAAGTATGAATTTCTTAGTTGTGAAAAATCTATCATGATTATATAAGATATTAATATTCAGGAAGCTGGATGAAGGGTATGTGGAAGTCTGAACAGGAAGCTTGGAGTTAGTTTGTGGGTTTTATTACTTTGTTACTATTTTTAATGATGAGCTAACAAAGGTATTTTCTATCCTGGAAGCAACAGGGGGAGCAAGTTTCAGTAGGAAGATTATATGATGATTGCTTTTTTCTCATTTATTTTTTACAAATACAGCAAAACTGATCATAAAATGAAACTATTATTGATAATTTACTCTTTATTCAATTATGAGCAATTGCTAGTTCTTTAAATTAGTACAGATGAACATTATTCAATATTAATCAGAATAACAACACAAAGAAAAATGATCTCTTATCTTGTCCTCCCTCAATGGAGTAATTTTGATTTTGGTACAAAGGCATGTAAAAGTTCCCAGGAATTACAGCACATTAAGGCTGGGATTTTAAAGATCCAATTCAAATATCTTCCTAAAGAAGCACTGAGGATTAAAGTGGTGAAGTTCAGAGCTTCAGGATGAACTAAGGCTAAAAACCAGTTTTACTGACTCCCAGTCCAGTGTTCCTTCAGCAGCAGCACCTAGTGATTAGGCAGTGATGAGGATTGACCACTTAACAGCTGTCTTAGTCTGTTTTCTGCTGCTATAACAGAACACCACAGACTGTGTAATTTATAAAAAATGAGAGAGAGAGTGAGAGAGAGGGGGAGATATTTATTTGACTTATGGTTCTGGAGGCTGGGAAGTCCAAGAGCATGGCACTGACATCTGGCAAGGGTCTTTGTGCTGCTTTATAACATGGCAGAAGGGCATGAGGGACAGAGAAAGAATGGGGCTAAACTTATTCTTTTATTAGGAGACCACTCCTGCAATAACTAACCCACTCAGGTGATAGCTACATTAATCCAACCATGAAGGCAGAGCCCTTTGATCTAAACACCTCTTAAGGACCTACCTTCCAATATTGTTACATAGGCAATTAAGTTTCAAGTTGAGTTTTAGAGGAAACATTCAAATTTTAACAGCAGCCTTTCATACTGATTCTCTATAGAAGAACCCAGGAGAAGTAAGACTTGGAACCAATGTTTGGGAGTGCACCAAAAAAGGGTACAATGGGACCAGACATATTATCTTGACAGTTGCCCCTCTTGGTCTCGGGAAAGGGAATGACATGATGATACCTTACCGCTGATTTCTATTTGGTGATGGGTTCTAATTATTATACATCTATAATGCCCATGCATTGTTTTTCTTTGCTTAGTACACTTCAATTTTTTTTCAAATTATTTTGCTTTTATTAGTTTAAATTGACACACAATTGTACATATTTATGGGATATAGTGTGACTATCTGATACATGTATACAATGTGTAATGATCAAATCATGGTAATTAACATATCCATCAACTCAAACATTTATCATTTCTTTGTGAGAACCTCTAAAATCTGCTCTTTTAGCTATTTGAAAATATACAATAAATTGTTGTTAAATATGGTCATTCTCTAGTACCATAGAACAGTAGAATTTATTCCTTCTATCTAGCTCTATTTTTGTATTCGTAAGTCAACCTCTGGCTATACTCCTCCTTCCCTGATACTTTTCTCTGCCTCTGGTAACCAGTATTATACCCACTACTTCTACAGGATCAAATTTTTCAGTTTTCACATGTGAGTGAGAACATGCAGTAAGTAGTTTTGTGTCTGTGCCTGGTTTATTTCATTTAATATAATGACCTCCAGTTCCATCCATGTTGCAGCAAATGACAAGATTTATTCCTTTTTGACTGAACAATATTTCATTGTGTATATGTACCACATTTTCTTTATCCATTCATCTGTTGACACTTAGGTTGACTCCATATCTTAATTATTATAAATAGTGTTGCAATAAACATGGGAATGCAGATATCTTTTTGACATTACTGATTTTCTTTCCTTTGGGTATATACCCAATAGTGAGATTGCTGAACCATATGGTAGTTCTATGTTTAGTTTTATGAGGAACCTCCATACTCTTTTCCATAGTGGCTGTACTAATTTATATTCCCACCAACAGTGTACAAGCATTTCCCTTTCTCCACATCTTCATCAACATTTGTTATTTTTTGTCTTTTTAATAATAGCTATTCTAACTGGGGTTAGATGATATCTCATGGTGGTTTTGGTTTGCATTTCCCTAATGATTAGTAATGTTGAGCATTTTTTCATATATTAATTGGCCATTTGTATGCCTTCCTTTAATAACTGTCTGTTCACTGTCTATCCTTTGCCCATTTGTAATCAAATTATTTGTTTTCTTTGCTGTTGAGTTGAGTTCCTTGTATGTTCTGGATATCAGTCCCTTGTCAGATGAATATGTTGAAAATATTTTCTCCCATACTGCAAGTTGTCCCTTTACTCTGTTGATTGTTTCCTTTGCTGTGCAGAGGATTTTTAGCTTGCTATACTCCCATTTGTGTATTTTTTACTTTGTTGTCTGTGATTTTGAGGTCCTCTGCATGATCTTTGCCCAGAACAATGTCCTGAAGGATTTCCTTAGGTTTTGTTCAGGTAGGTTCATAGCTTCAGGTCTTACATTTAGGTTTTTAATACTTTTTGAGTTGATTTTGATATGGTAAGAGATGGGGGGGTTAGTTTCATTCTTTTTCATGTAGATATCCAGTTTCCCCAGCACCACTTATTGAAGAGGCTGCCATTTCCCCAGTGTATGTTCTTGGAACCCTTGTCAAATATCAGTTGGCTGTAAATATATTTATTTCTAATTTCTCTATTATGTTCCACTGGTCTATGTGTGTGTTTTCATGCCAGATCACTCTTTTTTGGTTACTATAGCTTTGTAGGATATCTTGAAGTCTTGTATTGTGATGCTTCCAGCTTTGCTCCTTTTGCTTAGGATTGATTTGGCTATTTGAGGTATTTTTTAGATCCATAAAAAATTTAGAATTTTTTTTTCTATTTCTATAGAGAATGTCATTGGTATTTTGATAGGGATTGCATTGAATTTATAGATTTCTCTTGGTATTATTGTCATTTTCATAATATCAGTTCTTTCAATCCAGGGAATGTGGGAAGTCTATTTTTTGTGTCCTCTTCAATTTCTTTCATCAGTATTTTATAGTTTTCCTTGTAGAGATCTTTCATCTCTTTGGTTAAATTTATTCCTAGGTATTTGGTTGTTTTTGTAGCACTAAGGTTTGATTCTTATTTCTTTCTCCTTTGTGTATCTGCTATGCTAGTGGGTTTTATACTTTTGTCTGTTTTTATAATAGTGATTATTTGTCTTTTGCTTCTAGTTGTAGGACTCCCTTTGGCATTTCTTGTAAAGCCAGTCTAGTGATGAATTCCCTAAGTGTTTGCTTGTCCAGGAAAGGCTTTATTTTCCCCTCATTTCTGAAGTATAGCTTTGCTGGGTATAGTATCCTTAGCTGACAATTTTTTTTTTTCAGCACATTGAATAAATCATTCCATTCTCTCCTGGCCTGTAAGTTTTCTGTGGAGAAATCTGTTGTTAATATAATGGGGTTCCCTTATATGTGACTTCATCTTTTCTCTTGCTGATTTTAGAATTCTCTCTTTGTCTTTGACTTTTGACAATTTGACTATAATATATCTCAGGAAGAATCTTTTTGATTGAATCTATTTGGGAACCTTTGAGCTTCCTGAATCTGGATGTACATATTTCTTTCTAGACTTGGGAAGTTTTCAGCTATTCTTTTATTAAATACATTTTCTATACATTTTTCCTTCTCTTCTCTTTCTAAAAATCCCGTAATGCCAATGTTTTTTCACTTCATGGTGTTCCATAAAATCTTGTAGGCTTTCTTTGCTCTTTTTTATTCTTATTTCTTTTTTTTTTCTCTGACTGGGTAAATTCAAATGACCTATCTTCAAGATTAGTGATTCTTTCTTCTGCTTGATCAAGCCTACTGTTGAAGCTCTCTATTGTATTTTTTAGTTTGTTCATTAAATTCTTCAGCTACAGGATTTCTGTTTGTTTCTTTTTATAATTTCTGTGTCTTTGTTGAATTTCTCATTCATACTGTGAATTGTTTTCATTAAATGTTGAATTGTCTGTATTTTCTTGTATCTTGCTGAATTTCCTTAAGAATATCATCTAGAATTCCTTGCTTGGCAGTTCTTTGATTTTCTTTTCATTGAGTTCTGCTCCTAGAACATTATTATGTTTCTTTGGGGATGTCATATTATTGCTTTTTCATGTTTCTTGTGTCCCTGTGTTGATATCTCTAGATCTGGTCAAACGAATGCCTCTTCCAAACTTTCTAGAGGGGCTTTCATAGAGAAAGACTTTCACCTGCAGTTGGGTTTGGTTTTTGTGTGCTGGTTGGGAAGGGTGGGATGACTCTGTTTCCAGATAAGCGCAGTGATATAGTCTTCATGCAACCTCTTCAGCTGCATTCAATATCAGCAATAACTGTGTGCACCTCAGTGGCCTAGGCTATAGAATTTTGTGGCAGTGGTGGCATAGATTGTTAATCTTCTCAGTGTCAAGGGCTTCTTGGGTTCTTCTATTCTTATGGGGACACAATGGGGAGACTTAGCTAAGGTCATCTCTCTTCATGTCAAGTCTGACAAGCCCTGCAAACAGTTGCAGACCACTGGGTTCTAGGTGCAGGTGCTCAGAGTGTCTGTGGGGCTGAGGTCCCAGGCTAAAGGTCTTGTGAACCTATTATGGCACCTGTGTCTTGGGGTGTATGTTTGCTCTCTGTGGTAGGGTTGGATGTAGGGTGCTCATAGAGCCAGAATTTGTGACTGAAGCACACCTGGTATCTTGGGACCAGAGAGCTGAATTGTAGCTGTGATTCTACCTGGGGGGTGGGGGCAGGGTGCAGCACAGGTTCAACTCTGGGGAAGGAGTACTCTGGAGTTTGGGGCCTGGGGAGCAAGATAAGCTGCAATTCAGGAACCTGCACCAATAGGGCTCAGTGGTAACTCAGGTCCCAAGGGATGAGGTGCTGTATATTAGTGACTGTAGACCCTGGGATGGAAGGGCTTAGTAGCATCCTAGACACTGTGAGGCCAGCTGCTATGATAGAAAGTACCCCAGAATGGTAGAACCCAGCTGTCATTTGGGCCCTGGTGGGGTGGGGCACAGGGAAGAGCACAGTGATGATTCCACTCCCCAGGGAGAGGGGTGTCTCAGTAGTTCAGACTCCAGCGGGCTTGTCCAGATCCCGGGAATCAGGGTACTAGGGTTGTTTTCCCTGTAGGGCAGGATGTCTCAGTTCAGCCACTGCTCTGTTCCCTAGAATGCAGGGTATCACATCAATTCAGCCTGATATGTGCAGCTGCATAGCTCAGCCGGAGCACAGATTCCCCAGGGAGTAATTTGCCACTTCAGCTCAGGCCATGACTGTTCTGGGTGTCACAGGCACTATTTCCCTGGGATGCAGGGTACCACTTCAGCTTAGGTATTAGGTTATGTGACTGGCCTAGGCAGCCAAGGCACAAATTCCTGGGATGCAGGGCATTCCTTCAGCTTAGGCACCAGGGAGGTGTGACTGCTCTGAGCTGCCAAGGTACTGTTTTTCCAGGAGAAAAGGTTCTGCTTCAGCTCCAGCCCAAGGGGTCAGGGGGAAGGGTAGGTGGAGAAGCTCCACTTCTGCTTGGCCCCACAAGGAAGGAGGTAATAACTGGTCACAGCACAGCTTGGGTTGGTTTGACAGTGGCTTTGCCCCAGGGATGAAGTGGAGTATAGCTATTTGCCCCCCAAAGCAAGACAAACAACAGCCGCAGTTCCAATTCCATTATGGTGTAGCACAGCAGGTGAGCAGGCCACAGGGATGGGTCACAGTGTTGGCTCTTTCTCTGTGGGAAACACAGCTATGTGGACTCCAGGCAGCTCTGTCAGCTGGGTTTAGGCCTGTGAGGATTGCAGGGGACCCCAGTGGTAAGGTTCAAAGTGTCGATGGGGGTTGCTGGGATCCTCTTACTTATCTCCTTGCCAAAAGGAGAAGTTTCTCCCGGTGCCCAGCTGATCTCGGTTGGAGAATGGGGTGGTGGAGGCCCAGCGTTTCCTTCCATTCTCTGTGTGGTCATCCTGAGTTTCTCTGCTCCCCAGGGTTTCTGAAACTCCTCTGATGCATGCTGGTGCCCTCCCTCGGGTTATTGCCATTAAAACTTATTTGTTTATTTGTTGTCTGGCTGTCTTTGTGAGGGGGACAAACTGTAGGGGCTCTTGGCCATCATCCCACCTCATCTCTTCTTTTGGTAACTCTCCTTCCTTTCCCTCCTTTAGGGGACTGCTCCTCATGCACGTGCTGAGTTTCTGGCAGGGCTGCTAGTCCCGGTACCTGCCCCTCCTGCCTGGGCCTTCACTCAGGCCAGAGAAAGCAAAGCACTGCCCCTCCCTTGTTACCTACTTCGTGACAAACCAGTGTTCCTCCCAGGACTTTTCTGAGTTAGAGTTGAAAGGATGGCTCTCTTGTTCCCTGCATCGTGACCTATATGTACATGATATCACTCCCGCTGGTGGTCGTGTCTCCCACTGTGTGGAGCAGCCTAAGAGAAGGAAACCAATATGAGAGGCAGAGAGGAGAGAGAGACTCGGAGAAGTATGACAATTGTCACAGTTTGGGTTCTCCCAGGGGCTGACCCTGACGCAAAGATGTCAGGGTAACTACTTTATTTAGAAAGTAAAAGAAATTCCAATAGGAGAGTGTGGAAGAAAAACATGGAAGAAAAGGAGGCCAATAAAGTGTGAGATACCAAACCAGTTAGGACTGTGGATAATGCACAACCCAGAATGCTTTTCTTTTTTTTTTTTTAATTTGCAGTGGTAAAATAGATGCCTTTTGGACTCAGCTTCATGTGCTGGCATTTGGAGAGCAGCATCTCCCTGGCTCTGAGGGGAACCAAATCATAAACAAAAGATTGCTTAGCAAGGATGGACTCAGGGCAAGACAGCTCAGCTACTGGAATCCAACATTCAATGGCCCCAGGCTAGGCAAGCAGGGAACATCCATCACTACAACAGAGAATCTGTGTCCCAGCCCCAAGAGTATGACTCACAGCCCATGAGTCCTCATATCTCCCCTGGGCAGCAAGGGGTGGGCAGCAGTGTCCATTTTTCTTCTCAAACCCCCTGGATTCCTTTGCATGTGGAACTGTATGTGTGTTCATTCTCTCTCTCTCCCCCTCTCTCTTTTATCCTAATAGCTCTCAATCACTAGTGGTTACTACATGTCTGGCACTGTTCTGCGTGCTTAACGTGCACCATCTCAGTTAACCTTCCAAGCTGGTTAGTTAGTAAGCATTTCAAACTTATGACTCGGGCACTACCAATATAGTTCTTTTACAAAGGAAGAAATTCTTACACAAGAGGACGTCACAGCACCCAGTATGTGCTATGTGTTGATTAGTACTCAGAGTTTTGAAAGTATTTTGTTATTTTTCAACAACATTCCTTATCACTTTTCCTCAACATTTACTCTGTTTTTACTTTTTATTCTACTTTTTTTTCCTTTTTCTCCCAAAGGTACTCCACTCTGCCTCTTCTTTTCCTTTTGATATGCCCGATATTTCACAAAGTACATTGTAAAGAGCACTCATTTCAGATTCTGAAAAGTGCTCAGGTTTGAAACATACCTGTTTTACCAAAACGGCTATTTAAACTATGGCAAGTGGCTTAAGCACTCCAAGCCTTTCTTCCATCTCTAACTTGGAGCCAATGCTCTGCAGATTCCACCTCACACATTAAATTCAGTCCCAAATGCGGAACCCCTTGGTGAACTGGCAAGTGCTATGAAGATTATGAAGTGGGGAAAGGGCATGGTGAGGTGGGAAAGACAGTTCAGGAAGTGGGGAAAGGGCATGTGTGAAAGTGCAGGTAGGGTCAGGGAGGCAGTAAAGCAGGGCTTGGATATCCCCATTCAAGGCTTGGGGCAGCTCCCAAAACAACTTGTGGAATAAAGAACAAAGTGTGCAAGCCAGAAAGGGGTTTACAATCACTGAGGTTTGAAAAGGATCTGCTAAAGTGTTTTTTTAAAAAAACTATTGACTAAGTAGTTTATCAATCCTCATGTTCAACCTGCACACATGTTTCATGCTCTCCATCATCTTGGCAAATGCTTTAGTTAATTACCCACTAATTATAACATCATTGAGAGGCTACACTGAGGCAACCATATAATTATGGAGCAAAAAGCTCTGAGCAATTACAAGGCTGAGCATATTGGTTGATTACAATAAATCCCCAGCTCATTGTTGATATTTGTCACCTGCTTAATGTTTCTAATCTCTTGATGCATGTGATAAACCATGTGCAACATGGGAAGCAGGACCTTTGGAGGGAAAATCCAACTGAAGGGAGAGATAAGAACACATATGGAATTTATTAATGAATTGGATGATGTATCCACTTCTCTTTGTCTAGCCAACACATAGTTTCAGGTAACTGCTATAGTGGTCTTTGCCCTCTAGGGCCTCCAAGAGGGGAGACAGTCATGTATGCACAATACATACATGAGTTAGCATTGGTAGAGAATGGAAGGTTATGAGAGCCTAGTGGAATCAATGACTTAACCAAACACTGGAGAAGATTCTAGAAATTCTTCACAGAAAAAATGTTATTGAGGTCTAGTTTTGAACGACAAAAATGTTGCCAAGTGTACAAGGGAGAAAGGAAGTCGTTGAGAACAATAGATTTTCAAAAAATATATGCATAAATCAGCAAAAAAAACTGCAGCAAAAATTGTCTTTGTTGCATTCTCTGAAAATAATACCCTAGTTTCAAGTAAATAGTAGCAGCGATCTCAACAGTTAGGAATGGGGGACATCTTATGTGAGGAAACCACTGTAAAAGCCTATTTTTAAATTTCTTTTTATTTTTATAGGTTTAGGAGGTACAAGTGCAGTTTTCTTACATGGATACAGTGCATAAATGCAAAGTCTGGGCTTTTAGTGTGACCGTCACCTGAATAGTGTTCACTGTACCCATTAAGTAATTTTTCACCTCTCATCCCCTTTCCCCTCCCACCCACTCACCTTTCTGAGTCTCTAATATCTATTATTTCATTCTCTATATCCACGTGTACACATTATTTAGCTTGCTTATAAGTGAGAACATTCAGTATTTGACTTTCTGTTTCTGAATTATTTCGCTCAAGATAATAGGCTCCAGTTTCATTCATGTTGCTGCAAGGCACATGATTTCATTCTTTTTTATTGAAAGCTGATTTTTAAATGGGTTGATTCTTTATACTACACCCAGTGTCCTCAAGCAACCTCTTTGTGTTTCAGAAACAATCTTACCTAAGACCTTCCCTTGGCAAATCCTATAATTGACCTTCGTCGTTGGAACAACAAAGGAGCCTTGAATCAATCTGGAAAAAAATTGCAAAATGTAATGAAGTAATTGTAGAATAGTTACTTTATGTTCTTACATTGCCTTTCAGACAACATTGTGTCTGAAAGCCCCCTACCTTTCTATCCAACTGTAAAACTTCTGAAAGTACCTCAGGTATTTCACCCTAATCATTTTCTTAGAGAGAGGTTGTAAATATTTCAAAATATTGGATTGACATTTTCAGTATATGGTATATGGATTTCTCCAGAGTTTTTTTCCCAGATTCTGTAGGCCAAAGCAAAAATTTCACAACTATGTAATTAATATTTACTTTTAATACCTAAGATTGGTTTATGAGTATTTCCCCAAGAAAACTGAAAATTATTGATTGAATTTATTACAAAGCTCAGAGCTGTGTAAGTAGATTGTTTTGTGTAGAACTATGTTTCTCTTCTCAGCAAAATAGTGAACACATGACAAAGGAAAGCACCAGTCAATTTCCTTTGAGACATGGCGACAACAGTTATGTACTATGCTTTGCACATAGTGACATTTAATAAGTATGTGTTGACTGACTTAGAAATTTGAGACATTACATTGACAGAATTTTGTCTGTGCTTGTAAGGGATTAGACTGGGGACAAGAAAGCAAAACACTATCAGAACTCTACACAGTCAAAGACTATTTTTTAAAATCATTCATTTTATCATAGCTTTTCTCTGCATGGCATTGGAGAGTTAGCCCTCTCTCTTAAACTCTTGCCCGACTCTACTGCCCAATCAACTCATGAAAAGTCAATATTCTCCATGGAAACAGGAAGTTATCAGTTGAACCTTCTCAACCATTCACTACTCAGATGTATTGAAGAAGTCAACATTTTCCAGAAGTGTTAGTCTATTGTTCTAGGGAAATCTCTTGTGAACATTTATAGAGAAATGTCAATTTCATAAAATTAGAAGTAAGAGTGAAGCATCATTGTTTTATCACAACTCAGATCTTATTAGCACTCTCTTTGTCAATGTTATGTCTAGTACAGTGTCCTGAATACTGTAGGTACTCCTCAACACCTTTTTTCTTTATTTGAATTTTGTACCTTTAGCTTCCCAATTTTGCCAATAAGGTTTAAATTATGAACATTACATTTTCACTACATATAAATATATTAATAATTCATATTAATATATTGTATCACAGTTATAATATATAAAATATAAAATTTTATTTTAAAAATTGGTAATGCCCTGCCCATTATACAATTACCAAATAGAACATAGTATAATATGTTTCATACTCATGCTAAATAACTGAATGTTTACTGTGTCTAGTCAAGATAACCACTCGAAGATTCAGTTTCTCATTTACAAAATGGGAATGGAGATATTTATCCAGTCCTATAGCAAAGTGCAAAAGACATAATGGCTCTGAAAAAACTTGTGGATTGTAAAGCTGCCTTCACAGACAAGGAATTGTCATCACTGTAAAAGATCTTTAGTGAGCACAGCAGAGATATGTGTACCACTGTTTCATATTTGAGTCCCTCAAAACAGCTAAAGCAATTCCCAAACTTTTAAGTAAAGACAGGGGATATTTAAGTCAAAAGTAATTAGACCATTTGTCACTTTCCTCAGCGTGATGCAAACTCTAGGCCAACCGGCTCGACCATGCAGAGCCTCCAGCTGAAGACACTACATCACCTTTTCAAAGAGTATTGCACTAAAACATTATGCAATTTAATCCTTGAATCCTTGGTGTCCGAGCCACTGAATACATTGATCTCTTTCCAAAGAGGACTGCTTGAAAAAGAAAGGTGGTAAGTAAATGTGGCAATAAATGGGTAATGTAGATTCTAGCTTCTGCGTGAGTACGAAGAGTGAGTGTTTAGTGTCACTGGGACTCTGATCTAGCACTGGAATTCTCATCCTTCCATTTATGTTTTATCTACATAGTATTAAAACATATTATCACATCCTTATGTTGTTATGCCTCTAGGGAATGGCATATCCTAGGAGATAGCAAATTTGAAGAAATGTGAAAAGAAAAGTAATATTTTCTATGTTCAAGAAGGAAACACTTTTAAATTAGGAGGTACCATTGTCCTCATGATTTAATCTTAAAGATGCTTCTTTGAATATTCAGAGGATTTTTAGAATATAAGTTGGGACTAGTATAGAACTCAAGGCTTATCTCATAGGTATTCGTCTTGATAATGTGACATTCTATTGCCTGAAACTTGGTTTATTGTTGAACAAATCCAACCTACTCTTATGTCAAAGCAATTCATTCTAACGCTGAAGGATATTTTCGGAAAATTTGTTTTTTCTTCAGTTTTTGAACTCATGTCTTCTTAAGGGGAAGTCCGGGGACACCGGGATTTCAAACTCTCTGTTTAGAGAGTTACTATAATGCAAAATGAATATTGCGAAAAAAACAGAAAACATTTTTCCGTTTCAGAAGAAGAAAGTATGAAAAGATTAGAGAACTGGTTGTGGAGACAATCTGGTGTCAAAAAATAGGAGACTGGCTTTCTTAATGCAGGCTGCTATCTTGGCTGTGCTTAAGGAGGCCATATCTGGTCACTTGATGTCAAAGCATCTTAATATTAATAACTAACAAAAGAAACATGAAGCCAACATGCCTTAAAATGTTCAAGAAGAATATACTATTTATACCCTTTCCTTGTGAGTTTTGGAGTGTTGGAGCTAAAGTTCCTGTGTGATTTCTACTTTGTGTGAGGTGTTTTGATAACAAAAGGACGATTTAAGTCAAAGCAGGTGACTCCAGCCACTCTGACCAAATTTTGAAACCAAATTTAAGCTGTCAATTGGTTTGCCATGCATAAATATACAGGCTTACATCCAGACACAGGGTGTAATACTCGGTCCCTAACATAAGAACTGAGGTTTGAATAAATACAAGATTGAGATGTACACACGTACCCTTTCATTAGGATGCCAGAAATTGGGACAAAGTTTTCAGTGTTAATGTGACATTTGCCAAGAGTGTAGCATCATGTGAAGAGTAATTCTCCAAGGACTTTACTTTTATATTTCTGGCTTAAGTTTTTGACTAACATAGCAATGGTCAAAGTTCTATATTTCCTGTGGTACCTTTTGCTCTGTATATACATAAGCTTAAAATACATATACCTGTTTACCTGAAAAATTTGTGAACACAACCATTCCACAGTATTTTCCCCCACCCCTTTGGAAACTTAGAGCATATGGGCCCAAGATGGCACACAAAGCAGTCTTTGGGTGGACCAGATGTGCAGGTCCTAGCTACGCTAAGAACCATGTCTGTGATTAATAATAACTATTCCATTCTCTACTCCCTATTTGGGAGCTGGTGGCCAGCATGTCCTAGATTAATGTTTTCAGACAGTCACGAGCATGTGATCACACCACTTCCCTTTGCTAAGCACTGTCAGCCCTCATCTTCTATTTCCCCAAACTTACAGCATGCATGCTTGCTGCATCAGTTCCTCCAACAGACATAGATTTATAGCTGTGGTACATGGCTTGTAGGGGATAATAGAATGAATAAAGCATGGCCATGACCCTGCACGAGCTTTAGCCTTAAAGGTGAATGAGCAAAGCGGCCAGTGAATGTATTACACAAAGCAGATTGGTTCGCTTGTTCTAGGAGAGGTTAAGAAGGGACACTGTGGTCCTTCAGAAGAGGTAGATGAGATAAGGCAGTGGTAGGGAGGCAGAGGGGAGATGAAGATAAAGAGTATTTAGGGTAACATGGACTTTGAAGAGAACAAAGTGGCTTTTAAGATAGCACAGTAATCCATGTGGGAATTATTGCCACCATATAGATTCAGTTGGAGGAAAATATTGTGTTCCATAAGCATCTTTGACTTTTTAGAGTAACCAACCAATCTGGTTTACCCAGGACTGTGGGTTTTCTCAGGATGCAGGAGTTTTAACATTAAAACCAGAAAGGTCCTGGACAATCCAGTCACCCTACAATTCCTACTCCTTCACCCACATACCCATGTGATTTAAGGGTGATCTGTTGACTTCATTTCCTGAATATTTCTTTAAAGTGTCTCCTCTTCTCCTTTACCACTTTCACATTTCTGTTCAATCTTCATAATTTCTTGGCAGGATTACTTCAACAGCCTTCTATTCATCTTTCTCTGGGCTGACAAGTGATCTTTCTAGGATGCAAGTCTTGTCATGTCACTCTCCTACTGAGAATGCTTCAATTACTTCTCATCAGGCTAAAATGCAATCTCTTTAGTCCCTTAATTTTCAAGCTTTAATGTGTATAATAATCATGTAAGAGGAGGATCTCTTTAATAAATCAAATGTCCATTCACATGTATGTTTATTAATCCAACAAACATGTGCTAAGGGTCTACTGTATGTCAAACACTGTTCCAGGAAACAGAGTTAAGATGAGCAAAGCAGGCAATGTCCTTATCCTCATGGAGCATACTTCCTGGTGGGGCAGGGACAGAGAATTACCAAACATGTATTGAATGCAATGTAAGGTAGCAATATGCTGTTAGGCTTTCAAAGAAAACAATGGCAAGTAAGAGAGTAAATGTTGGGTACAATTTTAGGTAGTATGATCAGGGAAGACTTCTCTGAGTGACCCTTAAGAATAAAACAGGGTCTTGAGAATATTTGGGGTGCAAATGTTCTAAGAGAAGACAACAAGTGTAAAAGTCCTGAGTTGGGAGAGTGTTTGGCGCCCTCAAGAGAGAAGGAATGAGCTTGGGAAGATTAATAGAAAACAAGAGTAGATGGCAAGCCTGGAGCCAGAACACGTAGAGACTTGTAGGCCATTGTAAGAATTTTTGCTTTCATTCCAATGAGATGGTCAGCCACGTATATTTCTGATCAAATGATGACATGATTTTGCATTTTTAAAAGATCTCTCTGGCAGCTGTTGTGCAAAAGACTATTAGATAAAAGAATAGAAATAGAAAGACCATGTAGGAGGTTATCGTAGGCAAAGAAATAATACCAGCTTGGAATGTGGTGGGATCAGGGGTTTTAGGAATTGGAAATACTCCAGGCTTCCCCAGCAGCCGTACCTCACTCTTTGCATGCTAAGCTCACACCTCTATGTGTTGTTCACTCTGCGATAAATTTCTTTCTTCTATGCACATGCCTTGCCTCACCCTGGATAGCTCATCTTTTTAAAAGCTTAGGGGAAGAGTCACCTTTTTCAGGATGTCATCCACAAGTGTAGGTTTGGGTTTGGTGTTTTGCCTTCACTGCACTGCTCCTGTACTTAATTTACATGCTGGATCGTAATGGCCTGTTGACTGGTCTATTTATATCCCACCCATGCTGATGCTTATTCTCAATCTCTCTCTTTCGCACACACACACCAGATGTGATCTCTCTGAGGGAAGTAACTGGCACATAGTAAATACAAAATACATTTGTATTGGGTAAATGAAGGAAGGTGCTTGCATATTGAAATGAAAAGAACAGAAATTGGGCACCACTTGGAGCTATATCTCGGAAAGGCATTATGAAAACAGTGATGTTGATCAATGGACTCATTTACCTATTCTGCATAAATCTAGATGCAGAAGCTGTGCTAGGTGTTGGAGATACAACAATAATAAGACACAATCAGCATTGATTGCTAGTCCAATCAGGAACACATTTCAATTGTGACTACAAGAGTGCATTATCAAAAACACCTAAAACTAACAGAAGAACAGGACACATGGAGCCTCATACATTGTGAAATCATCCCAGACGATACTTTACAGAAAACTCTCACGCCTGTAGTTGTGCTTTGATAATATAAACTGAATCAAAATTTTAAAATGTATAACAAATGTTCTATATTCTAAAGGGTTCAGACAGAAATGATTTTGATAGAAACTGTGGAAATGCATAGTTAATTATGAGTGACATGAAACCAACCTTAGTCCAGGTCAGGGACAAGCTATAAAATACACTGCAGGCCTATAAGAGAATCAGCAATATGCCCAGTGTAATTCTGTGTAATGGAGTACTGATGGCAGCTATAGAGAGCAGTTTTTCTTTGTGTATAGACACAATAAAGGCCTAAAAAAATTTACAGGACAGGTGGCTTATGGCAAATACCACCTTCTTGTCAAAATTATATAAGACTGATGAAAAAATCATGGAGTGAACCCTGGATGAGCCAAGCTCCCCAGTGTATGCTGAACCAACCAGGGGGACTTGACCCTTCTGTTCTCACTATGACCAGGCTTTGCACAGGACTATGGCCTTCCACTACCCACGTTGTCAAACAGCTTGCAGCTAGAGTAGATAGCTTAATTACTGACATCCACAAATGCCATGGCCAAAAATTCTCCTGGGGATTTCTGAAACTACTCAGCTACAGATGGAAGAAAGGAATCTGCTGCAGGATAAAGAACTGCTTGGGTTAAAAAGCATCAAGGCAATTGTGCATGCTGTGCAAACCATAACAGCATACTGCTTCTGTCTGTGGCTGCTAAGATGATAATTAATAGGAAGCCAGAAGGTGATTGCAATCTCTGAGAATTGATTATTGAAGGAATAAAAATTCAGGTCAGTGCATTGGTTCAGAGCCCAGACTTCAGAATTATAAAAATCTAGGTTCCAATCATAGCACTTTGTGTTTTTTATTGACAGATCGTGAAATGTTAAAACAATTATCTCTTCTATTCTTTTTGAAAATATTGTCCTTTAATAGCATTGCCTATCCTATCAGAATTGATCAACATTGTTTCTTGCATGTAACAGTCAAAATATCTTTAAACTTAAGATCTCTTTCTGGCCCTATTTCTCATCCATTTGTAATATTATAACATATTTTATGCTGATTTCATCCATGTAGGATAAAATAATAAAAATGCCTTTATTTCTTTCTTTTTCCTCTTTTCA
Source organism: Daubentonia madagascariensis (assembly GCA_023783475.1). Classification (NCBI taxonomy): domain Eukaryota; kingdom Metazoa; phylum Chordata; class Mammalia; order Primates; family Daubentoniidae; genus Daubentonia; species Daubentonia madagascariensis. The sequence goes on from JAKFHU010001436.1 coordinate 12,110,031, forward strand.
TTTATTCTGTTCTTATAGTGATTCCTACAAATACAAACAAAATACCTAGAAGAAATCTTGTGGACAAAGAAACTAAAAAAGCAATTGAATTCAGACCTCTCACATTCAGGAAATGATTATCAGAGTCATTTCAAAAGTCCATGTCTTTCAGTGTTTTTCAAAATACCTTATGACAAAAATCAATCACCATGTATCAACCAAGCATGAGAAGTTATTGATTTTGTATTTAACTTACTGCTGGAAACTAACCTCTAACCCAATTTTAGTGCTAGTGCTGGTGGGAGGGCATCTCTCACCATGCCCCAATGTCAGTTTTCCTCCCATCCCAGATATTCTTTCTGATGCTTAATTGTGTCCATTTCAGATTATTAGTGAACAACATTTATTATGTCTTGAGATCATATAAAACATTCTTTGTAGTAATATTTTTGAACCAATTGTGTGAGAGTAAGAAAAATTTATGTAATGGGAGAACATAGGATATGGATTATAATAACTATTAGAAATAGCATTAACAATAAAACATGATTTTCAGTGCTTGCTATATTCTAGGCACTATGCTCATTTTATCAGTTAGTCAATTTTAATTCTTATTCTGATATTTATTAATTTTGCATATTCGAATAATTTATTTGAGCTCTCTGAGTCTCATCACCTTCTGTAAAAAGGGCACAATACTGCCTCTCCATATGGGGTTGTTGTACAAATTAAATGAGATAAAAATGCAGAAGTACAGTTCCTGGTATGGAATAGATAAATGTTAAGCAATCATTTTAAACACAGCATCAGGAACTGACCCTCTATAAATCTGGAAAAAGAAAAAAATAATAATGTGCTGTTTATGGTTGTTTATTTTACAACTATGTGTCTTCATACAATCCAATGAAGGAAAATGCCAAAACCAGGAGCAAGGGAGAGAAAAGGAGGGGAACCACAGTTAGATTTTAGGTACAGACCTTCAGTTGACAGGATCTTGTACATTTGTATATGTAAATGCTTCAAGAAATGCCAAGATCACAAGCATTCAATAAATATTTGTTAGTTAATCAGTAAAATGAGTGAATGAATAAATGTATAGATAAGTAAAAGGAAAGAAGACCAAAGGAGAACTATTGCTACAAATTAGTAATGCATTCTAGGACTGGTAAAGCATTGGGAGATGATTCTAGTGTAAAAAGCAAGGTTTTCCCTGCGAGAGTTTGCTTTCGTTCACTAAAGATGAGCAACCCAGTGTCCATCTCCAGGACCCACATGTTTTTACTTAAAGGTGAGTGCATGTTTAGCAGTTCCTACAGAGAAACTTCTTCCTGTCCCAGCTGGATGAGTATCCTGAGGAGTTGTCCTTGTAGATTGAAAAGGCCTGTCTCCATATGGTCCACATCACCTGGTACATTCATATCCAGTTTGCAGCAAAATATTTAGTCATCTATGCTAGCGGCCAGCATCAGCCAAGGCAGTGGCAGTTTCAGGATGGTCAGGGAACTGCCTTCCAGTGCAGCGACCTGCGTTAGGCAGCAGTGGGAGCCATGATAGGCAGAGCATGATGGGTCAAGGGTGTTTGTGGACTTCACTAAGACGGTTGCATCTGTCAAATGCATCAGTGTGCAGGATGGGGAATCCTATGAAAGACTGGCTGTCAAGGCAAGTTTCCACCCCTCATTCTCTCACTATATAAGGGAACCATGAAAAGAGATATAGCTGAGAGAGATACCAAATCCATTTACTATGACTAGGAGTATAGACCAGGGTGACACTTCTCTTCCACTCATATGACATGCCTTCCAGAAGCACTCCACACTGCCTTCAAGTACAGTATTCCAGCAAGGGGAATAACTATACGATTTTAATTATAGAAAAAAAGACAAATGTCCTATGCCATGGATTGTACATAAAATAATCATGCTACAAATGTGGTTATGTTTAGAGGGAGGTAATTTGGTATTTTGACTTGCAGTGCTATGAAAAACATTTCTTTTTAAAAGATAGAAGATGACAGTTTTCAGTGTATTTTATAATTTAGAGATTTTAATTACAAGTATACATCTCTAGTCTAAGTCTCTTGCTCAATTTCTAACTTCCTTAAAAATTATTCAAAATCAATGTACACGTTGGGTTCCACTTCCCCTCCTCCTTCCCCCTGACATGTATACATTCATAAAAAATGAATCTAATTTCCACTCTAACTCAAATTATCTCTGATTTATAGGATGAACAGGTCAGGGAACTCACACTGGAACTTCAACATGTGCAAAATTACATCTGAGTTTAAAGACAATTCTTCCTCTCTCTGAATTCAACTTCTGGCTCTTATGCTGACACCTGTATTTGAGCTCTATGTGACTTTCATGTCCTAACTATGCCTGGCTCTCCCCCAAGACTGACTGTACTCCTTAGTGATGACCAGATTTTTTAGACATCCTTGGATGCTTTCCTTTCTGCTGGAAGATGTTTGTCTCTTCAGTCCTCACCCCAGCCTCTCTGGAATGCAGCAGTGTCTCTCGAGGAAAGTTGACCTCCTTGGCATCTCTTTTCCCCTTACTTGTTCCCTGTAGGTCCTGCACATTCCAGACATCTCATAAGTTAGCACACTACAAGGAAATGGCTCTATTACAGATTTTTTAGCAAAATCAGGATCAGAAATCTCAGATAAGAGGATATTAAATGTATCAGGTGGTGAGCTGTAAAGAAATCATTTTTCCAATTTGTTGGAAGGTGGTACCAGAGATGTTCATCAGACATACCTATGCCCTAGTTGAACTTTCTCCATATGGTGCAATCTTCTCACATGCCAAGGATGAAAATATGGTTTTTCTGACACTGACATTGATCTAAAAGAAAACCCGTCATTTCTCAAACATACCATTAAAAGGAAACACATAGATTGTATAAGTTGTTTATGAATATACCAAAGTTGAAAATAAAATAAATATCACACAGTAGGAATTGCCTTTGTCAGGCCTTGCAAGACCCTACCTTGTAAAGAGAGTGTCATCCACATGCTGTGTATCCTCCATAGGTTCTCTGGAGACCATGAATTTGAACTGAGATGTGCTGCCACTTTCTCTCCTGCTTGGCCACCTTGCTTCTGACTAGACTTTGCAATGGTGTCTAATTAAGGGTATGGCTTCCTATCTTAAATCTTTAGCCCACCTAAAATGTTGCAGATACTCAGAAGATGCCAAATAAATACAAACTACTGAAGATGGCCTTCAAGACTCTCCATTCCAACCTGCATCTTTAGCCTTGCCACTCATAACTCCCTTGGGTGTATTTTATGTTTCAGCTGAGCTGCACTGTGAGTTGGCACCGATTATCATCCCTACCTTTCCACATCTGTGCCTTTGCTCTGCTTCTCTCCTGGTAGACTCTCCTTATGTCCACCTCTAAATTTCCAACTCATCGCAAATTTTATCTCAAAGCTGCCTTCTGTGTGCTGATGCGCCTTTCTGCTGAACCCCTCATGGCACTATATTAATACAGATTTTTTTTTGCACTTTTTTCAATGTACCTTTTGCTGTTGTATTACCATCATCAGCCTCTTCCTAATTTCTACCACTGGATTTGACTTCAGCATTGTATCCTTTGGAACCCAAAAATGTTTGATGATTTAAATCATACATTTTCAAAAGGGGAGAAATCCTTTTAAAATCATAAGCAGAAGCTTCAAAGTGAAGTCAATAGCAGTGGCTCACAAACTTTAGTGGGCAAAGCCAAAAAGAATTTTATTTATGAAGTCTGTGATAGGTTCAGGAAATTGCATTTTTAACAAGTAACTCAAATGATTCTGATGCAGGTGGTCCTAGCATCATACTTTGAAAAATATTGCCAAAGAGAACAATTACTAAAGGGAGCAAGGGCAGGTGGTGGCCAATGTGTAAAACAAACAATTATCTGTCATTTAAAACTTAACTAGCTCTGGCTTCACAGTATAGAAAGCTTGTCCAAGTACAGAAAATGGTTAGTTGTTGACAATAAAAACCTCATGCTTGAAAAAGTGCAGTGGAAGGGAGTTATGCTGGACAACAGTTCTGTACAACTTGAGAAGTAAACATGTAGAACTCTTTTTTAAAAAATGAAATCAGCTTTTTGAACTGATTCTGTTGGCTTTTGAAATAGGAGGCAGAAATTTCACACACATACAATGTAAGAAACTTTTCTTAGAAGCAGTCAATGCAAACACAAAATTGTGCAATATAAGCCTATAGCTTAAGATAGCTAAGGTACCATAAGTTAGAGGAAGAGTTAAATATACAGGAAATAATCAAATTTATAAATCTTAACTGCTTGCAAAGGAGGTATCTAATTGCACATAGAAATTTTCTTTTTAATTCTGCTCTGATTTTGTGCCATATAAAATATATAACATTTATTTGAAAAATAAAATTTATAATTATAATATAAAATATGTTATAAGCATATCCAAAGTTTCCTCAGGCCTAAAAACCTATGAGAAGAAATAGAATCACATGAATATCAGTGGTTCTGATTTTGCTCCTACTTGTCCTGCTTGCAAAAGACTCCAGTGCCACTGCAAAGCCCTCTCTACTACTGGGAGAATTCAAGGAGTGTCATACATGTGCAGAAATAGATCCTCCTTTATTATGCACAGATGCTGAGTTGCTTGGCATCCTCTGGGTATCACTATGTTCGCCAAGTTCCTATCATCTTTTGTCAGTCACCACTGAGTACCCCCTTGTCCATCAGATGCTGTAATCTCCTTCCACAGCCCAGTCATTGGCACACCTCCATGGCGTTCTTTGCAAACCGGGAAAGGCTGATTCTCTCCTTTGGTTTATACTACATTAGAGTGAACTCTGCACACTCTAATTTAAGACCAACACTTTAAAGAGTTTTCAGCTCTTTTTGCTTACAAATTTTCATGGCACTTAGATATGAACCTAAAGGTAGCTAGGCCAAGAAATTAGCATGAAGTACACACATAACCACTGCCCTCCCTAATACATACACACCCAGTATGTAAGCTGCTCCAAAAGCTTCTCATTCCTCATGTGAATGAGCTTCTCTTGGTCTTCCAACACTATCTGTGTCTAATTTTGTTTATAATCCAACACAGACCACTGTTGTTTAAGTAATAGTTATGTTTTGTTGTTTAAATTAAGAACTCTATTTTATAGTGAAAACATGCTCAAGTGGGGGGAAAATGTGTTATATTGTATAAAATGTAGGTACCATACATGTGAGAAGACAGCTTTCTTTTAATTGTAAAAGCTTAATCCAGAGACTACCAACCACCTGATGTATACCTACATAAATTATGTAAACAGTGGCAGAAATAAAAAAATTTCTATAAGATTTGATTTAATTGCACACTGGCAAATATTTTTGTTTGGTCTGCATGATGTTTATGATTTTAAAAAATTATAATTGATAATAATTAAACAATAAATACGATAGCTGTTATTCACTCAGTGCTTATCACATAGGGCCTTACATGAATATGACTCATTTAGTCCTCAGAAAATACTATGAGGTAGGCGATACTGCAGCAGTGCATGTCTCCATGATAACAGTCACGTCATAGTTGTTCATAGCCTTTGAAACAGCACTGACTTTTTAAAAACTTTTTTATTTTTAGAGACAGGGTCTTGCTCTATTGCCCAGGCTGGAGTGCAGTGGTACAATCATATAGCTCACTGCAACCTTGAAGTCCCAGGCTCACACAATCCTCCCGCCTCAGCCTTCCAAGTAACTAGGATTATAGGTGCGTGCCACCACACCTGGCTAATTTTTAAAAATTTTTTGTGGACACAGGGTCTCACTATGTCGCCCAGGCTGGTCTCAAACTCCAGTTCTCACGCGATCCTCCTGCCTTAGCCTCCCAAAGTGCTGGGATTACAGGTGTGAGCCACTGTCCCCAGCTGAGACAGCACTGTTTTTAAACTCCTTTTCAGTTGAGAATAATGAGGCACAGAACAGGTGAGTAACATGCCAGAGTCACAGCCTAGTGAATGTCAGAGCCAGGAGCCAAATGCAAGGTCTGGAGCTCCAAAGCCTGCCCTGTGTTATACTGCCTCTGAAAGCAGAACATTTCACTTCACATCTCATATTTCTGGCTCCTGTGGAAAAATCAGATGATCTGGCAATACAAGCCCACCATTTTTGTGGGATCCCAAAGGGTTGGAGGGGATGATGGCTGTCCACCTGCACCAGCACCCATGCATAGTCATTTCAGCACAGCCCATCTCTCTCTGTCATCTCCCTGACAGGGAGCCTTTCAGCATTATACTGGCTCGATTATCTTTCCTACAGTAAAGCTGAAGGGAAAGTGAAAGATTTCCCTGTATGCATGTCTCTAACACAAAAGTCAGTTAGTTCCAGAGGGCCTCCCATCCAACAGGCCTTCTTCATGCACTGTGTCACTGCTTGGCCCTGTAGTCATGTGAGTTTGTGAGCGTAGATACAGGCTTCCAAACTAAGACCTATAAAATAACAGCAAATCTCAGAATAACATCTGTTGCTACATAATTTAGACTTCTACTCCAAGGTAGTAGAATATACAGAGTTTGATCGCAGGCTTTGGATTAGACAGATATAATTTAAATACGAGTTTTATCACCTGGTAGCTGTGTAGCTCCGGATAATTAAATTTTAAACTCTGAGCCTCAGTTTCTATTAATGTTCAGTGCTTTTAATAAAATAAATAATATACCCAACACATTAATAGTGAGTGAATAAACAACTAGGTGAATTAAAGTACAAATGAGACTTTGTAAAGTGCTAAGTGAGAAATGCCATTTTTATTATGTTTCTCCATTAACTCAGTCTCATGTATGAATTTTTGATACTTTAATTGGAAAAAGAAAAGTGCTGATATTAATCACTCAAGGTTATCAATATGCTGATGATTTTGCCCTTGGAACTTCTAATCAGGACTCTATGAAACAATCTTTGGTGATTTATTAAAGCTGCACTTTTCTTTGATTTATCAGTTATAAAGGCAAAGATCATTCTGCAAAACTAGCAGAGATACCTGGCAATTGATATTCAGATCCTGATCAATGGCTCTATTCTTCTGAAGACTGAGCTGACTTTCACTACTTAATACTTTCCCCCTAACACTAACCTTGGGGAAGTAATTTTTTTTCTTAAAAATATACTTGTTTCTTTACTGACAGAGCATTTGCAGAAGGTGGATGGCACCAAAAATGAAAATATGGTTATTTTCCTATAATATTCACCTCTTTGCATTATAAAGTCTGGATATTTTACTGTTGCTGTTGCAATATTAGGTCCCTGGAGCCTAATATCATTGAGGGCCTTGCCAAGCGTTTTATGGAAAGCAGACATTCAATAAATACTTGCTCAAATAGTAAATGAATGGATGAATAAATAATTGAATGCATGACAGGAAGTTCACTATGTACACCCTCGTTTGCATGAAATCACATATACAATTGGCCTCAGCATCAAGAAAAGAAGAAAAATAAAATAGATTAAGTCATGGTCTCAGCCAAGCACCCCTCACTTCACTAGATTAGGGTCCCTCCGAGTTTCTAAAGGTAAGCAATGCTTTTCTAAAAGTAAGCAATGAGATGCAAAGCTGGCTTTGACTATTTCTTTGAGCATATAATGATTTCCTAAAGGGGACTTAAAGGGCTTCATGACTGTCCCCATTAAATATACAAAGATTTCCTAAAGTTGAATTCAAAGGGGCATTTCTCATGGGAACTGGATGTCAAATCAAACTCCAAATGTCTCCCTTATAACACAGCACAGACCAGCTGTTTCCAGAGAATTTCTTGAATATGTCAGGATCAAAGAGTAATGTGAAGCAGGCATTAAATGAGAAGCCAAGTTCCAGTTAAATATCTGATGGAAGTTTTGATTATTTCATAAATGAAGAACCATCCAGAGATCCATAAATACACAACTCAGAATATAGATTATACTTAGCAAAAATAGTTTCAACAAATGCTTACATTTTCATTTAATTCCTCAAAACCCGGCATCTGTGAGGTTTTTCAGTAAATGTTGCTGTTATTGACCATGAAAATATAAAAATATTTTCTGTGATCTTATTGAAAGCTTCATAAATAAGTAACTTGGGGAGAAAAAACACATTTCCAAATATGGCTTATGATTTGATGGTGGAAAACATATTTTAAATATTTAAATACATATTAAATTAATTTTAAGATGTACTGAAATGTGAATAATTGGAGAAAGAAAAATCTATTATCTCGAGATAATATCATAGATATTCTTCATTGTTTTCTGAGAAACGTCATAGAATGGGTGATAGCTTAAAACAGAGAAAAGCAATAATTTCCAATAATACATGATGGAACCGAGCCATGTTTATTTAATTCCTCTCCTTAAGTAAAATAAATGATTAGGAAAAAGATGAGATGAAAATTCTGTCTACAATGAGAATAAAAAATAGATACAAATCTCAAACTATAGTCTGTCAAAAATGCCCACCAAATATTGTGCCACCTGGTTTAAATCAAGACACTCTGACGCTCCACTCACCTCACTCCTGCTTACACCACTCATGAGCAAATCACAGGTCTGAATAGAACCAGAACACATTCCAAGTTAAAAATTAAACTAACAGTGTCCACAATGGGACCTACTAATATGTACTTACTAAAGAGGAAGAAGAAAGAAACATAAGAAATCAAGGAGATGAGGAACACATCAAGAAGAATGAAGAGTTACTTTAAAAAACAGGAGTGCAAAAATTTAAGTAATAATTACAGAAACATGGTCAATTTGGGTAAGGAAGGGATCAAAAAAGAAAAATACAAGATTTAAAAAAGATGATAAGGTAATAAAGAAAAAAGAACATGTCATTATATCTCACCATTCTGAGGGTCAGGAATTCAGACAGGGTCTGCCAGGTCTTGCCTCTGATCTGTAATTGGACCTCTAATGTGAGTAGTAAAATGTTTGGTAGCGAGCACAACTGGTGCTGGTTGGACACCATGCTTTCTAGACACGGCCAGCTTAGACTTCCTCATAGCGTGGTATTCTCAAGGGAGTCGAACTAGACTACAGTCTTCTTAAAGACTAGATCAGAAGTGTCAAGTGCCACTTCTGCCATACTCTATAGGTCAAAGTAGTCATGGTCCAGCCTAGACTCAAGAAGAGAGGAAATAGAATTTATCTCTCAATGGGTAGAATATTTAAAAAAATGTGGATATCTTTAATCTGAAACAAGCCATAATATCTTCTTTGCCAGTAGTAGAGAAAGTGCTCTAACTTCAAATTTCTATTGTGGAGTCTGCCTTTTCAGACATTTTTTGGCATCAAGTGTTTCCCCAGATTGGTTTCCCCACGAATCTGACTATGAGATGATTTGGGTGCATGAATTTCATTGTGATGTACTTTTGGGATCAACATCTATTGGGGAATAAAGGAAGCAGTATCAGGTAGAGTGAGAAGTTAGGCTGTTATGCAATCACAACAAATGAATGAGCTGATTTCATGGTGATTTGGGAATTGGAAGTCCCTGCAAAGTTGTCCCAAACTATCACAAGAAACTGACTGGGTTTTTATAACTACATTTCTAATTGTTGAATGTTTCCATAGGGACTGGGCATCTCTCTTCAACTGACAGCATTTTCCACCAGCTGGAGGAATGAATGCTTCATTCCTGAAGTTGGTGGGTGGGGATCAGGGCAGAATATGACAGTATTCTTTGAACACATTTGAATCAGCAAAGTACAATATAGGGTACTGCTGAAAACAAAGTCTATGAAAGATATTCTTGAAGAAAAGAATCAGATTCTAAAGTAATAAGAATAATGACATAAGATGCTTAGAAAGAACAGACAAAGAAAGAAGACAAAAAATGTCCAGCATATGCATTACTGATCATTCTTGAACAAAACAGAATGATGAAATAAAAAATAAATTCCCATGTAACCGTGCAGAATAGTCCATCACCTACTTAGACCAAATGACATCCTCTTAGCAGATTGTATTTGTTTTCTACTGCTGCCATAAAAATTACCACAGTTTAGCAGTTTAAAACAACATAAATGTATTACATCACAGATCTGTAAGTCAGAAATCTGGGTGGGCTTGACTGCTTTCTCTGCCCTGGGTCTCACAAGGCCCAAGGTGTCAATCAGTGTGGGTGCTTGTCAGGACTCACTGGGGGAATATGCTCCCAAGCTCAGTTAGGTTGGTGGAATTCAGTTCTTTGCAGCTGTAGGACTGAGTCTCTGTTTCCGGCTGGTTGTCAACCAGGGGTCTCTCTCAGCTCCTTAATGTCACCTGCATTCCTCAACACCTTGCCCCCTCCACCTCCAAACCAGCAAGACTGTGTTTTCTTTCACATGCTTCTGGTCTCTCTGATTTCTCCCTCTGCCATATCTCATCTGCTTCCAGCTGGAAAAAATTCTCTGTTTTAAGGGCTCCTATGATTAGATTCAGACTACCAGATAATCCAGGATAATCTCCCTATTTTAGGGTTCTTAACTGCCATGGTTTGAATGATGGTGTCCCCTCCAAAATTCATGTTGAAACTTAATCTCCATTGTGGCAGTATTAAGAGTTGGGGCCTTTCAAGGAAGTGATGATGTCATGAGGGCTCTGCTCTCATGAATGGATTAGTGCCTTATAAAAGGAGTGGAGGGAACCAGTTTAGGCCCTTTTTGCCCTTCTGTCCCACCTGCCTTGTGAGGACACAGTGCTCAGGGCAACATCTTGGAAGCAGAGCCTACCCCTCACCAGACACTAAACCTGCTGGTACCTTGATCTTGAACTTCTCAGCCTCCAGAGCTATGAGAAATAAATGTATATTATTTATGTATTACCCAGTCTGTGGTATTTTGTAACAGTAGCACAAATGGACTAAGATAGTAAACTTAATTATATCTGAAAATCCCATTTGCTGTATAACATAACATATCCACAGATACCAGGCATAAAGTTGTGCACATCTTTGGTGGGGGGCATACTGCCTTCTGTCCTACTCTGACTACTCTGCTTAAAACAGCAACAGCCTACATCCAGCCACAACTGAGTCCTTTATTAATTTTTCTCAAAAGCACTGATCATAATTTATATTACATAATTTACTCATTTATTTATCATTTATGAACCCCCCTAATATATAACTTCAAGAAGGCAAAGATTTTATATTGTTTCATTCACTGCTATATTCCTAGTACCCAAAAAGGGTGCCTACCAAATATTAGGTATTCAAGTATTTATTGGATGAATGCATTAAAAACTCTTTGTCTAAGAATATAGAGAAAAAGTAAATATTCTATATCAATTTATTTCAAATCTAGTATAATGCCTTAAAATTTGACAAAAATAACTCAAACAAAAAATATTAAAAAATGACTGAAAGTATGCACACTGCACTATGGCCTACAATTACTCCTGGAGGGAAAAGTAGAATTAGTAGAGAGTATAAAGAAGTGATTTAATAATTCATTCTAAATAATTATTTATTGTTTAAATGTACAACAAATATACATTTAGTTATTACTCAGGTAATTAAAATGTATAAAAATAATAATTTATTTCCTGAAAAACAAACAAGAAAACTTCTGACCATAGTCAAATTGGTGAAAATCAAAATTCTCTCAAGAATCAGTGGAACATTGACAACATGGTTTTAATGTTAATCTGAAAAAAAAATAGATTGAACAAATCACCAAGAAATTTCTTCATCACAAGAGTAGGAAGAATTTGTCCTACAAGATATTATATTAGATGATATAGGTTTTTATAAATAATTGGTATTGGCAAATGGATAGATAGATTAACAGAACAGAATATAAACTCCAGAAATAGCCTGGAACATACATAGGATGTTAATATATGATATAGAATTCAATTCTATCCAGTAAAGATTTTTCAGAAGTAACATTTGGATACCTCTAATAGTTTGAATAACAAATGAATAATTCTGCATCTGTATCTTACTCTTCATACCCGAATAAATTCTAGATAGAGAGTAAATTTTAATTAAAAACTACTGTAATATTGCTAGAAAAAACATAGACAAGTATTTTTTATGCTTTTGAGTTAAAGCCTTTCTATGAAAGACATAAATCGCAGAAGGCAAAACAGAAGCAACTGATAAATTTAATTATGTAGAAATTTTAAATTTATGCACAGCAAAACTTCAGCCCAATATAGGCAAAATATGAAGAGCAAATATGATTAAAATATATATCTCCTTTGCATATATTTTATACATAAATCATATGCTTATATAACAAAAGGCTAATTTTTCTTAATATAAAAATCTTTTTTGAAATAACCAAAACTCAGATACAAAACATGATCAAAGGAAATAAATAACATTGCCTCAGAAATGAATTGAAAAGTATCCATTGACATATAATTAAAGAAATGCAAATATGAACACTTTGGTAGCACTGTTGACCAATGAGATTAGTAAATGTTAAGAAATATTAATATACAAAACTCTCATGCACTGTAAGAGAGACTGTAATTTGTACAATTATTTTGGAAGACATTTTGATTATCCATCTATTTATCTATCGTCTATTTATCTGTATGCACATGGAGCATAGAGATCTCAGCAGTAGCACAAAATACATGTGAGAATATAGACATCTTAGTAAGAATGTATTTTGATGCCCATCAGCTCCATTTTTGAGTATGTATCATATACTCATACAATTGAGAGTATAAATCAAAGATTTCACTGCAGTTTTTTAATTATATAAACTGCAAAATAAGTAAATTTTAACTAATAACATTGTCAAATGAATTATTGGTCTTTTGTATGATAACGTGCTACACAGATCTTACGAAGAATGTAGTAGCAAAAAATATATAAGCAGTTTGCTATTTTTTTTCCGCTGAAAAATTCCTCTTTGTATTTAACAAATATCTTGGGGAAAATACTTTGATACTACGCAATTATCTTGTTTCTCCTCAAAGAGGGAAATGTATTTACTAGAGTGTAGCATTTTTGTACCATTCTTATTGTCTTTAGCCTTACAGTGTGCAGTCAAAATACTGTTTTCCCTGCCCCTTTCAGTGTCATAACGCGAGTGAACTGTAATCTGATTAGACTAATTTGTTTTAGTTGATATTCCATTTAGGGTTCAAAAAATGTCGTGTATCTGCAGTTTATCTAGCTTTCTTCTTTGCATATTTAGGTGTGGCACTTTTACCAGCTGTCTACATACCCAAGTGAAAACTAGAAGTTCTAATCTGCATTACTTTTCAAGTGAAGTTTTCTTTTAAATATGAAGAAAACACAAGTCATACTCAAAAAAATCCCTAACTCATAAATGTGCATAAATAAAAACAAGTCTAATGCAATTATTAAGCTTAAATTTCAGGAAAGAGACAAAATTCTAAGTATATTACATGGATGCCCTTGGGTCACTTGGCCTGCAAGCTTCCACAATTTGATTTAAGAGATCCTCAGCCACATTTCAAATGCCACTCTCTGATGTCTTTGTTGCCCTTTGGGCTCTCAATGATTCCCTCCACATAGTTGTGCCTCCATCAGCCTTGGTAATTACCCAAGCTTATTTGAGTTAAGATAAAGAAAATGGTAATTGAATGAATACAATTCTACTTTGGCCTTCAGTGAACTTCGTTTTCTTTGTAGGTGTCCATTCAATTTCTTAACTAATGTGGAGCTTTAGGCAAGAATTTCTAAGATATTTGGAGAATCAAAGCACGTGATTCTAAATCAGGCTGCACTGAGTTCATTTTAACTGTAATTTACTGATGTGTTTAGATTTTTAAAATGTACAGCAGCATATATAAAAGAACAGATTTTCTTTGTATTTAGGTTTAACTGTCACTCATAAAACACACATAGTACTGTGCTATCAATAGAATGATTTGAAACACCTGACAACTGTTGAACAAACACAGTAATTCATTAAAACCTTGGGGAAGTTTTCTCTTCAGCAGTATGAATAGCTTTGCTTTTACTCCTAGACAGAATGCTAATGCAGAGAGCCTGTGATCAAAGTGCACTGGAAATGCGCTTTTAGGACAGGGAGTCACCCCACACTAGTGCTTCTGTTTGATTCTTTTGTTAAGTAAGAATGCCACTTGCAGCAAAAGTGTACACACAGAGGGGGAGACTGACAATTCTGAACAGGGAAATCAGGCAAGGGTGAGAAGTTTTCTGATATCTCGATAAATCTAAAAGGTTTTTCTTTGTAGCCCAGATTTTGCTATCTCCTTCCTCTGTTGTGAGCAGATCCACTGGCTGGGAAAGCTACAGCCTCTCTTTCTAGCTGGCAGGAATGTTCCTGGATGTTGACAACCAGTCCACACAATATGGCGTGTACCCTTATTACTGAAGACAGGCTGAAAATGTATTGCACGCTCTGGTGTTCATTGTTGCAGCTGTTGCTAATGAGGTTTTTTGGTTTTTGGTTTTTTTTGATAACCAAGTGAGACTTCTGTCCTCTGACAAGTCACATATGTGGTTGTTTTTTCAGGTGTGGATCTAGATAATTCTATCAGACTTGTCTGTAACAAGCTCAATTGTAAATGGCTCTATTTCATGTATGTGCACTGATTCTAGACTTTACACTTTGACGTTATGTCTAAATGTTTTTTAGGGGCATTTAACTCTCAGTCTTGCTTAAGATGAAAAAAGTATATTTAAATTAAAAATTAGTCTACTTTTTAAATCTTTCTTTCTGATTTTTTATTTCATTTGTAACATGGAACTTTTACACAGAAATATATTTAACAGTAAAAATCATGTATTCAAAGAATAGTTAATAAAATGAGAGATATTTATAATACAATAGTAGATAGAGTAGGTTAAAAAACAAAAAAATGTGGTGTGATTTTAGTGCAATAAAACCATATATACCTCCATTTGTATTTCAAGATGTTAATAATTGAAACCAAGTAGAGAGTCCAGAAATAAACCCCATGTATAGTCACGTAATTGACACCAAGGATCCAAGGTAATTCAATGGAGCAAGGAAAATTTTTTTCTGAAAATACTTCTGGATCAATTAGACATCCACATGTCAAAAATTAAACAATAAAATTAAAGAACCCCTGAACTTACACCTTATAAAAATTAATTCAAAATCAATTATAGACCTAAATGTAAAGACTAAAACTATGAAACTTATGGTAGAAAACATAGGAGAAAAATCATTCTGACCTTGGGTGGGCCAAAGGTTTCTTAAATAGGGTGCAAAGAGCCCAAACTGTAAAAGATTGACAAATCGGACTTCATCAAAATTAAAACCTTTGCTCTTGTAAAAATATTGTTTAGAAAATGAAAAGACAAGTCACAGACTAAGACAAAATTTTGCAAAAACAGAATATATAAAGAACTCTCAAAAAGCAATATAAAGAAAACAGCCCAATAAAAGATGGACATACGTTTTTAACAGACCACTAAAAAGATGCACATGGATGGCAAAGGAGTACAGGAAAACATGCTGTCAACACCATTAGTCATTATGGAAATGAAAATTAAAATCACAATAAGATACCACTACATATTTATTAGAATAGCCCGAATTAAAGGAAACAAAATAACTGACTATACAAAGTGCTGGCAAGGATGCAGAGCAACGGGAACTGTTACATATTGTTGATGGGAATGCCAAATGTTAGACACTTTGGAAAGAAGTCTGGCACTGCCTTATAAAGTTAAACGTGTGACTCAGCAGCAGTCCCACCCTAGGCATTAACCCAAGAGAAACAGAGACGTATCTCCAGACAAAAACTTATATTTGCATGTTCTGTAAAAGCTTTATTTATAATTGCCAAAAATCAGAAACAAAGCAATGTCCATCAACCAGTAAACATATGAACACATTGTGGTACATCCATACAATGGAATTTTACTCATCAATAAAAGGGTGATTGATTCTCACAGCAGCGTGGATTCCTATCAAAACCATTATGCTATGAAATGATGCAAGAAAACTTCTTGACATTATTAACATATTCTATATCTGAGCAAAGTACTGGTTCCATGATTTATAAAGTTGTCAAAATTCATAGAAGAGTACATCTTAAAAGGGTAAATTTTACTGTGCAAAAATTATACTTCAATAAATTGAGGAAAATGTCAATATTATGTATTTCTGGGTGATAGAATTTTCTCCTACTTGCTGTTTTATAATTTTCAAAATAAATTTTTAAAAATATTTTAGCATTTCAGTACTGGAAAGGTGCCTTCATCTCAGTATTTTAAAACACGTCGACTGAGGATAGAATCTGAAGCATCCTTCCTCATGCTGGCTGCTAGTCCAATACACCTTCCACAGATGGAGAGAGTGAGTGAAAAAAATTTTTTTCAAAGAATTCAGGACTTGTATTTAGAAACAACTGAATAGAGATTCTAGAATGCAGAAAAGAAGGATTCTCCAAAGCTTGCTTATTATTCAGTGTGTATATGAGCCTTGAGAAATCTCTTCTTCAGCACCTCTTCCACTAAGTTAAATTAATTGCATTCTCTTGTGATATTTATCTTATTTTTTAATTTTTATTTTTAGCTGTTGTGGGTATATAATTGTTGTATATATTTATAGGACACATATAGTGTTTTGATACAGGCATATGATGTGTATTAATCAAATCAGGGTAACTGGGATATCCATGACCCCAAGCATTTATCATTTCTTTGTGTTAGGAACATTTCAATTACAGTTGTAGTTGTTTTGAAGTATACTCTAACATTGTTGATCATAGTTATTGTGTTGTACTATCAAATATTGTTCATTCTATCTAACTATCTAACTGTATTTTTGTACCCATTAACCATCTCCTCCTTATATCCCCCTCCCCGCTACCTATCTCAGCCACTAATAATCATCATTCTACTCTCTGACTCCATGAGATCAATTGTTTTAATATTTAGCTCCCATATATGAGTGAAAACATGATTACATGTGAAATTTGTCTTTCTGTAATTGGCTTATTTCACTTAACATAATGTTCTCTAGTTCAGCCATGTTTTTACAAATGACAGGATTTCATTTTTTAATGGCTGAATAATATTCCATTGTGTACATGTACCACAATTTCTTCATTCATCTGTTGATGGACACTTAGGTTGATTCTAAATCTCGGCTATTGTGAATACTGCTGCAATAAACACGGTAGTGTAGATATCTTTTCAACATACCGACTTCCTTTCTTTTGAATATATACCCAGCACTGGGATTTCTGGGTCATAGAGTAGTTCTATTTTCAGTTTTTTGAGAAACCGCCATACTGTTCTCCATAGTGGTTGCAGTAATTTACATTTCCACCAACAGTTTATGAGGGTTCCCCTTTCTCCACATCCTCACCAGTATTCATTATTGCCTTTTTGATAAAAGTCATTTTAACTGGAGTGAGATGATATCTCATTGTAGTTTTGATTTGCATTTCTCTGATGACTAATGATGTTGAGCATTTTTTCATACACCTCTTGGCCATTTGTATGGTTTCTTTTGAGAAATATCCATTTAGATCTTTTGCCCATTTTTAATCTGATTATTTGATTTTTTCCTATTGGTTTTTGGAGCTCCTTATGTACTCTACTTATTAATCCCTTGTCAGATGCATAGTTTGCAAATATTTTCTCTCATTCTGTGAGTTGTCTTTTCACTTTGTTGATTGTTTCCTTTGCTGTGCAGAAGAGTTCAGCTTGATGTGACTGACCCCATTTGT
Organism: Daubentonia madagascariensis; assembly: GCA_023783475.1. Classification (NCBI taxonomy): domain Eukaryota; kingdom Metazoa; phylum Chordata; class Mammalia; order Primates; family Daubentoniidae; genus Daubentonia; species Daubentonia madagascariensis. Next base: position 12,127,659 of record JAKFHU010001436.1, read on the forward strand.
CCAATTTTTCTTTGGTTTTCTGTGATTTGTGGGTATTACTCAAGAAATCCTTGTTCCAGTGTTCTAAAGCATTTCCTCAATGTTTTCTTTAGTAGTTTCATAGCTTCAGATCTCAAAGTCTTTGTCCATTTTTATTTGATTTTTGTATGTGACAAGATATAAGGATCTAGTTTCATTCTTCTGCATATGGATACCCAGTTTCCCCAGCACCATTTATTGAAGAGACTATCCTTTCTCCAAGTATGTTCTTGGCAACTTCATGGAAGATAAGTTCACTATAGATATGTGGATTTATTTCTGGGTTCTCTATTCTGTTCCATTGGTCTATGTATCTATTTTTATGCCAGTAACATGCTGTTTTGGTTACTACACCTCTGTAGTATAATTTGAAGTCAGGTAATGTGGTTCCACCGGTTTTGTTCTTTTTGTTTAGGATGGCTTTGGCTATTATGGGTCTTTTATGGTTCCATATAAACTTTAGGATTATTTTTTCTATTTCTGTGAAGAATGTCATTGGTATTTCAGGGGGATGTCATTGAATCTGTAGATTGCTTTGGGTAGTATGGATATTCTAACATTGTTGATTCTTCCAATCCATGAGCATGGAATATTTTTCATTTTTTTCTGTCCTTTTCAATTTATCAATGTTTTATAGTTTTCATTGTAGATATCTTTCACTTCCTTGGTTAAGTTTTTTCCTGGGGATTTTATATGCACTATTGTAAACAGGATTATGTTTTCTTAGTTTCTTTCTCAGATTGCTTCTTGTTGGCATATAGAAATGCTACTGATTAAAAAATGTTGATTTTGTATCCTTCAACTTTGCTGAATTTGTTTATCAGTTCTAATAGTTTTTTTTTCTTTTTTGTGGAGTCTTTAGGTTTCTCTAGATGTAAGTCACATTGTCTGCAAACAAGGATAATTTGATTTCTACCTTTCCAATTTGGATGCCCCTTATTTCTTTTGCTTGTCTGATTGCTTTGGCTAGAACTTCCAGTATTATCTTGAGTAACAATGGTGAATTGGACATCTATGTTTGTTCCAGATCTTAGAGGGAAGGCTTTCACTTTTTCCCCATTCAGTATGATACTAGCTGTAGGTCTGTCATATATATGTCTTTTATCATGTTGAGGTATGGTCATTTTATATCCTGTTTTTTGAGAGTTTTTATTATGAAGAGATGTTGAATTTTATCAAAAGTTTTTTCAGTATCAATTGATATGATTATATGGTTTTTGTCTTTCATTCTGTTGATATGGTGTATGATATTGATTGATTTGCATATGCTGAACCATCCTTGCATGCCTGGGATGAATTCCACTCGATAATCATGAATAATCTTTTATACGTGTTGTTGAATTTGGTTTGCTAGTATCTTATTGAGGATTTTTGCATCGATGTTCATCAGAGATATTGGCCTATAGTTTTGTTGTTGTTGTTGTGTCTTTGTCTGGTTTTGCTATCAGGGTGATACAGTCCTCATAGAATGACTTTGGGAGTATTCTGCCTCCTCAATTTTTTGGAATAGTTTAAGTAGGATTGGTATTAGATCTTCTCTGAATGCTTGGTAGAATTCAGCAGTGAAGCTGTCGGGTCCTGGACTTTTATTTGATAGGACACATTTTATTACCACTTCTATCTTGTTACTTGTTATTCATTTATTCAGGTTTTAGATTTCTTCCTGGTTCAATCATGGTAGGTTGTATGTGTCTAGGAATTTATCCATTTCTTCTAGGTTTTCCAATTTATTTGCATATAGTTGCTCATAGTAGTCTTTAATGAGCCTTTGAATGTCTGCAGTATAGGCTGTAATGTCTCCCTCTCCTTTTTTTTCTTAGTTAGTCTGGATAGAGGTTTGTCAATTTTGTTTACCTTCACAAAAAACAACTTTTCGTTTCATTGATCGTTTGTACTTTTTTTTCATGGTTTCAATTTCATTTATTTCTGCTCTGATCTTTATTATTTCTTTTCTTCTACTAATTTTAGGTTTGGTTTGCTCTTCTTTTTCTAGTTCTTTAAGATGTATCATTAGGTTGTGTATTTGAAGCTTTACTACTTTTTGTCTGTAGACACTTCTTGATATAAACTTCCCTCTTAGTACTGCTTTCACTGTATCCCATAGGTTTTTGATATGTTGTGTTTTCACTTTCATTTATTTTGAGGAATTTTAAAATTTCTTTCTTAATCTCTCCATGGACCTACTGGTAATTCATGGGCATATTGCTTAATTTCAATGTGTTTATATAGTTTGCAATGTTGCTATTTTTATTGATGTCCAGTTTTATTTCATTTTGGTCAAAGAAAATACTTGATATGAATTCAAATTTTTGGAGTTTTTAAAGACTTGTTTTGTGGCCTAACATACGGTCTATTCTTGGAATGATCCATGAGCTGAGGGGAAGAACACATACTCTGCAGCAATTGGATGAAAGTTTCTATAAATATATATTAGGTCTATTTGATCCACAGTGCAGATTAAGTCTAATGTTTCTTTGTTGATTTTCTGTCTGGCAGATATGTCCAATGCTGACAGTGGATTATTGAAGTCACCAATGATTATCATATTGGGGTCTGTCTCTTTCTTTAGCTCTGATAATATTTGGTTTACATATCTGGATGCTCCAATGTTGGGTGCATATATATTTAGAAGTGTTACAATCCCTTGTTGAACTGTCCCCTTTATCATTATATAATGACCTTTTTTTGTGTCTTTTTACAGTTTTTGTCCTGAAATATATTTTATCTGATAGAAGTATAGCTACTCCTATTCTTTTTTATTTCAATTTGTGTGGAATATCTTTTTCCATCCCTTTATTTTCAGTCTATATGTGTTTTTATAGGTGAAGTGGGTTTCTTGTAGACAACATATAGGGTTAGGTCTTATTTTTTTTATCCTTTCAGCCATTCTATGTCTTTTGATTGGACAGTTTAGTCCATTTACATTCAATGTTATTATTGATAGATAAGGACTTACTCCTGCCAGGTTATTATTTGATTTCTGATTGTTTTGTGGTCCTCTCTTTCTCTCTTCCTCCCTTCCTATCTTCCTTTGTTAAAAGTTATTTTCTCTGGTAGTTTGTTTTAATTTCTTGCTTTTTACTTTTTTGTGTATCTGTTGCAGGTTTTGTGATTAAGCTTACCAGGAAGCTTATAAAAAACATTTTATAACCAATTATTTTAAACATGTGACAACTTCACTTTGCTTACAAACAAAGAAATAAATAAGCAATGAGAAATTTAACAGAAATTTTATACTTTAACTCCATCCCTTCCTGCTTTTTAACTTTTGTTGTTTCCATTCATATCTTTTTATACTATCTCTCAAAAAGATGTTGTAGTTATTATTTTTGATAGGGTTGTATTTTTAGTCTTCTTACTCAAGATATAAGTGGTTTATACACCATAATTACAGCAATAGAGTATTCTGTATTTGTGTACTTACTGTTATTAGTGAGTTGTATACCTTCAGATGATTTCTTATTGTTCATTAATGTTCTTTTCTTTCAGATGGATGAACTCCTTTTAGCATTTCTTGTAGGACAGGTCTGGTGTTGATGAAATCCCTCAGCTTTTGTTTGAGCAGGAAAGTCTTTATTTCTCCTTCATGATGGAAGGATATTTTTGCAGGATATGATATTCTAGCATTGAGGTTTTTTTCCTTCAACACTTTGAATATATCATGCCACTCTCTCCTGGCCTGTAAGGTTTCCACTGAGAAGTCTGCTGCGGTACCCATTGGAGCTTCTTTATGTTATTTTTTTCATTATTCTGGCTTCACTTAGGACCTTTTCTTTATAACAGAACTTTAGAAGCTTGATTATTAAATGCCTTGAGGTAGTCTTGTTTGAGTTAAATTTGCATGGTATTCTATGACCTTCCTGTACCTGAATATTGATAGCTTCCTCTAGGTTTTGAAAGTTCTCTGATATTCATTCTTTGAATAAACTTTCTACCCCAGTCTCTCTCCCTACATCTGCTTTAAGGCCAATAACTCTTAGATTTGCCCTTTTGAGGCTATTTTCTAGATTTTGTAGGCATGTTTCTTTCTTATTCTTTTCTTTTTTCTCTTCTGAATGTATATTTTCAAGCAGGCTGTCTTCAAGTTCACTAGTTCTTTTTCCTGCATGATCAGTTCTGCTGTTTAGAAACTCTGATGCATTTTTCAGTTTGTCAATTGAATTTTTCAGCTTCAGAATTTCTGCTTGATTTTTTAAAAATTTCAGTCTCTTTGTAATTTCTCTGATAGGCTTCCCAATTCATTCTCCATGCAATCTTGAAGTCCATTGAGCTTCTCCTGAACAGCTATTTCGAATTCTTTGTCTGAAAGATCACATATCTCCATCACTTTGGTATTGGTCACTGGTACCTTATTTAGTTGTTTGGTGAGGTCATGGTTTCCTGGATGTTCTTGATGCTTGTCAATATTCGTCTATGTCTGGGCATTAAATAGTTCGGTATTTATTCTAATCTTTTCAGTCTAGGATTGTTTCAACATGTTGTTCTTGAGAAGACTTTCCAGATATTCAAAGGGCATTGAGTGTTGTGATCTAAGTCTTTTGTCCCTGCAGCCATATCAGCACTGGGGGCACCCCAAGCCCAGTAATGCTGTGACTCTTTCGACTCCTGGTGGTACTGCCTTGGTGGACTTGGGTAAGATATGGGAGAATCCCCTGAATTACCAGGCAAATCTCCCACTCTCTTCCCTTACTCTCTCTGCTGAGCTGCTGGAACTGGGGGAGAATTGATGTGGGCAGTCCCTCATTCCCACTGCAGCTGGGACTGTACCAGGTCACACCTGAAGCCATCCCAGTCTCACCCAAAGCCCCTGGTGACTGCTGCCTGGCCACCACTGATATTTATTGAAAGCCCAAGGATTCTTGTGTCAGAAGTGGTGAATCCTTCCAGGACTGTGTCCTTCCCTTCTAGGCAGTGGGCTTCCTTCTGGCCCAGAGTGGATTTGGAAATGCCATCCAGGAACTTAGGCCTGGAATCAGGGGCTTCAGTGATATCCTTTTTGTTTAATTTTACTCTGGCTGAGCTGGTAGATAAGTTGCAAAACAAAGCCCTCTGAACTCTTCCCTTTCCTTTCTCCCAAGTGGAATAAGGCTGTTCCTTAGCTGCACTGCCTATAGTTGAGGGAGGGGAGACACAGGCATTGGCTTGGCTGCTACTAGTATCTCACTGGGTCATGTGCACTCTAATTCCACTGGCTCTGAGCCAGCATAGCCACAGGAATTGCCCAAGGACTGCAGCCTTGGTGGCCTAACTGCCTTACAAATTTATTCAAGGCCCCAGGCCACTTTTTGTCAGCCGGTGGTGGAGATAGCAGGAACTAAGATTTCAGGGTGGAGCATTTCCCTCTGGCCAGGCTGGTCTAATTATCCCTTTGTGGGCACTGGCAGAATTCTGCCCTGTGCTGTGTTCCCCTGTGACAGGGTGGCCCTGAGTTCCAATGCAAAGTCTCACTCAAATCATTTCACTGTCCCTCCCCCAGGCACACAGACTCTCTTTCCGCTAGGCATGCTGTGTTGACACTGCAGGGGATGGGGGAGGGGTGGCATAGGCAATGCAAGACAGTCTTTTGAGTCCTCTTCAGCCCCTCTTTCCTTGATATAATGTTAAAACCAGGTACTGTGATCACCAACCTGATTTTTGGTTCTTCTGAAAGTGCTTCCTTGCATGGGTAGTTGTTGAATTTTCTGTTCATGTGGAGGGATGATCGCTGGATGTTTCTATCTACCATCTTGCTCTGCCTACTCTTGATTTTTAAAAGACTGGAAGCTAAACAGAACATAATTATTTGAGTTTTAGAACAAGAAGACATGGATACTGCTGTGTTAAGGTCATGAAGTTTTCTGAGAATGAAAGATTTCCTCCAGAGAACTGACTCCTAGTAATCATTAAAGGAGCATTCACTCTTTCAGGCCACCAGAGTACAGTGTTGAGGTCCCAAACTCATGTATGTATACAGCCCAATCAGACAACAGTAATGGGTGAAGCCAACTTTGTGTAACACAATAGACAGTGTGGACAATAGCACAGTTCAGAGAATGTGCCCCTTCTGAAAACAGCCACATTGAAATTTTTAAACACTTTGCAGTTTAAACAAAAAAACTTCTGGGTGAACACCACCTGGATGCCTTTTCAACTTCTAGATTTGTGTATCATAACCAAAAGTGTAGAATTTTTTTTTTTACATTTTAAGGAATGGTGCTCAGAAAATAGATTGCATTGTCTAAATTGTCTAAATTACTAAATTAAAAAGTAATTTTAATTTTTAGCAAACTCATTTATGTCATTCAGTTAAAAATAAAACAATACAGAAAAGTTTGGTTTTGAAACTCACCTCCTTGTTCCAAAGAGTGAGACACTTTAACTTTCCTAGGTATTTATTACCATGTTTAAAATAATGTATTTGTACTGTTAATTATTGGTTTATCAATTTTAGCTATTATCTATAGACTTTGTAGTATCCGATCACACACCCAAACATGTCTTCTTCTCCATTCTTTCAATAAGTTATATTTCAAATTTTGATTAAATGAATAGTGGTTAATAATTATAACTATGAAAATATGATTTCTTGTTGCTGACCCATGCAGCATACTATGACTAAATTTTTTTCTTGTATTGTTCTTAACTCTCTTTTTCTTTGAAGAAGCTAGTTCTAATTTTTTTCTTTTACTTAGATTTCTACCATTTATCTTTTATTTTTTTCCCAAACCTCTTGCAATATTTTAACTGCTCAATCACATCATATAATCATTATAATTGATACAATTTAACAATTTTCACTTTATCTACTGGAGACCTATCTCTTCCTGTAGGACGCTTTGCTCTGTGCCAGATATGCAGCTGTCATTCTGGGACTAGCCATTGGAACTCTTCTGTGCCACCCCATGCCTTCCAATATCTTGGCTTTCTCTTTCTTAATTTACTCCCTCATTTTTTTTTTTTTGACTTATAGTCTTCAGCACCTTCCTGTGATAGAGTAAAGGGAAAACAAATTTTTTGAATGCTCACATATTTGAGAAAGTCCTCACATTATTCTGACATTTGATTCAGAGTTTATTAAGATAGAGACTATAATGAAAATATTTTTCCTAAGAATTTTGAAAAAATTGCTCAACTTTCTTCTAAAATCCATGTTGCTCTTGAGAAGACATATTTTTCCCTCTTTAGAAGCTTTTAAGATCTTTATATTATGTCTGGAGTTTTGAAATTTCATGAAGATTTGCATTGGTGTGAGTATTAATTATTTTTCCATTCACTATACTGAGCATTCATAGGACCTTATCAATATGAAGAATTGTTTATGTATCTGAAAAATTATATTTCTTTGATAATTTCACTTCTTCCATATTTTTTGTTCTCTCAGCAGCTGCTTTGAATTTATAAATAATATATTGTAAGGATTTTTTTTTCACTTTCCATATCTATCTTTGTGGGTGGGGAAATTTTCTCAATCATCTCACCCTACTAATTTTCTTTTAAAAAATTAATATTTTTCCAAGAGTTCTTTTCAGTTATTTGATTGTTTTTATTCATTAGCATAAGTTTTAATTTTATATACACAAAATTGTTCTTATTTTATAGATGATACTTCTTCCCCCACATACACATAATTTTAGAGGAATATATAATCACAAAAATCTTCTAAATTTGTTTAAAAACAACTCTTAATTTACAGATACAAGAAGCTCAACAAAACTGAAGTAGGATAAATACAAAAATATCCACAAATAAACTTAATAACTAAACTGTTAAAATTCAAAGACAAAGAGAAAATATGTAAAATAGCCAGAGAAAAACAACTCATTATATTCAGGGAAACAAGAAGATTAACAGCTGACTTTGTATGAGAAACAGTGGCAGCCATAAAGCAGTGAAATGACATAGCCAATGTACTAAAAGAAAAAAACTTAGCCAAGAAATTTAGAACCAGAAAAAGCAGTCTTCAAAAATGAAAGGTATGTAAAGACAATACCAGTTAAACATAGGCATGGAGAATTCATTATTAGCAGACCTTCCTTATATGAAATACTAAAGGAAGATCTTGAAGTTACAAGGAAATGACATCAGATCATAACTTGTTAACTCATTATATAAATATAAGTGTTTGCTTTCTTCTATTGACATCTTTATAGTACTTGAGATTATGTAAAGTAATATTTATATTACACAAATTTTGAATTTATATCATATCTAGGCATAATACATATGACAATAAAGATGCAAAAAAGGAAGAAGTAAAGGGTGATATATTGGAGTAAAGTTGCTATATTTGACTGGAATTAAGTGAGTATTATTTTGAAGTAGAGTGTGATAAGTGAAATTGAGTAAGGTGGTCACCACAGCAACACCTAAGAAAATGAATTTTTGTATACATTATTAAAAAATCAAAAGAAAGAATTAAAAGAGTACACTAAAAATATTCTTTAGATACAAATGAAAACAATAAAGTGGAAAAAGAAGCAAAAAAGAAACAAGAGACATATTAAAAAAAAAGATGCAAGTTTAAATGTGAAAGAACTAAACACTTCAAATGAAAAACCAGAGATTGGTAGATTGGATTTTTAAAAAATATCCAGTGATACGTTGTGTACACAGAACACATTCTGGATTCAAAGACACAAAAAGTTGAAATTTGAAAGGCTAGAAAAACAAAAGGTAAAGGATGAAGAGAGTAACCCTAAGGGTTCTACATTGCCTGTGTTGATATCAGACAAAGCAGACTTTAAGACAAGAAATGTTCCTAGGGACAAAGAGAAACATTTTATCATGGTAAAATAATTGATTTACTAAGAAGACTTAACATGTATAAGTGTACACACACCTAAAAGCATTGACCCAAAATATCAGTAGAAAACTGACAGAATTGAAAGAGGAATATAAAATTAAAAAATAATAGTTGGAGACTTCAATGTTCTACTCTCAATAATTAATAAGACATTCAGACAGAAAATCATTGATGATATAGAGGACTTGACCTATTGAATAGCATATCACTCCCCATCAAAGAGCATATGGACTATATGCAATGATATACCATATACAAGGTCACAAAATAAGTCTCAATGAATACAAAAATAGTGAAATTTTATAATACAATAGAATTAAATAAGAAATAAATAATAAAAAGAAATGTAGATAATCACAAAATATTTGGAAATTAAACAACACACTTCTAGATAATCCATGGACAAAAAGAAGAAATCACAGGAGAAATTAGAAAATATTTTGAAATAAGAACAAAACCAAAACATTACCGTTTATGGGATGAAGCTAAAGCAGAAAGGGAAATTTACATCTTTTGGTACTTATTGTAACAAAAAAGAAACATCTCAAATCAAAATCTTAAGCTTCCACTTTAAGAACTAATATAAATAACTAAATTAAGCAGAACAAAGTATATAATAAAGATCAAAGCAGAAATCAATGAAATGAAAAATAAGAAAATATGAGATCAATGAATTCAAAAGTTGATTCTTAAAAGATGAACAAAGTTGACAAACTTTAGCTAAACTGATGGAGAAAAAAAGGGGAGAAATCACAAACTACCAAGCTTAGTAATGAAAGAGGGGCCATTATTACTGACCTACAGAAACTAAAATGATTATAGATGATTGTGTATAACTTTATGTCAACAAATCAGACAATCCTGATGAAATGGACAAATTTCTAGAAAGGCACAATTGCCAAAACTGACTCAAGAGGGAACAAAAGTCTAAATAAATCTATAAACACTAAAGAAATGCAATTTGTGATTAGAATTCTCCTACAAAGAAAAGGCCAGACCCAGACCACTTATCTTGTGAAATCTATCATTTATTTAAAGAATAACAACAAAAGAAAACTGCATCCTTTGTGAATAGAATAAAACATATTTAACCATAATATACTAAAACAAATCCAACAACATAGAAAAGAGATTATCAAACAGGACCAAATGACATTTATACTAGGAATGTAAGGTTAGTTTAACATTCAAAATCAATTAATGCAATACAACATTGTACTAATTGTATAAAAGGTAAACCCTATATTTTCAACAGAAGATGCATTACATAAAATTCAATTACTATTCATGATATAAATCTCTCAACAGTAGGAATAAAAGAGAACTTTCTCAACTGGAGAAGGGCACCTATGAAAAAACTTACAACAGTCTTCTTAAGGTTGCATGAATGAATGCTCTCCCCATATTATGGGAACAAAGTAAGCATGTCTACTCTTGCCACCTTTATTCAACGATTTAGTATTGGTTATTGAAATAAGACAAAAATAAAATAAAATAAAAACCCTCCATATTGTAAAGGAAGAAGTAAAACTCTCTTTATTTGCAGAAGTTCTGATCCTATTTGTGAAAATACACACACTCACACATACACAGAGACTGATAGAACTAACAGTGAATTCAGCAAGTTTGCAGAATGCAAAATCAATTGTATTTCTAAATACTACCAATGAATAACTGAAAAATAAAATTAGGAAAACAATTACCTTCAAAACAGAATTTTAAAATTTTAGACAAAAATTTAGCAGATGATATGTACATGGAAAACTACAAAACATTGGTAATTGAAGTTGAAGAATATTCACATAAATCAAGAGATATTTCATGTTTATGGGGTGGAAGTGTCAACATTATTATTATGAAAATTATTCTATTCATCTATATAATTCAATATAATCCCTATTAAAATAACATTAGGCTTTTAATTTCTAGATATTGACAACCTTATCTGAAAATGTATTTATAAATGCAAAGGACCTGAAATAACTGCAATAACTTTGAAAAAGAAGAACAAAGTCAGAAGAGTTGCACTACACACTATTCAGTAATCAAAACAATGTACTACTGGTATAATTATAGGCATATAGATAATGGAACAGAATTGTGCATCCAGAAATAAAACCTCATATTTATATTCAACTGATTTTTGACAAAGCTTCCAAAGAAATTCAATGAGGAAAAATTCAATGATGATCTGAGATAATTGGATATCCATATCCAAAAATATTAATGTAGACAATTACCCAATACCAATATACAAATATTAACTTAAAATGAAACACAGACCTAAAAGTATGAAGTAAAATTATAAATATTCTGGAAGAAAACATAGGAGAAAATTTTTATTACCATGGGTTAGCTAAAGATTTCTGAATTATGATACCAAATCATAATCCATAAGAGGAAAAAATTGATAAATTGGAATTCATCAAAATTTAAATTTTGAAATCTTTAAGCTACACCAATAACAAAATGAAAAGGCAAGCACAGGCTTAGATAAAATACATTTCAATTATATATCCAACAGTGGACTTGTATCCAATTATACAAAGAACTCTTACAACTCAATAATAAGAGACAAAGAGAATAATTTTTAAAAAGGTCCCGACATATAAACAAACATTTCACCGAAGAAAATATAAAAGAGGTAATAAGCATATGAAAAAATGTTCATCATTGTTAGTCTTTAGGTAAATACAAATTAAAACCCCAATGAGATATCCCACTTGAATGACTATAACAAAAAAGATAGAAAATAACAGTTGTTGATGAAAACGTGGAGAATCTTTCTCTTGCTGGTGGGAATGTAAAATGATAAATCTACGTTGGAAAATATTTTATCGATTTATAACTCAGAAATCCTACTTTCATGTACCTGCCCAAGAGAAATACAAACATATGTCCACACAGAGACTTGTGTACATATGTTTATAGCAAAATTACTAATAATAGAAAAAAACTGGAAATAATTCAAATGTCCATTAGCTGGTGAAAGGATGAACAAAATGTGGTATACACATACAATAGAATATTATTCACAAGTATGAAGGAACAAAGCACTGATATGTGCTGCAACACGGATGAATTTTACAAACATCATTCTAAGTAAAAGAAGGCAGATGCAATAATCTGCATATTGTGGGATTCCATTGCTATTGAAGCTCCATAAATGGCAAGGCTACTGAGATAGAGAGCGGATCTATGTTCATCTGAGATCAATAGTGGCAACACAAATTGACTTCAAGTAGACTTAAGGGGACATTTTGGGGTAATGGAAATGTTCTGAAATTGGATTGTGGTGATGGTTGCACAACTCTATAAATTATCTAAAAATATTTAATTTTGCTGTTACAGTGTGTGAATTTATAGTATGAAATTAATGTACTCCTCACAGAAAACTATAAAAATAAAAACTAATAAAAATAAAAGGGAAGAATAATATATGTGTTAGTGTCAGTCCATTTCAAACTTAAGAATTCTGGATAAAAGAAAAACTATAGAGTTCTAAGAATGTTGAAAGGAAAAATAAAGGTTCACTTTGCCTTTCTCTTTCCTTTTCATGGCCTAGTTTAATGTTAAAACATGAAAGTACTCAGATTTTAGTGGAACTCTTAGCGGCAGGTAGGTCTACTAACTGTTTCTGTCTTACATTTATTCCTTAGTCCAGCCTTTTTCCAGCATGTCTTGCTGAGCAATGGATTATGGCCTCAGAGCTATCAATTCTGCAGATAGAATTCCACAAAGTGCGTTCCACCAGCTGTTAATGGATGTTATTACCCCTCCTAACAATCTCAAAATATTTTAAGAACCAGTAAATTTGGATAACAGAGTGCTAGGAAAGGTTTCATTATTGCAGAACCTCTCAGAATACTTAGGATGTTGTAATTTTGTTTGGTTTTGTTTTTATAAAACATATATTACATGACCTCATACCATCAGTCAGAGATCCACCAATGCCAATTTCAATGATCAATTTCAAAGCCCAAGCATATCATGGAAATGGAAATGGAAAATATAATTTCAGCCTGCATGTCCCTAGTAAGAGCTCCATCACTTGATTGCACTTAACTGCAAGGGGGCTAGAAATATAGTCCAACACTAAGCACATGAGAAAAGAAGAAACGGACGTGATAAACACCTAGCCTTTTTAAAAATGAGGAAACCTGACCTAATTCTTTGGTTTGTACAGCCCATGAGCTTCCCAGTGATGTGTGGAATATGACTACTGTTTCATACACACAACACCGCTTCTATGGGAGGATATAATGTATTTAACATCATTTCTTCAAATTCCCATATTCTACTCTTCATCACCACTTTTTCCTCTATCTATGCTTTTTGAAATATTTTGCCTGAAAATACCATATAAAGTGATCCTGTGGAGGGAAATTGCTTTTTTAAAAGCACTTAAAATTTTTTCTCTAAATGCACAATGTGTTTACGTCATCTACATTTTCTTTAGGTCATTCCTTTAACAACATGACTAATGTTTGTGGAGTGTTTTACAGTTTTCACATCACTTTTACATGTGAACTTCCATTTAATCCTCATACTTTTCCTGGGAGGTATATATAATTTTCCCCACATTACAAATAAACTGCAGATGGTAAGGGACAGCATACCTTTTCACGGACATTGAGAGTCCCTGTGATGCATTTTAGAAATGTCTCACAGGAGTCCTTGGTACAAGCTCAAATCAGGTAAGATTGGGGGATTTTTCATCTCAGTTATTCAGGGGCAATTTTGAGATAAAAAAGGCTAAGTGAAATAAAATTTACATTCAAAGCAACGACTTACTCATGTATCCATTACATAATATCTCCAAATTCACTGAGTACTTCTTTTAGGTCTTTATGCCAAATACCAAGATTACAAAGAGGTTTAAAAATTAACTTTTTATCTCCTACATGCAGCTTTAAATCTAACTTAAATGCCAGACTTGCATGGGCAAGACTGAATAGCCTGTGTGGATGCTTGTGTTAATGTCAAATGAGTGTGACAATAAGTACTACAAATGTGGATTTGAAGTGATGCCTTAGGGTTGGAGTAATCAGGAAAGGCTCCCAGGGGCTGTGAAATTGAGCAGAGATGAGGATATCCTTAAGTGACTAAGAAGAAAGAGAGAAAAGTAAGGTAATGAAGGCATGAGGAATGGCATGAACCTCAGCAGAGAAGTAAGAAGTAGCATGAGGCATCCAAACAGCATCGTGCAGACCTGCTTTACCTACGGAGACTTTCTATAGGAAATTGAAGACGGTAAGATTAGAGAGGAAACAGATGATAGGCGTCTTTGAGCCAACTATTTCAGAACAATTTCCACATCTGAAATTATCCTATTTATTTGTATCCTCTCACTAGAAGATAAGCTCTCTGTTCACTACACTTAGAGCAAAAACTTACACTCCCTACATAATATATACTCAATAAGTGTTGACTATCTGGCTGATTGGTATTTAAGGTTTTTAGGCACACTAATTCCCTGCACAATGTAGATTAATTTATAGGATTAATTTATAGTAAGGGCAGAATGGATCTATATATTGAGAGACTATACAAAGGGAGGCCAGTTAGGGAGTTGTGAAGGAAGGTTGTAGCAGCTAGTCATAGGAATTTGGGGAGAAGGGGAGTTAAAGATTTTAAATAGGAGGCAAGCATCATTGGCATGTAAGTGTTAAATAGTTCAGAATTAAAGTACCAAAAAAGCAGATCCAGATGGAAAACTAAGGATTCTGAATATCTCCTCCTCCACAGAAGCAACAAGAACACTGACAATAGTTGTCAAAATCCACCCTTTCAGAACTCTGGAAATTAATCAAATGCTTGAAAATTTGAGAAGTATTTATTCAAGAAAAATGGCTAAGTGGGGGTAAGAACAGTGAACTTTCAGATGTTTTAACTTGTCATATTCCCATCCCCTTCTGCTCAGCTCTGCAGTAGCCTTGAAAACCTATAGAATCACAACCACTGTAGCTCTGATAGACAGCAGCCTTGCAGCTACCAGAAGGAGCACACCAGGTTTGGAGCTTCCCCCAAACCCCACCTCTAGCCAAAGTTTACTATTTAATATGTCTTGAAGTTCTCTGGAAAATCCCTTCACACGGTTTATCTTTATTTGACCAGACTGAGAGTATTCTCAGTGGGAAAGCCCTATACCCAGGTTGTACGTCAAAAATATTCAGGAGCAATTGTTTAGCATTTCAGATTAGCTGAGGTAAGAAAACAAGCTGGGACAAATAAGAGGTTGCCCAAAAAACTAAAAAAGGAAATTTTTAGAATTAGGTATCAAATGGGTCTCTGAAAAGTTCTATAATATTCTTGGGAATCTAGAAGGCCATGTGCAAATAGACGGCTGTGCACATGCTCAGGAAAGACCTGAGAAAACCCCAACATCTCAAGGTCTGTCTGATCTTGAGGTTTTCCTTTGCAAGCAGGAAGTGAAGGGTAAGGCAAAGTTGTAAACTTCTTGAGTGATGACGACATTCATCAGCACAAATGCAGAGCCCCTTTGCA
This sequence comes from Daubentonia madagascariensis, assembly GCA_023783475.1. Lineage (NCBI taxonomy): Eukaryota > Metazoa > Chordata > Mammalia > Primates > Daubentoniidae > Daubentonia > Daubentonia madagascariensis. The sequence continues at coordinate 12,142,966 of JAKFHU010001436.1, forward strand.
ATGGGTGGGGAATTTGTTAAAGAGTTTAAAGAAATCTCTGTCCAATCATTAGCTGACCATTATGCTAACCGAGAAGAGATTTTGTAACCATACCAGAGCAACGTGACTCAACTTTTATGTAACAAAGTTGTGAGGTGTGTTTCAGTTGCCACAGACCCCCAGATTGAAGGTCACATAACCTGAGCATGCCCAGATGAAGCATGCAGCCACAGGTGGAACCTAAGTGCTTGGACCCAGGATTGGGAACTAAATTAAGAAGCAGACAGACACTACATGGCAGGATCCAGGATATAATCAGATCAAGCCCTGGCATCACCCCATTGCAAGATCCAATCAGATCACACCTCATTACCCTATGCTTATAAAAGCCGACCTAGCCCCCAGCTGGAGGATACAGATTTGAGCAGTTCCTCCTGTCTCTTTGTCAGTCGGCTTGACTTTCTCAAAGGCCAGTGGCATAGTATTGGCATCTATGCACATCAGGCAGCGAGCCCGTCGATTGCTCAGTAACAATTTCGGTGGCTGTACATGACAAAGAATACAAGCTTTACAGAACTTATCCAGAAATATTGCTAAACAAATAGAGTCACAACTAAACCCATGGGATTACCAGAGTGGACATATTATATTATATAAAATGTCCAATTTTTTTTTTGAAAAGTCCCCAAGAAGCAGAAAATTGTGGCCCATACACAGATAAAAATGTAGTCAGTAGAAATTATCTCTGAAGATGTCCATATTTTGGACTTAGAAAAAGACTTTAAATTAGATATTATAAATATATTCAAAGAGCTGTAGGAAACTATGACAAAATAATTAAAGATAGAATGAGAATGCTGTATTATCAAATAAGAATTACTAATAAAGAGGAATAAGTTATGAAAAAGAGAAAAAAATTAAAAATTTGCAGTTGAAAAGTATAAGTGAATGAAAAATTCACTAGAGGGACCTAGCAAATTTCAGCTGGCACAATATTCAGTAAACAGGAAGATAGTTCAATTGAAATAATCTACTCTGAAGAACAGGAAAAAAAAGAATTTAAAAAATTGGCAAGTGCCTCAGAGACATGTGATACACCATCAATGGTAAGTATAATGATACATCAAGAAGAGGAGAAAAAGAGAAAGAGGTAAAAATAATATTTGAAGAAGCAGTGGCCAAAAACTTCCCAAATTTGCTGAAAAAACATTAATCATCACATCCCTGTATATAAGAAGTTACTCTTTCTTGCTGCTTTCAAGATAATGTCTTTGTCTTTCAACAGTTTATTATTAATATAACTCTAGCTGTGGTTTTCTGTGAGTTTATCATCCTTGGTGTTCATTGAGCTTTTTAGATGGGTGATTAATGCTTTTTCAGCAAATTTGGAAAGGTTTTGGCCATAAGCAATCACAGGACAACAAATCAGATAATTTAGACGAAATGGATAAATTCCTATAACACAAAGCACCAAAACTGGCTCAATAAGAAATAGAAAATCTGAATAGACCTATAACAAGGAATTGAATTAATCTTAAAACTTTCCACAAAGAAAAGCTTAGGGACAGCTAACTTAATTGGTAAATTCTACCAAATGTTAAAAAAAATTGAAATCTATTTACAAACTCAAAAAAAAAAATAGACTAGGAGAGAACACTCCACCAGCCATTCTATGAGGTCAGTATCACCCAAATACCACAACCAAAGACATAACAAGAGAAGAAACTAGAGACAATATCTCTTATGAATACAGACACAAAAATGATGAATAAAATATTATTAAACCAAAAATAGTAACATATAATACTCTATGAGCAAGTGTGCTTTATCCCACTAATGCAGCTCGTTGAACATCCAAAATTCAATCAATGTAATAAACTTTATTAATAGAATAAGTGACAAAAGTACATAATCATCTCAAGAGACACAGAGAGAGCATTTGATAAAATTCAACATTCTTTTATGATAAAAGCACTCAAGAAACTAGAAATAGAAAGGAACCTCCTCAATTTAATAAAGGACATCTATGAAAAACTGACATGTAATAGTTTACTCTATGGTGTAAGACCAAATGCTTTCCACCTAAAATCAAGAATAAGATAAGTATGTCCAGTCCAGTCACTTTTATTCAGCATTGTAGTGGAGGTTCTGCTCAGGGCTATTAAGCAAGAAAAATAAATAAAAGGCATCCAGATAAGAAGAGAGAAGTAAAACTGCATCTATTCACAGATGACATGATCTTGTATATAGAAAATCCTAAGAAATCCAAGTTTTCATAAACCAACTACCAGAGCTAATAAGCAATTTCAACAAGTTGCAGGATATAAGATCAATCTACAAAAATTGATTGCTATACACTAGCAAAGTAATTCAAAAATAAAATTAAGAACACAATTCCATTTACAATAGCATCAAAAAGAATAAAATACTTAGAAATGCATTTAACAAAAGATGTGCAAGACTTTTACAATGCAACTATAAAATTGATGAAAGTATTTAAAGAAGACCTAAAAAGATACAATAACATCCCATGTTTATAAATTGGAAGACAACATTCTCAAGATGGCAATACTCCCCAGATAAATTTACATATTGAACACAATCTCTATCACAATCCCACATGGACTTTGTTGCAGAAATTGACAAATTGATCCTAAAATTTATGTGAAAATGTAAGGGTCCCAGAATAGCCAAGACAATCTTAAAAAAGAAGAAAAAGTTGGAGGATTCACATTTCCCAGTTTCAAAACTTACTACAAAGCTACAGTAATCAAGACTGTGTTATACTGGCATAAGGATAGATATATAGATTATTAGAATAGAATTGATAGTTCAAAATAAACCTTTATATTTATGGTCAATTGATTTTGACAAAGGTGCCAAGATAATTCAATGGAGAAAGAAAATTATTTTTGCTAAATGGTGCCAGTACAACTGGATATCTAAATACAATAGAATAAAACTGGACACTCTACCTCAAACCACATACAAAAATTAACAAATGAATCTACACGGAAATATAAAAGCTAAAACTATTAAATTCTTAGAAGAAACATAACTGTAAATATTTGTTCTTTTGGGTTAGGCAATGGTTTCTTATAAGTGACACCCAAAGCACAAAAACAAAAGAAAGAGATAAATTGGAAATAATGAAAATTTAAAACTTTTGTTTTAAAGCATACCAGAAATAAAATATTTATAAATTATATATCTGATAAAGGCTTTGTACTCAAAATATACAATGAACTCATACAATAAAAATACATATAAAGAACTCAACAATAAAAAGACAAATAAGCCAATTTTAAAATTGGTCAAGGATTCGAATAGACATTTCTTCAAAGAATTCATATAAATGGCCCATAAGCACATGAAAAGACGCTCAATATCTTTAGTCATTAGGGAAATACAGATGGAACCACAATGAGATACCACTCCAATATAAACAAGGCTCAACTTCAGCAGCTGCCTAACTCCTGCTTTCATGACCTTTCCCTCATTCAGTCTACAAAATATAGTGACTGAAGGGCAACAGAATTGTACAATTTCAGAGGGCACAATTTATGTTGCATTCTATTGTGACAATGCTCTCTGGATATGTGCAATGTCTCGGTACTGCCTCTGTATGTATGAAATTGGAACAATGAGAAAACCTTAATGGATAGTGGCATCACACTCTGATAACCTGATACATCTAGTTCCTCCAGAGGAGCTGATGTGACAATTGAAATGGCCAATTCTAATATCTGGATAATGTTGGAAAATGCTGAGGAATCTAAAGGTCATCAGATTTTCTTTGCCCAAGTCATTATCGTTCTAGTGATATTTTGAACTATTGATTAGAATATAACTTTATTCTGGCATATATCTTTCTACACAGCTAGCTATGAACTAGTCATTTCATAGGGTTATTTCTGCAGGTGGCTAAGCTCATTAAGTTTGATTCTACTATTTTCACAATCAGCAAATGGTTTTTGCCTTGCAATTCACCAAATGTACCGATTCCTTTATTATAACAGTTTGTGGATGAAATATCAGCTGGAGAAGAGTTTGATCTCAGTACCCTGTGATATTAATGTAGTAGCCATAATGATGTCTGTGAGATTCATCAACAGAGCTTGCTTGGAGGCCATATTTTTCTCTTTTGGACCCCAATCACACACAAGGGAATTTTTCTGGGAGAGTTTGGCCCATTTCATTTAATTGAATTCCTGGTGATGTGTAGCATAACTTCCCTGAAAATAAAACTGTAAAAGTTCACATCACACTATTTTCCCCTCCCTCTAAGTTCTAGATTTTTTTTCTTTTTTTTTTAAATCTCCTTAGTTTTCATTAGGAATTCTGGAATTTCTTAAGACTTACAGAAGGCAATTATAATACCTTTTAAATATATACAAAATGAATTGATAATTGTGGAAGGAATCGTACTATACAAAAGCATTCTTTAGACTTTCAATTGATAAAGAGTTGGGGCTCAGGATACTGGGAATTTAAAAGTTCCTAGAAATAGAAGTGCTTGAAATATTAACATGCTATGACTATGATACCTAGGTAGTTTTAAATCTTCTAGTCAAAATGTGTTAATATAATCCAGTGAATCTTTGTTAGAATCTGTGCTTTATCACTGGGAAGGCTGGCTCTTCAATAATTCTCCCACCGCTCTACACCAGGAATAAGTGAATTATATTTCAACATAGGGGAGTTTTTAAATTTAAAGATGTTTATTTTAGTTTTTAAAAATATTTGTAGCATTAAATTTTATTTGAAAATATTTAAAATTATTTTAAAAAATAACATGTGGATCTTAGCATAATAACACAATGGCATCTTTTAAAGAAAGGAAACATTAATAATTCTTCATATTCAATTATTTTATGAACTCCAACTGTACTTAAAAAATATTTTCTCCCTGTGACTGTATTTTTTTTTGTTGAGTTTTCCAGATCACATCTGATCACTTAATCACATTTCATATTCATTTAAAAAGATTCTAGTGGTTCATTGTGAACTAGGGGTACAGCCACAATTACAGATTAGACAATTAAGTCAAATATATCATTAAACACAACATGCAAAACTCATGCTTTGTGGTGGTATTAATTTTTTTTCTTTTATCATTTAGTTCCAGTTTAAGGTGAGTACATGTGGTGTTTGTCCATTCTTGTGATACTTCACTTAGGAGGATGGTCTCCAGTTCCATCCAGATTGTTACAAAAGGTATTAGTTCACTATTTTTTTATGGCTGAGTAATACTCCATGTGGTGTACCACATTTTACTAATCCACTTATGTATTGATGGGCACTTGGGTTGTTTACACATGTTTATGCTTCTGAATTGTGCTGCTATAAACATTTGAGCACAAGTGTCTTTTTTAAAAAATGTTATTTTTTCCTTTGAGTAAATATCCAGTAGTAGGATTGCTGGATCAAATGGTAGTTCTACGTTTAGTTCTTTGAGGTATCTCTATACCTCATCGTGTGGAGGTTCTATCCCGGGGTATTAAGAAAGAAAAATAACTAGTTGAACTAGTTTGCAGTTAAACTAGTTTGCAGTCCCACCAACAGTGTATAAGTGTTCCTTTTTCTCTGCATCCATGCCAACATTTGTTGTTTTGGGACTTTTTGATAAAAGCCATTCTCACTGGAGTTAGGTGGTATCTCATTGTGGTTTTGATTTGCATTTCCCTGATGATTGAGAGGTTGAGCATTTTTTCATATGTTTACTGGCCATTAGTTTTTCTTCTTTTGAAAAGTTTCTGTTCATGTTTTGGCCACTTTTTAATGTGGTTGTTTGAGTTTTCTTGCTGATTTACTTTGTAGATTCTGGTTATTAGCCTTGTATTGGATGTGTAGCAAGCAAATATTTTCTCCCATTCTGTAGGTTGTCTATTCACTCTATTGACTGTTTCCTTGGCTGTGCAGAAGCTTTTTGATTTAATCAGGTCCCATTTATTTATTTTTGTTGTTGCTGTGTTTCTTGTTGGGATCTTCTTTATAAATTCTTCACCTATGCCGATATCTATAAGAGATTTTCCAACCCCTTCTTCTAGAATTCTTATAGTTTCATGCCTTAGGTTTAAGTCTGTTATCCATCGTGAATTAATTTTTGTGAGAGATGAGAGATGTAGATCCTGTTTCAGTCTTCTACTTGTAGCTATACAAGTTTCCCAGCACCATTTATTGAATAGGGATTCTTTTCCCCAGTGTATGTTGCTGTCTGCTTTGTCAAACATCAGATGGCAATAAGAGGATGGTTTTACGTCTGGGTTCTCTGTTCTGTTCCATTGGTATATGTCTCTGTTCTTGTGCCAGTACCATGCTATTTTGGTTATTATAGCCTTGTAGTATAGCTTGAGGTCTGATAAAGTGATGCCTCCAGATTTGTTCTTTTTGCCTAAGGTTGCCTTGGCTATGCAGGGTCTTCTCTGGTTCCATACAAAGTGTAGAATTATTTTTTCTAGATCTGCAAAAAATTATGTTGGTATTTTAATGGGGATTGCATTGAATCTGTAAATCACTTTGGTTAGTATAGACATTTTAACAATGTTGATTCTGTCAATCCATAAGCATGATATGTTTTTCCATTTGTTTACATCCCCTTCAATTTCCTTCCTCAGTGTTTCATAGTTCTCCCTGTAGAGGTCTTTCCCCTCCTTGGTTAAATATGTTGCTAGGTATTTAATTTTCTTTGTTGCTATTGTGAAAACTATTGCGTCTTTGATTTGATTCTCAGCTTGACTGTGGTTAGTGTATAGGAATGCTACTGATTTGTGCACATTGATTTTGTAACCTGAGACTCTGCTGAATTTATTTATCAATTCCAGGAATCTCTTGAAAGAATCTTTGGGGTTTTCTAGATATAAGGTCATATCATCAGCAAAGAACAGTAGCTTGACTTCTTCTTTCCCCATTTGGATACCCATGATTTCCTTCTCTTGTGTGGTTGCTCTGGCTACGACTTCCAGCACTATGATGAACAGAAGTGGTGACAGTGGGCAACTTTGGTTCAAGTTCTAAGCGGGAATGCTTTCAATTTTTTCCCAATCAGTATGATGTTGGCTGTGGGTTTGTCATATGTGGCTATCATAATATATATGTTCCATCTATGTCTATTTTGTTAAGAGTTCTTATTATAAGAGAGTGCTGAATTTTGTCAAATGCTTTTTCTGCATCTATCAAGGGGATCATATGGTCATTTTTCCTTCTATTTATGTGGTGAATCACATTTATAGATTTACATATGTTGAACCATCCTTGCATCTCTGTGATGAAGCCCACTTGATCATGGTGAATTATTTTTTTCATTTTCTGCTGAGTTTGGTTTGCTAGGATTTTATTGAGAATTTTTGCATCTATATTTATAAGGGATATTGGTCTATAGTTTTGTTTTTTTTTTTGTTGTGTCCTTTGCTGGCTTTGGTATCAAGTTGATATTGGCTTCATAGTACAAGTTGGGAAGGATTCCTTCCTTCTCTATATTATGAAATAATTTCTGCAGTATAGGTACCAGTTCTTCTTCATAGGTCTAGTAAAATTCATCTGTGAAACTATTTTGTCCAGGACTTTTTTTGGTGGGAGATTTTTTACTGCTACTTCAATTTTGTTGCTTGATATTGGTCTGTTAAGGAGTTCTATTTCTTCCTAATTGAGCCTAGGGAGGTTGTGTGTTTCCAAGAATTTGTCCGTATCCTCAATGTTTTCAAGTATATATGCATAGAGATTTTTACAGTATTCAGAAATGATATTTTGTATTTCCAGGGTATCAGGTGTAATATCTCCTTTTTCATTTCTGATTGAGCTTATTAGAGTCCTTTCTTTTCTGTTTCTGGTTAATCTAGTGAGAGAACTGTCAATTTTGTTCACCTTTTCAAAGAACAAACTTTTTGTTTCATTAACCTTCTGTATAATTATTTGTTATCAATTTCATTTAGTTCTGCTCTGATCTTAGTTATTTCTTGTTGTCTGCTGAGTTTGGGATTGGTTTGCTCTTCCTTTTCCAATTCCTTGGGACAATTCATTAGATTGTTGATTTGTGATCTTTCTGTCTTTTGGATGTAGGCATTTATGGCTATGACTTTCCTCTTATGAATGCTTTTGCTGAATCCCACAGATTTTGATAACTTGTGTCCCCTTTGTCATTTAGTTCAAAGAATCTTTTGATTTCCATCTTAATTTCCACCTTGACCCAGTAATCCTTCAACAGTAGGTTGTTTAATTTCCATGACTTTGTATACAGTTGAGTGTTTCTGTTGGAATTGATGTCCAATTTTATTCCAATATTGTCTGAGAAGATACATGGTATAATTTCTATATTTTTAATTTGTTTACACATGTTTTGTGGCCTAGAATATGATCAATCTTAGAGAATGTTCCATGAGCTTATGAGAAAAATGTATATTAAGTGGTTTTGGTATGGAATGTTCTGTAAATGTCTCTTAGACCAATTTGTTCTAAAGTGCCATTTATGTCCATCCTTTCTTTCTTTATTTTCTGCTTGGAGGATCTGTCCCATTCTGTCAGTGGGGTGGTGAAGTATCTGGCTACTATAATGCTGCTGTTTATCATTTTGTTTAGATCAAGTAGGGTTTGCTTTATGAATCTGGGTGCACCTGTGTTTGGTGCATAAATATTGAGGATTGTTATGTCTTCTTGTTGAATTGTTGTCTTCACCATTATATAATGACCATCTTTGTCCTTCTTTACTTTTGCTGATTTGAAGTCTATGTTATCTAATATGAGAATGTCTATACCAGCTTTCTTTTGATTTCCACTTGCATGAAATATTGTTTTCCATCCCTTCACCTTGAGTCTCAATGAGTCCTTGTGGGTTAGGTGTGTTTCCTAGCGATGGCAGATACTTGGCTTTTATTTTTTTATTCATTCAGCCAGCCTATGTCTGTTAAGTAGGGAATTCAAGCCATTCACCTTTACTGAAAGAATTGATAAGTGGGGTGGATTTCTGTTCATCCTGTTGAGTAGAACTTTATTGCTTTATTTTACCTCTTTAACCACTGTGGTAACCGGGCTCTGGCCTTTAGCTTTTGGGTGATATTACATTGGTGGGTGTCTATTGTACTGATCCGTGTATAATGAAGTTCTGAGTACTTCCTGCAGGGCAGGTCTGGTCTTGACAAATTCACTGAATATTTGCTTCTCTGAGAAGTCTTTATTTCTCCCTCATATAAGAAACTTAGTTATGCAGGATCCAAAATCCTAGGCTGGCTATTATTCTGTTTGAGAAGACTGAGAATGGGGTCCCATTCCTTCCTGACTTGTAAGGTCTCAGTTGAGAAGTCTGCAGTTAGTCTGATGAGTTTTCCTTTGTCAGTTACCTGTTGCTTTCACCTGTGGCTCATAGGAGTGCCTCTTTCATGTTTACTTTGGCCAGTCTGATGATTATGTGTCATGGTGATAGCTTCTTCACAATGAATCTCCCGAGGGTCCTTTGAGCTTCTTGTACCTGGATATCTAGATTTCTAGCAAGGCCAGGGAAATTTCCCCCAGTTATTCCCTCAGATAGGTTTTCCAACCCTTGTGTATTTTCTTCTTCACCCTCAGGGATGCCTATGATTCTTATGTTAGGCTTCCTTACATAATCCCGTATTTCTTGTAGGTTTTGTTCATTCCTCTTGTTTGTCAGGTCTTTCTCTTTGACTGATTTGTTTAATTCAAAGATGTTGTCTTCAAGCTCTGAGATTCTTTTTTCTGCCTGATCTAACCTATTCTTAAGGTTTCCCACTGTGTTTTGTGTTTCCTTGAATGAATTTTTCATTTCCAGAAGTTCTGTTTGATTTTTTTTTAATAATTTGATTTCCTTAGTAAATTTTTCATTCATTTCCTGCATTGTTTTTGTAGGATTTTTTTGTGTTGGGTTTCTATTTTTCTCTTGTATTTCATTGGGCTTCTTTCTAATCCCATAGTCAGAATTATTCATCTGTCATTTCAATCTTTTTTTTGTTGTTGGTATCCATTAGTAAGGAGTTATTGTTTTCTTTTGGGGGTGTGCTTTTGCTCTGATTTTTCATGTTTCCCGAGTTCTCCCACTGATTCCTTCTCATCTGGTCTCTTGGTCGAGACCTGGTTGTACTAGCCCTTGCTTATGGGCCTGTCTCTAGGTCCCTGAAGATTGATCCCTAAGCATTCCAGGAAGAGGAGCAATAGTCCTGTCTTGCCTATGCAGTGTTCTAGCAGGTTTGGTGTACCTCTTGGGTTACCTCTGATGGCTGTCTTCACCTCTTCCCAACAGAGTATAATGAGTTAGGTCCCCCAGCTTACTCTCAGTGAAGGTGGGTCATACTTGAGAGTGTGAATCTGCCACACCCTGTTTGCTTAAGTTGGAAGATGCTATGATCAGCTATGTCATTGTTCTCCCTGTAACTGGTTGATGTTTGTGATACAGCCAGCTTCCAAGATGTCTTTTCTGTCCGTGGTAAACTCTGGTCCCCCAGGTGGAGTACTTGAGTCCCCCAAGCTTTAGGAGGGACCCTGTAGCTTTGAGGGGGTTTCTTGGTCTCACCACCACTGAGGTGGGGGAGGAGCAAGGCAGTTCATGGTTAGGTTGTGGGAGCCTAAAAGGCTTTGGAAAGCCTTGGCAGGGCTCAGAAGTTGCTTTTCCAGCCTCTAGGGGGAGTTGCTGGTAGGAGGGTCAGGACAAGCTCTCCAAACTGGGAGAGCTATTGACAAGAGAGGGGCTAAACTCTTGTGTGCTAAGGCCTGAGGCTGGTTCTTTCCACCCTCATCCAGTGGCAGTTTTTCTGTGGGGAGGGGTAGGCACTCCCCCAAGTGGCCACTCCTTGGACCCCCACACACCCTGTAAAATTGAGTCAGTAAATGCTGTAAAGGGCATGAAAATTGACCTTCCTATCAGTAGGAGGAGCTTGCTGTAAGGAACAAGCTGCAGTGTTGTTTTGGGGTCCTGTGACTGGCTCTAGTCCCTCAGGAGAAGCACTCAAATGCCCCAGGTGGTGGGTGGGGCCCTGGAACCTCCAGATGAGTTATTTTTCTCTTCCACAGCAGGGCAGGTGGGGGAGTACAGCTGGGTGGGACTGGGTTGGGTGAGCCTGCCCTCAGACTCCACAAAAGCTGGCAAGGTAGCTGTTTTGGCAGGGGTCAAAAGTCTGCTCCCAGCTTCTGGGAAGAGCCACCAGGGAGGGGCTAAAGTGGCCCCACCCAACCAGAAAGTCTGCTTGTGGAGGCAGGTCCATCTGAGATTCACAAACTGGCAGTCTGAAGTGGGCCTCACTCTTCTCTCCCCTCTTCTGTTCCACAGTCTCTCCTTGGCATCTGTCAGCAGGCAGGAGCCTAAGCCAGCCAAGCTCCCCCATGACTGTGCTGTGGGCCAAGGGGTCCCCACCCAGGATCCAGCCTGAGCTGAGAGTGCCCCATGAGCATGCTGCAGCTAGGACCCACACTGCACTCTCCCCCCAGATCTGCCCACATGGGCTCTCTCACCTCCCGTGGCCAGTAAAATCAATCCCTGACCCTGCCTGGGAGAAGCACACTGGTCCTGAGTCACCCACAGGATGGCCAAGCAGGAACGATGTCCCTCTGTCTCAGGGTGTGCCTTGCTCTGATGGAGCCACAGGGCAAGCAGTACCAGGGAGGGCAGTGAGCACGGAGCTCATAGTCCAAGCACCCCTCAGTCTGCTGCAAGACCCCAAGAGGAAAGGCCTGAGCCCCACTGTCTGTGGAAGCCTCAGTGTGATGGCTCAGTTGTCTCTCTTAGCAGCCACAGATGAAGGAGAGGAAGGGGAGGAAAAGAATCTGTATGGAGGAAAGCTAGCACTCTGGTCGTGTCACCCCTCTCTTAGGGAGGTGGTCCACCCAAAATGTCCAGGCTCTGGAGTCACATAGATCACCCAGGACCCACTGGACCCCTGTGGTTCCTGTAGTCTGGGCCAGAATTGGGAAATGTCTGTGTAGGAATAAGAAGGATGAAACCCAAGGAGTTAAAGCCCCCTGGAGAGGACAAAGGCACACGGTGGGTGGAGAAGCAATATGGTGCCTGCCATCCTGCCTTGGGTCTGTGGGGACGGGAAGTGCCCCAGGGAGGCTGGGAGCCTCGTGCCCTGTCCACAAGCAGTTCCCACTGAGGGCAGCAGCCTCTGGGCTTGTGTGGGGAGAAAGTCTCTCTAGCAGCTTGGTAACCCACTAACTGTCAGAGGTGCAAGGGAGGGAGAAACAAACTGCCCCACCTACCCTTCCCACTGGACTCAAAGCCTCTCAGGGGTTGATCTTTGCTGATACCTTGCTACCTTCTTGTTCTGCACTGCAACTTCTTTCCGTGGGGTCTCCCGAAGGCTCTGGCACCCTTCCTTCAGACCCACATCTAATGTGTTTGTCTGTTTGTCTTTTCTTTTTCATCTAAAACTTCTCCTTTTTGCTGAGATGCTCTGGCAACTGGTGTCTCTGGTCAGCCATCTTGCCTGGAAGTCCAATTTAAAGATGTTTATACTAAACATCACTAGATTTGGAGATTATCAGAATTCCAAATGTCAGTTCTGTCCCTTTTAATATGTTGACCTAGTGTAAGTCATTCAAGTTCTTATACTTCATTGACCTCATCTTCACAACAGGGTAGTGCACACATACCTCACAGGATCATTTTGAGTCTTAAATAAATAATGTATCTAATGCATGTGGAAGCACCTAGCACAGTGACTTACACATGAAGTGACCTAATGGAAGTTAATTAAATAAATAGTAGCTTCACACATTCATCCAACAGTTCTTGTTGAATGTTCACTATAGGCCATGAGATATTCAATAAATAAAAATTGATTTTAGGTTGGTGATGTATTTGATTGTTCCTGAAGGTTTTTTGAAAGACTAAGATTAATGTATTAACAAAAGTATCTTACATCAGCATATACAGAGCAAATGAAGACTTGAGAAGGCATTAAAATATTTCAGACTCCAAACCCATTCTTAATTCTAGGAGTCTCAGTTTTTCACATCCATTTCCTACATTATTGAATAGCAATACAAAGTGATTAAGAGCATAAGCTCTAAAATCAGGCCCCATGAAATCAAGTCCAGGCCCTGTCTCTTTCTAGCTCTTTGACCTTGGGCAATTTACCGTTCTTCAGAGTTTTCATCTGTAGGGTAGTGGTACTGATAGAGTTATCAGGGTTGCTGTGAGGTTCAAATACATTAATTCATGTCAAGCCTAGTACATTGTAAGCTCTTAATACTGTTGACTGTTTTTTTTTTTCATTGCATGAACTTACTTAGACCTCCTCTTCCTTTAGCTATGAAAATACAGAGTAATATGCTAAGAAGCATGATTTTAACTTCTTAAAAGCTATTTTAGTTTGACTTTTATAATTTTTTGCCTTTAATCTCCTTCAGTGAAGGCTTAAAACATAATTCTATCTGTGGGAGACACTTTTTACTTTTTCTTTATTGAAAACGGTTATAATTCTTCATTTTTTTTTTTTTTGGTAATTCACAAAGATTTCCAGATCTCCTGAGAAAATTTCTCATATTTTTAATCAGAAATGGGGTAGAGGAGGGAGCAAGAATCTTGAGCAGGTTGAGAGACAACTATGTAAAGAACAGATTGACAATACCTTGCATATTGTAAGAGTCCCATCTGACAATGGGAACTAAACACCGTAATAGACGACCAGAGTGTCTTCTTTCATTTTTTGACCTTTAATTGAAAGATTGAAGATAAGTAGTTCCTGTGAGAAAGCAAAAGGCTGATTCACTTACCCTGTAGCTTAAAGTAAAAAAGCTTCCAGGAAGCCTTACTATATATTATGAATCATTCTCTTGTCACTCTAAGAAGTTCATAGCTAAGTAAAATGCTGGAAATGGATTGATGGCTCTCTGACAGGCACCAGAACTGGAAGAACAGGTGAAAGGCCTCTAGGTAATACATCTGGGTCTCCCTCAAGGCATTTTTTTGTAAAGCTGATGTTTCTGACCTGAGGCTGTCATATCTCACTATATCAGGAAGGATTGCTCTTTAAAAAATTCCCACTATTTTAGAGCATACCAATCTGTAGGGTAAGGTTATAAAAAGCCAAGTGCATTTTTTTGTCCTTTTAATTTGAACATCCCCTGTGCCTTTTGGAATTATTTGAAGGGAGCATCCAAAATAAGCCTTAAAGAACTGGTAGTCTTTGTTAAGGAAGTCATAGAAAATTCCATAATAATTGAATCTTGGACAAGAAACTGCTGAAAAGAGAAAAAGTTCCATTCAAGGTACTCTCTGACATGTCATTTTAACAAGTTATACAATTGCATATTATTTTTCCCACCAATTTTCCTCCAAGACAATCAAACTCATGGTCTCTTTGTACAGTATTTACTTATGATAATTCAACCATATTTGTTACTAATCCTTTATAGATTTTAAAGCTCTCACCAAAAAGCCCCATCTAAATGTGGGGTGGTTGACAGCCACTTCCTCATTCAAATTAAGGGATCATTTGTTCCCTCCACAAAATTTCCATTCAATATTCTGGACTCTTACAATATGCAAGGCATTATAAACACCTCAGCATACAGAGTGATAGAGGTCAAGGAGTGCATCTAGTTGATTAACGATAACAAAATATGCAAATTATATAATAAAAGGTAGCTTCAAGTTAGTATCACATGGGGGTGCAAAAAAATTCAATGAGGTCTATGCAAGGGACAGTTATATTATAGTGGAGAGTTCTAGAAGCTTCCTGGATCTTGGATACTATAAGAGACAGAAGGGGGAAACAGAGACATAGAGAGAGAAAGAGACAGAATCGTAGGTCTAGAACTCCTGGCGACATCGTACAGAGGAAAGAAAGTGCAATGTGGTTTGTGGAAGAGCAAGCAGCCCCCTATGGCTTGAAGGTAGGATACAAGAACTGAAGTAGCCAATACTTTAGAAAAGAGGTTTGAGTGGGGCCAATGGCGTTTTACTTAATATTAAACCAGCTACTTAGCCATTTATTAAGCCATGGAAGAGAGGCCACATGTTGTAATAAAAATTGCTTGAGTTATGTTATTAGATAGACTTAGGGTCACATAATGAATCTAATGTGCAAGAGTGAGTAGACCCACTACTCACTAATCATTGGTTCCTACTAATTGCATAATGCTAAGCAGTTACTTAATCTCTTTGAGCCTCAGTTATCTCATTTATAAAATGGGAATCATGTCTCATTTTAAGGGTTGCCTAAAGTTTATTTGTAATGTATATAAAATATCTATCATTATGGTTGGCAATATGTAGGCATAGAACACAAATGATTAACAATAATAAACATTCACACTGGAGTTTACTATTTTATAGAAATGTTTTAAATTATGTTATTGTTACTTGTATAATTATCATGCTTACCAGAATTTAAGCTCTCTCAGGGCAAGGATTTATTTAATATATTTACTGCTATATCCCTAGTGATTAGAAAACTGCCTGAAGTATAACATTTGATCAATCAATATTTGTTAAATGAATGAATGAGTAATAGCCATATTAAGTTTATTATTATAAATACTCATCACTGTCAAAATAAAACTTCAAGAAGACTAAACTGGAAGCTCTATGTAGGAAGAATTGGAGTGAGGAGAGGTGGGGGCCTTTATCCGGATGCTGTCACAGTAACGGAGATGAGAACTAATGTATTATTGTTCTGAGAAGAGATGGAATTAAGGGGAGATACTCAAGAAACATCTGATGGGTGGCTGAAATGCCAGAATTTAGCAAATGATCATATGAAGGTGGGATGACGAGGGGACCGAAAAGAGAGAGACTGTCTTAATGTAAATTAAGGGGGTCTGTTATGGTTATGATTTTGATCCTTAGCACTTAGAAGGAAATTGATCTTAATTCACCAAAATGAAGATGTCAGGACAAAGAGCTTATTTGCAAAGGAAGGTAAGCAAGGCAATTCTAGATATCATATATGTATATGTACACTTCTGTGTTTTCTAAGTCAGACACTGTGCAAATAGCTTCATATTCATTATTACTTTAAATCCTCCTTTAATTACCTACTCTTTACACAAAAGAGGAGACTAAGCTATGCAGTGACTGCATAACATGCCTGGGGTCACACAAATAGAATGTGGAGATTTGCCCATAGACTGTCTCAACTCTAAAGATTGTAACCACAAGGCCTCATTTCATAGCTTGAGTTTGAGGTGCTTATTGGGACATCAGGGAGAGGAAGGAATATAAGTCATTCAAAAACTCAAGTGGAAAGGTTTGTCATTTCATCATTATAATAGGCCTGTATTATGTCCTGAATGATTCTTGATTTTTTTTTCTTTTTTCTTTTTTTCCTTTTAATTTATTTTTTTA
Organism: Daubentonia madagascariensis; assembly: GCA_023783475.1. NCBI lineage: Eukaryota > Metazoa > Chordata > Mammalia > Primates > Daubentoniidae > Daubentonia > Daubentonia madagascariensis. The sequence goes on from JAKFHU010001436.1 coordinate 12,159,236, forward strand.
ATTTCAGAATATCATGGGGGTACAACACTTTGGCCATACACATTGCCCCTGTTCTGCCCGTGTCAGAGCCACAATCGTGGTCATCCCCCAAACTGTGCTCCCCGCATCCATTCAGTGAGAGTTTTTCCCATCCCTTCCACCCCCCGCCCGCCCGCCCACCCTCAGATGAATGTTATTGCCCTGTGTGATGTGAGTGTTCATCAGTTAGTACCAGTTTGATGGTGAGTACCAGTGGTGCTTGTTTTTCCAATCCTGTGACACTTCGCTTCGAAGAATGGGTTCTAGCTCCAACCACAGAATTTCTAAACAGACCAATATCAAGCACCGAAATTGAAGCAGTAATAAAAAATCTACCCACAAAAAAAGTCCCGGACCAGATGGGTTCACACCTGAATTCTACCAAGCCTACAATGATTCTTGATTTTTAAAACATCTCTTTCAAATTATTTCTGGAAATGGTTACACCATAGAATATCTTGCCAAATAACACCGTATTTATTTGTTCAATCACAAATATTTATTTAATTCTAAGCAGGGGTTGGCAAAAATAGAATTGATTTCACTCTTGGGGTGGATGTGGTAAGGACCACAGTGGAGAAAGGGACAGCAATGGGAGGAATCCTAGTGGCACTGACCTTCCCAAGGCTGAAACCAACAACAGTCACCGGAGATATTTTACCATTGGCTTTGCAGGTTCTTATTTTCCACGTGAATTTCTTCAGAAACTATTAGAAATATAATCATCTCAATTCTCAGTAGTCAATTTTCAATTTTAAAATATAAATGGTAAAAGGAGTTTTTAGGTTGTATTTAGTTGATTCATGAGGTGAACTTTAACAAATGTCCTTGAGAATCTCCCTTTGCCTCCCATTTATCCAAACAAGTAACACATTATCGTTCTAATAAAGTTTATAACTTTAGCAACATTTCTGATTCTCTTTGCTTACATTTTGGCTGTCCTGTTGTATCCCAACAAATGCTTAATTGTTAATCAAATTCATTTTTAGGACATGGTGTTTTAAGTGTCTAATTTTATTGTGCTGTCCAGGCCAAAATATCACCTAACAAATTGATTCCCGTGTTCCCTAACTCAGGAGGACCTGAAAATTGCCATTGCAGAGGCAGACATCAGCATGCAGCAGGATTGTTGATCAGGAAGCACTTGCTCTTTCAGGAGCTCTGAGGAGGAAAGTCTGTATTTAATTCTCAGGGATCATGTGTCCCATTTGTTTGCCTACTGGAAATTCACCAGATCTTGCACCCCAGGCTTCTGCTGGAACTTTGAAATGTGTCAATATAGACCCTGAACTGAAGTCTGCTAAACAGCTTATTTTCTGGAAACTTTTAATTGCTTTAATAGTGACAGCAGCAGTTTCTTCAAGTAGAGTCAAGAAAACGGGGCACTGAGGGAGACCCTTTACAGCAATGGATTTTTTGACTCAAGGTAATAAAAGGTCCTCACGTGTATTTGAGGTTCTTCCTTGACTGCCATGCTGAAGAGTTTCCTCCTGACCACTCGTGAAGCCCACTACTTCGCTAGGTATAGAAGGCATGTTGCAGAGCTTAAGCATGGAGTCAATGCTCAATGGAAACGTGGGTGTTCAGGGACCAGGTTGTTATCACTCTAGCAGCTGCATATTTACTGGAGGGAAGTGCTCTTTTCCTTGGATTAATTTGGTTTACATCACAATGGATGCAATAGATGAGTGAGAATCTTTTAAGCTTTTTCTAGTCTAGTGAAAGCTTGGGTTGTCCTGGAAAATGGAAATGAAAATAAAAAGGTTTTCTAGGTCTCATCTTTGAAAAGCATTTTTTTGCTATTAAAGAGCAGAGCTACTGAGCAAAACTGACATTCCAAATGGGTGGTAACAGTAATAGCCCATGAAATAAAATAAGGTAAAAATCTCTATTTGAACTCCATTAATATGAAATTTATTATAATATCAAGCCAGACTGGACATAAGTCTATTTTTAGAAGGGGTTTACTACCTCAAAAATGAAATAAAATAGAACAAAATGTTATCATAGATGGCTCTCACCCATTTAGGCTCCTTTTCAACTACCTTAAGCAAGGACATTTGCCAATAATTAATAAAAACTTTCATTAGTTAAGATGAGGTCCTAAATAAAAAAGAAAAAACTTTCAATAAACAAAAAATAACAAATGATGATCTAATCATTAAAATATCAGGGTGTTCCCTAGTAAGAGCTTGACAGTTTTGTTTTTGTTAGTATCCATGTAGGTACCAATTATTTTAAAGGCAGTGTTACAGAGAAGAGATTTGTATCAGTGACTTGGAGAGAAGGCATTTGGTGCCCATCTATATACAAATGACTGAAATTTATCAAATACCTAATATGTGCCAGCACTGTACCTACGTTATCAAATTTAATTATCACAACAAAGAGAGCAGGTGGGTACTTCCTTATTATGTTTTATAGACTAAGATACCATAGCTTAAAAAGTTAAAAGCAATTTGCCCAAGGCCAAATGGCTAATATGTGGCTGAGACAAGGTTCAGAGCAAGGTCTGTCTGACACTGAATCATGTGCTTTTAACTCCTCTGTCAAACCTTTCTCTATTTCTGCTTACAAAATGATTTCTGTGTACAATCCCTAGCATAGCAACATTAAGATAGTTATAAACTCTATTAAACGAAGAAATCCTGTATAATGTACATCCTTATATGTAGCCTGGATGTGTATTGTTCAGGTTTTTTAGACCATGTTGTTTTGATTCAGTATGAGAGATTTGTTTACGTGTGTATGGTTAGTTTGGAAGCACTGAAATTGGAAAGGCATCGGTGCAGTAAATAAAAGGCCACTATGTGAAAGTGAACGAGGCAAGAGGGAAGGGTCACTGTTAGAGGTCATGAACACAGAGAGCAAAAGCTCAATTTCGTAACAATTAGCCTCCTAAGACCCTGTCACCAGTTTCAGCCATTCCTTATTCTTATGTACTAAAGACTCTGGGAACTGTGTTCCAAAAGAAGTTATACAAAAATCCTAAAAGTTTGCTTTTATTTCAAAATCCAAGACATTTTTCCATTTCTTTATTTTAAAAAATCAGAGGAAAGAGGGGACTCCCTTTTGGTATGTTTTCTTTAAATATGATTTTACTTTGTTAATGGATCAGATTAGAAAACTTTCTTTGGTGGTAATAATAAATAAAAATGCATTTCTTTAGATATTCACTAATTCAGACTATCACTACCCCCAATAATTACAAGCTAAATGAATTTTTATGTTGTTTCTAAGTAGAGTCTGACTCTAAACTTCTTTGGTGTAGCATACCACTGTTGAACCACACATTAAATAAACCCCACTTAGGCTTTTACCAGATAGACTATAAGAGCCTCAAAGGACCCAATACTGGCTCTGCTGTCAATAATTCACGGACCACAGTCTACCCATAGGCTTTGATTTGATAGACTGCAGGGTATGAATGATCTAAAAAGCGTGTATTAATGCATTAAAAGAAAATTCAATCTTACTCTAGGATCATTTTTACACTTTTCTTTTTTAAAATTTAAGACCTGCTCATAGTTAAGGGAAAAGTTGACTCCTTTTGCTCTTGACCTTCTCACAGCCTTTTTAAAAACTGAAAACTAAAGAAAGATGGGAGAAGGAGATACTGATGAAAACCAAAACTGGGACTTATTTGTCAAAGGATAGAGGGAAGAGTGTTTGAAAACCTGTGCCCACCCTCAAGAAAAAATTTAGGGCTGGATGGAATTTAATCCTTAATTCCTAATGTTAGCCATTCATCCAGCTGAACTATCTGAGTAATAAGTATGCACCATCTGGAAACCTAAACCTGGAACATCATAGGAAAATGAGACCCAGCCAAGTGGAAAGGTACACTGAGACATGTGCATGTTAAGAGAAGTGATCCAGTGGCACACTTTCATCAAATATGTATTGTAACTAGATGCCCAGAAAACAAGTGAGAAATAATGAATAAAGACAGGAAACAAGCACAAAGTCAGGATTCTGCCTTACAGGAATTCAAATCTAGCAGAAGTGATAAGATATCTGCTATGGACAGGATAGTGTCCCACAAAATTCATATGTTTAAACACTAACCTCCAGCATGACTGTATTTGGAAATAGGGCTTTTAGGAGGAGGTCATAAGGGTGGGATCCTAATCCAATAGAATTGGTGACCTTATCAGAAGAAGAAGAGAGGAAGCTGTCTTTTTCTCTGCACACACACTAAGAAAGGGCCACATAAGCATACAGTGAGACAGCAGCCATCTGCAAGCCAGGAAGAGGGCCCTCACCAGGAACTGAATTGGCTGGCACCTTGATCTTGGCCTTCCCAGCCTCCAGAAGTGTGAGAAATAAATTGGTATTGATAAACTACCCAGTCTGTGGTATTTTGTTATGGCAGTCCAAGCTGACTAATACACTACGGAATAAATAATTTTTAACCCAAGTAAATGTCACAGATAATTCAGAAGGAACCATTGATGGGGCAGTCAGGGAAGCCTTTTTAGAGGACATAGATCGCTAGCATTTCTGCTTCAAGGAGGGAAGCAAGGACTTGGATAAGTCCAAGTTGGACAGTGTGAACACAAGAACAGAGAGGTGGGCTCAGCATGGATGCCCTCAGCACAGCCAGCTGAAGCGGAGGTTCCTGGACAGGAAAGGGAGAGACGGAGTCATGGGAATAGGTTGGGCCCCGACCATGGGATCCTGCAACACCAAGCTAAGCAATCTGATGGAGCAGTGACACAAGCTATAATTTCAGGAATATATATGGAGCAGTTGTGTATTGAGGGTTTGGAGAAGGAGTAGATCTAAAGCAGGGAGATCAATTTGTTTTGCTTTAGTGTAATCAGATGAGGAGAGCCTTACTTCTGATGGTGACAGCTAATTGGAGGTTTTGTCAACTCATGAAATAGGAAAGAGCAAATAAAATTATGCTTGGTTTGCATGGCACCAAGTTCTGAGGGGCTAAAAAGGTTCCCAGCTGAAGGGAAATTGTGGAACAAGGTAACAATCAAGGCACAACCTAAGAAATTCTGAAAGAAAGCACAGGGCCACGTTCAAAGTTGCATTTGGAATTTGCTGTTGAATGGTGATTTTTATTATCGCCTTTGAGACTTTAGTTAACTCCTGTAAACACTGATGACTAACAAATGTGTTCTCTCATCCAAACCTGAGCCTTTAGCTGCTACAGGGGTGTTTCTCCAGTGCTTCCTGGATGCCTCATGAGTACCTACCTCAAAGTGAAATATTCCCGAGCTGAAATCATCTTCTGAATCCCTGATCCCCACTAATACAGCCACTGCCAACCCACCAGCCCAAACTTCTGTTTCCTCTCCCCACCTCATGTTCAAGGGGTCAAGAGAGTGAAATTATCCCAGAAATCTCAGCACATTACCCCTCCCTTCTATAGAATGTTCCACTGCCTTTGTTCAGAGCTCCATCTTCAGTGATGTAGACTATTGAAAAAACTAACCTCCTGATCTTCCTGCTTCTAACCTTGTCCCCTTTATAACTTTCTTCATTATGACAAAGACTTATGTTTCTAAAATGCAAATCTGATCATGATATTTCTCTGTTTAAAATCAGTCTTTGATTCTTCGTTATTTGCAAAATAAGTCCGAATGTCTTAGTGTGACATTATTCAAATTTGGGTTGACTGCCTTATAGTCTCATATTTCTTCAACATTCCTCCTGGCGCCCTGACATGGTTTGGATGTTTGGCCCCTCCAAATCTCATGTTGAAATTTGATACCCCATGTTGGATGTGGGGCCTGGTGGGAGGTGTTTGGGTCATGGGGGACAGATCCCTCGTGAATGGCTTGGTGCCCTCCCCACAATAATGAGTGAGTTCTGGCTTTATGAGGTCACACCAGAGCTGATTGGTTAAAGGATTCTGGCACCACCTCCTCCCTCTCTTGCTCCTTCTTTTGCCACGTAACAGGCCTGCTCCCCCTTTGCCTTCTGCCTTGATTGGAAGTTCCTGGAAGCCCTCACCAGAAGCAGATGTTGGTGCCATGCTTGTACAGTCTGCAGAACCATGAGCCAAATAAACCTCTTTTCTTTATAAGTTACCCAGCCTCAGGTATTTCCTTTATAGCAACACAAAACAGACCAACACATGTGCCACCATATCCTAGGGTTGAATCAAGACTTTCAAATCTGTGAACATATATACAATAAGATGAATTGTGTCACCCAAAAATTCCTATGTTGAAGTCCAACACCTGTACCTCAGAATGTGACTATATTTGGTGATAAGGTCTTCAAAGAGGTTATTCAGTTAAAATGAAGTCATTAGAGTGGGTTCTAATCCATTATGACTGGTATCCTTATTAGAAGAGGAAATTAGAACACAAAAGGTACAGATTGAAGATTATGCGAAGACACAGGGAGAAGACAGTCCTCTATAAGCCAAGACTGGTCTCAGAGGAAACTAATAATCTTAGATTTCTAGCCTCCAGAATTGTGAAAAAATTAGTTCCTGTTTAAGCCACACAGTCTGTGGTCTTTTGTTATGGCAGCCTTAGAAAAATAATACAAAATAGCATTCCCTTAAGTGCCTGTTCTGGTCTGAATGTTGAGTTCCCCCAAAATTCGTACATTGAAATCCTCATTCACAAGGCAATGGTATTAGGAGGTGGAGCCTTTTGGAGACAATTAGGCCATGGTGGCAGAGCCCTCATGAAGCGAATTAATGCCCTTATAAGCTAGGCCCAAGAGAGACCACTCATCCCTTCTGCCATGTGAGGACACAGCTAGAAGGTGCCATCTGTAAACAAAAAGGTGGTCCCTTACCAGACACCAGTTCTGCTGTCACCTTGGTGTTGGACTTCCAGCCTCCAGAACACTGAGAAATAAATTTCTGTTCTTTATAAGCTACCCAGTTTATGGTATTTTGTTACAGCAGCCGGAACAGACCAAGACATTGTTCAAGACAATATTTGTTAAATTTTTTCTTCCTCCTGCCTAAGATGTCTTTCCTTGTGTTGTCTCCCTGGTAAAATTCCATTTATCCTTCATAACTCAACTCAAATTTATCTGAGAAATTCCCTCTCTGTCCCCTCTAAATGCTTTCTACACTCCTCTCTTATCACATCATACTTTAATTATCTTAAAATGGCTTCAATTTAATTGAAAGAATATTTGGACTTAGAATTTTTATGGAGGTATAGAGTTATGACAATTTCAGAATTAGTCAGGATCCTTGCCTGGACTTTTGTTTCTATTAAGTAGAAACACTGACTGAAAACCTACACTCTTTTGTCTCAGATTTTTCCCCCTTTTTCTTCTAGTTGCTATTCAAGACGTATAATTCTGGGTATTTATCTGCTGATCTATTACTGCTAGATAAGAGGGAGAAATCAAAGTGGCAAGGAGATTTTATAAAACTTAAATGGTGCGGTTCTCCTGGCTGAAGTGTTATAAGAAGATGAGAGATATACTCCCAGGACAATGAAAAAGCATTTTATAGTAGTTGGATTCATTCAATCTCAACTGATAATACACCCTCTATATCCTTCAACCCCATATCATGAAATAACAACAGTTAATTTAGGACAGGAGCTAGAAAATGTTCTCTGTAAAACACCAGATAGCACATATTTTTGGCTGTGTGGGATATATGTTTCGGCTACAACTACTCAAATCTGCCACTGTAACACAAAAACAATCACAGGCAATATGTAAATAAGTGGTCCAACAAAAATTTATTTACAAAACCCTGTGGCAAGGTGGATTTGGCCTGCAAGCCTAGTTTTCTGACCTCTAATTTATAGAATAGGAAAATAAAGGATACTCCTTTTACTTAGCAAAGGACTATGAAAACCAGCCCAGGGAATTTAGGCTAGCTGTGGCCAAATTAACCCTCACTGATATACTAAACATTCACTTATAGATATTTGAAATTACCAGTGGAACAGTTTTAAAGAGTACTTCTCCTAAAGAACAGAAAGATGAGTCCTAAACTTAAATTTTGAAATATTTCTATAACAAAAGTCCAGAAAGAATAATTGGAAGGGAAAAAAAAGACCAGCTTGATGAGAGCAATATGCTAATTAAGAAATTCTGTTCTTAATCATAGCTCTCTTGTCAATTGACTCTTCTCTATCTTTTAATTCTTGTCATTCATAACTCCAAATAACAGACCATGTGCTCCAATCCTTTATACAATTTGCTCACAGTTACTGTTCCATAGTACAGCTAAGCCCTTTTAACTCTTGCAGTAGGCCCTGTGCTTCCTAAAATGTGTTTCCACAGTGGTAAAAGGCTACGAGAATCTCCAACCTATTCCCCTTGCACCTCACTAACAGAACCCCAAATTTGTTCAAGGGAGGAATGTATCTGGCTAAGAATATCAAGTTCTAAGCCACCTTGCCACAAGGGTGGACAGATGCACTTGTCTGGCAATAATATAAAATCTGAAGAGGTTAAGTGAGCCTTTTGGAAAAGTTTTGTAAAGATCCTGCTTTGCATTCTGCTCACTTATTTCTCAGCTTTCTTCCTTCCTGGAGTGAGGATGTGATACCTAGAGAAGAAGCAGCCATCTTCCAACAATAAGAACAAAAAACATCTAAGAATGGCAGGAACTTGAAAGGAGTCTGGGTCTGGATCACACTCTTGAGCAGGAGCACCTGCCATGGGCTGCCTAACTCTGGATTCCTTGTTACATAAGAAAAGTAAAACACTCTCTGTTTAATCCATTGGTAATTGGACTCCGTGGTTTTTTTTTTTTATGCCTACATTCCAAACTAATAAGATGAGTAAGGAAATCCATGCTTGTGGTAAGCACATTAGAACACAACTGTATTAGGTTTCAATGATTGCTATGGCTACAAAATTAGTGGCTTAAAACAAGACTTACTGTTTTTACAATTTTGTATGTTAGAAGATTGACACGGTTCTCACAGGCTAAAATCAAGGTGTTGCCTAGCTATGTTCTTTTCTGGAGGCTCTAGAGGAGAATCCCTTGCCTCTTCCTTGGGTCATGACCTCCTTCCTCCATCTTCAAAACCATTCTTCTGAAGTTATATCTTTCTCTGACTCCAGAAGAAAAAGGTCATATGCTTTTAAAATCTCATGGGATTAGCTTGGGGCTGCATAATTGAAGATAATCTCCCTATATCCATGTTCCTAACTTAATCACATACGCAAAGTCCCTTTTGCCATTTAAGGTAACATAGTCATCGGTTCTAGCGGGTAAGATGTGGATGCCTTCATGTGGCCATTATTCTGCCTATCACAAAAATATAAAGAAAACCATATAAATTGTGAATTGCATGACCTTGTTTCCTGGTATAACTCAAGTTTATTGTACAGTGTTTTGCAAATAGTAGAAAGAAAATGAAAAATAGCTATTTTACCAGGCATGGGAAGTATTATTTCAATTCTGGATATTCTATACTAAAGTAATACTATTATATCAGCAATAATCTACCTTTCCAGGATGGATAATGAGCCTGAACTTCTGTTAAATTGGGAAAGCTAAAAATTGAATTAGGCAGAAATAATGAAAAATTGCTATTATTCACACATGGGTTGTTGCAATTTTTCAGCAGGACAGATTATAGAGGTAGAAAATTTTATAGAACAAATGGCTGCTTCTCAGGAAAAGTAGTTTTAGAAATCAAAAAGAAAATTGTATTCAAAAACTTATGTAATAATAAATATTTAAAAATCTTTTACAGTGTATAATGTCAGATTTTTACATTTATCATCCACTTGACCCTACATTTTCCCTAGTATTAAGGTATAACATTAAACATGCATTTTTGATAACTCCCTTTTATTTCATCTTCTAAATATCAAAAACCACCAAATCATTAGGCTCTTTTGCAGAAATTCCTTTTGGTTTCCATACCTTTGTCATACCCACTGTCAACAGCCATGCCTGGGTTCTCATAATTTAATGTTTAGATTATCTAGTTTATTTGTTTCTAAACTCTTTTCCCTACAACATACCCTATATGCTGCTGCCATAACAACCTCAGCAACAAAATTTTTACGTATTCTAGATTTTAATGGATATATTCATTTAAGGGAAGCTTGAGAAGTAGTCACCCACTCTTTGGTTTAGGACTTCCCATGGCATATAATACTGTGTTTCGCAAAGGCTTTCTATACTACCTTTTGATTTTTTTTAGAAAGTGTCCATTCCTATTTTCATTTAACTTTCTACTTTTACTTTAAAGCTATATATATTAAAGTCTCTTCTATGTAATATATTTTCAAATATTTGAAAATAGTTCTCATGTTTCTTCTAAGTCATATCTTGTCTCAGTCAAGCATTCCCTGTTTTTCCAACTCTTTCTCATTGCAACTGAAAATTCAATATCTTTCTGCCCTTTTTTGATACATCATAGTTCAGTGATGATAGATCAAAAGATGTATTGCTTGAGTTAAACTGAATACTCCTAAGACCAGGACAGTGCAGTGTACAGCAAAGCAGGTGGATCTGACCTTGGTTTTTTATATTGCCTGTGATTACTATGGGTTCTGTGACTTACATGTTGTATTTTCTCCATGACTTTTCATATGACCTAATATAAAATATGGTCTGTGTCATCCTGATCTTTAACAATTCATATTTTCAAATATTTTTATTATTAAGTGTAATACATGTTTATTGTAGAGAATAAAGATAAATCAAAAGAAAAAATAAAAATCATAATCTCAGCATTCAAAGATTTATTAACTGCTGGAACCTAAATGTGAAAATTACATTTTTTATTTCAGTAATAGTAAATTAAATAATTTAGATTAATCTTCTCACCAAGAACAACTAGAATTGATAGATAGAAGTAGATGATAGGGAAAAAGAGAGGGAAGTATAAAGAAGTATAAAGATACATAGATACCCTTGAATGTTAATAAGATGAGCAATATTTTACAGGAGCCATATGCAAAAGATGATGGAAATCCACAGAGGTTAACCAGCACTTGGGACAGCTTTTTTCCTGCTAGTATTTGACATGCTGAGGGTCTGACAAGCACTTGTGATAATAAATGGGCAGAGGAAAAAATTTTCTGGAGTCCAGCTATCAAAAAGTATGGAAGTCTTTAGTAAACTCAACAATGTGGGTTAGGATTCTAAAGGGGTGCAACCTAGAAAACAGAATGAACTAAAAATAAAACTAAACTGGTTCTTCAGAGAAACTGCAAAAACAAAAACAAAACAAACAAAAAATCCTTCAAATATTCCCAGTTCCCAGATTGCTGGTGTCCTCAGATATATAGCAGGAGTAAATATGAGTTCTTAATGCAGGATAATAGCATTATTCTAATCTTCAAATTATTTCTACAAATAAATTTCCAAATATAATGTCAATCACACAATCAAAATGACCATGCATACAGTCTACATGAGTGGAAACTAAAAAAAGCAACAGATATAAACAGAATTACAGGGGCTACAGATATTGGACTTATAACTAACATACTTTAATTAAGAAATAAGTTGAGAATTTTGGAAGAGAAATAGTATAATACAAAAGGAGTTAGATTGGAAAGAATAAAGAAATTCTAGAACTGAAAAATACGAGGTATAAAAACAAGAATCCAATAAATAAGTTTAACAAGCTAATTTCACTCATAATCATAGAAAAAAATCCTTAATTAAATATTAAAATATCAAATCCAACAATATATAAAGAGGATAACATGTCATGAGAAAGTATGCTGCATTCACAAGGTTTATTTAATATTTGAAAATCAATCAATGTAATTCGCCTCCTTAGCAAAATAAAGGAGAAAAACTATATGATTCTTTAAATAAAGGCAGAAAAAACATTGCATAAATTTCAACACATTTTTATTCTAAAAACACTCAGCAAATTAGGAAATTTCCATGATCAACAAAAAGGTACACACAAAAAATCCTACTTTTAACAGCATACTAATAATGTATTGAACAATTCCCTCTGATCTAGGAGCAAAACAAGAATGTCAACTCCCTTGATCAGTTTTAGATATTGTACTGAAGGTCTTGGCCAGTAGAAAAAGCCATTCACCATGATCAAGTGGGATTTATCATGGGGATATAAGGAGGTTTCAATACATACAAATAAAAAATGTGGTATCGTATGAGCAGATTGAAGGATAAAAATCATATTATCATCTCAATAGATGTCAAAAAAGCATTTCACAAAATTCAGCAATCTTTGATGATGAAAACTTTGAGTGAATTAAGTACAGAAGGAAAGTACCTCAAGACAATAAAGGCCATATATCACAAGCCCACAGTTAACATTATACTCCATAGTGAAAAGATAAAAGCTTTTCCCCTGAGATCAGAAAGGAAACAAGGGTGCCCACTCTCACCATTTCTATTCAGTGTAGACTGGAAGTCCTAGCCAGAGCCACTAGGCAAAAAGTAAGATAAAATAAAATAAAATAAAAGGCATCCAAATCAGAAAGGAAGGAATAAAACTGATTCTGTTTGCAGATGATATGGTCACATATATAGGGAAAACCCTAAAGACATCAGCAAAAAAAAACTGTTATAACTAATAAAAAAATCTGTAAAGTTTCAGGATAAAAAAATAACATGCAAAATCAGTAGTGTTTCTATACACTAATAGTGAACTACCTGAACAAGAAATCAAGAAAACCATATCATTTACATTAGCTAAAAAACCATAAAATACTTAGGAATAAGTTTAACCAAGGAGGTGAAAGATCTGTACACTGAAAACTGTAAAACATTGATGAAAGAAACTGAAGGCACAAATAAATGGGAAGATATTCGGTGTTCATGGATTGTAATAAATAAAATCATTAAAATTTATACAAAGTGATCTACAGATTCAATGCAATCCTTATCAAAATTCCAATGACATTTTTTCATAGAAATACAAAACACAATCCTAATATCCCTAAGAAACACATAAGACCCCAAATAGCCAAAGCAAAAAGAACATGGCTGGAGGCATTACACTACCTGATTTTAAAATATACTACAAAACTATTATAACCAAAGCAGCATGACACTGGCGTAAAAACAGACAGATAGAAAAAAGGAATAGAACAGATAGCCCAGAAATAAATTTATACATTTATGGCCAATTGATCTATAACAAAGGTGCCAGGAGCCCACGACGGGGAAAGGACAATCTCCTCAATAAAAGGTGTTGGGAAAATTGTATATATGCTTGCAGAAGAATAAAATTGGATCCTTATTTCACACCATATACAAAAATCAACTTGAAATGGATTAAAACTTATACATAAGTCCTAAAAACATAGAAAAATAACTTCTTGACATTGATCTGGGTAATAATTTTTTTGGATATCACACCAAAAGCACAGGCAACAAAAGCAAAAACAGACAAATAGAATTACATCAAACTAAAATGCTTCTGTACAGCAAAGAAAACAATCAACAGAATGGAGAGATAACCTACAGAATGGGAGAAAATATTTGCAAGCCATACATTTGATAAGAGGTTAATATCCAAAATATACATGGAACTCAACACAACATCTAAAAAACAAATAACCTGATTTTTAAAATGCGCAAAGGATTTGAAGAGACACTTTTCCAGAGAAAATACACAAATAGCCAACAGTTATATGAAAAGGTGCTCAACATCATTAATTGTTAGCAAAATTCATATCAAAACTGCAATGAGATATATCACCTCACACTTGTTAGAACGGCTATTATAAAAAAGATAAAAAATAACAAGTGTCGGCAAACATGTGGAGAAAAGGGAAACTTTGTTTATTGTTGGTGGGAATGTAAATTTATACAGCCATTATGAAAAACAGTATGGCGTTGCTTCAAAAAATTAAAAATAAAACTACCATATGACCCAGCAACCCTATGCCTAGGGTATATATCCAAAGGAATTGAAATCAGTATGTTGAAGAGATAGCTACAGCTCCATGTTCATTGCAGCATATTCACAATAGCCAAGATATGGAATCAACCTTAGTGTCTATGGATGTATAAACGGAAAAAGAAAATGTGGTATATCCGTATGCAGTGGAATATTATTCAGCCTTATGAAAGAAGGAAATCCTGTCATTTGTGACAACATGGATGAACTGGAGCACATTATGCTAAGTGAAATAAGCTAGGTGCAGAAAGACAAATATGGTATGATTTCACTTATATGTGGACTCTAAAGACATTGAACTCATAGAAACAGAGAATAGAACAGTGGTTGACAGGGGTTGGGGGTGTAGGGGAAATGGGGAGATGTTGGTCAAAGGGTACAAAGGTTTATTTAGGCAGGATGAATAAATTCTGGAGAGCCACCATACAGTATGGTGAATATAATTCATAATACTGTATTTCACACTTGAAATCTGCTGAAAGAGCAGATCTTAAATGTTCTCAGCAAAAAAAATAATAATTAGTGAGCTGATGAATATGTTAATTAGCTTAATTGTGGTAATATTTCATAATGTATACATACATCAAGACATCACATTGTACACTATAAATATATACAATTTTTATTTGTTAATTATACCTCAATAAAGCTAGAAAAAATCATAAAGGCTCTTGATGATGTTCTCTCCCCCCAAAGATGGTTAAGTTTGTTCTGGGAGGCAGAAAGACTTCTGACAGAACACTGTGATCCTAGGAAGGGCATGGCTTCACGCTTCCCAGCCCTGCTCCTCTTCAGATTTCCCCTCGCTCCCAGAATATGATACTTACTCCTTTTGTGGCCTGCCCTCCCAGGATGTGACCTTTCAGGAGGCTCATCTGAAAGCCGAAGGTGTTCACGAAGGCTCCTCCACCTCTGAAATGCTTGAATGCCAACCTCTGCCTCCACAGCATAACACAGATGCTGAAATCTCTGCTTAGCTTGTCAACCTTCTAGATGTCATATTTCATTGGGTTTTTTGGTGAGTCACCCGATACACACAGAACTTAAGTGCTGGCCAAAGACTCATGGAAGTATGCAGACAGATTTTGGAGCTCGCTCACTGCAATGCCCTTCATTCCAGGACTTGGCTTGTAAAGTACTAGAAGACCTGAACTCTTGTCTTCTTAGCCAATTAATTCTGCCACTCTCCTTTCCCCAGCAAAACAGTTCTGAAAATGCCCTCAGAAGGAAAAGCTGGGATGAATATGGAGCTCACCTACTGTGCTTCTCTGCCTCTCATGGATTATAGACCCTGAAGCCTTACCCGCATTCGTTGCTCTTCAATGCCTTCCAATAGCTTTTTTTTAACCTAATTTTTCCAGCTTTTATACTTTCACTTCCTGGCCCCTCAGTAGGAAAGTTATTCTGACACAAACGACTCCACCATAGCTAGAACTCAAAGTCCATGTGTTTTCCTCAAATGTTGCGTATAAGAAGCTTAGAGGTGAAGAAACACATCATGTACTTCCACATTTCTCTGGTCATCTAATTCATTTCTCAGGTCACAGTTTCTGCCCAGAAAGTTTTTTTGATTGCTTCATTTAAACTTGAATAAAGGGAAGGAAAAAATGCAGACAATTGTTGTAAGTGAATCACTTTGTGATAGTGAGAGAACCTCAGTCAAATCCAGTATTTGGGTGGCGAAGGACTAATGAAGGATCTCCTTCAGGTACTCTGATCTGTGGGAATCATCTTCGGTGAATTGTGATTCTCTGATGTGTCTCTGTGCACCTTTCATTAGACGGTGTGGGGAAGCAAACACAATTCCTTTCGACATGGCATTTGTGAATTCGTAAATAGAAATATAGACCTACTTCCTTGAAGTGCTTCAGAAAATTTCATTTATAACAGATGAGGAAATTGAGAATCAGAAAGGATAGAAAAAGAAGAGAATAGAACTAACTTTCATTGAATCTCCACTGAGAATCATTGAGCAGGTTTCTTACACACATTTTTTTTTTTTATTTCGCACAACAATCCTAGTGGTAGATGATGGTTAGTAATTTTCAGACATTAATTTTTTTTATTCTATTAATGGTTTCTCAGATAATAATGAAATGGTACTGGAACTTGAACGCATCTTCTAACTCATACTTCAGTACAGGTTCATGTACAATACTAATTAGTGCACACTGACCATAGGACTTAGCACTCAAATACCCACCGCATGCCAAATTTGAGGGGACTAGAAACATGTTCAAGAATAACAAAATTGCCGATGAAAAGCAAATTTAAGAAGCTCGTCATGATACGTAGTCATTAATAAAGAACTGAATATCAGTGTGTGCTTTGGAACAACTCTTTCCTAAAGTTCCCAAGTTTTCCTAAAGTTTTCCAAGTACTGCATGTAGAGCTTGGAGATCTTTTGGGGAAAGATACCATAAAACTAGGATATATAAATCTCACACCACAAGTTGTCCAATATTTTTCTCTTATATTCTATGCTATTTAAAGGAAATTGTTCCCCTTTGACCTAGACCAGGGCTGTGAACTGCAGCAGATACTTTCATCAGAACAACAGAAATAAAAAAATACATCAAAAATTATAGGCAGTCTATACATATGTTCACAGAAGTCAGCTAGTCAAAGGATATATTGCATCATTTTTCTTAGAAATCGGTCTTTGAACAAAAACATAACCAAAATGAAAATAGGAAAAACTTTTACAGTACATAAAAATGATTCTGCTAATTTCAGGTAATGAAATCAGTAGGGAGTGTATTCTCTGACTATGAAGTAGCATAACGACCTTTGAATCTCTTACATGTGCTTTAACTGCAAAACTAGATCTTGATTAGGTGTGCATATGAGGGAACTTGGGGAGAGCTAAGACAGAGAGATGAAAGTTTGTCACATTCTGGGCCTTGAGGCTGACCTACTGCTCAGTGTGCTTAGTAAATACTGTGATGGGAGAACCACCTCCTCTGAGGAAACCCGGACTCAATTGAGCCTGTAATTTCACCAGGTGAAGCAAGGAATCTTGACTTTTAGTAGAAAAAGCCTGACCTAGCAATCACTTTTTCTTCCAAGGTTTAAGACTTTTCTGTTAAGGTATAATACTACAAATCCTAAATTTTTTGACACTGAACTCTCTCCTGGGAGTGACTATATTTGCAAAGGTCTAAGGCAACCACAGTTGTTCCACATGAATGCTAAGTAAGTATAATCTAGAAAAAATATCTAAGATTTATAGTACATTGTTCAGAGAAGTCAATATATTACCTCATTTATCAAAACACATTATACTAGAAGTTTTCAAAGGGAGGAAACAAATTCAAACATATTCTTGAAAACACATTAAGTATTTATGTAAATTCTAACCTACCACATTGTCTAGAATTTATCATTTAAATATCAACAGTCATTAGTGAAATATAACGGAATAAATGGGAACGTGATTCTTGTCCCATATTTACTATTTTTCAGACAACTGTTTTTCTCTGTTCTATCTCATATTTTAGCCTAACATTTCCTTTATGAAGTCAGGATTATTTTTAAATTGTCATGGGTTGTAGATGTATCATATGTTTAGCCCTTCTCATTAATATTTTTTTTTTTAAAGATTAACTGTTTTTGAAATTACACACCCTAGTGGGGGAGAGTTAAATAAGCAGGACTGGGCAGAGAGAGGAGACGAATTGTGATGTATTCCCAGTAGCGAATCCAGCCCATTCTACGGGGCTCTTCAGAGCTCAGAGGGCCTTCAAAGTTTTCTGACTTAGGACCACCGGGAAAGGTCTCTTCCATTCCTTTTGCATTGATCAGTCGTTAAATAAGGGCTGCCCTGAAGAAAGCGGTCTGAACTTGAGTAAGGTTGTTATTCAAACAAGGGTAAGTCCCAGAGAGAGCTGAGGAAGGAGCGCTTTTCTCCTGCACTCCCCTACCAGTAGCCTCTGCTTCTCTCAAACAAACTCCATGTCCCATATCCTGGCCTCAGGATCTGCTTCTGAGGGAGCCCTGTCTAACTAAGATAGTTCCATCGTAAAATAGGAAGGACTTTCCAAATGTCTGTCATTAGCTTAACTACATTAGAGGAATGCAGGGCAAGCACAGCTACCTGGGTTGAAAGAGGTGGGTTAAAGCTGTCTCCGTACCTCACTAAGTGCTGGAACTTGCGTACAGCTCCCAATTTTTCCATCACTTTTCTTATCTGCCAAACTAGGAATAATAATAATTCATCTCAGTCTATCTCATGGTTGTACTAAACTCTCAAATAAGATAAAAATTTGGTAGAACTTTTTGCATTACATAGTGCTTTCCCCTATTATTTAAACATAAAAAGCCATTATAGCAAATTCTATGAAGCAAACTAGGTGGTTTTAAAAATAATTGTGTTAGATGAGTACCTGCTAGAATTTATATTTCCAGACTAAAAAATATGGAGATATAGAGAGACTTCTGACATCTTTGTAAAAATTTAAAAACAGAAGGCTGTGTAAGAAGGAAAATAAAAGAAATTATGTTTGACTCTAAGTGCCAACACTTTAAAGCTGAGCTTTAAATAAATCACTTAACCTCATCTTAATGTCTAAATTTCCTCATTTGTAAAGCGGTAAAAATAATATTGTTCATATAAGATCAGCATGTAAGAAGTGTTCAATTATTAATCATTTATTCAGCAAATATTTATTGAGCACCTACTATGTGCCAGTTATAGTCATCGGTGCCATTAATTTTTTTTGGTTCTGTTATCATTGCTATTGTTATTATCACGTTTATTGTTATGCCACGTGATTCCAGAAAGGCAAAAGGAAAATAGCACATCTACTCATTTACTTCCTGATCTTCCTTAAACTTTCAGGGCATTAGCACGCTATTTTCTGTAAGAAGTTCTTAAAGCTTATTCTAGTTGAACCACAAAATTCCATGAAAATGAACAAAGTTTTCTGTTTGTACAATGAATTAGTAACTAATTATTAAAACTGGTAAATGCTGCATTTATCTTCTGTTTGTTTTTTTGTTTATTTGTTTCTTTTCCTTAAATCTCTGACAATAGAGAATAGAGGTATAGTTAGCAGGCCTGGAGCCTAGAGCGAAATGATTTGGTTTTAAATCTGCTGTGTGACCTTGGGAAAGTTATTTGCTCTCTTTCTGCTGCATATTTATATGTGAAATGGGAAAGAAAACTAGTAACTATTTTGTGAAGTTGCTATGGGGATGAATGAGTTACCATGTGCACCGTTATTAGAATAGAGTCAGCATAATCAGCACTCAATAAATGTTTCTTCTTATTATTATAAGTACTAGGACATAACAGAAGATGGTCTCTAATTTATCACACGTGTGAGTACTGTTATTTTAAATTTGTTGCATCAATATTCCATTGAGTCCCACCAAAATTACTATGACCTCCAGATATTCCATCATGTTTTCTTCAGTTAACCATTAGAAAAGAATTCAGACTTCCTTTCCACCCCTAGCAATGTAAATGACACATAATCATAACCCTCCTCTTAGGGATTGGAGGTTAAGTGGACAGAAACCAGCAAAAATATTTATTTGATATTTTTTGTGGGTTTGCCTTATAAACAGAATATCACTTCTATGGGACATAGATTGGAAAATGACATAACTTTAATTATATACCTACTCTTAAGAAGACATTTGCTGTAATGAAAGTAAAAGTTTAACAAACTGAAAATTGTCTGATACAACATCCAGATTGAACATTATAAATACTTCAGCAGTATTAGACCTATCCCTCAGTCTTGTTTTCATTCTTTTTTTTTTTTTTGCTAACACTGTTTCTCCATTACTATGTTAATAAAATATTTTAACACTTGGTTCTTTGTTTCATTGCATGTCTTTACTTAATCATTCTGCATTTGCTTTTATTGACCTCGGAACTTACTATATCCATGTTCTCCTTGGTATAAACTACTGTAGTAATTGTTGTAGGCTACAGTTTGATTTAGTATTTCAATCTCTTTTTAATTATTATTTGCATTCTCTTAGTCTCGTTATAACTCGATCATCTGTTAAAGTTAATGATAACTAACTTTTATTAAGTTTATATTATATGCCAAGCATTGTACAAACCATTTTACATGTTATTTATTATTCACAAAATCCTCTAAGGTTAGTATTATTGTCTCCCATTTATAGATAAGAAAACTGCTGCTCAGAGAACTTAAATAACTTTCCCATGTTCATACAGCTGGTAATTGTCAATAGCTATCCAAATCAAATTACATCTTTAACCAAAGCTCAGCATCATGTGATCCTCTTTTGAAATGTTAATATATTAGTGAAAGCAAATAACCCTCAGATTATATCTAATCCTGCTTTTATATTCTCTCTTAGTATTCTATAATTTTTTATAGCCCTTATCATAATTTATGCTGGGAGATTACCTATTCCCCCATAATATAAATATATACCATTAGTGAAGGGACTTTGTTTTACTCATCTTTGTTTTTCTAGCACATAGCACAGTGCCTAGCATATAGTAGAAAAATAGTAAATATGTATTGAATGAATACATGGATACAAATTGATAAATTTTAGAAAGATATCTTTTTGCCTGAAAATTGACACCTGAAGAGTCAGAATGCTGTGTTTCTGCCACCTGTCTAAAGGAATGGCCACGCCTTCTGTTTTAAGCAGATATTAACAATGTAGGGAGAGTCAATCACAACTGAGAATTAGTGCAAGACTTACTTTAAGAGCAAACAACATTTTCTACTCTGAAATAATCATAAACCCTCAGGAAATTGCAAAAATAGTACATAGAGTCCCATGAATTTATTTTTAAATAATATACAATATGTGGTCATTATAGAGAATTTAAGGAAAGATAAAATTACAAGGACAAAAATAATGACATCTTTCCATAGTGACAGAAGTTACCACTGTTGACATTCTGCAACACTGCCTCCCACAATTGTCTATGTTGTCTATGTGTAGGCATTTCTAAAAGATTAGAATCAAGTTATATACAATTAGTATCCTGATATTTTCACTTAATATTGTGATGTGAGCATGTTTCTTTTTTAATTTCAAAATAGTAAGGGGGTACAAGCCTTTTTATTACATGGATGAATTGTATAACGCTGAAGTCAGGGCTTTTAGTGTGCCTGTCACTGGAGTAGCGTACATAGTACCCAACAAGTAAGTATTTCTCCCTCACCTCCCTCCCCCCCTCCCTCTAATTAGTTTCCAATGTCCTTTACACCACTATATGACCATGTATACCCACTGTTTAGCTCCCACTTATTAGTGAGAACGTGTGATGTTTATTGGTTCACTCCTGAGATACTTCACTTAGGATAATGTTCTCCAGTTCCATCCAAGTTGCTGCAAAAGACATTTTCTCATTCCTTTTCATGGCTGAGTAGTACTCCATGGCATATATATACCACATTTTCTTTATCCACTCATCAACTGATGGGCAGTTAGGTGGATTCCATGTCTTTGCCATTGTGAATTGTACTGCGATAAACACTCAGGTGCAGGTGTCTTTTTTGTATAATGACTTCTTTTCCTTTGGGTAGAAACCCAGTAGTGTCATTGCTGGATCAAATTGTACGTCTACTTTTAGTTCTTTGAGGAATTTCTATACTGTTTTCCATAGAGGTTGTACTAATTTACAGTCCCATCAACAGTGTTTAAGTGTTCCTTTTTTACTGCACCATACCAATACCTGTTGTTTTTTGATTTGTTAATAATGGCCATTCTGATAAGGGTAAGGTGATATCTTATTGTGGTTATAATTTGCATTTCCCTGATGATTAATGATGTTGAGCATTTTTTATGTGTTTGTTGGCCATTTGTCTATCTTTTGAAAAGACTCTGTTCATGTCTTTTGCCCATTTTTTAATGGGTTATTTCATTTTGTTCTTGCTAATTGGTTTGAGTTATTTGTAGACTCTGGATATTAGTCCTTTGTTGGATGTATAGTTTGTAAATATTTTCTCCCTTTTTGTAGGTTTTCTATTTACTCTGTTGATTATTTCCCTTGCTGTGCAGGAACTTTTTAGTTTAATTAAGTCCCATTTATTTATTGCTGTATTTATCATTTGGATCTTAGTCATAAATTCTTTGCCTACACCAATGTCTAGAAGAGTTTTTCCCACATTTTCTTCCAGAACTTTTATGGTTTCAGGTCTTACATTTAAGTCTTTAATCCATCTTGAGTTAATTTTTATATATGGTGAGAGATAGGGATCCTGTTTCATTCTTCTGCAGGTGGCTATCCAATTTTCCCAGCACCATTTATTGAATAAGGCTTCTTTTCCCCAGTTTATCTTTTTGTCTACCTTGTCTAAAATCAGTTGGTCATAGCTAATATGGTTTTCTTTCTAGGTTATCTATTCTGTTCTATTGGTCTTTGTCTCTATCTTTATACCAGTACCATGCTGTTTTGGTTACTATAGCCTTGTAGTATAATTTGAAGTCAGGTAACATAATGCCTCCAGATTTATTCTGTTTGCATAAGATTGCTTTGGCTATTTGGGCTCTTTTTTGGTTCCATATGAAGCTTAGGATTAATTTATCTAGATGTGTGAAAAATGATGTTAGTATTTTGATGGGAATTGTGTTAAATCTATAAATCACTTTGGGCAGTATGGACATTTTAACAATGTTGATTCTTCCAATCCATGAGCATGGGATGTTTTTCCATTTGTTTGTGTTATCTATGATTTCTTTCATCAGTGTTTTGTAGTTCTCCTTGTAGAGATCTTTAACCTCCTTGGTTGTGTATAATCCTAGGTATTTTATTTTCTTTTTATCTATTGTAAATGGTATTGAGTTCTTGATCTGACTCTCAGCATGACTGTTATTAGTATATAGAAATGCCACTGATTTTTGTACATTGATTTTTTAACCAGAGACTTTGCTGAATTCATTTATCAACTCTAGAAGTCTTTTGATGGAGTCTTTAGGGTTTTCTAAATACTGGATCTTATCATCAGCACATGGGTATAGTTTGACCTCTTTCCAGATTTGGATGCCCTTTAATTCTTTCTCTTGCCTGATTGCTCTTGCCAGGATTTCCAGTACTACATTGAACAGTAGTAGTGACAGTGGGCACCCTTATGATATGAGAATTTTTCTATTATATTAGGTAGCCCTGAAAAATGCCACCATAATGTCCACCTAGGATTGCTTCAAACTAATTTACCATAAATAATTTAATTACTATATTATTTGGGGGTGTCTGATTTGTTCATAGAATTACCACTATAAATAATGCTGTAATAAAGAGTTTGAAAAATCTTCTATGGCAGAGTTCTTATTTCCTTAGGATAGTTTCCTCATTAGTAAAATATTTGATGCATAATGTGATTATTTTAGATATTCTTGATTCATACTGAAAAATTTCTTTCCAGAAAAATTCAGCTCATTTATTTTCACACAAGAGTTTTTATAAGAATAATTATGTCCATTGATCCTTATCAAAAGTAGATATATCTTTTAAAAGCTTTGCTAAACTGATAAATGATTATGTCAATTGATCCTTATCAAAAGTAGATATATCTTCTTAAAAAACTTTGCTAAACAAATAAACAAAAAGTAATGCTTCAGCCATTATTACTTGGAAACCCCAGTGCCCTTTGGAGGGGGCCTGCCTTTTCCTGGAAATAAAAGTTAATAAATCTGAGGCCAGATTGCCAAGCCAGACCAAGGACTACAGCACTCCAGAGATAGACTTCAGGCTTCCCTTCAGAGACTACTTCATTTTATTTATTTAAATATTCAGATTTTTGAAGGACAGCATTAAAGAAGAACATCCTAGGGAAATCAGATACCAGGGAGCCATCTTATGGCACTGGATAGGATCAGGCCATTGAGTAGAAGCAAGCCTTCCACATACATATTCAGGCCCATGGGTGGAACAAAGACATCAACCCTGTGTAACGAGGTCTTTGCGAAGAGCATCTTTCAGCAATGATGGGCATAGCTGTATCCTAGGAACAAACACTTCAGGAAAATTTCCCCACTTCACCCATCCTTCCAAGGGAATCCATATGCCTCCAGCTGTCTCATTCTCTTGGGTGGCCAGGGGATTTTCCTTAGCTTCTGTTCCTGCATGGGGGACCCACCAGTAACCAACTCAGCCTACTGCTCGGACATGGGACATGGATGAACTGCCATTCATCCATGGATGGTATTCACAACTCAAGCAGCCCAGCTTCATAGACTCTTATGTGGGGATATTTTGCTGATAATCTCTGCATTGAACCCCAACCCACCTACCTCAGCCCCTTTAATTTCATAAAAGACACCTCTAGTCATTGTATTATACTACAGCAAGATAATAGTCTCCTGCCAAATAAACCTCTGGCACTTCAATGAGAGATTTCTCCACAGCAGTTTTTTACTTAACGAGGAAGAATGTCTCTCTATCAAAATTGGTCTCTGAGTTCAGTATTCGTATACCTAAGCTCAGCTTTCCCCTCATCCAAAACTATGCCACAACCTTATTTTAGTAGATTTGCAATTCCCCTGCTATCTCCAGCCACGCTGCAAAGTCTGCTGCCACAGTTTTGAACACTGATTTATTCATCTTGACAACTACTCCAACAATTAGGGAATTGTGTAGTCTAATGAGCACTTACTGTGAGTTCTGCTGGGAGACACCTATGTTTTAAATTTACCTTTGTAAATGTACCCCAGGTAAACTTACTGAGTTAAGTCATACCTACTTCTTAGTTCACAGCACTCCTATCATTTATCCAGGCAAGGTTTCCCCTTTCTTTTTAACTCTTTAACCCCATAACACAGTATCACCTGTCACCTACCAGGTTACATTTTGTAAAGATCCTTAACAATGTATGTATATGGGAGAACTTCTGCTTTTGATGTGATGGAATAACTAGAACCAGGCTTACCTTCCTGCCATAAACAACTAGAGAACAAGACAAAAGTATATTAAACCTCTCCATTAGACATTTGACTATAGGAAATGTTTTTAGACGTCAGAGGTATATACAGCAATGTGATCTCTGTGAGGAAAAAAAAAAAAGAGAGGTGAGTTCTATGGTCATCATGGTGTAGATGGAGGGCCATTCTAGTCTGTGAAATAAAGATGGGGAACCCAGGCAGGAAAGGTCAGTCAGAGACAGAGATTAGAGATGGGGAGGAGACTAAGGTGATTGGAATGTATGGGGCAAAGAGTAGGAGAGGAGGAGATTAGCAGAGAATAGTTTCGGTATCTGCCAAATGATCCCCTTGAGTCTGTTCCATACAATAAATGGCAATGTATATGGTGAGACTCCATGAAGTTAGGCAGAGATAAGAAATAATAAGCTGAAGAATTCCTAGAGCTCACACTGCACTAACAGGTAGTAAAATTCTGACAAGCCTGAGTGGAGAGACCTTGTGGAAAACCCAAGAAATTCATGAGATACCTTGGAAGAGCCATGCCTTAGGAGTAAGGCAAAATTAGTCTTACTATAAAGACTAACCTAGACTTGTCATAACAATTTTTAAAACCAAGACTCAAAATGATCAAGCTAATTCATGTATTATATAACTACAACCTACAACAAAATTCAATTCCCTTTTTTAAAAGACAACAAAATATACAAACTCAAAAATGAAATATTCTCAATGATAAGCATCTGATAAAAATTATTAGAGATATGAAGAAGCAACAAGAAAAAAATCATAGCCTGGAGAAAAAAAATCAGTCAATAGAAACAAACTTAGAAATGATACAATGATTAAAGTGAAAGACAAGAATTTCAAAAAAGTTATTATAAATATGTTCAGGGATTTATTAACATAATGAGTAAAGAAATAAAAGATATGAGACAGAACCAAATAAAATTTTTAGAACTAAAAGTAAGCATACTTGAAATGAAAAACTCACTGGTTGAGCTTAAAAGAAGACAAGACAGAACAGGAGAAATGATTAGTAAATTTGAAGATAGCAGTAAAAACTATCCACACTGAACCACACAAATAAAAGTCTGGAAAAATGAACAGAGCCTTAGTAACACGTGGGACAATACCAACAAGACTGATATACATGTAAGTGGAATGCCAGAGAAGAAGGAAAGGAGAAAGGAGAAAAACACTTGAAGAATAATGTTTTAAAATTGATGAAAACTGTAAGTCCATAGATCAAAGAAGGTATGAAACCAAAGCAGGATCATCTCAAAAAAAAAAAAAAAAAAACCGCTAAGGTACATTATAATCAAATCACTGAAAATCAAGCATAAACAATAAATTGTAAAAATTATCCATATAAAAATAATTATTATATATGAGGAGGAACAAAGTATAAGAATAACTAGAACGTCTCATCAGAAATAATGCAAATCAGAGGAAAATGCAATGAAATCTTTAAAATGCTGAAAGAAAAAAAAAGCCAACCTAGAAGTCAATATGTACTAAAACATATCTTTAAAAACATAGGCAGAAAAACAAACACTACCAAAAAAAATGTAAAGAAAATGAAGGAAAATATATCAAATTGAAAGCCTATCTTTATGCAAAGAAATTAAATTACCAGAAATGGTAAATATGTTGCTAAATATAAAAGACTTTTTCTCATTATTTTATAATTCTTTAAAAGATAATTGCCTGATTAAAGTAAACATAATAATGTGCTGTGGGTTTATGTTTAAAAACATATATAGAAGTAAAATATATGACAACAAATGGAAGTACATTGTTGTAAGGATATCAACTTGCATATTAATTTGTTAAATGTTGTTATAAAATTACACTGTGATATACTACATATGTATATGTAAACCCTAAAATAACTACTACCAAAAAAAAAGTTGTATAGCTAAAAAACTAATTGCGGGTATGAAATTAAATAATAGTAGATACCGAGCAGAAAAGAAAGCAGGAAAGGAAGAAAAAAGAGTACAAATAGTAGAAATTAAGGATAAATAACATTGCAGTCAAATTACAACTAACCATATTGATAAGAACATTAAATGTAAGTGATATAAAAACTTCATTTAAAAAGCACAGATTATGGAACTGTATAAAATTTCAAGACTCAACTATATGTGATCTACAAGACCACTAAAAATAGAAATACAATGATAATTAAAAGTGTAGAAAAACATATGTCATGCAAATGTTAAAGACACCAATAGGTTAAAATTATAATGATAGAAAATACAAATATTCATCATAAGAAATCAAGAGTGACTATGTTAATATCAGACCAAGTAGACCTCAGAACAAAAAATATTATCAAACACAAACATTTCATAATGATAAAGGTTCTAATTTAACAAAAACACCCAAGAATAAAACACAACAATTTGTGGGATGGAACTAAAACAGTGTTTAGGGGAAAATATATAGCTTTAAATATTTTATAATAGAAATGAAAAATGACCTAAGGCTAATGATTTAAACTTCTACTGTAAGAAGATAGAAAATTATGAGACAATAAAGCCAAATAATAAGAAGAAAAGAAATAACAAAGAGTGGGAAATGATCAATTAAAAACAAATAATACAAAAATCAATGAAAAATGGTGGTACTTTGAGAAGTCAATAAAATGTATAAATCTCTAGTTAAAATAATAGAGAAAAAATGAAAGATATGCATTACCATCAGTAAGTAAAAAGGATAAACTTCCAGATGCTATAGGCATTAAAAGCAAAGGGAATATTAAGAACAACTTTGTGGTCATAATTTGACAACCTAGATGAAACAAATTTCTTAAAAAGAAAAAATACCAATATGAACACAATATGAAACAGATAACCTGAAATGGTCTTTATTTATTATGTGTAACATAATAATAGGATGCTATATAAATATATAACTTCTGCAGGGCCAGATGGCTTTGCTGATGAATTTTATCAAACATTTAAGGATGAAATAATACCACTGATACAGAAAATGTTTCAGGAAATAGAGGTAGTAGGAACTCTCTCAATTTATTTTATGATGCAGTTTTACTCTCATACCAAAGCCAGTCAAGGACATTGCAAGTAAGAAGAATAAAGACCAAGATCACATAAAGTGTCAATATTTTAAGAAAATATTAACCAATAAAATCTAGTATTAAACAAGCATGCTATTTCATGATCAAGTTGGGTTTTTCCCAGAAATGTAAAGCTGTTTTAACATTTAAAAATGAAACATTATAATTCACCATATTGAAAAGATAATGGGAAATACTACATGCTAATCTCACTAGATTTCAAAAAGAAGTTTGGTGAATATCAACACACATTTATAATAAAAACTATCAATAAACTAAGAACAGAAAGGTATTTAGTTTGCCGAAGACTGCCTATGGAAAACATACAGCTGACATACTGAACGTTTTCTCTCTAAAATTAGGAATAAAACAATGGTTTCCTCTTTTACCACTTCCATTCAACCTAGTACTGGAGGAGCTAGTCAATAAATAAGTAAAAAATCACATAGATTGAAAAAGTAGAAGAAAAACAATGTAAAGGATGCATGGTCACATATGTAGAAAATTCAAAAAAATCTACAAGAAAATGCTACTAGAATTAATAAATGAATTAGTAAAGTTTCAGGATAAAAGATTATTATACAAAAATCAATTATATTTCTGTGTACTAGTGACAAACAAATGGAAAATGAAATTTAAAAAGCATTGCCCTTTACAATGGCATGAAAACCATAAAATGTGTAGGAATAAATATTACTATGTGCAAGATATATGTATGACAAGTGTAAAACTTTGCTGGGAGAAATTAAGTCCTAAATTAATAAAGAGGTATGTCATGTTTATGGACGAAAAAATTCAATATTGCTAAGATATCAGTTCTCCCCAAACTCATATATGAATTCAACACAACCCAGCTCAAAATTACAAAAAGATTTTGTGTAAAGATTTAATAGAAATTCAAAGGACCAAAAGAGCCAAATTAATTTTATTTTTAATTAGAACAGAGAGCTTACTAAACTTATGGACCTATTTTTAAGACATTAAGCTACAATTATCATGACAATATAGTGTTGGTAGGCAGATAGACATGTAGATCAATGAAACAGAATAGAGAGGCTGAAAATAAGACAATAAATGTATGACTAATTAAATTTTGACATGGGTACCAAGAAAAATCAATGGGGAAAGGACAGTGTATTCCACAAATAGTGCTGGAAATTCTATATATCCTTAAGAGAAAAAAAAAAGTGGACCTTTTATCTTTACTTCAAAGTATATACAAAAATTAACTGAAAATATTTATTCTTTTTTTCTTCAATATTTGTGCCTAGTTTATTTCATTTAACATAATGACCTCCAGGATTATCTATGTTTTGTCAAATTACAGGATTTCCTTCCTTTTTTTTTTTTTTTTAAGGCTGAAGAGTATTCCATTGTGCAAAGACGTGGAAACAACCCAAGCGCCCATCGTTACATGAGTGGATTAATAAAATGTGGTATGTGTATACCATGGAGTACTACTCAGCCATAAAAAACAATGGTGAATTAATACCTCTGGTATTATCCTGGATGGAGCTAGAGCCCATTCTTTGAAGCAAAGTATCACAAGAAAGGAAAAACAAGTATCACTGGTACTCACCATCAAATTGGTAGTAACTGATCAATACTTATGTACACACAGAAATAATATTCATCAGGGGTCGGGCAGGTGGGAGGGGGTGGAGGGGATGGGAAATCTCACACCTAATGGGTGCGGGGCACACTGTCTGGAGGATGTTCACGATTGCAGCTCTGACTCGGGCAGTGCATAGGCAATACATGTAACCAAAGTGTACCCCCATAATATTTTGAAATTTAAAAAAAAACAAAAAAAAATAAAACACAGATAGAATATTTAAAAAAAAAATAATTATTCTTTAGAGATGAAAAGCAGACCAAAGATTTCCTGTGGCTGGGGTGGGGGAAAATTGACTGCAAAGAGGCATAAGGGAACTTTTTGCATTGATTGAAATGTTGTATATCTTTATTTTAGTGGTATTTATATTGTTGTATATATTTGTCAAACACATCAAGTCAATACCCTTAAAATGAGAGATTTCTTTTGTTCCTAAATTATAGCAAAAAAAGGTTAATTCAAAAAAAAATCAATGCGCATACTCTTACAAAATATATAATGGTATTTCAGGTATGTCTTTCTTATTCTGACAGAATAAGTCTTAACAAAATTCAGAAAGCTATGTAAATGGTAAGTCTAGTTGCACATACTGTTGTCTCACACAGGAAGCTATCTAATTTGAAGCCTGACAATGTGCAGCACCATATTGTGCAGCTTCACAAGAATCAGACTAAAGTAAAGGTCTGCAGTGTTTTATGCCTTTTCCATGCTGGTGAAGCTCACCACAGAGCCCCATCCAGCAGCTCTGGCTCCAGTAAACCACAAGGTAGAGAATATTTGAGAATTTTTCCTGAAACCCAACCTACCTAGAACCAGGACGGATCATCAGTAGAGACAGACAGATGAAAAAAGAGATACAGTAAGGAATTTGAAAATTCTAATACTATCCAGTATTCCTTCTTTACATTCATTTTAAATTTTGATTAAGAATATTTTATAATTTATTATAAAATATATTATAAATACAATTGTATTCTAATTATATTTAAGCATTCACAAATATTTATAATATGGAATGTATTAAAAAACATCTAATAAAATTTTATTTTAAATATTTTATTAGAAAAATTTTAAACAAAAGGAAAAATAGAAAGAATAGTATCATCAAACCCCAAATTCGATGATCATTAACATTTTGCCAAGTTTTCCTTTCTTGTCTCTTTGTGCTCTCTCTCTCTCTACACACACACACATCTCACATACACATATGTATGTGTGCATTTTCTAAATCATATCAAAGTAAATTAGATATTTGACGCTTCAAAATGCATCTAACAAAACTAATGAGATTATTTTCCTGCATTATAACAATATCATACATAATAAAATTAAAATTTTCTAATATAATCTAATATTCTGTCTACATTCAAATTTGTACAGTATACTCATGATTTTTTTGTGTGGAATTGAATCAAGGATGACCATTACATTTGGGTGTTATATCTCTTGACACTCTTTCTTTGTATATTTTTATTGAGGTATCATATACATACTCTTGAATCTCTTAATTGAAACAGAACCCATTTATTATTTTTATATTTTTTGTTGTTGTAGAGATGAGACATATGTACATAAAGGTGTACAAAGTCCCATAAATTTTCCTCTAATGACTCATCTAAGTGCATTCAACAGATTTTGATATGTTGTTTTGACATTATCATTCATTTTGAAGCATGTTACTTTTTTTCTTGTGATTTTTTTTCTTTGACCCATTAATTATTGACAAATGTATTGCTAAATTTCACCTGCTTATTTTTCCTTTATAAATATGGCTACCATAAACTTTTAAATTATATATAAGTAATTTAAATTATTGATTCAAATTACATATGAGGTTTACATTATATTTTTATTGGATAGTGCTGTTCTATATCCTTATTAATCTTTAGGCTGTCTGATTTATCAGCTATAAGAGAGATATAAGAAAAATATGTTTGGCTTGTATAAAGTTAAAGATTATTACCTGTACTCCTAGTTTTCTGAATATTTTCATTACAAATATTATTGTACTTCATCAAATTATTTTTCTGCATCTATTACAGTAATTATATTTTTCTCCTGTAGTCAAATAGAGCGGTGAAATATATTAAAAATAGTAATGCCTCTTTGTTGTTTTAGGTTAGGTCTTTAATTAACAGTGAAATTGAAAATTAATGACAAAGAATGAGAATTCCAAGTAAGTGGGAAAGTGAAACTCAACACAATGTGGAGTCGCTGAAGCCAAGGTTAGAGGGTGTTTCTACTTTATTGAAAAAGGATTAATGATTAACTAAAAAGAGTACCAAAAAAGTGTCCAGGAAATCATACAACCAAGAAGGCAAATCTACAAAGACTGATTTACTGTGGTTTTGTGGGATAATCCAAACTAACATGGTTTGAAAATACAGTATGCGGTGACAAAATAAGGGCTAAGCTTGATTGTCCTCACTTATTTATGTCCAATCCAGAGTTTGTTTCATGAGCTAGAAGAAAGTCTGCACCATGACAATTCTACCTTCTTTAAGCACTATTCACCCACCTCTGCAGACACACACCCCAAAAGGAAAATTTTTCTTCATCTCTCAGAAAAATAGCATATACTAGAAAATTAACTAGTGCAATAATAATTGACTATCATCCTAACACAAGATATTTATTATTAGACATTAACTTTGATTTCAAGAAACTGTTGCCATAAAGATGAAGCAGAAAATTCTGAAGAAAAAAATTTTATTGTTTTTCTATCTTAATATTATTTTACAAAGTAAAGCCTCCTATGGCCTTCAGGCAGAGAAAAATATCACATTTGGTAATTGAAGCTATTTTCCAATTTCTTGTAAATAGTCCACTATTATATTACTTCCTTTTAACAACCTAATTCTCATTGATATTTTACTAAGCTCTCTCCAAAATAAAGATGTTAATCAAGATGTGGATGGGAAAATGATGTAAATCTTTATGTTCAACAGCATAAATATCTGGTTTGTTCCTACATAATGACTTAAAAGATCTTACCCACAGGCTTTAGACCAGAATTAGTGCAATCATCCATTTTCAGGTCTAATGTGTAACAACCCAGTCTTCATTCAGCATTAATGCCAGTGGTATAAAAAAAGCATTTAAAATCAGTAACAGGATTAATAATATTAATGAATAAATTCTCTACTCATTTGTATTTCCATAGTTCCAACAGAGTTCCTGTTTATCCATTTATTTTTCCAAATCCAATGATAACAGTCATACCACACTTGACAATGGGGATACATGCTGAGAAATGCATCTTTAAGCAATTTCCTCATTATGCAAACATCATAGAGTGTACTTACACAAACCTAGATGGTATAACCTACTACACACGTAGTCAATTGTGGCACAATGGTAAGTGTTTGCATATCTAAACAAATCTCTACATAGAAAAGGTGCAGTAAAAATATGATGTTATAATATTATGTGACCACACTCATATATGCGGTCCATCATTGACCAAAACACCATTATGCAGAACATGACTATAATTTGAACTTTGAAACATTACATGGTGATTCACAAGGAGTTTTCCATGTATCATATTCTGCTATTTTTATTTTTAATTTCTGGCAGACTTTTCCACTTCTCCATTTTTAAGATCAATGTCTCATGTGTTTGAAATTACATAATCAAACAAGTGAAAAAAACAAGACCACAAATATTGTACATGAATGTTTCAGTACATCTATCAATTTCTTGAGAGAACTAAATGATTATCCTTACATCAAAACAAAATGAAAACAGTCATGGCTTTCCTTCTTTTTAATTTTTATTATATGTAATAGAAAGAATTGATTTTTTCCAATCATTATTTACAGTAGAATATAATTGTACTTGTATAATATAATATATCTGAAAATATGACACTTGTGATTGATTACTTCCATACTAACGTACAAATAAAATATTCTCCTTTGAAACACATTTGTAGTATCTTTATAAATTTTGGAGTTATTATTTAATGTATTAAACTGAGTTAGAATTATGATGTTATGCAGCCTGTATTGCATTACTGAAATTACGAGTACTAAAATTACATAGGAATGAAAATGCCCAATTCATCACAAAAAAATTTCTTTTTAAATTATTATAAAATTACTGATGTGTAGTCAATAAAGAAGACTAAGCTGATATGTCACCCACCACACATATAATCTAAACATACAGGAATGTATGATAAAAAATGGCAAAATATTTATATTATATCTTGAAACCAAGAATAAAATATCTAGGAACCCAAAGAGACTTACCAATGATTCAAAAGGGAATATCCAGGACTTGCCATCTCATCCCCAATATGGGAGGGACATTCAATGGCTGTACATGATATCTCAAAAAATTTCTCTATACAAAAACAAGAATAGGAAATCCTTACCTACCAGCCCATAAAAGCAACAAGGAAGCTTGTAATCATTCTCGGGCCATTGGTAGGAATAAAGTAAACAACAAGGACACTGAACCCAGCTCCTGTGCGACATCCATGTGAGGTCCAAAACTCACAATTCTGTGGTGTTGGATTTCAAGACAAGCATTGAACATAAACATAGTCTGTAATAAATAAAACATAATAGGCATGATAGAGGCAAATATGAAGTCATCTCTGTAAAGTCACTTTTATGACTTGGGCACTCTACTGAAATAAGTTATCAGTGAAGTTTAATTCATGATCAAAAATCACAACCACCATTTGGGAGATACTAGATAATTCTAAACCAGAATTACTAGACTATTCTAAAAGTGACATTTAGGCCAAGAATGTTTTAAATATTCAAAGATATTAATGGAATAGAAACCATAAGGCAAAAACAGAACCATATGAGATAAAGTGATTCCCTCTGTACTCCGAGTTAAGAGAGAAGGGCTTTAAGTAGAATGCTCAGAGACACTAGTACATCCCCCAAAGGTTTGGGATCAATTTCTGAATCTAGCCTGGACCTGGAAGTAAGTGGACCTCCTGATCTGATGCACCTGGACCAAGCTAGGGGTGGGGAGAAGTTTCAACATTAAATCAAGTTTGGAGTTTTGACCTGTACGTGGGACTGTAATAATCCTATGGGACTGGAAAGTTTTTAACTACTAAATTAAGACAATATTTAGTGTCTCTAAATAACCATTTGACTCTGTTTTAACCACAGGTAACTAGAAATGTCATAGACTGTCCAAATTTTGCCTACTACTTGAGAAGAGTAAATATCCAGAGCATCAGTTAAAGGGACAAGGGAGACACTGGAAAACACTTCATGATTAAATTACACAATTTAGGCTTGTCCAATTCGCCATACAGAATTTACATATAGAAGCAAAACATAGGTTCAAAGGCTATACACCAAAATTCTGATGGTGGTGGCTCCTGGAGAGATGGTAACCAAATGTTTCAATGTTATACCTTTATCTACTTTATATCTTCTATCAAAAAGATATCTAAGCAGCAGTATTAACCTTTTTAAATATTTTTGTATGGTGGGTGCATGAATGTTTATTATATTATTCCTGATACTTTTGCCTCTCTCTTTTTAAAGTAGACTTCAATGTATTTTTAGTCTTCACAAACCCTACTTTTGTTTAACCCATAAAGACAAGTTGATTCATACTGTTAGCCTGAAAAATGGCCCTACTATTGGTCATTTCTTAGTTTACAATCTACTTTGAAACTTCAAGGGCCCCCACAAAGGCAGGAATTCAAAACTCTCCTGCAATGATATAAATGCTAATGGGGAACTAAATGACATTGTTAGCTACACTCATTTTCCAGTTGTAATTAGGGGCAGTCAGACATGGGCCTGTAACTCAAGAACTTAATGGGAATCCCTGAAGCAGAAACTATTGAACTGACAAGTAAGTCTGTAAGAACTAGATATAACACACCCCCAACAAGGATCTTTCACTGAAATGACTTCCTAAATTTAGCAGTTGACACTTGTCTGTTTTATGGTTACTAGTTAGAATGAGTTGTTGTTTTTTAGTGTTTTTTTTTAAACTACAGAATCCATTCCAAACCCTTCAGTCAATACTAAATTACTGTTTTACAATTTTATTGAAAGATGTATGGAAGCATTTTTGGCCTTTGGCAAGATAGTCCCCATGCTCTGAAAATGATCAACGTACACGGTATTGTGTCATAACCTAAATTAAACTGAGCCATCAATTGGCCAATTCTAGCTAGATGTCAAAACTTAAAGAAACAAAATCCAACACCTAACAGTCCTCCCCAAAAAAACCTGGAAGATTGATGTGTTTCCTGAAATATATTGATGAGACACCAAAAGAAGAATTGTGTTTTATAAGAAAAAGCAAAAATTTCTAAAAATCATCTTTGCCCAATTCTATTCTAAATTTCCCACATAAGATGGCACATACTCCCCAAACTCCCTTCTGTCTCTGCCAAAGCTTCAGCCCACCATTACGATCTACCTGTACTCCACTCCTCTTACTTTTATTCCAACTCCCACTTCCCAAATCTACTGTGCCCTTCAAAGAGGATACTCAGCTTCTTTCTACTCCAAATGAATGTATCCTTTTTTAGTAATTATTTAGTTCTTACCCAATATTCTAATGAGAATAATAGAATTCCAAGGGTTTGGTAGAACATAGAATTTTCCTAGGAGAATTTGGGGGAAAGGACATTGGATTGCCAGGTTCTGCAAATATATATATATATATACAAGACACTCAGTTAAATATAAATTTCTGATGAACAACATGTATACTTTGTAGTGTAAGTATGTCCCAAAGAAATAATTTGAACATGCTTATATTAAAAAATATATTTGTTTACCTGAAATTAAAATTAACTGTTGTCCTGTACTTTATCTACAACCCTGGAAGGGGGCATCTGTACATATGTTATGCCATTATTTTTGTCCTTGTGACACATATAAAACACAGAGCTCGAAGTCACTCACACAATTCCTCAGCTAAGCATGTTCTGATGATAAGTATTTGTGATGGGACTACTTCCAATTCATACATCACTCTGGCTTGGTGTGGGTTAGTTTCCTAAGCTTTTCACTATTATTTCTCCATGTGTTTGATGCCTGTGGTAAGACACTGCAACTCATTTTGGGAAAATACTCTCATTTTTCATGCTTTTTACTTTTTATACTCCTTATCATGAAAGGGACATTTACATAAATGTGTAAGGAATGTAATCCAGATCATCTTAACAATAAAAGGAGGGACTTTCATAATTGTTTTTGTAGCCAAAACCTGTGTTACTAACACTAAGATCTCCTCAGACCCTAAGAGAGGAAAGCAAAGGAGGATGGAGAAACTCAACTTCTCAAATGCCTTGAAACTGAGTGTGGTCCAGAACACTTTCAGATTCAATTCATATGCTGAATTAGATGTATGATCCAATTTTCTTCCTTAATCTTTTTGCTCAAAAGAAAAAAAAAAACTTGTCCAGTTACTTAATAACCAAAGATTTTAAAGCAATTGACCTTAAGCTCCCTGTTATGGTGGCTTTTGTGCTAATGTACTTGTGCCAAATTATTTAAGATGTAAAAAGAAAGACTTAGGACAAATTTTTTGTTGTTACTTATCATTACCAGTCTCATATGGCCACATGCACTATTAATTAAAGTGGTAAAAGCAAAACACTTCTTGGGACAAATAGCACAGCACATTTAATTTTAGAAGTTGAATATACAATGGTTGAGTGAATACTGGCTATTCATTAACTTCTTTGGCTAAAGATATATTAGCTGAAGGATAGATTTTAAGGAAAAGAAAGAAGCAATGGGTTTACACTCACAGAATTGATTACTCTTAATGCATTGGCACATCCCTTTACTTAAAGCCTTTGGTTTGACAGAACAGGGGAAAGCACTGCTGAAGCCTTACCTATGGCACCAGCTGACAGATAACCTTGTGAGCGTGGGCTGCTGTTTTACAGGATACAGTATACCCCTTAAAACAAGAGCCAAAGTATAGCTCTATCTTCTCTATTTGGGCCCTGATAACAAAAGAAGGTGGGCTTTTCTTCCTATTATTCCTATCAACCCAGTTGAAGAATCTACGATTCATGACACTGTGACCTTGAGCTCAATGGGTTTAGACACCCTAAAGCCCAAAGGAAGGATGTTTTTAACACCAAACATCATCATGGGTCAAGTGATTTGAATGCTACTATCATTTTTTGACCATTTTGGCTTCTATATAATGGTAAATGAACTTTCAGAGAAGGGGGTCACTTTACTGGTCAGGGTGATTGGTCATGATTACAAGGAACAATTGTATTGATGGTATGTAATGGACACAAGTAGCACTGTTTGCATCCAAGAAATTCATAGTATTTCTTGCCTAATAGTCACAGTAAGTGGGGAACTGCAGCAACCTAATAAAGAGAAGACCACTAAGAACTTGGAATCTACAGGAATGAAATGCAGTGTCACCCAACAGGTAAGAAGTGCCATTGAGTTGACACACTGGCAGATGTTATGGGCAAAATGGAATGAGTGCTGGAAGAGTACAGGTATGACTCCATTGATGCATTCTGGTAAAACCGTATATTGCCAACACATGGGGAAGCTATGATTTACGTTAAGTTATTGTCTTAAGTTTCTTCATTTTCTCCTATTATACAAACATGGCTGCTAACATTTTTGGTTTTAGATGGAATTATGATTAAACTGATATCACTCCATGATGATATGGTAATTGATATATGAATCAAGGATGAGTTTATACTGAAGGGAGCAGGGGTAAGATGTGCTAGATAATTTCCATTTGCTCTCCATATCCACTTTCTACACTTCTTCATACTGGCTTGGAAATCTTAGGCTATATACTCAACTTTTTAAATATTAAGTTGCATGTGCTATTTTATACATATATAAAAGATGCATTACATTTAAATAAGTTTTTAAGCATAATTTTAAAGTGAGAACCCATGAGCCTTCTATCCAAATAAAAAACTAGAATATTATCAACATTCTTAATGTTGTACTTTTTATCCCTTTGTTTCTGGTTAATTTCTCGAAACATTTTTTCTCATACATAAAAGATATAATAACCTATCCATCATCAAATTCCATTAATTCAGTCTTCAAAATATATCCAGAATCTGATCACGTATTACCACCTGCACCACTGAAACCCTAGATCCCCTAGAAAAGTCACCATGATCTCCTGTTTGAACTCCTTAACTGGTTTCCCACATTCCTCATTTGTCTCCCTCCTTTCTATTCTTTCCACTGAAGCTAAAATAAGTATTTTAAAATATAAGCCAAATCTCTTCTCCTTATCACCTCATCCATTCCACTTGGCCACCGTGGTCTTCTCTCAATTTCTCAAACTTTTTGTTAACTCTCTCACTTTTGTACTGTTCCCTCTGATTGTAATGCTCTTCTCTCACAAGCCCATTCCCGCAATTAAATCAATAACTGGTCTTTTCTGAAACCATCTTCTCAGAGAAACTTCTCAGATGACCCCACCTAAAATGGCACTAACTTATCTTATTGTCTTATCTCTCTTCATGCCTTTTCCCTAGTTACACGTATTACGTATTTGATCACTGTAGTGCCCACCTTTAAATATAAACACGACAAAGACAGGATCTTTGCCTATATTGTTCGCTGCTGTATTTCCAGCTGCAGAGTGGGGCCCAGGACAATGCATGATCCCTGAGTGGCTGACGCCTCCAGGTCTTTTACGGGAAGCAGCCTTATGTGTTTATTCACAATGTGCTAATATTGCCATTGCTTAAGTGCACTGTGATGTGAGAATGCAAAATGTTGGAAGGACTTAATTACATTGAATAAAATAAATATGAGATACAAACTCAACTCTTACTTAAAAACTTTTATGACAGTGTTGCAAAACCTATAAAAACACAGGAAATGAATAAATACAAACCACAACATATTGTGTTAATGCATGTTCAATTCACAAATACATATATCTGAAAAAATAAATGCTCTAGGCATGCAATTTGATAGTAATGCACTATGGGATGATATCAAAAAGCTTTTTTAATGATAGAAAATGACATATAATTATCAATATGAAAATTTAAAAATCTGTGAGATAATAAAGGTCAAAGTGATCACTAAAATATCAACAGAGATTTCAAAATAAAGAAGTTCATTCCTGAAAATATTTTCTTCATGTGTTATTGGCCTCAAAATATTCAGCCTTTACAGAAAGAGTTTGAGGAATTGAAGGCAAACTGGGAAGAAATATGCTACTTTGGTTTATTTGAAGGTATAGATTTACAATCAAATTTACACCCACTCTAAAGAAAGCTTGGCTCTGGAGAAGAGCCACATAAACATGTCTAAAATGACTGAAGATATTATAAGGACAAATTCCATAAAAGGGTTCTTTAGGAAGGGTCCATGTAAAAATAGTTTCTCAGGGAGCCAATTACAAATACTTAAAGATAATTAGAGATGTTTGGCCTTTTTTTAAAAAAAAAAAAGACCCTTTGAGAGTATTCAAGTGCTATAGCAAAGCAATCCTTTTATATAAGTTAAAGATTCTCCTATTTTTGAAGTCTCCATAGTAGTGTAAAATAAGAGTATTGATACCAGCTACAATCATCAGCATTTACTTTTACCTCTGCTAAGTGTAGCAAGAAAAAACAAAAATATAATAAAAATAAAAACTAAAAGGCATGGGGGACAGAGAGAGAAGCAGTTTATGACTTGAGAAGCAGCAACACAATGTACTAAGTTTCCTCAAGAAGATTCCTAAATAATCCTGTGCATACCTTTAAATATATTCTGTTATCTTCATTGAACAGGACAGAGCTCGGTCACTTAACAAATTATAACCAAGGAACAACATGATTGTATGTGAGATACACAACTTCTTTAACTTCCTAAGCCATCCACAAAGTTGTACAAAGGCAACTGCAGCTATTTTTTTAATGTTAAGCCAGAATAATCACTTTTTACTTCCCTCATAACATCTTTAATAATGCCCTATCAGTGTTAGCATCTTTGTCAGGGACTTTCCATGAATTGTCAGCATAAAATGGAACACAGAAGATACAAAGGAGTCATTAATCTATCAAGTAAACAATAAGCAGTGATAATTTTTTCCACATAGACCATTACATCATAGTCCACAAAAATTATCAAGAAATCCCAGTGTGTCAAGTAAATTCTGACAAGCTTGGTACCATGTTACAATGAAAGGGTGTATATGGAAGCCATTCCTAAGAGACTGTTGTTTATTGGATGTTGGTAAATTTATGATGAATAAATATAGTGAAAACCACTATAAAATTATTTTTATTCAAAATTCATGTAGCAGCCACTCAATAATAGGGTTTTATTACATATTGTTTATACTTCAAAATGATAGGAAGTTCTGGTTGAATTATTCATTTTTTCTGGGGATTATTTGTGTTTTGCTTTCATGAAGCATTCGATATTTAACACCTAATTTTTTTATCTCTTATAATCTCAAGCATTTAATCATTTTCATCAGAAAAATATACCCAAAAATCACAAAATAACAAAATTCAGTACAAATTAAAACAGAGAAGATGCTTATATTTAAAGGAGAAAATAAGCAGAACTAGGTATGCTCAGATACCTCCCCCTTTCTTTCTGTGTGTCAGAACATTTATTTCTATGCATTAATCTCATAACTACAGAAGTTTGAGGATCATCATTATTTTATTTTTAGAACCTCAAGGATTACTTGTATGGTATCATTTCTTTGTGTTTGACTTCTTTCAGTATTTAAGGGATTTATTCATGCTGTTATACGAATTGATGTTTAGTTCCCTTGTAACACAGAATAGTATTTTATTATATGAACATACCATGATTTGTTTGTACATTCTCCTATTGTTGGACATTTGATTGTTTCTAGTTTTTGACTATTACAAATCAAGCT
Source organism: Daubentonia madagascariensis (assembly GCA_023783475.1). NCBI lineage: Eukaryota > Metazoa > Chordata > Mammalia > Primates > Daubentoniidae > Daubentonia > Daubentonia madagascariensis. The sequence goes on from JAKFHU010001436.1 coordinate 12,200,484, forward strand.
TATTTGAAATTCTGCACAGCTGTTGTTCTGGATAGATGCTTAATTTTTCTTGGGTATATAAATGAAAGTGGAATTCCTGAGTCATAGCAAATATTCTAGCATGATAGAAATACTCTCTATCTTCATTGTGGTGGTGGTTAAAGGATTGTGCAAATTTTTAAAATCTCATCATCCAACTGTGCACTTAAGATCTGTACAATCCACAGCATGTCATCGTGCCTTTAAGCAAGAAAGTACTTAGAATTTATATCCCATTCCTTCACTCACACAGTTAATAGTTCATTCATGATACCAAAACTCAAGCACAACAAATTATCCACCTATTCATAGAGCATTTCACGTTATTTAAAGAGTTTTATGTACATTATTATGATCTTGAATTTAATAGCAACTTTATATACCAGCTAGATAAAATATTATCACTCATTTCTAGGTAAGAGAAGTGAGGCATCCAGAAACTGAATGGCCTGACCAAGTCACATAGCAACAAATACTAGGAGAGCTCAGGATCATCGGTCTAGTGGAGCCAACAACTACCAATATTTTATGGAGCTGTTTTTGTAGAAATCCTTCTCATCATATTTAGGACATTTTCTAAATAAATAGATTACAACAAAAGAGCCTCCAATTATAACCTAATGTACAGCTACTTTAAACTAGATGCAATGGTGGGAGACATTGCCCTTTGAAGATCTCCCAGACAGAATTAACAACTGCATTTACTGTTTCTTATTTGTTCGTTGAGGTTGTACTGGAACTTAAGAGGTTTTGCATTTGCATGCCCATTGTTGGTTCATCCTATAAAACTTTTAGGAGGCTGAGGTAGAACTGGAAGAAATTACTGAATTTACTAGACCAAAGAGAACAACAGCATTCCAGTAACAACGCTGTGCTCAGAGCAGATGCTCATCTTCAGTGCAAACAGCTCTTTTTGATATAACATCTTTATGAATCAGTGGCATTGCTGTGTGGCTGTCATTTTTATGTCATGTGAATCTGAGCAAATTCATTTGCGTACCTTCCTCTTGCCTCTCTATACCCTTCTCCCCTACCATGCGGATTGTTTAGCAACTGACATGCACAGCAGGCTGTGATGGGGCAGACTATTACTTTCATGTCCACATTCTGACCCAATGTCATAATTGCAGTTTCTTTCCTTCATATATATATAGTGAGTTTTACAGGAAACACATGAAACGGTGACTTCTCACCTCTTTGTATACCCTCTTCTAAGACATTACTAGTTCAGAAGCATTTCTCTAAAACAGTGTTTTTTCCCCTACTAGCAACTGCCAATCCTTCCCTACTTCCATGTGTTTATATTAACCAGGGACAGAAGACAAACCCGAAACGTGAGAGAATTTGGCTGGGTGAGGACTATGGAAAACTGGAGACAGTTCACAATCATCCTAAGTATGACAGCAGCTACTGAGCTCCAGCTACTTATTCTCACACAGAGATTCAAACTTGAAATATAAATTTTTATGTAAAATCTCAAAATTTGGGGATGTTGTAAACTAAATCAGTTTATTTTAAACACTGTTCAGCACAAGCAAGTCCATCAGTGGGTTTGTTCAGTCCAAAACCACTACCTTGTGACCTTTGCTCCAATGATAGCATAACTTCTTACTAACTCCCTCTCCCAATCTTGGAGCTATTCTCTTTTCTATTGATTCTCCACCTCTTACCATGTTCATCGCCAAGTAGAGGACATAACAGAGAATGTGCAACCCTATCATCACATTATTTCTTTAATACTAATAACCCTAAATTCCAAATTCCCCTCCTCTTCAGGTGTCTTTGACTTTTCATAAGCCTTGACTGTCTCCTTTTCTTTTGGGACAAGATAGCTGAATTTACCTTCCTTATTTCTTCCCAGCTTAATTCATTGCATTTTTAACACTGTGTCTGAGGTACACTTTGACTATACTGGATCTCTACCAGTGGTGGATTAATTATCAGTTTTATGTATCTCTCTTTTATTTTACATGGACCAACATTGTAGTCCTACTTAACATATGTTAGTCCTACTCAGCTAAGTAGGCATTTTCCCATAAACCAATAACACAAAGTGAGAGCAGCTAAGAAATACATGGAAACCAATGAACCCAAATAATATGTCTGAAGTCTCCTCAATTCATTCAGATAGTTAATGGTGTCACACAGTACACACTCCCCAAAGTTTTCCAAAACACTAACTCTTTCTCTAGTATAACTATTTGCAGTTTGTAAAGTCAAGATGAGTAAAATGATTGGCATAGTGTGCATGGTAATCTCAGCGTACCGTTTTTCCCATTTGCACAACTACTTTTGTCTCTCCAGTCTAACCTCTGACTACACAAAATGACTTGCCCATGTTCCCCCAGCTTGCTGGGCAACAATTCACATTTGAAACCAGTGATTCTCTTCTTTCCATCAAGGTTTTCTTTTAAAATGATATGCTCTCTCAGACACTTCACTTTGCTTGCTCTTTCTTCATTTCAAATGTGCAATATTTTCTTCCTTTCCTTTGGTCTAGGTTGATGGATTCACTTATTATATCACGTAAAATATAAAACCAACCACACCTAAACAACTAACATTTCCCAGCAACAAATTCACCCCCCAACTTGTACTTGTGCCTACATACTTTCTTCTTTCCTGTTTTAGTATATAAAGTACTACTAATTTTATCTAATGTCAACCTGTCCCTTTATGTATTCTCATTCTCTATAAGTTCTATGCTTATTAAAGTTTCCCCCACATAAGGGGTTTTTAAAATCAAAATTTAAACATACCAAACTTCATGGAAACACAACATACCAAAACCTGTGGGATACAGTAAAAGCAGTGCTAAGAGGGAAGTTTATAGCACTAAATGCCCACATCAAAAAAGTAGAAAGATTACAAATTAACGGCCTAACATCACACCTCAAGGAACTAGAAAAGTAAGAACAAATCAAACTCAAAGGTAGTAAAAGAAAAGAAATAATAAAGATCACAGCAAAACTAAATGAAATAAAGACCAAAAAAAACAATAAAAGGGATCAATGAAAAGAAAATTTGATTCTTCAGAAAGATAAACAAAATTAATAAATCACTAACTAGACCAACCAAGCAAAAAAGAGAGTAGATCTAAATTTAAAAAGAAATCAGAAATGAAAAAGGAGACATTGCAACTGATACCACAGAAATACAAAAGATCATCAGAGACTATTATGAACTACTATACTCTCACAAACTAGAAAACCTAGAGAAAATGGATAAATTCCTGGAAACATACAACCTCCCAAGATTGACACAGGGAGAAATAGAAAACTTGAACAGGCCAATAACAAGTAGCAAGATTGAACCAGTAGGAAAAAAATTCTCAATAGAGAAAAGCCTAGGACCAGATGGATTCACAACGAAATGCTACCAAAAGTACAAAGAAGAAATAACAGCAGTCCTCCTGAAACTGTTCCAAAAATCAAGAAGGGTGGAATTCTCCCTAACTCATCCTACAAGGTCAGTATCACCCTGACACCAAAGCCAGACAAGAACACAACGACAACAACAAAAAGAATACTACATACCAATATCCCTGATGAACACAGATGTAAAAATTCCCAATGAATACTAGCAATCCAAATCCAACAGCACATAAAAAAGATAATACTGTGATAAAGTAAATTTTATAACAGGGATGTAAGGATGGTTCAACACATGCAAATCAATAAATGTGATACATCACATAAAAAGAATTAAGGACAAAATCCATATGAACATCTCAATACATGAAGATGCATTTGATAAAATTCAGCATCACTTCATGATAAAAACCCTCAACAAACTAGGCATAGAAGGAACATATCTAAAAATAATAAAGGTTGTATATGACAAACCCACAGCCAAGATTATACTGAATGGGGAAAAGTTGAAAGCATTGCCTCTAAGAATTAAGGAGTGGAACAACACAAGCATGCCCACTTTCAACCACTCCTATTCAACATAGTATTGGAAGTCCTAGCCAAAGCAATCAGGCAAGAGAAAAAAAAGGCATCCAAATTGTATGAAAGAAAGTCAATTATCCCTGTTCACTGATAATACGATCTTATAACTATTAATAGAAAAACCTAAAGTCTCCATCAAAAAAACTTTTATATTCAATAAATGAATTCAGTAGAGTTTCAGGATACAAAATAAATGTACAATAATCAGTAGCATTTCCTACATCAATAAAGACCCAGATGAGAACCAAGTCAAGGAGGCAATCCCATTTACAATAGCTATAAAAAAATCTAGGAATATATTTAACCAAGGAAGTGAATGATTTCTACAAGGAAAACTACAAAATACTCATGAAAGAAATCCTAGATGATGCAAACAAACGGAAAAACATCCCACGCTAATGGATCAGAAGAATTAACATTGATAAAATGACCATACTGCCCAAAGAAATCTACAGATTCAATGCAATTGATATCAAAATGCCAATGTTACTTTTCACAGAGTAGGAAAAAATACTCCTAAAATTCATATGAAACCACAAAAGAACCACAAGTAACCAAAGCTATCCCAAGCAAAAAGAACAAAGCTAGAGGCACATTACCTGACTTCAAATTATACTATAGCCTATACAAAGGCTATAGTAACCAAAACAGTATGGTACTGGTATAGAAATATACACATAGATTAATGGAACAGAATAGAGAACCTAGAAATAAAGCCACATACTTACAGTAAACTGATCTTTGACAAAACTGACAAGAACATACACTGGAGAAAGGATATCCTTTTCAATAAATGATGCTGAGAAAATTGGATTGCCATATGCAGAAGAGTGTAACTGGGCCCCTATCTCTCACCATATACAAAAATCAACTCAAGATGGATTAATGACTTAAACTATAAAAATACCAAAAGAAAACCTAGGAAAAACTCTTATGGTCATTGGTCTAAGCAAAGAATTCATGACTCAGACCTCAAAAGCACAGGCAACAAAAACAAAAAATAGACAAATGGGACTTAATAAAACTAAAAAGCTTCTGTACAGCAAAAGAAACAATCAACAGAGTGAATGGAGAGCATGAAGAATGGGAGAAAATATTTGCAATCTGTGCATCTGACCAATTATCCAGAATTTACAAAGACCTCAAATAGCTCAACAAATAAAACACAAATAATCCCATTAAAAAGTGGGCAAAGGACATGAATAGACATTTTTCAAAAGGAGATGTACATATGCCAACAGGCATATGAAAAATGTTCAACATCACTAATCATCATAGAAATGCAAATTAAAACCAAAATGAGATATCATCTTATGCCAGTCAGAATGGCTATTAATAAAAAGACCAAAAAAAAAAAAAACACTTCTTGGCAAGGATATGGAGAAAAGGGAACACTTATACACTGTTAGTGGGAATGTAAATTAGTACAACCTCTATAGAAAACAGTGTGGAGATTTCTCACAGAAGTAAAAATAGAACTACTATTCGATCCAGTAATCCCACTACTGGGTATATACCCAAAGGGGGAAAAAAAACACTGTATCAAAAAGATACCTGCACCTGTATGTTTATCACAGAAAAATTCATAATATCAAAGATATGGAATCAACATAAGTTTCCATCAATAGATGATTGGATAAAGAAAATATGGTATATATGCACAATGGAATACTATTCAGCCATAAAAAAAGAATAAAGCCCTGTGTTTTGCAGCAACATAGGTGGAACTGGAGGCCATTATCTTAAATGAAGCAGGTCAGACACTGAAAAACAAATACTGCATGTTATCACTTATAAGTGGGAGCTAAATAACATGTACACATGGATGTAGAGTGTGGAAGGATAAATAATGAAGACTCGGAAGGGTGAGGGGGTGGGAGGGTGGTTGACGATAAGAAATTACTTAATGAGTACAATGTATGTTATTTGGGTGATGGATACCCTAAAAGCCCTGATTTCACCATTGCCTAACCTATGCATGTAAAAAATTACACTTGTACCCCATAAATTATATAAATAAAAAAAAAAGAAAGAAAAGATAAGTAAAATAACTTCTATATATCAGGTCACTTTCCAATTGAAGTCCATTTTTCTGTTTTCCCTCATTTAAAAAGGTTTTCAAATGGTACATATGACCTCCCCACTTAATTCCCATTCCATTTAGACTTTCTTCACTACTACTCCATTGAGAAAATACTTGTCACACTCATAATGACTCCATCTTACCAATCCAATGGCCAATTTTTAGGCTTCCATTTATTTATTATATCAAAATCATTTGGCATATGTAGCCCCTCCTTCCTCCTTGAAACAAATTTTTTAACTTGGCTCCCAGAACTCAATGTTCTGTTTTTGCCCACACCTCATTGTTCTTTTTCAGTCTTTCTTAATTAATTGGAGCAGCAGGATGGCCCTTGGTCTCTTTCTTTTCCCTGTCTGTAATCACAGACTAATATTGCATTGAATTCTGTGGAATCAAATACAACCAATATACTGACACTTCAAATTTGTATTTTTAGCCTTGACCATTTCTCTAGTTCCAGAATCATATCCCACCTATATACTAGACAACTATTTATTTAACTTTGATGAATAGTTTGGAATACATAGTAAATATGGAAATATACATACCTTAGAACCCTGTAACTTTACCCTTACATTGGAAAAGGTGCACACAAAACATAAGTTTGCAGCTTTGTTTACCAAAAGCCATGGATTATAATGTTTATAGCAGTGTTTTTTGTAATAACCCCAAATTTTAAACTATATAAATGTCTACCAAATATAGGATGAATAAATGAGTTGTGATATATTCATACAATGAAATATCATACAGTACTAAAAATAAATGATCTCTATCTAACCACATGCAGCAATATAAACCATTAGCACATACATAACATTGAGCAAAAGAACCCAGACACATAAGAGTATATAATGTATCATTCCATTAAATAAAGTACTGAAATAGTGGAAATTAAATATGCTGTTAGAAGTCAAGATGTTTTAATTACTTGAAGAGGATATTTATGGGTCTTTTATAATACTGATAGTGTCCTGTTTCTTGATCTAGTTCTTTATATACAGATGTGCTTAGTTTGTAAAAATGTTACAGGTTATAAAATGAATTTAAAAAAGAGATAAACATATTACAAAGAATTATAAAACTTTTTTGAAAGATATTATAGCAGAGATAGAGTTATATACTATGTTCAGTGATCAAAACGCTCATTATAATAAAAGTATCAGTTTTCCTAAATTGATCTACAAAGTGGATGAAATTCCAACAGGCTTTTTGAAAAATAATTCTTATAATAAAATTTTAAAATTTATATTGATAGGTGCCTATTGTGGGCAAGATACACCAAAAGGTGAAAAGGTGTAGGTCATGTTCTAATAGTAGTTTTTACATCAGTGTTATATTAAGTCATGATAGACAAACCAACCAAAGAAGCATGATAGATATCACAAAAATAGACTCACATATGTAATTTTACATAAAACAGAACAATCATTTATGACTGTTTGGGACATATGGCTGCTCAATACCTGTTGCTAGGAAAATTGGTTATCCTTGCAGGAAAAATAAAATAACGAAATCCCTATATCAAGCTATACTAACAAGATCAATTCTAGGTGGCTGAAATATAATGGAACTTGAAAGCATCATGCTTTTGTAAATCATTATATTTTTAACCCTTAGGGTAGGAAAATATATCTTTAAAAAGATTACAAAATGAAAAATATTGCTAAATTTGGTAATATTAAAGTTTGAAAAGCCTTTTCACCAAAACAAATCATAGTGAGTTTAAAGAGGTAAACCACAAATTAGGAGAAAATTTTTAGAAATCATATAATTAACAATGACTAATCAGTAAGTAGAATATATACACGAATCTTACACAGAAGAAAGAAAAAGGTCAAAAGGAGAAAAATACACAAAATGTAATTTAAAGAAGAGGAAATGTGAATGGCAAAAATGTATGAAAGCAATGCTTGTCATTAGACATCAGGTAAATATACCGGCAAAAATTTAAATAAATTAGGTAAGAATACAGGTTGTCCAAGTTATAGGATAACAGAAACGCTCATTCACTCTCAATGGCAATATATATTAGTACTACCTATTTAGAAAATAATTAGCATCACCTAGTACAGTAGTCTCCCCTTGTCTGCAGTTTCACGTTCTGTGGTTTGTCATCCACACTCAACAGCAGTCCAATAATATCAAATGAAAAATTCCAAAAATAAATAATTCATAAGTTTTAAATTGTATGCCATGACATGCATCATCCCTTGGTTCAGTGTATACAATGCTGTGGACACTCCCCATCTGTTAGTCACTTAGCAGTCATCTCCATTATCTGGAAACAACCCAAATACCCTTGAAGAATAGAAAGATAAGTTGCTGTACATTCATACAATGAAATACAATGCAGCAATGAAAAAGAATGATGTACCGATGCAATGGTTTCATGGGTGATTCTCACAGGTAGTATAAGGCACAAAAAAATACAAGCCACAAAATCATCCATCATCCATTATAACTTGAAAATCTCTAATTCTAATCCATCATCATTGTAATTTGGCAATCTCTAATTCTCTTGTTGGAATTATCCAAAAGCAACAAGAGGAATTTCTTTAAATTACACACCCCATTAACTATGTAACAAGGACACAGATAAAAACCTCAAAACCCAATAGAGTGGGAAGTGCTGCCACACACAGTGGAGAACAAGCAGGACTATTCTCAGGAGAATGAGGAAGCAAATGCTGAAGCTGCTAACAAACCAGCAAAGCAACCTATGCTTCTCCCAGGTGAAAGGCATGTCCTAAGGTATCCACCTTAAATCTTGCTTTGTTAAAGGAGAAATAGTGTACATGTTCTGGAATTTCAGTGTACACATCTGACATTTTCCTGGATGAGTTTAGATTCTGAGAAGCACAGGAAATAGAACTAAATAAAAGTCAGATGATTAGCTGTATTTTCATTAAGTAGTCTGCCTCAGTGACTTCAAGGGAGAAAAAAACTGTTGCATTGAGAAATATCTCATAACTACTTAACATCATTAGGCAGCAAGAAGAAAAGGCCACATAACTTCATACACAAAACCCTGGGATATAAAGGACATTTCAGAAAGCCACCCTTACTTTGAGCAAACACCTAGCAAATAACTATTATGGGGGAAAATAATATTCATGTGTTACTTGAATGATTAATCAAAAAAGGAAACAGGGGAAAACCCTGCACACCTCTACTATAAGGGAGAGGAAAAAAACCTAGGCAAAGATAAAAATTGTGGCCAAATTTCACCATAATTTTTTTTAATCGACAAAGCCATTGCTTCTTTGAAACAAAACACAAGAGTACAAAGTACAATAGTTCAGGGAGGCAACTGCCAACAGCAAGAAGAGCTCAACAGTGAGCAGACAGTGTTCATGAGGGAACTGTAAGATAAATAATATAAAATTAACTGTTATACAAATAAAGGTAAATTTGAAAGGACAAGAAGAAACAGACAATGCTAAAAATGCAATAATGATCATATATCATAGAAACGAAAAATAAAGTGAGTAAAATGAAACAATCGTAATGAATAAAGAAATGGCTAAAAGAATTAAATAGAAAATGTTGGATATAGAATAGAAAAAAAGGATATTATGTATTCGTAAAACTGAGTGCCCAAATTCTTAAAAGTCTGTTATAATAATTTCATTGCTGCATAACAAATCATTCTAAAATTTAGTGGCTTCAAACACAAACCATCTTATTTACTCACATTCTGTGGGTGAGGAATCAGGAAGGGCTGGGCTGGGGAGCTCCTTTGCTCTCAGTTCTGTCAACTGCAGTCAGCTGGTGTCTGGGCTGAATTAGGTGTTCCGAATATATTTGGCTCTTACACATGCCTGTCTTTCTATATGGCTAATTTGGGCTTCACCCCATGGTAGTCTGACCATCTGACCATCCTGTGGTGACTGGCTTCCAAGAGGGAGTGTTCCAAGCGGGGTGAAAGCAGAAGTTACAGATCTCTTGAGGTCTGGCCTCAGAAACCAAACAACCTCACTTCTGTTACATTCTGTGAGTCAAAAACAGACAGCTAGCCCAGATTCAAGGGGATGATAATATTCCCCATCACTCAATTTTACTGGGGAATTGCAAAGAATTTGCACCCATCTTTAATCTACTTCACAGCAAATACATAATTCAAGAAAATACTACTGGAAATAAAAGAAAATCTGAATAACACACTGCAAGTGCACCCTGTGTTCCAGGAAAAACTGAACTTAAGTAATCCCCATCAAAACATAGGTTTATCATTTTCACAAACTCCAAATTATCCAAATTGCTAACACTTACCGAGTATCTACCATATGCCAGACATAAGGTTGCCAGATTTGGCAAATAAAAATGCCCCATGCAATACTTGGGACATTTATACTAAAAATTTGCTTGTTTTTTATAAAGTTCAAAATTTAACTAAGCATCTTTAATTTTATCTGGCAATCCTTCTAAGCAATATTCAAGAAATACACCAGAGGTGGAACTTCAGCCAAACAAAAGATAATTATAAAACTAGGATAAAACATCTAGTAGTAAGAATTGAATTTAGTTAATAGAATAACAAGCTAAAAATATGGAAATTAGGTTATTAAAATAGGATGTAAACATATGCACTGACTATGTAGAAAACCTATAACTAATGAGCATTTGGAGGCGGGGAAAGGGGAGGAAAGGTGATTAGAAGTGGAAGTGTGCAGAGTTCTTCATTTTTAATGCATGGAAATCAGAGTTTGTAAGTTCAAGCTGACTACTCAAATAAAGAGCTGCAATCACAGTTAATAGCATTATGGTAGACATTAAGCAAAATCATAATTAAGACTATCTGGCATTATAGGAGAGTAAGGGAGAGAAGAGAAAAGGAATTACGTTAACTTTGTCGTTGTCTATAGTAGGCGAATCAGTCAGGGCCTCAGCAGGAAAGAGATGGCCCGCCTGAAATAGGAGAATTTGAGGTAGGCTTACTTTTAAAGGAACAATTTACAGTGTGTGGGTTTAGGGAAATTGCAAGGAATAGAACAAGAATCAGGGTCACTATTCCTAGCCTAGAAAGAATAAGAGAGGAAGCATTGCTAGAATCCAGGAGTACGGAGAATTGCACAGAATTGGTCCCAATAAAAAGAACAATGATGGTAAGTCACGGACACAGTCTTTCTCTTCTCCCTCCATCCTATCTCTGGCCAGGGTCCATCGTTGGCTGAGCCCAGCCAGAAACCAGAGATCGTAGGAATTTACTCATAAGGGCCATAAGGCTCAGATTTCTGGATCAAAGAGAGGAGGCAGAAAGATGGAAAGTGGATCTGGAGGGGCAAACAAGATATGTGGGGTAATAGAGAACTAATACAGACTGTCCAAAAAAATAGCTCCCTCAGGAGATTATATGATGATATAGTTATAATAGTAACCATCACGGCCAAATAAATATATCAAAGAAAATAGACATCAAAAAACAAAGCAAAGAAAGAGCCACATTAAAGATTTTTACAAGCTATTAAAACAGAAAGTAGATATACGATAATTTGAGATAACTCACATATGCCATATGAATAAATACAAATGGCTTGTACTCAGTAAAAGAAGAGATCATTCATATTAGCTTACAAACTAAAAAATTCTTTGCATTACCATTAGACACAATCTAAAGCAAAGGGAGTTGGAAAAGTAAATAACAGAATTTGCAAGAAATGCCAGCAAAATGCAAACAAACAAATAAAAAGGAAGAGTGAATGTGACCTTTATATCAGATAAAGTTAAGTTACTTTAAAAGGTATTAAATAAATCATAGAAGGGCACTTTCAATCTTTTAAGGATGACATTTGCAATAAAGACGTTACAGACATGGATACCAAATAAGATGGCATCAATAATTATAAAGCAAAGATTATAGAGTTAAAATATATAATGAAAGAGAAATAAATTTTTAAAAGATTCTAATTCACTAATCTCATTCTATGAGAGGTAAAATGGATAATTTAAAAAAAAAAACCTAATGATACACATGACCTAAATGACACAATTAATAACTTATATCTCTCTACAAAATGAGTTGGGAAGTGTTCATACCATCCCTATTTTCTGAGTTGGTGTATTACTGATATTTTTCATCTTTAGTTGATAGAATTTATCAGCAAAACCATCTGGCCTTGGAGAAATATTTATGTTTATCAAAACTTACTCTAAAGGAAATAGAAAATCAGAAAAGACAATCACAAAAAAAAACATGGTCAAAGAGCAACTTCTGAAAAAGCAACAGGCTAAGACAGTTTTAAGAAGAGGTCTACAATATCTCTTAAGACTAGATAACTTAATGCTATTTAAATCTTTCTAAAGCACAGAAAGGGAAAACTTCTAAATTCTTTATGTGAAATGAGGATAATTTAAAACTAACAACAGTGAAAGCAACAAATATTGCAAAAAAAAATGTAGCAAATCTCACTATGACAAATGATGGTAAATCTTAAGTAAAATATTAACAAACAGAAGCCAGTAGCATATAAAAAAACTAGTACAAGGCCAAGTGGAATGCTTTTTTTGAGAAATGCAAAGACAATAAAAAACATTAATAAAAAAGAAAAAAGAAAACCTTTTGACAGAATTAAACATATTAATAGCTCAAAGAGGAAAAATAGTTAATTCTACAGATCATTGTACAGAAATTGATAATACTTAATTCCAAATACAGAGGGGAATTTAGTGTGATAAAGTAGGCACCTAAGTTAAAAGGGGAAAGTTGGATTATTTAATAAACTATGTTGAAAAACTACATTGAAAATTATAATTTTATCCAGATGAAGTTCCAAATGAAGCAAACATTTACATGTAAATTAATAAATAGATTTTTTTAACTATATTAATATTTGAGAATTTATTTTTAAAATCTTAATAGAATAGGATTATATTAAAATATAAAATAAGATGATATTATGGTATATGGTAAGTTATTCATTGTCACAACTATTATTTAGCATTGTTCTTGGGGTGTTAGTTCAGTTATAAAGCAGGGAAAGGCAAAGGATGTGAAATTACCTCTACTTTCAGACAATATTACTTTACATTATTAAAAAACACACTACTACAACTGAAAATCAATAACAAACAGTAGAATTCCACAGGTGAGTGGATATCAACTTGATGCATAGAAATCTATAATATTTATATATAAAACAGCACCAGTTTAAAAGGCATATTCCAATATTGGAAATATTCCATTTCCAATAGCACAAAAATGTTGAAATATATAAGATAAATGTATTAAGAAATAATCAAGACCTATATGGATAAAACTTGAAAATTCTCCTGACTCAAATAAGACTAATGGAAATTCACATTAGATATTTTTAATAGGAAGGGCCAATGTTATAAAAATAAAAGCTTTACATAAAATAATCTTTCAATTTAACATGATCACAATTAAAATATTAACCACATATGCAAGCTGATACCAAGGTCATATGGAAAATTAAACAAGCAATAATAGAGAATATAAGAAAAGGGAAAAATATTGTGAAAAAATTAGCAGATATTAAAACTTATTGTGAGTATAAAATATATAAACCAATGAGAATTTTGCTCATGTAGAATAAAGATACATCACTGGGATAGAATAAAAAAATTTAGAAATAGATCCAAATACAGAAAGGAATTTAGTATGTGATGAAGTAAGCACCTAAGTTAAAAGGGGAAAGTTGGATTATTTAATAAACTATTTTGAAAAACTACATTGAAAATTATAATTATCTCCAAGTGAAGTTCCAAATGAAGCAAACATTCACATGTAAATTAATAAATAGATTTTTAAACCATAGTAATACTTGAGAATTACTACATGACCTCAGAGAGGGAAAGACCTTTCTGACTACGATTTAAAATCCAGAAGCTACTCAATAAAAAGATTGATAAATAAATAATTTTTAAATATTTTGCATAGATAAGTCACAAGGACAATGACAAACTAGGAAAACTATTTTCAGATCACATGAAAAGAGCTAATTTTGAAAAATATACACAGAAATCCTATAGATCTATAAGGTAAAAATCTACAACACAAGGGAATACATGAGAACAACAGAAAGAAAGAAAATTTTAAAGATTTCTAAAGTTTAAAGATATAGTTAGTCTTACTTAGAATAAAAGAAAATTAAACTGCTTTGCAATACTACTTTTTACTTATTAGATTAATAAAGATCAAAAGACGCTCACAGTGTTGGCAATCACATGGTTAAAGAAGTAACCTCATATACTGCTGATAAAAATCCATCATCTATCGCAGAATCTAACAAAATTACAAATGCACAAAAAGTCCTCTTTTAACCATGTATTTCACTAGAAGAATCCTTCATATCTATTCACAAAAGTGTGAAATTATATATGCTCTAGGTTATACATTAAGTCATTGCATTTAAAATTTAGAAATAACCTAAACCTTCACCAATAGAGGGTAGGCAAGTAGAAGGAAGTATACCCTCACATTGAAAAGCTATTTGGCCTGAAAGGAGAATTAAATAGCTCTTTCTGTGATGATATAAAATGATCTCCAAGACAAATTTTAAGTGAGAAAGAAAGCTCCATTTATTAAAAGTGAAGTACATACAAAAGTACCTATGTATGTATTTTACAGTATATGCATAAAATATTTTTAAAAATATCCAAAAGACCAGAAAATGTTGGTTCCCTATGGTAAGGAGAATGGCTGAGGTCAGAGGTAGATTGAAGAGTGTTTTCTAAATACTTTATATAATGTTTGCATTTCCCACCATGTGTATGTATTACCTATTCAAAAACTCAAACATACACAATTTAAACAAATAAAAAAATATAAATTCACAAAGGGGGTAAAAGTAACTTGCAGTCCAAAGAATAAACTAAAGCATTATCATAAATATTTCAAGCATATTATAGGGAAGGAGACTCCCAACCCCTGAAATTACTGTCATATCTCTACCTGCTCACCATACAGATTTGGTGTAAGAAGTGTCCTGGTTTACAACACCCTACTCAACCCACATGTGTTAAGGACACCTGGAAATTCAACATCTTCTGATTTTATTGAAGGATTTAAAAAAAAGTTGATAATAGATTTTTTTATCCTCTCTGAATTACTGCAGCTGCAAAAAAACAAACACAAAGAAAATGTAATATATTTGATGGGTTGTGTTAAAATATCCATGAGTGTAAAGATTTGGGTTTTGTGGTTTCATTTTAGGAACCTGGGTCTGGATGGGAACCAAGTACCCACCAGCAGATGCATCTGGTGATCTCAGCCAAGCTTGATTAGAATGATAGGAGACTCCTTTGTGGATGTTTCCCTCTGACACAAAGCAGTCTTAAGTCAGAATAGATTTATGTGCATTGGCAGAGCCAAGTAACAAATGGAATGCATTCTCACAGTATGTCTGGCCTGAGCCTGTGTGATTAAATCCTGACTTTGATGAATCCCAGACCTTCAGGGAAGAGAAAATAAAGTCAGAAGACAGTTGGTTAATAAGAAATTACTGAATCAGCCAAGTTCTAAGATGGTGTAGCAAAAAGGGCAAAATTTAGTAAGTATGCAGAGAAATAGAGGAAAAAAATTAGAGAATAAATATTATACTTTTCCAAAATTATAGTCCATTTCCTCTCCATTTTGTTTTCATAACATTTTGGATACTATAGACAGGTAGGATATTTTATCATCTAAGTTGGGTCTTTTATGAAATTCAGGGAAGGTGCAATTAACAATTACATCATGACAAGTATAATCTAGGACTCTTCTGTGCAAACAAACTTACATGGTCACCCAAAGTATGGCACTATTCCAAAACTTTACCAGATTTTGTTTATGTACCTGCTTTTTAAATTGTCTGTGTATTCCTTGAAAATAAAGAAAGTGTGTTATCTTTATATCACCATTGATTCATCGAATGTGTGGTACATGGTTAACATTCAATATTTTGTTAGGAGAGGGGGACAATGGATGAATGGATTTGTAGATGGATGCATAAATATCAGGGACACCCAATCTTCTAAGGAAATTTCCTAGTATATTTTCAAATGGTGTGACATAAAATTGTTAGGATAAAGTAATTTTATTTTGTTCACATTACAAAGTTATCCAAAAAAGGTATTATGTATCAAAAAGATGTGGTAATTCAAAAGGTTAGAGGTGAAATTTGGAACATACAGATCTAGAAACCTACATCCATCGTGAAGTACTGCTCAGTTCTTTAAGTATTCTCAGTGACTTCGTCATGGGTGCTAGTGAGCTTTATATAGACTGGTGCAATAAACTTTATAGAACTTAGTAAAATCTTGATTAAATCAAAAGCTTGAGGAGTTGAGTATTATGATAAAATTATCTGGAAAATATTTATGTCATCATCTAATAAAAATTATTCTAAAATCTAGCAATCCATTCTTCATAGTTCCCTTAATAAAACTAAAGTCATGCACTGTATAACGACATTTTGGTCAATGACAGACTGTATATACAACAGTGGTCCCATAAGATTACAATATAATATTTTTACTTTACCTTTTCTATGTTTAGATACACAAATACTTACCATTGTGTTACAATGGCCTCCAGTATTCAGTACAGTAACATACTGAACAGGTTTGTAGCCTAGGAGCAATCAGTCATACAACATAGCCTAAGCCTATCATAGGCTGTATCATCTAGGTTTGTGTAAATATACTCTATAAATGTTCACAAAAAGACAAAATGACCTCATGACACATTTCTCATAATACATCCCTATTGTTAAGCAATGCATGTCTGTACTTCTAAAGATGTAGTTGTTACAGAACAAATGGCCATTGCTCAGAACATCCATTTTAATTGCACAGAATTGTAGGTAGACGATAAGGCTGGATGTATATTGACACAAGACAATGCCTATTTTAAACTCTTATTTGGTTACTATCCCCAGTTAAAATTGGAAAACCATGATTCCATGTAAGATAAGGACATCATGAGAATGGGATCCAAAAATCTTTAATGAAATACTTAAGAATCCAAAAGCAGCAATGCCTATAGACCACACATTGAACTTAGTCCAGGAATTCAGTGATGGCATAACATTAAGAATTTATTAGAAGTGACATCAGTAAAAATCATGGAATAAGGACCTCCACAAAAACAATGAGAATACTGGCAAAAATAATTATCAGAATAAACTTTTTCAGAACTCTGGAAATTAACCAAAGGCTTACAGAAAACCAGGGAGCATTTATTCAAGAAAAAAAAGCTGAATCTCTGTAAGCAAGTTTGTAGCAATGTAACTTGCCCCATTCCCATATCCACCAGCTGCACAGCTTTTTGATATTTTTGAAAACCAACAGCCCGTGATTGCAGTGAAAGTGAATATCATACTAGCCACTAGAGAAAGCAAAAAAGGATTGAAGCTCCTTCAAAGCCCCATTCCAAGAGAACTTTTATTATTTGACCTGTCTTGTGGTTTGTTGGAAGATGTCTCTTGCAAGTCTGTCTTTATTTAAACTGATTAAAAGCTGCATAGTGTGAACAACTTTTTCCTGGGGGTAGGCGAAGCATCTACCAAAAAAAAAAAAACACAATAGAGACAAATGTTGAACATCACAGCTGCCTAAACTGGTGGGGTACACAATAGGCTCACCAAAAAGTTAAAAGGAAATGCTGGGGAATGGATGTACATAGAAGATTTGGAAAAACTCTGACATATTCATGGGAATCTAAAATGCCATGGAGGTTGGGTTTTGTGCATTCCTAGAACAATATACATGTTCAGAAAAGGTATGAAAAGGCCCTACACTCTCACCTGTTGCTTACCTTGATGCTCTGCACAAGCAGGAAGTGAAGGATAAAGCAATGTTGTAAGCTTACTAAGTGTTCAAGATATGCACTTAAATTCACACAGAGCCACTTGACAAAGATTTGGAGAATTATTGATTTCAGGCATCTAAGAACTCTCTGTGTAATCATCAGCTGATCACTAAGCTAACTAAGCAGAGACTTCACATGACAAAGAGACCTATGACAAACAATATAAACTTTACAGAATTATTCCAGAAAAGTCACTAAACAAATGTACTATAACAAACATCAAAAACAAAAACTCTTTGAAACATTAAAAAAACAAGGAAGTATGACCTATAAACAGAAAAAAAAAAAAATAAACTGTCGCTGAGGAAGTCCAGAGTTGTATTTATTTGACAAAGACTTTAAGTAAGCTTTTTAATATATGTTCAAAAAACTGAAGGGAAACATTTAAAGAACTACAGGAACACATGAGAATAATGTCTAATCAAATAGAGGATATTAATAAGAAGATGGAAATTATAAAACAGAACCAAGTAGAAATTCTGAAGTTGAAAAGTACAATCACAAAAATTAAATATTCACTAGCAGAATTCAACAGCAGATTTGAGCAGAAAGAATAAAGAACAATTACCTAGAAGATAGCTTAAATGATTAAACATCAAAAGGAACAAAAAATTAAGCAAAAAGAACAAATTGGGGAAAAGGAACAAAAAACAAAAAAAAGAGTAAAGACAAAGGAACTGAGCCTCAGAGTCTCATAGGACACCATCAAACATAGCAATATACACATAATGGGAACTCCAAAAGGAGAGGAGAGAAAAAGAGCACATAAATATTTTAAAAAATAATGACTGAAAATGTCTAAAATTTGATGGAAAATATTAATCTATACATTCAAAAAGCTCAATAAACTCAAAGTCCAATACACTCAAAGAAATCTAAACCTAAACACCTCATGACTAAGCAGTTTAATGCTAACAAGTGGGAATCCTGAAAACAGTGAGAGAGAAGCAAGTCATCATGTACAAGTGACCCTAAATAAGATAAACAGCTGATTTCTCATCAGAACCCATGGAGTGCAGGAGGTAGTAGGATGGTATATTCAAAGTGCTGAAGGAAAAAGACTGTCAATCAAGAATTCTGTGTCAAGGAAAACCATTCTTTAAGAGAAAAAGAGAAATTAAGACACTCCATGAAAAACAAAAACTGAAAGAGTTTATTGCTAGCTTACCTTCCCTACAAAAAATGCTAAATGGAGCCCTTCAGGCTGAAATATAAAGCATTAGATTTTAATCCCATTAAAAAGTGGTGAAAGAATCTAAATCAAAAGAAGGACATTCAAATGGCCAACAGGTATATGAAAAATTGCTCAACATCTCTAATCACCAGGGAAATACAACTCAAAACCACAATGAGATATCATCTTACCCCAGTTAGAATGGCTACTATCAAAATAACAAAAAATGACAAACACTGGCAAGGGTGCAGAGAAGAGGGAACTCTTATACTCTGTTGGTGGAAATGTAAATTAGTGCATCCATTATGAAAAAAAAATATGGAGGTTTTGAAAAAACTGAAAATAGAACTACCATGTGATCCAGCAATCCTTGTACTGTGTTTTTATCCAAAGGAAAGGAAATCAGTATATCAAAGGAATAGCTGCACCTCTATCTTTATTGCAGCATTATTCACAAGAGCCAAGAGATGGAATCAACATAAGTGTCCATCAACAGATGAATGGATAAAGAAAATGTGGTACATATACACAATGGAATACTATTTAGCCATAAAAAAGAATGAAATACTATCATTTGCACCAACATACATGGAAGTAGAAGTCATTAAGTATAGCCAGACATAGAAAGTCAGATATCACTTGTTTGTACTCATATTTGGGAGCTAAAAATGTTGATCTCATGGAGTTAGAAAGTAAAGTGATAATTACTAGAGGCTAGGATAGGTGGGGGGTAGATAAAGAGAGCTTGGTTAATGGGTACAAGCATACAATCAGATAGGAAGAAGGAAGATATTCTAGTGTTCAATAGAAAGTAGGGTGATGATACTTTACCATAATTTATAGTACATTTCAAAATAGCCAGAAGAAGATTTGAAGTGTTCCCAACAAAAAGATATGATAAATGTTTGAGTTTATAGATATCCTAATTACCCTGATTTGATCATTACACATTGTATGCATGTATCAAAATATTACATGCACCCCATAAAATGTACAATTATTCTGTATCAATGAAAATTTTAAAATGTAAAAGAAATAAAGAGCCTAGTAAAGATAATGATATAGGTAAATAGAAAAATATATAGATAAATGGAAAAGTGAGTATAAATGTATTTTTGTAACGCTTTTTTCTCCTATCTAATTTAAAAGATAATTGGATAAAGCAATAATTGCAAATCTGTGTTAACTTATATAACAATAACAGCCAAATGAGGCTGAGAATGGAGGCAGAGAATGGAGTTCACAGGAGCAAAAGTTTCATGTATTATTGAATTTATGTTGACACTAATCTGACTCAGATTGTTTTGCATTAAAATGTTATTTGTAAATTCCAAGGAAACCACTTTAAAAACAAAGGTAAAAGAAATGACAAAGGAATAAAAATGATACACTAGAAAATGTCTACTTAATAAAAAAATTCAGTAATGAAGGAATAGAGGAAGCAATTATTATATGTATAAAAAACAAATAACAAAATGTCAGATGGAAATAATACCTTATCAGTAATTATGTAAAATATAAATGGATTACATACTCCAAATCAAAGGCAGAAAATGGCACAATGGACAAGAAAGAAAACATGATTCAACTATATATTGTCTACAGATTACACTCCTTAGATTCAAAATACAAATAGGTTGAAAATAGAAGGATGAAAAAATACATATCATACAAACAGTAACCCATAGAGAGCTAGAGTGACTAACCTACTATCAGACAAAATAGACTTTAGGACAAAAATTGCTACTGGAGATAAAGAAAAGCATTTCCTAAAGATAAAATTGTAAATTCATTAAGAACATGTGACAATTATAAACAAATATGCAATCAACAACAGAGCCCCAAAATACATGAAGCAAAAACTGACAGAATTGAAGGGAGAAATAGACAAAACAACCACAATAATTGGAGAACTCAATGCTTCACTTTCAATAATGGATAAAACAACTAGACAGAAGATCCGAAGGAAATAGAGCACAAAACAAACACTATAAACCAAGTAGATTAAACAGACATGTACAGAACACTCAAACCTAAGAGCAGAATACACATCCTTCTTAAGTGCACATGAAATATTCTCTAGGATAGATGATATACTGGTCCAAAAAACAAGTTTTAATAAAATTAAAAGGATTGAAGTCAAACAAAGCATGGCCTCCAACCACTAAAAGTGACATTAGGAATCAATAATGGAAGGAAATTTGCAGTTCACAAATATGTGGAAATTAAACAACATACTGTTAAATAATTAATAGGTGAAAGAAGAAATTACAAAGAAATTAGAAAATATCATAAGATAAATAAAACAAAAACACAACATATCAATCCTTACAGGGTGCAGTTAAACCACAGCTTAGAAGGAAATTTTTGGCTGTAAACACCAAAAATTTTAAAAAAGAAGAAAAAAAGTTTGAAATAAAAAGGCAAACTAAAACCAGTATAAGCAGAAGGAAGAAAATAATAAAAACTTGAGTGAAAATAAGTGAAATAGAGAATATAAAAGCATTAGAGAAAAAAAACCACAAAATTAAAAGTTGGTTTTTTGAAAAGGTGAACAAGAATGATAAAGCCATAGCTAGACTGACCAAGAGGAAAATAAGAGAATTTCAAATTACTAAAATCAGAAATGAGAGAGTGGGCATTAATACTTACCTTTGGAAATAAAAGGTATTACAAAAGGATGTTATGAAAAATTATACGACAAATTAGATAATTTAAATAAAATGGTTACATTCCTAAAAAGACACAATTGCAACTGACTTAAAAATAAAGAGAAAATCTACATAGACTTATAACAAGTATAGAGATTGAAATAGTAATCAAAGTAATTCCCAAAAAGAAAATCCTAAGACCAGTGGTCACTGGTGAGTTCTACTAAATATTTAAAGAAGAATTAACACAATCCCTTACAAACTCTTATAAAAAGTAAAAGAGAAGGGGACACTTTCTAACTCATTCTATAAGATCAGTAATATCCTAATACCAAATCCAGATAAAGGCATATACAAACCAAAAGTAAACTAAAGATCAATATCCCTTATGAATATAGATGCAAAACTTCCTAACAAAATATTAGCATTCCAAATCCAGCAATATATATAAAAAAAATTATACATTATGACCAAGTAGAATTTATCCCAGAAAGCAAGCTTGGTTCAACATATAAAAATCAATGACTATACTATATTAATAGAATAAGGGACAAATGTCACATGATCATCTCAATAAATAATAGAGATTAGATAGACAAAAAAGAAAACATTTCAAAAGATGTAGAAAAATCATTTGACAAAATCAAACACCCTCTCATGAGAAAAACGCTCAAGAAACTAGGAATAGAGGGAACTTTCTCAACCAGATAATAGACATCTATGAGAAACCTACAACCAACATCATGCTTAGTGGTGAAAGATTAAAGTATTTCCTCTTCTGATCAGCAGAAGAGCAAGATAGTCACTTTGACCACTTATATTCAACCTTGTACTTGAGATCCTAGGCAAAATAATTAGGCAAAGAGAAAGAATCAAAAGGCAGTCAGATTGAAAAGAATGAATTGAAACTTTTTCCTTTTGCTGATGATGTGACCTTGCCTAGGAAAATTCCTAAGGAACTTATTAAAAAATTATTAGAGCTAATAAATAAGTTCAGTAAAGTTCTAGGTTATAAGATGAATATACAAAAATCAATTGTGCTTTTATGTACTTGCAATGACTAATATGAAAATAAAATTTTTAAAAATTCCATATATAATAAATAATATCAAAAAGAATAAACTATTCAAAAATAAATTTTTAGAAGAAGTATAAGACACATACACTGAAAACTACAAAACATCATTGAAAGAAATTAAAGAAGACCTAAATAAATAAAAAGACATACTGTGTTGGAACAGAATCACTTAATACTATCAAAATGCCCATACTCCCCAAACTGTTCTGCAGATTCAGGCAATCTCTAGCAGAAACCCAGCTCATTTCTTTACAGGAATTGAGAAGCCAGTTTTAACATTGATATGGAAATGCAAGTGGCCCACAATAGAACAATCTTGCAAAAGAAGAATAGGAGAACCCACTCTTATGATTGCAAAAGTTACTAAAATGCTATGGCAATCAAGACTGCGTGTACTGGTCTAAAGATTAACATGTAGATCAATGGAATAGAATTGAGAGTTCAGAAAATATTCCAGACACTATGGTCACTTGGTTTGTGACTGGGGTGCCAAGACCATTCAATGAATGGGAAAACAATAGTCTTGCGAACAAATGTTGAGGTCAACAGGATATGAAAGAGAATTAAGTTGGACCCCTACCTCATGCCATATACAAACATAACTTAGTTTGGATGAAAGTCCTACATGTGAGTTATAATTATAAAAATTTTAAAAATAAAACATAGTATTAAATATTTGTGGCCTTGAATTAAGCAATGTTTTCTTATATATAATACCAAAGTACAATCAACAAAAGGGAAAAAAAAGGAAAGATTGGATTTCCTCAAAATTAAAACTTTGTGCCTCACAGAATACTATCAATAAATTAAAAAGGTAATCCACAGAATGAGAAAAAGTATTTGCAAATCATATATCCAATAAGGAACTTATATCTAGAATATAGAGAAGATGTTTACTACTCAAAAATAAACCACAAATAACTCAATTTTTAAAATGTCCAAAGGATTTAAATAGACATTTCTTCAAAGTAGATAAAACAAGTGACCAATAAGAACATGAAAAGCTTTTTACCATCATTGATCATCAGGGAAATGCATATCAAAACCACAATGTGACGCCACTTTACACCTACTAAAATGGCTATAAAAAAAAGAAAAGCAATAACCAATGTTGATGATATTGTAAAGATATTAGAACTCTCATACATTGAAGATATGAATATAACATGATGCAACCACTTTGGAAAACAATTTGGTACCTCAAAAAGTTAAACATAGAGTTACCATATGACCCAGCAATTTCACTCCTGGGTATATAACCAAGAGAAACAAAAATATATGTCCACACAAAAAATTATACATGTATGTTTATAGAAGCATTATTCATAATAGCTGAAATGTGGAACTCAAATGTCCTTCAATTGATTAGTGGACAAATAAAATATGTTATATCCATAGAATGGAATATTATTCAGCAATTTAAAGGAATGAAGTACTGATACCTTCTACAAAATGGATGAATCTTGAAAACATTAAGTGAAGGAAGCCAGTCACAAAAGGCAACAATTGTATAATTGCAAGTATATGAATGCCCAGAATAGACAAACTCTTAGAGAAAGAAATTAGATTAGTTGTAGCCAGGGAATGGGGGAGAGGGATCTGTCAGGGAATGACTGTCAGCGGATATGTGTTTTTTAAGGTGATGAAAATGTTCTTGAATTTACTAGTGGTGGTGATTGGACCTCTTTGTGAGTATACTAAAAACCACTCAATTGTATACTTTAAAAGACTGAATTTTATAGTATATGATATATATTTCAATAAAACAAAAATTTATTAATGTGACTCACTAAAGATGAAAGTGAAAAAATTACAAATTGTTTCAATTAAGGAGGAATAAATATTTGATAAAATTCAAGGTTTTCATAATTTTAAAAATTAGTAGTAAACTAATAACAGAATAAATCTTACTTAAATTGATAAATAGGACCTTCAATGGTTTGGGTGTGTCCCCCAAAGTTCATAACTGGAAACTTAATCCTTAATGCAACAGTGTTTGGAGGTGTTGCCTAATAAGTGTGATTACGTCTTGAGGGCTCTGCCCTCACAAACGGATTTTTGTTATGGGAGTGGGCTTGTTATAAAAGAAAGTTCACCCCTCTTGCTTTCTCATGCTCTCTTGCCCCTTTGCCTTCTGCCATGGGATGACATAGTATGAAGGTCCTCACCCAGCTTCCAGAATTGTGAGAAGTAAATTTCTTTTCTTTATAAATTACCAAGTCTCTGGTATTCTGTTATAGCAGCAGAAAATGGACTAGTCACAAAATTGGTACTGAAAAGTGATGCTGTTGCTATAACATACACCTGAAAATGTGGAAGCAACTTTGGAACTGGGAATGGGTTCAGGCTGGAAGAAATTGGAAAGCCTACATTGCCATTAACAGAGCATTAATGGCAACTCCAGTGAGGGGTCAGAAGACCTCAGAACTGGGGAAAGTCTGAATCTTAATAGAGATTACTTAAGTGGCCATGACCAGAATGTTGGTAGAAATATGGACAGTAAAGGTATTCTGATGGGGTCTCAGGCAGAAATGAGAAACAAAGTATTGGAAAATGGAGTAAAGGCCATCCTTGTTATAAGTTAGCAAAGAACATGGTGGAATTGTGTCCATGCCCTATGGCTTTATGAAATGCAGAACTTAAGAGTGATGTAGTAGGATATCCATGGAAGAAACATCTAAGCAGCAAAGTATTCATGTTGCTGTGTGGCTACTTCTAACCATATATAGTGAGTTGTGAGAGCAAAGGAATGACCTAAAGATTGAATTTATAACTAAAAGGGAAGCAGACTGGAAAGATTTGGAAAATTCATACCCTAGCCGTGTAAAGAATTAAAAATGTGTTCAGGAAAGCAAACCAAGGGTGTGGTTAAGTGACTGTTTGCTAAAGAGATTACCATGAATAGAAGGGAGCTAAGTGCCATTCGTCAAAACAATGGGAGAAGGACTCAAAAGCATTTCAGTGATCCTGGAAGCTGCCCCTCCCATAACAGGCCCAGAGCTCTAGGAAGGCAGAATGGTTTGGGAGAACTGGCCCAGGGCACCCTCCACAGGCTCACTGCCCAGAGCCAGCTTGGGTCCCTACTTCCTGCATTCTGGTGCATCACTTCTTGGCCACCTCAGCCATGGCTAAAGTGGGGTGAAATGCAGGTTGACCCACTGTTCTGGAAGGTAAAGGCCATAAACCTTGGCAGCATACATATGGTGCTAATTCTGCAGGCAAGCAGAATGCAAGAGCTGCAAGGGCATGGCTTCCTCTACCTAGATATCAAAGGATGTCGTGAACAGCCTGGGAGCCCAGGCAGAGAATTGTCCCAGGGACAGAGGCATGGCAGAAAGCCCCTACTAGGCCAATGCCAAATAAAAATGTGGGGTCAGAGCCACCACAGAGAATCTCCATTAGAGCAATGCATAGTGGAGCTAGGGATGGAGCCACTCCTAAGGCTCCAGAACTGTAGAGCTAGTAGCTTGCAGCGTCAGCCTGGGAGAGCTGCAGGAATGAGACTCCAACCCATGAGAGGTGCTAGGTGGACCAAGCCCAGCAAAGCCATATGGGTGTGGCTACCTGAGGCCTTACGGGCCCAATACCCACCACCCCAGTGTGCCTGGGATGCAGGATGTGGAATCAAAGGAGATTATTCACCAGCTTTAGACTTACTATGTCTTCTCTGTTGGAATTTGGACTTAACTTGGGGCCTGTTAGTCCTTTCTTTTTGTCTATTTCTCCCTTTGGAATGGGAATGTCTATCCTATGGTTATCCCACCATTGTATTTTGGAAGCATGTAGCTTGTTAGTTTCACAGGCTCTCAGCTGAAGAAGAATTTGCCTCAGGATGAATCACGCCTTGAGTCTCACCCATATCTGATTTTGATGAGACTCTGGACTTTGGACTTTTGAGTTGATGCTGAAATGAGTTAAGAGTTTTGGGATTACTGAGATGGAATAAATGTTTTTTGCATTGTGATAAAGATATATATTTTTGGAGCCAAGAGAAGAATGCTATAGATTTAATGTGTCCCCCAAAAGTTCACGTGTTGGAAACTTAATCCCCAATGCAATAGTGTTGATAGGTGGGGCCTAATAAAAGATGATTAGCTCATGAGGGCTCTAGCCTTATGAATAGTTTAACATCATTATTTTGGGAGCAAATTAAGTATAGTGAGAGTGGGCTTGTTATAAAAGTGAGTTCATCCCCCTCTTGCTCTCTTGCTCTTTCATGCTCTCTTCCCCTTCTGCCTTCTACCATGGGATGATACAGCACAAAGACCTATGCCAGATGCCAGTACCTTGATATTGGACTTTCCAGGCTCTGGAATTGTGAGAAATAAATATCTTCTCTTTTTAAATTACCCAGTCTCAGATATTCTGTGATAGTAGCACAAAATGGACCAAGACAGTATACATCAAAAACATAGCAAATAACATAAAAATAACAGCCAGAAGCCACTAAAATTTCTATACACAAACTCTGGCATTTAATAAAATATCACTCACATACCAGTTGTTAGAAACATATGACCAAATATCATGATGGGGGGAAGGAAGGTGGAGACATCATAGAAACAAATTTAAATTAATCTAAATACTAGAGTTTCAAATGTGGGCTTTAAAATAATTCTGATTAATATATTAAATGCAATAAATTACAAGGTAGGAAATTGTACCAAAGGACTCACATTAAAAAAGAATATCCAATATAAATTTTAGAACTTAAAATTACTAGGACTGAAAATGAGGATGTAGTATATTGGATTAAAACAGATGACATACAACAGATAAAAGCATTAGTGAATTGAAGATAATTCAATAGGATATGTTCATACTGAAGCACAGAGATAGAAGAGTATGACCAATAAAGAAAAGAAGGCAAAAGATTGTGAGCCATAGTGAGAAGATCTAAAATACTTATAAAAGGAATACTTAAAAAAAAAGAATTCATGTGTTAAAAACAATAGATGAACATATACTGACCAAAAATTTTCCAAAATTAAAGAAAAACAACCACTTAGAGTTTTAAATAACTCAATAAATCATAAGAAAGAAAAATACAAAGAAAACTATACCTAGGCAAAACAGAGATATGCTGCCCAAAACTAAATATAGAGAAGAAAATCTCATAGGCAGCCAGAGAAAAAACAGACATATTACCTTCAAAGAGCCACAATAAACTCACAGCTTACTTTCCAACAAAAATAATGGAGGCCAGAAAAATAAGAAACTATTTCTCTCAAGTGCTGGAACAAAAAAACTGCCAAACTAGAATTCTATATGCAGTGAGAATATTCTTCAAAAATGAAGCCACAGTGGAGATGTTGTTAGGAGAAAAGAAACCCTGAAAGAATTTATCCCCTGCTGAATCTTACTAAAAGACTTACTAAAGACACAAAGTGAATTTTTCCACCAGGAGAGAAATGACGTCCAATGGAAGCTCAAAAAAAAAAAAAAAAAAAAAAAATGCTGGACAAAGAAAATCCAATATATGTGGTTAAATATAAACTGAATTAAACAACAATGTTTTTGTGGGATTATATATGGGTATAGAATTAGAATATATGAACCAAAAGCACATAAATTAGTAGACAGATAAATGAACTTAAGTGTTCCAAGGTTTTTGCACTGTCAATAAAGTTGTAAATGCTCAATTTACTTTAAGATTTAATAAGTCAGTGATGCATATTTTAATCTCTTGGGTAACCATTGAAAGAACAATAAAAAAATGTGTAACTACAAGGCCAGCAAAGTGAAAATATAAAAATAGGATTAATAATTTATTAATTTCTAAAAGAAGGGAAGTGAAAAGATGGAGCAATGAGAAACAAATAGCAGGATGACAGATTCAAACCCAAATATATCTATAATTATGTGTAAGTGCACTAAATGCTCAAATTAGATTTAAAAAACAAGTTTCTATTTTATATGCAATATTGCATACATTTAAGAACACAAAAAAGTTGAAAATAAAATAATGAAAAACGTATTTGGATGAAAACACTAACCAAATGAAAGCTGATGCAGCTGTACTAATGTTAGACACAGGATACATTAAAATAAAACATTATTAGGTATGAAAAGAATACTCATTTTTAGGTATGAAAAGGCATAATAAAAGGTAAACCTCTCAGAAAGATATTCTATTAGGTCTACATGCACCTAATAAGCTAATGTCAGTAGTAAAAAAAAGAATTAAGGATATCCAAAACCACAGGGAAAGATTTTCACACTTATTTCTTAGTAACTGATAAAACAGAGAAACAAAAAAAAAATTGTAGATGATTAGGAAATGTGAACAACACAATTTTTAGAAACTGAATCCAATTGACATATATGAAATATTGCACTTAATAAAGGAAGGATACACATTTTTTCATATGCCCACAGAATATTTACCAAACATAGCCGTACGTTTAACTGCAATTAAACCCTCAATGTTGCTCTCTGACCAAAGGAGAATTGAGCCAAAAATCTGTAACAAAAAAACATCTAGAAAATGCTCAGATAAGGCCAGGTGCGGTGGCTCACGCCTGTAATCCTAGCACTCTGAGAGGCCAAGGTGGGAGAATTGCTTGAGCTCAAGAGTTCAAGACCAGTCTGAGCAAGAGTGAGACCCTGTCTCTATAAAAAAAATGAAAATGCTCAGATAAACGTTTGGGATATTAAGCCACGCATACTTCTGAATAACGTAATGGCTAAAGCAGATAACAAGGGCATTAGAAAATATTTAAGTTGAATGACAACTGAAATATTATATGAAAAAACACAGAAACCTTGAGATATGCAGCTAAATCAGTGCTTAGAAAGAACTTCAGAGGCCAAAATGCACATAAAAGAAAGAAGTCCTGGAGATTAATATATGCATCCATTTCAAAAAGTTAGTAAATACCAGCAAGTCAAATTCAAAGAAAATTGATAATTAGAAATAAGAAAATAACTGGAGCTATTAATAAAAAGAAAACAAATTAACAGTTGAGAATAGTGACAAATAGTGATAAATAGTGACAAACCTGGGGTCTTTGAGAAGACCAACACAACTGATAAACTCCTAGCAAGACTAACGAAGGAAAAACGAAATCACAGATTATAAGTTTCAAGAATAAAAATGGGAATTTTTATTTCATATTCTGAGGACATTAAACAGGTAATAAAAGCAATCTCTAAGTAATTTTATAAATTTGATGTTTCTTTAAAAATACCACATACCAAAACTGGCACAAGAAGAAAAGAAAACATGAATACCTTATTTTATCAAAGAAATCAAAATTGCATTTACAACGTTCCTACAAATAAAGCATAAGGCACAGATGGCTGCCTTTTAAGTTCTTTCAAAATTTTAAAAATGAAATAATATCAATCTTCTACAAACTCAGAAATGAAATATATATATATAAAGAGAACACTTTCCAACTCATTTCACATAGCCAGTACAAACTTCATATCAAAACCCGACAAAAACATAACAAGAAGCAAAAATTTAAAACTAACCTATCATCATTAGCATAAATTCTTCCTCAACTAATGGTAAATTGAATTTTCTAATTTATATAAAACATGAACAACTTGAGGTATTCCATGATTGCTGGTTTGGTCCAACATTGAAAAGTAGTAATCCATTTTACAATTTACCATGTTGCCACCAACAAAGAAAAAAAAAATCATGAAATCATTTTAACGTATACTACAAAGCTTTTCATCAATTTCAGCATCTATGACAGAAACTCTTAGCAAACCATGGAAGAAGGGAACTTGCTTATTCTGATAAAGAGTTCCAACAAAAGACATATCCTTAAGGGTGAAAATGGAATTTTATCCCACTGAGATAGTGAGCCATACAAACATAACTTGTTATCACCACTTCTATTTAATATTATACTAGAGGTAATAGCAAGTACAGCATGCTAAGTAATAAAAATTCTAGGTAGACTAAAATTAGACCAGCCTTGAAACAAATGTCAACCAGGAGCTGACATCAGCCAATCCTAACCAAGCTTAGCAGAACTATAGCCTACTTGCACACCCATGAGAAGGGAATAAATGCTTGTTGTGGTAAACCACTCAGTTTTGGATTGTTTTTTATGTAGCATTATTTCAACTGAAATCTGAACAATACAGCTTTCAAAGATTTAATGGAACCATGGGTAATTATTAATTTGAGTCTGTAAATTCATGAGGCCTTTGAGAAATAAAAAGACTGGATAATCAAATACCACTGGACAGTTAAGGTAAACTAAAATATTTTGAATGAATTAATATTTTTCTATTGCATGTCATCTTTCTATAATTTTTCATAATATTTTGATGCATTGACATGTAGAATATATTTGTTATTAGTGGTGGAACATTTTCCTTCAGTAAAATAATGCAACTCTGCCTTTTTTCCTTCAGTGAATGATGAAAACATTGGCAGGTTTCTTATTTGCTTCTGGTGACATTTTGCCTGTATTCCTCTCTTGTGCTGAGCATGGACGGTGATGCAAGGAAGTGCACAGAGAGCTTGAGAACAGACACAAGAATTGGGATCTGTGCTTTTCTTTGGAATTGTATGGGACATCACAACGTGCACTCTCAGCATGCACTCATATGCACACATACCTATGACTCTGCCATAGCCTTCAGTCTAATTGCATGATTTTCCCCATTATGTTTCTTTTCATATGTAGCTCAAGGTTCGACGTGCCAGTTTCTTCCAGCTGGGAGATTCCCAGAATCATATCCACCAGAACTGCTGTGCAGATATATTTTTATTACTTCTTCCTCTCAGTGCTGCCAGTAGCAAATGATGTAGTAAATCCATTCTAGGCTTTCACACAAAAGTCCCTTAGCATTTTGCAAGGCCGAAACACAGATGGGCACTATTTTTAATTTAAAAGCATAGTCAGATGTTGAAAAGAAAAAGCGCTATTCCTGTAAAAGGGTAATAAATAAACACATTCTTTAAAAAACTTATTTTTTGTCTTAACTTATAAAACCATTCTTATTTTTAAGTATCTTTATTATTATTATCTATATTCTTGTTTTATTCACATTATTACACTATAAAATACTTACTTTGTTATACAAATGTGGGCACCACCACACACATCTGCTATAGAATTTCCTAATAAAATGTCAATTGAAAGAAAACTATAGACTTTTATTGCTAACATCAATGCCAGATACCTCAGGGGTCTATAGAAATGAAAAACCCTTTTATACTGTTTGATACATATAAGTATATATATGTTTTTCACATCCTGAAACATAGGAAGTCCTGCAAATCAAATATTTATCTCTTGTAAAGAATTATGGCATTTACTTATACAATCATAGTACTCAATCACAGTATATCATTTGTATTCTTTTGGCTCCATATTTTTTCTGTTAATATTTAGAAAATGAAATTAGGTATAATTTGAGGAATTTTTAAATTAAAATATCCAATCAGATTTAACTAGGACACACTTCTTTTTTTTCCAAATTAAACTTTTTATTTTAAGACACAGATACACAGGCAATTATAAAAAATAATACAAGAGAGGTCCCATGTACACTTTCCCCAGTTTTCCCCAAAACAGGATCTTTCAAAACCATAGTACACTGTCACAACCAGGATACTGACATCGATACAGTCAAGATACAGAACAGCTCCATCACCACATCAGTCCTTATTAGTTGCACAGCCACACTCAACTTTCCTTCCACTCCTACCCCTTCCTTAACAACATGCAAACATTAATACATTCTCCACTTCTATAAATTTGCCATTTAGAGAATGTTATTATAAATGGAATCATATAATATGTAACTCTTTGGGATTGGCCTTTTTGACTCAGCGTAATTCTCTAGAGCTTCAGCTAAGTTGCTGCATGTATCAGTAGTCTGTTCCTTTTTACTGCAGAGTGGTGTTTCATAGTGTGGATATGCCGTAGCTTGTTTAACCATTCCCTCATGGAAAGACATTTGAGTTTCTCCCAGTTTAAGCTGTTATGAATAAAGCTATTAAAAAGACTCTTACACAGATTT
Source organism: Daubentonia madagascariensis (assembly GCA_023783475.1). Classification (NCBI taxonomy): domain Eukaryota; kingdom Metazoa; phylum Chordata; class Mammalia; order Primates; family Daubentoniidae; genus Daubentonia; species Daubentonia madagascariensis. The sequence goes on from JAKFHU010001436.1 coordinate 12,233,252, forward strand.
TTGTGTAAACCCATAAGTCTTTATTTCCCTGGGATACATGCCTAGGAATACAAATGGTGGGCCATATGGTAATTGTATGTTTAGTTTTTAAAGAGACTTTCTGTCTATTTTTCAGAATGAAACTAGTTTTTCATCCCTGGAATAAACCTAACATGGTCATGGTGTACACTTCTTTTTATGTATTATTGGATTACATTTGCTAATATTTTGTTAAGTATCTTTGTATCTATATTTATGAAGGATATTAATCTGCAGTTTTCTTTTTTGGTATTCTGTCTGGTTTTGGAATCAGGTAATAACAGCTTCTAAAAATGAATTGAGAAATCTCCCCCATTCTATTATTTTCTGAAAGACATTATGTAGAATTTGTTTTACTTTTAAATATTTGGTAGATTTCTCTAGCAAAAACAGTGAAACCATTAGGGCTTGGAGATTTCTTTTTGGGGGAAGTTTTTAAATTACAAATTCAATTTCCTTAACAGTTATGAGATCATTAAAATTATCTATTTCATAATGATGAGTTTTGGTAGTTTGTGTTTTTAGGGGATTTGCAGCATCTAAGTTGTCAATTTTATATGTGGAAAGTTGTTTATTATCCTTTTGATGTCTACAGAATCTGTAGTGACATCCTCTCTTTCATTACTGATCTTGGCCACTGTGTGTTTTCTTTTTCTTTGTGAGTCTTGTTAGAAGTTTGTCAATTTTATTATTGTTTTAGAAGAACCAGGTCTCTGCTTCATTGCTTTTCTCTATTTTTTTATGTTTTCAATTACATCGATTTCTGGTCTTTTATCATTATTATTATTTCCTTCCTTCTGCAGCTTTGGGTTTAGTTTGCACTTCAATTTTTATGTTTTTGAGGTGGGAGCTTAGATTATTGATTTAAGTCTTTTACTCTTTTCTAATGTATGCATTTAGTGCTGTGTTTCCCTCTCAGCACAGTTAGAGGTCAGTCTCACAAACTTTGATATGTTATATATTTATAAACCCCAGATTATGTAGAAGTGTATTGTTTACTTTCCAAATGTTTGGAAATGTTATGTTATTTTTGTGATATTGATTTCTAGTTTGACTCTATTGTGGTCAGAGGACACACTGTATGAATTTATCTTTTAAATATGTTGTAGTTTGTTTTATGGTCCAATATGTGGTCTATCTGGGTATAACTTCTGTCAGCACTTGAAAAGAATGTCTATTTTGCTGTTGTTGGGTATAATGCTCTATGAGTGTCAATTAGATTCTGCTGATTGACAAGGTTGTTGAGTTGTTCCATATCCTTCTTAATTTGAGTGTAGTTATTCTACCAAATGCTGAGAGGGTGTTGAAGTCTCCAGTGATAACTGTGGATTTGTCTATTTTTTTTCTTTTTAATTCTACTGGTTTTTGTTTTGCATATTTTGTAGCTCTGTTGTTTGGTGCAAACACATTTTAAATTGCGCTAAACTGAATCATTATTATATAATGTCTCCTTCTATATTTGGTAATTTTCTTTGCTCTGAAGTTGCCTTTATTTGATATTAATATAGTACTATTACTTTTATTTGATTAGTGTTTACATGATCTATTTTTCTCATCCTTTTACTTTTAACCCACCTGTATTGTTATATTTGAAGTGAGTTTCTTTTAGAAAGCATATCATTAGGTCACATTCCTAACCCGCTCTGCCTATCTCTCTTTCACTTGGTATATTTAGACCATTTATGTTTAATCTCACTATTGATATGATAGCACCAAGTATGCCATTTTATTTATGTTTTCTTTTTGTTCTCTCTGTTTTAAGTTACTGTTTACTTTATCCTGTTGCTGTGGTTTAAATGTCCACTCCTAAACTTATGTTGAATTCTCACTGCCATTGTGACAGTAGTAAGAACTGGGACCTTTAAGAGGTGATTAGGTCATGAAGGCTACACCCTCATGGATGGATTAATGCCATTATCACAGGAGCGAGTTACTTATCCCTGGAGTTCAGTCCCTTTTTTCTCTTCTTTCTCTCTGTCTCAGGTGCTCATTGCTCTCCTGGCTTTTACCATAGGGTGGTGCAGCAAGAAGGGCCTCATCAGATGGAGGCCCTTGATCTTGGACTTCTCAGCCTCCAGAACTGTGAGGTAGATAGTGAGGGATTCGGGTTCTCCTAGGGACAAAGGCAGGCAGCTGTCTTGATGCTGCCCCACCTTAATCCTGTCCTGAGCAACTGCCATACCTGGGGAAAGGAGGAGCCCTTGCTAATCTGCAAAAGAAGGCAGGGAATCCCCAGCCCACAAGCCAGGCAGCCCAGGCACAATAGGATTTGGAAAGTGACTTAGAGTAACCTAGGGCTAATTATCATGTCATTAACAGTCCATCAAAGTGGTTCAGTGGTAACATCTGGACCATGAGGAGGGCCCAATCCAGACACTATAAAACAAGCCCCAGACCACAACCAGAGTCCTTTTGTTATGACAGGGGAGCCTATTTGTCATCTGTGGCTAATGTACCTTGCTCTTGCTCTGTGAACCTACATCTTGCTCTTGTTCTATAAACCTATCTTGTCCTTCCTCAATAAATTTCATTTCACGCTTGCCTGGCTTTTGGTGTGTCTGGTCATTCTTCAGCCCAGAGCACAACAAAAACAGGCAACTATGACCCGACAGTACCATAAGCCAAATAAATCTCAAATTACCCAGTCTGGTGTAGCTACCTGCTCTGGTTCTATCCTGTCCCTCAGTGAGATCTTTATGCCCAAGGGACTTAATGTCAAAGAATTCTAGCCAATTAAATGTTTTAGGCCAGATGGGAATGGAGGTGGACAGGCATTTATCAACTTTTACAACATAAGAGCAAAAAATCCAAATGTCAAAAGCAAGGTTATAAAATTAACTTATCTGTAAGTGTTGAGCTATTGTAATCTTGGGATTAGTTACAGACATATAGCAATTTGGTATATAAAACATAAGCATTGTTAACCATTTAAGCTAAGGAATTTAGAGACTTTGTTGTACAGCAATATTTTTGCAGTCACTTTAGTAATTTATCTTAAGGTGCTTCATAAATTTCTTACTACATGTCTAATTACATAAACCCCATAACTGGAAACAACTATACCCAGGAAGCTTGTCACCAGGTATCTTGATATCCTCTCTGTAGTTTTCTTTTAAGTCTATAGGAAGCAGGAAATTCTTTATGGTTGGGATGGATGCCGGGACCACGTGACCTGCAAAGGCAAAATCCCTCATTTTGCCAGCTGTTTCAACTTCTATGTGTCCGTCCTTGATCTGGAGGGTCTGAACTAATTCCATCCCTCAAAATTGGCCCTTACAATCTCACACGCCCCCTTCTTCCACGGGCCTAGAGGGAGGGTGTTTGTAATTTCAGCAGGAGGGCATTGAGAATGGAATCGTTTCTAATTCTAGAGCTATAAGGTAAATTTTGCTATTTACTTAATATTTATCATAAAAAAAATTTCAGTTCTTTCTATGGCTTTTTCTTAAAGAAGCAAATCTTGGACCATAGCTGATTACAAACTGTTGAATTTAAACTTATGTTTCCAGAAATGACTCAAACATTTTATGATTGTCTACTACTTAATTTACTTTAAGATTTCAAATTACTGACAGGAATACTGAAACTATGACATACAAACACACAGTCAGAAGCAGATCTTATAGATTTATAAGATTTTTCATTTGCCAGTTCTCAAATAGTTTCTCTCCACCACTTTAGCTAAACGATTTCTTGATTACTTGTTTCATTGCCCTAAATAATTATTGCTGGGCAACTCTAAATTTGCATTTCCAAAGACATGAAACCAGGTAGAAAATTTTTACATGTCAAGGCACAGAACTTAGACTTAAACAAAGGTTAGGTTTGTTATGTAAACTTTGAGCTGTTATTCTTTTTATCCTAAAAGTTTTCAGTGGTTCAGATGCAGAGAAGGAGATGCCCTTACAAATGGAGACTTTAAATTTCTTTTACAAGGGTTAACTGTAGACTGATTTAGTTTGATAGGTGATCTTTTCAATGTAGCTTGTTTCTTAATTAGATTACTAACATTAGGGTGGAGCCCCTTAAAGGAACAGGGTGAGGAAAGCCCATAATTTTAGCACCAGTACAGCTGGGAGGCAGAATAAATAGAACCCAGTTATCATTTTAACTTATTTTCTGTTAACCATTTTTATAGCCTGCAAATATTAGATATACAACCAACTTGATTAATTGTGCCCTCAAAAAAGTCGTTCAATACCTAAACAAATTCAATATCTAAATATATTTTCTTAAACAAAATTGGGGGAAAAGAGAAGGAAATGAATTTTAAAACATAGACCAAAGAAAAAAATCACAAAATATAGTTTTAATCATTACTTTTAAACTTAAAAAAGCTTACCAAGATAACAAATGTAAGTATTCTAGTGAGACTTGCTATTCTGAATCATGTAACATCTTTAAGTTCTATAAATATAGAAGTTTTAGAATGTATCTTGCTTAAAGATGTTAACTAAGTACAAATTTTTAATTTACCAACATCCAAAATAAAATTTATTGACAAGACAACACCTGACTTTAGACCAAATAAATCTCTAACATCAATCCTTACCATCTCAAATAATGACACGAAGTCATAACATTTTTACATAAGGATCAAAATCAAGCTATTTTTAAAACAATCCAAATAGTCTTAAAGCACTTTTCTTATTAAGTATAAATTCAAATACATGTAATACTGCCAAAGAGTATGATTGTTTTGAGATTCTCTTTAGATTCTAGGAATAATTACTATACAAAAATTAATAGTTCATAAAAGTAGGCCTACCATTTGATCCAGCAATCCCACTACTGGGTATTTACCCAAAGGAAAATAAGTCATTTTATCAAAAAGACACCTGCACTCGAGTGTTTATTGCAGCATAATTCACAATTGCAAAGATCTGAATCAACCCAAGTGCCCATCAACCCAAGTGCTCATCATGAGTGGATTAACAAAATGTGGTATATGTATACCATGCATTATTACTCAGCCATTAAAGAGGATGAATTAACACCTTTCACGGCAATTTGGAAGGAACTAGAGACCATTATCCTAAGTGAAGTATCTCAAGAACAGACAAACAAACAACTGACATACTCTCTAATAAGTTGGAACAAACCAGTGGGCACACAAGTGCACAGAGGGAAGTAAAAGTCATTGGAGATCAAGCAGGGGGAAGGGGCAAAAACCCACCTAATAAGTACAATGAACACTATTTGGGTGATGGGCACATTTATAGCCATGACTCAAGCCATGTATCAAAAACTTTTGTACCCCCTTAATACTTCGAAATTTTAAAAAATTAACAGTTTGGGAATGTTTAAAAAATCTTCTTAGCCAAAAGGCCTTTGTTATGGTAACACAGTGCACACATAACAGGCTGGCTTGCAACCAATACTCAGAATAAATCAACAGGGAGCCAGACCAAAGGGAAGCCTCCAATTTGATTTAAACATATTTGTATATACCTTTCCACAGACAGTAAAGTCCATGGAGGAAACTGCATCAACAACTAGAATTAAGAGACCAAAACCAAAATATCTTTATAAACTTTTGCCTGTAACTTTCTGTGTGTATGCTATTATTTACTTAGAGTTTTATTTATTTTAATACTGACACTTATTTTTTATTAGGCACACCTACTTTTTACCTAAGCAAGAATCTTAAAGTTAAACGCATGTGTAACTTTCTGTTAACTTGAGATATTTAGCTGTTTTCATTACACCAACTTATAACACAGACACAGATCACTTTGTTTTGGCAGGTTTTATAGTTTTATAACTTGTCAGACCTTGACACCTTCACATATGAAAATGACCACTAAACCCTGGCAAAAATGTATGCTGACAATTTTGAAAATATTTTTATTTTTATTTTATGAATAATTTTTTAAAACCAGCTTATTTACCAAAGATTACCAAATTACCATGAATTTGAAAAGGCTTTGGGCTTATTTACTTAATTATGGGAACTCCTTTTATTTATAAGCCAATTTTGGTACCATGTAGACATAACATATAATACAGGTACATACATAAAACACATCTAAACACATATGCACACAAAGTTTCAATAGCTTTTTTCTCAAATCTCTAGCCATGTGATTCTCTGAAGTTCCACGTAAATCTGTATACATTATGTTTCCAGTCCTCCCTTTCCCTTTCCAACAATAGGCATCACTGCATCTCAGCCAGGTTGCATCCATGGATGGAGATGTCTTTCATTCTCCCAGAATTTAGGACAGAGATGTCTTCTAATCTCTAAGACCTTAGGATGGAGGTGTCTTTTCACCTTTCAGACCTTAGATCAGTCACAAGAGGAACCACCAATGGAGGTGTTTTTCAACCTCCCAGACCTTGGACTATGCTTGTAATATCATCAACAGAAAATTCCAAGTAGTCAGAAAAGATAATAGAGTCAGAGAGCTTAACAGACTCCATACTTACATACCACACACCAATACAGGTAAACACTCAATACAAAGAGAAATTGAAAAGGTTCCAAATAAATAAAGTGCAATTCAACTAATAAGCTCTGGGAGTGCCAAATCAAAAAAATTAGGTTAGTTCCCACTCTCACAAATGGATGGAGGCGTATCCAACCCAAAACAAATGGGAATTCCCTCAAAATTCCCCAAATTGAGAGAGGTGTCCCTCACTGTGCAGTATCTTCAAATAGCGTTCATCTATCCAGACCCAAGTGTCAAAATCCAAATCCAGAGTTCCTTTCTTCTGAGGCAATCAGGAGACAATCAGGAGGCAATCACTAGTGTGATGGAGGCTGGTAACAGCAGAGCTGGCAGGTGAGTCCAGAGCCTCCCTCTGGCAAATATGGCTAAGCAGCTGCTAAGGGAAGCTTTTGATCTCTCCGCACTCTGCAGCCACCAGACCACAAGTAATGACATCCTGGACAAGCCCTCATAATTTTGTTTTCAAAACAGAAAGGGGATTTTGGTCTAGGTCCAGTTGCTTATTGCACAAAGATCCAATTATTGAGACAACCAGCATTGCCAAGGAAGAAGTGAATTTTTTAATAGGACAGACATTTTGTCCAAAGAACCAGAGAAGCTGCCTCATATCTGTCTCTGTGACTAATGGAGATCACAGGCATTTTAAGGAGGGACTACTTGCCTTGGGGCAGATTCAGGGAGATAGTGAGTCCTGGCCTCAGAAAGTCTGCTCTGGGGCCTTCAGAATCTCAACTCCTTTGTCTTGAAAAAAATCTATCATTTCTAGGAAACAACTCAAAAAAGCCAAAAAGTTAGTTAAGGGAGAGAATTATTTTTAAAAAAATTGGGATCATTGAAATTTGTTTATGGAGCTGATTACAACAGAAATTCCACTCCAGTATGGTGCAGCCAAGAACACAGGGATACATATCCCCTCTGATTCCAGCTGGAAGTCTATTTTATTGGGAGGAGTAGAATATCAGCATTTCTTATCCTGACCCCAGCTACCTGTTCCTGAGGCTGGGTTTTGTTTCTTTTTTTTTTTTTAGAGATGGGGTCTTGCTCCATCTCAGGCTGGTCTCAAACTCTTGAGCGCAGGCAATCCTGCCTCAGCCTCCCAGAGTGCTAGGATTACAGGCCTGAGCCACCACACCCAGCCCTGAGGCTGGGTTTTGGGCAAAGGAAGCTAAAAGAAAGGAGGTCCCTTTACTCACACACAGCCGATACTCATAACATAGAGGCTCTACCTTGGAAATGGCACAGGTAAGAATATTTGGGAACTCATTAACCTTGCCCTACTCACAAGACAGTTATTCCATGCTAAGAGAGGCAAGTCAAGAAGATTTGAAGATCCTGCTCCTCCTCCTCACTTTCAAGCACTCACTCCTAAATGAGGAGTGTCATTCAGAGAAGTACACTATTGCCCTAAGCCTCAGCTCCAGAGCCATGGCTCAGAGATTTTGCTCGGGGAAGAGTAAGAAGAAGAATTTGTTACCAAACAGGTAGCTCTTAACCCCTTCCCAAAGATGCTGACTTCATTTGCGACAGAGTGAGGAGAAGTTCAAACCTAAGGGATCATTTGAAAAAAATGGAGGGATGTGGTGAAAGGCAATTGGAAAAAGACTGATAGGTTCATTGTACATATAGGCTAAACTGTATGCTACCTAGTTTGCCCAAGAGAACCTGGGAAAAAGACATCTGAGAGGAGTTGACCTAATTTGAAAAATAAATTTCAAATACTGACCTCAGAAACTATCCCTTAAAATCCCAAATTTCATTGGTTTAACACATAGGGCAATGTATGCCTTGGGGTATTGTTAAAAACAATAGCGCAATTAATTGTCAATTAGGGGGACTTAACACCTGGGCATGGTCAAATAAACTAGTCTTTAACAAAAGCCCTGCCAAAATCTCTGTCTTCCAAGGGCAACTGTGTACTTCCAAGGGTAACTGTGTACATACACAAAGCTGCACTCTCTGAGGAACAATGGCAGGGGATTCACACTGCAGGGAGGAAATATCCACTAAAGTCATCCAAGTAGTCACTAACCAAATAGACAAGCAAATAATAAGTTCTATGGATGAAGGAGGGAAAATTGCTGTAACCAGAGTTGCAACAATGTATGATTTAGAATATCCAATTGTCACTGAAAATTCAGCACTTGGCCCTGAGGCCATATCAGAAGAATGAGGACAAGTGGTTTGAGGAGAAGGAAAGGGAAGTTTATTAATTTGCTGACAAATGAGAAAGATGGCAGACTCTTGTCTCAAAGTACCAACGTCCTGCTTCTGAGAAGAAATACAGAGCTTTTAAAGGTCCTGATCAATCCCATCTTTGGCTAAGACAATTTCATGACCTCCTCCTGGACAGTTTCCTTGAGCCATCTCCTGTGGCTCAAAGAACAAAGGACACTCCCCTGACCCTCCTGACCACTGGCCTGAGGCAGGAATATAGGTTTTAGTTCTCAAAAAAAGGGTAAGGGGGTTTTGAAGATACAGAAAACATTTTTAGCCTTTTTTCAGGCCATTTTCTCTGTTACCCAGTTTCCAACAAAAAACTATAAGACATACAAAGTAATGGGAAAGTATGACCCATACATCAGGAAAAAAGAAAGCAACAGAAACTGCCTGGGAGAGAAACCAGATGTCAGATTTAACAGACAAAGCCTTCAAAGCATTTATTATAAATATGTTCAAAGAAAACAATAGTAACAAAGTAAAGTAAGGTATGATGACAATGTCACATCAATAAAGAGATAGAAATTATAAAAAAAGAACAACATGAACATCGTAGAGTTGAAATACAACAATGTGTTATGGTCAATTGATTTTTAACAAAAGAAAGCCATTCAATGGGAACAGAATGGTCTTTTCAGTAAATCACTCTGGGGCAACAGGAAAGTTACATGCACAAGAATGAAGTTGGACACTTACCTCTTACCATATGCAAAAATTTATACAAAATAGATCAAAGACTTAAATTTAAGAGATAAAGTTACAAAACACTTAGAAGAAGCTTATGAATAAATATTCAAGACCTTGGATTTGGCAATATATTCTTAGATATGATACCCAAAACACAAGCAATAAAAGATAAATAAATTTGACTTTATCAAAATTAAAAGCTTGTATGTTTCAAATAGCACAGTCAAGAGATAAGACAACACTCAGAATTGGAGAAAATATTTGCAAATTATATATACCTTAAGAAATTTGTGTCTAGAATACATAAAGAACTCTTATAACTCAATAATATAAAAACAAATACCCAATTTAAAAATGGGCAAAGGATCTGAATAGGTATTTCTCCAAGGAGAGTATACATATATGACTATTAAGCACTTGAACAGATACACAACACCATTGATCATCAGGAAAATGCAAATCAAATCTACAAAGAGATGCCACTTCATATCCATTAGGAGAGCTAGAGTCAAAAAGTCAGATAATATAGCAAGTATTAGAAAGAATGTGGAAAAATCAGAAGCCTCATACTTTGTTGTTATTGTAAATTGATGCAGGTATTTTGGAAAACAGTTTAGCAGTTCCTCAAATGATTAAACATAAAGTTATAATATGACCCAGCAATTTCACTCCTATATATATATGAAAAATGATAATATATATCCACACAAAAATAGGTATACAGCCAAACTGTGGAAGTAGACCAAATGTTCAACAACTAACAAGTGGATAAACAAAACATGGTGTAGTCAGTCATAAAAACTATGTGAAATACTAATAAATGTTACAACATGGATGAATTTTAAAAATATGCCAAATAAAAACATCATTCACAAGAGACCACATATTATATGATGCCACTTACATGAAATGTCTAGAATAAGCAAATCTATAGAGTAATAAAGTAGATTAATGCTTGCTTAGTGCTGGGGGGATAGGGGATTAGGGTACTGATACCCAAAGTACACAACGTTTTCTTTTGATATAAAAAAGTTTTAAAATTGACTATAGTAATGGTTGAATATATCTGTGAATATACAAAAATGCACTAAATTGTACACTTTACATGGATGAATTGAATCATATATGAATTATATCTCAATCAAGTTTTTTTTAAGCTAAATCAAAATTAACATAATGGCAAGGGCCAAGGGCCAGGCCTATTGTTATGGATGACCAGGCCTGGTGTCTGGGTCCACAGGGGCTGGGCTAATATCAGGGTCCCCTGGGGTGGCCTGATGCCTGGATTCATGTTCATGGATGCAGGTCTGGAGTTTGGGTCCATGGAGGCTGAACTGGTGCTGAAGCTAGCTAGCTGACTCAGAATCTCTGGTCAGGCTGACTGGTGAAGAGCTTTTCCTGCCAAAGCTAGTCTATAAAGACTGGAAGAGGTAACTTTTTTAAGATGAGCAGACACCAACACGAGGCTACATCACAAAGGATGAGAGAAACATGACCCCACCAAAGAAACAAAATAAAGCACCAGTGACTGACTATAAAAATTGGAGATTTAGGAGCTGCCTGACAAATAATTCAAAATAATCACCTTAAAGAAGCTAAATAAGAGAACACAAGTATACAAATAAACAAAATCAGGGAAACAATAAATGAAAAAGTAAAGAACTTTAACAAAGAGATAGAAAGCATAAAAAAGAACCAAACAGAAATTCTAGAACTGAATAACACAATGAATAAACTGAAAATTCAGTAGAGATATTCAACAGCAGACTCAATCAAGCACAGGAAAGAATCAAAAAGTTTGAAGACAAGTCATTTGAAATTATCCAGTCAGAGGAAAAAAAAAAAAAGTAAAAAGAATGAAGGAAGTTTACAAAACTTGTGAGACACCCTTAGTTGAACCAATATTCACATTATGAAAGTCCAAAACTGAGCAGAAAAACGAAAAGGAGGCTGAAGCTTATCTAAAGAAATAATGACTAAAATCTTCTTATATCTGGGGAAGGAAATGGACATCCACATTTATGAAGCCCAAAGGACCTCAGATAGATTGAACTTAAAGAAATCTATACCAAGACACATTATACTTAAACCATCAAAAGTCAAACACAGAGAGAATTTTGAAAGCAGCAAGAGAAAAGCAATTTGTCTCACCCTCATTTGACTATTAGTGGATTTCTTAGCAGAAAACTTACAGACCAGAAAAGAATAAGATGATATATTTGAAGTCTTGAACGAAAAAAGAAAACCTTCCAGCCAAAAATACAATACCCAGCAAAAATGACCTTTAAAAATTAAGGAGAAAGCAGGCACAGTGATGTGTGTCTATAGTCCCACCTACTTGGGAGGCTGAGGCAGGAGAAATGCTTGAATCCAGGAGCTTGAGACCAGTTTGGGAAACATAGTGAGATCCCATCTCTAAAAAAAAAATGAAGTAAAGATAAAACTTTCTCAGACAAACAAAAACTACGGGAGTTCATCACCACTAGGCCTGCCTTACAAGAAGTGCTAAAGGGAGTTCTTCAAGTTGAAATCAAGGACCCTAAACAACAATATAAAAGCATATAAATGTATAAATGTAAAGTTAAATATATAAATGAATATAGAATAATGTGATACTGTAAGAGTGGTATGTAAATCACTTTTAACCCTAGTATAAAAATAAAAAGACAAAAGTATTACAAAAAAACTATAACCCAAAAAATTGGTTGGTGGATACAAAATATAACAAAAAGTAAATTCTGACATTAATGACATATAATGTATGTATGGGGGGTTAAAGTGTAGAATTTTTGCATGCATTGAAGTTAAGTTGTTATCAGCTCAAAATAGACTATTATAACAATAAGAAGTTTCTACACAAGATTCATGATAACCACAAAGGAGAAACCTACTGTAGATACAACAAAGACAAAGAGAAAAGAATCAAAGTACATCACTAAAAAGTATCATCAAATTACAAAGGAAGACATCAAGAGTGGAAGAGGGGAACAAAAGAACTACAAAACACAGAAAACAATTAACAGAATAATTTGTTGCATATCAATTATCTTAAATGTAAACGACTAAACTCACCAATTAAAAGACACAGAGCTGTGGGCTGAATTTAAAAAAAAAATGACCACTATATGTTGTCTACAAGAAATCCACTTTAATCTAAGGACAATACACATAGTCTGAAAGTGAAGGAATGGAAAAAGAAATTCAATGCAAATGGTAACCAAAAGACATCAGGGGTGGCTAGGATTATATCAGACAAAATTGACTTAAAGTCAAAAATTGTCACAAGAGGAAATGAAGGGCATTACATAATGATAAAGTCAATTCAATAGGAGGATATAATAATCATTAATATACATGCACCTAACATCAGAGCATCTAAATATATAAAGCAAACACTGACATATCTGAAGGGAGAAATAGATAGTAATATAATAGTAGGAGACCTCACAACTAGAAGACATGCTGAGTGAAATAAGCCAGACACAGAAGGATAAATACTACATGATACCACTTATATGATCAATCTAAAATAGTCAAACCCATAGAAGCTGAGAGTGGAATTGTGGTTGCCTGGCACTGGAGGAGGCAGTAGTTAAAGTATATCTTTCAGTTACACAAGATAAACAAGTCAGAGATGTACTGTACAGCACAGTACCTACAGTTAACAATACTGTATTATATACTTAAATATTTGCTAGGAGGGTAGACCTTATGCTGTCTTCTTATCACAAATAATAATAATAATAATAATAATAAATAAGAAGGCAGGAGAAACTTTTGGAGGTAATGGATAGGTTTATGGCATAGATTGTGATTATGGTTTCATGGGTGTATATTTATCTTCAAACTCATCATGTTTTGCACATGAATTAGGTATAGCTTTTGCTACATCAAAAATTAATTTTAAAGGAATGTCAAATTTGAAAAAATAAAATAGGACAAACCTAAAAAAAAAATTAGAGTGAACATACTGAAGAAAAAAATTTTTAAAAACACAAGTGAATTATTAATAGTACATATTATAGACCCTTCATCTCAGGTAAACCTCATGAAAAGGGAAGGTAGTCCTTGGATTAGGGTGATAATATTTAGGAGACATTTGTAATTTACTTCATTTGTGCTCATTTATGAAGATGGAATTTAGGTAGTGCATAGTACATACATTACATATTAACCAGAATGCTGTGCTTAAATGTATGTTCCCCGTTCAGGCCAGGATGACATAAGAACATATGTAGCTATGACCAAAAAATAAAAATTAAAGTCATAAATAATTTACATATGAAAATTTGTATGATATTTTGTCTGGTGTTTTGTGGCAAAGACTAATATCAATGTTGAGCCCATAATATCAATCAAGTAAATGACTATGAATATATTTTTTAAATTAGTGTGTCCTTTAAAGGTAGCAAAAAAATAAGCAAATTTTGTGATTAAAAGCTTTTTTATTTGCTTTAAAGCATTTATCTATTTATTTATATAGGTTTTATATGTTCAATAAATTACATGAAGAATGTATGCTGATTATTACTAAGAAGCTTAGTAAAAATACTTTTCTCTTTTTCCCAGTTTCCATTTAGTGTGTGTACTTCAAGACTTGTTTTTATTTGACCATAAGTATATACATATATATAAATAAACCTAAGCTCTCATATATAAATATTTTCTATATTGGATCAGTCCACCCATACTCAAATGTACACATTACTTAAAGCCTTGTTTCAATCAGATATATGTTTAAATGTCAGCTCATTATAGTGGCCTTCTTTGATCATTCTTCTATTACACTATACCTTCCCCCCAATTTAATTTTTATGTAATTTTTCACTGTTTAAAGTAACAGAGCAGAGATTTTGTATTTGTGTTAACAGTTGTATTCCCAGGGCCTGGAGAGTATCTAAAGCATATTATGTGTTTGAAAATATTTGTAGAATGAATAATGTATGTGCAAGCTCCTTTTAAGGTAATTTTCATGTTAATACATAAATATTTCCCTTAGTTTTTCTAACGACCCCATAGTATTCCTCTTTGTTGATGTCTACTACTATAATACATTTAATCTGTTCTTCAATGATGAGATCTCCTGTCCCATTATATATATTTTCTTAACGTACATGTGTGTGTCTATGTATGTGTAAAACCACCAAGTTCCAGTTAAGCATGTTGGGTCAATTTTTTGTTTATCTATAAAACAAAATGCTTTAAAAAAAGTACAAAATGCTAAGGAAAAAAAATCCAGAGAATAATATAGGAGTCTTTACCCTGTATCTAGAAAACCCCAAAGATTCTACTAACAGACTTCTAGATTTGAAAAATAAATTCAGCAAAATCTCAGGTTACAAAATCGATGTACACAAATCAGTAGCATTTCTATATACTAATAACAGTCAAGCTGAGAGTCAAATCAAGGACTCAATACTATTTACAATAGCTATGAAGAAAATAAAATACCTAAGAATATATTTAGCCAAGGAGGTGAAACATCTTTACGAGAAGAACCACAAAATACCGATGAAAGTAATCATGGATGACACAAACAAATGGAAAAACATCTCATGCTTACGGATTAATAGAATCAACATTGTTAAAATATCCATTCTGCCCAAAGCAATTCACAGATTCAATGCAATTACAATCAAAACACCAACATCTAGACAAAATAATCCTAAGCTTCATCTTGAACCAAAAAAGAGCCTGAGTAGCTAAAGCAATCTTAAGCAAAAAGAACAAATCTGGAGGCATCGCATTACCTGACTTCAAGTTATATCAAAATGTTATAGTAACCAAACAACATGGTATTGGTATAAAAGTGGAGACATAGACCAATGAAACAGAATAGAGAACCCAGAAATAAAACCAGCTGAGTTTTGACAAAGCAGACAAAAACATAACTGGAGAAAGGATGCCCTATTCAATAAATTGTGCTGGGAAAATTGGATAGCCACCTGCAGAAGAATGAGACAGGATCCCTATCTCTCACCATATACAAAAATTAATTCAAGATGGATAAAATATTTAAATGTAAGGCATGAAACCATAAAAATTCTAGAAGAAACATAAGAAAAACTCTTCTAGACATAGGCCTATGCAAAGAATTTACCACTAAGATCCCAAAGGCAAATACAGCAGCAACAAAAATAAATAAATGGGGCTTAATTAAATTAAAAAAACATTTGCACAACAAAGGAAACAATCAATAAACAGGCAACCTAGAGAATGGGAGAAAATATTTGCCAACTATACATCTGACAAAGAACAAAGGACTAATATTCAGAATCTACAAATAACTCAAACAAATTAGCAACAAAAAAACAAACACCACCATCAAAAATTGGGGAAAAGACATGAACAGAAGTTTTTCAAAAGAAGATAGACAAATGGCCAATAAACATACCAAAAAATGTTCAATATCACAAATCATCAGGGAAATGCAAACTAAAACCACAATGTGATACCACCTTACTCCTGTCAGAATGGCCATGATTAAAAATTTGAAAACAACAGATGCTGGTGTGCATGCAGAGAACGCTGATACACTGTTAGTGGGACTGCAAACTAGTACATATCCTCTATGGAAAACAATATGGAGATTCCTCAAAGAGCTAAAAGTAGACCTACCATTTGATCCAGCAATCCCACTACTAGGTATCTACCCAAAAGAAATCATTTCATCAAAAAGACACCTGCACTTGAATGTTTATCACAGCACAATTCACAATTGAAAAGATATGGAATCAACCTAAGGGCCCATCAATTCATAAGTAGATAAAGAAAATGTGGTATATATATATACCATGGAGTACTACTCAGCCATAAAAAGCAATGAAATAATGTCATTTGCAGCAACTTGGTTGGAACTGGAGACCATTATCCTAAGTGAAGTATCTCAGGAATGTTAAAACAAACACCACATTTTCTCACTAATAAGTGGGACATAAGTGATGGGTACACACAGGCACAAAAAGATGTAAAGCTGTGGTCCCCAACCCCTGGGTGGTAGACTGGTACCGGTCCATGGCCTGTTAGGAACTGTGCTGCAGAGCTCTGCTGCCCACACCTCCTCTGCCCTCATCCATGGAAAAATTGTCTTCCATGAAACTTAGGAAAGGGGGGAGGGATGCACAGCAGGCGGTGAACGGCAGGTGAACGAGCAAAGCTTCATCTGTATTTATAGCCACTCCCCATCTCTCGCATCTTGTCTTCCATGAAACTGGTCCCTGGTGCCAAAAAAGTTGGGGACTGCTGATGTGAAGGACATTGGAAACTGAGAAGGGAGCATGGTGACAGGCGAGGTTTAAAAACTTACCTATTGGGTACAATGAACACTGTTCTGGTGGCTGGCACACTGAAAGTGCTGACTTCAGCATTATGCAGTGTATCCACATAACAGAAACATTTGTACACCCTTAATATTTTGAAATAAAAAATAATTATTATTTCTGAGATGCAATTTACATAAAAATTTTCAAAATCTTCTCAAGAAGCAGGGAATAAGACAAAATTTATAAAATAAAGAAACATAATAAAATGCAGATGATTAAAATAAGAGGTTCATTATCAGACTGACAAAAATTAGAGAGGGTGGGAATCAAATAATCAAAGAATGTTTAAGATGCACATGGGTCTAATGAGTGAATGTATCTACCAAGTGCCCAGCAAAATGAATGAAAAGAGACATATATCATATTATCCAAAAATTTCTGAAAATCAGAGTTGAGATACTACAAAAGCCAGGAAAGAAAACAAGAAATAAGATAGGAAGGGAAATAATAATGAGATTATTCAACAGCAGTATTGGCTACTTTAAAGAAAATGAACATTACTATCTTATTCTCTCGGGAAGCTATAAAAGAATACCATCAACTGAGTGGCTTAAACAATAATTTATTTCTCACAGTTCTGGAGCCTGGGAGTTCCGAGATCAGGCTGCCAGCGTGGCTGGATTCTGCTAAGGGCTCACTTCCTGTTGTGCAGACAATGGTCTTCTCTTTCTATCCTCAAGTGTGAGACAGAGAGGAGGTCTTGGGGGAGAGGAAGATTGGGGGTGAAATCGGGGGCAGAGAGAGGGAGAGGGAGGAGAGAGAAAAAAAGCTCTCTCATATCTGTCCTTACACGGTCACTAATCCCATTATAAGGTCTCCACTCTCATGACATAATTATCTCCCAAGTCGCCTCTCCAAATACCATCACAATGGGGGTTAAGGTTT
Source organism: Daubentonia madagascariensis (assembly GCA_023783475.1). Classification (NCBI taxonomy): domain Eukaryota; kingdom Metazoa; phylum Chordata; class Mammalia; order Primates; family Daubentoniidae; genus Daubentonia; species Daubentonia madagascariensis. Next base: position 12,250,833 of record JAKFHU010001436.1, read on the forward strand.
CAACACGTGAGATTTGAGGGGACACAAACTTTCAGTTCATAGCAACTGCTTTTAGAATTTTGAGGAAAAAAAATCTTCAACCTAGAATTCTATAATCAGTCCTTGAAAATAGAATAAAATAAGAAAGTAAAGTCATTTCCAGAAATATAATGGCACAAAAATTTTACCTATCATAGACACTTTCTAAGAAATTTGCTTGAGAGGATGTAATAATAGAATAAGGATGTAACAAAGAAAGTGGAAAACTTGGGATTCAAGTAACAGTGGATCCATTCCTGATAGATTGATTCAATGTAGCAAGTCTGGAAACAACCAGCACAAGTGGAACACAATGGCAGAGAGTTCTCACCGGCCATCTCCTACAATAGAAGGAAACAGGAAAATAATTGATACGATGAAGCAATTGAAATATTTGCCAAAAAAAAAAAATTTAAAAGATATTGAAAGAGAAAAAAACAAATGGAAATTAAAGTGGAAAAAAGGCTACCCACGTATGGAAGTGTGATGGCACTGAAACATTTGGATGGTGATATTAGCGTAAACACTTTATTTGTATTACGAATAGTCTTTCAACAATTTGGGGAGTTTGGGGTGGAAGGGCAGTGTAAGAGAGCTGCATTCTCAGATACCACAGCAAAAGTAAATGGATCATTTCTAAATAGAGTCCGTTGATTGCTTGTTTATGGATATTTTGTTTTCCTTCTCTGCATCTTTAGAATTCTGAAATATTAGCAGGATATGACTAAGTGCAAGGTCTTTTTCTCTTATCACATTCATCCCTTGATGGTCCCTTTCACTTTGAACGTTCTTTTCACCCAAAGGAAATTTTTTTCTATTTATTATCTTTTGGATTATTCTTCTCTTATGTATTTCTGACTCCTTTAATTGGACATCCTATCTGACAGATATGGGACAGCCTAATCATATCTCCATGTCTCTTACCTTTTTTCTCAGATTTTTAACTTGATCTCTTTGCTCATCATTCTTGAAAATTTTCTTGACCTTATCCTACTTTTTACATATATATATATGTGTGTGTATATATATATATTTGCCTTTGTTCTTTTATCACAAATTTGTTAACTAAATTGTGTACATCTATTTCTGAGTTCCTATCTGTTCAGTTGATATAATGTCTATCCTTTTGCCAAAGCAATACTTCTTGATTATTGTAGATTTATGGTAAGTCTTGATATTGGATAGTGTGGGTCCTCCAATTTGTTCTTTTTTAAAAATTATTTTGACTACTCTAATTTCTTTTACTTTTCCATATTAATTTTAGAATCAGCTTGCCAATATCTATTTTAAACAGTGCATGAGCATTTTAATTAGGATTGCATTAACTCTATAGATCAAGTTGATGAGAATTGATAGCTTAACAATACTGCATCTTGTATTTTATAGACATTCTTTGGCATGTTTTCAATGTAGCTAAACATTTTTTATAGTATATTTGAGGTTTGGAGGCAGCTAAAATTATTTAAAACTAATTCTGCTAAAGATGTAGGTGGTCAGGCTGCATAATTGGATAAAAGTGAGTTGTAAATCAAATGTAATGAAACAGATGTCCTCACATAGCTCATGAAGTTTCCAAAATATATTTTGCAATGGAAACATTATAATAAATGCTTTCCAAGGTGACTATGCTAATTTTTAACTCAAAAATTACATTATCTGTTCAGAGATTGTATTTTTTATATTTTATATTTACATGCACATTAACCATTTTCCACTTTTCTATTAAATTGAAAATATATCAAGAGTAGAGATTTTGTATTATTGTCAACTTTCATGTACCACTGTCATAAGAGTGCGTATTCAGTAGACAGTGCTGTTGCAGAGGAAGTGAATTCACAACAAAGCTTGAAAATAATTCCAAGTCAAAATTCTAAAATTTCCCTCTCAGTTCTTAATCCTGCTAGACAATTCACTTATCTTTTATGAGCTTGGTGACTACATACTATACAATCCTTTGTCCTTGGGTTTCACAGATACAAGAAGAATCCATATTTCACTATATTGCAGACTCCTCAAATCCATTTAGAAAATGTGAAAGTCTATTATCATAATAAAATATTCTAAAAGGGGGAAGAGAAGTTCTTTGCCCACTCATCTCCACAACTCCTCTAAGCAGGATAGATTATAAAAGATGAAAAGCTGCAAAAGAAAATATACATTGTTAACACGTCTTATGTATTATTTGCTTTGCTTTCATAAAATGATTAATAATATAAAAATAAATGTAAGAAAATGTCTCAGTAGAAAAATTCTCTATTTGTATGTATATTAAGTATAGTTTTGCAGGATTTCATTGGGACTACTTTCCCTATTAGAAGTGATTCCATTTGTTTATGACACATATATCCATATATTTTGTGTTTGTGTGTGTGGACGCACATGCTATTTCTCTTCTGCTCATTATGGGAAGATGAGAAATACTAGGTGCAAATAGATAAGCTTTTTTTTTAGGGTAATAATTTGAAGGATTCTTTTTAATGTGATAGGTATGTGATAACTATGTAAAGCAAATATTCACAAACCTCATTCATTGGGCAGTTTTGACACATTGAATTCTAAAGGATAGGTAAAGAAATCTTTACTTCTATTTTGTTGTAATAATCTTAGCTGATAAGAAAAGAGAAAGGAATGGTGCCAATGATCTCATCTTGCCAAGGCATCTGTAAAAAAATAATCATCTGGTTGCCCGTTATTGGTCTGTTCAGGAATTCTATTCCCTCTTGATTGAGTCTTGGGAGGTTGTGTCACAAAAATTAATTCAAGATGGATAACAGACTTAAATGTAAGGCATGAAACCATAAGAACACTAGAAAAAAATGTTGGAAAAACTCTTCTAGCTATTGACCTGGGCAAAGAATTTATGAAGAAGACCCCAATGGCAATCACAGCAACAACAAAAATAAATAAATGGGATCTGATTAAATTAAAAGGCTTCTGCACAGCCAAGAAATAATCACCAGAGCAAATAGACAACCTACAGAATGGGAGAAAATATTTGCAAGCTACATATCTGATAAAGGGCTAATGACCAGAATCTACAAAGAACTCAAGCAAATCAGCAAGAAAAACTCAAACAACGCCATCAAAAAGTGGGCAAAAGACATAAGCAGAAGTTTTCAAAAGAAGATAAACAAATAACCAATAAACATGAAAAAATGCTCCACGTCACTAATCATCAGGGAAATGCAAATTAAAACCACAATGAGGTATCACCTTACTCCTGTTATAATGCTTTTATTAAAAAGTCCAAAAATAATAGATGCTGGTATGGATGCAGAGAGAAAGGAACACTTCTACACTGTTGGCAGGACTGCAAATTAGTACAACTTCTATGGAAAACAGTATGGAGATATCTCAAAGAACTAAAAATAAACCTGTGATTCTATCCAGCAATCCCACTACTGGGTATTTACCCAAAAGAAAATAACTCATTTTATCAAAAATACTCCTGTACTCGAATGTTTATTACAGCACAATTCACAATTGCAAAGATGTGGAATCAACCCAAGTGCCCATCAATTCATGAGTGGATTAATGTGATATATGTACACCCATGGAGCACTACTCAGCCATGAAGAAGGATTACTTAATGCCTTTTGCAACAATTTGGATGGAACTGGAGACCATTCTCATAAGTGAAGTATCTAAAGAATGGAAAAACAAACACCACATGTACTCACTATTAAATTGGAGCTAATCGATGAGCACACATGTGCACAGAGGGAAGTAAAACTCAGTGGAAATCAAGCAGGGGGGAGGAGGGTATGGGTGATAATCTACTTAATGGGTACAATGTACAGTATCTGGGTGATGGGCATACTTATAACCATGACTCAAGCATTATAAAAGTGATCCATGTAATCAAAAATATTTGTACCCCTGTAATACTTTGAAATAAAAAAAAATCTATCTAACCCAATGTTATTAATATTTTGTTTGAATTCATGTACTTAAGGAAGATAAACGTTAATGATTGGAAAACATGTGGAGGTTGGGGAAGACAAAAGGAGGGAACCAGTATTTATGGAATATCTCCTGACTGCTAGGCACTGTGTTAGAGGCCTTAAACAGTTGATCTCTTTTTCACCATTTTATTATCTTCACCATTTTATTATCTTTTATTATCTTTAGAGGTGAGTAAGTTGAAAATGAAGTAAGTGAACAAGCTGGCCCAATATTGCAGAGCTAGTGAGAGAGACTCACCTGCAAAGCCTATGATTATTCTTTTTCTGATTCATATGGGAGCTGTGATAGTTAATTTTATGTTTCAACTTCACTGAATCATGAGGTGCCCAGATATTTATCTAAATGTGATTTCTGGTTGTGCCAGGGAAGTTGTTTCTGGATGAGATTAGCATTTGAATCAGTTGACTCCTTAAAGGAGATTACCCTCCCAGATGTGGGGGGACATAATCAAATCTATTGAGGAACTGAATAGAAAAAAAGGCCAAGGAAGCAAGAATTTACCCCTTCTGCATAACTACTTGAGCTGGACGTTAGTCTTCTCCTGCCCTCAGACTGTGACTTACACCACCAGCTCCCCTGGTTCTCAGGCCTTCAGAGTTAGACTGAACTACACCACCAGCTTTCTTAGGTGTCCAGCTTGCATGTGGCAGATCATGGGACTTCTCATTCTCCATAATCACATGAGCCAATTTCTCACTTTGTATACACACACACACACACACACACACACATGCACACATATAAATCCTATTGGTTCTGTTTCTCTGGAGCACCATGACTAATACTGAACCTTTGTGATTGACCAAATATATTTCCAAATATCACTAGATATGCTGGTAACCTTAAATCACTTCCTAAATCAAAATTCAAATTCAAACTCATAAATTTTTAAAATAATATATTAATGACTATGCTTAGAAAAGAGTGTTTAGTTGAAGATAAACCTCTTTGATTATTAATATTCTTAATCTTAACAAACAACTGAAAAACAAACAACACTCTCTCCACTAGACCTAGAGACAAAAGAGTATAAGTCCCAGGTTAGGAGAAACTATGTAGAGAACTAGTGGCCACTTCAGAGAAGCTCAGTTTGATCTTCTAAAGGGACAAGTGTGCTGGGGTGGGGAGCAATGCTCATCTGACTTACTCCGGAAAACAAGGCTACTCAATTTTACTGGGCTGTGCTATGCCTTGGGTATCAGAGAGGAAAGGATAAGGAACTTGTCATGGTTAGACACTGACATATCATTATTCATCAGAAAAGGTAACCTAAACTATGGTCAGTAATTTACAATTAGGCAGAGGGATGCAACAGCCTAGGAGAGGCATTGTAGCATTTTCTAGTAAGTCTGATGCAGGAGTCTCAAGGAGGGGCATCTTTATGGTACTACTCAAAGGTCAGGCCAGTGAAGATATAAACGTTGTTCTGTACTCCAAAAAGTTGGAGAGGGAAAGAGACAAAGGAGGTTGCTCCAGAGGGCCTTTAGAGTCACGGCCAGAGAGTTTTTGTTCGAGACAAGTTACTAGCTGTGTGACTATGAGGAAATTACTTAACTTTTTTGAGTCTGCCTACTCATCAGCAAAATGGACTATCATGAGGACTGGACAAGATTGTCTTGGTGTGGTACACAGTGAGCACTCAGTAAATATTTATTATTAATCAGGAACAGATTGTTGAAGACTGTAAATGTGTGATCTGGACAGCAAAGCGATTCTGTAAGATGTACGTCTCCTTCCTCTGATTGTTCATATACTGCGGTTGGTGCTATGAGCGATGCCAAAAGCCTCTGTAGAAACAGTATCTCAGTGCTGCTGGCAGTTAAGTCAGCCCCCCAATCCTCAGGATCCACATCCACAAATATGACCAACCACAGATTGAAAGTATTTGAAAAATAAAACAATAAAAATAATAATACAACAATAAAAAATAATACAAATAACAATACAGTACAGTATAACAATTTACATAGCATTACATTGAATTAGGTATTATAAGTAGTCTAGAGATGATTTAAAGTATACAGGAGGATGTGCATATGTTATATGCAAATACTGCACCATTTATATAAGGGACTTGAGCATCCACTAATTTTGGTATCCACAGGGGATCCTGGAACCAATTTTTGATGTTGCTGCTACTATGACTGTTGTGACTGTTAGAATTTGTGAAAATGTAAACTTGGCAAAACATATAGCTTTGAAATAACATTCTGAAAAAATGTACAATAGAAATGCCATCCAAGGAAAATCTCTTGGGAAGGGAAGAAGGAAAGTAATACAGTCATGCGCCACATAATGTTTCGGTCAACAACAGACTTGATATAAAACAGTGGTCCCATCAGATTATAACGCCTTATTTTTACAGTACCTTTTCTATGTTTAGATATGTTTAGATACACAAATACTTACCATTGTGTGACAATTGCCTACAGGATTCAGTACGGTAACATACTGTACAGGTTTGTAGCCTAGGAGCAATAGGCCTTACAATATAGCCTAGGTGTATAACAGACTATACCATCTAGGTTTGTGTATGTACACTTGATGTTTGTACAACAACAAAATTGCCTAAGAACACATTTCTCAAAATGTACCCCTGTCATTAAGTGATGCATGACTGTACTTTTAAAATATTCCTTATAGAATGTGATCCTCAAAACAACATATGATGGGTATTTTTACTCTATTTTAAGGATGTGGAAAATGAAGTTGCAAAGTAAGATACTATGCAAAGCACATTGCTAATAAATGGCTTAAAATGATTCAAGCCCAGGTTTGTTATTTTAAGAATAACCTCAAAAGTGCATGAGAAGAAATTATTCATTACAGAAAAAAATTAAATTTAAAAATAAGTAAAAAGAAGAGGCCAGGCATGGTGGCTCATGCCTGTAATTCCACACTTTGGGAGGCCGAGGTGGGAGGATCACTTGAGTCCAGAAGTTCAAGACCAGCTTGAACTATATAGTGAGACCCCATCTCTACAAAAAAAAAAAAAAAGAATTAGCCAGACATGGTGGCACGCACCTGTAGTCCCAGCTACTCAGGAGGCTGATGCAGGAGGATCATTTGAGCCCACGTTTTTGAGGTTACAGTAAGCTATGATCTCGCTGGCACTCCAGCCTGGGCTACAGAGTGACACTGTCTCTTAAAAAAAAAAACGAACAAAAAACAGAGGAAGAAGAAAATGAAATAATTAATAATCACTCCTAAGTACACATGTAGATTACCATTTTTAACATCATGTATAATTGCTGACATTTTACTACACATATTTATTTTTAATAAAAAATACTCTAAGTAGGTTTTTTTCAACATATTTCTTCATTTAATATTTTAAGGCAATGCAGGTATATCATATCAACAAATGCACTTTTAAAGCATCACTTTAAATAACTATATAGTGTTCTATTCTCTTGTTTTGATTTATCAATTACCCATTTTTTCTTTACTGTAAATAATATTTTGATGAGCCATACTTATAGCTAAATAGTTGGTACAATTTCACTTCTGTTCCAGAAATTTATTCAGTGGAAATATGTGAAGACATAAGACAAAGGCATAGGCAATTTTATAATGTTTTTATTCTTGGTATCAAGTTGTCTCCCATACTATATCAATTTCATATTAATATTATATCTTAATGTATCAATATAATATCAATATTTATCAGTGCATGAAAGTATACTTTTCCCAACTCTAAACAAGAGAATATTTTTAAATAACTTTAAACAGCAATTTGATCATGAAAGATATAAATATACATTTTAGCTGGTATTTTCATTATTAGAAATGATAAAATTTTAAAATATGTGTTCTGGCCAGTTGCACTTCTTCTTTGATAAATTTCTTATTCATGTTTTTTACAGATTTTCTATTAGGTTGATTCCTATTTTATTAATTAATTTATGAGTTCTTTATATGTTAAATATATTTATTTGTAATTTTTAATTATTTTTATCATTGTGTAGTCAAATAATGCTTTTTCTGCATGGCTTCTACATTTGATCTCATTCCTTCAGAATCCTTCTTCATACTTGAATTATATAAATAGTCATCCCTGTGCTCTTTTCTCTGTGTTTTCTATGCTCAAACTTTTCATTCATCTTGAATTTATTTCATCATAAGATGTGAGATTGAGATCATCTTAAATTTAACAGTAACCCAGCTGTCACATTTTAAATAATCCACCTGTTTGCCATTAACTTAAGATGTCAATTTAGTCACATTTTTAATTCTTAAGGCATTTAAGCTTATATGTCTCTTTTAATTATTACAGCTCTGACCTTAGTCTCATTGTGGATCTTAAAATGACCCTATAAAGTGACTCTAGCCCTTCTCATGTGAAGTCTGAGTGCAGGCCTGCTCACTCAGGAAGCTACTGGGAGGCACACCTATCTGTGACCCTGGAGAAAGGCCTGAAGATTGCAGTGCCAGCTATGGACCCTGAAACAACCTTGTTTGTAAGTTCCAGCCCATCTCAGCACAGACTTGGGGAGTATGGCCAATCAAAGGACCTATCCAGTATCCAATGGCATCCCTCCCAGAGACCCAGAGGAAGCCACACCCACCAGCACATCGGGTAACAAGCCCACTGTCTGTGAGCTCTGAAGTAGATCCTCATCCCAGCACCAGAAGACCAAGGTCCTGTAGACAGTCCAATCCAGCCAGAGACCAGATAGGACCCATACCCAAAGAACTACTGGTACTAGGCCAACAAACCTCTGCCTTCACTGTGGACCTGGTATCAGCCACAAGACCCAGATCCAGCCCCAGTCGACCACGATCCCAGAGGCAATCTCATCAGCCTAGAGACCTAACAGGAGAAAAATTTAAATTGCTGAAACCAGTCTGTAAAGACCGAAAGAGGGGTTTGTTCCTTTAAACGCACAGTTCCAGTGTAGTCTATACAAGTAACAAGGAATCAGACAAACATGATACCACCAGACGGAACCTATAAAGCTGCAATAACTGACCCAAAATAAGTGGAGATGTATAAATTGCCTGAAAAATAATTTAAAATAAATGTATTATTTAAAAATTATTTAAAATAAATTGAAAATATTAATAATTTAAAGAAGCTCAATGACATGCAAGAAAATACAGATAGACAGCTAAGTATAATTAGGAAAACAATGCACAAAAAATGTGAAGTTGAAGAAAGAAATAAAAATCACAAAAAAGAACAGAAAAATGACATGAGGCAAGAGCCATCTGTCAAAGAGGGAGAGGAAGGAAACACTTCCATGTCTGGTTACTACTCTGGGCACAAATAATCTATATATCAGTCTCTATTCTTCTTTTATCACAATGTCCAATATTTTATCTGAAAAATTTCAAGACACATACACAATCAAAAAGAAAATAGTGTTTTTAAAGGGACCTATTGTCAAAAGATAGAACAATTAACAGAAGCAGATCTGAAGATTGCCTGGATGTAGAAACCACATTGGAAAAGTCATGACTGATATGTTACATGATCTAGTGAAAAAGGTGGACAAAATGAATAATCAGCACATTTCAATAGAGTCAGAAACTATAAAAATACAATGAAATGGACACATTAGAAATAAAAAATATAATATCTAAGCTGAAGAATTCCTTTGATGGGTTTATCAGCAGAGAGGAAACAGCAAAGGATAAGTGCACGTTAAGACAGTTTGATAGAAACGAACCCCATCAAAGTGCAAAGAGAAAAACACTTTAAAAAAACCAAAGAGCTAGTTAACAATAACAACAAAAAAGAAAAAAAAGTATTCAAAATCTGTAAAACCAAATTAAACATAATAATATATCTGTAATTGGAGTCCTAGAAAAATAGAGAGAGAATAAGTTCAGGGCAGAAGAAATATTTGAAGAGATAATTGCCAAGAATTTTTCCAAAGCTAATATTACAATAATTCACAGATCCAAGAATCACAATGAACCCCAAACAGAATAAATAAAAATATAAACTTATAGGCATGTAATAGAGGCTAAGATCCAAAGATAAACAGATAATCTTAAAAGTACCCGTAGGGGAAACATTACAATCACAGGAACAAAGTTAAAACTGTGTGTCATGGCCATGGAGTCCCCCCTACAATGTGTCTGCTCTGATTTTTGAGAACATAAAACCCTCCATCTGTTATGAAATCCATGTGTATGCACTGTCAGGGGATCAAGGAGGATGCAGTTCCATCCTGGGTAACTCCAAGCACAAGGCACCACTGAGTGGCCCATCACATTAATGCCATCACAGAGGAAAAGAGGAGCATTTTAATTTCATGGAACAGCATTCCAGCCCAGGAGAAAATGGGCTGCACCCTCAATTACAGGATATACTGAAAAGAACGGGACTCCAATTCCCAACCTTGGCTCTTTGGTACGTGTGAGAAACAAATGCATTGAGGCCTTCTTATCTGGATGTCAGGAAAACATAAGCCAGTATATATGTATATCTACACACAGGTGCCAGCACCATGCCTGGCACTTAGTAAGTACTCAATAAATATTTGTGAAATTAATTAAATAAAGAAATATAAAAGACATCTAAACACACACACATGAAGTATTGAATACGTGTTATGTGCCAAGCAAATTGCTAAGCATACAGAAATGAAGTAAATGGACTAGCTCTCAAGGTGCTTACTCCTATGGAGAGACCGCATTTCAAAAAGCAATAAAGGCACTAATACTGTGTAAATCATTGACGTTCACAAGGAATGCATTTGGAGAACTTTTAAATCCCCACATTTGTAATTACCATCATAGCATATTATCTTCTCCTTAAAATGGACAAAATAAAATACAGTTTAAGTAATAAATAAAGAAATAAAAACCAAAAACCTATGTGTCAATGCATATCCTACTTATTACTTTAGAAGGAGTTTCTAATATGCTGCCAGCTAGACTGAACTTTCAGACAGCAGTGCTTTTAGCAGCATAGGAGCAATCATCAACAAACATTTACACCACAGGTAAAACCTGCCATGTCCATTGGAATCACCTTGGAGTTTGTAACATGCTGGTAATCAAGTAAAATTCATACAGATTCTCAAGAGAATGAATGGACAAACCACAGACTGGGAGAAAATATTTGCAAAAGACGTCAGATAAAGGAGTGTTATCCAAAATATGCAAATAATTCTTTTTAGAATTTATTTTAATTGAGAGGTAAAAATTGTATATGTTTTTGGTATACAGCATGATGTTTTGATATCTATATACATTGTGGAATGGCTAAATCAAACGTATTTAACATATGCATTACCTTATTACTTTTGTGGTGAGAACATTTAAAATCTACTCTCTTAGCAATTTTCAAATATATAATGTATTGCTGTTAACTGTAGTCACCATGATGTACGATAGACTTCTTAAACTTATTCCTCCTAACTGAAATTTGTATCCTTTGACTAACATCTCCCCACCCCCCTCACCGCCCCCCAGCCTCTGGTAATCACAATTTTACTCTCTATTTCTATGAGTTTAACATTTTCACACTCCACATATAAGTGAGATCAAGTGGTATTTAACTTTTGTGCCTAACTTATTTCTCTTAACATAATGTCAGCTAGGCTCATCCATGTTGCCATAAATGACAGGATTTTCTTCCTTTTTAAAGATAAATAGTATTCTATTGTGTACATATACCACATTTTCTTTATCCATTCATTTGTTGATGGCACTTGGGTTGACTCCGTAACTTGCCTATTGTGAATAATGCTGCAATGAACATGGAAGTGCAGATGTCTCTTTGGCATCCTGATGTCAATTCCTTTGGATATATACCCAGAAGTGGGATTGCTGGAACATACGTTATTTCTGTTTTTAACTTTTTGAGGAACCTCCATACTGTTTTCGTAATGGCTGTATTAATTCACATTCCCACTAACAGTGTACGAGGGTTCCCTTTGCTCCGCATTCTTCCCAACATTTATCTTTTTTGTCTTTTTGCTGGTAGCCATTTTAACAGGTATGAGGTGATATCTCATTGTCATTTTGATTTGTATTTCCCTGTTGATTAGTTATATTGAGCATTTTTCATATACTCGGTTACTTGTATGTCTTATTTTTTGAAACGTCTATTCAGGTCCTTTGCCCATTTTTAAATTGGGTTTGTTGTTTTCTCGCTATTGAGTTGTCTGAATTCCTTCCATATTTTGGACATTAACTCTATCAGTTGTGTGGTTTGCAGATACATTCTTCCATTCTGTAGGTTGTCTCTTCACGTGTTGACTTTTCCATTTTGTGTGCATGAGTAATTAGTTGCAAGGTCATTTGTCCATTTTTGTTTTTGTATCCAAAAAATCTTTGCCCAGATCAATGTCATGGAATGTTTCTCTTATGTTTTCTTCTAGTATTTTCTAGTTTCAGGCCTTTCATTTAAGTCTTTAATTCATCTCAAGTGAATTTGTGTATGTGGTGTGAGATGAGGGTCTAATTCCATTCTTCTGCATGCAGATATCTAGCTTTTCAGTGCTATTCATTGAAGAGACTGTCCTTTCCTCCATTGTGTGTTTTTGGCATTTTCATTAAAAAAAATTGATCATAATGCATGGATTTATTTCTGGGGTCTCTATCCTGTTCCATTGGTCTATGTGTCTGCTTCTATACCAGAAATATACACAGAACTCTTACAACTCAATGATTAGAAAACTAACAATCTGAATAACAAACAGGCCAAATACCTTGACAGACACCTCATCAAAGACGACACACAAATGGCAAATAAGCATATGAAAAGGTGTTTCACATCATATGTCATTAGGGAAATGCAAATTAAGACATCGATGAGATATTACTACATTCTTATTAGAATAGCTAAAATCCAGAATACTGACAACACCAAATGCAAAGATGTGGAACAACAGGAATTCTTATCCATTGCTAGTGGGAGTACAAAATCACACAGCCACTTTGGGAGACAGTTTGGCAGATTCATGTAAAATTAAACATACTCTCACCATACAATTCAGCAGTCATATTCCTTGGTATTTACCCAAAGGGGTTGAAAATTTATGTTCACACAAAAACCTGTGCTCAGATGTTTATAGCAGCTTTATTCCTAATTGACAAAACTTGGAAGCAACCAAGATGTTCTTCAATAGACGAATGGATAAATAAATTGTGGTACATCCAGATAATGGAATATTATTCTTTGCTACAATGAAATCCACTATCAAGCCATGAAAACCCATGGAGGAAACTTAAACTTCACTAGGTTAAAGAAGCCAATCTAAAAAGGCAAAACTATGGAGACAGTAAAAAGAGCAATGGTTGCCAGGGGTTAGAAGGGGGAGAGGGATTAATAGACAGAACACAGAAGATTTTTAGGGTAGCAAAACTACTCTGTGGGATAATATAATGGTGGATACATATCATTACACATTTGTCCAAACCCGTAGACCATACAACACCAGAGTGAGCCCTAATGTAAACTACCGACTTTGGATGAAAACGATGTGTCAATGTAGGGTGATCGGTTCTAACAAATATACCACTCTAGTGGGGGATGCGGATCATGGAGGAGCCTATGCAAGTGCGGGGTCAGGGTGAAGGGGAAATCTTTGTACTTTCCACTCAATTTTGCTGTGAACCTAAAACTGCTCCAAAGAAATATGAAGTCTACTTAAAAAAATCCACACAGATTCTTTGTCAGTAGCTCTGAGGTAGGATCCTGAAATCAACATTTTAACAGGCATTCAGATAATTTTGGTGCACATGATCTATGCATAATGCTTAGAGAAGCAACTAAGCTATAACTAATGAAGTTTCATAGAATAGGCATATTTTGCTGATTCAGTGACATTTTTGTTCTTTCTCAATTATCCATACTATACCCAGATGCAACTAGGTTCAATCGGTAGATGCCATGACAATAGCAACTGTGGTGGCCAGAAGGCAGGAATATTCTGGAATTTAGTGGGAAAATATCACCAACCCACACCTCTAAACTGAGGGTAAAACAACAACATACTACTAAAGTATTAGTATGTACTAACTGAAGACTCACGGCTAATACTCATAATAAGGATTCTCTATTAAGTGGCAGAATTTAAGGTGCTCTGAAAGCTCAGTGGGTGCAACTATTTTTAGACTGACTGTCTTCATACTGTTATGCAAAGCATATTTCATGGGCCTCTACATATTTGTCAAGTTGACCCTGATTATTGTATCTTATTAGCACTAAACAAAGTTAGAGCTTAAAAAGCACCAAATTCTATCCTTAAGCTAATGTAATCTAAGATGCTAGAGATGAGAATAAATGCAATGAAATATGTAGCATAAAATTACTAGTCTTCCTTTATATGTCTTTCCCAATCACACCATTATGGTGAAATTTGTCATCTACTTAATTTAAAATATTTCCTATCTTTGCAACTACATACTTTTCAGCCAGCTAAACAATGAATACACAAGAGAACTCTGAGTATAAATTTATTTGTTTTGAATGACAGTTTGCATTCTTTTTGGTAATACACACTTAAATAATATAGCATTATCTATCCTAGGGGAATCTGCCTTGTAGCAGTTTTCTATTTTGTGTGAGAAAATTTGCAAGCTGAATGCCACATTAACATATTCATTTAATAAGGTCATGAGATAACATGTGAAACACTTTCTGCTTCTTCCCTTCCAAATATTTAATTTTAGAAATTTTCTTTTCAAATTGCAACTCTCATGTTTTCTGCCAAATGACATCATGCAACAATTTAAGGGTAGACTTGCTGAAGCAATAATGCTGCTTTGTCATCACACCTTTCCCTCAGCATGGAAAGCCTGGCTGTGCAGATGAAAGTACAGAAAGACTCTTGAGTCCAAACTTTTTTTTTTAGTAAAAAAAAAAAATGGTGGGCTTATGATGATTCATAACTACAAAGCAAATAATGTCTGTATTGCAAAGTCTTGTTCTGTACCACTTGACTTTCAGAAGCAACCATTTCATAAAAGTCCTATTTGCTTTTCCTTTAATTTACAATTATTGAAATTTTCACAAGGATTTTGCAGCACCACTAGACATCTCATAGTGCCAGGGAGGAATTATAACTTTATTGCAGCCCGAACTGACAGCCAACTCATAAAAATGAATGACATCCATAGCATAACAACTCACAGGCTGTTCGGAATGTTAATAGCTTACTTCATCTTTCTTTAGCATAATGAGGCAGACAGTGTAACAATATTCAACATGAAAATGAACATTTAGAAAATTTGAATTGAGGTAGGAAAGTAACATTTAACAGAATTCAGACAACATTCAGATTAAAAGTTTCAATTAGCAAGTTTTTTATCACAAAGCAAAGCTTTGTCACCCAAAACCAATCACTATTTTGAAAAATCTTTATCTATAGACACACTTAAGTCTTCAGCCTCTGTTTCTAAAATGTCCCAAAGTTTCTTACCCAGCTCAGCACTTCAATAATCATTAGATCAGATGGAACTACAACAGGTCATTGAGCTAAAATGATTTTAAAGATGTCTTATAGACACAAAGCTGAGGTAATACTTATCTCTGTGAAAACTATCTTTAATCCAACAGCCTTGGACTTCTACATTTTAAAAAATTCTGTAGTTGATGTTTGGATTGAAATTATTCAAAAGACAGTTGAGGGCATGTGAATTTAAACATATTTATTAATAAATGTAAATTTTATATAAATATATATTTATAAATATGTGAAATATTACATTTTTAATATTTTAATATCATTTCACTTTGAATAAAAAATGCAATAACCATAAAGAATGAATGAAACAAATTCAGATACTCATAGTAGCATATAAACCTTGCAACTAATTACTCATCTTTGCAAAATCATACTACGATTCACAACAAAAATAGGGTATTTTGGCCCTCTGTATTTTTCTGTAGAAGTAGCCTAGTCTGAGAAATTTATTTTTATCATTTCTCTAGGTATTTGAATATTAATACAGCAAATTTTTAGTTAGTTGTGATGCCCAAATGAAGCAGACAGAAAGAGAATATGGTCATGGCCAGTGTCAGATGGGGAAAATGAGTTTTGTACTCTGAAGCTGAATACAAATTAAGGGACATGAAAGTGGCTAGGGACAAGTTAGCTGTGCCTGATAGACTCATTCAACCAATGAGAAAATAAGTAAGAGGATGATAATGTGTCATATTTGAGTATTGCCACATCTCCTATGTAAGTTACGAATGGTGTCAGAAGACACCAAAATAATAGAAAATACAAATACATTGATTCACATTTTCAAATAACTAAAATTTATCATGGTCAAATTAAATTTTGCTCCTCACTTTTCAAGATGTTGGAACATTGCCAATAGCCTTTAATGAGTGCTATATCATTAATAGTGATTTGAAATTTCTAGAAATTTTTGTATTTAATTACATTACTTAAATTTCTCTTTGTTCTTTTTTATTTGGATTGCATTTTATTTTATTTTTCTATTCTATGAGTGCAGTTTCTTGACCATACCAGCTAAACTTTGTTGTTTTCTGATTTATCCTAATTGCACATTTATTTTAATGTATTACCTAACTGTCAGAGGTCTTTGAACTGCAGCTTGCGTTTTCATTCAGGGCTTCAATTACTATGGACTCTTACGGGTAATCAAAAATTTCATGATTTAATGATTTACTGAATTCTTTGAATTTCTCACATTATGTTAATTTTTTCTTGGAAAATCTTTCCATATTTATCCATTGTATTTAATATTTGTTCCATTAATACGTTTAAATTATTGTCTGTGTAATCTCTAATTAGGAATAAAAGTATTAATTGCTTCCATTTTCTTTCCTTTTAATAATTGCCCTAGTTTTTTACACTATGAGCCACATTGTATTTTGGATCCTAATCTTGGTCAAAGTTTATGCTTTATTTTTAGAGATGGCGACCTCTAAACTTTATGTTTTTCTATAGTATTTTAAGTGAGACTTGTTGTTGTTAAATAGTATGTCTTTTAGAGCATGCAATTTAATGTTCACTCTCCCAAGGCCAAAGCAAACATATTTTCCAAAGTATTATAATGCAAAGGAGGAACTGGGCTTCTT
The DNA here is from genome assembly GCA_023783475.1 of Daubentonia madagascariensis. Taxonomy (NCBI): domain Eukaryota; kingdom Metazoa; phylum Chordata; class Mammalia; order Primates; family Daubentoniidae; genus Daubentonia; species Daubentonia madagascariensis. The sequence continues at coordinate 12,267,832 of JAKFHU010001436.1, forward strand.
TTCTGTCCCTAGTTGTCTTTGCTGACACTTACATAAGTAACTGAATATTTCTGCATACTAACTCGTCTCAGAAATAAAGTGGACAGAGCTTTTTTGTTTTACTTTTCAAATTAGACTGATCTATTTCTTCCTCTTTTCCTTGTTGTCAAATTGGAGTACAGTTTTAAAATTGCTAAATTTCAAAAGAGTAAAATAACTTTCAGGAATGGTATAGGTCAAATTAAGGAAGGGAGATGCTCAGAAAGGCCAATGTTTCACCATTTGAGTAAAACAGTCCAGAAACAATAGGAGTTAAATTCCCACTATGGCCCAGAAAAGCATACAACATCCTTGTCAAGGATTTGAATCACATTTGGTGTGGCTTTTGATACATTAACTCTCACCTCGTTGTGCCTGAGTTTTTTCCCATAAACAAAATAGGAATAATAAAACCTGCTTCTGAATGTTGGTGCAAGAATTAAATAAAATCTTGGAGGCAAATTGATCAGCACAGTACCCAGTAAATAATAGGAATTTTAAATATCCAACTATTTGTATTGATTTGTACTGGCCTTCATTAATTTGAGATTTAGTGACAAAATAGTATAAAACAAACAAAACCTACCCTGACAGTATAACCAAAAAGTGACCTTCCTGTTTCAGAAGATTTTAGTGAACTTTTCTTCCATAATAAATAGGCATTTATGTAAAATTCAAACAGCTCACCTAAGAAATAGCTCAAAGTAACCCTTATGAAAAATGTTTCTTTCTGGAAGAAACTGCTTTGAAAATGATGAATATAAAACTGTTTAGATGTGCAAATCTAGACGTGTAGTTTTCTGATGCAACTGCAGAATTATTCCAATAAAATAATACTATAAATTATTACAAATGCACACCATGTAGCTTTCTAAAAATTAAATTGACATTCTTGTCTGAGTTGTGAAAATTGTGTATTATGGTTTAGGTTATGTCATGTAGTAAACGCTTCTGGTAGAGTAGGGGAAGGAAAGACATAAATCAAATCTTTCTGACTAATGACTTAAATAAAGGTATAATTTAATTTAATTTGAATTTCATTGATTCTAACTCTAGTCAATTTCTGATTAGCTGCAAGTGGAGATACACACAGAAAACAATTCAAGTAGTTTAGGAACTGATGTAGCAAATGATATTATGTTAGTCAAGGAGCCTCTAGCCTTCTGCTCATTGAAAAGAAAGAAACTGGCTACTCATTGGAAATCATGGGCTAACTTTGGTGGTATTGCAGAGACAAAGCCATAGGTAATGACAAATCAGACTTATCACTTGGATGAGTGAGTCATAGACAGTACTATGGAAAGAAGATATTTTGGCTAGCTTATGAAATAAAAGTGAAGAAAAAAAGAACCTAAGGACTCATGGATAAACAATCTACACAAAACTGTCTGGCAGCATTCTGGCTCGCAGAAATAGTCACTGGCATTGGAGCCAGGCCAAACGACGTCTGAATCCTGACACAATCACTTACTAGCTGAACTATCTTTTGCGACTCACTTAACATCCCTGAGCTTCAGCTGGGCCATAAGTAAGTGGGAATAATAACACTTTATTTGCAACGTTGTGAAAAGGATTAAAGGTAATATACGCAAAGCAAAGAGTAAGTGGTAAATAAATGGTGGCTATTATAAATTGATAAAGATGATATTACCCCTTGCTTACAAATGGCCCATTTTTGAGAGCCCTTACAGTTCTTTTCTCCTAGAAGGGTGCCCTTGATGCTTACGTTAACCAGATTTCACTTATGTATAAATGAATGCAAGGAGAAAAGAACGTAATCTAAATTTCTAGAACCTGGTATTTCCACCCTATCCCTCGGGCCACACCCAGATTGGTGCTGTGAAAAGAGTAGGAAGCTGTTCAGTACATTTCCACATCTATTTCTTGGAAGTGGCAGAGAAACCACACAGAGAAACCAAACCCTCATGGCTATCTCCTACAAAAATTATAGAATTAAGTGAACATAGTTAGATACAACAAGGTTTTTTCCAGCTTATAACCATAAAAAAGGGTCATACTTTTTGTTAGTCCTGAAATTGCAATGAATCACTCGAGTTCCTATTCCTCTACTCTGCAATGCCGCATTTTTTTTTTTTTTAGTTTTGTTGATTTGTTCATTAGTCTTACTTCCCCAAATACTTTGTAGATTCCCCAGAGGAGGTTCATATATTCCAAACACCTGTGATGATGACCCTTATAGCTCAACCGTCTGTTTGGCTGGCTCCACTGCTGACCATCTCTACAGTTCCTGGAGTGCTTACATATGGACCAAACATCTGGGATTACTTTTGTTCCATATGTGGGGACAAAGACTGTCCTCAGTTTTCAACAGTGATAGCTGAAACAATACTTCAACATTTAAACAATTTTTTACAAAAGTTCAAGAATAAAAGAAAGAATCTAACTGTGCCACAGATAGGTAAGTGCTGCTAGATGTGACCAGCCCATAAGCACAGATTCAAACCCGTATCCATTCTTAGGGGTTTCCAATGGGGTGTCCCTGCCTAGTTCCCTGACCACTGCCCTGAAGCAGAAGGTGGTTTACTTTTTGTACAATGATGTACTTTTGTACGTCATTGTACTCCAAGGCAATAACCACAAAGTTCAGAAAGGAAAAGAAAACACCTCATGGCCAGAGCTCAAGATTCGGCTTTCTAGCCCTTATTTCTTATCCCCTCTTCCAAGGATGATTTATGGTGAGCATTTCCAAAGCTCTCAGAAGACACCTATCCTCACCCCTTGGGAGGAACTTGATTGATGAGCATCCCTGTAATAATCCAGCAGCGCACAGCCGCATGATGGGAGTGTCTTTTCTAAGCCTGGGCACTCAGTCACGTCTGGAAGACCATCAGACTGGGCCAAGTTGAGCTCCAGTTGCCCATTCCAGTTGTTTGTAGTATTCTACCGCCTTGGGGTGAAAATCTGGCCTGCATTTTTTTTTCAATCTCTGTTGCCCTGGTTGCCAACCTAATAAAATAACTAGTTGAAAAGGATTAAGCACAAACATTCCCTCCAAGATTAAGTAATGAATTTTGGAAATAGTAAAATCTAAATCCTTACATGATAAAAGAAACCATTAGCTAACCTAAAAGCAGAACATCTACATATGTGGATTCCCGTTCACACCAGCCAGAGCACTTGGCTTCTTAGTCTTAGCACTTTGCTTATGTGCCCTTCTTAGTTCACCGATCCCATGGAGCTCCATTTCTCACTTTTATCACCAATATTTAGGAAGAAAGTTTCTATTTATTCTGAAATACAAGGAGAATTTGCCAACATTACTTTTTAATAACTTACACTAAAAGTTTCGACACTTTCTCAATGACACCAAGAAAAATCTGTTGAACAATATTATTTAAAAACAAAATTATAGCTTTATTTTTCCCAGATTTATTGAGGTGTAATAGACAAATAAAAATTGTATATATTTAAGATGTAGAACACGATGTTTTGCTTTATCTATACATTATGAAAGGATTACCACAATCAACTTAATTAATATATCAATCTCCTCGCAGTTACCATTTTGTGTGTTTGTGGTAAGAACACATAAGATCTGCTCTCTTAGCAAATGTCAAGTATATGATACAATATTAATTACGGTCACCATGATATACTTTAGATCACTAGAACTTATTAATTCTGCAGAATTAAAATTTTGTGCCCTTTACCCAACATCTCCCCACTTCCTCCTCCCTGTCTTTCTCTGGCCACCATTATACTTTCTATTTCTGTGAGTTCAGCTATTTAAGATTCTACAGATGAGTGAGATCATGTAGTATTTTGTCTTTCCTGTGCCTGTCTTATTTCACTCAGTGTAGCCTCCAGGTTCATTCATGTTGTCGTAAATGGCAGAATTTCCTTCTTTTCAAGGGTGTATATATTCTATTGTCTATATATACCACATTTTATTTACCCATTCATCCATCAATGATCACTTAGATTTATTCCGTATCTTAGCTATCATAAATAATACTGCAATGAACATAACAGTGCAGATATCTTTTGCACATACTGATTTTAATTCCTTTAGATACGTACCCAGAAATGGAATTGCTGGATCATATAGTACTTCTATTTTCAATTTGTTGAGGAACCTCTTTATTGTTTTCCATAATGGTTATACCAGTTTACATTCCCACCGACAGTATACAAGGGTTCCCTTTTCTTCACATCCTTGCCAACACTTGTTATCTTTTGTCTTTTTGATAGTAGCCATTATGCCAGGTGTAACGTGATACCTAATTGTGGTTTTGATTTGCATTGCCCTGATGATTAGTGATGCTGAGCATTTTTTCAAGTACCCATTGGCCACTTGTATGTCTTCTTAAGAAGATTCTTTCTAAGCTTGCGCATGCTTTTCCCAGGAATAATTGGTGGATACTTGTTTTATATATCCATAATTAAATGATCATTTTTTGCTGTTTTTCAGAAAAAAAGGAAAACTTTTAAGGTAAATTCATGTCACAACCTCTTTAGAACAGAAAATTTTGCCCAAAACTTTGAATTACTGTCTTTCCATTAAAGTTTCAGGAATTAAAGAGAGAAAGAGAGACAGCATGGTACCTTATGTAACTATGTGTTCAAGATTCTTTATAAAAATTTGCTATTCATTACAAGCATTTGCTTTTGTAAGGGTAGGCCCTTTGAAATGGCATGCAGCTATCCCAAATAGCTTTCTTAATGGACTTAGAGAAAGACATAGTCTCCAGGTAGATGGGCTCCTCCAGCTCATGGCTTACTTCACCTAAGTATTCTTTACAAAATTAGAAAATGGGGTCCCTTATTTGCTGAAAACTAGAGGAAGCAGTCCCACCGCAGGGTTCAGGGCTGGAGAGCAGAGCATTAGTATTACTGTGATCCTCTTTCCCCTATCTGTTGGGCATCTGTTGGGACACAACCTGTAAAACTTTACACAGTGGCTTTGAGCCATGATAGCAGAGATGTGATTGCGGCATCACACATGTTATCAGGGATCCCTTTAACTTCCTATTTCTCCAAAGCTAGAGATTACTCTTCTGGGTTCTTATTTATAATAAATCTATATATTAGTTATGTTAATTTATAATTGTTTTGTTAAGTAGTTTAACAATATTAAATTAATCTTTTGATTTTTGTGGATCAAAGTAATTGACTTCTTTAAAAGTTAAATTCCAAGTAATACTTAGATATTACCCAGAATTCAAGGCTAGAAGCAGATAGTGAGAGTGGACTAACAAGATGTCCATCAACAGGAGGTAAACAAATTGTATATATTCATACAATGAAATACTACTCGATGATAAAAAGGAACTACCAAGCACATAGCAGCATCAATAAATTTCTAAAACATCATATTGAGTGAAAGAAGCCAGACACAACAGATTACATTTGCTACAGTTCCATGTATATGAAGTTCAAGAACTGGCAGAACTAACCTATAGAAATAGAGATGAGATCACTGGTTGCCTTAGGTTGGGGAAGTATTGACTGGAAAGGGGCATGAGGGAAGTTAATGAGATGACAGAAGTGCTTTGGGTGCTGATTCAGATGCATATTACATAGGTGTATACATTTAAGATATATGTATTTCACTTTATATATTTAATACTTCAATAAATAAAATAAAACTGAAGAGAAGTAGGTAAAAGAAAAATATTTTCATGTTAATCTGAAGAGGTTTGCCTCCAAAAGGGAAGCATGAGAGAGGTTTGCTTTGAGCTAGGACAAAAACAAGGCTTCTGAAGAAAGAAGAGCTACCAGGAAAAAAAAAGTGCTTTCTCTGGGAATCAAAAAAGAAGCAGAAACAGATAAAGAAAATTCATTGTCATTTTTGCAAATTTAGTGAATAGCAAAGTAATATGAATATATTTATAGAACTCAGCATGATGCAATATACATAACATGGATGTGCTTTTCCAATCTAGCATTATGGTTCTCAGTCTTGAATCTCTTCTCCCCTAACTACTGGATTTGCTGTACTATTTAAACCAATTTCAAGAAATAAGTAAAAAATGCCATAGGAAGAAAGAAATAAAAATCCTTCTTGGAAGATTCACTAAAATCTAAATCTGCAAACTGTACCAGTTAGGGTACTAAGAGAAATGCTCAGTACACTTAAATTGGTTAATTTGACTAGAGCAATTTGAAATAAAACATCAACTTAAGAGTTGTGATTAGTGCATAAATAAACCAAAAGGGATAATAGTGTATATACCCTGCAACTAGTATCATCATTTGGGTTTCTCTGTATAATATGGACTTTTATGGTGGCAAGAAAGAAGGGAGTTATCACAAGTAGTCTAGAGAAGAGATGACATTTGCTTAGTCTAGGTTGGCAGCAGTGGCGGTGGAAGGGAGCAAGCAGATCATATCTTGCGGGTCTTTAGGTCACTGAAAGTATCGATAGACTGCAGCATAGAAGGTAAATGATATTCACTTTTGATCCCTGAAAGTCAGAGAATATACAGGGAAAATGGAATGTTGGGAGTTCAGGAAATTCGGTTCTTGGATTGACCTTAAAACAATCTAGCTGCATGAGCTTAGGTCAGTCACACCGCTGCTTTAGGCTTCAGCTTCTTCCTTTCTGAAATGGTATTAATAACAGCATTCCTATGGCAGAGTTGTTAAAGTTAAATCACAGATGTAAAGGTGTCTTGAAAATTTCAATGTGCTATATAAATTTAAGATATTATTAGAGATGCTCTACCTTGTTTTTTACAAATGCTGTGTTGTTACATGCTACTCTTTCATAACATTTTATTTATGATAATTAATGTGATTAGTGCACTAATTTTCTACAGTTGCACCCTGGGGCAATCATGCAACAGTTGTAATTTTAAAAATTGGGCAAATAAGTAAATGTCAATCGGTAATAAAATCCAAATGAGTCCTTGATGAATGTTGATGGTGACTGGTAATTTATCTGCTAAAATATTGTAACTGCCCAGTTACCTTGGAATAGCTGATTTCTCGAAGTAATTACCGTGTTCTGCATAGTGAAGTGTCATCAGAGGGAATTTTAACACATAGTGATAATTTTTAATTTGCTGACTTAAGTATCACACTGATTCATGAAACAGCATTTTAATTCAGATTATTAAATTAAAAAAAAGACACTATCACATACTATCGAGTGCACCATTGTTACAAAGATGAGGCCCTGAGTCTTTTCCGGAAGCTTAGCAGAGCTGTGACTTACAAAGGAGATGTAAGCAATTGTTGCAGTACAAAAGGACCGCTTATTTCTTACCTTTTTTAAACTACCATTTTAAGAATATCTTTTCTTCTGATAAAGATAAGATTTTACTGGAGTAGGAACTAGAAAGAAGTTGGATACACTCAACCACCTGGAACCTGACCAATCTTAAGTCTAAGACATATTTACGAAGTCATCTCTACCTTTCTGTTTTCTGAGAGTTATATGTTATGATTTTATTAGATCTGCAAGTAAACAATAGAAGCATACTAATGGTATGGTATTCTAACATTTGCCGTGATATTGTTCATTGTTCATCAAATTTTTGACTTTTGGTTAACTTTGTGTTTTGTTGTTTTGTTTTGCTTTTCAAAGCATAAGTCTCACAGATACTATCAGTTCAAGAAAGCCACAAAAAAGGAGCTCAAGATCCTGATGAGAATGAATTAGAGACCAAAGTAATTGCCTGAAAAAGATAAGCAAGAGGTTGGGAACCATTTAAAGGGACAGAAGTAGACTTAGAAATAAACATAATAGTTTTCAGGATATTTGGAATTACCTCCTGAAGATATTGTTCTTTGAGATATGACCAAAAAATCAATTTAGTTTTGGTAAATCCATTCCAGGAATTAAGTTCTCTAAAGGCTCAAAAGTGCTTTTTCTTAGTTCTTCCTTAAATTTCTTAATCAGTAATCACAACTCTGCACCAGTTATTGGTAATACATGGTTATTAGATACTACAGTTTCTGCCAGTGTGTCTGAATTAACTCTTTCAGTGTTTTACAAACTGAAGATGTAAAACATTAGCAGAATATGAGATAAAGTTAAATTTTTTAAATAAAAATGTAGGAAAAGATTTGAGCAAAGACTTCACCAAAAGATATACAAAGGTCCAGTAAGCACAGGAAAAAGATGATCAGCATCATTATTTATTAGAGAAATATAAATTAAAACAACAATGAGAGGCCACTATACATATATTAAATTGGCTAAAAAAGAACAAAAGCTAATGAGGATGTGGAACAATGGAACTCTCAAATACTTTGCTGATGGGGATGCAAAATGATACAGTCACTTTGGAAAACAGTCTGGCAGTTTCCTATCATTTTAAACACACTCTTACATATAACCTAGAAATTCTTCTCCTAAGACTTTACCCCAAGAATGGGGAGGGGTGTACACAAATATTTATAGCACCGGTATTCACAATGTCCTAAACCTGGAAACAAAATTTCTACAGAAGTTTATAGCATTATTGAGGAAAATGGAATGAAACCTAAATAAACAAAGAGAGATAATGTGTTCATAGATTGAAAACTCAAAGTTATAAAGGTGTTCATTCTCCTAAATTAATCTGTTTATTACAACACGAATCATAGTTCCAGGAGGATTCTCTATTTTCAAAAATTGACACATAGTTTCTAAAACCTAGATGACCATGCACAAGGCTAAGAATAACTAACATCTTGAAAAAGAACAGTCCCAGTTATCAAGGCCTATTATACACACTGTAGTAATCAGGAAAGTGAAATATTACTTCGAGGGTAGATAGACCAATATAACAGAACAGAATCCTGAAAAAGAATGGCCTGATGTATTTCAAAGGGGCACTGCAGTATAAAAGAGATGGTCTTTTCAGTAAATGGTATTTAGCAACCAGATATCAATAAGAAAAAAGAAATCTAGACCCACCCTTACCTCATACTATTCACAAAAATCATTTCATTCATGTAGATCTAAATGGGAAGGGTAAAGCAATAATTTTACATGATAAAAAAGAATATCTTCAGGGCTTTGGCAGGCAAAGATTTCTTAAGCAAGACAGAAAAAAATTAATATTTGAACTACATTAAAATTAACTACTGAAGTCCCTAAAAAGGCACCACCAGTAAGACAGCAAAAGCAAGTCAAACTAGAAGATTATTTTCAATTTATCTAATTCACAAATGGCTTATATGCAGAATACATAAAAACTCCAATGATAAAAAGGCAACTCAATAGGAAAATGAGCAAGAATTTTGAAAAAGCAATTTACTAAAGAGGTTATACAAATATTCAATAAGCATTTAAAAAGGTAGTCAACCTCACTAGTCCCTAAGTAAATAATAATTAAATCCATCGTGATAAACCACTACATGTCCAACAGAACAGCTAAAATTAAAAAACAATTGAAAATGTTGACGTGGATTTGGAGCAACTGGACATTTCTTGCAATGCTATTTGGATGCAACTGGAACAACCACTTTGGAAACAGGTTTCACATTGTCTACTATATTTGAACACATACTTAACACATGCTTACTGTATGACCAAGGAATTTCATTTCTAGGCATATATTCATCAGAAATTTGTGCACATATGCACCAGTAGCAACCTACAAGAATGTCCACAAAAGAATTATTTATTATAGCCACAAACAGGAAACAATGTCTAGCAAGAAAGGAAAGAATAAATAATTGTCTATGCATAGATTGGACTACTATATATCTATCAAAATATGTATTATAAAGATACACACAATAACATATGTGAATGGCAATCATAATTTTGATCAAGAGGAACAAATACACACACTTTCTGTACTAGTCTACTTATATAAAATCTGAAAAAGTGTTCAATTATTCTTTTCCATCAGAAAACAGGATAGTGGTTACAATTCTGAAGAAGAGCAGGGAAAGTAAAGGGAATGGTGCATGAGGAGCCTTCTAAGTCCTGTTAGTCTTTCTTGACCTAGGTTGGTAGTTTCATCGGTGTGTTCACTCTGAACTAATTCCTTGATTAATCACATTTATGATTTTTATAATTTAATCTATGTATACTCTATTTCAGTGGAAAGTTTAAGAAAGAGAAATATTGCTGCTTAAATCTATTAAGCAAATGGTTTATGGGGAAGTAGACATTCGCAGAGTCCCATACTTGCAAGGGAAACAATGTAACTGAACAACAAAAGGATCAGATATTGCACAAACCAGTGATCGCTGTTAACATTACTAACTGTGGGTCAACCTGATATCACGTATTTTGTGATGTGGTATAACAGGAAGTAAAAAGTATCATCTAAGATGTATTCTAATCAAGCATATTTAACTTGAAGCCATTAAAGAATTAGCTATTCTTAAATACAGAGATACAAGGTAAGTGATTCAACAAGAAAGCAATCAAGCAAGTCCTAAAGGTGGAACATTTTGTAAGTCATCGACCCCATTCCTACAACAAGTCAGTATCATATAGTCTTTCTAGATTCAAAGAAATTTAAGGGTCATGACAATGAGAGATAATATGTGGGACTGCACTGATACTGTTTTGAAGAAATCAGCTCTAAATAAAAATTTTTAATTAATTGAAGAAATCTAAATATAGTCTAGGTATTACATGTAATAAAAATGTATGAACATATAAATGTGAAAATTGTTGACTGGAAAAGCAAGTTACACAGCAGTAATACAGGAAATGTACATTTGATGAAAAATAAAATGTAAGGCTAGAGGCAAAGGTTTAACCATGGTGGTTTCAGGTTGGTAGGACTATTTTAGCCCATTTTGTTCCTCTGCATTTTCTAATTTTTCTCTGATGCACATATACTGCTTTTGTAATAATAAAAATTTATTTTTAAGTGGGCCAAAATTTCAGGATAGCAAGTTACTATATATGTGTAGTTTAAAATAGGTAATTTGTAGGGGTATAGCCCAATGTTATAGTATCTGTACATCATCCAGATACTATACACGCACCACTTACCTTACTTTTAAGATTTAATCATAAAATCCTGAACTCATTAGTAGCTATTAGCATAGTATACGTGTTTGCTGAGTCTATAAAAGTTATATTGTACAACTGTTTACTTATTTTTTCTTTGATATTTGTATGGTATTTTAAAATTATTCACTTTTGCATGTATTTGGATATTTTGATATTTTAACTACAAAAATACACAATGTTAACTCTACAAAATATTGGATAATTGTAAACAAAATGTAGAAATTAACAATTGCAGGCAACATCACCATCTAGAAATAATTTCTGGTTTTATTACCTTGTCATCATGGACTAAGTTCTGCATTGTTTTTGTTTTTTGGAATATACTCAGATTTTCATTGAGGTCCAATACTTTGTCCACTTTAGCTATGATTCCATGAACATTTGAATAAACATTAGTTCTCCTCCACAGTTATTTATGTCCTTAATCTCTCTAATGTTTTTCCCGCTTGGTCTTTCATCAGCTGAGTAAGATTTCTTTTAAAAATGTTTCTATATGCTGAAGTTTTTCTTTATGAATTTTGCAGACATGGTATTTAATTAATAAATATTTGTAACAGTTTTTTATGTATATTGACATCTTTATTGATACAAAATCTATATCTCATTTAATATTTTTTACCAACCACAAAGGAAATTTATTTGATATAAATATTGTGATCCTTCCTTTTTTATTTTTAGTTCTATTTGCCTGTGATACCTCTTCCCAAAGCTTCACTTTCAAGCTTTTTGAGCTAATTTTTTATTAGACTTGTTTCTTGGTATATAACAAATCATTGGTTTTGTTACTAGATATAATCCTGGAGGGGATCATGATTCTCTCAGAGGTTCAACTGCAGAGAACTTAATAGTCTGTTTACAGAGATGTAACTAGGGTTAAAAGAAATTAGAGAGAGATGCTGAGGAGCAAACAGACCAACCACCAAGCCACAAAAGGACAAGAGGAAAGATAATGTTACCAGAGCCAAATGTGTTCTGGAGCTGCACAGATAGGTCATGCAGCAGGAGTCCTAGTTTTGGAGAGATGCGGCCACTGGCAGAAGCACAGCACCAAACCAGGGGGGAAGCAGGGAAGAAATACCTCTTTCTCCTTCTCTCCATCTAACTTGAACCCCACAGGAGCCTCCCACTGAGGGCATTCTACTGGAATTCAGCCTACAGTGGAAACTGGATGATGCCTGCTGCATGGTTCTGCATCCATGAGCATGGAGCAAGTTAGACAAGAGAAGAAAATAAATCCAGGAAGCAAACAGAAAATTAGCAGAACATTATTCCAATTCAGTATCCATTCTTGCCTTTTGCTTAGATTAAGAAAATTCCATCTCTAGCACAGGGAGACTACAGTCCTAGTATGATTTAAATTGTGGTAAGGTGTCAGGAATTCAGTTATACTCCCAACTGGAATCTAAATTTTAATGTTACCCACCATGAGTACTCTTCATACAAGATAGCAAGGAGAGTGGAAGGAAAGTAATATTCAGTTAACATAAATATGTTAATTAGCTGCTACTGTTTTTGCTTTTGGTCATGAGGCCAAATTTGATCATCATAATTTCCTTTTTCCATCATCCATTCCACGTTCAAACTACACTTTACTAAACTGCAGGATAGGAATTTCTGTCTCATGAGAGGAAGACCCAGATCTTTATTTCACAGGATCGAAGTCCCTGGTGATCCTGTCTTTATTTGCTGGCCGCAGTTCTTCATTGACTGTTTTTATGGGACATGTAAATGCTAAAAGGCTCCACAGACAATCTCCTGGATCCCAACTAGTCCTACTTGCCCAATTTCCCCTTGTTAATCAGCATTACAGTAAAGTAACACCAGTACAGTAAAGTTCTCTGTTGCCAGTTAGGTCAAGGCCATTAGGAGCTAAAAATAGCGAAGGTGCAGTTTCAGATCCCAATTTAATGGAAATATAGCTATATTTCTTGGCAGAAGTGTTCCTTGCTTGGGAAGCAGAATCTCCAAAGCCACCAAGTACAAGGTTTTGGGTAAGGGAAACAAAATTCTGTGAGTATGATATTAGGTAAAGTAATTCTATTTCCTTGTTCCTGAACCTACATATTGTGGCTTTTGGAAATATGGCACTATGTATTGGCTGATGGTTTGATCTGATAGGCCAGCACCACAATTTTGAACAATACTGTGTCCCAGCTGACACAGAAACTGAGCCTTGAGGAGGCCATTCCATCATTCTATCAGGCCAGCTGCTTACTGGTGATGGGACATGTGGGGAAACACAAATTTCATAGTCATGAATCTACTGTCACAATTTTTTTTTTTTGCGTAAAATTAGTTTCTTGGACAAAGGCAATGTAGAATGGGATATTACAGCAATAAATAAGGCATTCTATAAGGTGACATATGATAACACTGGTAGAAACATTGAGGGCAGAAGAAGAAATCAATTTATAGAGTGTGTATCTGATTCTATGTAGACAAATGATTGTTTACTCCATAATGTAAAGGTCTAATGTAATCATTCCTGCCACCAGGTAACTGGCTGGTGTCCCTGTGAGATGGCGCCATATCAGGAGCTCACCCACTGGCCTCTGGTACTGGCAGGTCAGACACTCTGTGACAGTAGCCAGATCAGATTTGCTAAAGGGTAGTTTATTTTGCTGAGCTCATGCATATTTACCATCCATGAAACTATGATTATTTTCTTTGTGCTCCCACTAAGTAAGCACTAGGGTCACTGGGAAAAAAGCTTGACAGACATCCACAGGAAAGGTCATAAACCTAATCCACCTGATTATTGAGCACTTTCTCTTTAGAGGATTCCTCTGGTGAATATGTATGAAGTGGAGGGAAACTTGGTGACTAGGCAGGAGTAGATCATAGGGATCTGAGTCATCCACTCATTCAATATCCTGTGACTCCCATTCCTGTTCAGCCTCAATTTCATCTATATACTTTCCATTTTATAATGACCTGCTAATTTTCATGCACAATTTTAAGATTCGATAACTCAGCACACAGTTCGTGATGAACACTTCAAATTGCATTGTTACATGGTGTCAATGGTCAGGCATTTTATCTCTTCCTGAGTTCAGTAACAAGCCAAACTTCTCAAATAGAGAAAAATATTTGGCAGAAGGGGGCATGGCTTTGTTCATCATTACCTCAGTGAAAGCAGTATTTAGAAACCCAACAAAGGATGCTGTAATGCTCAGAGACAAGAAACAGTGAAAAGCTGTTACCACCCTAGACCTGAAGGGATAAGGGGTATAAATTGCATTATTGGAGCCCAGGAAGAGCTGGTGCCATGGAAAAGAGTTATCTAGTAAATACTATACTCATGCAGAATCAGAAAGGAAATAGGGCAATAATGCCAGGATTCTTCGCTCTCCTCTTGCCCTCTGACCTGCTGCCAGAGGTTATTACATTAACCCAATTTAACTAGAAGCCGGCTGGCAGGGGAATCTGAATGATATAGTCTTAGTTCATATCCAGGAGCACAGAACAGAGCAGTGAAGGTTGGAAAAGGGATCTGGGTGAAGCGAACAGAACCAACACATTTTTCTTGTCTAATATGAGTCTTTTTCTATAACTGTTAATTTTATTTCATTTGCATATAATAATAGTGAAGATTTGTCATCTTCTGTAATGATTTTACTTTGTTTTTTACACATTCCTATAATGTAATCCTGTGTGTATACACTTGTGTTTGTTTCCATCAGACTTTGTATGTATATGTGTATAAGATATGAAGGTACATAGTAGAAAAAATTAAAACTGACTTTTAAATTTGCAAACATATATAAAGTAGAAGGGCACCAAATAAATACTCAGCCAAACACTGAAAGACTGAGTATCAATACCACTATTCACCTGAAGCTAAATATTACTATCATAGAATGAATCCAAAGTTTTATTAAATTCAATTTTGATTGCAACTTTGTTATTGAAATTTTAGGATTCAAAGTTTTAAAGCTTATTATTATAATGCAGGGACAGCAATTTCTTAGCATTGTCAGGTGCACAATTGCTCCTGTGGTCACCATAGTGCAGGTAGATGCTACTTTGGCTACCTTTCCATTATCATATTTAGGATGAAGCTCCTGCCAAATTATTACACTTTCTTTCCCTATAATATTAAAGAAATAGGTAAGTATTTTAAGATTCTGGATCCTGAAGATGTGGGTGATGATGATGATGCAGCTTCGTTGAAGCAATCCCAGCAACCACAGCTTTGCACACTGATATTTTCAGAATCAGAATTAGAATTAGTGCCCTGACTTACATGTTTTTATTTCTCTATTTTCCTGCACTTGCTGCTCCATAATAACTTGAGAATATTTGTCTAAAAGTCTTAGCTTTTAAATGTGGCAATGGAAGAATGAAATCAGCTTTCAAGATAAAACAATTGCCTCTGAATTTTCGGCTGTATCTAACCTTTCACGATGCACACTAATTTCTGCAATTTCCCCAGCTTAGGATGACAGGAAGATCTTCGCCACCGGTATCCTATAAGAAATATGAGCATTCTAAAGGCATATTGCATATTTTATTAGTGGTTTCCTTGGAAAATTCCAGCAAACAAACTAATTTCTCTTTAAGCAATTACTGGATCTTAACAAGTCCTTCTATCCAAACCATGCTATTAAGTTTTTTTCATTCAAGCAGCCACTTTAACAAGTAATTATTGCTAATTCATCTTGTATAGGTTCATAACAAAGCAGCTCCCAAATTGTATGCATGTCGTGTAGTATGTCTTTAGCTAAAGATTTGAAGATTTCACCTAGTCTAATCAATCCTTGAAAGTAAATATTCAGATAGTTTAATAAATCTGAAGGATTGTGGCATCATTGATCCCATGCAAGTTCAGGGATGCCAGAAGTGATGATGGAGTAGGTTTGTCTAATTTGATCTGCCAAAATATGAGGCTAAAACTGTATATGTGGGCCAATACAGAGGGTAAAACTGAATGTGGGTGCATTTTCAATGTGTTTGTGTGTGCACACATGCATGCACACAGGTGAGTGCATATGTGTGCTTGCATGAGACATGTATTTTCCAAGGTCCTGGGAAAGTAGTGGCAGAGATAGACTGTTCAGGGACCCATGGACACTGACTCTGCCTTTACACATTTGTTGGGGGTATGGACTGATTCTTCTTTTCAGAGAAAGATTATGGATTTCTAATAAACACCAAAGAATAAGGTGAAGTATTATAGAAAGTTCACTTCCTATTATAGTCCAAGTAAAATATCAAAATAATGGCATATGGATGATCTGATGGTAATGCTGATTTCCTCTACTGAGTAAGGAAGGGGATGTATTTATCTTTTTATGAATTTGGCTCTCTGTTCTAAATTGGGAGTTGACATATTTCTGGGACTTAAGAGAAAACCACAATCAACCAGAATCTAACATTTTGGTCCATTTAAGAGTTTACTTCATTCACCTAATTAAAATGTGGATCCTCTATAATACCTGTTCATTATCACTTTTAGTCCATATTTTCTCCATTTTGTCCAAATCCCACCCATCAGCTGTTGATCTACAGTGAAAGCTATTTTCAAGATTGTATAATTAATTATTGAAAATATGTATTCTTAACTCCACAGACTCATAAAATCCACATTAACCTCTGAATTTCATTACTTATCCATCTGAACCAGTGGTAAGGAAAAAAATGGGACATGATTCACATATAACCCCTTCACTGTCTCTTTTATTTCCTTTTGTTCACTAGTCACGGGAGCATAAGAGAGCAAAAGGATTGAAGGAAGAGGGCAGATAATTTTAATTTTTTATAAATATTTTTACATTTATAATATTTTATATAATACATTTTATAAACATTGTAAAATATAAGCCACCTCTCAAAAAGGTATTCTAATGTCCTACAGGAAGACTCTGACCCTAGGCTTTCATCTGTAAATCATAATTACTCTAACTCTTCTAGTTACCAGAGGGAAAATTTTCTTTATTTATGTTGTTATGTTGTTCATCTTAGAAAGGTAAAGTAAGAGCTTTATAATAACACCTAAGATAAGGGCCTCACAGATGGTGTGATCATATGGGATAGTGTGTTTTATAGTTTTAGATTCCTTAAAAAAATGGGCCACTACTAGAGAATATTTGATGAAAAAGCAGAAACCAGATAAGAAGAAGAGCAAAGAAAGCAAGTAAAGATGCTTATCTTGAAAGACAGAAGATTTAAGGGTGACATTGGAGCTGTTTTCAAATATTTGAAGGCTTGCCAGTGAATAACCAGGAGGACAAATTTTATACCGCCATAATGGGTAGAGAAAGGGATGTTGGATACAAGTTTTAGCATGGCATATTTAGCATGGCATATTTGAACTACTATAAGGAATTAATGATAAGTATCAGTTGTACATTGCTTTAAGGGGTTGGGGATACAAACAGAAGGGTTGTAAAAGAGTCATCTTGTTAAGAATCCTGTAGAGGAAATCTGGACACTGAATGGGATGTTAGACTAATTAAGCCCTATTGATCTTTTCAATTCTGACTGAAATTGTATGGATCATATAAAATTATATGAAATTATACTGATATCTAAGGATTATGGTGGTTTTTTTCCTATTGGTTGGATTAATAAGAGGGAAGACAATGCATGATAAATGTGGTATAGTGTCAATGACAAGGTTTGGAGTTGGAATCTTGGGGCTTAAGTTCAGTTCTATCACTGACTCTAGTATATTAGAATAAAAAATTAACTTATCTAAGTCTCAGCTCTTTTATTAAAAATAATCATAATTCTACTGTATACCTCACAAGGCTGTTATGTGAGTTGAATTAGATAGCACATATTCACTACAACAAACCCTTAGAAATGACCTAATCTGTGCAAGACAGTGTTATAAGCTGAGACTCAAAGATGAGAAAGAGGCAGTTGTGGCCTAAAATTTTCCTAGGTTTTTATAACACATAAAGAGATAGATATATTTCAAAATAGTAAATGCTATAATAGAGGTGAATTAAAAAGTATTTTATAAACAAATAAAGTTGGGAAAGTCAGGTTCATTTGGGAGATGAATTAGAAAAAAAATGCAGAAAAGAGGCGCCATAGATCTCGCAGGACAAACAGAATTTAGTCAGTATGTTAAAAATATACCAGAAATAGCATGAGCAAATGTATAGATATGAATCAAAGTCTTCCCTAAGCCCTCTTTCTGCAAAAAAATAAAATGTAAGCCCCACCTGCTGAACAACAAATAGTAAAAGCTGGCTTGATTGTATACTGGAAAACATCTAGTGTGGTGTATGGAAGATAGCAGGTACACAATGCATGCTTTTTAAAAAAAGATTGTTTGATTTCTGGCTCTGGCCATAACAAAATAATGGACTTCAGACTTTTTCTCCTGTAATAAACAACCATAAAACTCGACAAAATATATGATGCAACAGTTTTAAAGCGTTGTACAACAAACAGCATGGAGTTGTGATCCTTAAACTGAACTTCACATTTAAAGCTGGCCTCCTGTATAGGGCTACTTCCAAAACTGCAACAAGGAAAGAAGAACCCAAATAGATGGCAGCAATTTTTCTGAATGGAGAAATAGATTGTAGGATGAAGCTGAGGTGGC
Organism: Daubentonia madagascariensis; assembly: GCA_023783475.1. Lineage (NCBI taxonomy): Eukaryota > Metazoa > Chordata > Mammalia > Primates > Daubentoniidae > Daubentonia > Daubentonia madagascariensis. The sequence continues at coordinate 12,286,347 of JAKFHU010001436.1, forward strand.
TGGAATTTATGAGAAAGAACCCAGACAGGAAAGAGTTGCACTAAGAAAGAGATCCAAAAACCTACAAATGGATCTTCTTGAATTTTTGACTGAATACTATTTAATAATTATGCATGCACAGAGTAAGATTTCACAAGGCCAGACAGAGAATAGTTCCTGAGGGACAGTAAGCTGAATGGAGAATCCACTGGTTGAGCAATGCAGAGAGGCATTATAGTTTCAACAAGCCAAAGTGAAGAGACTCACTGAGCATCTCTAGGTGTTTGAGTGAGAACCCAGAAAAGTAATGCTTTAAAGTAGGGCTGCTCTAGTCCTATCAAAAGAAATACTGTAAAATCAGCCTTCAAAAGCTTAGAACCAAGCACCAACTGGATCAAGCTGATGTGCCAGTAAACTAACTGCCTGCTCAGAACAAAATTCAGCACACTTCCACAAAAGATAGAAATATAGAATCTAAATAACATAGCATGGAAAATGTCAAGCATAAAATAAAGACAATTATTAAACATTCAAAAAAAAAAGCAAGAAACTGTGACAAAATCAGGAGAAGAAACAAGAAATAGAAACATACCTATAGAAAACCAGGACATTGTTGATAGCAGAAAAGCACATACCAAGTATTAAACTATGTTCAAGGATTTAAAGGAAAAGATGGAAGAGAGTGAAGAGATGGGGAATATCAGCAGAGAAATGAAAATTGAAAATTCTTAAACGTAGCTAGGAGGAAAGGCACATAATATAAAAGGGAATAATGATAAAGAACACTGCTGACTTGTCATCAGAACAAATGTAAGCTAGATGACAATTGGAAAAATATTTAAAGTACTAAAAAGAAATAAGTCATTACAGAATTAATATATTCAGTGAAAATAACCTTCAAAAGTCAAGGCTAAATAAACACTTTTATATTAAAATAATAGATGAAAGAATTTGTTACCAATGGAACAGTACAACAAGAAATATTAAAACAGTTTCTTGAGGCAGAAGGATAGTGATACAAAATGCCAAAGACATAAAAAGTGCCACTGTGGCACAATGGCAGGTATGTTTTCTTTCGGGAACTATGACAAAAGCAAAGAATTAAAAGTTTCAGCAGGAAAATACATAAATTTTATTATCTTTATTGGGTAACTTTAGATGAATGTCCTAATTTAGTAATTGTCATATCTGATGATCTCTGACAGGGAACCTAAGATATCCAAGGTTTTCTTTTTTTTCCCCCCAAAATATGAGGTCACCTTTTTTATTGAAATATGAGCTGCTATGGCTACCAAGAGAAAAGATTTTTGAAGCCCTAAGACTTCTCAAGTTTATTTTACTGTCCATTTCTTATTTCTGTGTCTTTGGGTTGTTATACAAGAACTTGAGAATGCCCATGGTAGGGAAAAGGAGAAGAAACAACAAAAAAATTAAGTATGGGTTCGTTATGACAAATTGTTTGTATTAGTAATGAAATCAGGTATCTCCAGGGATACCTTTATCTAAACAATTGTATCTAGCCTAGAAAATCCTGGAAAAGTGGTTTATTAATGTTAAAACTTTATCTCTGTAAATATTATATAATGAGAATTGTTTTCCAGTATCTTGTATAGCAATATCATCAAGTTTATAAACTGGATAAGCTAACAATTATTTTATGAGAATGGCAGTAGTCTCGTGAATTAAAGTAGTCACATTTTTTATGTTTTCAATCTTTCTGGGTACCTCTAAGCATAAATGTACATGTACTCACCAAAATAAAAGCAGGCCTCAATAGGTAGTACATGTTTCTGGGCAGGTCATCTAAAAAATGTTTACCTAAAAATCAATATGACTGCTTAAATAAATAAATTGTACATTTTTCCAAGTATGCATGATTATGAAATATCATCAAACTTAGCAGTAATGAAGATAATAGATTATTTTTAACAACCAAAAACTGAAAAGAACTCAAAGGCCCCAGAATTGGAGAATGGATTAAACAAAAGCCATACAGTCAAAGAATAGAAAACTACTCCTAAATAGTACAGCAATAAAAAGTAATGAACTACTGATACATGTGATGACATGAAAGAATCTCCAAAATATGCTGAGCAAGGAAGTCAGACACAGAAAGTATGTATTGTATCATCACATTTATACAAAAGTTTCAAAATGGGCAAATCAATCCACACTGATAGAAACCAGAATAATGGCTGAAGGGTGATGAGAATTGTTTGGAACGTGGCACGAGAAATTTCTGGGGTGATGGAAATGTTCCATATCTTGATTGAGGCGTGGGTTAGTCAGGTGTATGCTTTTGTTCAAAGTCAGTGAACAATGCCTTAAGATTTGTGCATTTCACCTTATCTAAAGTATATCACAATTGAAAAGAAGGAAACAAATCTAAAAACATGGGAAAGTAAAATTCTGCACATTTGTCTGAAAAACCAATGATTTCTGATATTCCTCTTACTCTATAAATATCATTTTCACTTTGAATCATCTAGGTTTTCCAGTTTCGCTTCAGCTCAGAAGTGAATTTTTAACAAAATGCAAAGAGAATATATTTCAGTTAAGTAATGACCAAAAAGTAGACAATAAAAAATTTATTACCAGATTTAGCACAATAGCCCCTCAAAGATGTCCACACCCTAATTCCTGGAATCTGTGAATATGGGAAAAGGGACCTTATAGCTGTAATTAAGGTTATGAAGCTTAGGATAGGGAGATATTCTTAACCGAGCGAGCCCAATCTAATCATATGAACCCTCAAAATCAGAGAACTTTTTCTAACTAGAGAAAGAGAGACTTGGCAGAGGCAGAAACTAGAAAGATTCCAAGTGAGAAGGATCGGAGGTGCCATTGCTAGTTTGAGATGTAGGGGCTCACATGGGAAGACTGGAGACAGGTCTCTAGGAGCTAATACCACTCCCTACCAGCTGACAGCAGGAAGGAAATGACCTACAGCTGTGCAAGATACTAGAAATGGTTACTTACAGCTGCAAATAACTAAATTCTGCCAACAACCTCAATGGTCTGGGAAGCATACTCTTCCCCCAGCCTCCCAATAAGAGCCCTGTTGACTGACACCTTGATTTGGACCTTGTGAGACCTGGAACCAAGGAACCAGCTAAACGCACTCAGACTTCTGACCTACAGAGCCGTGAGGTAATAGTTTATGTTGCTGAAGCCGTTAAATTCGTTGTAGTTTGTTATCTTGGCAATAGAAAACTAGTACATTGTTTTAGAATGAGACTGGAACATAAAGGGATTTTGAGTTTCAAGGAGGTTGAAAAACATATCTCATAGATCTTGTGAAAACAGGAATGATCTGGGGGGAGAATAAAATTGACAACATCTTTTACATTTATATTTTATTTGTATCAAGTTCTGCCACATCACTCCTGTTAAACCATCCCTCTCCTTTTTGTTTTCCTAGAGCTTCTCATTGCTTATATTAAAATCCTTTCTAGGTATAAACTGTTTTTAATAAAACCTTGGGTATATGGGTATACTTGGCATTTTCACTTCATTTATACATAGGGTAATTTCTTCACAAAATCAAAATCCTTCTTTTTATTACTCTAGTAATACAGAGGAAGATGATGGAAAATATAAACCATACCAAAACCTTCTGATATTGCCTCAAGGCCTGTTTGCCAACCTCATCCATTTTATAGACTGGCATGAGGGACCGCTACTCTCAGATTCCTTCCTTATTTCCCCCGAAATAATCACCTTATTTCCCCCTCCCTGAAAATCACGACTTCTAGTCAACATAGATTTTTCCCATTTTTCATTCTTGTCACCATTTTCAGGAAAGTTTTTAAGAACCATTGCTGCTTTCTTTCATCAAAAGCGACTCCCCATCCTTGCCAAGCTGCAGAGTTAAAAAGAAGAAAAAAAGAGAAAAAAATGTAAAAGAAAAGCAACTCCCCAAATACAATGTATTTTCTTGCCTGTGAAGGGTATTTTTTTATGCTGAGAGAAGCAAAAGATTAGAAACCAAACCACAGACAATCTCGCTCACTGTGGTCACCAAAGGGGTAACTTTCCACCATTACTTGAGACAAATGTGTGTTGGGGTTTTTTAATTCAACTTGATCTCAAAACTTCTCAATTGATGAGAAAATATGTATCTAATTGAAAAAGAAACTGTTCTCTGAGTCATTATTCAAGAGACACTAACTCAAATAAGAAATCTTAAAGCTCTTTAATGGAAAAACTTTATTTTCTTGCTAGAATATCAAATGATAGCTTATTCACATTAAAATCTATGATTAAAACAAGCCCCAATGAGAAAGGTTGGCTATTTTTCATTGAAAACAAAAAAGGATAATAATCGTAGTAGGACACATGAATTTATTGGCTTTAATTAAATGAGTTTGTTCTAAGCTGACATAATTTAAACAGAATCCATAGAAAAGATTTATTGCATATTCTGTACTGACTTGCCTGTCCACATAAGAATATTTATTGAGAATAAGTCTGATACAATATACAGAAAACTATAAAATCTCTAATAATTTATTTTCTAATTTAAAGGCAAAGGTTTAAAATAAACTTTATATATATAAAGTAAGATAAAGTTTTCTTTCTTTTCCTTAACTAAAAAAAAAGTTGAGATTTTAGAAACAGCAATGTGAATCTCTGAAATTGTATACATTAACATAACAATTAAACTGCATATTGGGGTTTAGATCAGGAGTCAGAGGATTTCTAATAATCTTATTGATTACTTCCTTTTATTATACATAACCAGTGAACTTCTTGCTATGTTTGAAGTTTTAAGCTCATTTTAAATATTTTAAACATTTTAAACTGAGCCAACACAATGAGTGACTCTATCGTTGAGGTTTATACAACACATTTGTGATTATAGCAATAAAAGACATGTATAGAAGCATTTCAAAAAATTTTTTTTCAGTTCCTACTGTGTTCTATATAATGGGTTAGCTCTTTAGCATCAAGTTGAGGAATGGGAAGCAGAAGAGTAGAAAAGAGAAATGATACTGATTAAGATCATGCTGTAGACTAGGCATGGGATGGACTTTCTGTACATGGTATTTATTTGTATAAGAATCTTATGAATTAAAAATTATCCCCATTTTAAAGATAAGAAAATTGAGACTCAGACAAGCAAAGTAATTCATTCGATGTTATATAAAGGGGATTTCAATCCTTATTTGTCTAATTCCCATGCCCATTACATGGTTCTCTGGAAGGGGAATAAACTGGAAAGGAGAAAGAATTAAAAAATAATTGAAAAAGCTTCCAGTGAAACCAGGAAACACTAAACTCTGTAAGGCAATTAGGGGCACATAGGCATCTTCCTGGAACTAGCACTGTAAGAATACAGCCCTCTCCCAATACCACCTACCATTTCTTTGTAGTGAGCTACAGAGACGTATAGAAGAGCAAGGCCTCAACTGCCTATTAAATGCTCCTAAGTGGATACAAATGTAAAATCTCTAGGTCTTGTATAGGTCCTGACCTAGGGTGAAGAAAGTGAGGCCATTGCCACATGTGAAAAATTTAAGAGGGTGCCAAATAAACTCAGTAATCAAGGTCAATGATAATGCAATATTTTATTGAGTCAAAATTAATGCAAAAAATCCATGATAAGCAACATATCAACATTTCAAATAAAGACAAAATCAATATTGCTAATTTTCCCTTTTGTTTCAGACTTCCATATGGCTTGGCAAGGTACTATTACTGATCCTGTTAAACAACTGAATCTCTGCTAGAGATGATAAGTAAAATTGGTGAGTCGAATGATACATGCATATAAAATTTATACAATGATCATATTTAATGATTGTAGCTTGAAGTTTTAATATTTCTTCAGTATCTGGAAGTATAGTACCTTTCCCTTTCTCTCTTTTAAAAATTTTCTCCCTTCTCTCTATTTTTTCTTTGGACTAGGCAAAAGTTTATTTTATTGGCCTTTGCAAATATCATATTTAAAAAATATTTATCATGTATTCTTATTCTTCTATTTTCCATTGAATAATGTTATGCTCACCAATTCCACCTGTATCCTTTCTGCTATTTAGTCTAACCATTAGTTTTGAATTAGAAGTCCTTTTTTAAAAAATGTCCAATATGTATCACATTGTTTTCATGCATATGATAGTTTCTCATATTCTGTTTGTGTTAAAGACTCTTATTCTGAGAGTCTTTACTCAGTAATTATAGATGACAGATAAACTCTGTTGTGGGTGTTCCAATAGATTTTCCTTTGGATATGTAAGTTCCCTTTTCCTCCAACGGAGCTGTAGCTATGTATATTAATGAACAAAAATATTGAAGCAATTATAAACAAGATAATATGTAAGGAGAGCAGTCAATAACATCTTAGATAATATTTAGCATTAAAACTGATAACTCAAATTGGAACAAAAGAGAATAAATAGTTCAGAAATATAGAGAGCTTTCCTAAAATGAGGAAAGATTTGAATATATATTTGTAGGGCAAACATGTTACCAGAAAATTCTTAGGAAAAGAAAAGAATGACTGAAAAAATATAAAATCCAAACGGTCATTCAAGCAACAAACCTACATACAAGATCCAAGAGAACATCACCCAAAATATTCAAGCCAATCAAAGAACGAGCCAAAATAAAGAGGTAGGAAATAGGGATGCTTTATAAAATGATGAGAGATAAACAATAAATCCTATAAATACAGAACACAGACTAAATAAGTAAAGAAAATATTGTTGTAGAAAATAGAGTAAAAAGTATCAATTTTGGCAGCATAAAAATAATGCAAGTCACAAAACTCCATAGGTTACAGAAGGGAAGTAAAAGGAACTGGAGGAATGCTAACTACACAATCTCCTATTAAAAGATGTAAATTGATTCAATCTAAAAGTAAAATCTGAAGGTTAAAGAGAAACCATAGAGACTTCTAGTACCGGTAGAAGTGACTTTGAAATTGATGTCAACTCTTGCAGTGAAGACAACAACAACAAAATCTTCTTCAAGATATTAAGTGTTAACAAAACAATAAAGAATTACAAAGCCAAGGTTCAAGAGGTGAGCTGGGCATTGAGCATCACTTTTCAGTTCAAGGTTTCTACTAATTCCAGGAAATTGTAAAATAAATTGCAAAACTGGGCAGTACTTTTGGCAGTCAAATGTACATATATTTGTGAGTGTGCAAGGGGGTGTGGTGGGGAGAATTGAAGTATAGGGCACTCCACGCTTTGAGGTGGGACCAAGGACTACACTCTAAAAAGACCATCCCATATAGGGACATAAGACTTGTGTCTAATTATGTGTACATTTGCAGTGGCATTAAAATAACCCTGAAATGCTAGTGCCCTTAGCTTCCTGCAAAGAGCAGATGTAATCCCTCTGTAGAGAAAGTTAGTATTTTTCCAGAGCCTCAAATTATTTTCAAATTTTCATATATAATGCCTAGTGCTCAATTAAAAACTACAAATAAATAAGCACATGAGGATATATGACAGAGAAGAAAAGAAATAGGAGACATACAAGAAAGAAAATCAGCAGAAAAAAAGGTCTCTCCTTGAAAAAATGATAACTCTGTTTATAATTTCTTGAAAAATAGTACAGATACTTCTCAACTTACAGTGGGCTTATGTTCTGAAAAAACCACCATAAGTTGAAAATATCATAAATTGAAAATGCATTTAATACCCCTAACCTACCAAACGTCATAGCACAGCTTAGTCTCCCTTAAAAGTGCTCAGAACACTTACATTAGCCTACGGTTAGGCAAAATCATCTAATTCAAAGCCTATTTTATAAGAAAGTGTTAAACATCATATATAATTCACTTAATACTGTATATTACCTTGAAATTATGATAGTTTTGTACCATCATAAAGTAAAAAAATTGTAAGTTAAGCCATCATTAAGCTGAGAACCATTTTTACATTTAAATTATGTCATATATGTATACATATATATGGAGAGAGAGGAAGAAAAGCTGACAGAGAGACAGAGACACAGAAAGAGAAACATAAATTACCAATAGCAGAAATTAATAAAAGGTATCACTACAGATTCTTAGACAGCAGAAGAATTACAAAAGATATTCTAGTGGTCCCAGCAAGTGCAATAGAGAGATGTTGAATTTATAAAGACTGCAAAGGAAAGGTAAATGCTACTTTGCAGATGACATGGCTATGTACAAATATGCAAAATTATCTATAAACAATTAGAATTAAAAGTCAATTTAGTAAAGTGGCTGGATTTACGATGAGTGCATAGAAAGCAAAAATCAATTGCATACCTATTGCATACTTATTGCACTGTTTATTTGACAAAGTAAAATAATGCATCAAAGATGGGGAGAAAAAGGAGGGGGAATGAGCCCATCCTTAAATTGTGTACCCTAGGTGCCTCTCTTGCGTCACCCTAGTCTCAGCCCTGATGACAACTATTCATTATTCGTTAGGGAAATTTAAATTAAAACTGTAATGATACACCATCCTACACACAACAATTTGTCTAACATTAAAAAGACAAACAAGACAATTATAAATGAATATATGGAACATTGAAAATTCTCATAGACTGCTGGAAAGAAAGTAAATGGATGAAGCGATCCACTTACATATTTACTCCCCAAGATATATGCAAGGATGTTGATAGCAACATTATTTGTTTAAAAAATATGTAGGATGAATTTTTTAAATTGCTTATTGAATACTATTCAGCAATGAACATGAGCAAATTAGAACTACGTGTAACAACATGGATCAATTTCACATGCAAAATGTTATGCAAAAAAAAAAATAAAACAAGAGTGTGTGTTAGTTTCCTGGGGCTGTTGTAACAAATTGCCACAAACTTAGGGACTTAACAGAAATTTATTCTCTCCCAGTTCAAGAGACCAAACGTTCAATATCTGCTTTACTGACCTAAAGGCAAGGTGGCAGCAGGGCTGCATTCTCACTGGAGGTTCTAACAGATTATCCATTCATTGCCTCTTTCATCTTCTGGAGCTACATTCCTTAAATCATGGTCCCTTCCTCCATTTTCAAAGCCAGCAACATAGCATCTTCAAATCTCTCTGCTTCCATCATCACATTGCCTTCTGCCTTTGTTGTGTGTGCCAAATCTCCCTCTGCCTTCCTTTTATAAGGACACTTGGGATGGCATTTAGGGCTCACCCAGATAACCCAGGATGATCTCCTCATCTCAAATTCCTTAACTTGAACACATCCACAAACACTTTATTTCAAATCAAGTAACATTTATACAGGTTCCAGGGATTAGGACATGGACATATCTTTGGGAGCCATTAAGGATCTATCACAGAGTGAGTACATACATTTCAAAACATTAAGAAAAGTAGCTCAAAATAGTGGTTATCTTAGACGACAAATGAAGGAGTAGTGATCTATTTTGCAAAAAATATTTCTTCTTCTGAGTGATAGTTGCTGAGGTATTTGTTTTGTGATCATTCCTTAAGCTGTATTAATCTTGTTATGGTTTGGCCTTTATATATATTTACATGCATGAATTATACATAGACATACATATAATTAAAATTGAAGAAAGAAACTATAATGACCCAATCCAGCTAATGTTTTTTGTATTTTTCCCTTTCTTAATCAAAGGATATTTTAGGAAATATTTTAGGAAATTTTAGGAAATAATGATATTTTAGGAAATAATGAAGTCAAGTAAATAAATGTACTACTTTTAGTTAAGAAAGCAGATATAGTATTCTCTAATTATAAAATTTTTTATATATTCTGCTGTATCTATAGACAGATGAATAGATAGATATGTGTGTATATGTGTGTGTGTGTGTGTGTGTATATATATATCTTTCATCTGTATGCATAACTATCCAAGCATTTTGGAGTATAAAATTTGAAACATGTATAATTATTTTATAACTTTTATAATAATTGTAGATGTTTATTACTTTTAATTTGAATAATACCAAAAATTGCAAAGAAGAAAAAATATTACCCAAAATGAATTTTACCAACTGTTATTTCTGGCAATTTGGGGTAATGTATTTTTTTACATTTTTTGGTATTGCTCAAACTTTAAAATACTAAGCATGTAATATTTTTATAAAAGAAGCAAGGTCAGTTACTATAAAAATCACTTAAACCTATGTGGAAATTATAATAACGGGAATAATAGGAATAGGCATTTCCATAGCCACTTATTTAGTATCTGTCATATATTATGCATTATGTGGTATCTATTACATTTGTTTGTTAATCATCATAATAATTTTGCAAGAGAGATATATAAAACAAATTATTGTATCTATTTTATAGATGAGGAAACAGGTGTTTTGTGAGTTTAGGTGGCATGGTCAACAAACAGTATTGCTGGGATATGGTACCCAGGTCTGCTGACTTCAGTGTGAAAAACAAAAATATTCTATTTGTTTCACTGCCACTCATGGTGATTCAAACTAATTATGACTGAATCAGATGAATATGTTGGCATTTTAGCAGTGCAGACTATTCAATGAACTAACTCATCATGAACCATGAGTTTACATGTTTGTTTTCTCCCCAAACCTTTCTGTCCTTCCTCATCCTCCATTACCTAACCTCTTTCTCAAAACACACGCAATACACACAAACACAACTAGTTTCTTAAGAGTTGAGGCCATAGCTGATATGTATTTCAATACCAGAGTCTAACACAGGATCTGGCACTAAAAGTCACCCTCAAAATATTTGTTACAAATGACTTAGTGATTAGATTACAGTTTAAACCCATGACCATAAACTCAGTTGCCATACTTCCAAGAAAGAGTTGGGTCCCCTATTAAAGCTCGGCAGTTGTCACTTACGCAGAAGCTTTGCAAGAAAAACCAGAGCATGGGTCGTGGGCAGCAGTAATCTCTTCCCTGCTTCCCATATGAAAAGACAAATGCATTGCAGTCAACAGCTATCATACCCAGAGCTGACAAGATAGCTGTCACAAGAGCTTGCATAGCTATTGTCTTCCAAAGTGGTGATAACTGAAACCTAGAGAGGCAGAACAATTATCCAACAGAATCGAATAAGAGTCTGACCACATTCTCTCTTTCAAGATTTTTGCATCTGGGGAATATGATAAAGGAAAGCAATTCAGAGATAATCACATGCCTAATGTGCAAATCAATAACATGCTGGTTTAATGCTTGACTTCATGAGATTAGTGTTATATAAATGGAGCCAAAAGCAAATAATCCGGAGCCAAAATTGTCTCTTATCAGGGAAAGTTCATAATTAGTTTGCATTTTCACAAAATTCCAAATAGTACTGATTAATTAAGCCAATGTGTATTCCAAGCAACAACAGCGACAATAGTCAGCCTGTCTGGGGAGAAACATAAATCCAATGAACTCAAATTTAATATCCCTAATTGCACCAATGTAAGTAACGATCAGTGACAGAACATGCACCCCTCTCCCTAGACAATCTTTAAAATTGTCTTTTACTGAATTTTGTAAGCTGTATGTAGAGAAAGACTAAAGAAAAGAACACAGTGAAGGCAAAAATATCTAAAATGCAAATCAGATATCATTAAAATGATACTATGAAAAGACTGTTTTTCACAATTAGGGTCTTCTCTCAAGTTCAGTTCATCTTTTCATTGCTATATCATTTTTTCAATTTTTCAATTTCTAGACATATTTATGCAATTCTTATTTGGTAATATGTCTAAATTCCAGGAAAATTTTGCTCACTTAAATGCCAAAGAACCAGATATATATAAACAATTCTAATATGTAAACGTTCTTTAATATTTATAAACATGTCCTTTTATTCCTTATTGAACTAAAAATATTACCTTATATCTGTGCCCCAATTAAAATATATTAGAATAAAATGAATATTTAAAAAAATGTCAGTTTTCAGCATTTTATTTCTCTTTTGTATCTAGTAAAAAACTAAATAACTAGTTCACCTTTGTATAAGTAACTGTCCAACACTCTCCAAGAACAAATGTTTAATTCTGATAAATTCTGAAAATTATAATACAGATATGCCTTCCTTTCCTCCAGTATACAGCAAAGAGAAAGAGATCAAATTGACAGAGAGTGGGAAGAAGATTTGTTCTTGAAGACAGACAGGAAAGGTCAAGGTATGAATTTTAGATAGACAGGGTAACAGTTTGACAAGTGAAAGGAGAAAAAACTTTCTGATCTGTAATATACTTGCAATGTCAGAAAAAATAAGGTATTATGTTTCAACTTCAAAGTATCAAGGTAATGCAAGGGATGTGGGTTTTAGGGAGAACAAAGGAACCAAGAAAGAGACTTGGCTATACTTCATCCAGGTGTTTCCTTTGAATCTTAATCAAACTAAGGTTCCAGTATATTTGGGAATCATTGTTAGAACTTTAATGTGCCCTGTTGTTGTCTTTCAGCTGCTTCTTTGTTGCCTAGAAACTAAATTGATTTATTGATTTTGATTTTGATTTGTAAGAAGTTCAAGAAGGATATTTTAGGCCAGACCAAGGTATCCAATTTATAAGGTACTGAAAATATTGTGTGAAGATTCAGCCTTTCCACTAAGTTTCTAAAGAACTTAATTGGCCTTCTAAAATAATAGGTTTGACTCAGAGGCCTGATTGCAAAGTTACAAAGTGCTGGCTGGCTCAGATCTGTTCCTTTCAAGCTTAGTGAACAGTCTTTGTTCAGCTTCCAAACATTCCATATAGTTAGTACTTTATGGAACACAATATATTCACCAAGAAAGGGAAGTTCAATAAATACATTTACTCATAATTCCAAATCGAGTAGCCTATATAGAGTCAAAATGTAGCTTATGTGTCTCTAATAATTTATATGCTTGGAGGAGTTCTGGGTTCACTAGATTCTGTACTCTGGGGCACTTGTGTAAAATGTGCTGCCAGAACATGCTTGATTGATTTGGTTTCATTGCTGATACTCACAAAATCTTGATTTCCCTTGACTTCCCACTCTGCAAGCTAGTAAAGAAATGCATTAGTGACAATATCATAGCACTTTTCTCTGAGGAGCTCAAAGTATTTTTCAAGCATCTCCTCATTAATCCTCATAACATTCCTGTGAAGTTAACCAGCAGAGATATTACATTTATTTAGTAGTAGGGATCAGATTTTTCTATGAATAGGTGACTTGTCCAGAATTGAGTAGAATATCAATGGAAAATTGGGAAGAAAATTAGGTTTCCTATATCTTGGATATCTATAAAACTTATTCTCCAAACTAGGAAATTTGTGAAAATAAAAGGGGCACTATTAACAACTATGCCAGGACAACAACTATGTCTACCTATATCCCAATGAATGGAATAGGAACCAAACCCCAGTGCCTAGTTGAAAGTCAAAGGTTTAAGACAGAAATATTGGACTTACTCATATATTCATGTAACGAATATATATATATATTTATATATATATGAACATAAGTAGTACATCAAAGGACTTGTTTCATTGTTTTGAATTATTACAAAATAAAATTCCACTACTAGTAGTTTGTTACATTTACTTTTAGTCTTTTGCTAGGCAATTTTTCAAAAATAGTTGAAGTTATACCTTATGTGTAATGCAGTGTTCAGAACTTTTATTTTGACACATGAAATTTTTTCCTAATATACTTCATAAACATTTTTATGCATTATTTGTAAATGCTTCATAAACTTTAAAAATTATCACATTGTTTTAAAAGTTACAGATATACCATAATAATGTAACCAGAACTCAGTTATTATTTATAATTTTTTAGATTTATGAATAGTGCTACAATGAGAATTTTAGCATATCTTTTTGATATATCTCTAATAATCTCCTTGGGATATATTTCTTTGATTGAATCCAGTTATATTTTTAATCTTAATTTACAATTTCTTCTAATTTTTATGCTTTAAGTTTACCTTTTGAGGAATTTATTCTTTAATCCTTTTCAAATTTGTTTGGGTGTTTGGTAGATGGTAACAATCAGGTTTTGTGTCATTGCTTGTCTTAGTCTGCTTGGACTGCCACCACAAAATTCCATAGACTGGGTGGCTTAAACAACAGAGATTTATTTTCTCACAGTTCAGGAGGCTGAAAAGTCCAAGATCAAGGTTGATCAATGTTTGGTTTCTGGCGAGGGCTCTTTTACAGAGAGTCAACTTCTCATTATATCCTCACATGGTCATGAGAGAACAAAAGAACAAGCTCTCTGGTGTCTATGTTATAAGGGAACTATTTTCCTTATAAGAGTCCCACTCTCATGACCTCATCTAAAGCTAATTACCTCCCAAAGGCCCTATTTCCAAATACCATCACATTGGGGGTTAGGGCTTCAACATATGAATTTGTGGGGGACACAATTCAGTCCATAGCATTGTTGTGAACGTTACTATTTCATTTTGTCTTCTATCTGGACCTTCTGTGTCTCTGGAATTTTTCATTGTTTCAGGGACACCTTCTTTCTAGGATTACAGGATATCAGCACACCGGGTTTTGGTATCAATGTACTCCTCTTGGAATCAACAGAAAATAGACCTAAAGTAATGGATCAAGTATTCCTGTTTGTGGTTGAGTTAATCACTGTAGAAAAAAGAGAAAAATAGAAAATAATCTTAATTGATACGATTTATGTATTAAGTGTTAATGATAAAATATGAGTAATCCATGACATAATCATTCCAGAAATAATATAGAGCTTCCACATTTTTGAGGTCACAAAAATCAGTGCCACTTCATCACTTGAAGAAAAGTTTTGTTTTAGTAATATTAGATTCACCAATGTGATAATCAGTTATGGATTTCTAAGTTTATGCTATCAAATTGTGGCATTCTTTCATTTTGCCTTAAAATATAGTACTTTGCCAGGTCAAATATATCAAATAATTCTGGGACACTAACAATTACTTTTTATTAAAGATTGATATCATCTACAAATAGAAACTACAGTTGACCCTTGAACAACAGGGGTTTGAACTGTGTGAATCCACTTATATGCACACTTTTTTCAATAAGTATATTGGGAAATTTTTTGGAGATTTGCAACAATTTGAGAAAACTCACAGATGAACTACATAAACTAGAAATATGAAAAAAATAAGAAAAAATATGTCATGAGTGCATAAAATATATGTAGATACTAGTCTATATTATCATTTACTACCACAAAATATACACCAATCTATTATAAAAAGTTAAAATGTATCAAAACTTATGCACACAAACACAGACCATACATGGTGCCATTTGTGGTCAAGAAAAATGAAAACTAAAGATACAGTATTAAATCTATAACTGCATAAATTAACTGTAGTACATACTGTATTACTGTAATAATTTTTTAGCCACCTTCTTTTAGTATTGTGGTGGGCTCAAGTGTTGTGAGTATCCACTTAAAATGCTGTGTGATGCTAGTCATCTCCATGTGAGCAGTTTCTCTCTACAGTAAATTGCATATCACAGTAAAAAGTTATCTCTCAGAGTTCTCATGTATTTTTTCATTATGTTTAGTGCAATATGGTAAACTCTGAATAACAACAGGGGACCCATACCAAGTGTCACTAGTGATGCTCCCAAGAATCAGAGGAAAGTCATGTAATTACAAGAAAAAGTTGAATTGCTTAATATATGTTGTAGATTGAGGTCTGTAGCTGCAGATGCCTGTCATTTCAAGATAAATGAATCAAGCATAAGACCACTGTAAAAAAAAAAAGGAAAGAAAATTCATGAAACTGTCACTGCAGCTACACCAGCAGGCACAAAAACCTCACACTTTTGGTGAAATACCTTTTTATCTCATACTGAAAATGCAGCTCTTATGTGGGTGCAGGATTGCTATAAGAAAGGCATACCTATGGACTCTAACATGATTCAAGAAAAAGCGAAGTCAGTATGTGACAACTTAAAGCAAAGGGAAGGTGAAGGATCTAAAGCTGGAGAACTTTATACCAGCAAAGGATGGTTTGATAATTTTAGAAAGAAGTTTGGCTTAAATAATGTCAAGATAACAGGATAAGCATCTTCTGCTGACCAAGAGGCACCAGAGGAAATCCCAGATGCTCTTAAAAAATCATTAGTGAGAAAGCATATCTGCCTGGATAGATTTTTAATGCAGATGAAAGTACCCTATTCTGGAAAAAAATACCACAAAGGACATTTATGAGTAAGGAAGAGAAGTGAGCATGAGGATTTAAGGCAGAAAGGGATAGATTAACTCTACTGTTTTGTGCAAATGCAGTTGGGTTTATGATCAAGACTGCCATTATCTATAAAGCTGTTAACTCCCAATCCTTGAAGGGAAAAGATAAACAAACACCAGTCGCCAGTCTTTGGGTTGTACAAGAGTGCCTGGACAACATAACCCTTTTTCTGGATTAGTTCCATGATGCTTTGTCCCTGAAGTCAGGAAGTACTTTGCCAGTAACATACTGCCTTTTGAAGTTGTTTTGAAATTGGACAATGTCCCTGGCCACCCAGAACCCAATGAGTTTAACACCGAAGGCGTCAAAGTGGTCTACTCGCCTCCAAACACAACATCTTTAATTCAGCCTCTGGATCAGGAGATCACAAGACTTTTAAGGCTCATTACACATGGTACTCTATGGAAAAGATTGTCAACGCTGTGGAAGAGAACCCCGACAGAGAGAACATCGTGAAAGTCTGGAAGGATTGCACCACTGAAGGTGCCATCATTATTGCAGAAAAAGCTGAGAAAGCCATCAAGCCCAAGACAATAAATTCTTGCTGGAGAAAACTGTGTCCATGATATTTTGCATGACTTCACAGGATTTACAAAAGAACCAATCAAGAAAATTATGTAAAAGATTGTGGATATGGCAAAAAAAAGTGGGGGGTACTGTGTTTCAAGACAGATCTTGGAGAAATTCAAGAGCTAACACACACCACACCAGAGGAATTAGCAGAAGATAACCTAAAGGATATGAGTGCTTCCAAATCAGTGCCAGATGATGAGGAAGAAGATGTAGAAGAACCAGTGCCAGAAAACAAGTTGACATTAAACAATCTGTCAGAAGGATTCTGATTATTCAAGTCTGCTTTTGACTTCTTTTGCAATATGGACCCTCCTATGATACAGACACTGAAACTAAAGCAAATTGTGGAAGATGGATTGATACCATGTAGAAACGTTTTTAGAGAAATGAAAAAGCAAAAATTTGGACAGAAATTATAATGTATTTCCATAAAGTTACACCACCTGTGCCTGCCTCTCCTGCCTCTCCTTTCACCTCCTCCACCTGTTCTGCCTCTGCCACCCCTGAGAAAGCAAGACCAACCCCTCCCATTCTCCTCCTCCTCAGCCTACTCAGTGCAAAGACAATGAGGTTAAAGACCTTTACGATCATCTATTTCCACTTAACGAAGAGTAAACATATTTTTCTCTTCCTTTTGATTTTCCTAATAACATTTTGTTTTCTCTAGCATACGTTATTGAAAGAATACAGTATATAATATATAACATAAAAAATATGTGTTAATTAACAGTTTATGTTATTGATAAGGTTCCAGTCAACAGTAGGCTATTAGTAGTTAAGTTTTTGGAGAGTTAAAAGTTATACGTGGATTTCCGATTGTTAGAATTGGTACCACTAACAACCACATTGTTCAAACTTCAACTACATATGTATAGCATGCATACACGGAAATCTCTTGTATGAAGAAATCAAGAAGTGCTATGTATGTGCTAGTTATAGTGGATAAAAAGAAAAAAGAGGTGTCAACATTGCTGGGGAAACAAGCAGAATAATTGAAAAACTAAATATATAAATAGAAGTAAATATAATGTATTAAAATCTACAAGAAAAGAAATCTCAAATTCAGCACAGAAATGGTGTGGTGGATAAGGATACAATGAAACAAGATTCAAAGAAAAGTTAACTCTGGAAAGAATTTGAGAAGATAAGGGAAAAAGGCACAAGGCAAGAGGGTGATTGTAGTTGGGTTTCTGTGCTGCATGTCAGTGTGTTTAGATTTCATCCTATAGTCAATTATGCACCACCGGAAAGTTTTAGGAGATTGAAGGAAGGGTGAATAATGTGATCAGTTTGCATTTGCAGAGATAACTCTAATACTAAAGTGAAGGTATGGCGGCAGGTGTCTTGCTTATTCCTTTTTTACAAATGTGCTTTACAATAAGGTTACCCCAGTTTGAAATAAAAAATCTGTGAGTATGTGTATCTGGATTGAGTTACATTTCTACGAATTTAGGAAGACAATTTTTATTTTTGTAATTGAATCTTCTTTAAAAAGAAGTATCCTTTCCACTTTTCAAATATCACTTTTTGTCCATCAATAAGATTTTAAATTTCCTTCCTGTAGATATTTTTCACTTATTATTATGTATATTGTTAGGTTTGTTTTAGTTGTTTGTATAAAAGGAAGTAATTGATGCTCATACATTAATTTCATCATCAGCCACTTTTATAAATTCACGTATGGATTTTTTGTTATCATAGATTTTACAATAAAATTATTTACAAATAATACAAATCATGCTTCTTTGCAAATTGGCTATTTTTATATCTTCCTTTTGTGTAATACCATTACCCTTATCTTGTATTATGTTAAATTATATACAATGAATACAATATGCAAAAAATAATATGTTTAGAATTGAAATCTTTGTCCTTTTTTCTGAATTTAATGGAATTCTTATATTTAAATATGTTTATTAATTTTGGTTCAAATTACATATATTTTATTATATTACCATTCTATTAAGATCATTTAATTGGTAATGTGGGTTGAAGTTTCTGAAGATAACCACTATGATTTTTCCTTGACCTATTAATATAATAAATTTAAGTATTTCCTAGTACTCATATATTTTTGCTTACTAATATAAACACCACTTGATTATGAAGTATGATTTTGATGTGATTGTGACTTTTAATTGCAAAATATATTTTTAGAATATTTGCATCAATATTCACAAGGGAGACAAGCCTGTATCTTATTCTGTGTGGTGTGAGAGAGATGGGGGATGGGGTTGGGAAGAGAACACATGTTCAACTTTGGCCAGGTTTCGTGTAAATACAATATTTATTCATAAGTATATTTGGAAGTATTCTCATTTTCTTTTTTTCTGATTATTAATAATGAAACTTTATTCTCAGAAAACACACATAAAGCCTCCTGTGCATATAGTAGGCAGCTTTTAACTTTCAGGTTCAGTGGCTATTTAGATGGAACATCCCCAAGAATTTTTGTTCTCAGGTTCTTTTATATTAAGTTGAAGACCCTGCCTCTTGCCACTCTGCTGACTTTAATGTCTCCTCTGCAGCTGCTGGCAGAACTTGGAAGCATTTAAGGGTATAGATGTCCGCTGTTTCTTTCTCTCTCTCTCTCTGTCATTTAGCCCTACTGACTGATACGCCTGGTTATTTATGACCAAAAGCCAGAAATTGACATAAAAAAAGTCTTTAGGTGATATCTCCCTCCAAAGAAATTGTAATCTTCTTCTGACTTAGAGGCAGATCATCTTGGTCCAATCAGAGATCGAAATGCTTTAAGACTCGATTTCAGTTTTTGTGGGAGTTGGTGCATTTCTAGTTTGCCTTTACAGCTAGATATTCGCTTTTCAGGTGTTTCAATGCTGAGGATAATTTCTTAAGCCCTTCTCCCTTGTTGGCTCCTGAACTCCAGTTTTTATCTCTCCTTTTGGTGAGAGGTCTGATTAACATTTTTTTAGCCAGGTGGCTCCCTTTTATGCCAAGTTTCTCTCACCCTCTGTAACTAAAGAATCAGAAAAAGATTTGAGAAAAAATGTCATACAGAATGTCACAGTAATTTTCTTTCTATTGGCCCCTTATTAATGCCTGACCACCTTGGTAGTCATGAATTCCAATTTCTGTCTATGCAGACTTACGAGATTTCTAAAATCTCTTAGCCACCACTTTCTTCTTAGCCATCTGCTCAGCCAATGTATCAAAATGAAAAGTGGTGGAGAATGTTGAATCACTTCAATGTGTTTCTTTTCTTTCTGGTAGCTTAGACACTCAAGTTCTGGATGCTTTGATTACAATCTGATGCCTTTAAATAGCTACTTATTTTTAATTACTTTTATCCAGCTTTCATAATTGTTCTTGTCAGGTGGGATGGCTCGATATAAATTACTTTATCATAGCTGGAATTGGAAGTGGAAAACTTTAAACAGCATTGGGTTATCAGTACTTTCATGTCTTAATAAATTTCTACTTGAAAATGTCCATGCCTGCTGATTTGTCTGTTTGGTTGTTCAGAGTAGAATGTTAATATTTTCATACCTTCAACAGCTTTTTTTGTGTTAATAAGATATTTATGTTTTCTAACCCTTGGAGTCATTTTGGACAATATATTTTCCTATGGGAAAAAAATCTTATCATCCAGAGTTTCCAATATGTTTGCATAAAATTAAGAAACGATCTTATATAATTAATTTGATCAATATCTGTGATTATATTTCCATTCTCCTCCAGCTTTAATATTTGATCTTTATTCCAGAGTGCAATGGAGTCATCATAGCTCACTGCAACCTCAAACTCCTGGGCTCAAGCTATCCTCTGGCCTCAGCCTCCCAAGTAGCTGGGACTACAAACACACATCAGCTATCCAGCTAATTTTTCTATTTTTTTGTAGAGATGGGGTCTCACTCTTGCTCAGGATGGTCTTGAACTCCTGGGCTCAAGCAATTCTCTGGTCTCAGCCTGCAGAGTAGCTGAGACTACAGGCACGTATCACCCATCACATAATTTTTCTTTTCTTTTCTTTCTTTTTTTTAATTTCAAAACATTAATGGTGTATAAAAGTTTTTGTTACATAGATAGTTTTATAATGCTTAAGTCAGGGCTATTAGTGTGCAGATCACCCAAATAGTGTTCATTGTACTTGTTAGGTAGGTTTTTACCCCTCCCCACTCCCCCCCCTTCTTGAGTTCCAGTGACTTTTACTTCTCTCTGTGCCCATGTGTGCCCATCAATTAGTTCCAGATTATTAGAGAGTACATGTGGTGTTTGTTTTTCCATTCCTGAGATACTTCACTTAGGATAATGGTCTCCAGTTCCATCCAAATTGGTGCAAAAAAACGTTAATTCATTCCTTTTTATGGCTAAGTAGTACTCCATGGTATACCTCATGTTGTTCATCTACTCATGAATTGATGCGCACTTAGGTTAATTCCACATCTTTGTAATTGTGCGTTGTGCTGCAATAAACATTCAAGTGCAGGTGTCTTTTTGATAAAATGACTTCTTTACATTGGGTACACACCCAGTAGTAGGATTGTGGGTCCAATGGTAAGTCTATATTTATTTCTTTGAGGAATCTCCGTAATGTTTTCCATAGAGGTTGTACTAATTTGCAGTCTCACCAACAGTGTATAAGCTTTCCTTTCTCTTTGCATCCACGCCAGCATCTATTGTTTTTAGACTTTTTAATTATAGCCATTCTGGCAGGGGTAAGGTAATATCTCATTGTGGTTTTTATTTGCATTTCCCTGATGATTAGTGATGTTGAGTATTTTTTCATATGTTGTTGACCATTTGCCTATCTTCTTTTGAAAAACTTCTGTTCATGTCTTTTGCCCACTTTTTAACGTGTTTTTTTTTTTTTTTCTTCCTGATTTGAGTTCTTTGTAGATTCTGGTTATTAGCCCTTTTTGGATGTATAGTTTGCAAATATTTTCTCCCATTCTGAAGATTGTCTATTTACTCTGTTGATTATTTCCTTCACTGTGCAGAAGCTTTTCACTTTAATCAACTCCCATTTATTTATTTATTTATTTTGTAGAGACCAGGTCTCCCTGTGTTGCTCAGGCTGGCCTCAAACTTCTTTATTTCTTCTTTATCTGGATTGAGACCCTGTTGCATTATTATAATTTTTTTTTACTTTTCCCAAAGAAGCAGTTTTTGAGTTTATTTCTTTACATTATCATTATATTTTTAAGTCATGAATTAAAAAATTTTTTAAATCTTACCATTTCTTTGAAATCATTTTGTTAATATTTTGTTGTTTAATTTACTGCAAAATTCAGTATGTAATATATAATATAAATATATATAATAATAAAAAAACAACATAGACTGTGAGTTGGGAGAATTATAATTGTAGACTTGGTTAAGTAACTTTTACCACACTAACGCTCCAACCACAAAAATAAAATTATAAAACTGGATAAAATATATATGGCAACATATGTTAGGTCAGCTTTGTCTGTATTCAAATAACTATAAATATTGTCCTACCCTTGCTATTTATTTATTATTTTTCATTCTGTTTTGTTTCATTTTTTCCTGCTTATACTGCATTTCCTTGACTAAATTTTGAAAATATCTATTCTTCATTTTGCTGTTTTTAGTGTGATATATATTTCTAAGATTAAAGATATTTATTTTCTCTTTTATCTTTTCCTAAGCTCACTTTTCATATATTGTATTTATCTTATACTTGCTTTAAGACCTCTGTATCTGTCTTTGGATCACTTTTATCAGAAGAGTCCTATTGGTGGCGGGCAGATGTTTTGATTTCATGGAACAGTTCATTCCAAATTTTTATTCACTTTGTGACTCAATGATAATTACTGTGACATGTATTCTTGTCCATCTTTTATTCTCATATTGTCCTTTTTGCTTTTCTCTATTTAACATGTAATATATGTTACATAGGCATAATTGTGGTATCTTTTTGATTATTAGCTTTGAATGGGACCCATTTTTGTCTCAGCTATTTATTAAAATGGTGAAAGAGGAGGTCAGTACATTATATCAACAAGCAGCATCAATTCAGGTCTATTTTCCTTGAATATTTTCTCAGCAACTCAATAATCTGTGGGAATATCTCTCTTCATGGCTAGCAGTACTAATCTGGCTTTGGGAAGTGTGACCACAGAGCTGTATTTAGACCTGACATGACGAATACATTTGTATGTCATTTAAATATCTAGAAAAGTTATGAATTCATCAGGTATGAAGAATATATAAAGGACTCTGACAAGAATCATACAATAAATAGATTTTAAAAATCAAATCTAGTGCTTAAACAGTTTGGGTAGGGATGTTAGATATCAAAATCAGGCAAAAGATATAGGCAACAGTAATCTAGGGAACATGGAATGCATGCTCACTTCCTTTAGAGTTTGTGGACAACTCTAATTTGCCCCAATTTGTTCCCATATTAATGGGGGAAAAACAGAATCACCCTGAGTATCTGCATCTCCAGATTTCATTTTCCAATCAAAATCTCTGATAGGTAAACAACCTAGAAAGTAGCCACAATTCACTTGAGTGGATAACCCCATTTGCTAAAGAGAACCCAATTGTTTGTATGATATTTTTCTTTTTACCCTGGGGAAACTTTGAAATAAAGGATAGAGAGATGAAGCATATCAAAACTACAATATTAATATTTTAGAGATGTTATATTTATTCATAATTGGTATTAGTATTTAAATATTTATAGATTAGTATTTTATATTCCAATTTTAAATGTGCAACTGAGTATTTTAGGCATTGTGTTTTTGAGTTGAAAAGTATAAGAGATTTAATTCAGTTGTCAGTAGTGGTTTAACATTTCAGATAACTTAAGATTCATGATTTTATAAGTTTTATTTGTTAGCTTTACAAGGATTGTTTAAGTACTCTGGAATGTTTTGTTTTTTAGTCAGATAATTAAAGTGTTCACAAAGATAATTAAACATATTAAATTTATAAATGCAGTTTAAAATCTTTAAGGGAGTTTAATTAATTAAGTTGTAAATGGAAGCAAACATTAATCAAAGTCTCCCTTAAAATAATTTTTAAATGTATTAGATTTATAAATAGAATAGTATTTCTAATTTAAATTCCAAAATTTTAAAAAGTGTTTTAAAAATTTTTGTTTTAGCATGCTGCACATTAATTTAAAATATGAAACTTATTGCAAATAGTTCTTTTTATATTCAAGAGTCACACTGAAAGACACCACAAAATGCCCATGGGTAACTGCTATAAAACTCTGTAAGCCATAGGTAGTATATGAAATTTACTCTCTATAATCTGAAGATCATGCATCAATTTCTTGTTATTTTGTTTTTAATTTTAAAATGTTATACATGCACATAGGTTAAGGTGTCAAATAGTTCTTCAAAACTTGTTATGTAAAACAGCAATATCCTAGCCCAACCATTCCATTTGCTTCTCCTCAGGAGACACTACTTTCAATTAACTTAGTATTTCTTTGGATTTTACTTCTATATCTCTAATTACTAGCCTAATACTGAAACCTTATTATTGTTCATCATTGGGCATTTTATATTGATTTACCACCATGACAGCTAAAGATTTAGCTCTCCTTCCCATTCTACCTATACAGATATACCCTAACTTGGTTAGGATAAATAGTATTCATATTGCTATGACTAGGTCAATGCTAGTCATAACTGGCCCATGTAGCACAAATGGTTGTATTTCTTTCCTACACATTTTTTCTCTTAAAGTGACTTATTTTTATTTTATTTGGTTTTCTATATATGTATCAAAAAAACCCTCCAAACTCCACCCCAATTGTCTAATGAGTCCTAAAATACATTGAGAAGCCTTAGGTATTTTATCAGATTTATCTTTTGGAAGAAAATTTTTTCTAGCCAGTTCTGATTTACACTGGTTGCCATCTACACATACTGTACATCTAACAACCTGGAGATTCCCTGTACTTTATACTCTTCTCTTTCCTCATCTATTCCCTCATTTTAGTGGAACATTCTCCAGTAACTTCCTGAGATACGATGTATTGGATGTATAGTTTTGGAACTTTGCATGTTACAAATGTTTTTTATTATTTTCTCGTATCTGATTGATAATTTGGTAGGGCATATTATTCTACATTGGCAATAATTTTCTCTTTCTTGTATTTTAGTGACCATTTTTGTTTTTCCTGTCTGGAGTTTGAAGCATCTTTTTTTCCTCAGTGTTCTGACTTTTTCATGAGTTTTCTTGGTGTTGGTATGGGTCTATTTTCACTCACGGGATTGAGCTCTGGTGAATACGTTCAATCTGAAATTCATGTACTTTAATTTTTACCCATTCCAAAAAATTACATGTATACCGTCCTCCATTGTATTTTTCTCTCTTTCATGAGTGCCTGTATTTTATTGCTGGCCCTACCGGACTGATCCTTTAAATTTACTAAACTTTTCTCTCCTAATTTCTAACTCTTATTTTTATTCACTTTTCCAAAAGATGTAGTCAACTTTACCTTCCAAATCTACCTTTAAGTTACGCATATCTGCAATAAATTTCGTAATTTTCAAGAATTCTATTATGTTTTTTGAATATTCATTTTATATCACACCTTGTTCTTGTTGTATTATCTTATCTTACCTCTCTGATAATATAGAAAATAACTTTTTTCCCACCTGTAGACACTGTTTACTTCCAGTTGTTTTGTTTATTTTTGTTTCTGTTTTTTACTAGCTATACCCACATTCCCATGGTTGTTGGTTATCTGTTTATGTTCAAGAGCAGTGCAATAAATATTTATAATAAGCTCCAAGTTCATAGGTAATAATTCTCAACTGTGGCTTCACAACAGGGTAATCTGGATGGACTATTTCCTTGAAAGAACCCCTCATGACATATCCTTTGGTCTATTTATTTGGGCTAATCATTTTCTCCAAACTAGAGTTTTCCAGTCTCCTTCCCTGAGCATTTAGGACTAACAAATTGTTATACTTTGAAGCAAGAGAGGAATGAAGATGGGGAGATCTTAGCATTCAGCAGCTAATGTTTGTTCTGGCCACCTATTTTATGTACAACCAATGAAGATGATACATATGATACTGAGATCCCCTATTTTACCTCTCAAGAGGGTAAATCTCTACTTTTCCACCAGTAAGACCTAGAGGCATTCGCTAGGCTTAATGAAGTACACATTGTAAACAGACTTCCAGCGAATCTCCTGGTTTTTAACCCTACATTTACCTCTACTGTCAAAGGTATCTTGTGCAGCCAATTCATGGACCTTTTGCAGAATCAGATCACCCCACTGTCCACAAAGGATTTTGTACTCTTTGATGAAATAAGTCAGTTACCAGTCATTTATGGACTTCCAATCTTCAAAAATGTTGCTGTTTTCTCTTTATATCATTTTAATAAACCATTTACCATCATTTTATAGTTTCAGGAGGGAAAATGTCTGTATGTGTTCAATATGCTATATTTGCTCAAGTGTCTGCCTTTACTCCTGCTGTTTTTTGAAGAGAGGATAAATTGTCATGGCACTAGCAATTATCCTTCAGAGTTTAACTCAGTTTTTCATGGTGTTTATTTTTAATAAAATTGGTAATTTTTAAAAAATTTTTTCATTTATTTTCCTTTCTGTTTTTAGTTGTTTTAAGAAAGAAATGAAGAGCAGAGATACATTTTCTTTGCTCTTATTAACCAGAACAGTTTGAGCAACACAAGAATTAACTTTTCCATCAAGTTTAATAAAACCTGCTTGAGACATCATCTGGGTCTCAAGCATTTAGGATGGTATGACTTTACAGCCTTTTCCATTTCTTCTATTGTTGGTATAGTCAAATGTTCTCATTCCTCTCGATTTATTTTTATAGTTAAATTTTCCTTAAAAATTAATGTTTTTACATATATTTTCAAATATATTGGCCAAAATGTACATATCGCATTCTTTTGAAAATTTTAAATTACACAGTTTCCCATTTTTCTTGTGATATATTAATATGCTCTCTCTTTTTTGTTTGTCATCTAATTTATTTGTCTTTTCAAAGAAACCTTTCCTGGATTTACTGAAAAATTCCATTGATGTTGGGGTGGGAGAAGATTAAATTCTTTAAATGAGAATTTCTTTTGCAGATTATGAAAGTAATAGATGTGTATTGTTAAATACACAAATAGTGAAAAATTTATTGAAGTAGACAGTGAAATACTTCATGCTACCATGTTTCTCCAAGGAGTACTATTGGGCCTTCAGACTAAACAATTCTTCCTCATGTGGAACTCTCTGCCCCAACACAGACTGCATGTGATCTCTAACCTCCACTTGGTAGATGCTAATTACATCCTCATCATTGATACAGCCAAAAATGACCTATATTTCCAAAAGCACTCTAAAGGAGTGATCCTAAGAAAGAATTGAAAACTCTCAACTTCCTTGATTAGATCCCTATTAAATAATTGAACATGCATGCTACCTAATATTTGCAAAGCTGTTCATTATATAAATTTTTATAAAAAATGAAAAAAAAGAGTAATGCCTTAAATTTTCACCAGTTATGATATGTTTAAATGCAGGTAAAAATTAAGATTTTACAGTCATTTTAAAATAATGGTTAAATGTTTAAATGCATTTTTGAATGAAATATCAGGTCACTACAAATCACAGTTACTATAATCCCATTTATTTCTTAAAAGGTACATATATATATGTCTACTTACGAGTTGAAGTATTTGGGTTGTAATCTAAATTTTTATCAGTGGGTTTCTAAGGAATAGAGGGAAAGGTAAAATAAATAGGATTGTAGAGAGAAGGAGATTTCAATTTACATTCAGTCCACTTGGGGATTGTTTGAATTTTCGTAACCAAACATAAAATGTTATATCATTTGTAGTATTATCATTTATAAAATTTTATTTCAATTAAAAGGAAGAACACCAGGTGAAAACTGCAGGCATTATAGTTTTCATAAGTGACTTTTTCCTTCCTTCATGTTGTGTTAATTGGTGCCTACTAGGGCAAGAGGTAGATTCCACTTTGTGTGCAGTGAGGATATAAATATAAAAAAGGAGGATTACCCATCTGTGTGCCCTGGCTTCCCCCCGTCCTGAGCAAGATGGGAAGCCACGGGTTCAAACTTACCTATGTATACTAGTGAAATAGACATACTTTTTGCCAGACGGCATTTCTCTTGAAGGTAAAAGTATTATGTTAGCTAACATAAAAAGGTATATGAAATATGCTAAGGGAAACTGTGGTTCAGTGATGGAGATTTTTAATCATTTTTGATATCATGTAATTATAGCCATGATACAAGGTAAGTTTGACTCAGAATAATTTCTCTCAAAATAAAGAATGCTGCTGATAGCCATTTGTCCCCTGCCTATTGACCATTATTCTAAAACTAAAACCAAAAAAAAATTTTAAATAACAGGATAAGAAATAGAAAAAAGTGCTGCCTTTTGTAGGACAGGTTATAAGTACTGAAGGAATTCACAAAGGACAGTGATCAAGGTGGGAATATATGAGAAAGGAAAAAATAATTGCTGGGCCATGACGAATGTATAGTATTTGGATGGCAGGATGGAGAAGAAAGAACGTTCTTGGCCAAGATAATATGAAAGGAAAGTCATAGGGTTGGACATAAGAAGAATATATAGGAAGGAGAGAGAAGAATATTCACTGTACTTGGGAGCTGAGTTTTGGAAAATTTAAACAAAACAAAACAAAGAAATCACCAAACTTGGTGAAGTATTATGGGACCAGAGAATAGAGAAAGATTAAAGCAATGGAAAAGAGTTTAAACAAATACAAAAAGAAAAAAATTAAGAATGTTTGTAAGATTTGATCAAAAGATACAGTTAAAGTTGCATTATAAGTTATTCTGTCCATAGAATTAATGATGGATTGGAAAGGATAAAAGTCAGAGAGACAAACTACAAGCTTCCCTCTTGTACTTTATTTTGGAACTTAAAGAAGTTACATGTTTAAGTTAATCAGACATTTTTGGATATGGTTTACACAAAAAGTACCTATGTATAAATTTAGAAAGCTTCTTTATTGCATGTTTTCTAAAAAAGTAAAGTATAAGATTTTACTACTTCACTAGTATTCGTTAAAGCTCAATCCATGTCTTCCACAAAAATCTCTTGGGCAGGGTTCATACTTTATGATGATGTTTCGGGTTTGATTTCCTTTCAGAGAGGTGAGATCTGTTACTATGTCCCTTTAACTCCAAATAGATGTAGTAAATGTGGCCCATAATCAGATTCATCTCCAATATAGCAGTTGTATCCTGAACCACTCATTTTAAAATGGTTCTCCTATAACCGGAATTTTTATCTTACAATTAACTTACACTTTTAGTCTTTACATTGGAAATGGTCCTAAAATTCTTTTTTAGTTTAAAGACTATTTTGTTCTCATAAGAGCTGTACCCTCAGAGAAGATAGAAACTGTTACAACAGGAAGATTAATGTGGGTCCTACAGTCTACAAAGTTGTCTAGAGACTAAATATTTAAAACAGTTACTGCAATGAGGCTCAAAAAGAGAATTAACACACCTCACAGAATAGGTAGAAAGAGAAACCCTTAAGCAATTAAAATCACAATGCCAGGCATTTATAGCAGAGAGAGATTTTGTCCATGTTTTTCTGGGGAAAGAAAGAAAATGTTTTTTCTAACATCATAGAAAGGTAAATAGAGATGTTTTAATTTCTCCAATGGTTAGTTTGATAAAAATTAAAAGAATAAATAAAGGTTATTATAAATATGGAAGGAAATATTGAATTCTTGTGTTTATAAAATAGCATAGTGTCCTACAATTTCTGTTTGGAATATAAAATCAGCAGTGAATATAGATTTTTAAAACATTACAAATGAAGAGTGCTAAGTAACTTTAATGTGAAATGTCATATAAAGAATGTAATAATTTTGGTGGATTCCCTTTTTTAAATAGAATTTCTAACATTATATTTAAAGATTTCCCTAATAATTCATTATATTATAATGTTCCAAGAATGTTTCCTTATTTTGGTAAAATAATTCATTGCATATTTTCGGGAATCAAGCAAATTCCCCATATTTCATTTTTGAAAATCGTATATTATATATATTATATATTAAAGATCTAAAATAAAAAATAACTTACATTTACCCAGGAAATTTTTGTATTTCTGGATAAACTAGTTCCCTGAGTTAACTTATTGACTGTTGACATTGAATCTATTTTAAATTAAAAATAAACAAAGTTCTGATAAAACAAATGGCAAAGAAAGGAATTCAAAGTCAAATTGAAAGATGGAACCAGAGCTTATCTGCAATAAAATTTCCTATGACAGTGTAGAGAAGATCATCATACAAAAAGCAGAAATTATATAGCCTCTCCCCAAAAGAACATTAAACCAACCAGTTAATAGTTGATTTTTAAGTGAATAAAAGGATGTAAAAGAGACAATAATTACACCAAAATCCCTTTTAAATTCAAAAGGGTCTTACAGTTTCAAAAATCTAATTCAGATAAGAAATTGTCAGGTACATTCCTCCACAATAAAGGTCTCCATCAATCTTTCACCTAACACTTTTAGTTTTCATTGTGAAATTTGACTCAAACATTATTTTACTAGTCTTTATAAAAGGGTAGTAAATTCTCTTTTTTTTCCCTTCATTAATTAGCTGAAATAATTCCTAAAGAACATTTTCTCCCAAATGTGTGTTGGTCAACCCAAAATACAGTTTGAAAAAGAAAAACAGGATGCATAGATAAATGCTTGATTTTGGTTCCCCACCTCCCCTTTAAAGAAATGAATTGGTGCTTCAACAAACGTTAACAGTGATTAAAAATTTATTTCCCATAATGAAAATTTAAAATAATTGTAAACAAATGATAAACTATGGTATACCCAATACTTCATGGCTGTCTACTATATGCCAGGGTCTATTCTCCAACAAGGAGGGGAAGAAGGGCCAGGTTTAATATTCTTGTTAGGACATCAGCAAATTCATGGAATAAAAAGCCCCAGCCCCCCATTCGTCCATGGAGACACCAACTTAACAATAATATACAGACTAATTCCCTTTGTGAAAAATCCAGAAACCAATTAGGAGACTCCCGATGCCCTGGTGAGCTTGAAGTCAAGCACATCCAAACCAGTAGGTGAATTTGTGGCATTCACTCATCTCTCCCCAGCACAGTGTGATGCAATGGGGAGAAAGCTCAAAGATTGTAGCTTATCTCTGGGGTGAGAAAGATAAGTCTGAATTATATGTCCAACCCTCGGACATTTGTAGGGGGTGAGGTTGCCCAAAACTCTGGGTCCTGTCTTCCCTGAATCTCAGCACTGACAGGAAAGGGTGCTAGATTGGGGGCCTGCAGATTATAAAGGCAACAGTTTGGACTAATACTCACTCCAATTTCTGGGCATTTATACAAAATAATTGAAAACAGAATCTTGAGGTGATATTTGCAATCCTATGTTCCATTGCAGCATTAATCACAATAGCCAAAACGTGAAAACAACCTAAATGTTCATCAACATACAAATGGGTAAAGAAAATATGGTATGTACATACAATGGAATATTATTCTGCCTTAAAAAAGGAAATTGTGTCATATGCTCCAACATGTGTGAATTTTCAGGACATTATGCTAAGTGAAATAAGCCAGTCACAAGGACAAATATTTCATAATCCCACTTATATGAGTTATCAAAAGTAGTTAAATTCATTGAAGCAGAAAGTAAAATGTAGTTGCCAGGGCCTGGAGGGAGGAGAAAATGGGAAGTTGCTGTTTAATGGGTATAGAATTTCAGTCAAGCAAGATGAAAAAGTTCTCAGTTTCTACTGTACAATAATGTGTATATAGTTGACAAACTGTTCTGTACACTTAAAATTTTTAAGAGGGTAGATTTCATGTTAACTGTTTTTTCAACTACAAAAAAACTCTCTCTGTATTTAGCTTACATTTTAGTGGGTAATGACAAATAACAAACTAATAAATGGTAGTAATAAATACTGTAAGAATATCTAGAGCAATAGAAGAAGTTGGGGATATGAGAGTATAAATTTAGATAGTGAAAATTGCTGTACCCAAATGTCATATGGACAAAGAACTGAGGGGATGAGGGGGCAGTCATAGGGAATGCCCAAGACATAGAGCAAGGCAGGGGAGCAATAGTAAGGATAAAGAGGCAGAGAGAAATCATGCTTGCATATTTCAAAACAGCAGCAAGGACACTAGTGTGACAGAGCAGGAATAAGTAGAAGTTGGAGATGTAGCCAAGGGACAGGTTCCTCCAGGGGCTTGTAGGCTTGGCAAGAACTTTGAATTTTATTCAGAATGAGATGGGAAGCCATTGAAAAGGTTTTTAGCAGAAGAGTGAAATGATCTGCCTTATATGTTAGGAAGATCACTCTACCTGCTCTGTGGAATAGGGAGGTAAAAGGGCAAAGCTTGAAGTGGAGAGTGCAGTTAAGGGTTCATTGCAATATTCTTATGTGAGAAATAGTGGAGGTGATGAAAGATGGTCAGCCTGAGACCCTATTTCCTCTCCACATTCGGGTTCAGGGACTTTTGGACTCTCCAGGGGTTCCTCACAGTTTTTACTTTTCTTTCTCAGATGCAAACATAATCCCTTCACTCTGTGGCTTCTCTAGATTAGCATCCTTGTTACGGAGGCAGCGGTCCACTTTTAGTTTCTTGTCAGTAACTAGACTTTAAATGTTTTGATATTAATTGATATAGTAATAAGGTTGATTAGTGGGATAGTGAAGAGGGAAAGTTCCCCTCCGATGACAACATCAGCACCAGAAGAATAGAAAGACACATCTATACCTTTTTCCTACTGATATAAGCCCTTGTATTTTGTTAGGGAACAGTTATAAGGAAAACATAAAGGGTTTCTGTACTTACTTTGAGGATGTCTTTTCTTTATCATGGAAAGAATCCAAGACATTTTTGCTTCTAATTATTGTTTTCTGCAAATTTACCACCATCTTTTGTTGCATTACTGATACTTTTCCTCAAATTTTGGCATGATGTTGCCCTGCATCCTAAACTTTCTATAGCTGGAGTTTTCACCTTTTCAGCACCTTCATGTTTACCTTAGTAAAAAGTTGAGAGAGGCTGTAATGGAATCAATCAGATTTTATTTTTCATCTGCCATAATTTTTGAATAAGGAAACCATCAACTCTTTTTCTCCTGACTTTGCAAAGAATTTCCATGGAGAGGAAAACAAATCAAAACAGCTGCAAAATGTTACAAACCAAGGGACTATATGAGGTGAAAGTTAAAATGAGAAAAATGTCCACATTACTTTGGGCAATGCAGCTCCTGGGAAATAGTAATTCAGCACCTGAGAACTAAATAATTCTACAGGACTAAATCTATATTCTGATATTCAGGGGGAAGGTGACATCATAGAGAGATTAGGTCTATTAAAACATACATTTATAGACATGGTATGAAAATAGCTTTTAGAGATAAGAAGAGAAGAAAAGCTTGTCTTATTTGTTCAACAATTCTGTTGGGTGCTTTTCACTAAAAGAGAACCACACATGTGCTTATAACAGTGAGGGTATAAATTGCAGTATGTTTCCAATTACATGGAAAACTAAAGATAATGTCTCTGTTTCAGGTCATTGAGTAATGCATCCTTGTTCAGTGTTTGTCCCTAAATTTTGTGATTTTATGAATAATTCAGAGCAATGATTTTACCTTCTTTCTTTACAGCAGCATTTGGCAAGTTTCCACTTCATTTTTTTTGCAAAGACACAGCCAAGGTTCCTAGAATGGGAACAAGGTTTAGAGTGTATTTTTTCCATAATTAACAATATTATGAAAGGGGCAACTAAGGTACAGCTTACAGGGTTCTCAGTTGTGATAACCAAAACAGACTTATCCTCAATGAAAACTGGCAACTTGATAACTGTAGGTGGTAAAAGAGAAAGAAGACAACCTTGGGCCAGACTGGGAAAGGACAAATTCAACTTAGTTAGAGATGTGTCACCTGAAGCAAAACAAATTTAAACTTGAACTGAGCTGACATTGACACTTGTTATGAACTGAGTATTTGTGTGCCCCCCAAATTCATGTTGAAATCCTAATTCCCAGTGTGATGGCATTAGGAGGTGGAAACTTTTGATAGGTAATTAGGTCATGAGGGTGGAGCCCTCATGAATAGCATTAGTGCCCTTATAAGAAGACAGAAGAGGGATGAATTTTCATTCTGCTATGTGAGGATACCAAAAGAGACAGCTGTCTGTAAACCAGGTAGAGAGCACTCATCAAGCACCCAACCACTTTGACACCCTGATCTCAGATTTCCAGCCTCCAGATCTGTGAAAAATAAATGTTTGTTGTTTAAGCCACAGAATTTATTCTGTGGTATTCTGTTATAGTAGCCCGAATTGACTAAGACAATACTCAACCATTTATTTGATGGGTGAAGATAGTGTCAGACAAGATATCATGTGAGTGAAAACCTTGGGGTTATGGGGTGATCATTTTACTTTGGAACAGACTTCAGTTAGTGGAACTTGAGACCAAAAAGCACTAGGTAAATTATAAGTATCTCAACCAAAAACATTTGGGGCACTAATGCTGATCTAGCAAAGAAGTTGTATTAATATGTAATCAAGGCAAAATTATAATTATAATTTCTGGGAAAATCTACTAGATTGGGTTCATGAGAAATCCATGATTCATTGCATATCTTGATACTGGACTTTAAGCAGCAATCCTACCTAATTCTAGATCTGCCTTCAAGTCTGGGTCAGTCTTCTCAAATGCTGCCAGACTTACATCAGGATTGGCTTAATATTGAAGATAGTTGAGCATGCATTACATTTGCCTCTGCTAATGTAATCCATTTAATACTCCATTTTTCAAATGTGTATTTTGATGGGTACCCCAAACATTCAACTCTTGGTTTGTGCTATGGGCTGAATGTTTGTGTCCTTCAAAATTCGTATATTAAAATCTAATCCCCAATGTGTTGGTGTTGGAGGTGAGGGCCTTTGGGATGTGACTAGGGCATGGGAATTAATCCCTCACGAATAAGGTAGTGCCCTTTTAAAAGAAGCATGAGGGAGCTTGTCTGCCTCTTTTGTCTTTCTGCCACGTTAGGACACAGCAAGAAGGCGCCATCTATGAGGAATGGACTCTCACCAGATACTGAATCTGCTAGCAGCACCCAGCCTCCAGAATTATGAGCAATAAATTCCTCTTGTTTATATATTACCCAGTCTAAGGTACTGTTATAGCAGCCCAAATGGACTAAAACAGACTGTAAACATTTTTGGAAAAAAAATTAATACTTGTATTGAATCACATATTTTAGCTAAAATATGCTTATAAGAATATAGCCTAAGGCCAAAGAATTAATAGCTGACTGACATTCAGAATGGCCAAGATTTGCTCTCTATTTCCAATATTTTGTTTTTGAGCATATGTGTTGGACATACATTTTTTAGAACTTATATTTTTGATTGACAAATAATTGTACATATTCATGGAGCAAATAGTGATGTTTCAGTACATATAATGTAAAGCGATCAGATCATGTAATTATAATAACATGTCCATGGGAAAGTTTTCACAAACAACCCAGACAAGTTCAATTGTCTTTCATTCTCTGCTTTTACTAATTTCTTTTCTTTTAACTACATGCCAACATTTGTCTTCATTTGTCACCTGTAGATTAAAAGTAGTATTATAAACACTTTACTTCCTCAAAGCTTGAATTCAGCTAGCTGCCAATAACATTATTTCATTGGCATTGCAACCATATTCACCAACCTTATTTTCCCTCTTCCTGGATTTCTGGGTCATTGCTCACTTTAACAATTAGTATATGACTTACCATCCCATACATATTTTTGCTTTAACTTAAAATACTATTTGAATTTATATATCTATATTTTTTCCTTTTGCTTTTGTAGAAATATTGCTGTCATTGGAGCCTGTGTTCTTTTCCTTTACTAGGGGTTCTTCACAATTTTTTATCAAAGCCCTGTTTCCCGAAATGAGTAAAGTTCTTCACTAAAATACTACATTTAATTCATTATGTTTTCTCATCTGGCTTCAATAGAATATACTCATAGTGTTTTTTAGCTAATCAATAAGTGTAGGGAGCACATGTAGTTAGTGTTATGTTTCTTAACTCACTTCTCTGATCCAGAATAACAAATACAATGGAGTGGGGAATGGGGAAAAGAAATTAAGCATAACTACATCTGCAAGTAACAATTGCAGCCACTTTGTCAAGGGTAAAACAATCATCAATGAGCTATACAGATTGTTTGTCACCAGAATAACTGAATCAAGAAGTTCCAACTCATTGATTTTTTTCATTCCCATATGCCTGAACATCTGGGACACAAAGAAATAGTGTACATGTTAATAGGCAAAGCAGTGGTAATGACTTCTACCTCTTAGAAGCAGTTATCTATTTTCCCTTTACAATCTAAATTTTACAAGAAAATACTTTAGATAAATTCTGATAGATACTCAGAAAGAAGTATGGTGTATATGAATATAAAGGTAGTGTACTAACAGCACAAAAATTATAGCTTAAAATTTTTACAATGAGAGAGAGCATTGTTGGACAAGCCATTTATAAATTTGATTTGAACTGGTAACTTATAGCTAAAAGAGTATAATAATTCTTAATTTTTTGTATATGTATTTTTTAATTCAAAAACTACAGTTATGTGGCAATAAAAATTGTAGAGAATGTTGGATTGTATTTCATGTCTATTCTCCTTGTTAGACATTACCATGTTTCCAACATTTCATCAGGTGTTCAGTAGGTTAACAACATTCACTGTGTGAAAAGTACCACATGAATTATCGTGCAAATATAGTAGGAAATACTTGTGGTTCCTTATATACTCAAGATTATAACTCAGTTTGGAGACTACACCATATACATGTAGAAATACTGTAATTATGCTCATAAATTGCTTTTTTTAAGCATGCAAATTAATATGGCACAAACTGAATACGTAAGTATGGGGGTACAGTATAAAGTAATGATCAATGCCAATGGGATTAATCAAGGAAGGTTTCTTGGGGGAAGTGAATTCTAAACAGAATTTGATACATTTGTTTATTTAGCACTCATTTTATGTTTTCTAATTATAAATATAATGTATTCTCATATTCTCATGGTAATAAATTTGCAAGTTTCAAATTAGTAAGAAGAATAAAAGAAATTAAGATCCCACCGTCCAAAGACAATCACTGTTCAGGTTCTGCTCTTTCCCTTGCATTTGTTCTCTTATTTTTTCTACACGGCTGCTGTAATGTTACCCACTTCACGTTTCAATCAGTCCATACACACAGACTTTGAGTGACTCAAGTGACTCATAGAAATTAAATTTAATGCCAGTCCACATCAGTGTACCGTATTCACAAACTGTTAACTCTAGCTAAGTATTTAGATTTTCCAAATTTTGTTAACATAAATAACTCCAAAAAAACATTT
Source organism: Daubentonia madagascariensis (assembly GCA_023783475.1). Taxonomy (NCBI): domain Eukaryota; kingdom Metazoa; phylum Chordata; class Mammalia; order Primates; family Daubentoniidae; genus Daubentonia; species Daubentonia madagascariensis. Next base: position 12,323,439 of record JAKFHU010001436.1, read on the forward strand.
TATTGATAACTTTTTTCTTAGTGTTATTTTCTTAAGGTAGACTTCAAAAATTTGTTATAATAAATCATAGATCATGATCATTTTAAGATTCCTGATGCTTGTAAATTCATCTTATTTGCTATAAAAGGTAGTTTAAATCTACTCATGGTTTATCCTTTAACTGTCCCCTTCTTCTATTTATTTCTCTTGTAATTCTCTACTCATCCTTCAAATCTGGCTTCTAAGTCACCTTTTCAGAGATGTCCTAATGTGTCCAAGCAATGAAATCACTGACTTCTATGTTTTCCATTTTATTTTATGATTAAACACCAAAATAATGAAACAAACAATATATCCTAAGTAGTTTTTGTTTCTATCTCAAGTACTAAATTTTGAGGCCTTTGAAGATAGAAACCATGGAAGCAGGTCTTTGTACACAGGAGCTATTCAGTAAGGATTTCTTGAATAAATAAGAAGAGGATATCCTTCCACTTTCCTACAACCCACAAAAGAATTGCTACTCATTCAGATCTGTCTGCTTTTATGATGGGAATAAACCACTCACTGTGGTTAACTCAAAATATAAAAGTGGGGACTTCAAGAGGTAAAAAACATAAAAGAAACTATTCCAAACAATCATCCATTTATTTATGAATTCTTTCATTTAATAATTTGCTCTATAAATGTTGAATGCCTATACATTTTTAGGTACTGTGAATACAGCAGTGAACAAAATAGAAAGATTTCTTGGCTACGTGAAATTTACATTTTAGTGCACAGAAGAGTCTGACAAGAGTCAGGAAAGAACAAGATATGTCCAGATTAAATTATAACCTTTATATAGAATAAGAGTGAAATCACTGTCAGGTATTTTGGTGTTTAGCCAAGCTACTTGGACTCTTAGATAATCGATGGAAAGCCATTGGTGACTTTTAAATGAGGACTTAATAGGGTCACAGAATCTCATGACAGAGTGCAATTAAAATGGAAAATACACATATAAATATTCTCAGCCCCCAATGTGCCATATCATGGAAACTTTATGAGTTTCCAGATGACAGATAATATTAACAGAAATATGAATTGAGATGTGGCAACAGAAATAATAATGAAAGGGTGAATGCTAAATACATTGCACGTGAATAAAAACTGGCAAGACTGGGCAAACAATGAGTTATGCAAGGCATGGAAGAATGAGGAATCGCAGATGAGTATGAAGGTTATGAGCCTGAGTGAAAGTGCACCGAAACCTTATGTTGACCAAAATATTATGTGGGGCATGACTGTAACGTGCTACCATTTTTAGGAGAAAGTTTCAACCTTCAGAGTTGAGGCACACTGATAAAAAATGTCATAAGAAATGTATTACTGATTACAAAGTTTCATAATTATGAATAATTTGTTCTTTCATAAACTAAAGAGGATTCACTGGTTTCCCCAGAATAACACTAACTTTCATTCTTATACGCTTTTTGCAGAAAGAATGAGAAGTTGGTGGAGGTATAGCTAAAGTTGGGACTTCTCTTTCTCCTACCTTGGCTACAGCCTCAGTGAATAAGTATAACTTTAATGATTATAACAATTAAATATTTCTTCTCCTAGCTTTTACTTCTCAGAAGGGAGAAACTTGGGATGAAAAGTTGACCTGTAGGGTAATAAAGTAAAAGTGATAATGATTATGCCTTATGAAACAGCTATAAGGAAGTCATCTTTTGACAGAAACTTGCTTATCTGTCCATACATGAAAAGAAAGATTCTATTCTACATCCTAACTACTTATTTATGCTATCCTATTCCACCTGTGCTGAATTAGTGCTACCTGCCTTTTGCACTTGACTCTTTAAAGTTCCTTTCTGAAATCTAAATCTCTCTTTTGTATGTTTATAGCCCCAATACCTACTCTGGAAAGCACTAAACCTGGTAAATTTACAGAACAGATGGCCTTTTAATCCAAAAGATAGTCCAATGAATTTCACTGATAAATTTATATTAATTTGAGAATTAATATGCATTGATCCTAATGAATGCTTTACTGTTACTATATGTATTTTGTACAGATATAAGTGTCTGGAAGAAAAAAAAATTTTATGCCATAAAATGATATGAGACCATTTTTTCTTGAAATAAGATTACGCTATTCCTGACATATACTCATTCTATAAACATACGCTTTCATGAAATTTTATTTCTCATGATACATTTACAACTACCCTGTTGTGTGCCGACTATATTGATGAAGTTAAACAGATTCTATGAAGCTGTAGGAGATCTTCAAATACTGGCCTTGTAAATATAAGGTACAGTGATATGTATCATGTATTATAGCAACTTATAAAAATCCCTGGGTTCATTGCCATTTTTAACTTAATTATTCTAAATATAATAGTTTAGAGTGCTTATGAACTGTATAAGTCAAATTATATTTTTTTATGTGTTAGTCACTCTACTTTTGAAATATTAAATTTTTACTGTTCAGCTGATCGAAACCTCAACAGTGTTCATTTCATTACCCTGTCTTTCCTGCACAAAATAAAGCCGAGTTCAAATTATAGCAATTATTCATTTTTACACCAGTTTATTTGACCTTGTTTAAATCTAAAGGAACACATTATTTTTCTATCTTATAATCAAAAAGAAATGATAATTTCATTACATACAAAATAATAATTAAAAGTTTTTCTAAGTAATTTTCCTGGGCCCTAAGTAAAATAATTTTTAAGCAAAGTATTTTAAAATATAATACATTCTTAATAGTTTCAAATAAGTATTTGTTGTCAGGAGGTTTTGTGAAAATAGTAAAGCAGGTTTTTCAGACTATTGAGTATCTTAAAAAAATAAAATAAAATAAAATAATTTAGTACCCCTGTTTTTAAGTTTTAAATAAATGACATCACAGATGTCTAATTAAAATAACAAAAATACCAGAAATATTCGAAAGGTAGTTGTTGCTAGTGGTGAAATTTAGGATATAGTTTTGGTTTTGCTCATATGTATTTCTAAGTTACCTACAGTGAACATGTATTATGGTATAATTTTTAATGATCACTTCATTTAAATCAAACATTATATGTTTTGTTCTTGTCATAGCTTGTGCCTGACCTAATTCTACATTAGTGAACAGGTTGATTAAGTGAGGAGACATCAATAAATGCAGACACTTCACCAAAGATTCCCTGCAGAGCCACAGGAGCAGCAGGCTCACTCATTCCATATCCTTGGCATTTGCACGGATGGACATATACAGGGAGGCACACAGAGCTCCCGAGGAACAAGTGGCAGATAGTTAGGAAACCTGCTCCAAGGGAAGCCCCAGCTAAGGATTAAACAGAGCAGACACGAAAAAGTTGCAATGCCTCAGAACCTCTTTCTCTTAATGGAAGTTCAGGATGGTCTGACCATATACTAGAACCTCCAGGGATAATAATACTCTACACTGGGCTCATCACAGTAGTTTCTGAAATTTAGAAGAGCCACAAGGTTGTGGAACAGGGACTTAAAAATCGTACAGGCAACCACATTTAAAACAGATTTTCATAAAACCCTGATTCTGGGATAGTGTGGTATGCCTCCTCAGTAAGGAAGACACAGGATTGTAGCAGCAAAAGTACTTTGAGCCTGGCAGATGTGAATCTATTTTTTTTTAATGTAAATCAATAGAAAATATATGAGATTTATACATGCGATTTTAGTTTAAAGACTATATTTATCCGTAATCTTCTGCTTAACAAAATATATCTGTGTTCAAAATAAATTATTTGCTATGAAGCAGAGAGTAAAATTAATCAGGGTCTCAAAAATGTAAATTAAATTTTGTACTTTGAGGTTATTACCTTGGTTTGGACTTTGTACATGTACACACCGCCTTATAAAAGTGGTTCTCAAAATGTAATCTTGGGACCATTGCTTGTCCAAAAGATACAGATTGTTTTCACAATAATGCCAGGACGTTTTTGCCTTTTACACTCTCATTGTTTTACAAGTGTACAGTAGACTATCGCAAAGGCTTCGCACGTGTGATATTGGAACAGATCGAATGCAGACCCAGTCAGGACGTACCCATTGTTTTTAATTAAGCCAAACGCCAAAGACATTTCAAAAATATAAAGCAATGTTAATCTTTTCACCAATATTTTTGCTTTGGAAGATACAGTTTTCATGAAAATGTCATGTATTTTAATATGTAATAAGTTTATTATGTTTATGGATTCATATAAAATATTTTTAATTTCCATTTTTGATTTTAAATATAATTAATATAGATATTTATAACCAACATAAATTAAAGTGTTTTTAATTGTAAAGAGATCCTAACACCAAAATGTTTGAGATTCCTTCTACACCTACAAGGTTAAACATCTGTGGTTCAAGTAAATAAACACTGGGTGACAAGACTATTCATTTTTTATTTTTGTAATACTAGATCTTTTCTCTAGACCAGGGATCAGCAAACTTTTTGTAAAGGGCCATATGGACTTTGTGGGTCATATGGTCTCTTTTGCAACTAGTCAAATCTGCCATTATAGTGCAAAAGCAACTATAGTTAATAGGTAAGCAAATCAGTGTGGCTGTGTTCAAATAAAACTTTATTTACAAAAACAAATTGTGGGCTAGATTTGTCCCACCGTCTGTGAGTTGCCAACTATTAATAGTTCCAAATTTGTGCTTTGGGGTGTATGTGTATATATGTTTGCATGGGAGGGGAGGAGTTAGAAAGAAAATCAGTATTTATGATTATCTATTATGTGTTTGGCATTTACTAACAAACATATAATTTATATGTTATTTAAATAGCTATATTTTTCTGTGTTCATTATAAACAGCAATACTTAACCTCATTTTACAGATAAAGAAACTGTGATATAAAAATGTGACACACCCTAAACAGTGACACACACTTATCTGAACAGCAACTTAGGTTTGTAATCCATTCTGACTTCCAGGATGCCATGATGCCTGTCATCACCATCAGCACCAGGAGCAGCAACAGCAACAGCAACAGCTAACACTTCCATAGTATGTTTTAGTATACAACGTGCATTCACATGAATTACCTCATTTGATCTTCAACCCCCCCCATAAATACCGTCCAGGTAGACCACTCAATATTATTCCCAACTCCCAGATAAAGAAAATAAGGTTCTGATTATGTGATTTGCAGTTATTAAATAGCAGAGCCACAATTCTCACCCATATCTTTCAGCTGTCAACCCAAATGTTCTTTTTTTCTAGATGACTTTGTAGAGTTTGCTCATTTTAAGAATCCTGCCAATCAAATATTTCTCCTTTTTGTACCTAATCTTTTAGCACAAAACTTCAAAGTTATAAGATTTTCATTTCTCCAGTACACATGTACAGAATGGAACATAGGATGGAAATGTACATTTTATCTCCATCACTACAAAATAGAATTTGTTCTGAATCAATGGGGAAGCATCAGAGGTCAAAAGGATGGAAAAGACCTCAGCTCAGGATTAGCAACATTTACAATGATGTATTCTTCTTTGAAGCAGAAGTTAATGGAGCTCCTAGGCTATTTGAGTGATCCAGAGTTATAGTGGTTTTCTTTCCTTTACACCTATAACTGAGTTGACACTGTATCTTCCCAAAGAATTGTGACTATAAACTGTGAACCAACCTCTTGTTGACCACTTAAAAAATCCCACAGTTACAAGTTGATTCACCTCTTGGTGAAAATTTAATGTTTTCTACACTGATAGAGTTAAAGATCCAGAAGATCGAGTGTGAGTAAATATTTGCTTCAGGAAAGAACAATTTACAAACCTATGAATTGAAATATAGTTTATACTTTTTTTCTGAGCTATTGCAGTCAATTCAGAAATTATTAATTTATTATTTATTATTATTATTTATTGCAGAAAATAATTAAGCCAAACAGGATAAACTCAAACTGATGGTAAGCTTTAAAAAAAAGAAAAAGAAAAACATTCAAAGTTCTATGTGTTAATAATGCAAGTTCAAAAAAGGAACATTCAAGATTCCCAATTTCCCCTTATGGGGTCAGCTTTAGCTGAAATTGTCTTTAGAAGCCCTCTCTCTCTATTCTTTACACTGATTGTCCCCTGCTGCCCACAGCCTGGCAGATGTCCACCATTGTCTAGATGATTATTCTTCTCATTTAATCTCATGTGCTTACCCCCCCCACCACCAAAGGGTTTAATAGCAGTGAGGAAGTAGGACAGCTCACTTCTAACTTTTACCATTAGTTCCTCTGACATCAGAGACCAAGAGAGACCACTATTTAATGAAAAGCTGGCTGACATCACTAGAGTCTGTAGAGGGAAACATAAAGGAAGGAAAAGTTAAGTTACATCTCCCAGCAAAACTTTGATCCTACAACAATTATTTGATTGTGGAGGTCTCTGTTAAAAGTGTAGTGAATGCCAAATTTCTCGAAGCACTGAACTCAGCAAAATGCTCGATAACCTACCACAGTGACCAACATCTCTCCTGCAAGGCTGAAGCCTAGGTGGTCTAATATGTGTGTTCCATCATAATATCCATGTTTCTCTGAAAATTATAACTGTTAGGTAGTTGTGAGGGATTCCGGGTCTCCTAGGGACGAAAGTGGCTGCTGCTGCAATTCACCTCTCCACCAAACAGGCTTGCAGAGAAGCCCAGGGGAGATCTGCATACACAGTAAGACTCAGGTCATACAGTTATGAGTCCTGAGTCCAACTGCCCAATCAAAGTGGTTCCACGGTGACGTCTGAGCCATGAGGGAGGTCCCAATCCAGGCACTATGAAACAAGATGCCAAACATAACCAGGCCTTTTTCTGCCCCTTTCCCTTGCTCTCTGTTTGCTATGACAGTGGGTCTGGTCGTCATCCATGGCGTACGTGTCACGCTCTGTAAACCTATATCTTGCTCTTGCTCTATAATCCTATCTTTCTCTCCTCAATAAACCTCATTTTCATGCTTGCCTAACTTTGGTGCGTCTGGTCATTCTTCGGCCATGAGCGCACCAAGAACCAACATTTCAGACTGAACCCTGACATAACTTTGATTTCTTGCTATATTATTCCCTCCTTTCTGAGAAGCTGCTTAGAATTCTCGAGTGAAAGCCTGTGGAAATCAAGCTGAAAGGACTCTGAGAAGAAGTGGTGAGTACTGAGTTATTCAACCACTTGTGATTATTTTATTTAAAACTAAGTAATACTGAAATTTTGACTGGTTGTCCTTGTAGTGTTACAAAAATTCTCCTGAAAGAATTTCAAAATGAAGACAAACAATGTTAGAAATTAGGAAAGTACGACAATGAAAATTCAATGGTTCATTTCTTAAGCTGGTTTGGACTCCATGAGTGAAATCCTTAGTGCAAGAGAGCTCAATTTAACAGCCTGTTTGGCAACCATGCAATGGACCTACCTCAGATGCAAAACAGCCTTAAAATGGGGTAATATGAAACAACTCCACCATCTCAGAGGAGGTCTAATATCAGGCTTTCTCATGACAATTTCTGCTGTAGAGGGCTTTGGTTCTCAAAGACTAGTGTGCCTAAAAATTACCTGGCTTTGAAAATAATATGCTGAAGGAAGGAAACCAGAAACAAAAGATTACTTACTATAGGTTCCATTTTTATGAGATTCAAGAACAGAAATAACTATTATTATATGCGGAGAAAGGTTAGAATTATGCTTAGTACAGTTGGTTGAGGGGAATTTACAAGAAAGCAGCATGAGGGGAATTTACTAGAAAGAGGCATGAGGAAACTTCTGGAATAATAAAAATGTTCTGTATCTTGGTCTGGGTGGTCATCACACATAATTTACTGTATGTGATTATATCTCCATGAACTATTATTTAAAAAATAATCCACTGGATATCTGATTAGTAATGAAAATTCCTGAAAAACAATGTCAGAGTTTCTCATGCAGGAGATTTAGGGTGATGGAGTCCCAGAATCTATAGTTTTATTTCAAATGAGATAATCTTTGGATCACACTTTGAGTTTCACTAATAAAGTGAATAGTGCTTTAATTTTAGACAGAGCTAGTCTGGGGCTTTCTAGAAGCATATCAAAGATTTCTTTACAGCTTCAGGAGAATAAACTAGGTTCTCCCCATTCGTCTCTGAATTACATTAAAGTCAGGTGGGTTGTTCTGATCCTGCCTTTAGTCTCCTGGGGGTAATTAAGGTGGAATAAACATTCCTGTCTCTGACGTGTGTCCTTTGTCTGTGGGTTCTCACGTGGGCTGCTCCTAGAGTTGAATTTTAATTTTGACAGCTTACACCAGGGATGCAGCATTTCTGTTTTCAAGATACTACAAAATAATTGGCTGAGTTGTCAGGGGTCATGGGAAGATGATGAAATTTTGGAATATTGATGATTATAAATATATGTGTGTACATATATACACACACAATTGTTTGTTATTTTCTTTTCTCAACAGAAACTTTTATTATATTGAGGCTGACAAAATGTAAAGATTGAAAATATGACCTTTATAATGAGGTAATTTTTTCTTTTAATTTATTTTTAAAAATATTAATGTGTTAATTTCTAAAAGATAAAAGTGCTTGTTCTATGTGTTTTAAATAAAATTAAGGCAATTTCAAGGCAATTTATTAATTTTTTAAAGATAATTACTAAAATAATTAATAAATATTATGCACACATGAAACAAAAAACATATATAGAATTTATAATCAAACTCTTGGTGCTAATATGGCTACAGTGAACAAAGACTTAGATCACAACACTCAATACCCCTTGAATATCTGGAAAGCCTTGTCAACAAGGATGGATTCAAACAAGGCCAGACTATAAAGATTAAAATAAATACCTAAGTCTTCAATGCTCAGACATCAACAAATATCAACAAGCATCAAGAACATCCAGGAAAGCACAACCTCACCAAACAAACTAAATAAGGTACCAGTGACCAATACCAAAGTGATGGAGATATGTGGCCTTTCAGACAAAGAATTCAAAAGAGCTGTTCTGAAAAAGCTCAATGAACTTCAACAACACAGAGAATTAATTGAGAAGCCTATCAGAAAGATTTAACAATGAGATTGAAATAATAAAAAAAAAATCAAGTAGAAATTCTGGAGCTGAAGTGTTCAATTGACAAACTGAAAAATGTCTCAGAGTCTCTCAACAGGAGAATTGAACAAGCAGAAGAAAGAATTAGTGAGCTTGAAGACAGACTATTTGAAAACACATGGTCTGAAGAGAGAAAAGAAAAGAGAATAAAAAAGTATGAAGCATGCTTATAAGATCTAGAACATAGCTTCAAAAAGGCAAATCTAAGAGGTATTGGCCTTAAAGAGGAGGTAGAGAGAGAAATTGGGGTAGAAAATTTGTTCAAAGAAATAATAACAGAGAACTTTCCAATCCTGGAGGAAGATTTCAAAATTGAGGTACAAGAAGGTCATAGAGTATCAAGCAGATTTAACCCAAACAAGTTTACCTCAAGGCATTTAATAATCAAGCGCCCACAGGTCATGGATAAAGAAAAGGTACTAAGGGAAGCAAATAACACATAAAGGAGTGCCAATACATCTGGCAGCAGACTTCTCAGTGGAAACCTTACAAGCCAGGAGAGTGGCATGACATATTCAAAGTAGTAAAGGAAAAATACCTTAACCCTAGGATATTATATCCTGAAAAAAGTCCTTCAAACATAAAGAAGAAATAAAGACTTTCCCAGACAAACAAAAGCTGAGAGATTTCATCAACACCAGACTTGTCCTACAAGAAATGCTAAAAGGAGTATTAAAGAATATGAAATATTAAAGAATATGAAAGAAAAGGATATTAATTAACAATAAGAAATCACCTGAAGGTAAACAACTCACTGGTGTCAGTAAGTACATAAATACAGAACACTATATTGCTGTAATTGTGGTGTATATAGCACTTATATCTTGAGTAGGAAGACTAAAAGACAAACCTATCAAAAATAACTACAAAAACTTTTTGAGAGCTAGATAGTATAAAAAGACATGGATGGAAACAATAAGAAAGTTAAAAAGTGGGGGAGGGATGGAGTCAAATTTTAGAATTTCTGTTAAACTTCTCTTTGCTTGTTTGTTTGTAAGCAGAATTGTCATATGTTTAAAATAATTAGTTATAAAATGTTTTCTGCAAGCCTCATGGTAAACTCAAATCAAAAAACCTACAACAGATCCACAAAAAATAAAAAGCAAGAAATTAAAACACACTACCAGAGAAAATCACTTTTAACAATGGAAGACAGGAAGGAAGGAAGAAAGAAAGAGAGGATCACAAAACAACCAGAAATGCAATAACAACATGTCAGTATTAAATACTTACCTATCAATAATAACATTGAATGGGAATGGAATAAATTATCCAGTGAAAAGATATAGAGTGGCTAAATGGATAAAAATACAAAAGCCAACTATATATTGTCTGCAAGAAACCCACTTCACCTATAAAGACACACATAGACTGAAAATAAAGGGCTATAAAAATATATTCCATGCAAATGAAAACCAAAAAAGAGTAGGAGTAGCTATACTTCCATCAGATAAAATAGATTTCAATACAAAAACTGTAAAAACAAACAAAGAAGGTCATTAGATAATGGTAAAGGGGTCAATTCACCAAGAGGATAACAACTCTAAATGTATATGCACCCAACACTGCAAGACGCAGATATATAAAGCAAATATTATCAGAACTAGAGAAAGAGAGACCCCAGTACAACAATCACTGGAGGCCTCAGCACTCCACTTCCAGCATTAGACAGAAATAATCTAGAGAGAAAATCAAAAAAGAAACATTAGACTTAAGCTGCTCTATTGAACAAATAGACCTAATGGATATTTGTAGAATGTTTCATGCAACAGCCACTGAATACACATACTTCTCCTCTACTGATGGATCACTCTCAAGGGTAGATCATAAGTAAGGCCACAAAACAAGTTGTAAAAAATTCAATAAAATTGAAATCATATCAAGTATTTTCTCTGACCACAATGGAATCAAACTAGAAATCAATAATAATAGGAGTATTGGAAACTATGCAAACATGTGGAAATTAAACAGTATGCTCCTGAATGACCAATGGGTTTATAACGAGATTAAGAAGGAAACTTAAAAATTTCTCAAAACAAATGAAAATAACACAACATATCAAAACCTATGTGATACAGTCAAAGCAGTACTAAGAGGAAAGTTTATAGCATAAGTGCCTACATCAATAATGTAGAAAAACTTCAAATTAAAAAACTAATGATGCATTTCAAAGAACTAGAAAAATAAGCAAACCAAACCCAAAATTAGTAGAAGAAAAGAAATAATAAAGTTGAGAGCAGAAATAAATAAAACTGAAAGCAAAAAAACTATATAAAAAAATCAATGAAATGAAAAGTTGATTTTTTGAAAAGGTAAACAAAATTGACACACCCTTAGCCAGACTATGAAAAAGAGAGAAGACCCCCCAAAAAAAAAATCAGAGAAAAAGGAGACATTACAACTGATACTGCAGAAATCCAAAGGATCATTAGAGACTACCATGAGAAACTATATGCCAATAAATTGGAAAACCTAGAGGATATGGACAAATTCCTAGACATATAAAACCTACCAATATTGAACCAAGAAGAAATCCAAAACTTGAATAAACCAATAAAAATTAATGTGATAGAAGCAGTAATAAAATGTCTCCCATCAAAGAAAAGTCCAGGACCCAGCCTTCACTGCTGAATTCTACTAGGCATTCAAAGATGAACTAATATATACCCTACTTAAACTATTACAAAAAAATTGAGGAGGAGGGAATACTCCCAAACTCATTCCATGAGGTAAATATCATCCTAATACCAAAACTAGACAAAGACACATGAAAAGAAAACTATAGCCCAATATCTATGATGAACTTAGATGCAAAATTCCTCAAGAAAATACTAGAACAGTGAATTCAACAACACATTTAAAAGATAATTCACCATGATCAAGTGGGATTCATCCCAGGGTTGCAAGGATGGTTCAACATACACAAGTCAATTGATGTGACACAGCATATCAACAGAATGAAGGACAAAAACCATATGATCATTTCAATTGATGCTGAAAAAGCATTAAAAAAACCTCAACATCCTTTCATGATAAAAACTCTCAAAGAACAGAGTATAGAAGGAAGTTACCTCAACATGATGAAAGAGATATATGACAGAACCACATCTAGTGTCATACTGAATGGGGAAAATCTCTAGCTAGAGCAATCAGACAAGAGAAAGAAATAAAGCACATCCAAACTGGAAAGGAAGAAGTCAAATTATCTTTGTCTGCAGACAATATGATTTTATATCTACAGAAACCTAAAGACTCCACCCAAAAACTATTATTAATAGAACTGATAAACAAATTAAGTAAAGTGGCAGAATACAAAATAAACATACAAAAATTAGTAGCATTTCCATATGCCAACAGTAAACAATCTGAAAAAGAAGTCAAGAAAGTAATCCTATGTACAGTAGCTATAAATAAAATAAAATACCTAGGAATAAACTTAACCAAATAAGTGAAAGACCTCTATAATGAAAACCATAAAACACTGATGAAAGAAATTGAAGAGAATACAACAAAATGGAAATATATTCCATGCTCATGATTTGGAAAAACCAATTAGTTAAAATGTCCATAATACCTAAAGCAATCTACAGATTCAATGACATCCCCCTCAAAATACCAATGCTATTCTTCAGAGAAATAGAAAAAATAATTCTAAAATTCATATGGAACCACAAAAGACCCAGAATAGTCAAAGCCCTCTTGAATAAAAAGAAAAAAAAACAAAAAACCTGGAGGAATCACATTACCTGACTTCAAATTGTACTACAGAGCTGTAGTAACCAAAACAGCATGGTATTGGCATTAAAAAAGACATATAGACCAATGGAACAGAATAGAAAACCCAGAAATAAATCCACACATCAGTAGTGAACTTATCTTTGACAAAGGTGCCAAGAACATACAGTGGGGAAAGGACAGTCTCTCCAACAAATGGTGCTGGGAAAACTGGATATCCCTATGTGGAAGAATGAAACTAGACACTTGTCTCTCTCCATGTACAAAAATCAAATCAAAATGGATTGAAAACTTAAATCTAAGACCTGAAACTATGAAACTACTAAAGGAAAACATTGGACAAACACTTCAGGACATTGGTCTGGTCAAGGAGTTCTTGAGTAATGCAACCAAAACACAAGCATCTGAAGCAAAATTAGACAAATGAGATTACATCAAGCTAAAAAGCTTCTACACAACAAAGGAAACAATCAACAAAGTTTAGAGACAATCCACAGAATGGGAGAAAATATTTGCAAATTACCCATCTGATAAAGGATTAATAACTAGAATATATAAGGAGCTGTAACAACTCAATAGGAAAAAATCAAATAATCCAATTAAAAATGGGCATAAGATCTCAATAGACATTTCTCAAAAGAAGGTATACAAATGGCAAATATGTGTATGAAAAAATGCTCAACATCATTATTCATCAGAGAAATGAAAATCAAAACTAAAATGAGATAGCATCTCACCCTAGTTCAAATAGCTTTCATCAAAAAGACAAGCAATAACAAATGCTGGCAAGGATGTGGAGAAAGGGGAATCCTGGTACACTCTTGGTGGGAATCTAAATTAGTGCAACCACTATGGAGAACAGTATGGATATTCCTCAAAAACTGAAAATAGAACTACCATATGACCCAGCAATCCCACTGCTGAATATATATCCAAAGAAGGGGAATTCAGTATATCAAAAAGATATCTGCATTCCCATGTTTATTACAGCACTATTCACAATAGCTAAGATTTGGAACCAACCTACCTGCCCACCAACAGATGAATGGATAAACAAATTGTGGTACACATACACAATGTAATATTATACAGCCACAAAAAAAGAATGAAATCCTGCCATTTGCAGCAACATGGATGCAACTAGAGAACATTATGTTAAGTGAAATAAGCCAAGCACAGAAAGACAAATTTTGCATGTTTTTGCATATGTGGGAGCTAAATATTAAAAACAATTGATCTCATGGAGAAAGAGAGTTGAATGGTGGTTATCAGAGGGTGAGAAGGATAGCATGGAGGGAGGGACAAAGTGGGGATGGTTAATAGGTTCCAAAATGTAGTTGAATTGTTGGGTAGAATGAACACTATATGATAGCACAACAAAGTGACTATAACGAACAATAAATTAGGGTATACTTTACAGTAACTGAAAGAGTGTAGTTGGAATGTTCCCAACACAAAGAAATGATAAATGCTTAAGGTGATTGATACCCCAATTATCCTGATTGGATTAAGTCACATTGTATGCCCATACCAAAATACCACATGTACCCTATAAAGATATACAACTATTATGTACCCATAATAATTAAAAATAAATTTTAAACAATCCTAAATCTGATTTATTTAAATAAACACTGTGGAGCTAATATCTAGGTTTTATGGAAATAAATTATTAAACCATAAAAAATTTAAAACATGCATCAAAATCTGTTTTCTTTGAGTGTTGGTAGCTATACGGAGAAGTTTGACTATCTGGCTATAAAACACAAATGTAAAGCATACAGTCTAAAAGGTGTAACATTATCCGTTTTCTTTTAGTGAATGGAAGCACTTCACAAGGAAACAGCTTAATAACATCAACTAACAAACCTGTTGGGAAAACATGTTTCTTTATGTATGGGTACCTATACAAAGAAATATGAATAATTTTTTTAAAGATTTGAAAAAAATAACTTTAAGGAATATGGAAAGCATTTCAAAATTAAGTATAAGCCCCTTGCTAGCAATAATTACTTTAAATGTAAATGGATTAAACTCTCCAATCAAAAACCAGAAATTGGCAAAATGCATTTTGACAAAATGACCTAACTATATGCTATCTACAAGATACTCACTTTAAATTCAAAGACACAAACAGGTTGAAGGGAAAGATTGAAAAATTATATTCCATGGAAATAGTAATCAAAAGAGAGCAGGAGTGGCTACACTAATATGAGATAAAATAAACTATTAGTTTAAAAATGTTATAAGACATTTTCCTTTGGGTAAATACCCAGTAGTGGGATTGCTGGGTCAAATGGTAATTCTACTTTTAATTCTTTGAGGTATCTCCATATTAATTTCCATAGAGGTTGTACTAATTTGCAGTCCCACCAGCAGTGTATGAGTATTCCTATCTGTCCACATCCCCGCCAACATTTGTTGTTTGGGGATTTTTTGACATGAGCCAATCTCACTGGAGTTAAGTGATATCTCATTGTGGTTTTGATTTGCATTTCCCTGATGATTAGAGAAGTTGAGCACTTTTTTATATGTTTGCTGGCCATTATTCTGTCTTCTTTGGAAAAGTTTCTGTTCATGTCCTTTGCCCATTTTTTAATAGAGTTGTTTGATTTTTTCTTGTTGATTTTCCTAAGTTCTGTATAGATTCTGATTATCAGCCCTTTATCAGAGGTGTAGCATGCAAATATTTTCTCCCATTCTGTAGGTTGTCTGTTCACTCTAGTGATAGTTTCCTTGGCTGTGCAGAAGCTTTTTAATTTGATCAGGTCCCATGTATTTATTTTTTGTTGCTGCTGTGATTGCTTTGGGGGTCTTCTTCATAAATTCTTTGCCTAGGCCAATGTCCATAAGAGTTTTTCCAACGTTTTCTTCGAGAATTCTTATGGTTTCATGTCTTAGGTTTAGATCTGTTATCCATTGTGAATTGATTTTTGTGAGAGGTGAGAGGTGTGGGTCCACTTTCAGTCTTCTACATATGGCCATCCAGTTTTCCCAGCACCATTTGTTGAATAAGGAATCTTTTCCCCAGTGTACGTTTTTCTGGGTATTTACCCAGAAGAAAAAAAGACATTTTATAATAAAGACATCTGCTCACGAATGTTTATAGCAGCACAATTCACAATTGCAAAGATGTGGAAACAACCCAGGTGCCCATCAATACATGAGTGGATTAATAAAATGTGGTATATATATACCATGGAGTATTACTCAGCAATAAAAAACAATAGTGAATTAACACATCTGGTATTATCCTGGTTGGAGCTAGAACCCATTCTTTGAAGTAAAGTGTCACAGGAATGGAAAAACAAGCACCACTGGTACTCACCATCAAATTGGTACTAACTGATCAACACTTACATCACACAGGGCAATAATATTCATCAGGGGGTGGGCAGGCAGGAGGGGGGTGGAGGGGATGGGAAAAACTCTCACTGAATGGATGCGGGGAGCACAGTTTGGGGGATGACCACAATTGTAGCTCTGACACGGGCAGTGCATGGGCAATATATATAGCCAAAGTGTTCTACCCCCATAATATTCTGAAATAAAAAAAAGTTATAAGACAAAAAAGGATATTATATATTCACAAAAGCTTCAATGCAGCAAGAACACATAACAGTTACAAACATTTACAACCTACAGTAGACCACCAAATATACAAAGCAAAACCTGACAGAAAGGAAAGGAAAAATGTACCATTGTACAATAATGCCTGGAGACACCACTATCCCACTCTCAATAATGGATTTAAAACAACTAGAAATAAGATGAGTAAAGAAATAAAGGACTTGAACAAAGCAATTAACCTACTAGGTCTAACTCACATATACAGCGCACTCTACCCAACTACAACAGAATACACTTTCTCATGAGTGCAAGGGAGATTTTCCAGGATAGACCATTTGTTATGCCAGAAATTAAATCTCAATTGATTTTAAAAGATAGATATCATACAAAGTATCTTCTCTTACCATAAAAGGATGAAGATAGAAATCGATAACATGAGAAGAACTGGAAAGTTTACAAATGTGTGGAAATTTAGCAACACATTTTTATACAACCAATGGATCAAAGAAGAAATCACAAGGGAAATTAGACAGTACTTAGAAATAAATGAAAACAAAAATACAACATACAAAAGCATATAGGACATGCTGAAAGCAATACCTTTAATACGATAAAAGGGGAAATTTATAGCTATAAACGCTTACATTAAAAGTTAAGGAAATCTCAAATCAAACCATCACACTTCCTGATTTCAAAATATATTATAAAGCTATAGAAATCAAAACAGCACAGTACTGACATAAAAATAGAGGCAATGACCAATGGAACAGGATAGAAAGCCCAGAAATTAAGTCATGCATTTACAGTTAATTGATTTTCAACAAAGGTGACAAGACCATTCAATGGAAGAAAGGACAGTCTCATCAATAAATGATGTTAGAAAACTACATATCCTTATGCAGAAGAATGAACTAGACCCCTGTCCCTCATCATATACAAAATCAACTCAAAATGGATTAAAGACTTAATGTAAGAACCCAAACTATAAAACTACTAGAAGAAATATAGAGGAAATGCTTCAGTACATTGATCTGGGAAAAATTTTAAGAATAAGATGTCAAAAGCACAGGCAACAAAAGCAAAAATAAGCAAATGGGATTATATCAGACTAAAAGGCTTCTGCACAGCTAAGGAAATAATCAACAGAGTGAAAGACAATCTACATAATGGAAGAAAATATTTGCAAACTATTCATCCAATAGGAGATCAATATCTAGAATATACAAGGAACACAAACATCTCAACAGCATGAAAACAAACAACCTAATTAATAAATGGGCATATGATCTGAATAGACATTTCTAAGAATAAGATATATAAATGGCCAGCAGATATATTTAAAATGCTCAGCATTTCCCTAATCATTAGTGAAATGCAAATTAAATCTACAATGAGATATCACCTCCCACCTTTTAGAATGACTATTATCAAAAAGATGCAAGATAACAATGATTGGCAAGGATGCAGAAAAAAGTAAACTTTTGTACTCTGTTGATTGGAATGTAAATTAATATGGGCATTATTGAAAATGGTATGGAAAGCTCCTTAAAAAACTAAAAATAGAACTACCATATGATCCAGCAATACATTTTATATATATAAATATAAAATATAAATGTATCTCCAAGGTGTATATCCTTCTGGGTATATATCCAAGGGAATTGAAATAAATATATTCAAGAAATATCTGTACTCCCTTATTCATTGCAGTGTTATCCATGATAGCCAAGATATGGAAATAATTTAAGTGTCTGTTTGAGTCATAGCTGGGGCATCTGAGGAGCTCTGCTCCAGAATGCAGGGAGTGGAAACCCAATGTAGCCCTGGGCAGTGAGCCCGAGGTCCCACAGGCACACTGGGCCTGTGATGGGTATGGCAGCCCCAAAGATCTCTGAAATGCCATTGGGTTCGTTCTGTCATTGTTTTATTGACCAGAACCTTGCTTATTTCTATCCATACAGATTTCCTTATCAAATAATCACTTAACCACACCCTTGGTTTTCTCTCCCAAACATGCTGTTTTATTCTTTATGTAGCCAGGCTGAGAATTTTCCAAATATTTATACTCTGCTTCACTTTTGATTACAAATTCTGCTTTAAATCATCTCTCTTCTTGCATTTAACTATAAGTAGTTAAGAGAAGCCATACAGCACCCTGAACACTTTGCTGCTTAGAGACTCCTTCCAACAAATATACTAGTTCATTGCTCTTAAGTTCTGCCCTCCACAAAGTCCTAGGACATGGACATAATTCAGCCAAGTTCTTTGCCATGTTATAACAAGGGTGGCTTTCCTCCAGTTTCTAATATCCTGTTTCTCATTTCTGTCTGAGACCTCATCATAATAGTGTTCATTGTCCATATTTGTGCAAACATTCTGTTCATGACCACTTAAGTAATCTCCAAGGAGAATGAGGCTTTCCCTACAGCTCTTCTCTTCCAGTGAGCTCTCACCAGAATCACCCTTAATGCTTCATTCATGGCAATGAAGCATTTTTCCAACATTTAATTCAAAACTATTGCAGCTTCTACTGAAATTATCCAGTTCCTAAGCTACTTCCACATTTTTAGGTATTTGTTATAGCAACAACTCATTTTTCAGGTACCAATTTCTATCTTACTACATTTGTGATGCTCAAGTATAAAATACTTGAGATTGGGACATTTATAAAGAAAAGAAATTTATGTCTCACAGTTCTGGAGGCTGGAAAGTCCAAGAACAAAGGGATGTTGATGTTCAGTGTCAGATGAGGCTCTGATTTCTGCTTCCAAGATGGTGCCTTGAACTCTGCATCCTCTGGAGGTGTTCTCACATGGCAGAAGCATAAGAGGAAAAAAGGGACAAACTCCTTCCATCAAGCCCTTTTATAACAGCATTATTCCATTTATGAGGGCAGAGTCTTCATGACCTAAACACCTCTCAAAAGGCCGCATCTCTCAACACTGTTTCATTGGGGATCAAGTTTCCAATACATGAATTTTGGGGACACATTTATACCATAGCAGTGTCCATTTACAAATGAATGGATAAAGAAAATGTGGTATATATAAACAATGGAATACTATTCAGTGTTTAAAAAAAAAGAAAATCATGTCATTTTCAACAATGCAAATGAACCTGAAAATCATTATTCTAAATGAAATAAACCAAGCACAAAAAGACAAATATGGCATGATCACTTTTATATGTGGAATCTAAAAAAAAGTCAAATTCATAAAAGCAAAGAGTAGAATGATTGCTGCAGAGGCTGGCAGGGGTTGAGGGGTAGGAGTGGGGAGTTGCCTGTCAAAGGGCACAAAGTTCTAGTTACACAGGAGAAATAAATTTTGAGATCTATTGCACCACAGGGTGACTATAGCTGATAATAATGTATTGTATATTTCAAAATAATTTAGTCAATTTCAAATGTCTCACTACAAAAAAATGATAAGCAAGTGAGTGATGGAAATGTTAATTAGCTTAATTTATTCATTCTACATTGTATACATATATCAAAACATCACATTGTATCTCATAAATGTATATAAATATGATTTATCAACTTAATATTAATAAATTTTTAAAGAAAATAAAAAGATGGTAAATTTCACTAATCATTAGGGAAATTAAAATTAAAACTATAATGAGATAGCACCTCCCACCCATTAAAGTGGATGCTATCAAGAAAACAAACAAAATAAGAAGTGTTGTTGAGGAAGTGGAGAAATTGGAACCCTTGCACACTGTTGCTGTGAATGTAAAACGGTATAGCTGCAGTGGAAAACAGTTTGAAACTTCCTCAAAAAATAAAAATAAAATGAATATATGATCCAGCAATTCCACTCTAGGTAAAAACTCAAAAAAAAAATTGAAAGGATGGTCTTGAAGAGATATTTGTACACCCATGTTTATAGTAGTATTATTCACAATAGCGAAAATGTGGACGCAACCCAAGTGTCCATCGATGGATGAATGAATAAGTAAAATTTAGTATGTACATACTATGGAATATTATTCAGCCTTAGAAAGCAAGGAAGTGCTAACATATACTACAACATGGATGAACATTGTGGATATTATGCTAAGTGAAATAAACCAGTCACAAAAAGAAAAGTGTTGTAGGAATCCACTTACATGAGGTACTTAGAGTAGTCAAAATTATAGAGAAATAAAGTGGAATGGTGGTTGCCAGGGGCTGGAGGTAGTGGGGACGGGGAGCTTTGTTTAGGATGGTGGTGATGGTTATACAACAATATGAATGTATTTGATACCACTAAACTATACACTTATATATGGTTTCTATAGTAAATTTTATGTTAGTGTATTTTATTGTCATAAAATTTGGGGAGAAGATGGATTGTTAGACCCATGAGTATCACAGAATATCTGGAATATTAGAGTATCTGGAAAATTCCAATTAGACATGAAAGTAAATAATACTTGAGGGGCAGAATGTCCCCTCAAGTATTCAGTACAGCATTGATTAGGGCATGTGTGTAAGAAGACTAACCAAGGCTGGGGAAGGAACCACCCAAAGGGATCAAAACAGTGCCCCATGTTCACACAGACAAGAAATGGCATCTGTTCCCACAAGCTGAACTGAAAGCTTATGGATTCACAGAGCATTGATTTGACATGCAACTTGAAGACAGCAATAGAACCTATCTAAAAAGCAATAGAGAAAAAAAGAATGCAACTCATCCCAAAAATGAACACAGAATCAATAATCCTTGGGACAATTTGAAGCAGCCTAATATGTGTACAATTGGAGTTCCCCATGGAAAAGAGAGAGGAAGTAACAGAAAAAAATATTTAATGAAATCATAATAAAAAATTGTCCACATGTGATGAAAAGTCAAATCAAAGAAGCTCAGTGAACTCAAAGGAAACACCACCAATGTAGACCATAATCAAATTGTTGAAAACCAGTGATTTTTTTAAAAAATCTTAAAATCAACCAAAGAAAAAAGACATGTAATGTACATAGTAACAAAGATCAAGAGGCCAACAAATTTCTCATCAGAAATAGTGTAAGTGAGAAGACGGTAAAAAAAATTATTAACCCACAATTATATAACAAATGAATATCTCTTTCAAAAATGGAGGGGAAACAAAGACTATTAAAACATGCAAATAGTGAAAGAATTCAACACCAGCAAACCTGCACCATAAGAAAGAATAAAATGAAGTATTTGAGGCAGAGGGAAAATGATATCAAATGGAAATATGGATTTACACAAAGGAACACACAGCACTAAAAATTGTAACTACAGAGATAGATATATTTTTCTTAATATTTAAAATTTTAAAAGATAATTGACTATTTAATAAAAAATTGTGAAAGTACTGTAGGGTTTACAATACAAGAAAAATATATGACAACACTAGCATAAAAGTTGAGAGGGAAGAAATGATAGCATATTATAGAATGTTTCTAACTTGATCAAATTGGCAATTATAAAACATTCAACCAACAAATATAGAGTGCATGTTATTTTCAAGTACACAGGGAATATTTATCAAGTTTAAACCTTATTCTGGGAAATAAAACCAGATATGACAAATTTAAAAGGATTCAAGTCATACAGAGTATATTCTCTGACTATAAAGATATTAAACTAACACCATGAACAGAACAATGTCTGAAAAATTCCTAAATATTTGGAAATTTGAAGACACACTTCTAAATAATCCATGTGTCAAAGATAAAGTCTCAAGGGACATTTAAAAATATTGTGAACTAAATAAATACGAAAATAAAACATGCCAAAGTGTGTGGGGTGCAGATGAAGCAGTGTTTACAGGGAAATGTATAGCATTAAATGCTTATATTAAAAGAGAAAAAAGATAGAAAATTAGAAACTTAACCTTCTACTTTAAAATACTTGAGAGGGAAGACAAATAAGATCAAGAGGAAAAGGAAAAAGTAATCAGGGATGAAATTGAAATAGGAAAACAACAGAGAAATTCAATGAAACCAAAATATGGCTCTTGAGAAGATGAACAAAATTGATAAACCCCTATCCAGGCTGATGAGACACAGAGAGAGAGAGAGAGAGACGACTAATATCAGGAATTAAAGTAGAGATCTCCTACTGCTCCCACAGATATCAACAGGAAAATGAGGAAATACTTACTGTAAGCAACACTGCCAAGAAATTTGACAACTTAGATAAAATGGACCAATTCCTTGAAAATCACAAACTACCAAGACTCATTCTAGAAGAAGTAGGTGACATGTATAATTCTATATCAATTTAAAAAATTGAGTTTCTAGTTAATAACTTCCAAAACATGCCCGGATAGTTTCCCGGGAAATTTCTACCAAACATTTAGGGAAAAAATAATTCCAATTCTTCACAGTCTCCTCCAGAAAATAGAAGAGGAAGCACTTTAGAACTCATTTCAGAGGTCAGCAGGACCCCGATACCAAAACCAGACAAAGCCATTATAAGAAAGGAAATATCAAATATAGCAATATCAAATCCAGGATAATATATCATGGAAAAAGACAATACATCATGATCAAGCAGGGTTCATTTCAAGAACATAAGACTTGTTCAATGATTAAAAATCAGTACATGAAAGAGTAGAATAGCAGTTACTGGGAAGGTGAGTGGGGAGGGTGGAATAGGAAAATGGTGGTTAACAGATATAAAATTATAGCTATATAGGAGGAATAAATTCCAGCACTCTATAGCACTGTACGGTTACTATAGTTAACAATAATTTATTGCATATTTTCAAATAGCTAGAAAAAAGGGTTTTGAATGTTCCCAATGCAAAGAAATGATAAATGTTTGAGGTGATGAATATGCTAATTCCCCACTTTTGATTATTACACATTGTATACATGTATCAAAATATCACTCTCTACCCCATACACCTGTATAATTATAATGTCAATTAGACTTAAAAGTGATTATATCAATAGATGCAGAAATATTGACAAAATATTTCAAAATTCAACATCCATAATAAAAAATCCCAAACAACAAAAAATAGAAGAGAACTTCCTTTACCTAATAAAAGGGTACCTGCAAAGAAAACCTCAGCTAATATCATTGGTCTATGATCCATTTTGGGTAATTTGCATTTAAAGCATGACATGTGTGTTAAGGTTCCTTTTATGGACGTCCAATTGTTCTAGTACCAGTTGTTAAAAATATTATTATATCTCCATTGAATGACCTTTGCAGTTTTGTCAAAAATAAATTGACCATATTTGTGTGGGCCTATTTCTAGGATCTGTAATTTGTTCCATTATCTATGCATTATATCCTTTCACTGTTTTAGTTATTATAGCTTATTATTAGTTTTGAAATTGAGTAGTATGTGTTCTCCAACTTTGTACCTTGTTTTCAGAATTATTTTGTGTATTCTAGTTCCTTTGCCTGTCCATATAAATTTCAGGATCACCTTATTAATATCTATAAAAAGTCTTTTGGGGGGACTTTTATTGGGATTAGGTTAAATCTGTAGACCAAATTGGAGAGAATTGACATCTTAATATTTAATCTTCCAATCCATGAACTCAGTGTATCTCTTATATCACAGTATATGTATTATAAATTTGATCTCTTTTATCAATGTTCTGTAGTACTAGCAAGCTTTATTTGAACTAACCAAACACTGGAAACAACCCAAACACCCATCAATTGTGAATGGGTAAACAAATTTTGGTATATCCACATCATGGAGTACTACTACTCAGCAACAAAAAGAATGAACTATTGATCCATAGAACATATCTGATTTTCAAAATGATTATACTGAGTGAAGGAAGCCAGTCAAAAAAAGAACACATTCTCTTTGATTTCATTTACTTGAAATTCTAGAAAATGTAAGCTAATCAATAGTGACAGAAAGCAGATCAGTGGTTGTCAAGGGATATTGTAAGCAGTGAAGTGTAGAATGGAAGATTTACAAAGGGGCCAAGTAAAGTTTTGGTAGTGAGGGATACGTTCATTCTCATTGTAGTGATGGTTTTGTGGGTGTATAAATAGGTCAAAACTTATCAAATTGTATACTTTAAAAGCTAACAGTTTATTGTATAGTAATTGTAACTCAATAAAGTTTTTTAAACTTAAATTTGGTTCTAGAAATTTAATAATATATTAATAGCCACTATATCACCTGCTCCATATTTTCCCCCAGAAAATAAATTTGGAGATTCATGTAGATATCAATATATAAAACTTTAGTAACTTTATCAGGATCACTTCTTATTCTAAGGTCTATTTTTTCTACATATACTCCAATAGCAAAGTAACCACATAATCATACATTTATAACTAAACACTCATGTAACTTAAAGGGGTATTTTTCCCCCGGAACTCATAAGTTGTAATGATATATTGCATTAGGCAATTACAATTTGGAAGAACAGATAGTGCCCCATTCAGAATGGTTACTTAGGACATTATAATGAGAGTGTCAAATTCATCACAGCATATAGGAGGCATGATGCTTAAATACAATGGAAAGACCATTAATGTAGAAAGGTTTTAAAACTGTCATCAGATCCATTAGAGTTGATACCAGTATTTTACATAAAAATTGCCTGCTGTGAGGGTAAGGTATCTGAGATCAGATCATTTGAAGAAAATCAAATCAAATTTGTGATTGCTAGATGACATATGTGGCTATTAAAAGGACAGACACAAATATGTATGAATAGAAGCTTGGTGCATTGAAAGCAGAAATGTCAAGAGAAACACTTCCTTAAAATATAGGTGGATTCTTTGGTTAGAAGCCAAAATAAAATGGGGATTAGTTTTTCAGAATTGACCTGGGGATAATACCTTTTGTCTATAATGGAAAAATATTTGTCAACATGTTCATGTACTCTGGCCTCAGCCAGGTAATCCAATCAAGTAAATCATCAAAGTGACCTTTGTTCTCTTCTTTCTTAAATCTTAAGATGGAAAATGCCACTAGAAAGTTGTTTAAACTTTTAGTCTCAGCGGTAGGCTTCAAAATCAATATTAGGGTTTTCTTTCCATATTCTGACATTGACTAAGGTGTGCACTCAGACAAAGGCCCAATATAAACAGATTAGTGCACAGTGCTCTTCAATTTTTAATAATGAGGATGCTATCAGGAGGGCGTATGTCTAACACAAAAGTATATACATCTGGTTTAAGTCTGGAAAGAATTGGCTTTTTGGTGTTTTGAAATGAATCTTATCTTGGTAGTTATGTTCAGTATTGTCAGAATTGTTAGGGGTTTCTCTGACATGACTACATTTCTTATGCTTAAGGAATAGCAGACATTTCATAAGGAGGCAACAGAAGGAAGAATGTTCTGCTTAATCAATTAAGATGATAGGATTTTAATAAATTTATGGCAGGACTGAGGTCCAATCTGGGTAATTCTTGAGTCATCGTTGTCACTTACTTGAAATTTCACTAAGACATCTTCTGAGTTTAGTGTTACTAACCAGAATGAAGGCAAAATCCTGTGAATAGCTCCAGGATCCTCACTTACACAGCTGGAATCTGAATGCCAAACATGCAAAAATGGAATTACAATAGAACTAGAAAGGATAGTGCCAAGAAAACATTCTTGACTAGAAGAGCAATGCCGTTGGTTTTCAGAAGGCCCAAGAATCGACTAAGCTGTGCCATCTTGTCCCTATACTTTCTCCTCTATTAATAATGCTGGTAGTTGGTGGGATGGCTCAAGAGTGGTCCCTCAGTTTGCAGTAGCATAGTACCTGCACCCCCTGTGCCTTTCTCCAATCTTGTGATCATGGATGTTGCATATGTGGATTCACACTTAATCACACTTAAGTCTGTGTTTATACAACATAGTAATCATATGAGGAGATTTCTCAGAGGCATTCAAGCCACATAGCATATCAAAATGCTCATCACTGAGAAAAAGACCCTACATAGGTTTTTTTTTTCCTTCTTTTCTACTTTACTCATTTTCAGAATATGTCAAATGAGCCAGTATTTATTTTTAAGAGAGGAAAAGTAAAAGTAAACTTTAAAATAGAGTATATTCTAACTCAAAGTACAGTAAATTTTTAGATTAATGAAGACATAAAACTAGGAAAGCAGCTAATGAAATGGAAATTTTTAAATAGACATTATACATCTTCTGTAAGACTATGTACACATTGAAGCAAAATAGAAAGAGGAATGACCTACCATCTGACTAATTGCTGCAGTCTTCCATTAAACATCTCCAGTCTCGGTCATTGTTTTCTAATTCATTACTTCACGTAAATGAAATTTCATTTACATCACATTTCTTTGAAAGAAGAAGAAAATCTAGATCTCAGTTTGTGACATCATTTGCTGCAGACTAACTGTTTTGATTTTGTGATCATTCTTGGGAACAGCCCCATGAGCCAGCTGGTATTAGTACGAGATAGTGCACACTAATGAGACCGCAGAATCCTCTTGATAGGTCTTAATTCTCCCTCTTAATTCTGTTTTGTGGTCTGTAAACCATTTTGAACATATGCTACTTTGGGAACTAAATCAGAAATACTCTATTCAAACTATTTTTAATTTGACATTTTAGGTTGGGAAATTGCTGTGGGCCATTTATTAATATCTTCTTATTTTATTAGGATTACACAATTCTTAGACTTATGTGGTCATTAATGGTACCAAATAAATTATGACCCATCATTATTTTGATTTTGATGGTGAAATAAGATGTAACTTTTGTTCTATATTAATGTTTAGTTCATAATAGGACTACTTTGGTTCTGCACACACAGACATGTGTACGTGTGTGTGTGTGCGCCTACATGTTTTGGAACAATGAGTAACATATAATTGTATCACTTTATTTTCTTATTTTGTTTTAATTCTCTTTATTCTCTTATTGTTGTCCTTTAATGCCCATTTAAAACATCATCTTAACTGGTATCAAAACTTCAAATGATGCATACATTAATTAGGAGTGAAAATTCCTTTGATTTGTTCAATAAAATATTTCTAAAAATGTAACAAAAATGAAAGCTTCCTGTTTTTTACGTTTTGCTAAATTTTTCAGTATCTTATAGCCATTTGCAAATCTATTCTTCTGCCAAAGCTGAGAATACTTTAAATTTAAAAAAAAAAACACCTGTTTTGGGTCCAATTATGAATTACAGAGAATTATCATTCCTAATTACTAAATAGCTACAGAATTCCCATTTAAGTCAAATCAACTACACTTGAAAATAAACCTGGAATTTAAATGGTATCATCATTTATAATTCATTCTGCTTCTGCACACAAAAATAAGGCTCAATTCAAAAGCAAGCCTTGGGTAAGATGTGTGCTTTGCAAATCTTACTGGGTGGTTTTAAAACAGAGGACACCGAATTTTGAAAAACTTAATGAGAGGCAGGTTTTTTTCCTTAAAGCACATTTTGAAAACTAATCATAACTTATTCTTGATAGCTTCTTCACCTCCCACCCAAGAATAGACAACCTGCAATGATTCTAAACATATTTTTAATGTTACCATTTAAATCTTCTAGAAAACCCTAATATGAAGCCATATTTAAGAATTTTTAAGCATAAAATAACTACTTTTAATTCAAAAGAATGATCATAATTAGATCGCAAAGATGGAAGCAGATAGTATCTACTACTCATACATTAGCAGAATCAATGACCCACAGAAATCCAATGCTAATTCCTCAGGCAAAACTACTGAGGGTATGACTTTTAGACCTCAAATGCAGTTAATGTTCTCTTGGGAAAGACTAAAGTCTCATGGCATCAATCTTTAATTTGTAGGCATATTTTAGTTTCCTCCTGGATACTACCAATCAGTACTCTCAATGTGGGGAGCATTTATGTTGATTTGGAGAGAAGGAATTTCAGTCATTAATTCATGTGATATATCATTGTAATGATTATATATTTCTTTAAAAAGGCATTTAAGTATATTGAGAGCAACATGAGCTGCTATAAGGTCTTCTAAAAGAAGAAACCAGTAGCTACCTTTTTAAACTTCTGTTTTGTTAACCAAGCCTCTCTCTGTAGACTGTTTTAGACGTGTTTGTTTACTGCTACTTAAAATAAGGTCACTCATAAACTTGCTGATGATAGGAAATTCTCTTACTCTAAAAATTGCCTGATATAGCACATATTCTGACAAAAGCACACATTGCTGTATTGATTTATAGAGGAATATGACAATAGTTCAGGTTAGGTAGATGGCAAGGTTTATCACTCCCTTAAGAGTCTGTGTGCACATGATGATTTACAGTCAGTTGAGTGCATTTTGAATTAAACCTTGTCTGCATCAACAACAAAACCATAAATTTCTGTGTTGTGATTTTTTCAGTTTGTATGTCCCTTGTTTTTTTGGTTTTCTTTTTTTTTGCATTTTTCCATGTAAGGTAGTATTGGTTTAGAGCCCACAGAAACGGTGTGGAACCTCCGGGCCTGTTGTGGGAATCAGAATAATCCTAGAAACCCTCACTAATCCTTGGTAGGAATTAAAAAAATCCCCTCTGCCTCGTTCTCAATGTATAGATCTTGGAGGGAGTAGCTCAGTATCTACACCTCATATCCAGCTTTTCCTGTAATAGTAATGAGATTGTTCAAACACAGACTTTGGAATTGGCAGAACTGTTTTTGAGTTCTGGTGTTGTCATTCGCTAAGCGTGTGACTTTGGGAAAGTCACTAACATCTTTAGATTTCAGTGATATCCCCTATGAGAATGGAGTTAATGATTGTGTCAAATTCTTAGCATACATAGGATAAATTGAGGAAACAACACGTGAGGAAATCAGTAGCTGGCACACAATGTTCAATAAATATTACTGTTGTCATTATCTCTGAGTCAAAATTTTTGTCAGCTTTACTACAATAACATTCACCAATACATTTTTGTAATGTATATAGTAGCATAACCATGACCACAGTCATGAAACAGACCATTTCCATCATCATAAATACTTCCCACATAAAGTCATAGACTCTTAAGACCTAAGGAAAATTTTGTGGCATCTAGTCTAATTTATTTATTTTATCGATGAAAAAACTAAGGTCCTCTGAGGTGCAGAAAATTTTCCATGCTCACTTGCCTCAGCAGTGTCAGTCTCTTAAATATCTCATTTCTTTCCCCTGGACTCAGTTCTCTTCTACTTCACCATACTGGCTCTTTTCTGGTCAAAAGTTCTCTCTATGTATTAGAGCAGGCCACTACGCAGAGCAGAGAAGTTTTCAAGGAAGGCTAGAAATCCTACAGAGCTGTCCAAAGAAACAGGGCAATATGTGGGCAAAGGACCAGTCAGCAACAAATACTGCCCTCTTCCAAAATTTGAGCACTGGAGAGGTTACTTGGTCTTTCAATCTGGAAATATCTGTACAATTTTCTATATCATTAGAGTTCAGAAATTTCAATAGTGTATCCAAAAGACAACATACTTAAGAGAAAATAATATGCACATTAAACACATAAACAATAAAATTTGAGAGTGGGGTAGATGTGCAATAGAATAAGAAGATTGTATTAGCAAAATGTAAAGGACTCTACCCACCATAGGCACAAAACAAAAATCATATATTTTTTAAAATTCAAACTCTGTTGTTCTTGGAAGGATCTGATGTTTCTTTGTTGGCAGACCTTGGCTTATTTTATAACAAGTTATGGTGATCTTGTATCCTAGCTCTGACTGGGATTTTTAAACATTGTAGAGTTTGTCATCAGAATCACAGAATTTCAGCAATGCTGGTTCTCTTAAGAGGACCTCATACTCCCCGCCATCTTTTTCTCAAAAGCCTGGGTGAGAGAAACAATATCTACATAAAGTAGATAAAAATAGTGGCTTTCTAGCATTTTATCATATATCTTCTAAAACAATTTTGAAAAACTATGAATCATTTTGTACATTTTAAGATGATATCCAAAATTTTCCAACAATTTAACATTAGTTAGTTTCAAGTAATGTATAGGAGGTAACTTTTTAAAAATATTAACATTTTAAGACAAAACTGAAATCACTATTTCAAACATTTTCAATGAACTCTATCATTGTGATTTGATACCCACCATCATCCATTACAGGGAAAAAGGAACAAGGTATCCTTTAGCAACTTGACATCATTCCTTTTTTATCATGTTCTTTTTTTTTCCATTCTACAACATCATATAATCTTACACTATAAAATATATTTTATCTTATTAAAATATTTTCTAGATCTCTCTATAATACTTAATGGCAAAAACACACATAAATAAATATGAATTTGTGTATCATTTTCTATGTTCATCTGTGTTGACCAAGGAAAAATAAGTTTATTACAAATTTTGATAAGTAATCATTAAGGACAGTGAGTAAAATGTTATTAAGAATGCATTTCTTAATGAAATAGATGATGCTCTTATTTTGTTTCAATTAGTTTTTGTACCATCTTTGAAAATAAAACAGGATTCGTGCATGTTCTCATTCATATGTGGAAGCTAAAAAAGTTGATTTCATGGAAGTAGACAGTAGAATAGTGGTTACTATTCTACTGGGGATTAGGGAGGGGTTGGTTAATAGATTCAAAATTGCAGGTAGACAGGAGGAATAAGTTCTGTCATTCTATAGCACTGTAGGGTGACTATAGTTAACAATAATTTATTGTATATTATTAAATAGCCATAAGAAAGGCTTTTGAAGTTCCCAAAACAAAGAAATAAATGTTTGAGGTGGTAGATAAGCTAATTACCCAGATTTGGTCATTATACATTGTATAGATGTATCAAAATATCACTCTGTACCCCACAAATATGTACAATTATTATGTGCCCATGAAAAATAATAGTTTGTTTGTTTATTTATTTATTTATTAAAATAAAACTGGGTTCAGGATCAATTCTATTCCCACTTTTTATAGACAGGGATTTAGATACCTTGTTCTCACAAGTAAATAGATTGGAATGAAAAGAGTTTTGTTACAGCAATAAAACTCAATTTGTTGAACTCCATTCAAGTTATAAGACAAAAATCACAAATTTATTTTTCATCAAAATAAATCTAGATGTGATTGCTAGATTAGTTCTTCCTCCAATTTTGTTGAAAGTAAAGAATTAGAACCTTCCTGATTGGCAATATAAATTATTTCCCAGTTATTATTCAAATTATTACTTTCTTTAGACCTTCACCCACAGGTAAGGCATAAATGTAAAAATTCCCTTTGTGTAAAATCCATGAATTTCTTTTTTAAAACAGGAGAAAGGCAATTATGAAAGAGAAATTAGTAAAAGAGAATGGTTGGAAGCCTCTAGCATGATTGGCCAGTACAAAATTATCAGGCAAATCAATTCTAGGAAACTACACATATGACAGTTGAATATTTGGAAATAGATTTTCTTAAAACTATTCATGCCAGAGTGCCTGGTGGAAAGTCTCCATGGATCCTCAGGGGAAAGCATATTCCAGTATGAAGACCACTGAAGTAAGACATATAAGACTAATTTTATCTATGAAAGATTTTTTTCTTATGTTTCAGTTTAGACCTTTATTCAATTACATCATCGGAAGTCTACATGCTTCCTCAGAACTACCCTCACTGAGATATAATATATTCTTGATATTTCTGAAGGCTGGAAGAAAAAAAAATCACATACTATTAACTAGCAATAAAATTAACTCAAAACTATACCTGTAGGCCAATAGAAAAAAAATTACTCAAAGGTTGCTTCAGGACTTCCAGTTTCTGGACCAACACCTAAGGAGCTTAGAAGTTGCCACTCCCTCCTTATAGTAAATAAAAAGCTGAACAAACTGAAAAATGAACAATTATCCTTAAATCCATCAGAGAAGTGCAGACAGAGAACAAAGTCCCCAAAATTGGAGAGAGAGGCAGATACATAGAATCACAACTTCCTAGAGCAAAATTCTTCCCGGGAAACATTATCAGAGTTAGAAAACCTGAACTTTAATTAACAAATCACTGGAGGCTCAGAGTGGACAACTCTGAGAGTTAAAAACTCCAGAAGAAGGAATATCAACAAAACAGCAGAATAGGATGTCCCAAATTTCACTACCCCTAACAGAAAATTCAACTAGCGAGTATTCATGGACAAGAACATTTTGGTGAAAGCTCCAAAACTCCAAAACTTGGAAATAAGCTTAAGACACCTGTGCTGAGCACCAGATTGAATAAAAAGCACATTATAAAAGTAAAAGAAATGGTCTCATTTTGACTGTTACTCCTCTCTTCCTCCCACCAAGTCAGTATAGCACCACATAGAAAGGATTCTCCAGGGCCCATGATTTTTATGGTGAAAAAAGAGAACCGGAGGTGGACATTCAGCTTCCCTAGTATTTCATGATACTTCATAGGACCCCACTTCAGTTTTACCACATGGGAAATGCAGGGGGTAACATCACAGCTAGACCACCTGGGATCAGGAAGACACAGAGCAAGGAGGAGGAGCCCATGATGACCAATGTGCAGATCTTTTTGACAGTTCTGTGTACATGCCAGAAGTGGTGCCCAATTAGAGGTAACAACACAGTCCACACACAGAGTCGAGCTGGTTGCTCCCAGAAGTGTTGGGAAGTTCTACCTGGCTTGAATTCCTAGATGGCCGTCCTCCAGGCCCCACCTCAGACTCTACCCCAAGATCTTACCAAGAGGGGGAGGAAACTCCCACAACACATTTCAGCAAAGTGCAGGGCCTAGTCCTGCAACACCCAGGAGTTTAAACAGCACTCAGTTCAGCCTCAAAACCTACCCTACAGCCTCACCCACGCAGTGAGGCAAACCTCAATTATACATTTCTAGTGAGTATAGCAGCTGTTCCAATCCATCCTGAGCAGCTACTCCACCTAACCCTGGGGCCTTTCTGGAAGCCTATCCTCATGCAGAACTCAAAAAGAAATACCACCTAGGCAGGAATTACACCCTGTGGCCCAGCCCAACCAGAAGCTATTGCAGTGCCCATCTGGTAGCTCTGCTGGATTGCAGGATCTTCTGTCCAGCTATGTGTCCCACTCGATCTCAGAGCAAAGACAATAGCTCAGCCATCTAGAACACATGAAAGCAAGCTCTGTCATTACCAGCTGGTCCATCCAGAATCACAGGATAGACTAAATAGTGAAGATCTATCTCTGACAGAGAAGATCTATAAAGCCAGAAGTTGTGGCTGTGTCCTGAAATGCACAGACAGCAAAACAAGGATACAAGGATTACAAAGACTCAGAAATTCATTATATATCCAAAAGAAACCAAGAAACTCTAAGAATAAATCCTAAAGAAACAGAGATCTGTAAAATAACAGACAAAGAATTTAAAATAATTCTCCTAAAGGAGTTTAATGAACTACAAAAAATAAATAGATACAAATTAAATGAAATTTGGAAAACAATAAATGAAGAAAATTAAAAGTTTGGCAAAGAAACAGAAACAATTAAAAACATAAATTATAAACATAAATAATACAATGACTGAACTGAAAAACTGCAATAGGAAGCTTCAACAACAGGCTCAATCAAGCTGAAGAACCATTAGTGAGCATGAAGACAGAATATTTGAAATTATCCAATCAGAGACGTAAAAAGAAAAAAGACTGAGAAAGAATGAAGAAAGCCTACAGGAATTATGACACACCATAAAGAGACCTAATCTTTGCATAATAGAAATTCTGGAAGGCGAAGAAAGAGAACAGGGCCAAAAGGCATATTTAAAGAAATAATGGCTGAAAATTTTCCTAATCTGGGGAAAGATGCCAATATCCAAGTATAGGAAATGCAGAGGCCTCCGATCAAATTCAACTAAAGGAAAAGTTTGCTAAGATATATAATAATCAAATTATAAAACATCAAAGGCAAAGAAAAAATTCTGAGAGCAGAAAGAGATAAAAATCCATCAGATACAAATGAGTCCTAATACAACTATCAGCGGATTTCTCAGCAGAAAGCCTGCAGGCCAGGAAAGAGATGAAGGGTATATTCAAGTGCTGAAGGGAAAAAAACCTGCCAACCAAAAATATTTTACCCAGAAAATCTGTTTGTCAGAAATAAGGGACAAATAAAAATAAATAAGTTTATCACCAATAGGCTTACCTTACAAGAATTAACATCAGAAACAAAATGTGGTGAGGGGTAAAGTGTAGGATTGTTGTATGCAATCTAAGTTGTTATCAGCTTGAAATAAACTGTTATAAATATAATATGTTTTATGTAAGCTTCATGCTAACCACAAAGCAAAAATCTATAGTATATGTACAAAACAAATTAGAAAAGATTCAAAGCACACCACTACACAAAACGATCAAACCACAAATGAAGACAGTAAGAGAAAAGAAAGAAACAAAGTTAAGTATCTGCAAAAAAAACAGAAGACAATGAACAGAATGACAATATTAAGTCCTTATGTATCAATAATTACCTTGAATGTAAATAGATTAAATTCTCTAATAAAAAGATACTGACAGAATAGATTAAAAAAAAAAAATCAAGACCAAACTATATGCTGCCTACAAGGACGTTAGCTCACATTTAAGGACACACATAGATGCAAAGTGAAGAGATGGCCAAAGATAGTCCACACGAATGGGAGCCGAAGGAGAGCAAGGGTAACTATACTTACATCAGACAAAATAAACTTTAAGTCAAAAACTATAAAAAGAGACAAAGAAGGACATTATATAATGATAAAAGAGTCAAATTCATCAAGAGGATGTAACAAGTATAAATATATATGGGCCCAACATCGGAGTATTTAAGTATAGAAAGCAAATATTAAAGGAGATGAAGAAAGGTGTAGATTGGAATACAATCATAGGAGACTTTGTACCCCACTTTTAACCATAGACAGATCATGCAGACAGAAAAATATTAAGTAAACATTGACTTAACACTTTAGACCAACTGGACCTAACAGACATATATAGAACATGCCATCCAACACCAGCAGGGTATACATTTTTCTCAGTCACACGTGGAAAATTTACTTCTCCTTTTATATTTATTATTTCTTTCCTTCTGCTAACTTTGGGCTTAGTTTGTTCTTCTTTTTCTATTTCCTTGAGGCTTAACATTAAGTTGATTATTTGATATCTTTCTTCTTTTTTGATGTAGGTATTTATTGATGTAAACTTTTCTCTTGAAATTGAATTTTCTGTGTCCCATAAGTTTTAGTATGTTGTGTTTCCATTGTCGTATGTCTCAAGATATTTTTAAATGCCCCTTTTAATTTCTTCATTGACCCATTGTTTGTTCGGGAACATATTGTTTGATTTCCATGTATTTGTGAATGTCTCTAAATTCCTCCTGCTATTGATTTCTCTATACTTTCAATTCAATTTTGCTGTGAACCTGAAACTGCTTTAAAAAGTATTTTATTAATTAAAAAAATAAAGATAACTTTAGCATTTTCTGTAAAGTTATTACTGAAAAAATTCAATTATGCTTCTTTCATTAAAGTCGCTTGCATTAAATTCTTAACAGTCATTTGTACTATGGAAAGTTTGTCAATATTCAATATTTAATATATTTTACTCTATTATGTAAAAAGGATTATATAAAATTTTCTGATTCTCCTTTTTCCTTGACTGTTAGAATGTTCAGAGTCAAATTTAATGTTAATTCACTGTCTATATTTCTTAACAATATGCTTCCTTTTCTTTCCTTATGGTCTTATATTTATAACTTTTTCTACAATCTTATTTTGTATATGCACTTTCCTTAAATCACCTAAGTCTTTTTCTTTCTTTTAAGATTTAGGGTATAAGTAAGAGTATAAATGAATTAAAATAGAAATAATTACAATATCCACAATCTAGCTATTTAGCTAGGAAGGCTAAAATTTGTTTTCATGACAATTACTTTCTCTTATGAACTTGTAGTTTATCTTGTTTGTCAAATCATTATGTTTAGCTTCCAAATACTTATTAGATAAGCAGGAGGTCCAGCCCTCCATATTAGTGGGTTCCGCATACTACAAATATTGTATTTTTGATTCATAGTTGGTTGCATCCATGGATGAGGAGCCCATGTTTACAAAGGGCCAACAGCACGTCAATTATAGAATTGTGGAGGCTGAGATGGGAGAATTGCTTGAGGCCAAAAGTTTCAGACTGGCTTCAACGACACAGCAAGACCCCGTCTCTACAAAAAGTAGAAAAAAATTAGCCAGGCGTGGTAGTGTGTGCCTGTGGTCCCAGCTACTTGGAAGGCTGAGGAGGGAGGATTGCTTGAGCCCGGGAGTTTGAGGTTGCAGTGAGCTATGATAATGCCACTGCACTCCAGCCTGGGCAACAGAGCAATACCCTGTCTCAAAAAAATCCAAAAATTATAGAGTTATTGCTGTTCTGTAAGCCAATAGCCTATCTACCCTTGGTAACAAACAGCTACTGGTCTCTGATTGGAGCAGTTACCAGAGCAGCTGACAAGACTCATGACAACAAGAGTAACCGCAGCTAGAAACAGCAGTGGTAGAGAGACCACATTGCCTTGCTTCTGTTTTCCACCAATGTTGAAGGAGAAGGCCTGCCACCTTTGTCTAATTCACATGGGTATAAAAGTGTGAAGTAATAATCTCTGGCATTATCCTTTATTGAGAATATATCATAATTTATTGCTTAAAAAATATGTGAATTTGAAGACTCAAAAGCCCAGGGTGGAGCATTGAATCAGTTATGCCAACCTAAATTAATGGGTTCTCAAATTCCAGGCTCTACCTAAAATACAGGCTTTGGGCCATTCTAAATTCAGTCACTCATTTTTCTAGTGTATTAATGGATTTCTGAATGGGTACTAATCATCTTAATTGGCAAACAATAATTATCACATTTATTAGAGTTCTAGTTGTGCCTCTAACATGAAAGACAGTTGTTTATAGATTGGGTAAGACTCTATTCCCTAATTACAACTTAATGGGAGAAAATATTTTAAATTTAACTTAATATAAGAAAATTAAAGATTTTGAATTTAGACATGCTTGTGAAACTTATATTATTTTTTATTGATAGATTACTCTGGATGATAAGCCATTAAAGACATGAGTTCAAACAAACAGAGGATTATAATTTATAATAAAATGATAAGTGTGATGTTAATTGTTGAGTTAGCATACAGCTTATTTCCAGACTAATTTCCAGCTTATTTGTTTAGTCCTACTAGACTTACTGTGCAAGAGAATGCTTTAAAAATTACAGTAAGTTCTATAGAATGTATGACCTCATCTCTGATCTAAAAAAAGTTTATGTGTACATGTGTATGTGTGAAAATATTAGAAGACAAAAAATGTATGAAATGTTAGTGGCTAAGAATATAGTTCATTTTTATTTTCTTTGTGCTTTTCTGTATTTTACAAATGTACTATGTATGCATAAATACCTTTTAATATCAAAGAATAAAAATAGATAAATATAAAAAGAATAATGTGACAGGATTCTGACTGAATTTTTTGTAGATGACAAAGACATGAAATTAAATGAGGTTTAAGTTCCAACCCTACCATTTGTAGCTTTATTGTTTTATAGGATATTGGTTTATTACACAGTCCTTTTGCAATATTGGGAGGATACATTGCAAGGGAGGTAATGAAGATCCTCTTTAGGATCTTCTATATGGAGTTTCACTTCTGCAGTGAGCTGCATGGTTATAGGTTACATATAGATAAAGCATTCCATGCTTAACCTGTCCCCCTGTCTCTCCAGTCTCCATACTATTGATTTGAGTGTCCTTTCTCTAGGGCAAGGAAAAAATTCAATTGTACCAATGAGCAAGAAAGTAATTA
Organism: Daubentonia madagascariensis; assembly: GCA_023783475.1. NCBI lineage: Eukaryota > Metazoa > Chordata > Mammalia > Primates > Daubentoniidae > Daubentonia > Daubentonia madagascariensis. Next base: position 12,361,472 of record JAKFHU010001436.1, read on the forward strand.
ACTGGGTGAGAAATATGCCCAGAGTCCATTTTAGATGAAACTTTATCCCAGGCATTCAATTAGTTGAGAGTAACTAGGCAGGAGGGAAGTAGGCCTCCAAATAGTTTTAATAAAGTGAAAATAGCTGGGACTACCCCCTTGTAACACAATAGGAACAAATACAATTATAAAAAAGTCGTGCTGGGATATTCCAGACTAGATGATAATCCTGGCAAGACAAACTCGGGGACTGCCTTTCAATCACACTACGCTTGAGGGATTTGGGAGGGTCCTGTCTCTAGTTTCTGCCCCCGGTAACAGATGTTACACTGCTAAATAAAGGTACTGATCTCCAGAGAGAACTCATGGCACAATATGAAGAAAAATTCAGGTGGTCATGACTTGTAGAACAATGCAGATAATCAAGTTCTCAACGTGTGTTTGAGAGCATGACTTTTCTAATCGATTTTCTCAAGTGTGCCATCCACTCATTCATTCGTTCATTCGTCCATTTACCAAACATGCCTTGAGCACTCTTTAAGTATAAGGTCCAGCAGACAGTTTTCAGGAATAATTAAAAAGGCAAAGAACTTGGGGTGGGTAAGTTTGGGCTTTGAATTCTGGTTCTGACACAAACAAGTTGTATGGGGCAGACCCAGGTTTTGGAGGCCTGAAGCTTCTGTAATTTCTGAGATCCTCTCTAAGAAAAATATATAAAATTAAGACTACAGGCTCACGCAATTGAGGCGCCCAGAAGCTTAAGCTTCATCAACTTCATAGAAATCCACGTCTGTAGTTGATTTTGATCTTGTGCCTTAGTGTTATGTGAATTTAAACAAGTTATTTAGCCTTCTTGAGACCCTGTTTTCTCATGTGTAAAATGAAGGTAAACTATATGCCTTACATGACTGTTGTGACAGTGAAATGAGACCATAAATGTATGTAAAGTGATTTGCACAGTGCCTGGCACAGGGCGAACTCATGTTAAACGGCAGCTGATGGTGCTGTCGGAGAGCAGGCTGTGAGGTTAGGCTTCTAAGTAGTTTACACAGACTGCAACAATACGTAGCAGCTCCCTTCATTTTTCTCCTCCCAGGAAAATGCATACAGTCTAGTTGATTTCCCAGAAGCCCAGACAAATGCTGGAGTGACCAAGTAAGTTTAAACAACATAGCTACCCTCTGGAAAGGAATAAAAGAGTGCACCTGGCCTTAGGTAGTCTTTTCTGTTCAGTTAATTGGATTCACTGAACTGGCTTTCACAATGACAAAAAGCAAATGTTTGGGATAGAAACCTTCCCTCAGTCGAGTAGAGGACCAACATTTCAAATAAATATTTTGATCAAACATTTCATCACATAGATCCTGTTTGCCCACAAAAATGCTTCTGCACCCATGTGCACTGGTTTTCTTCTTCCCGATATATTTGCTTGGCATTTCCTGGACACAGATTGAGAGGGAGAAAAAAACCACTTTTTACTTTTGTTCTTTTCTTTTTTGTTTCTTTTTTTAAACCATGAATTATCCAGACTCACCGTCATTGTTTAATAATTTTTTTAGTATTTTATTTGATTAAGGCCAATGATAGGTGACAAGGAATATTTCGCTCTGAGTGAATTAAACATTCCTTTTCATTATGTTTTCTGGTTCATGTCCTTACTTACTAGCATGCAACTCACGATCTGTCTCCTTCCTTCCATGTTCAGGCCCAAATTCTGCATTCATATCTGCCCTCTTCATAGGTCTAATCATCTTGATTCTCTTATTAATTCAATAAAACTATTTTTTACTTAATGTTTGGACCTAGGAATGCAAAGGAAAATAAGCTACAGTCTCTTCTCTCAAGGTGCACAAAGCCTAGAAGAAGAGATGAACAAAGGAGTAATGATTTCACTAGATTATGAAAAATCTTGTAATAGAAATATGTCCTGCATCTTAAGGAAATAAGAAAGATAAAGTGCCTAAATGTGCCAAAGATAAAGTCAGAAGGGATGACAACAAAAGAAGTAACAGTGAAGTCAGGTTTTAGAGAGCAAAGTTTTATTAAGAGAAATGGTGATTAATTGTCAAGAGAGAAGAGCATATGCAAAGATATCTTCCCAAGAAAGTGCACGGCTCATCAGAGGAAGCAGAAAGAGCTTTATAAAGCTGAAGCATGAGATATGCATGAGACTAGAAAAATAGGCTGTACCTGTATTTTTTAAGACTTATGTCACACTGAGTTTAGTTTTTATTCTGTAGGAAATTAGATTACTTTTGAATGTTTTGGGACAGTATTTGTGTTTTGAAAGATCAGTCTGGTTACCAATTCTGTGGAAGTTGAATTGGCAGAGAAAGAGACAGGGCAGGGAAATCTCTTACAGAACTGTTAAAGTAGTAAAAGAAAAGATAAGAGTCTGAGCCAAGACAGTGACAATGAGAACGTGGAGGAGAGGATGAATTCAAATGTTATGTAGGAAACAGAGGTGAAGGAAGATGGGAGACTGGTCAGTTGTGGTTGATTCCTGGATTTCTCCAGCTCTCTGTGAGTCATATAGAAAAAATGGACACTCACATGTAGATTGTACGCCTTTTAAAATATGTTGTGTGGATATTTTGCAATAAGAATTCCTAAACAAATTGCACCATGAAGTGTGTTTAGCCATTTATGAATCTGTTATTAATATTTTATTATTGTGTTCCTAATAGAACATGAGGGGGCAAGAAAGTCTCACGGCAATTTTTGGAAAATCTGTGATTCATAATAAATTTTATATCCCACAAGAAAGTTGCTCAGGTCCATTAATTTCTTAAGAAGAAGTTGCCCATGTATGAAATTTTAATCCAGCCATTACGCTAAGTAGGACTACGACTTGATATTTTCCCATTTCTTTTCATTACAGTGTTATCAGTGTTTTGATTTTTAATTATTTTATTATTAAATACATGTGGAATTATATTTATAATATATTGAAGGTCTAAAGAGTAATAATAAAATGAGCATCCATATAGTCCCCTACTCCAGTCTAGAAATGGAACGTGACCAATACTTTGAAGCCTCTGGGTGCTCCTCCCTGATCTATTACCTTCCCTCCACCCACCCCACTTTCAGGTGACTTGTACTAATAAATCTTGTTGTTCAGAGTTAGTTGTCTCCTTACCTGTTGCTTCCAGTTTAACTCTCTATATATATCTTTAATCAATAGTGATCATTTTGCATATAAGTTAAATCCTACTTATATACTTGTGATTTTTATTTTTTGGCAAACAATATATTTCTTAGATTCATCCATGCTGATGCATATAGCTGTGGTCATTCTTTGACTCTAATGTAGAGTATTCATTACAGACACATCCTGATTTGTTTATCCATTCTCTTGTAGACTGATCTGCTATGAACATTCCTGCTTTGAACATTCTTGGGCATGTCTCCTTATGCATATGGTACATGGCAATAGCTAATCAGTTATCTTTTGCTTAGAATTCCTTGTTATATCTTTTCCCATTATTTGACTTTCAAAGATTTGGGAGCCCTTGTATTTTAAGGGTATTTCTTATTAACTATATATATACTATGATTCTCAGTCCATGTATCCACAAACTTCTATAAACACATGCTTGTATATTGTCCATCAACTGATAAATTTATTAATTCCTGGAAGAAAAAAAAATTGCTGTCAAATAGAATTGGAGCATCGCTGTTATAAGAAGGAATGAAAAGTGATGTTACATTTAGAGAAAAAAATGGAACTTGATTTATATGAGATCTATACTTAGAAACAAATAAGGGTCACTAGGAAAGATCAGAGTATAAGCAGGAATAGTTCATACAGAAATAGTAGCATGTGATTTAAAAAGCAGCGGTTGCTAAGAGGAATTAAGAACCTTACCTGCAGAGAGAAGGACAAGAGGTGGTATGAACAGGGCCTGTACTTTTCTGGAGAAGGCGTGATAGTGAAGAATACTCTAGTCCTGGAAGACTTCCTGGGGCATGCATACATTCAGGGGAATAGCATGGAACAATGGATGTATGATCGTACACCAGCCTAACAATGTATTGAATGCTAAGGTTGAGTGAAAATCACAGATCTTGAGTCAAGACCACCTCAGAAGATTCCAAGAGGTCATGAACATATTCTAGGACAATTTGTGAAGTAGAAATGTCTTTCTTTGACAACACCACTAATCCTTCTTTCCTTGGTGAGTGAGTGCCCATTCTCAGGGCTTCCGTGCTGCCTGCTGGCTGCATTGGGCCGTTGTATCCCTGCCAACCGGCTACACATCCTTCAGTTGAGCACATTTCATTTTCCTATTCCCACAGCAAACTTGCACATCATCCAACACAAGAAATTCGCAGTCTGTGTACCCCCAATTTTGATCAAAGTGTAGAATTTATTCTCGTAAACAAACTCTCACTTTGACTTCTGAGAGATGGGACATTTTCTTACATAGTTGTGAAGGTACATAGAGTAAAGGAGCAAGAAGTAAGCACAGTACTATGAAGTAATACTGAGATCAGGGAAAGATGAAATGCCCTCTGGATCACATGAAAACTTTGTCTCTTGATGATGAAACAGAGCTTAGTCCAGAGAGTAAACAGTGTTCAGAAAACAGAGGCATGGTGCTAATGAATTATGTGAATCATGGACACTTATACAGAGTCAGTCTTATACTATGATAGTGATTGTATTATGAGCATTTTTAAGATTTTTAACCATCAGAAATTCTAGCATTTGCAAGTATGTTGCAAGTACCAGATGTTTGAGGACCTCAGGAATAGATGTAAGTTCTTTTAGGGTAGTGACTATGTCCAATTAGTGAAGGAAGGCATACAAGCAGTGCTAGATAAATACCTGTTGAAGGAATGAATGCTGTCTCTTCCCATGTTTTCTACTAGGGCCTGTCTGATAAACTTATTTGAGTTAACTTGTTAAAGCTGATAAAAGGTGATAATGTTAGTCTTATTACAAAGAATCCTATTCAGATAGCAGAGAATTTCAAAGGTACAAAACGTACAGGGAAACAAGTAGACATGGGGCTAATACATAAATTCAGCCCATTTCCTAAATCACAAAAATCAAGGACATGAGATTAGAAAGAAAAATAAACAGCAGGACTTATTTATTTTATATATTCCTTAAAAAAATACGAGTGCATACTAGCGGCAGACACTCTGACTTAATGGGAGGACACTGACAATAAATATTATGAACAAGGAAATTTTTTAATATGTTAGAAGGTATTAAATGCTATGAAAAAATATCTAGAATGAGCAAAAGGAGTTCAAGAAAACAGAACAAAGGAAAGTAAAAATCCCCTCATTCATTCATTCAGGCATTCAGCCAGTAATTCCTAAGCATCTGCTTTGTCCTCAACACTTGGAATCTAAAGGCAAATTAGACATGGCCCTGCTTAGTCTAGTTGACATACGTGAACAACAGAAAGAGACAAGCTCTCGTTTTATAAATGCTCTCATAAAAATGTGTGCAGAGTTCTATGGGGCCTCCCAATAATGGCCAACAATTCAGGGAAGCCTTCAGAGAAGGGAAAACATTTGCATTAGATCTTAAGAACTGGGTATGATTTAATCAGTGGAGAGGAGAGAAAGGACATTTCAGGTGGCGGGAACCAGCTAATGCAACAGCACGCAGCTATGAAAGAGGACAGCAATTCCAGGAGAGGCGAAAAGTTTGTTGTAGCTAAAGCATAATTACAACAGAAAGCAGACTAGGGGTGTGTGGTGGGGACTGGCAGGGGTGAGGGAGTAGCTTTGTAGGAGACGAGTCTGGAAAGGAGCCAGTCTTTCCACACACATTAACAGTTTCTACATATGCTGAATACATTTGTATGCTGCTCTGTATTTTGATCATACGAAACAGTGGGCTTAAAAGTGCGGTGGAACAAAGCAGTATACTTTTGTTTTTACCATGGGTATGCTTAGCTTTAACTAGACCCAGACTACAAAACTCCAAACTTACAAAACAGATAAAGTAGGATGTGATTATTTTGTGAACAAAGGGATTCTTAACTTTATAAAAGGATTTACGTTCTTTATTCTCAAATACAAAACTGGTGCCTGAGCTTGCCAACTCCCTGCATGTGTCAGGAAACTCCCATAATGGAGCTATTCCTGACACGCTTCTGACTCCTCAGTAGAACTAATTTTTTTTCCTGCTGTGTTTTTAAAGTTAAAGTTCTGCATGTACAGAACTTAAGACCAATTCTCCATAAGACATGAATTTGTATTTCCACTATGGTTTTAGTAAATATTATGAGTTTAGCTTCACCCAGCACACCCTCCCCTTCCTTATAGATAAACAAATTGAAAGGCAGAAAGGGAAGGGAATCACTTGCATAGCTCTCTCACGGGGGGTTCAAATCAGAACAGCTCAGAGCTGGGGCTAGAGGAGAAGTGACAAATGAAGCTCATGAAGGAGATGATGGCCCTCGAGTCTGTAGGTGGTGCGAACGGGGCCACTGGCTCTGTGCGATAACCGACACCAGAGATTCCTGGTCATGAGTGGGGACTGGGGGCACAGAAAGCAATGTGAGGATCGTGATCTTGTTTGGAACAAATTAAATAATCAAAATTTCATAAGAGGTGAATGATATCCCCAAATCTAGTAAGTGATATTTCTATTTGGAAGATAAGCTTACCGAGGACCTTAATATAGTGATGTTTCCTGGGATTGTAGCATTGTAAGTCTGTGCCTTTATCAGTTGTTACTCTTTCCTATCTGAACTTTTAGTGGACCAGTGTTTTTTTTCTTTAAAAGTAATATAAAGGTTTGGGAATGACCTTCTCCAGGAACCCTACTACCACACTTCTCATAATACTAGTCTCAATGCCTGAATTTGTTAAAGGCTCAAAGTTTAATAATTGAGTTTATAAATATTAATTCCTTAAAAGTAATGTTAAATATATTAGTAAGTGTACAAATACAAAAACCATTTACCTTAGTGGCCAAAAATCTATGTTTTTCCATCACATTACAATGTGTGTGTGTATTTTCAATATTGAAAGCTAACATACTTAATGATGAAAGACTGATTGTTTGCCGCTTAAGGCTGGGAAAAAAGACAATGATGTCTAGCCTCAGAACTTCTAATTGATGTACCACAGTTCTTAGCCAGTACAATAAGGCAAGGAAAAAAAAAAGACAAAAGAGAGAAGTAAAATTTTCTTTATCCATAAATTATATGATTGTCTACATAGAAAATCCTAAGAGTATTTTAAAAAAAGAAACCCTGCTAGAGAAAAAAGTGAATTCACCAAAGTTGCAGAACACAAGGTCAATATTTTTAAATCAACTGTATTCTTGTATTTTTATATATTAGCAACAAACATTTGGAAAATAAAATTATAACAAAATGTTAGGTAGATAGCATGGGACCTCAGAGACTTCTCTTAGGGGACAAAAGTTGATGCCTTGCCTTGGTGCTGCCTGGAGCAATTGCCCCACCTAGGAAGAAGGACAAGGGCGGGCACTCCATCTTGGTTCTGCTCCACCTTAAGCCTGCCCTGAGTAACTGCTACACCTGGGGGAAGGAGGAGCCCCTGCTAATCTGCAAAAGAATGCAGGGAATCCCCTAACCCACAGGCCAGGCAGCCCAGGCACAGTAGGATTTGGAAAGTGATCTAGAGTAACCCAAGGCTAATGATCATGTCATTAACCATCCATCAAAGTGGTTCAGAGGTGATGGTGACATCTGAACCACAAGGAGGGCCCAATCCAGACACTATAAAACAGGACCCCAGACCATAACTAGAGCCCTTTTGTTATGACAAAGGGGTCCGTTTGCCATTCTGTGGCGAATGTATCTTGCTCTTACTCTGTAAACTTATATCTTGCTCTTGCTCTATAATCTTATTTTCTCTCCTTAATGAACCTCATTTTGTGCTTACCTTGCTTTTGGTTTGTCTGGTCATTCTTCGGCCATGAGCACACCAAGAACTGAGAACAGAAAAGATTACCAGCCCCAAACCCTGACACAAAGGTCATTTATAATAGCAACAAAAAACTAAAATATTTAGGAATAAATTTAACAAAATAGCAGCAAGACCTCTATACTTAAGACTAGAGAGCATTGTTGAAAGACATTAAAAGAATTTCTAAATATACTGAGAGAGAAGCCATTTTTAAGAATAGAATACTCAAAACTGTTAAAATGTTCATTCTCACCAAATTGATCAATTTATTTAATGAAATCTCAAAATTCAAGGAGGCATTTTTGATCAAAATCAATGAAGTGATTCTAAAATTTATGCAAGAAAGTAAAGGATCTAGAATAGTCAAAACAATTTTGAAAAAAAATAAAGTTGGAGGATGCACACTGTCTGATTTTAAGAATTACTCTAAAGCTACCATAATCATTGAAATAAAGGTAAACCTACAAATCAATGCAACAGAGTAGGGATTCCATAAATAAACCCATACATATATGGTCAAATAATTTTTGACAAAGGGACCAACTCACTTCAATGAGGGAAAAAGGCTTATCAACAAATGTGCTAAAAAATTGCGTAGCCCTATTGAAACAAATGAACCTCAACCCAACATCACATTGTACACAAAATTTGATTTAAAATAAATCATAGACCTAAATGTAAATGATAAAACTCTAAACTTTCAGAGAGAAAAAAAAGGAGGACGATTTCATGACCCGAGGTTAGGCAAAGATTTATGAGATAAGATATAAAATACACAAACCATATAAGGAAAAAAGATAACCATTTTCTCCAACGTTAATACCTACTTATCTTCAAATGATAGTATCAAGAAAATTAAAAGGCAATTCAGTGTCTGGAAGAAAATATTTGTGATACATATATCAGGCAAAATACTTGCATCTAAAACATATAAAGGATCCTTGTAATTCAATGCTTTAAAAGTTAGAAAATCTAATGAAAAATGTGCACTCGCTTGGACACATCCAAAAATATATTTCCAACAAAGAACTTCATTCCTTTTAACTGTTATCATTGTTAACATAAAATTGGAAAGATGAATCTCTAAGAAAAAAGGTTTCATTTGGGAAAAATGTACAAGAAGTAGGATTGTATCTGGCTCACACACACTGACCTTTGTGGCCTCTGGTATGCTCAGGGAACAAATGAAAAGATAAAGGTTTATTGGGGAAGAAGGAGGTTATGCAATTATTTGGAAAGAAAGCTTATTGGCACTGGCAGTATCTTACCAGAACTGGTCAGTTTTGACTGGTGAGTGTTAGTAGTTGTTAGGTAGGACATGTAATTTTGGAGTTACAATTAGGTCCTTGTAGTTTCAGATTGGGTTTGTGAGACAGTTTTTGAAAAATGAAAGTGTTTTTGTAAAGCAGAGAGCTGTTTTTGTTGTTAGTACTTTCACATCATCATAATCTGAGCCCCTGGTTTTTCATCATAATTATATTTGGTGGTAACAACCCAGTCATAACACATCAGCAGAATCCACTGGAGTGAAGGCAGTTATTTATTACCCACAAACAAAGGTAATAAAGTTTTAATGGTCCATTCTACTCTTGTACATACCCACCCCGTTAAAAAGTTAACATTTAGTTTTATAGCATCACAATCATATAAATGCTAACTGCAGTACTTCATGGTCTTCTTTCTACCCTGGAATTTTCCCAGTGCTATCCGTTGAAGAGCAGACCGATCTCATATCAAACCCAACAGAACTGGAATGAGCATTTTCCAGTGACATAACCAAATAGACTGACAGGTATGCATTCCTTTATTGGATAAGGAAATGATAATATGCACAGAAACATTATTGTATTATTTTATTTGAACATTAAATTTAGTCAGAACATAATTTAATTACTGTTTTATTATACAGGTAAGTGATGTCTATTAAATCAAGCCTCTTAAATGCCATTCATGCTTGTGTAGTCCTAAGGAAGAACTACTTGCTAATTTCAAAAGAAAAAAAGATGCTATAAACAGACACATCTCAAATTATGAAAAATACCACCCTCAAATTTATAAATTATGTTGTTACAATTTAACAACTTCATTCCTATTGATGTTTCAAATTTGAACTTACTTTTTCTGATTATGAAAGTAATATGTGCTCGTAAGAAAAATAGAGTATACAAAAATGTAAAGGAGAAAAAAATTTCACTTAATTAAATGATCTAAAATTCACTAAATTAAATGATCTAAAATTTCACTTAATTTGATCTAAAAATGATCTAAAATTTTCAATGCTACTTTCCATCATTTTTTCAGTAATTTTTTGTTTGTATATTTGAGATTATATGGTAGATATATTTCTTTATATTGCTTCCTTTTTTATTTGCTGATATATAAATGATATATTTTAATTATCTATTCTAGTCTAATTATAGGATTAATTTTCTGCAAAAATTTTGAGCAACACAGAAAATTATAAAGACAAAAGTAAAAACCTATATATTCCTACAGCCAAGAGATGAGTTTTATTGTACCTTGTTGCATTTCCATGCAATTTTTTTCCTATGTAATTTTTGGCTATTTAACATATGTATGAAGTTTTATATACTGAACTAACTTAGTTTTGTAACTATATTGTAAGAAAATACACATATTATTGCACCCCTTACTAGCATTTGGCACTATAATTTTTAAAGTCTCTATGAATTTGATTAGTGATATATGGTTTCTATTGCCTTAATTTCCTTTTCTGTTTCTAAGGAGGTTAGACATGTTTTCATATATTCTCTGATATTTTTCCAATGAGATATTACTACTTTTCTTAACAATGTGTAACATTTATTCCGAAAATAAAGATATCAACCTTTGTCATAACAAGTGCAAATTATTTTCTCACTTTGCCTTTTAATATGCTTAGTCTTTTGCCATACAGATATTTTTAAATGATTAGGCAATTCAGTAGATCTTCTGTTGTGTAATTGCATCTATTGTTTCAAGCTTAGAAAGCCCCTATATATCCAGCCCTTTCTTGATATTCATCTACACACTTCCTCCTAATTTTTAATACAATGAAACATTTAAAATTGCTTCTATATCTCTTTTACATTGCTTTGTGATACTCCCTAACATTAGCATCTATTTTAGTGCTATTGCTCTATTCCATTTACCTAATTTTCAGTTCTGATACACAGACAATAATTATTAATTATTGTGGTTCTGTAAGACCCTAAAAATGTGCATTAGAGTAGAGTAAATACTTTATCATCAATCTTCTTAACTATGCTCATCTGTTCACTTTCATCAAAGACCTGTAGAATTATTATTTTCTATTGCCAAAAACAAAAATCCATTTGTGTTGATATGAATTGTCTTAAACTCTAAATTAATTTGAAACGGCTTGAAATATCTTCAAAATATTGAAGAATGTGCTTTGGGGTGCATTACATACATGCATGTAATCTCTTAATATGATTATAGTGAAAGTCATAATAGTTTCCAAATGTTAAACCATCCTTGCATTCTTGATACAGAGTCTTGTGTAACTGGGGTGGAAAATTTATAAACTGTAGTGCTAAATATGGTTTCTTTGTATATTATTATTGAATTAGTATCTCTGTCACCAGTGGAATTGCTCTAAACTTGTGTTCTCTTGGCCTTTTTTCTGTTTTAGCCTGAAGATAGTTTAACAAAATAATTTGGTTTGTTTTCCAGATATTTTTTAAGCTCTGAAATATTTCATATAACTCTGTAATTATCTATTTTTGCAAACTCAGAAAAACTTACTTATAAAACTTTCTTAACCAAGATATTGTATAGCCACACATATAATAAGCATTTCAATTTGTTCTACTCTGATTTATATTTTTGTATAATATTAGGATTTTGCAAAATATTTGTATTCAAGTATGCATGGAATTTTTATGTAAAGTTAAAATTTCTTCTATACATATTTTTATATATTATAGTATCATACAGAGTATTTTTGTTGTGTTGAGAATCCTCAGTGCTCTGCCTATTCATTCTTCCCTCCTCCTCATAATTGTTTGTTTATGTCAAATTATTTCTAACATTTTTGTTGTTATATTTTGTGTGCTTAAGGAGTGATTACTGTTATCCCTTCATAAATGATTTTATCAATAGAATTACCCACTATCCCATTTAATGTTTTCTCCCCCTTGAGTTCCTTTTTGATATTATTATTGTGACCTTTGTTTCCATTTCTTTCTTTCTTTTTTGTTAACAGGAATTTCATCTCACATATAAATGTCATAATCAATATATTTATCTTTAGTTCTATATCTTACTTTTATACTTTCTCTATTTTTTGCTTCCTAGCTACTTTGTATTTCTGTATTTTGCTTTGTAGTTTTTGTTTTATTTCTTTATTTGCCAAGTAAATAAACAGCTTATTTTTGGTTTTACTGGAAGTTGTCTTTCAGCTTGTCAAATATTTAAACAACATCTTATTTTTTTCTGGTAATTGCTTAGAAGTATATATTTTAAATGAATTTATTTAAACTTAGACCAAAATTCTGCTGTATATAGTTGGGGTAGGTCACAGTGTAATGTACGGCTGATAAATTTTAGTAAAAAACTTGGAAATGAAACTAATTATTATAAAAATAAGTGTTAGGTTTATTAATAAAATATTTATTATCTTGTAACTATGTTAGAATTTTTAGAAGGAACAAAGAATGGATCAAAGTGATAATTTTCTTGCCATCATTTCCCAGCAAACTATTATACATTCTCCTTGGGATCATGCTGCAAATGTACCAAGTTTATTTCAACTCAAACATTTAAAATACATTTAATGATTCCTAATTATGTGTTAGGTAGTCTTGAAAAACTCAGATATGCTTCTTGCCATTATGAAATATACTGACTGATTGGGGAAACAGATATTAAACAAGTAAATAAGGAACACATACACGCACACACATGTGTGCACGTACATCACTCTTGTCTTTTGGTCACTTTTCAGATGTATTTTAATGAGGTGGGAGGAGACATACTAGCCATAGCTAGTAAGCAGATATATTAACGTGGATGTTCTAATGTAAGTTTTGTATTCAGAGATACTTTATTTTCATTGCTTGCCTTCCAATCAGTTAAGACCCTTAATATTAATATATTCACTTCAAATTTTCTGACTTAGAATTTTTGCTAACAGTATTTTGCATTTCACAAAGAATTAGACTGCCAAAAAGGACCTTACAGATTATTTAGCCCCAGGATGGTAAACAATGGCACCAATGTCATACTCCCACCTGCTGTGCACATGGCAGACATTGCCAATTAATCTTAATACCTATTTATTTTAAGGCTGGAAATACCCCAGAAATCATACTCATTCTCATTGCAGCCTTCTAGTTTGTACTATTCACCTGAAGTCTTTGAATATGAGATGAGGTCTTTTGGACAACATTCTTGTTTTAGAATGAAGAAATTTATTGCTGATGCTTAAAAACATAAAATACTTAGTAGATCTGTGTTTGAAAGAATTCCTCTGTATAAAAATTTAGCAAGTTGGAATTTTCAAGTAGGGGTTAATTTGAAAGTGAAGCAAATCAAAATTTATTCTTCATACTGCTCATTCTTAGCCCTATGCCTTTTCCAGCTCTGACAGTTTTTAGGACTGTTAGAACTTGAACTAGAACTATGGTATTAGACCATCTGTTTCCTGAGTATATTATTTCAGAATAACATTCGCTTTCTTTTGGTGCATATTTTAATTCCATTTTTGGGGGGAGGGATTATACAACTTACCTTTCACTTCTCATGCTATTAGGTATTACGCTTTCTTATAATCACACGGCAATGCAAAAGCTGAACAACAATGTAGTCATGGAATGATTATTTAAGAATAGCCATTGCACAATGGAGAGATCTGTTAATTTATTCATCAAATATTTATTGTCTTCTATATGCTAGGCAATGTGATAGGCTCTTGAAATACATTAATTAACAAGACAAAAAATTTCAGGCCATTGTAGGACTTTTCTAGTTGGAGATGTCAGAAACGGAGACAGACAATGAAGGTGACGATAATTTGTGTATTAGAAGGCGATTTTTGCTATAAAAAATAGCAGAGCTGCCCTCCTGCCTGGGTGTCAGAGTGAGACCCCATCTCTAAAAAAAAAAAAAAGAAAAAGAAAAAAATAGCAGAGCAGAGGAAGGAGACTGGGAACAGTGTGAACGGCGGTGGGGCACAATTTTAACTGGCGCCTTATGGATAAGGTGACATTTATGCAAAGATCTGTTGATGGAGGTGAGAAAGTCACCCACACACACAGCTAGGAGAAAGATGTTCCAGGCATAGGGAATAGCAAGGACAAAAGCCTTGAATCGGGAGTGGTCCTGATGTGTCTGAGGAACAGCAAGCATGCCATTTTGGCGGGAGTAGGGAAAAAAAGAAAGAGTGGCAAGAGGAGATGGCAGAGGAGGGGAGGGGAAGATAATTTAGGGCATGCCACTTTGCACAACCAAAATTGTACACAAGAGAAGAGTTAGATAAATATTAAATATGTAACTTACATACTTAATTTAATTTAATGTATTTAGTAGACTTTAGACCAAATGACAACAGAAACCTGATTCCCTAGGAATCTCCTCTCACTTTGAAGCCCTTTTGAAATTTCCCCCATCATTCATTATTTTATTAAAATAAAACAATAGAGCCCTATTTGTGAAATTTCAGTTTTCCTAGTCTTTGCAAACTGGCTGAACCCCGCCCATCACTTTTATAAATGCAACCTACATAACAAATTTCCACATTTAGAGTTTGTGTTTTTCTACATCAAACATAATTACCTGTGAAGTATTTTGTGATATTTCTGCAAAATAAATTATATTACAGTGCATTTTGGGCTCCATTTACTACCTAAAACAATTGATACGAGTCCATTGCAACCTTGGCATAATGATACAAACTGAAATGGATGTCATTAAAAATGCTAAAGTTGTCTCAGGTGTACCCTTCAGGCTTCTCTACTGGTGCTAAAATGGGGTGATGATTTCACGCAAACTCAACTAGCAACCTGAGTGTCTCCATATATCACCTGTGTTCCTTGTAAGACGAGAGGGTTTCAACTCTTAGGGAGGCAGAGTTTTGCCTAAGGGTTTAACTGACATGAAGAAGACACATCCCCCCTCCCACCATACAGCAGTGACAGTCCTGTTCCATCCTAGCTTCAGTGGACAAAGCATTCAGTCACAATCTATGCAGCTTTTGCATGTCACAAGAACTCTGCCCAGCATCGTGGAGGATACACAAAGATAAGACTGTTCTCACATCTTTAACATTTGTAAAGTATTTTATAAATTTCAAAACACACTCATGATTTTATCCAAAGAAGCTGCATAAAATGTTGCCTTTATTTTTTCTAATTGGAAATAATTGGAAAGCCAAAGCTTAAATATGTAGAATAGAAAATAATCAGGTTCCAAACTATGCAGCCCCAGCCATAATCTCATTCTTCCAGCGTGGAGGCATCCTAACTAGTTTTAAATACTGACTTTACCATTTACTGAATCCATGACTCTGGAAAAATTACTAAATCTCTCTGTGCCTCAATTTTCTTGTCTATAATTGGGATAGTACAAATACCTTCTTATTGGTGTGAGCATTAAATGAGGTAATCCTTGTAAAGTGTACACCATGGTGTCCAGGACAGAAAATGTTGCAACTAACATTATTATTCTATATCACCCATTTCCTATTTCTGGGTGTGGTAGGAAGGGCAGAGGTTTACCTCACAGAAATTCTGTTTGTTTTATCTGTAACAAAACTGACAAATATTTTTCTTCTCTTCAGAGCAATATCTGCTGTTAACCCAACTATGGGAGTATACTAGCTAGTGACAAAAATAAAACCTGAAATGAAATAGAAAAGGGAATATGACAAAAATGTGAAAAAAATGAGATTCCATATTTAAGTGACATTCTCTATTTGAGGGAATCCTCCTCAGCTAAATAAAATTGTTTCTTTATTCATCAACTGCCAGGGGAATCAGGAGGCGATGGAGCAAAACTGCAGTTCAGATGGTGTCTCAGTTGGCGCGGGCTGCTGTAACAGAATATCACAGACTGGGTGGCTTAAACAACAAACATTTATTTCTTATCATTCTGGAGGCTGGGAAGTTCAAAATCAAGGTGCTTGCGGATTATGTTCACTCCTGAGGGCCTGCTTCTTGGCTTGCTGTGTGCTCACATGGGCTTTCCTCAGTGCATGCATGTACAGGGAGAGAGAAAGCAAGCTCTCCTATCTGTTTTCTTCATAAGAGCACTAATCCCATCACGAGGGAATGACCTCGTCTAATCATGATCACCTTCCAAAGGCTCTGCCTTTAAATACCATCACTCTGGGGGTTCGAACGGCAACATGTGAATTTTTTTGTTTAGGGGGAAGGGTACAAACATTCAGCCCATAATAGACAGTATGCTATATTTTTGACTCAATAAGTCAGTGTGGAAGACCTAATAATGGGCCCAAGTGTGCCACACTTCCCAATAGTCATAATGCACTCTTGTGCATTTCCTTCCTACATTAACACTGGGTTTAGCTGTGTGACTTACTCTGGCCAACTGGAAATTAGCAAGCATAATGCAAAGAGAAACTTAAATGCTTAAGGGCTTGTCTTCTTGGAACACCCCCTCTTGGAAGCTAGCACCCATGCTGCAAAGAAACTCAGACTAGACAACAATAATGAGAAGACAGATAGAGGGAGGCCTAGACAATGAAAGGCCATCTTGGACATTCTAGGCACAACAGATCTCCCAGCTAAATGTAGACACCTGAGTGACCTCAGCTATACCATGTGGGACAGAAGAACTAATGAGCTTATCCCAGCAAACCCACAGAATTGTGAGAAATAATATAATAAATCATTGATATTTTCAGCTATTAAGTTTTGGAGTGATTTGTTAGCAACAATTGATAACCAAAATAGTCAATATATCCTTCCTTTAATGTAATAGTCAAACCACTTAGATTTGGCCTCTGCAATAGATTTTTATTTATTATACTGGTTTGGGCAATAGCAAATCAAGCAGGGAAGAGAGGTCTATGACTGCACCTGAGAATGGATACAGAAATTAGATATAATGAGGTAAAGGCAAAAAATAATTATTAATATATGGCAGTAGAATTTTTCTTAGGCTCAGAATTGCATTTGTTTAGAAAAAGAAAATTCTTTGGTAAGTACATCAGTTCAGACTAGGTTTGGCAACATGTAATAGAGAAAAAACAAGAACACAATAACAGTGGCTTAAATAAGATAGATATTTATTTCCTTGTGTTTACAAGGAAAACCAAAGTAAGAGAGTCCAGAGATGCTAAGCGCTCCTATGACTTTCTGGGATCCAGGCTCCTTCTGTCTCAATTCTCTGCCATGTAACAGCATTACCTCATGGCGGGTGATGGCTGGTCCGGCTCTGGAATTCAGGTCAACTCCAATCAGCAAGAAAAAAAGGGGAGGGTGAGGAGGGAAACAAAAACTTCACAATACTTCTGCTTACATAGAATTAAGTCAAAAGGTTACACATAGCTCTAAGGAATAAAAGAAAAGGTAGTCTTCTATATTGCTAGGCAATATGTGATGTTAGCACTATATATAGCTAATAGCTCTTCATAAAGACTACCTTATTCAAGTTACTTTGTGTGAAAGGATTGTGTGCCTTTGTGTTTCTGTGTATGTATATAATTTGGTGAAAAGACTGAGAGTCATATATGAGAAGATATGGCTGGAAGAGTGTCATCAACATGAAAGAAGATCCCAGAAGTGGAGGTGACCACGACCATGTAAGCCTCCTGAAGTTTTCTGAATAAATTTTGGGGAGGACTCCATACAGATTGCAAGAGAGATAGTCAAGCCAATCATGTCTTTCCTTACATTTTATTATATAAATTTGAAAGCATGCACAAGATCAAAGTAATGGTAAAATGACCCCCCCCACACACATATCCATCACCCATTTTCAATAATTTTAGCACATCGCTAATCTTGTTTCATTTGTATACCACTGACTTTTCTCTCCCTCCAATACTGGATTATATTGAAGTACCAGACACATCACAAGCTGATCTTTCCTAGATCACAAGGGAGCAAAGACCCTGAAAGCATCTGAATTAAATCCGGGAAAATGTATAAAGTCAATGATTGTAGGGTCAAAGAGCAAGACTTAGATAGATTGAAAGAAAATTGTGGATAGTGTGAGCAGTTCAGAATTGAATAAAAATAAAATATATGAAGAGCTTTTGGATTACCCAAACCTGAAAAAAACCCAATGATAACATAAAAGAGGAGGCTGTGGAATTGTGAAATAGTGAAATATACACAGAGGAGAGAATCATTTAGTTTATAGAACATTCAAGGATTTGCCAATTGGATAACAAATTAGGGCTTAGAAGAAGAAGGTAAAGGAAAAGTGAAGAAGTCGAAGGCAAACACTGCTGGTTATGTGCCCAATACCCTTTCTCTTCCTGTTCCTGAGTAATAGAACCCCAACTGTATTCAGGCAGCAACGTGTTCTGCCAAAAGACAATGCCTAGCATGTAGAGTAGGTGAAATTCACTGAGTGGAACATTGGAAAGGCTCTTTAAAGGAGGTTGATTCAGCTGGAGGGGCTCACTTTTTACCCTTTTTATCATTTACCCTCTCCTCCAACTTCCAGGACGTAAGGAGTGATTACTGGAGTCCCAAGAGCCATCTTAGGCTAAAAGACAGGGCAGGGTGAGTGTTAGAGCTTGCAGACCTGATGACTGTGGGGCTACCACATTGGCTGCAGCTGGCTGAACTGAGCACTTCTGATACAGGAGAGATAAATAAAAGCCACTTTTGCAGGGGAAAGGGAGAGGAGTCTTTCTTAAACTTAGCCAAGACTAATTTAATTGATATAGGTACATTGAAAGAAATATAGTAAAAAGTATATGAAAGATGAATGAGAATTTTTACTGAGCAAAGCAGGATGAATGAAACTTTTTCCACTGATCAATAGATGTTGCTGTTCTGCAGAAAGTGTCTCTCTCAATTGAATTTTTAGATGACAAAGGCAAAGCATCAAACATTACTTGCAGAGCAGTTCTCCAAAGCTGAGTCAGAATCAAAGACTCAGTGGTGTCGCCTATTATTACTTATTAATTATTACTGTTAGTACTAACTTCTTAAAATTCTACAGCATTTTGCCAATTTTACAGCACTTTCATATAAATTATCTTATATCCATTCATTCATTTATTTAACTAATATGTTTTGAACACTTAACATGTGAAAATCATCAGAGTTAGGCATGCCTGGGGGATAAAACACTGCATGGAAAAATCATACCAGGTAAGGCCTTTTTTTGCAATATATTGAGTACCCCCTATGAGACACTACACTAAACATTTTTACAGATATTTTCTTATCTAATTTCATAATAACTTGAGGTGATTATTGTTATCACTCTGCTTTGGGGTTATAATCCTCAAATTCAGAGACATTAAAAACTTACCAATTCCCTCAACTAGTAAGCAGAGGCACTGGGAACCAAATCGAGAAGTCTGACTCTTATGTCTCCAAATACTTTTAACTCAAAATGGAGAACGTTGTGTCTAAAAAAGATACAAAAATGGTAAAATTAAGAGTTTAGAGCTATAAAGTGGGTAGGATCAGGGTTTGTGTTCTATTTCTACAGAAGGGGAAACTAAGACTCAAATAAATTAGTGATTTACCTGACTTGTCCCTCTCATGTTTCCAATACAGGCCACATAAATTATTATCTTCTCTGCCCTTGCCCTGTTGGACAACCAACTATAAAATCATAAGGGAAAGGATGTAAAAGGAACAGAAATATTTACCCACTGCTGGCCAGAATTATTGTACTAAATCCAAAGAACTGTGAATGGGAATAAAGCTGTTCAAAAGGAAAAACAAGCTTTCATCTTAATTTAACCTACCATTTGTATGATAAATAGTAGCATGCTGAACACTTTGTGTGACCTAATGGGAAATCCCCCACAGGTGGGATAGATTTAGACTCTATGAATAAATCTAGAGGAGTCACATCACTCTTTCTCTTCGGCTGTGTGAGGCAAGGCACCAGTCCTAGGCCAGTAGTGAGGGGTTAAATCCTGCTTCAGCCCTGCTTTTAAGTGAACAAAAGTTAGTCCCAGTGAAGACTGGGAGGGAGGGGTAAAATAGGAAAGTGCATGAGCAACTGAAGAGTCAAAAATAGGGTGGTCAGATTTAGCAAATACAGAGTGTCCACCTAAACTTGAATTGAAGATACGCAACGAATAACGTTTTAGCATAAGCATTGCAACTATCACATGGTTAACAACAGGTTGCAAAATAGAGACAGTTATTGTCCCAAATACTGCACGGCACATGGACCCATATTAAAAAAATTATTAGTTGTTTATCTGTAATTTAAATTTAGCTGGATGTCCTGTATTTTATCTGGTGGCCTTAGTTAAAAAAAAATCTAAAACCATTATCAAGGCTCTTAATTTCAGTTACTAGGGCCTCTTAGAAGTCCAGAGTGTCTGGGTCACATTATGGAAGAATTTACATAATTTTTTCATTTTACAAATTAACACTTCTAGCTCAATGAAAATTCATTTTTTATATTTATTAGATAATTATAGATTATATATTTAAAAATTATACCACGTATTTTTTTTAATTTTATTTTATTGTGGTAAGAACACTTAAGGAGATGTACCCTCTTAAATTTTTTAGTGTGTAATGCATTATTGTCGACCATAGGTACAATGTTGTACAGCATTTCTCTAGAGCTTATTCATCTTGCCTGACTGAAACTTCATGCCTGTTGATTAGTAACTACTCCTTCTTACCTTCTAGCAATAGGTAATTCCTACACTATTAAACAACGATGCTAAAATACTAAATAAAATATTTGTAAATTTAAAAAAATTAAACCGTCATGCACTTTAGGTAATATGGTTGTACAGTGCACAAAAAATTTAAATTTTCAAGTCTACTTTAAATCACATAAGTATACCCCAGTCATTATACATACTTATTACACTGAGATAATGACAACGTCTAAATTGGAGGGCTTTTATATAATATGCTGGGAGCCAAATACCTCTCTCCCTTCCACAAATGGTTGGCTGCACTAGCCACAAAAGAGGGAACTGACCAATTCCTTGGAATATCTTCCTTTTATTTCATCTCCTGGCATAGAAAGTCATCTTTCAGATTTGAGGACTGTGTTTTCATTTCCTTTCACTGCTGTAACAAATTACCATAAACTTGGTAGCTTAAAACAGTGTGTATTTATTTCTGTACAGTTCTGGAGGTCCAGAATCACTTTCACTGAATGGAAATCAATATGTAAACAGAACTGTGCTTTCTCAAGGGGCTCTTGAGGAGAATCCCTTCCTTGTTTCTTCGAGCTTCTAGTGACTGCCAGCATTCCTTGGCTTGTGGCTGCATCACTCCAATCTTTGTCTTGTGTTCACATTGCTTTTTCCTTTTCTGTGTCTCAAATTTCCCTCTGCCTCCTTCTTATAAAGACATATGATTGCATGTAGGGCCCACCCTGAAAATCCAAGATAATCTCCCCATCTCAAGATCCTTTGTATTACCACATCAGGAAAGTCCAAGCTTTGTGCCATATAAAGTAACATTCAGAGGTTCCAGGGGATTAGAATGTGCATATTTGAGGGCCATTATTCAGCCTGCCACACGAACTGAGGGGATGCTTTGCACATAGTCGGTTCCCTGAAGAACACAAATAGGCTTGTTGGTGGGCTCTGTCAGGAGTCAGTTTAGCTGGAGATGTCTTTCACTGATTGTGAGGAAGGATCCAGAATTCAAATGTGAAGGCTTAGTTATCTCACATGCACCCATGAAGTGATGAGCCTGGACTGTGTCCCTCTCTTATTTCAAATACAGGCCTTAGACAGAGTCTGTGGTCCCACCAAAGAAAGCAGTCCTTGTGGTGTTGGGGCCAATCATATGTTCTCAATAACCCGAAATTCTGCCCATTTCTTTACTGTCTCTTTTTGCTGCTGTGAAGCTAACTGTGGACGGATAACATATCCATTATTTTAAAATTGCGGTAGGCCACTTAGCATGGTGGTTAAGAGAACATTGTCTGAAGCAGTTGGCCAGGATCCAGTTCCTGATCCTCTAATTGCTGCCTATGTGACCCTGCCTCTGCGCCTCTGTTCCCCATCTATAAAATAGTCTCTGCATAATAAGGTGGTTGAAGATTAAATGAGATAATATGTGTAAAGTGCTTGGAGCAATGGCTGCCTGCTGGATGATCTCTGATCTCTCTAATTTCAAAAAGTTACTTGCTATTTACTTGAACAGAGAAACCAAAGAGACAAGGAGCCCTGTGTGAGACATGGGGATGGATAGCTGAGACAAGATACAGGCATAAAAAAAAAATTTTTTTTTTTCAGTTTGAGAATTAAGACAGTAAGTTCAACAAGAGCTCTGAGCTTTCAGAGGTTTCTTTTTATTTATTTATTTATTTATTTATTTTACTAGTTTGTTCTTGTTTTTTAGAACTCTGACTTAAGGGAGTCAAGTAACAGGTGAGGTAGAGGGAAGGAAAACTCAATGCTATGTTTGGGGGAAAGATGCTTGGGCAGGCTTCCTGTGGTGCTGGTACTTAGCTTTAGCATGTGGCTGGGCAGCTGGGCAGTAAGGCATTGCATTGAGAATGCCAGCCCAACGCCTCTTGTGCCGGTGCGCAGAGACAAGAGGCCCCAGCTCTGAGGCTTAGGGGGTTCACATCTAGTGACCACCAAATTCTTAACCTCCCTGAGTATCATCTTAGAAAAGGTGGATAATATCTACAAAGATTTGTTTTAAGGACTACAGGAATGTATGAGAAATCACTCAGTTAAATGCAAAATGTTTTTAGTTTTCTACAGGACCAATTATTTGGGATACAGGCAAGCATGCAATTGAAGTCTTCATTCTTTTAAATATAATATAAAACCACCAAACCTGGCCTCATATTTAAGGGACATTCATTTCTTGAATATTCTTTGAACATATATTGCGTCCTGAATATTACATAGGAAATATTTCTGCCTAGAGAAACTTATGGACAAATAGTAGAGGCAGTAACGCAAAGAGAAAATAGCACAGGGGTGGTAAGTATTATCAGGAAACTACCAACAGAGTACGGAGGGGAGTCCATGGAAAGGAACCTCTCACTGTCTGCAGGAACAGGCAAAAGTAAATATAAAAATATTTTTATAACAACAGCAATAAAGAAGGCTCAGTAGAAAATGACATCTTTGGTTTGGATTGGGCTAAAAAGGATGTTCTGGAACTTCGCTGGGCTTTTTGCATGTGGAGAAAGCTGGGCTGACAGTCTAACTCCAAAGGCCAAGGAATAGCTGCTGGATGATTACTCTAAGTGACACCTGGGAATACATTTCTATAATATTAAAAGTGGTATATGGCTTATTAAAAAATACATCCTTATATGTAGTACACAATATGCCTAAACCATCGAAGTAACAAAATCAAAGCGAAGTCCTGAGCACTGAAGGGGTTGGGGGAAGGTGGGCAAGGACCCCGGGACCCTTCCGGGCTTGGAGACTGGGGTTTTCAGAGCGGGGGTGGGGGCTCCCGGCAGGGGAAGTTCAGAGCCCAGGGAGCGGCAGGAGCACGTGGGCTGAGGGGGGTGGGAGGACGCAGACGGAGGAGTAACCGGTGGAAGTGTCAAAGAGGAAGGAGTGGAGGGCTGCCGGGGTGACAGGGTGTGGTCTGTGGGGCAGCGGGCGGACCGAGAAAGGAGGGCAGAGAGACCCGCCAGGACCAAGGAGGCAGCGGGGAGCGTGGCTGCGTCGCTCGGTGCGGTGACAGCCAGGAGCGCGGCGCGGGGGCCGAGTGGCAAGGGGAGTTTCCTGTCCTCGCTAAGTGGAGCCGGTGCTCGGAGCTGCGCCAGCGCCTTCCGCCTGGGCCCGCGGTGCCAGACACCTGCCGAGTCCGAAGCCGGAGTCCGGCTGAGCCTTCCGCCCCCAAGTAAGTCTGGCCTTTTATCTCCATTTCTCCTCCGCCGCCTCTGTCTCTTTATCTGTGGAGCGAGGAGCTGCTGACTGGGGACTGCGCGAAAAGCGCACCGGGGCGCTTCGGCGGCGTCCAGGGATGCTCCAGCCTCCCGGCGCGCCCCGGCCGGCGCGGGGACCCGGGCCTGAGGCCCTGGTGCCCTGTCCCCGTGCGCAGCGTGGAGCGAGGCAGCGGCAGAGTTGTTGGCAATGACACTACCCGTCTTTTGTGTCTTGCCCGATCCCAGAGCCATGTCAGGCCGGGGGGGGGGGGGTTCGGGGTGGTAGGGAGCGGAAGCCACTTTATGGCTCCTGGCCCCACCTCTTGCCCTCACCCCAAATCCTTTGGGATTTCAAAATGCCGCGGACTCGGGCGCAAGTGAGTGCCAAACCGCCCAGCTGGGCTAGTTGGATCCGGGTGGGCAGCCGGCTGGACCGCCACGCCGTCCCTCTCTTCTGATTTTCTTTCTAGATACAGAATCTTTAACTGGTGGGTGCTGAGAGGAAGGGCTGACTGGGTGAGCATGGGTGTCTGGGTGTAGGGAACGACCTACCTTCTTGCTTTTCTTGGGGTTTGGAGGGAAAAGGGTGGGGGCACCGAGAGCCCCGGAGCCCAGAGCGTCCCGCGCTAGCGGGCTTGCGAGCGGCTGGCGAGCAGGCGTTCGCTGGGTGGGTCCCTTGTCTGGCTCATTGTTCGCGGTGTCTGTTGTCGGGGCTGGGCTGAGCGACACAGACACTGCTCGAGGGGCTGTAAATAAAAGTGACGACTTAGAGGAGTGAAGGTCAAAGGCTGCCGGGAGAAAAGGGCTTACCCCTTTTGGAAACGGACTTCTAGCTCGGAGGGCGATGGTAGTCGACCGCGAGAACCGCTCTGAGTGCGAAACTTAGATCTGACTCTAAATTCACCGAGACAGCCTAGTCAATTAAACCCTCTGAAACCGGACACGGTATTTCCCTCACAGAAATTATTTTCATAGTAACGAAGATGGAGTTTTAAGTGTTAATTGGCAACTGGCTGCTTTCTCTTGCCAGCACCTGTTTCCATTAAAGGTTCCGGGGTGGGGTTTATTTTTTCGCCCCCTCCCTCCTTTTTTTCAGATGTATTCCATTTGTGCCTTCAACTAGTCGAATTGCATGGTTCTGGGAGAAGAATCCATTTTTGAAAGCAAAGTGTAATTTCCACTCTACAAATGGCCAAGCGCTGGTGTAGACGTCCATTGCACCCCCTCCCTAGCCGCATGCTAACATTCATGGAGGCAGACATGTGCACCCAGAGTGAGAGGGAGCCTGTTATCCCTAGCTGAAGATGCCAAAAGACATCTACTGCATATAGTATTATTCCTTTTTTGGATGATAGATACTCTTACTTGACTTTTTTCCATTCTTTAAATTGTAATGTTATCTATCACCTGTTCATGAGGCCTATTCCTTAGCCCACTACAAAGGAGGATGCATTTTGCTGAGAAAGATTCTCCTTATGTTTCTAAGGTCCTTGGGAAGTAATCAGAATAAGCTCTGGACAAGAGATATTTTTAAATTATTATTATTTCATATAAATATTGGTGTATACATAAATATATTTGTGTATATATAACTTTAGACTAATATAGAAATCTATAATATTTGAGTATGTATATATATTATATATGTAATATATGTATATATATTTGTAACTAGTTATAAGTCCCAGTAGTTACTAACACACCCAGCTGCCCTGGTTATATTTTACTTTGTCTTATGGACCTGCTAAGCATATCAGACTGGTGAAGCCTGGAGTTCCAGTCCCCAGGAGAAATACTTAATATGAACACCTCTCCCTGACTGTAGTTTGATTCCCCAGGGAAAAAACCATGCAGTGGGACTATTATTTAGGGTATGGAAAGCTGTATGATTTATTCTAAGGAGGGAAGAGGGAGTTAGGTAAATGAAAATTAAAAATGGAAATCCGAGTAGGCATCCAAACCATACTCACAATTCCACAAATATACATGCAGAAAAGTATGTTGTGTTCTCTCTCTCTCCTTCATCGCTCTTTATGTCTATATTCTTAATACTTTTCATAGCAGCATTTGTATCTCTAGTTTGCTTTTTGGGCTTTTAAAAAAACTTTCATATTTTCAGCCTATTATTTTACATTTTCAATACCAATAATGCCCATTGGATGCATTGGATCATCTTTTCAATTGTTCTTTTGTTTGTCTACTTGCATATCATGTCCACCTTAGTATGGGACCACATGCACAATGAATCAACCATGTTCTAATGGAGATTAAGACATGAAAAGTATCCACAGCTATGTATAAACTGTATACTCATTTAACCACCGTCCCACATGACCAATTTTAGCTAGTAGCTTGTTCATCTTCTCAAGTCTCCAGACTCCAAATTCTTACCCAGATTGATTACTGCACTAAATCTTGATTGTGCAAAGAATAGGACTTAATTATTTTGGTCTCATTTATCAGTCAGCGGTATTTAGTGTTGCCAAGATAATTATATCATTGAAATATGCATGACTTTAAAGTATGTTGGAAAAGGTCCTTCTAAACTTGTTTCTTCATAAAAGAAAAAAAAAGTCCTTGTGAAGCCATGATTTCACTGCTGTGAGGGCCCCTGGCCATTTGTGTTTATTGAGTTTACTCTTCCTCAAGAAGAATGAACCATTGTTTTGTTGTTGAGGAGCTGAAGGAAGATGGAAGTGAGGAAAGAAAATGAAGCGCTTGTAAATGTTATTTTCTCTGTTTGGAGAAAATATATTTCTAAGTAAGTAGTGACTAATTTCTTAAGTATACTCTAAAATCTTATTAAGGGATCCTGAAGAAAAAGAATTTTCAAAATAGAAATGCTGGCTGTTTCTATATATTCATAAAAGGTTGGTGTATGTAAACACATGTATTTTTTAATCTCAAGATGTTTTTGTCTTTCTATAGAGTTATGAAATGTTATTAAATTATTGTTATTAAAACATTTTAATCTCATCAAAACCTATATTTAAATGTACTGTCTTTTTGCAAGTGCTTTAATTGTAATAGCCTGTTTGTTGAGATTAAAAAGAACATCATTGATGTCATGGTGTGCTTTGCATTTTAAAATAGTAGCTAATGAATTACAAACATTCATTACTCCACAACCACTTGCTGAAATTTCTCAGGACCCCCAAATAGAGAATTATTTGTACTTTATACTATCATTCATGCCCTTGCTGAGTTTATATTGATACCCTTTTCTTTTTCAAAATTAATTGCCTTTTAAATTAATACTCTGTTGGATCTGACTCTTTTGTTATTTTTCTCCTGTCATAAATTTATGTGCAGATATCTTCAGTATAGTCTGGTTTGAGAACTTACTGTTGAA
Source organism: Daubentonia madagascariensis (assembly GCA_023783475.1). NCBI lineage: Eukaryota > Metazoa > Chordata > Mammalia > Primates > Daubentoniidae > Daubentonia > Daubentonia madagascariensis. Next base: position 12,388,722 of record JAKFHU010001436.1, read on the forward strand.
AACATGTGGGAATTAGTGGGAGGAGGGGTGAAGAGAGAACAACTTTTATTAAACCTGGAAAGAGTCATGACTTGATGCAAGAAAAGAAGGACAGATTTCACTGAATAAAATTCATTGAGGAATTCTTCTTTGACCTTTAAAAGTCCAAGCTGTGTAGCACACAGTATACATTTGGGTAATTCAGGCACTAACTTTACATATCATAAGTCAAAGTGATAGAGTATCATGGTGGCTTTTCTTTGTTATATTTGAATGGTGGCTTTTATTCCGTTCACTTTTCTTAATAAGTATTGAAAACTACCTCCTAATTGTTTTCTTATGCTGTTTCTTTTGGAGGGAGAGGGTGCTCTTCTATTTATGTAAAAATGAAAATTGTCAATGTTTATTTTGGGAACATTTTATTTTAAAAGTTTAGTTTCTTCTATGAGTTTAGTGTTTACTAAATGTTTACTAAGGAAGATGATGTTTGATACTCAATTTTCATAACTAGATTCAAACAGAAACACATTGGTTAAGTGATTCAAATAAATTCATTTAAATACTAAAGTCGTCTCTCTTATAAATTAATTTGAAGGAATACCATTGAATTAGATTTTTATTTTAATAACCAACATTCATTTAGATTCCATTTAATGTGAAGATTAACTTGATTGGGTAATAAAAAATGTAAATATCTATGAAGTGAGGATATAGCACAATGCAAATTAATTATTATGTATACTTATGATTTATAGCTTTTTTCTGATAAATTAGTATTTTAATCTTAGGAGGAATGTGAATTACTAACTGACCACATTTTCTCTTATGCTTTGAGCATGAGAAAGCTCAGAGCTAATTGGAGATCTAATTTATTAATCATGTAGGATTCTATAGAATACATATAAGGGTTATCTTTCCAAATGACCTTATCTTATTCTATGTATGTATGAATTTTCTCTGTCAGGATGTCTAATTTTGTTTTTGTTTTTGTTTTTAAATTGTGGAAGGAGACAGACCATCAAAGTTGATATGAGTAAGTGTTTAGAAATACAGTCAAGTCTGCAAATAGTTATTAAGGTCTAATATTGCAAATGCTGACGAGATATTAGACAAATAAGACAGATTTCTGATCTGAAGATACTTATATTCTGGCTGGATAGAGAAGCCATAAACATATAACAAACTAACTAATAATAAACCAGCATACACAAACATCTGTTGCATTAAAATGAAAGCCCAAAGCCTGTGTTTAATGACATGCCACTTTTTAGAAAAGCACTATTATAGCACCAACCAGTAAAGAAAAGTAGCCAAAACTTTTAAGTTTCTGGATACACTAAAACACAAATAGTCTGAGGATATGAGGGTGAAAATAAATGTTGGAAAAGTTATAGTGGTTCCATGGTAGTGGAAACTTGTATACATATCTCTTTTTTTCTTTACCTTTTCCTCTCTTCCCCTCTTCCTCACTTCCTCTGTCTCTCTCTCCCTCTCGTTTACTTTCTGCTTGCTACCCTGGTGGACCTGATTGACAGGTATGCCAATTCCCATGGCAAGCTAACCCTGCCAGGTTGGCAGCTTTTCATATTTCTGGCTATGTAAATACAGTATTTGTTCTAAGTACTGCACTTAAATACAGTAGTTAAGTTTAAGTGCCCACTGGTTGTTTCCCTTTGTACTTGAATCAACAACCATTTTCAGCTTTTAGAAGGGACCACCCACAAAACTGTTCTTTTGACTGTAGAACAACTCACGGAAAACAAAAAAAGCAAACTCAAAGAAAATAGAACGAAATTATTGACCCAGGGTGACATGTTTATGGCTAAAGCCACAAACTCTGAATTAAACTTCCAAATATAACCATCTACCTCTGGATATAAATCTAATTCTCATCTTCTCTATCATCCACATAGACATGACTTTTTTTTCAAACATCTTGATTACAGTTCAATGTTAAAATAGTTTAAAGTCTAAAATGAAGATCTGTGGTCCTGAAGTGAAACAGCCGTCAAACAGATGATGATAAATACTGATTATTTAGACTTGGCCTTTTAAAAAGCACATTGGATACAATAAAAATCAGTGTATTAGTACACTAACTGTGCTTCCAATTATGATATGAATAGTGTATAAAGCTTTAAAATTTTCATCAAATTAATGTTTCACTGACATACAAATTAACTACTGACATCTAAGGTGCATGCCATGTGATGATTCCTAATTGGCAAGTGAACCTCAGAGGATTATTTATAGATTACATTGCAACAAAGTGCTAGAGTAAATTCGTATTGTGCAGCTCAATTCAAATTGATGTTTGAGCTTTGATTCTCTTCACTTTTTCACATCCCTTTTGATCTCTAAAGCCTCTCAGAAATAAGCTAGCTAAGGTGATAAATATATAATTAATAACATTCAGGCAGAGAATTTGTCTTCAAATTATCCCTAAGAGATTGGGAGACCAGTTAAGTATCCCTCACCAGCTTGTTGAGGTAGGAATATTCTTGGGGATGTGAATTTAAACTCAAAGGTTTGGTAGCATCCCTTTCCATCCAGACCACATGAGATAAATGTTCACACAGGAAAAGTGAGGAAGAAACTTAAACATTTATCAAGTGAATTAATTTTTAAGAATAGCTGCTTCTAAAGATCTAAGTGGAAATCCTATTTTATTCTCTAATGGCTATTGAGGTTTCTTTTATCTCAACTTTCCAGTACAGTTTGTGTATGAAGAATGCAAAGAGAGAATTATAATGTATTTGCAATTCCCATACTATGTTATTAGCTCTAAATTTGGCCTTTTCTTTTCTTTATTCCATGTCTGCCTAAAGGTAGAATGACTGAATAAAAAATGAAAAAGTAAGTCCATTTATTTTGCACATTTTTGTTCAGTATGTATTTTATACATGTCTCATGAGGCAATCAAAGATATATAAGTTGTAAATACCTATCTACAAAGATCTACTTATTAGAGAACTTTACAATTTATTAACCTTTTAGATGTTTTCTTCATGCTGTTTCCAACCTGGGATGTCTAGCTTTCTCTACCAAATTGGTCAAATGCCTATCTTTTCTTAAAGATTTATAAAAAAGACACTTTCCTTTTGACGGAATCTCCATAGCTGAAGAAATCTCCAAGGATTTAAACTTGACATTCTTTTTGTAAGAGTGTATGTGTGTTTTACAGCCATATTGAAAATATGAAAATGTTTGGAAAATCTAAAAAATTCTATACAAATATAGTATTTATTATAATTATTACTGTCATTCTAAAGCTAAGGAGACAAACCAAATCTTATACAAGCAACATGGGGAAGTGAGTGCTTGTCTTATTTTTAACACTTTTGACTGGGAGTTGAATAATTTGTTCCTAGGCCTGTCACTTTTGATTGACAGGTGCCTTCACTAGTAATGAGGCCATGGTAGGAGTATGAGCTAGACAGCTTGATTTCTTGCTGATGAAGGTTTATAAGGAAATGTATCCCTTAATTAGGAAAAACTCACATACTTTTCCTTAATAAACATTGAATGTGGACTTACTATGTGCCTGGTATTGAAATAAGAAATGAGCATCAAAAAGAAATTCAAGGGTCCCTGCCCTGAAGGAATTTGGAATAGAATGAAGAATAAAGATACTGAACAAATTCAATAAAGAAAAAACCCATACAGATCAGTGTGGGATATTTGGGGAGCTATGAGGAAGGGTATATATCAATATCTCAATATGGGTTGGGGGAGGTGGCATGGGAAAGCTTAATGGGAGGGTTGAAGCTGAAAGGGCAAGTGTAAGTTTAGTGGGCAAAGAAGCAGCGGACAGTAGTCTCTGACGTAGGGGTGCTAGAGAGAAGGCCAAAAAGTGAGGCATGCATGTGGAATCTAGAATATCCAGCAGAAAGTATCGTACATTAGACTAAAGGTCACCATAGCAGTCTGGACTAGAGACAAAGATTGGGAAGTTTAATCCTGGTTAAATCTAACTCTCTCATACTCTGCCTGCACCCATGCAGCTGAACATATCTAAGGAAAATTACACAACCACAATATTATTTCAAATTCATTAAAGTTATCAGGTCATCTTATCTGTGCTCCCTGACCCCATTCACTCTCCTAGAAGACGATAGGACACTTCCTCCTCTCTTCCTAAACAACTCAGCACCTCTTTCTATACCTTCACTCTCAGTTGAAGGCCTTGCTACCTCTTCACTGATAAAATTGAAGCCATCAGAAAAAAACTTTGAATAGACACCCACTGCCACATCTATCCATTTGCCAATACCGGCTCCCACATAATCTGCCTTTTTGCAGGTTCTCTCACACAGCACTGGCAGAAATTCAACAGTTACGTGTAGAAATATGTAAATGCTATTTATTAATGAATAAGACTATTCCCTTAGACCTAGAACTTCCAGTTTTTTGTTGTTTAGCTTTGGGAAATAATCAAGGTTTCAGTCAAAGATTTAAGTAAAGGAAGTGACTTAGAAAAATGCAAAATTAGAAACAATACACCTGCCCAAAGACAGAAAAAAGAATGTTAAGCATCATTTAAAAGCCTTTTTTTTCAAAGGATAGGTACCAACAAGTTAAAAATAGATGATATAGAAACAAAAATGAATCAAAACTATACATAATACAATTTTGTGTATATGCACAAAAATGACCAGAAAAATGAACTATGTTAAAAAGTTTGCTCCATTGGACATTGAGATGGAAAGTGTTTATAGCAGATCTTGTGAAAATATGTTCCACTTGAAAGAGAACCTGATGGGAAGATTTTGGTGACATAGAAAATGGCAATAAACATAATGGAGAAAGCCATCTCTGTGGTGTGACTTTACTGTCATTGAAGATTGTTTCCAGCAGACATTCCCCTGGCCTACCACATCCAACCCACCAACAAGGCCAATAAAATTTACTGTTAAAATACATCATGGATCTGTTTAACTATCACCATCTCCACTGCTGTCTTTCTATTCTAAGATGCCATCACGTCTGGCCTGGATCATTGCCTTACTTTCCAGCAGGTTCTTCCCACTCTTGCTCTTGTGGAAATAATGACCTGAGAGGCCATATTGAATAGTGTTTGAAGCATGGACCCCGTGGATGGGCTGCCTGAATACGAGTCCCAGCATTGCCCCTTAATAGCTGTGAGACTGTGGCAGGTTACTTGTTTTGCTTGCATTTTCCCATTAATAAAATTGAGGATATTATATATCTTGTAGGGTTACTATGAGGGTCAAATGAGTACAGGTTGAGTATCCCTAATCCGAAAATACGAAATATGAAATGCTCCAAAATCTGAAATTTTTGAGCACACACGTGATATTCAAAGGAAATGCTCATTGGAGCATTTCGGATTTCAGATTTTCAGATCCGGGATGCTGAACAGGTAAGTATGCTGAAAATATTTCAAAATCAAGAAGAAAATATGAAATCTGAAACACTTCTGCCCAGGCATTTCAGATAAGGGATGCTGAACCTGTATCTGGAATAAAGTAAGTACTTTTATGTATTAGCTATTTGTCAAGACCTAAATTGGATTATATTCCTCTCTGTTTAAAACCATTTAAGGGCTTCTCATTACACTTTGAATGGAATCCTTATGTTCATGTATGTCAACTTCAACTCTTGCCATTCTCTACTTCCTCAATATTTCCATCAAAAAAATAAGTCCTACTCTGTCACAGGGCCTTTGTGCATGCTGTTCCCTTTGCCTGGGACACTTCTGCCTGACTCTCCATAGCTTCTTTCTGTCCTTCATGTCTCAAGTTCTGCCTCCTCTGAAAGCCTGTCCCTGACTTCTGTTCATTTGTAACACACCTCCTGCTGCTTGCTCTCCAATCACTCTCCACACCTTATTGTTTCCCTAATAGATCTTATCACAGTTTGAGCTTTTTTGTTTGTTTGTTTGTTTTGGTTAACTCTTCCCCCCACCCCTGCAATTTGATCACTAGAATTTAAATTCTGTAAAACAAGAAATACAGATCACAATGTCTATTGTGATCACACTTGTTTCTATTAATACCTAACAAAGAGCCTAGTGTGTAATAGACAAGTAAGTATTGGATGGATGGATGGATGGATGAATGGACAGATAGCTAGATGGCTGGTTGGCTGGCTAGCGGAGATTCTAACTATTATAATCATGGAATTGGATTTCTAGAAGGGCTAATCATATTTGCAAGGTCTGTATGTCACTAAGGAGATATAGAAGGTTAAGTTATTAACACTCATTATCATTTTAGCTCTGGTACATGGTGCCTTAAAAATGCTTGTCAAAACACAGGTGCATTTTGAAAGAGGTAGAGAGTTTGAGAAGGAGAGGGAGATGTTAGGTGGATTAGAGTACTCTAGGCTTGAAGATTCTTCAGGCCAGGGCAGGCCCATGTGGAAATGCAGTGTTAGGGGTAGGGGTGGGCTGGGGCTGAGGTGGAAGTATTGGGGTGTCCAGGTATTCAAGAGGAAGTGTCAGACCAGTATTTCACAAAGAACCAGGTTAAAAATACTACATGAAGAAACTTCCGTAGCATTTTACTTATTAGCTTTAGAGAATGTTGAGTAGGGCTTTGTATACACAATGCCAAAACAAGTGGATGAAGGATTTTTGAAATATTCAACTAATTATTTGATGTCATGACTTAAAAACAAAACTGCTTTCCTTCTTTGACTCAGCTTGTTTTTAAAAGGACAGTCAAACCTGAGTAGGTGCCTATGTGAGTGTGTCTTCATGGGCAGACTTTTTTTTTTCCCAGATAGGAAGACACTTCATGTGGAAAAGTGTGTTTTCTTGTATTGCTTTTGATCATAACATTATAAAGACACAATAAGTTTTGCGTTAAGTGATGTTCTCTTTGTCTTACCAGGAGGTGTCACTACAGCTCACTCAAACTTACTAGTGCGTTCTGTAGGGACCAACTGGTGCCAGCGTTTTATCAGAATAGCAGTACCTGCCCATCAAGTTCTCTACCAAGTTACCTAAAGGAAATTTGATGAAAAAAATGAATTATTCCCAGTGCCTATTTCTCCTTGAAACAAATGTTCTTATCATGGACTACCAGAAACCTAAAGACTTCTTTAATATTCTGGAAACAAATGGCATTCTTACTTTCCTCTGAGTGTTGAATAAGGGCAGTGAAAAAAAAAAAAAAAAAGGAGCAGGATAAAAGAGGAAAGGTGGACACCAAGAAATGTGAGAAGAGGCGTGAAACCCAGCGTTTCCAGTAACAGCATGGACCCCGAGCCCACTGCTCTCTCACCTTTCTCACTGGCAGCCTGTCATCCCTTCCCTGCCCCTCTTCTCTGCCCAGGTAAACAAATCTAGCTTTTTCTGCCGGCACTGTGATAATTAGGACAAAAACTATAATCTGGCGTTGCGTTAATACATCATCCCAGCTCTTTGACACATATAATTTCTGTCTCCTCTGATACCATTATAAAATAGGTATTAATACTAAAGTTTTCCAGGTGAGGAAAATGAAAATTGGAAAGGATGCATGGATTTGTGGTTATGATTGTGGATTTGACCATAGACTTATCAGGTTTCAAAATGACACCCTTGTTCTTTTCATGATGCCTTTAAGAGAACCCCTTCCACTGGAGAATCTCCTTGTGTTCTTTCACCCCTAACCCTGACCAATTTAGGTATCCCTCCTCTGGGTCCCACAGCATCTGGTGCTCACCCTGCGTGAACTCTCATCATGACCTGGCATGGCCTTCTATTTTCTTGTCTACCTCCATCCACAGCCTGAGCACTTTGAGGGTGGACATGATGTCTTGTTTTTAGAACAGGACATGAGAACTCCCATCAACTGGATGGATGAATAAGAGAACAGGTTCACCCACAGATGGGGCTCCAGGGTGGGTGAGGGTGTGGATGAAGGACAGCAGAGAAGGCAAGAACTGCTGGGCCACCTGCCTATACCCACTGCCATTGGTCTCACAGGCTCCACAGAAACTTAACTGTACAGAGGAAGGTCTCAGCATTTTTTGAAAGAGCGGGAACAGGGCTAACTACCCAAGAAGGAGGGGAAATTCATCCAGCACAGCCCACACGTTGTAGCTCCTCTAGGATTGGAGGGAACTAACTGGCATCTGAGGAGCTGTGTGTTCTGCTGTCCTCCAGGTGGCAGCATGGCCCAGCTGTCAGAGAACAGCTGAGTTCTTGGACATCCCTAATGCTGCCAGACTCAGGCCTGTTCTCAGGGCATTTAGTGTCCTGGGAATGATTAATGGTGCTGCCCGCTCACTGCACCCAGAGGGTAATTGAGCCTGCAATATTTTGGAGGCTGCAGAGAGGCTTTCCAAGCTGCTGTTTGATAGAAGGGGCTGAAACATTTTGGACGTTTTCTCCCTTGGGAGATCTCCTGGAGGACTTCTTGTGCCTAAAAGCAATCTTTGGCAGAACTCTTTAAAGGGGGAAAAAGACACCTGCCCTAAAATATGGGGAAATTGAATAGTCTTAATGTTTTTTCAGATTCTTACTTTGCTGTGTATTCTATATTCTTTTTCCTTCCTTGTTTCTGAAATGATATTTCTTTCCACCTGACTTAAAGCAGATCCTCTGGAAGGTAGCTTATGTTAATTGACTGAGTATTTTGAAAGAGTGCAGGCAGAGCTATGTAAAATGTCTTAATTTAAATAAGCTCTAAGCCCTTTCATATTGTAAGCTGAGGTATTTAAAAGGAGGATGAATTGGAAATTTCTGAAGCTGCACACGATTCAAGAGAATGTAAGACATGTTAGAATGAGCAACTGGTACACGGCTACAGCATCCATTTATTCTAAATATACACGTAATATCAATTATAGAAGACAACTAACAAAAGATCTTAAGCTTGTCGGGTTGGGTTTCTGTGACTGCTTCTTTTCATTAGATTTTTTAGTAACTGGGAAATATGCCAGATTCTAAATGCTGGAAAATGGTGCCTTGAATAAGATATACTAGTAGATTTTAGCACTGTTGAGAAGAAGAAAATCACTTATGAATTCAGAAAACCTTTGTTCATCTATGTAGCCAGACAGGGAATCTGAACCTCTACCTTTCTGTAGTTTGGATTTACATTCCTCGGGGGGGTTGGTTTGTAGCTTCCTCAGTGGTTTTTTTAATATCACTTTGGTACTTTTGTGAACAGTTGTTTTTCCCTAAACCCATGAGATTTTGCTCTACTTCATGGAAGATTCTTTCATAGTAGTCTATGATGATTCGAAGTTGTACTCTATATGGGAGGTTATCTTCTAGATGTTCAGAGAGCCAAACTTAACTGGTTCTCCTATGTGCTAACACTTTTAAGTTTCTGCAGGGAGTGAACTTGGTCTCTTTAAATCTTTGGAATGGAGTGGAAAATCAGAAGAACAATTAGGATGGCCCCTCCAGTTCTATTTTTAGATTAGATTGCAGGTGTTGCACAGATTGCCGTTCCATCTAGCTTTGCTCTGTTAAATTTATCTCAAAGATTGAATTCACAGTAGTGTCTTTCTGTGATGAAGATCTAGTCTAGGGATTAAAAGTAAGGGCTGGGGAGGGGGAATTAATTGAGATAGATCTACAATATTTACTCATAGCCTCTGATTTGACTATAATAACAGCAAAATTAGTGGGGAAAAAAAAACCTCAGCATATCCTAAAGTCCTGTTTGATGATCCAAGACTCACTGAAGGGCTTTTCCCAGCCTACCAATTTCTATTTCACTGGCTGCTTTAGGCAATTTATCAGAATATCTTGATTTGATCCTTTGATATAGAAATCTGTATTTCCATGCTGCCCTTAATTATTATACTGTTTAATATGTAAACATTATGTAGTGTTCTAAGTATTATTCATATTTCTTACCTTTTTGCTAATTTTAAAAAAATAGATTACATTGTTGTTAATATTTAACTCCTAGATGTCAAGGAATAATTTTTGGATATCTTTAAATCATTTCCTTACAGAGCCAAAAGGTTTCCTGTCCTAGAAAAGAACAGTGTTGGTACTACCTGAAACAGAAAGCCCACTGATCGACTTTGCATTTCACAGCTTAACTTCTTGACTTTTTACTTAGAACAATAATGTTCTTGAAAGTCAGGTATTGTTTGGGAAAAGAACTTTCTAAATATGTTAGTACTAAGTGGCAAATCAACAACCAAGAGTGGCAAAATAGATTAGAGAGTTTTATTGTATTTTAGGGGCAAAACAAACCCAGATGAAACAGAGGAATGGAAAGCCCACTCTTTTGACCCTAAGGAATTGTGGCAGACAAAACAGTTTACAGAATCAGGGAGCCAGGTTTTAAAGATCCTGACCTTCCTTCTTTGAGTTCAGGATCAGAAAAAGTCTGCATATATGGAGAGTGGGGTTGAGTAGGAAGGTTAGTGACATGTTGCCCAGATAATCTACAGGGAGACTGCAGGGTTTTAAGAGAAGCTGCAACATGACATGGACAAGAGGAAGCAGGGGTGGTGATAGTCTGCTTGACTGATGAGCCTCCAAAGAGGGATCCAGAAGTCATATCCCAATGAAGGCATTTAGAAATTTGGGGTAGCATGTGGACCAGTAGAGATTTGAGGGCCGAATGGAGAAGCTGCTTGCCATGGATGGAGCCTTAATAACTCAGAAGAATGAGTGTGTCTATGGACACAAAAGACTACATAGAACAAATTTCCATAGTTACCTACAGGTCTTCTATTTAGCAGGTGTGCTTGCATCATTTGTTTTCAGTCAATGTCTACTCTGATAGGTTGGTTTTTTTGTTTTTTGGGTTTTTTTTGGTACTGGCATCCATTCTGTTTGGTTCCTGCCATGCCATACTTGGTTTGTTACAAAAAATTTTTGTTTGAATATTATCGCAAGGTTGTATTCAACAGAAGTGGAGTAGAACTATGTACGTTCTAACCCCTCCTGTGTGCCAAAAAGACAATCTAGAATAGTTCCAAAAAACTTGTTCCCTGGCCAAAGGATTGGAGCTACCTTCCCTTCATTGTCATAAGCTCATAGTCGACATAGGAATTATCTTAGAGAAGAAAGGAAGAAATCAGAAAGACTGAGCATTACCGTAAAAAGACTATATCCTCCAGAAAATGAAGATACAAATAGTCCTACTAAGAACTTAACTTTGAAGAGCTGCAATATTTAAATTTAAGGAGACTTCTCAAACTAGAAAGAAATTAAAATATCATGAATTAGTAAGTCTAAGTGGGGTGGGCAATTTAAAGAAGAGTCAAGTCAGAGAAATCATGAAATGATATGTTCTTTTCACATCTCAGAATAGGATGAGTAAATCTCTACCTACCTGTTACAAACGCCTGTTGAATCCCCTACAACAGCAATTACTTTGGAACTATGGCCCGAGCTGCCTTCTTCTTCTTTCTGTTTGTACCTTTTACTTCTCACATGTGTACAAAAATGTACAGGGAGTCATAGGTTGTTTTGGTAAGCTTCTGTTTTTTTTTTTTTTTTGGAGAGAGAGTCTTGCTCTATTGCCCAAGGTAGAGTGCAGTGCAGTGGTGTCATCAAAACTCACTACAAACTCAAACTCCTGGGCTCAAGCAATCCTCCTGCCTCAGCCTCCCAAGTAGCTGGGACTACAGGTGCGCACCACCATGCCTGGATAATTTTTTCTATTTTTAGTAGAGACGGGGTCTCGCTGTTGCTCAGGCTGGAGCCTCCCTTTTTAAGTGTCTCAATTGTATTAGACATTTCCAAGTCTAATGCAGAGGCAGGGTATTAGTCCCTTTCCCTTCTTAATCTCTCTCCCCCCAACCACATCAATTAACTTAATAAGGCTTTGTGGATCCATTTCCAAACCCAGTAATAAGCCCATTTCTTTGGATTTATCTCTAAATGTCTATGATGTTCTTTTCCCTTTTTAAAATGTGGATCCCAAGATATGGAATCAACCAAGCATCTGTCAACAGATTAATTGATAAAGAAAATGTGGTGTATATATGCACAATGGAATACTATTCAGCCATAAAAAGAAGAAATCCTGACATTTGCAACAATATGGGTGAACTTGGAGGGCATAATGTTAAGTGAAATAAGCCAGGCACAGAAAGACATATACTGCATGATCTCACTCATATGTGGAATCTAAAAAAGTTGATCTCATAGAAGCAGAGTAGAATGGTAGTTACCAGGAGCTGGGGTGGGGAGTGGGAAGATGTTGGTGAAAGGATACAAAATTTCAGTTAGATAGGAGGAATATGTTCAAGGGATTTATTGTACAACATGGTGACTACAGTTGATAACAATATATTGTATTCTTGAAAAATGCTGAGAGTAGATTTTAAGTGTTCTCACCATAAAAATGACAACTAAGTGAAGTAATGCGTGTTGGTTGTATTGATTTGGCCATTCGGCAATGCATATATGTTTTAGAATGTCATGTTGTACATAATGTACACAATTTTATCTGTCAATTTAAAAAAATAAATTTTAAAAATTAAAATAAAATGTTCATTTCATTGTGTCTAAGATCATGTTGTTCCCTAAAGATCATGCTCTAAGACAGTAGAATAGGTGAGAACAGTAACACTTTGGCCTCTTCTTCATCTTTGCTCCCACTGCTTAGAAGGGTCCTATGTTGCATTAACACCAGAGTGAATCTTTAACGTTGAGGGTGTACAGAGCAGGGACCTGGATTCACATTCACAATTGGACGAGATGATTTCTTTTGTGTGGGGAGAACAAGAAGAATTAATAAATTAGTAAGCAAGAGAGCTAGGATTCAAACTTCATTCTTTCTAAATCCATTTTTTCTAAATCTAGAGCCCAGAATTTTAATTCCACTTCATTGTCACCAATATTTTTGATAAACTGTTGGTAGAAAAGGATAACAAAAATGTATGGTGACAAGAGGGTGTGCAGCTACATGTCAATGTGTTTTTGTGCCTCTCTGGAACAACTAAATGAAGAGATTTCAGTAGGTACAGTTTGGAGTCCCTTCCTGGGAATAAACTTTCTTTAAGTGCATCACTCTGAGGCCTAAACAGAAAAAAGAAATATGTGCAAGAGAACAACACTAGTCTCCTTTATGTTTTTCCCATGTTGGTTTGGCCTCTGTGCTTAAGCATCTACACTAGGTAATTGGCCCTTTAGGTCATTGGAAGTTTCCGTCTGTTTATTTGTTTATTTGTTTTTGTCTCTTTATTTCTAATCTTTCCATAAAAATATTTGAGGAAGCAAATCTGTTAGGATAGTTAAATAGGCGTATTGACTAATGAAGAGGTTTATATTAAGGTGGGAAAGAAAGTTATGAAAACAGATGGTTTCAGCTGTTCTCATTACCAGTCATGAATTATACCACCTGGAGAACTCTGCAATTTCTGTGAATTAACAGTACCTTTCCAGCAAAGTGTTTTGCTAAGCAATATTAATGGGCAGAGTAGGTTTTGTGGTAAGCAAGTCAAAGCTATAAGACACTCATAACTCTTGTACCCGAGGATGCATGTATGTATGTGTGCCCCCTTCCAAAGTGCCAGGGAATACAAACATTCCTGTTTTAATTGGAGTATGTTTTAGAATGAACATTTAAATATCTATGTGGATATGTACATGTGTCCATGTGTATGTGTGTGATATTTTGGTGATTCCTTCAAGAAAATGATGCAGTCTCAGTGTGAAAACCTGACTACGAAAGAGAGAGAAATTAATTTATTTTCCGTATCTTGACCCGTGTTCAACTCTACCCTGATAAAACACTCCTCAAACATTTCCTTTCCATAAAAACCTACTAAACTAAAATAGATCTTTTTTTCCTCTCGTGACTTCTCAGAAGCAAAGTGTAAGATTTATTCTAGAGTATTTTGTGTGTGTGTGTGAGCTGAGATGTCTAATAACAAAAATAGTTGGCGTTTACTAAATTCATACTGTGTGCCTTGCACTGTGCTAGCTTAGCTAGTTACATACATTATTTCATTTAGTTTTCATTATGAAAGTTACCATTATTAACACTATTTGACAGATAAAGAAATTGCGTCTTTGAGAAGTCAGGTAGCATGCCCAACCTTCAGCTGATTGGGGGAGGCACTGAGGCCAGCCTCAGAGACCACACTCTACATGGCCTGTCTCAGTATGTCTGTATCTCGGTTGTTGGGAAGACCAACTATATTTGTGAAAAGTGTTAGAAGACTGTAAAGGACTAGGAAACAAAGTACAACCAACCATATAAACAAATTTGAGTGGTACTTGTTTGAGGGGAACTTGTCAACCCTTCTCTGGTTGGAGAATTACATTTTATAAAATTCATATATCTATTAGAAACAAAGTGTTTACTAAAAAGCATAAAATAAGCCTGGAGTAAATTCAAAGTCCTACTTTTAATTTATGATTCTTAGGATTTTAGTCAGGGTTAACTATTGTTAGCCATTTTATTCTAGTGAATGGTTAAAATAAAGAAAAATTAATTATGCACCATTCCAAACAATTCCAAATTTCTGGAGTAAAGTCATTAAAAGTTTCAACCTAGGACTAGGATAAAATTGCACATAAAATTTTGTCGTTTCAATAGTGATGACATTTTGAGGTTGAGTTAAAAATGCAGAGTAGTTTTTTAAAAAATTTCCCTATAAACATATGAATACATTTTACACATTTATAAGTAAAAAAATAAAAAGGTGTTTCCTAATTTTAGCTTAGAATGCTCCCCCCAACATTTCCTTTTTTCTACTCTTAACAAAATAATTCTTGATTTTTTAAAAAAAAAAATTACCAGAACCATGTGATGACTTAATGATTTCTTATTTCACCAGAGCTGCATGGTTTATGTGAGTGTGCTCACAGGGAGAGGGTGAGGGTAAGGAGGACCCGGCGAGCCGGTATGTAAGCTGTTCTCAGGGTAGTCTCTGTCTTTTTAGAGCTAAGCGAAACCATCTTTTGCCTTGTATTGTTCATCTATTTAGTAGAAAGCTTGTGTGATTTACATTTTGGAATATTCAGTCTTTGTAATTTAGTTCCAAATAATTTGTTTCTCCATTATGCCGCTTTGTTTGTGGAGAACAATACTTACACAAGTGCTTCGTGAAGTAAAATGAACTGACACTGTACTCTACAAAGAGAATTTCAAAATAAAAACCATTAAGGATGAATGGCATGCATTAAAGAAATCTCGACCACATGTCTGAATGGGTCTGTTGTACCAAGCTCATTTATGAAATTCATAGACACTAATTTATCTACAAAATAAAGTGATAATGCTTTCAAGCCAAAGAAAAAAAATAGAAATATAGTAAATATAAAAGACACATTAATAAGCTTTCTCATGACCCTGATTTCTGTCTTTTATTTTGAATTATCTATTCAGAGGCATATCAGAATAATTGTTTTAATAATATAGACATTATTCAGTCTCAACAGAAGTTTGGCAATATCCCTTCCTGGAGTAGGCGGCTTGGAGGGTGAGAGAACTTCCAATATCATTATACTTCGAGGGGAAAAAAACACAGCCAAACTGTAGGAAGTTCTGTAACCAAAGAATTTCTAAGACACAGACTCTATCCACCACGGTATATTAAATATATCTCAGAGATATTTCCCCCCAACAAGACTGACCATCTCATTTTAGTGAAAACGGAGTGAGAGAGGTTTATGTAATTAGATCCCTAAGTGTTAAAAACAAGTTCTTTTCAAAGAGAATCTGGACTCTCGTTTTTTTCAACATCATATTCTGGATCTGCTTATTGGAACAGACTCAGTTCATAACACCTTTCACTATTGAAAGTGTTGGGGCTCAGAAAGCAGAACCCCAAAGACTGGCACTTTGATGTGCTGAGAGGCCTTAGCAGCTGCCTCAGAATCACGGTCCCTCTAACCTTGTCTGTTCTACCTGTAACCTCTATCCCCAAGTGCAGGAGGAACTCTGTCTGGAATTTCCTTATCTTACTAAGAAAGCTTCTTTCCAAAAAACTGCAATTGTCTTAAGACACCCTCCTTAGGAATCTCACCAGATAACCAGGAAAGATCAACCACTGGAGAAGAGAACAGGATGGGAGTCCTTACCATGCCCAGACAGAATTTTCATCTAGTCTTCTTGAGGTCACCTCTGAGAAATTGCTTGGAAGATTATATCTGCCTAATAAGATGTCCTTATTCCTGTGCCTTTTTGCCACTGCAGGCCTATTCATTTCCCCATTTCTCTTTCCCCTATGAAGAGAACATTTAAGCCTATGGTTCCTCTTTCAGTTCATATTTTATATGACTCCTGTGCACTTGTGTGTACATAATAAATTTGTTAAGATTTTCTGTTTTTTGTTAAGATGGGGAGGAAAGGGATCATCCCCTTTCTGCCCCTACAAAAGTAAAATACTTTGTGCATTTTGGGAGTTACTGAGGCCAGATGTGGTGGCTTACTCCTGTAATCCCACACTTTGGGAGGCCAAGGTGGAAGAATTGTTTGAGCCCAGGAGTTTAAGACCAGCCTGGGCAACATAGTGAGATCCTATCTCTACAAAGAATTTTTAAAAATAGCCAGGCATGGTGGGGCACACACCTGTAGTCCCAGCTACTCGGGAGGCTGAGGCAGGAAGATCACTTGAGCCCAGGAATTCAAGGCTGCAGTGAGCTGTGATCCTGCCACTGCATGCCAGCCTGGGCAAGAGAACAAGACCCTGTCTCTAAAAAAACAGCAAAAAAGAGTTATTGAATGAATCCAAGTGTTTTGTGGATATTATTACGAGAATCCACACATTCCTATTTGCTTATTTATTATAATTTAAGAGACTGAAAATGTTGTAAATTTGTGCTGTGTATTAGTATTGTTACACAAAAGGCAATTATTTTAAAAAAATACTCATGGAGTAGATAATACAAAATAATCTGGTAATGCAGGATCCAGCAGCAACCATAGCTATTAATTGCAAACTCGTCTGGACTTGAGAAGAGAGTGGCTTGGCACTTGGGACCACTGGAATTTGATGAGCCCTCAGATAATTTAGGGCCAAATCATTACAAAAATTCATTCTCTATGCCTATAGATAGTCTTTCAGAGTGATTTGTGAAGAACTTTCGCTTTGGCTAGAGTTAAGATATTCATAAACATTAAAGCCAAAGTCAGTGCAAAATTTAACTCACTGTGGTACTGTGTCTTCCAAATGCAATACCAATGGAGACTTGGTACTTTTCCACTGTGAGGTATAGAACTATCCTCTCTCTCAGAAAATAAATAAAAAGGCAAATTCTTTCACTATGGACCATTTGACTTGTGTGAAAGATCTTTAATGAGGTACTGCAAAATATGTGGCCAGAGATGATTATTTATGATAAAATTGAGGTTGTGTCATCATAATAATATCCCATTAAGTTAATCACTGTGGAACTGGTGACTATTTAATAATAACCATGCTAAATCACCTAGTCAGTTCAAGTCTGGACTGAATTGACAGATTTAACCACTTATTTTATTACGTGTCTAATTTTTTTCTTCATTTTGATTTCCCTGCAATTCAATAGACTTCATGTAGCTAGATAATACTACAGAGAGACTGGGCATATGTATTGGGCCTTTGCCCAAAGTTGGAACACAGAATAATACAATATAGAATCAAAGGGGGAATTTAGAAATCATCTAGATGGAAATCCCAACTCAATTAATGATTTTTTTGTTGTTTTGAGGGAGAATTATTATTGGAGAATGGCTAAACTTGTTGGAGTGTAGGCCTATGTGGAATTTTTCAGGGGAAGAGATTGGAACACAAAGAAGATAGTACACAGGCTTGGAGATGAAGGAGAAAGGGGTTATAAAATAATAGATTTATTAAGCACCTATTATGTTTTAGATACTGGAGTATGCACATGGAAGAAGAGAAAGCCATATAAAAGGAGGTAGGAGAACATCAAAATTAACATTCACTTGATTATAGTTTTTCCAAATCCCCTTGCCAAACTTTCTGCCTCTGAAAATAATGAGTTACACCTTTAGAAGTAGTTTGCTCATTCATGGCCTGGATTATAAAACCAGTTCCGGTGATTATAGATACCCAGTATATTTTGTAGAAATTATGCTACTAAAGAAAAATAATGAGTGATATATTGTCTTCTCCTTTCTGTCCTTATGCATCTTAGAATTTGCTGTGATTAAGGCAATGACCATATATGTGTTTCTATATATTTCTCTCAAAGGAATGTATACCCTTATATAGCCAGCACCTAACATATTGTCATTACATAATTGTGCCTGATGAAAAGTTTTTGAATGAATGAATGAGTTAGAGTAAGTTAATGAATAAGTGAATCTCCAGGTTACACCTAGAGTTTTTATGAGCAGAGTCAAAAGCATATTTGTTGAGGATCCTTTGTCAGACACATTAATGTCACTCTGCCAAGTATTGAAATGCATAAAATATTGCATCATAAAATGATAACTATCAAAAAGACAGAGAGATTTGGTAAAAAATGATGTGTACATTACTTGCTGGTGGTATTATCAGTTGATAAACCTTTTAGAAAATAACATGGCCATCTGTAGCAAAAGCCACAGATATAGTCATACCCCTTGCCTTATAAATTTTTCTTCTCTTATGGAAACATTGAACAGACCAAAACAAGCTGAACAAAAAACAATTTTATTGAAATAAACCTTAATAGCAAAAATTATAGAAAAGTAAGAGTCCAGCAGAATATGATTTTATAGATTATGGCATATCAGTATAGTTTAATATTATGAAATCGTTATAATAATAACTATGTAGAAACATCGTTATGTTTATGAGACAACATAAATGAAAATAATGAAATATAAAATACTGTGATACCATTATTGCAACAATATAAATACAGTGTTATGTATAGGTGATATGCATAAATAAAAGTAGCAGTTGGATACATAATTTTTGCTTTTGAACATTTATTCATCTTATATTGCCCTTTAATACACTTCTAAAATTATCCCATTTTAATGTCATAGATAGATAATGTAGACACAACTGTGCCTGTTCTTCTGATAATTCAGTGTTTTTAAAGAGCCCTAGACTCATTGCTTTCTCTCAACATCCCTATACTGATATTTTGGAATACGTGGATATTCAAGTTAAATGTGTATAATAGTGACCTCAGGCCATATGCCTTGTCGGTTATTGTAAAAAATAAACCTGCAATGTGCATTAATTTTCTTATATAGTTTTTTTTTAATTTACTGAAAGTCCATATAAAGTAAAAAAATCAAAGGCCAACATGTACATGTATCCTTGTTAATCTGTTGGCAGTACAATATAATGGAAAGGAACTCTTGGCCAACAGGTTGGACCTGTTGATTTTACAGATGGAGAACTCTGGGAGGCAGGGAGATGAAGTGGTTTGGACAGGGTTACAATGCCAGTTAATGGCAGAGCCAGGGTTAAAAGTTACGTGTTCTGAGTGAGTTCAGAACTCTTCCATCTACCTCTTATCCAGAATGTTTTTCCCATCACCCTGAAATGAGCTGTCAGCTTCCTTCCAGATTCTGAGCCCATAAAGATTTTTCTCTACTTACAGTGTCACATCTGCACTACGTTCCCATGTCTAAGGAAAACAGGAGTTTCCATCTTAGCCAGCAATTGCTACGTTGTACAATTATACAGACTTAGTAAATGCGTGGCTCTTGGGTGGTCCTGTCTACATATTCTCATTGACTGCATCTCCTCAAAATCTGGAGTTCTGCTGCTCAGCTGTACGGTATTAATGTCTTCACCTAGCTAATAGCATTCCTATCTGTCACAACAGCCTGCTACAGCCCCCTCCCCACCCTCCACAGGCAGAAATCCTGGTCACAGCAAGCTGCTCCCACTGGGGAAGCTTCCAAAAACCAACAAAAGCAAATTAGTGTTCCTGACTTGCTTCAGAAACAAACAGCAAAGAAGCCTCTCCAAAAATGTTGTAAAAAAACAAACAAATAAGAGAGAGAAAATAGCTTCAAGGGAAAACCTACCGCTACTCTTGAAGGGGGCTCTAGGAGGAGACTTCAAAAAAGATAAATGGTTGCTGAGGATGGTTTGCCCATTAGCCTGTGGTGGGCAATTAGGCAGCAGTGGAAGGGAGGAGGAAAGGCTCAATTCATTTGAGGGAGCCAGCCTTGAAAGAATTAAGAAAAGATAAAGTCATTTGATTTAATGAATGTTGTGAAATGAACACTGATTGTATTTAATCCCTCCATTGATGTGCAGTTTTTCCAACCAGGCATCGTTTCAACACGGCTTCCTCCTCTGCTCCATTTGTTCCTGACCCTCTTATTCCTTCCTTTGCGTCAATATGGTGAATAAGCCTTCCTACTGTGTCTCCCAGTTGTAGTGTTGTGGGAAAATTTATGATTCTTTTATCATCAGAGCAGTAGGCAATTATTAGTCAGAAAACCCTTGTGAGTCTCTTTAGAAAACCATTATTTTATTGTCCTTTTCCAATAATATTCACCCAGAAACCAAAACAATAAATATTAACTGAGCACCCATTATGAATCAGGCACTAGTCTAGCCATCATGGGAGGTCCAAATCTGAGTAATGCTTTGTCCTTGTCCTCACGATTTTCATAGTGTGAGAAGGGGATGTGAGCTGGAATAAGGTGCTGATTTGGCCAATCTGTCTGGCTACCCTATGCGTCCTTCCATCTCTCATGGCTCCTGTGCACCCAGACAATGTCCTTGATGAAAAAGGCAGCTCTCCAAGAGAGGTCTCTAAATCAGTGGCTACTGAACATGAGTCCTTGGAGCAGTACCTCCAGAATAACCTTTTTTTTTTTTTCTTTTTGATATAGGGTATCACTCTGTTGCTGAGGCTGGAGAGCAGTGGTACAGTCATAGCTCACTGCACCCTGAGACTCCTGGGCTCAAGAGATCCTCCTGCGCCAGCCTCCCCAGTAGCTGGGACCACAGGTGCATGCCACCACGCCCATCTAATTATTATTTTCTTATTTTTTGTACAGACCGGGTCTCACTATTGCCCAGGCTGATGTCAAACTCCTGGCCTCAAGTGATGCTCTTGCCTTCGCCTTCCAGAGTGCTAGTATTACAGGCGAGAGCCACCATGCAGGGCCTCCTTTGTGCTTTTTGAAATTACTTAATTTAGTATTGGATCAGAGTATCTTGGGAAGGGGACTAGGATGTCTATTTTTAGAGATGCTTTCTAGGGAATTGTGATATTTCACCAGGTTTGGAAATCAACAATGGAGGAATCAGTAGTAGACAAGAGGGAGTGACTATGGAAATATACGTGGTAAATAACCAGCAGCAGACACACATGGAGGCGCTATACTGTAATGGTCAAAGATTTATAGCTATGGAATCAGACGGCCTGGGTTTAAAGCCTGCCTTCCACTTAGAGCTGTGAGATTGTGGGCAAGTTTGAAATTTAGCTGGTCTTTAGTTTTCACATATTTTTTAAGTGAGAAAAATAATATTATCTATTTTGTGGGATTATTATAGGGATGAAATGAGTTAACATACTTAAAGCATTTAGAACAGTGCCAGAGATACAGAAAAACCCAGTTTTATGTATTATTAACATTATAATAAGGAAATTTATGCTTAGAGTCTTATGAACATATAGGATGAGGAATATGTGTTCTCCTCTATTTAACCCTCCACAGTAAATAAAGCAAATAAAAACCTGTTGATACACAAAACTCTCTAGGGTGATTTTTGATTTATGGTTCATTTGAGGCTTGTGGGCTGTTTTGTGTTTTATGTGCTCAGATGGGTAATAACTAGCCACTACGTCCATCACTGTACTATACTGCTATACATTCTGTTGCTTTCCGTTTCTTCAGTTCAAAGATTTCAGGAATAATAGAAATGATAAAGCTTAGATGAAACATTAAACAGTTTCAACATCTTTTTAATTGCCCATTTCTAATCATGGCCTGACATGGGCCCAAAAGTAATATTAATGTTCTATTATATTTGAGTCAATCAAATATGTTTCTGCTTATCACTGAGCAGAAGTTGGTGTTCTCATTCCAGGGCTGCTTCTGACCACCAGGGCAGTCTTAGGCATGTTGTATAATATCTCTGGGCTTAGTATTTTCATTTATAAATAAGTTTGGGTTGACCTCTAGGTATAACTAAAGAGTTCTTCTACCCCCTGTGGTTTCTCTCACTCTGCCTCTTGGCCAAATTTGAATGGCAATAAGGCAAGAATCTCCACTAATAAGGAGGAGTCTAACTGGTCAAATTTCAGGTTGCTGATTGGGCCACAGACCTGCCATGTGGATCTTTCCTTTTTACTCTTCAGGATATGCACTGTCTTCTGTGGTAGCTGGGCCCAAGGCCATTCCATTATTTCCAACAGGTATATCTAGTGTTTCCAAAAGTATCATTTATGTAGAATATTAGTTCACTAAAATGTTAGTAGATACATGAGGAAAATGCTTCTTTGATAAAAAAGATTGAGACATACTACATTAAATTTAAACTGGTTCTTTTTTTATTATTCAGAATCTGTACTAGGTGAATGTACACTAAATTACTGATAGGAAAAAGTAGAAAATGCCTCCAAAATATTTTGATCATGAACCCTAACTTTCAAGAAATATCTCCTGATATCAGCATTCCATGGAGTACATTTTTGCAAATGCTAGAGGAGTTTTGACCATTTTTTGCTTTCTAAACAGGTGTCAACCATATAATATGCAAGTTTTCTATCTGGGGTTCACTGAGGAAAAGTAACTTGCCTGTAGATGCATTTATTGAAAATGGCAGATTTGAAAACTTTATATTAATTTATCCACTGTTACACTATAACACATTGCAGTTATTCAGTTCAGAGATCTCAGGAGCAATGCAAATTTTCTGAATATTTCATTTAAGAATGTACACCAATGTGGGATATGAGGAAGAAATCTTAAGCCCAAATCATCTTCTAGTCCTTGTTTCCTGTCCAGGTCTGCGGTGCAGATCCTCACCAATACTCATATGCCAAACAAAGCTTAACTTCCTAACACCCAGTTTCTCAAAGGTTGCCACATCTGACTTAGTCTTTATGTATAAAAAGGAGAAGATTAAAATTCTGACTTGTGCTTGATTCATTGGGTCAAAGAAGCAATGCCAACGGTCTATCAAGCACTTAAACTGGAGTGCCTGGCAGTTCTTGTACCAATGTGAATGTTAGGTTTTGTCCCGAATGAAAGAAACTTACGACACTCTCTGTCTTCTTTAAAAAAAAAAGAAAGGTGAGGGGAGAGGGGTAAAGAAAATGGGGTAACAAGTCTTTACTTGTGATAGATTTCCTATTTCTGGAAAGATACTAGGCCTGTTAGCCCATGACCTATGCTTTAAGTTTCAAACTTTAATTTTTTTGAATAAGTTTAGCTTATGAAATTTGGTACCATTTTCATAAAATAAAGGAAGATGTCATTAGCTTTTACAGTAGCTATACTTTAGTGGAACCCTGAATGAGTGTCAAATAATAATTTATCCAAGCCAGGATTTATTCTTTTTGCACATATTTATTTCAATATTGAAGCCAGGGGAACACACACAAAAAGGTGGAGTTTCTGAATGTCATCATAAATAAATTGAGGTTGTTATATTACCTATTTTTCTTTGAAGATACAAGCTGTGATTTTTTTTTAGGGTGGGTATACTTGGCCACTTGATATTTCTTTGACCAAGTTGTTATGTGCCCAATCCAGAATTGATCTATGTTTTTAAAAAGGCATCCATTTAGAAATCCAGTCATTTAGCAATGTGAATTTGGCAGAGAAAATGATGCAGTTAAACGTTTCATCAATAGTACTAAAAATCATTTAAAAATAACATATACTATGATTTTTTCTTTTAAATATGAGAAGTAGGAAAAGAGAAATGAATCATAATGCCAATGCCCGTACAATGCCTGATGATATTTTGAAAAAGTAATGCATGTATGTAGTTAGAAAATTCAGATTGTACATAAGTACAAATTAAAATATAAATGTCTTGCTACTCCAACCAGAGGTAATGGCTATTAACAGTATTTTGTGTGTAATGCTTAATGATGATTATAATGATAATAATGATTACCATCACCTATCCATTACTCTCTCTACATATTTTTTGTCTTTCAATTTGAATGTAATTCAAATTTACAGTTTGGTTAAAAATTCATAGCATACATATACTTGTACACCAGGCTGTTTTCACATAACTATTTTTTTCATGTCTTTCTATACTAATAATTATGGATTTACTTCATTCTCTTTAATGGCTACATAATATTTTGCCACAATATCTATCATAAATTATTTAATCAATGGAGACAATTTCTAAAGTTGACTTATTCACAAAATAACAGTATTTTTCCTGACCTTGTTTTAGTCCATTCATAAGACAAAGTAGTATATTTCCAAGAATATATTTCTTTTTACTAAAATACACCTATATCCTTTAGATGCATGGTTCTAATCTGATAATCTTTTGAAACAATCAATGAATGTAGTCTAAGTATCCTTTGACATATATAATAATTGGAGATGATCTGAAAATCAGAAGGGGCAGTTATTCTCCCAAAGCCATATTTATACAAGATTTGAAATAGAAATTTTCTTTTTCTATTGTGACCTTGAATCAAAGAAGAAAACATTTGGCCAAGTTTACTTATAATCACAACTTAATATTGTAATCTTACCATCAAGAAGGTTAGACTAGGAAAGGGAAAAAAGGAAGCAGACAGTTATTGAATGGGTTTTATACGCGAAGGATTAGGTTAGATGTCAACACATATCTCATCTTTAATTAAAGGATTATTGTTATTGATTATTTAATAATTAGCTCTCCTGGAGTTATTTCCAGCCACCATGAGATAGATATTGCAGATAGTCAAGAGCTTTATTACTCCCTTAAATGTCCTCCCATTTGTAACAGTTCTGCCCATATGACTAATGATGAAAACTGCTAGGAAGGAGATAATATTAAGAACACCAAGATGGACAGAGATTCTTTCTAATATCAACAATAAGCTGACAGATCCCCCGCAAAAATGTAAAAGCTGCATTAAAATTAAGTTATTCACTCAAACCCTAGCAAATTTTAATGTTAGCCTTGCAAATAATTGTGGACACCAGATACAAAGCTTAGGAAAAATCTAGGACATATGCAAGGATAGTTAAGAAATAGGCAAATTAAAATTTAAATGTTGACTTACGACAGTGGCAATGAATTTTTTCGCTGACTGATATTGGATGTTATCTATTCTTTCATCACTTTATTGTGTGTACCTGTGAGAAGGCTTTGAGAAATTTCATTTTAGAAGATAAGAAAGAGATTAATCAGTCAGACCTTTCTGCTTCCCAGACTGCTATTTTATCTCTGACAGTGACACCCTCACCTGAAGTTTGGAGGGTGGGTGATTATGAGCATGAAGTATTGAGCACAGGAAAATGTCAATAAGTGATTGCTGTTGTTAGGATGATCACTATTACTACAATTTTAGATTTGGCAATTCAAGCATTTCCAGCTTCCCTTAATAATAAAATTATCAATCATTCACTTTCATAATTTCACTTCTTTTTAAGGCTATACCATCTCTCAAAGTAACACATTTCATATGTTTGCTGCCCAACATATAAAGTAGCATTTTCTTTCTTTTTGCATCCCTTAATGACATGACACCTCCTTTTGTAATCTTTTTTTCTGAGGAGTCTATAGTGACCATATGAATACTGTCACATAGATGTCAAGGAGGATCAGAAAGAGTATAGCACAAGATATCTGGAAGATGTGGATTCAAATCTTTTCAGAGCCTCTACTGTTAGGTGAACAGCAATTCCTGTGACTGTGAAGATTATGTGAAGATGCATATGCAAAGCATGTAACAAAGTGCCTGGCAGATAGCAGGTGGTCAGAAAGTATTATTTTTCCACTCAAGCACCATCTCTGTCCCTTATATTCTTCCCTTCCCTCTTTTTGGCATCCCACCATTAGTTACATTAAAGTTACATTAAATTAAAATTTCAGTTCCTCAGTTTCACTAAGTCACATTGCAAGTGCTCAATAGCCACACAGCTAGTGGCTACACATTTTGGACAGCACAAATGCAGGATATTTCCATTATTGCATAAAGTTCTATTGGACAGCATTGCTCTCAAACAATAGATTACAAATGAGGTTAGTGTGACTACAGAACTGAAAGCTTAATTTTCGTTCATTTTAATAACTTACATTTAAACAGCCATAGGTGACCGACCACTAGCTACCACATTGGACAGTACAATTCTAGAGTATCGCAAGTACTCCTTAACTGCCTTGCAAATTTAATTTGCTTTTTGTGGTTTTATCTGACACCAGTGATTCTGAGGAGTGGGTAGATGATTCTGTCAACTGCAAGTATTTGTAATGTGTTTTTGATTCCCTCTCCTGCACCACGACTAGGCTAAATCAGCCCACATCTGATCGTACATGCTTAGCTGTCCCTATTTTTTTACTTTGAAAACTCTTATATAGCCCATTGGATTTTATTAGCCTCACTTATTTTTACACCTAGTACAAAATCAATAAAGGACTTTTGGTGGTATGCCTAACATTGTTCAGTGAATGACAAGGTTTGAAGAAAGTGTACAAGAAAATGACAGCCTGTAGCAGAAGGTCTTAACCACAGAGACACAACACACTCACTGATGTGCTGTGATCATTTCTGAGGTGTGTGGCAAGTAATTTGTTGCTATTGATAAAGTGTCAACATGTGCAAATGATTCCCCCTTTTATTTTAAGAAATTAAAACAGTCTCTATCACTGGGATAATGATGTCCCATTACTCATTTACATTCTGGCTGCTTGCTTGAGTGGGAGAGAAAGGTGGTGTGGAGTTGTGTCTGGCATGCTGGTGGTTGCTCCCAGACCTGGGCTCTCTTAGGAGATTGGATCATTGATCAGAATGTCATCCATGTGTGTCACCAAGGAGAAAACTGTTAAAAGCACCATAAGCAATAAGATGTCAAGCAACACGTTATACTGATGCCTGGTCATGGAGACTGATCATTTCTCTCTCACTGCCTGAATCTTTAAAAAAAAAAGAAAAACTAGATGGCAGTTATGGTTATTTAGTAATTAGACTGTTTTAAGTGTAAAGTCTGACTTAAATGAATGAGTTTCCAAGGTGAAATAGGGTCAAGGATTCATCTTGTTGACAGAGAAGGGAAAGGTGATGCAGTGGAGGAGGTATTAGGGGATTAGAACAGAGTTGAAAAGCATAGTCTGGAAGGCTTCACAAGCAAAGAGAGGTTTAAGCATTTAATGGAAAAGGAGGAAAAGGTCACATGAAGACATGTCTGAAGGTCAGGAAGTAATATGAAATTGCTAACAGCATGCAGAATGATTATTTAACTGAGTTTCCCGAATGTGTTCAGGTTTTTATTTGTAGATCCTGAAGACACTTGTGTTTAGAATACACATAATGAGGGAATTTGACATCTGTTCTTGTCTGGTTCCTTTACTTTACTTATGGGCAGAAGAAAATTGTCATAGAAAAGATGCTATGTTAGAAATTCTCACTGGACTCTGTAATCTTTCAGCCCTGATACAAATACATAACCATCTACAAAGAAGTCTCATTCTGAGGAAATTTGCGATCACTTCTAATTTATCTCATTATTAAGGCGAACTTAATAAATTAAAAACAGTTATTAAGGTGTAAATCGGAATATGTGTACTTGTATTTCCCAGTTTTCTCAGGATAGAGTCTGAGTCCATTCTAGAAAATGGCAGATAGGCACAAAGACCCCACCTGACCTACCAACTGTTGGATGGAGGAAAAGGGAAGTTTGGCTAATGTAGTATCTGCCCATTTAGTTTGTTCTTTCTTTACTGACAGTTACATGGATTTAAAAGCCCATTAAGAATGAGCGTGTTCTGTCTATAAGCAGTGGAAGCACATGATCTGATGACTGTTCTATAAACAGACCTAAGCTTCATTTTAGACAGAAATAGGTTTTCATTTATTTGGAGGCTAATTATAAATTGGAATGATATTCTTTTTGATGGACAATTCGATTGCATTTAAATTCAAATTAACATCTGCTGTTTATATCATGCTATCTACCTGAATCTAGATAGAAGCTATTAAAGATCTGTGGCTAGAGAATCCTTGTTCTCTGAAGACTTTAAGGGAAAAAGAGCATTCTCTAAACCCTTTTTATTAGAACTAGACTGTAGTTGCCCTTGAATATCAAGGATGTTTTTCTTTGTCTATAAATATACTAATGGGGGTTGTGAACATTTAGCACAAACACATATTACTACAAAAGGTCCTGGTACAAATGCTGGACATTTTTCAAATAATATATGTATTTTAAATGAATTAACACACACATACGCTACTCATATTTTTGTTCATATATTATCTTATATAAGAATTTAGTTCATATATATTCATAAGTACATTTAAGTTCATAGATATATTTTATTAGCACAGGGAATAATTTATACCTGCACTTGATATATATGAACCACATTCATAAATGGTAATATTTATAGGTAGATGGAGATGTATGTGTATAATAAATCAGTTTCTCAAAATTTCAAAACTGATTGGAAATAATTAGCTATAGCTCATGGTTTTGGGTATTTTTCTTTTCTCTAAGCAAATCTCATCCACCTACAGAACACTTGATAATGTTATAGATTAAATGGGAGCTGAGTATTCATGGTTGCTGAATGCTTGAAGAATGTTTGTGCTTTTCCCCTGAGAAGCATGTGGTGTATAATGACTTAGAGGTGAGAATCGATGCCCAAGGATCATGACAAAGCTGTGGTCAGAGACATAGAACACCTATAGGTGTTATTTTTTAAATTCTAGAATCATAGAATTGGCATTTTCCTCCAAAATATTTAGGCTAAATGTGTAAAATGACAAGTATTTATTATGGTATAACAGTCGTCTAAATTTAGTCTTGATATCTTATTTACAACTCTGAAAAGGCAACTGGTACTATCAAATGGCCATTTTTATCTTTTAAAAATACCACTAGGATGACATACCTTATTATTTGAAAAGATTTTAGTGTTAAACCACAATAAAATTATAAAAACATACTTTTTGCATGAACATGCACTTAAATAAGACTTTCAAGGTCTTTGAATTATGTTAAGTATTTATTTACTTATTATTTATTTGACAGACTGTTGTTTTGAAGCTGCAAAAGATGTAACCTATATTAATCATGAACAATCCTTAACTAAGATGCGTAAATATGATCCTTTACAAAGGATCTCAGAAGAGCACAGAGTTTAGAGGTTCAGTATTTTAGATCCCTTGAATCCTCCCTGTACAGCATGTCATCTTCTCTTTAAATGTTAAAAGCTGTTTTATGCTCCCTAACAATCCATCACCCCAGAATTCTTCCTGGTTAACAAAGATCAACAAACGACCTGAGCCCTACCTTTAAATTTTTCTTCTATTGATGTCCAGAATGTTCCATAAAAGTTGGAATGAAGGGATGAAGGTAAGGTTGGGGAATTGCCAGAAGAAGCTAATTCGATAGTATATGGGACATAGTAAGCCACCTTGCAGAGTGGCATGAATATGGAATTAACAATGACCCCATGTATTGCTCTCAGTCTTGCAGGATCAGAAACATGATTTCTTAGCTCACCAAAACTGAATCTGCCTTTCAAGGAGAACTCAAATTAACAAAGATTCAAAAATAAACATATATACACAAACACACATAATCCTGGGTAGTATATTTAAAAGCAGTTTGCCAATTTACCACTTCATAAAAGGAGAAATAATGTTATACATGCCAGAATATTCTTAATAGCATAATCACAACATATTCTCTTGCAAGCCAATTTATGAGGAAGCCAAATCATAATCAGAAATTTGCTTAAAAAGATGAAATTGAAGTCAAAGGAGTGGCTGCATGGTAAAAAAGAAAAAATGCTCCTTAAGGAAAAACATGCAATGCACTTGAAAAATAAAGAGCCAAGCCTGAGCAAGAGCAATACTCCCTCTCTACAAAAAAATAGAAAAATTAGCCAGGGAAGATGGGTGCGTACCTGTAGTCCCAGCTACTCAGGAGGCTGAGGCAAGAGGATTGCTTGAGCCCAAGAGTTGGAGGCTGCAGTGAGCTATGATGACGCCACTGCACTCTAGCCTGGGCAACAGAGTGAGACTCTGTCCCCAAAGAAAAATAAATAAATAAATAAATAAAATAGAGAGCTGGTTCCTTAATTTTAAAAATAAGAAGTCAGTAGAACAATGGGCAAAAAATAAATACCTGACAAGTAAAAACAGTTCGCAGAAAAATAAATTCAAATCACCAGCAAACACATAAAAATGATAAACATCACACATAATTAAAGAAATGAAAATTAAAATAAGATATTTTTATCCCATGAGTTTGACAAAAATTTAAAAATTTGATAATACTTAGCATTGGCATGGATGTGAAAAAGAAGCTGCTATGGTCTGAATGTTTGTGTCCCCCCCCCGCCCCCCGCCAATTTATATGTTGAAGTTCTAAAGCCCAAGGTGATAGTATTAGAAGGCGGGGCCTTTGGAAGATGATCAGATCATTAGAGTGGAGCCCTCATGTATGGCATTAGTGCCCTTACAAATAAGGCCCAGGAGAGACCCCGTGCCCATTCAACCATGTAAAAACACAGCAAGGTGGTACCATCTATGGTCTAAAAGGAAGTGGGCCCTCGCCAGAAACTGAATCTGCTGGCAGCTTGTTCTTGGACTTCCAGCCTTCCAGGATATGAGAAATACATTTCTGTTGTTTATGAGCAACTCAGCCTATCATATTTTGTTATGGCAGCCTGAATAGATTAAGACAAACACCATGTCAGACAATACGAGTAGAGCTATAAACTGGTACAACATTTCTGAAAGGAAATTTGGCATTATTAATTAAAATATTTAATTCACAGCACCTCTGACCCAGCAACTTCACAGCTCAGGATTTACTCTAATAACACACCTGCAAAAATATGCTAAAATATTTGAACTGGGTATACCATGTAATAGCAAACAACTGGAAAACACAAAAATTTGAATCACAGGGAATGTAGATAAATTTTTAATGTATTGAATAAAATACTCTGCATCTCTGAAAGGAATTGGTTAGATCTGTTGGTACTGATGTAGAAAGAGCTTTAAGATGTATTATTAAGTAAAATACAAATTGTGTATGTGTGTATATATACATATGTGTATCATCCTCTTTGTAAGTATATGTAACAGTCGAGTATTTTACTAAAAGAATACAGACAAAAATTATAGGTAGTGGTAGATCTTTAGCTTTAATTTTATACCTTCCTGTACTATTTGAAAAATGTTATACTATTTGCCTATATTTCATTTAATTAGAATTAAATACATTCAAATTGACACATTATATATGTAATATATCTGTGTATGTATATGTGTATACATGTGCATATATATGTGTGTGTACATATATACACACACACACCCACACACTTTTGTGAAGTATTCCTTAGCTAAATAACTTATAGGAACCTTTTCACTATAGGGATGACATCACCTGAAGTCTATTAGCTGAAATTTTGTTTTCTGATCACTTCTTGATTGGTCACCAGCATTATGTAATTCAAATTGCTCTTCTATTTTCATTATTTGCTTGTTATGTAACTTTGGACAAATTAATTAACCTTTCTGAGCTTCTAGGTTGTTACTGTTGTTTGTTTTTATTGGTAAAATGAGGGAAATTCCTATGTCAGAGATGCTGTAAGGATTAAATAATAAAATAGCTGTGTGTATAGTTCAGTGCCTGGAACCTCACGGATGCACCATAAATGTTGGCTATTTTTAAACTCATCCAATGCTTTTGGGTTTTTTTCCCTCCACAATGCTTCTTCTACCCTTCTTCATTGTGTCTTTTTCTTCTACTCCATGAGGCTCTGCTCCTGGAAGCCGGAGTTATAGTACTTTAGTCAACCATATTGTGGGTGAAATATACTCTTCTAAGGTGGCTTGAGAATCTAACTACCATCTATAAAATTGTTTCCAGAAAATGACTCACACATTAGGTTTTGGAACACAATCTGCTGAAAATTGGAGGGTGCTTGGACTGTGACTAACAGCATCAAACAAGAGATGCATTATTTCTCCGTTGTGCTTATTATCTACAACTCAGTCATGCTTTTCACTGCCTTCAAAGAGCATGATTGAGCTCTTCATAAAAACCTTTTCAGTTTAAACACTAGGATAGACAAGGAAGACGTTCATGGAGATTATGCCTTGCCTTCAACATAGGGAACTGGAAATGTAAATCTGTTGCTCCTTGCTATGTGCCATGCACTGTGTCAACTGTCTGATACATGTTATCTCATTTAATCTTCACAGTAACCCTGTGACGCAAATATTACTCTCTCTGCCTTGTAAAACAGGAAATAGGCTCAGGGAGTGCAAACAACATGGGCACGGTCATGTAGCTTGTTAAATGGCAGAATCAAAGTTCAAATCCAGGTCTGTGTGATGCCAAAGCCCACACTTCTTCTGTTGATTGCTAACTAATTGAGCTTTTCCACACCAGTGATTTTTACATCTTATTTCCAAAGCTGTTCTTTATATTTGTCTGACTGTTGGCATTGGCACTATAACATTTAACCCATATATAGTCAGTCCTTCTATACAGCTTTAAACTTGCTACTTAAAGAAGTAAATCTTTGTTGACCTAGATAGAGTAATTTTTCAATGACTACCTTATAGAAGAATACTTTTGTGGTTGGCAGGAGCCATTATTGTTTACATGGTTGCCAGGCCCTTGTAAAAGGAGCTGGAATTAGGAGTAAACTTTCTGTAAGTATACTGTGTCAGGATGCTCGCCACTCTTCTCCATAGCTGCTAGAGGGGGACCGTGGACCCTGAGCCCTGCCCATTCACAGAAGCACACTCGGTAAGAGTCCATCAGGAGGTTAGAGCTGCCAGGTCAGAAGTGCTGTGTCTCTCACATGGCTAAATGCAAGATTTTAGGAAGCATAGGCTCCTTAAGATTGTGTTTTGTTTTTATTGCATTTTTCTCTTTACAGACTGTGGTCATCTCCTTCCTTGTGTTTTGTGCCTGGGTCTGTAACTGTTTCCTTCAGTATCAGCCCCACACACAGGTGTGAAGTGTCCACAGTTAATTTTTTTGTGCTATGTTCATTCTCTACTTCCTCCCATTCATTTTTCAAACATAAGAAACCTGGTGTTTTTATGCTACCCACATTCTTTTCAGTATTGTGTACTACACCGGGGCTAGGAAAAATCATATTCTGTGCTTTACTATATCAATTAGCTATTACGGCGTAGCAAACCACCCTAAAAAGTAATGGCTGAAAGTAACATCCATTTATTTAGCTCATGATTGTGCGGGTCAGCAATATAAGCTTGAGTCGGCTGGGTACTTTTTCTGGTCTTGGCTAGAAATCTCTATGACTTTGTGGTCAGCTTCAGGTCAGGTGTGAACCCGCTTTAGTGATCTTGGTTGGACTCTCACATGTCTAGGTCCTTGGCTGGGACAAATGATCTGGCATGGCTCTGATCCACATAGTGTCTCATCATCCAGCAGCCTAGCACTGCTCCAAGAGAGCGAGCAGGTGGCAGGCATAGTCTCTTAATGTCTGGGCCCAGAACTGGCTCACTGTCATCTCCACTATATTCTGTTGGCCAAAACACGTTGCAGGGTCACCCTAGCTATAGAAGGTAAGGAAAATAGACTCTACCCCTTAAAAGGAAGATCTGCAAAGCCACATTACAAATGGTGTGGATGCAGGAAGGAGTGAAGAATTGGTGGGACCCTTTTTGCAAGTAATCAACCAAAATATCCTTCTTTATTGCTGTTCTTTCTCTCTCTCCCCAAAGTAACTTTCAGTTCTTGGCTAATCTGTGCCAAGGTGCTGTCACAGTGAGCTAAATAATTGTAGTGACAGATACACAATGGTTTATTTGTGATGTTTAAAAGATATGTTGTGAAAGAACTTGTGATTAGACAAGCTGATGTCCTCAGTGGAAAGGCTGTACAACACACTCATCTGCCCAGGACCCCAGCTGACCACTTGGGATGTGTTAACTGCCAGTCAGAGAACGAGTTTGGAGTTGCTGAGCTAGGTATGAGGGAATGGGCTCCCCAGACTGCTATAATGAAATGGACTCTTTCTCAACTATCTCTGACGAAAACCAGGAACTAATTATCATGGCTGATAGATATTTTCCTACCAGACACTTATTCTCAACTCTTACTGTTGCAAAATAATTATAGCTGCCCCAGAAATCAGGTCTTTCTGGTCTCTCACAGATGTTTGCTAACTAATGTGCTACCTGGGCTAGACAGCTAACTTAACTAAATGCAGGTAAAATACACACGTCTCCAGAAAATGCTAAAGCAGCATCTGCAAACTTTTGTTCTACAGAATATTAATCCTCTTTCTTTTTCTTTAAAGAATTGTTTCTGAGATAATATAGGTTTGATAAACACGCCTTATTAAATAAATAATTAATACTTGTGTCAAATAACCACAATGAATTTTGATATATTGAAAAATCAGGAAAAATTTGTCCTAAAGAAACATAGCTACCTAGTAGGCTAAATTTTCTAATGTTGCTTCCCACATTAAGTCTGAGATCCACTTCCTGCCTCTTATGCCCTACCTTAGCTCCCCTGGAGAGTAACCCCTGTGGAAAGACTCACCCAGGCTGTGACAGCTGACCATTTGCTGGATTTGGCCAATAGATGACACCTGTAAAAGATAAAAGGGCAGGAGGAGAATGGATTTTTTCTCCAGCTTTTTTCTGCTTTGGCGCCAATTCTTCCACAGTGTCT
Organism: Daubentonia madagascariensis; assembly: GCA_023783475.1. Classification (NCBI taxonomy): domain Eukaryota; kingdom Metazoa; phylum Chordata; class Mammalia; order Primates; family Daubentoniidae; genus Daubentonia; species Daubentonia madagascariensis. Next base: position 12,423,374 of record JAKFHU010001436.1, read on the forward strand.
GGATTCATCTGTGACTACAGATCCTGCAGGGCGGGCCCTCTTTGTGGCTCCAGCTCTGCCAGGACTCTAGAAACACTATTTCTCCTCTGCCCACTTCAACCCCAGGGATGTAAGGGCTTCCCTGTTGTTCCTACTCTACTCCCTGGGTACTTTGCATCCCTTGGTTATTTCGTTAACCTTCCGGCACTTCCTTAAGCAGTCCCTTCACTAAAGTCTGTTCCTAGGGGTTCTTGTCCTTGGGTCCAAGGGCCCCAGTGACAACTATAGATAGAAAATAGAGGGCTAGTGAAGTTGGACAAGAAAAAAATAAGCTGTGAACTTACATAGTAAAAATATTACCCCTTTATTTCCACTAATGTGTCAAAGAAATTTAGCTTTTCCTTCTGTTACGAATATAGGCAAAAGGTATTAGCAGCACCTCTGATATTGCCATTAACAGATATCACAGTTATTTTCATATCACTACAGATTTTGTAGATATCTTGAAATATTGTCTATCATTATCACTATTTTGAAACTATGTTAGTAATGAGACATGATGCTAGATCATATTATTTAAATGGATTAATAAAGAAGTACATTTATTCCTAGACTAGAAATTTGTTTTAAAAATATTTTGTTAACTGAATTCCAATTTAATTGGTATCCTTTTGTAATCTTTATGTATCTTTTTTACATATTTTCTGAAATACAGTCTACAGGCTTCACCAGACTCCATGTCACAAATACACATGCACACACACACATACACCACACATGCATGTGTATGGGATTAACTCTTGAACCATCTGAATGAATTATATTTCCTGCAGGGCCGTGACTGATGTAACACAAGTTCCCCAGTTTATTTGACCAAGGAACCTGTTTTTCATGTTCATGGATTAGTATTTCATGGAACTAGTCTTTTACAAAATATATGTAGCAAAAGATATCCTACAGGAATGACCCATCCTATAAGCTGTCCAGATAGGAGCAATAGTCATGGAGCTGTCTGGTCAGAAAGAGACTCTTGCCCCTCAAGTCCCACTGGGTGCAGGACTTGTGCTTCTCAGACTTTCTGTCTCTTTTGCTTCCCCTCGACTTGTTTCCTTTCCGGGCGCCGTAAATTTTTCTCTTCAGTTCCACACTTTAGCCACTTAGCACCTTTCCCTTCTTAGTCCCTGATGGACACCCTCTCCCCATGTCCTGAACCCTCTTTATCTTCCTGGAGTACAATATTGGCCACAACCAAACACACCAAAAACAAAATAGTGATTCAATAGCAACAAGAAGGTGCAATATTCATGTTCAACCTGAGACAGAGCTCTCAGCTCCTCTCCCTTTGTCCCTGAAAACATGATTTAGTCCTGTTGGGAAAGTCAGACCAGTCTCACACATTTTTTTTCTTATTTATCTCTGGGTCCATATTAACTAACTACGAAGAACTAGCGGTGACTACTATTGTGATATTATAAATGCGTGATCCTCTCCATTAACTGTGCTCTTTGAGAGTGACATTTTCCTTTTATTTATTTTGGTATTCTCAAGTCCTAATACCAATTGTGCTTATTGGCTGAATAAATGAGATGCAAATTTAAGCTGGGGCAAGGAGGGTTTGCTTTGTCAACAGATTTAGTGCCTGAAAAACCATACTAAAGGACAGCATTCATATTTTATTCATCATTAGGCCCACTAAGGACCATGTACGTAGTGTTGGCTGCTCACTGACTGGGCCGTGATCCTACCTCCATCCCTTATTCCTCAGAGCCAGAGCCAGAGTTAACACATTTACCCTTTGGAAAGATAAACCACAATACTGACCATTCTCCCTGACTATTTCGTTTCTTTGCAGATGTTTACAAAATATTCACAAGGATTGTGACTTCTTTGGTTTTTTTTTGGTTTTCATCAGTTCTAAAACCTGTCTGTGCTAAACCTATCTATGTTAAGGTTAAGACTGAGCTTCTTAATGATAATTCTTTGGTATTTACTTTAAGCAATATAGAAAAAACAATTGCATTTATCTTTATAATTGCTTATATGTAATATGTAATAATATATGCAATTTTGCATATACCTATTCAAAAGTCTTAAAAAATACTTTCCCTCTTGGTTAACCACCCTCTCCTATTTCCTTCAATCCCTTCTTCTTATTTATTTTTTTACTTATTTTTTAAGAGATGGGATCTTGCTGTGTTGCCCAGGCTGCAGTGCAGTGGCTATTCACAGCAGCAGTCCCACTACTGATCAGCAGAGTTTTGACCTGGTCTGTTTCCCTGACGTGGGCCGGTTTACCCCTTCTTAGGTAACCTGGTGGTTCCCCACTCTCAGGAGATCACCATATTGATGCCAAATTTAGCATGGACATCCAATCGGCATAGCACACTACAACCCAGAATCCCTGGGCTGAAGTGATCCTCCTGCCTCAGCCTCTGGAGTAGCTGGGACTACAGGCATGTGTCACCATGCCAGGCCCCCAACCCCTTCTTAACCTAACTTCTTTGAAATATGAAAAATTCTGTTTTTAAAATTATCTTATCAAAGTACTAGGAATTATACATAATGTTTTAATTTGCAAATTGTATCTTTTAAACAGTTAATTTTCCAATTCCACTCTTTTAGTTATTTAAAAGTATACACTAACTTGTTGTTGGTTATAGTCACTTTGCTGTGCTATCAAATATTGTTCATTTTATCTAACTATCTAACTATACCCTGTAAAGATATGGAACCATTATGTACCCATAATAATTAAAAATAAAATTTTTTTAAAAAGTTTAAAAAGTTAATTTTCCTACCACAATTACCCTTGGAGGAATATTTTCTACTTTTCATCAGTTCTCTCTGTCTTAAGCCTATAACTTTTTCTCCCAAAGAGATTTATAGTCTCTTTTCCCCAAAGCTTTTTAAGAGTCTAACTGAAGTTTGAGTTCTTTCTATGTTTTCTCCCTTTGATTTTCATTTTTTGTCACCTACGGCAGTGCTTTTTAAGGATTTTTATATTGAAGTCAGTATTTTAAACTGCTCTTCACATGGCCAGTTTTCCAACATCAAACTTGCATGTTGTCATCTTCTGTCAGATGGCTCCGAGTTACCCATCAGCTTTGAAGGGGAGGCTTGAAATTGGCTTCCTGTGTGTGCGCTTTAACAGCTGATAAATAAAATAGATCATGTGCCTCTGTCTTGCTTTTTTTGGTGGCCACTAACCTTATTGTGAAGCCTAAATTCTAGTAAGTAAAACTATAGATAGCTTGGGAGAGGATATTGTCCTGCAAATTGTCCTGCAAAATGTAATTCTTGGATATGCAAACGGTACACATATTGATTTGAATTCCTCTTTTTATATCTCCAGTTACATTCCTTTACTCTATGCTTTTTAAAAGTCTTTTGAAGTAATATCTGTTAATATAATTTGTGAATCCTGTCAATAACTGTAGATTCTTTTTTTATGTTTGCTATATGGTCAAAATGCCAAAAATTTTTAATTCTGGACAACTTAAGTGTCTACAGTAGAAAAGATGGAATACTATTTGCTATTGAATTTCCATTGTTTTAACTCTTACCCTAACCCAACTTCAAGGATCAGGTTGAATGTCACTTCCTTGGTGAATCCATTCTTACACTTTTTACCATCAGAATTAATTCTTCTTCTATCCTCTGTGCTAAATATATAATCATAATAATGATAACAACATTCACTGGGCACTTAATGTTTGCCAGGAACTGTGCTAAGTACTTTCCATATAATAGCTAACTTAATTTTAACAATAACCCTCTGAGTTAAGAACTATTATTGTCTCCATTTTACATGTAAGGAAACTGAAGTGCAGACTATGCAAGTGAGATTTGATCTCAGGTACCTTTAACTTCACAATCCTAGCAACCACTCAGCACTGTTGCCCCAAAAGAAAACTATGGCTTATTCATCATGTTATTCCCAGTCACCAAAATTCTTGTCAACTGGTAGATGCTCAATGAATATTTGTTGAATAAATGACTATGAAAGGAAGTTCTTCAGATCAATAAGAATTATTCAGTTGAATTACAAGTTCAATTCTGGAACCTCCTAACAACCACAGCTGCGCCAAATATTGCTCTTTTATTCTGAATTACTCCCATCTTGATCCCCTATGTCCTGTCGCTCTAAATCAATACTTGCATCTTTCCTAACTTCTGCTCAGGAGCTCCCTCCCTCTTCTCATTGCTCAGTGAGGATATGGGAATAGCAGACCCTGATTGGTTTATGTAGTGGCAGAAGATTCTTGTTTTGACATCTGAAGGCCTAAATGTCAAATGTCCATTTCTCCTGCCCCATTACACCCTGGAGAGCCCCTGGCATTTCCCAGTCTTGTGTACAGTAGAGCACCAAGGCCAAGCTCATGGTCTACTCAGATTTAATAGTTCTGCTCTGTATAACTGGGAGCACCATCACCTCTGGAGACCTGAGTAAGAAAAGGTCCGCCTCACAGGGGCCACATTTACACAGGAGCCCAAGTAGACTTCCTTTTTCTTCTTTCTTTCTTTTTTAAAAGACTTTATTTTTTAGAGCAATTTTAGATTCCCAAGAAAAGTGGGAAGAAGTTACAGAAATTTCCCATAAACCCCACACCCCCACACATGCATAGATTACCCCATTATCAAAATCCCCCACCAGAGAGGTACATTTGTTACCTCTGGTGAACCTACACTGACACATCATCATCACCTGAAGTCCATAGTTTACATTAGGGCTCACTCTTGGTGTTGTATATTCTATGGGTTTAGATAACTGTATAATGCCATGTATCCATCATTATAGTATAATACAGAGTACTTTCAATGCCCTAAAAATCTTCTGTGCTATGCCTATTTATCCTTCCCTCCACCCCCAAACCACTGGCAACTGATCTTTTTACTGTCTCCATAGTTTTGTCTTTTCCAGAATGTTATGTATCTGGAATCATACCATATGTAGCTTTTACAGTTTGGCTTCTTTCACTTAGTAATGTACATTTAAGGTTCCTTGTTGTCTTTTAATGATGTGATAGCTCATTTCTTTTTAGCACTGAAAAAATATTCTATTATCTGGATGTACCAAAGTTTATTCATCCATTTACCTACTAAAGGACATCTGGTTGCTCCTAAGTTTTGGCAATTGTGAATAAAACTGCTATAGACAACTGTGTGCAGGTTTTTGTACAGACGTAAGTTTTCTACTCCTTTGGGTAAATACCAAGGAGCAGGATTGCTGGATCATATGATAAGAGTATGTTTAGTTTTGTAAGAAACTGCCAAACTGTCTTCCAAAGTGGCTGTACTATTTTGTATTCCTACCAGCAGTGAATGAGAGTTCCTGTTGCTCTGCATCCTCACCAGCATTCAGTGTTGTCAGTGTTGTGGATTTTGGTCATTCTAATAAGTATGTAGTGGTATCTCGTTGTTTAAATTTTCATTTCCCTGATGACATATTATGTGAAATATCTTTTCATATACTTATTTGCCATCTATATATTGTCTTAGTTAGGTGTCTATTAAGGTCATTGACTTATTTTTTAATGGGTTGTTTGTTTTCTTATTGTTGAATTTTAAGAGTTCTTCATATATTCTTGATAATAGTCCTCTATCAGATGTGTTTTTTTTCAGGATGCACAGAGAGAGAGAGAGAGAGAGAGAGACTAACATGGCAACATTACTGAATATGTTGAATTGTGTCTTCCCAAAAGATGTTGAAGTCCTAATTGTCAACACCTGTGAATGTGACCTTATTTGGAAATAGGGCAAGTTTACTTCCTATTTCCTGCCTCAGGTTTATCTATGAGGATAATAAACTATGGCCATAAGATGTTTATGCAGATCAAATAAGATGATACATGGTAGCACTTAACTCTGTTCCAGCACCAGTAAGCCTTTTTTATATTTTGCTTTGTTTAATCTCAGTCAATTTCTAGTTGAAGTCACTAATATGTAGAAAGAAAAAAATAGATTGAAGTTCACCATTACCTTGCAGGTTACTCAGATATAGCCACCTCCTTTCTTTGTTTAGGGTTTAGACACATTTGAATTTATTTCAACCCTGGAAGGCTGAGACCATGACCCCCTAGGGAATGAAGTACAGACAAGTGGAGTTTCCTTGACAGGATGTAGGGAGGGAGTAAAATAAAGATAAAGAGAGGCAGGAGACTGGCCATAACAAATTCTGGCAGCCTGAGTTCACTGGGCCAGAGGCCAGCCCTCCATGGAGTGCCCAAGTGGGTCCTGCCATGTAAGGATGGAGAAAAGGGGAAAAGTACTTGCTTCATAGTTTCACCTAGTGATGAATAAATAAATAGGAATAAATAACTGTCTCTGTATCCATCATAGCTCCTAGTAAATTGCCTTGCATATGGCAGCTCTCAGTAAGTGTTTAATGAATGGATGATTTATTCAATTAATCACTGAATATTAAATTGGAAGGGCCCTGAGAGATCATATAATCCCAAACTGTTACTTTATAGCTGGGAAACTGAAGCCTAGATATTGTCTCACTTGAAAGCACTCAAGAGACTTGGACCCAGGTCTACGGACTCCAAGATGAGGCTCCATGCTATAGCATCAGGTATACAGACATACAGAAGCTTCATTTCAAACCAGAATTAGAGAAAGAATTGACTTCCTCCATCTGCTGTGTTTTTTTCTCTCCATAGTTTCAATTCCCAGGTATCTTTTTCTTGGCATTAGGACCAAAGATCTATTCATTTTCTAATTAAAAACACCCCCATCATCAGATGCTATTTCTTTGTCTTAAGGGCTCATAGTGTCTAGGTACCCTATAGTGTGTTACGCTTTCAAGTCTTTCCATGTGATCCTTGTGATGCTGAAAAAAATGGGGGCATTGCAGCTTATGGCCATGGATATCTATTGAAATATTGATGAGGGTCAGTAATTATGCTCCAAGATGGCTTGTGCTATACAGCTTGTGAGGGTGTGCCTGGCGTGCAGAAATTAGCTCAGTCCATCACAGCTGATCTCCTTCCTCTCCTGGTCCAGACTCTACTGTTCATATGCGTGCTGTTTACCTCTTCTGCATACCCTTGGTACTAGCTTTTGGCTAATCAAATGCTATGCAGCCTTCAGGACCAGCTGAAGTCATATGTGGATAATACAGCTTCCCTTCCTTGACTATTACAGTCATATTGGTCTCCCTCTCTACCGCATCCTTAATACCTTTGCAGTTTGACCATCTAGTTATTCTTTGTTGCATTAGGTGTGGGACAGAATATGCTCTGTGCTTTTTTGTTTGTTTGTTTGTTTGTTTTGAGACAGGGTCTCGCTCTGTTACCCAGGCTAGAGTATACTTCTATCTTTTAAGGAAGACTGACAACATATTAATCCTTCATTCAACAAATGTTGGGTCCAACCCACTTGGAGCAGGGTTGTCCAATAAAATATAGGAAGCTTAGTTAAGTTTCAATTTCAGATAAACAATGAAAACCTTTCTTGTATAAATCTGTCCCAAATGGTGCATGAAACTTTATTATATTAAAAAAATTCATTGTTTATTTTCTGAAATGTAATTTAAGTGGATGTCCTGTTTTTTTTGTTTGCTAATTCTGACAACTGTAACTCGGATGCATTTTTACTTCAGGCCTCTGTTAAGAAAATTCTCTTTTGAGTAAAGAATATTTGGGAATTAGCAATCAAGTAAGCTTTTCTCTTGTAACACTTGGAGCACAGGTCTACCAGGATTTCTTGATTTATCTGCTCCATATTTTGCCTGTTAACACAAATTTTTTCTCATACAGAATCTGATATATGCAAAGTTGTATATCTTGGATATACAATACTTTTTACTAATCCTGGATTTCCATGGTTACATGTAAGAATAATTAGCATGCAAAATTCAAACAAAAATCACCACCAACAATTGACATGTAAATGCATAAATGTCACTATATTATCAGCTTTGCCTACCTTGCCCTCCTCTATGTCCGATCTCCAGTACCTAGCACAGGTGGCAGGTGTTCTATAAATAGCTGGCACATACTCTGCCTTCTCTGCTTTCATCCAACATGCTTCTATAGACATCAGAGTCACAGGCCACCAGGATTTCTTCCTTTGTTCCCTACTTTTACAAGTCTGTGGTTCTCAAAGTGTCGTTGGTCCCTGGACTAGCAACTGTCAGCCACACTTGGGAACTTGCTAGAAATACACATTCTTAGGCCCCATTCCTAAGAATGGAATGAGAAACTGCCTGAGAAACGCCAGAGGTGGGCCCCACAATCTAGGTTTTATCAAACTCTCCAAGTGGTTCTGGTGCACTCTTAAAGCTCCACTAGGAAAACCAGTGGTCCCCTGTGTTTCTATATGTAAAATACAGATAATTGATGCATGGGTAATTATCTCCCTGCTTAAATGTACTTGATGCAAATAAACCTAAGGCACTAATTAGACTTGAATAGGCCTTGCCTGTGTTTTGTTTTTCTTCCCTCTCCACCTGTGTTGTCTTTGTCCTCACGAGCTAAGGCCTTGTTTCTTCATTTTCACTAAGTAAGTTTGTTGACGAGCAAAGGGCTGGTGGTTCTTCTCTTCACCCCACCGTTTTCTGCCTTGTTCCCTCCCTCCTCCTCCCTCCTCCTGCCCTCTCTTTTCTCCTTCTCCTTTTCTCTCCATTTTATTTGGCTGGAATGTCCAGTTTAGCCATTGCAATCCTTCGAGCAGGCAGTGCTGCCATCCTAGTCTCTTGGTGTCTCATAAATGACCCTGGACTGGCATCTTCCGGACTGATGATACGACCTCCTTCTCAACACAGCTGCACTGGTTGCTCTGAACCAGCTTGCACATCCTCCCTGCGGGTTCTCTAGCTTCTGAACACCTCTCTCTCTATCACATCACTCCTTCTTACTCCTTCCGATCTCTGCTGTTACTTGCTATTCTAGCAGGTTACTACCCGACCAACACTCCCCTCTTGATACATGTATCACCATCACTAAAATCCACTGTACGTCACCATTGTTCCCACTCTTTCCAGGCAGGGATGCTTTTAAATTCACACACATATTTGAGGAAGTGAAATTTGCTGTTTATAATTTCCAGAATTGGCCATTTACCAAGATTCTATATATCTAATTCATAATTACTTTTGTTTCTTACATAGGACGATTCTTCTATTTCTTATTACAAAAGACTGTGCCCCAGTAGTTTATCCCTTCAGGAGATGCCAATTAGAACATGAAATATTTCCTAATTCCTAACCCCGCTTTCCTTGTTTCTAAAAAAAAAAAAAAATGTCTGAGGGTAATCCATAGGTTTAACAGAAATTAGAACCTCTTTTTGGCAATTGATTCTTTTTTGAGACAGGATCTCACTCTGGCCCCTGGGCTAGAGTGCAGTGGTGTGATCATAGCTCACTGCGGCAGCCTCGAACTCCTGGGCTCAAGAGATCTTCCTGCCTCAGGCTCCCGAGTAGCTGGGACTACAGGCTTGTACCACCATACCTGGCTAATTTTTTATTTTATGTTTTGTAGACACTGGGTCTTGTTATGTTGCTCAGGCTGGTCTCGAACTCCTGGCTTCAAGTAGTCCACCTGCCTCCTCCTCCCAAAGTGCTGGGATTACAGGTGTGAGCCACCGTGCCCAGCTTTTTTTTTTTTTTTTGAACATAGAATTCACGTAACATAAAATGCACCATTCTAACCTTTTTAAACTATGTAATTCAGTGGTTTTTTAGTATATTCACAATATTGTGCAAATATCACTACTCTCTAATTTCAGAACATTTCCATCACCCCAAAAAGAAACCCCATACCTGTTAGTAGTCAATCCCAATTTCCTCCTCCTCTAGCCTCTGGAAAACACTGATCTACTTAATATCTCTACAGATTTACCTTTTCTAGAGATTCCATTTAAATGGAGTCATACAATGTATGTTCTTTTGTGTCTGGCTACTTTCTTTAACATACTGTTCTGAAGGTTTATTCATATTGTAGCATGTATCAATACTTCAGTCTTTTTTTATGGCTACCTAATATTCCACTGTAAGGGTATACCACGTATTGTTTATCATTTAATCAGTTAATGAACATTTAGGTTGTTTCCACCATTTGGCAAAAATGAATAGTGCTGTTATAAACATTTGTGGTGATGTTTTTGTGTGGACAATTATCTTGGTTATATACCTAATGTACCTGGGAGTGAAATTTCTGGGTCATATGGTAACTTCATTTTGAAATTTTTGAGGAACTGTCAAACTATTTCTGCTAGCAGCTATACCAGTTAACATTCCCATCAGCAATTGTGTGAGGCTTTAATTTCTCCACAGTCTTCTCTATCACTTGTTATTTTATGGGGTTTTGTGTGTGTGTGTGTTTTACTGTAGCCGACCTAATAGTTGTGAAGTAGTATATCATTATGGCTTTGAATTTTCATTTCTCTAATGAATAATGATCTTGATCATTTTTTTCATGTGCTTATTTTCCATTTGTATGTCTTGTTTGGAGAAATGACTGCTCAAATCATTTGCACATTTTTTAATTGGGCTGTTAGTGTGTTTATTGTTGAGTTGTGTGAGTTCTTTATGTTCTGGATGCTAGACCCTTATTCGAGATATAATGTGCAGATATTTTCTTCCATTCTGTGGAAGTCTTTTTACTTTCTTCATAGTGTTCTTAGAAAAAATTTAATTATGATGAAGTCATATTTGTTTATGTTTTTGTTTGCTGCTTGTGCTTTTGGTGTCATATTTAAGAAACCATTGCCTGGTCCAAAGTCACAAAGATTTACACCTGTGTTTCCTTCTAAGAACTTTTTGCTGTTAGCTTTTACATTTAGGTCCTTAATACATTTTAAGTTAATTTTTCTGTATAGTTTTAGGTGGGGGTTCAAATTCATACTTTTGCATGTGGGTATCCAGTTGTTCCAGTGCCATTTGTTGAAAAGACTATTCTTTCCCAATTGAATAGTCTAGGCTCATTTTATTGAAAATCAGTTGACCACATGGGTTTATTTCTGGGCTCTATTCCATTGATCTCTATGTCTGTTTTTATGCCTGTATTAAACTGTTTTGTTTGCTCTACTTTTGCTGTAAGTTTTACAATCAGGAAATTTAAGTTCTTTAACCTTGTTTGTCCTTTTCAAGATAGTTTTGGCTATTTGAAGTCATTTGAATTTCCTTAGGAATCTTAGGACTAGCTTGCCCATTTATGCAAAAATCATGGTTAGAATATGATAGGAATTGCATTGTATCTGTAGATCAATTTGGGGAATAATGCCATCTTAATGATATTGAGTCTTCCAGTCTATGAACATGGAATATCTTTCCATTTGTTTAGCTCTTCCTTAACTGTTTCAATAGTTTTTTTGTACTTTTCAGTATATAAGTCTTCTACCTCATTAGGTACGTTTATTCCTAAGTATTGTATTCTTTTTGATACTATTGTAAATGGGATTTTTTTCTTAATTTCCTTTTCAGATAGTTTGTTGTTAGTTTGTAGAAATGCAACAACTTTATTGAATTCATTTATTGATGCTAACAGTTTTTTATGGAGTCTTTGGGGTTTTCTATATATAAAATCAAGGCATTCACAAACAGTGATAATTTTACTTCTTCCTTTTCAATTTGAATGCCTTTTATTTCCCTTTTTTGTCTTATTACTTTCGCTAGGAGTTCCAATACAATGTTGATTAAGAATAGTAAGAGGGGACATCCTTGCCGTGTTCCTGATCAAGGAAAGAGGACATCTAGAGGGGAAAGCTTCTAGGCCTATTCTCATCTCTGCTGCCTCAGAAAATGAGTAACAGTTGGGACAGACAATGTACTAACCAAAACACTTAGGAAGAAAGGCTAGGAATGAGATGCTTTTGGAATAGGGCTTTGAAAACTTCTGTCATATTTCTGGGGATCCCAAAGGTCAAGTGCAGGCACACAAAAGACCTGAGAAGGCCCAAAACACTCACTTCTGGCTGACCGCCAGCACCCGTGAAACCAGGATGTGAAAGTCTAAGGCAGAGATTAAGGCATTTATGTCTGTAAGTGTTTTTGACAACTTCCACTGCGGTAGCAGCCTTAGCACTAGGCAAGTTCCCAGTCAGGTGAGATAAAGACTGACCTTCTGAGCTGGCCTTCCAGGGAGGCTTCTCAAGGGCCATGAGACTACCAATTCTTTGCTAGTGTGTCCCATTCTGCTCCCTCAAGTATCAGTACCTCGAATGTGGGCTGTTAGTTTCAAGGCTGCTGTTGAGCTAGGTAGCAGGGGATGGGACTAGGACAAATTAAGACACAAATTCTCATTCTCACTTCTTACAGAGAATTAACCAGGTTTTGTGTTTTTTTTTTTTTTTCTCATTTGTTTATTTTACTAAATGTTATTTGGATTGCTGCAAGCTTTTGGTTAGATTCCAGAGTTCTGAAAAGGTCGATTCTAATAGTTATTGCCAAATTTTTCACTGCTTTCATGGAGGTGCATGTGTTTAGAGTTCTTTAATCTGCCATTTTCTATAACATCTGGGAATGGATTCTTAAAGGAGGGCAAGATGTCCCCTTTCCTGGATAGCTTGTGAAATGGATCACACCCACTGGATGTGTTTAGTCCTGCCAGAAGAAATAGGATTCACATGGAGTTCTCTCTAGCCCCATGTCTCCATATTTTTGGAGAGTAGAATATAATAGAATTCTAAGTATTTAATATTATGATTCATAGCATTCTGTGTGACCAATATCAGTAATAATGCAATTAATAATCAAATTATAAATTTATACAGTGCTTTTAAAATTATAACAATGGTCATGTATATCACCAGTTTATTTTTCTCTCTACCATAATGTGTAAGAGAATTTTTTTTTACCATCTAACATAAAGGATTAAAGAAAATATTGGAGAAAATAATTCTGACTGCCTTCAGATAAATCCTGCTGTTGCTAAAGGTTATCAGAAAGAATAATTGCTTAAGTCCATTTCATATGGAGAAAATCCTGCTATAAGTGCGGTTAGGGTAAGGGTCAATTCCTTTCTATAAAATGAATAAGAAAATGCTGAGGAATTGTTTGCCTGTCTTGAATATTAGCTAACATTTTCTTTAGGAATGGGAAGAACATAGATTATGAAGCAACTTGGGCAGATAGCACTGGACTGGGATTCAAGATATAGTTCAAATCACTAATTCCATGTATAGCCTCTCATGCTCTCTAAAGCTCAATTTATCATATAACTACTGAAGGGATTTGCTTAGGCCCAAGTTGCAAGTGAGTGACAGTGACATTGGATGTCTCTATTGGGTAATGCTTGTGTTCTATTGAATCAACTAGATACATATACAATAAAATACTGCCAGCTTTTAGATTTTTTTGTGTTCTTGAACAGACTTTTTTCAGAGTGGTTCAATGGCATTGGCTAGAATTAGCACCACTCTTAGGAATAAGGTTGAACTAGAGTCTAGCTTTACTATCTAGAATCCTGGTCAAGTTCTCAGTGTAACCAAACTCATTTTAGGCTACCAGAGCTCAAGGAATTTTATACGAGGAATTTAATATGTTCTATTCCAGGTCTAATAACACAGGGTAGACATCTTGAGGCTGTGCACTTTACTTTATTGGTCCAACATTCAATCATTATTCCACTTACTGATCATACTGTGATTCCAAGAGCATCTGACAATCCTCAGAGGAGTTCTATTTTGCCAACCTTGGAAAACAGACTGTCATGATAAGTGTTTCTAGTAAACTGTTCCACTTGTCTTTCCCTCAAATTGCACTATGTAGGGAGGCAAGAAGTAGTGTAAAAAGATCACTGGACTAGGATTGAAAGGAAGAGAATGTTAGTGTCAACTGTGCCTTTAACTCAGTGCTCTTAGCCAATTTAGTTGGCTTGATATTCTGGGTCTTCATCCATAAAATGGATTGGATAAGTGGCTTTCCAACTGTGATATGCAGACCTCTCAGGACTCTGTGGAGTTGCTTCAGGTTACCCTAGGATGTTAGAGTAGGTCTGTACAGGTGGGATTCCATCCACACTCCCTTTCAACCATAGCAATTTAAATTCTGTTTGCTTTGTATATTTGAGCTTCTGGATACAAAGCTTTTGAGGGAAGATTCTGAGGCCCTGAAAGTCCGTTTCTGGAAGACTGCTCTTATAAATCTCCTTGACCTATTGTTACTGAACTCCATGTTTCTGGTTTAACCATGACAAAACTATACAACTTAAAATTAATGGGAGTTCCACAAGTAACAACCAAAAAACTGAAAGCACCCTTTAAGAAAGGTCAGTGGTTAGAAGGAATTGTGGTATGATGCAGTGTAGGGAGCATGTTTGTCAAGTGTGCATTTATTGATAATGATGATGACACAAGTATTCTGACAGTAGCTAGATATTTTTGGTGTATGCGTGTTCTTTTTTGCTGTAGTGCATTTTTATTTTTGTCATATTTTGCTAAACAATAAGTAAGGACAGCATTAATATTCATGAGAGGTTGCAGGAAGAAAATGTTGAGTTTATGTTGCTCTCAGGGATACAAACCACTGAAAAGAAGATGCTGTAAACTTGTCATTGGAGAATAAAGTAGCAACAACAATAATAATGATCCACCTAATTCTCCAGGGTACATTAAAATCACACAGGGTTGCTTAAACTCATTTATGAGAGTGAAACACATTGTAAGTCCTCGTATCTCACATTTATGTGCCTTGATTTGACCCCCAGAGTATACCTGAGCCCATTCTAATTTTTTCACAGAGAGCAGAAACTTGAATTTAGATATAGCACCAAAAGGGCTCCTTGGTAGTATAATATGAATTATATTTAGCTGCCAATATTTATATCTTCCCAATAGCATATGCTTTCCTTGAGGACAAGGAATTGGTGTTCCCCAAAGTGCCTAGCATAGTATTTTGCCCATAGTTCAAATTCAATACATGTTTGTCAAAGTGAAAAGTTAAGGGAGGTATAGACCAAACTTTGTCTTAGGGCATAGAAGTATTTCTGCAGGACTCATGCAGGTTTTATGGCCCTAGTTTGCTGAAAGCCATGCTTAGGCTGCGGCCAGTGGCAATGAGCCCAGGCCCTACCTCAGAGCCTGCCGACAAGTCAATTCATGAATCAAGATGAGAACTTTAATTGCAAGCATGGGGAAAGGTATTCCTCTCCTCTTTTTTAGGATTCACTAACTCTTATGAATAAATAGGTAACTGAACTGAGAGCTCATTTGATTTGCACACCTGATAAAATGATCACATCCCTTCGATGGAAGTCCTACTTTCCAAATGTTCCCCATGTTATTCTAAAGAGCAGCCAGAGTTGAAAAACATGAATACCTAGGAAGAACACTAGCTTTGGAGTCCAAGTCTTAGATTCAAATCATTCTTTGTCCACTTGCTTTCTGTATGATACTGAATATAGAGCAGTGCTTAAGAGGCTGGCTGTTGGAGCAGACTGCCTAGATCTGAAATCTGAGTTTATTACCTTCCAGTTGTGTGACTCTGGAGTTTTTTAACCTCTCTGTATATCAGTTTCCCGTGTGGTCAATGGGTATGTTACTAATATTTGCCTTATAGAATTGTTATGAAGATTAAATAAGTTATATGTAATAAGTTATGTTACATATAAGTAACATGTGATCAAGGACTTAGTATCTGTTCCATTGTAAATTCTATACAAGTATTTTCTATTGTTGTTGTTTTTATTCACCTGTGAAAGTTTTAGTCACTTCATCTGTAAAATGAGGTTGAACTGTTTACCTTTAAAGGTTACATGAAGCTTTGAAATGACATATTTGAAGTTCTTGATACAGTATAAATGTTCAAAACAATGGAGCTATTATTTTTATAACATGATTATTGTGAATTTTGATCTCGGTAGTCGGAATAAGCCTGATGTCCCTCTATACATGCAGTGATTTGTCATCCCAAAAGGGGGGCACACAAGTGGTCTTATCATTCTCCATTGTCTCTGTCCAAGCTTTCTATCATGAATTGTTTCTGCTAGAAAGGAAAATTTGTTGGTCAGCTTGTCGGTATGTTGCTACTAAAGAAGACTTAAAGGTTTTTGTCTAGATCTCTGAACTAGGACTTCTGATAAAGAATCTGGGGTTTGATCACGGTCATACTGCTGAATTTGGGTAAATTATTTCACCTCTCTGCCTGTCAGATTATTCTTAGGTAACATGGGGGAACTATAATGGAGCTATCATGAGGATTGAATACACTGGTGCAGTAAAGCACTTAGTACAGTACCACTGGTTGCTTAGGAAATTTTATTTCCCTGCTTTCCTTGTCTATAAAGTCAAGCCTTTTTACTAGCTTTTCTTTGTAAGATCATTTCCAACTTCAGCATTTAGTCTTAATATCATATTATAGAATTTAGTATGCTTCATGCTTTGGCATCGACATGGAATTTTTGCATCTGGATTTCTCATGTCATCAGGGGAATTTTAGTCCAACAAAACAGTCTTATAATGCTGTTGAAATATTAACAATTATGTTCTCACAATTAGTTAAAACAGATTGTCCTGACTATGCAGAAGAGGGAAGATATTTGAAACATGTACATAATGATTATCATTCGCCAAACATTGAAATTCATTGATTAGTCATGGCCAAACATTTTGAGATCATCCAAGGATTTAGGGAAATTAATCCAATTATATGAATGTATTTCCTTTATGAATCCTATTGATGACTGGGGAAAATAGTATATGAAAACATAAATACAGTTCAGAGAGAAATCTTTTAAGCCAAAGCATTATGAAAGGTTTTGCTCTAATCCATTCAGATGTTCTGAAAGGTAGGTTGGATGTATCATCCTTGCTTAACCATTGAGGAAATTAGAACACCAAAAAGAATGAGAGATCCATCTATCTCCTAGCAAAGCAGACACAGCCAGGATTTGAATGCAAATGGCACTGTTATCTAGACTTAAATAAAACAATGTGCAGCCCAAAATGTGTATTTGAAAAACATTCCTGGAGTTAAATGGTTCTGTTGCAGTGTATTTTCCCTCTTACTATGCAATAATGCATTCCTATTTAACTCTAGTAGGCACTGTAAGAACCACAGAATGTTAAAGCTATAAGGGGGGTTGGAAATCAGAGTCTCTCCCCTGGATTTCACAAAGGAAATGACTGAAATCAAAAGAGGGAAAGGTTCCCCTGTCCACACGGCCAGATCTTTGTGTAGGTTGTCACCACCTACGTGGTAAAAAGTGTCTCTACATGTTCTTTGAATCCTGGAAGCTTGATTTTGTTTATCTGGAGCTACAGTAGGGCTTATTTTCTCTCTCTTTCTTTCTCCTCCTCTTCCTCCTCCTTGTTCTTTCTCCCCCACCCACCAGCTAAATTCCGTGCATTCTGGTTCCACACATATTCTAAGGCCAGGCATATTGAGAGGAAAGAGAGGAAATAATGCATACGTGAGCCAAAGTGGGGCTTGATTTAGGTTGTAGAACCAGCAGGGGGAGAGAGGAGACAGAAAGGCAGGAAGGGAGGGAGGGCGGGAAGGAAGAAGAAAATTCTGAAAGAGAACTCTGAAAAATCAACCTGTGAAATAAAGCACTGCTTGCCAAGTACGTGTCCAGTTCCTGAGGACTTTCTAGTTGTACTTAATTACACATTTCCTTATTAGGTTCCCTCATCCAAAAGAATTTACCTAAGTAGATGTAGGGGCAGGTAGGAAAGACAATTCTAGAAGACATTAGCTTCCCTCCTTGCATTCCTGGCCCTTATCCTCTGAATTTCCTGGCATTGTCAGGATTACCCAGTATGGACCAGTTGGCTATAAAGGAAGGAACTGGAGCCTGGAGTCAGGAAAACAGGGGTACGAATTCCAGTTTTGCTGTTTACCAAGTGTGTGGCCTTGGGCAAGTCACTTGATCTCTCTGGCATCTTAAACCCACCTTTAAAATGGGATAAAAATATTGTCACAGTGTTGTCGTGACAATAATAGATAATCTATATAGCAGCCTGAATCAGGGGCTAGCACAGATTAGGTATTTAATAATTGCAAGGTATTATTATTTTAAAAGAGGATGGACTTAGATATTTTGGGGTATCAACCCATTTTTTTCCTGATTATCTAGGATTACTTTTTGTAGTTGCTTTACCAAGGTTTTAAACAGCAGAACAGCTATGGGATCCTCAAAGCTGAGCTGCTTAATCAGAATTTTCCTCCCAGTTGTTCCCTTGTGTTCTGCATAATGTGTTATAGACCTGGCTCAGGCTCAATCAAGTACGACTTCATGCTAATGACTTATGGTTGGTATGTGGAGGAAGGAGCCATGGGGCATATGCATATGTATGTAAACTTTGGGGGTCAGGTTTGAAGTTTTGTTAAATCTGCAAAAAAGCAGATTTTGAGTTAAATTACAAAATAATGATAGTTTGCTGAGGGGTCTGATGGAGAGAAAGTTATTGGTGTTCTTATGGTCAACTATATGCTGTTGGAAATGCATCTCTTTTTAAATAATATTTCCAATTATAAAAGCAATCCCTGATCATTATAAAAATTTGGAGAATTTAGACAAATAGAGGTAAAAATTATTAACAAGAGGGTATATCACTTTTTAGTGCAAAATTTGGGTTAATATATTATGCATGGCATATGTGTATACCTACTATATAAACATGTTTTAGAAAACTGAGTTTAAACTCTATTATTTAACAGCTATGTTCTATAACTAAACCTCTTGATCATAAGTTGTTTGAGGATGTAGTTGCTATATATTACATACATATTACATCCTTGAAGTCTCACAATGTAAATTTCCAACACCCTGGAAACCATACATAAATAAGCATTTATACACACTCACAAAGTTATACTGAGCACCTTTGTTTTGTGAGCTGCCTGAAAAATTGGAATCTCCAAGCCTGAATGTAGTTTGAAACTTGGGAAGTCATCCAATCAGATATACAATTTTAAAACAACAGGTGGAGGAGGATTCAAAGTAGAAAAAATAGCAAATAGTGAAAGTGAGGCTAGGAAACTTCACTGTTGCATACCTAGGCTGGTAGACAGATTGGTTTGACTTCACTGGCATCAACTCATTAAGTGGTTATTTGCATGTGATTCGTGTCCCAATATAACTAACTTCTTACATCATCATTATTTGTGTTAAATTTTAAGAACTGAGAAGGCAAGAACTGGGGCAATTTAATTTCCTTCTACATTGTACCATGCAGAAATAAAAAACAAATGGTTTGTAATGATTTTATTGGGACCCAGCCCTTTAGGAAGAATCAATTTTAACTTGAATAGCTAAGTGATAGGAAGAAGGAGAAGTTATTATTAGATGAATTCAAGTCAGTATAGTTATGTTCAATATAAAACAGACAATAGTAATTAGGATTTGAGACATACCAGGAAACGAGAAGAGTTAGTTTTAAAGCAAAATGGAGAAGCCAGAGAAGAGGCAGGAATGCCATGATTAGGAGGCTAATTTTGAGATGTGCTAGCAAAAGTCAAGCAAAATAAGTTTTTATATTTTAAAAAATAAAATTCTTCTAGATATCAGCCTGGGCAAAGAATTTATGAAGAAGACCCCAAGGGCAATCACAGCAACAACAAAAATAAATAAATGGGATCTGATTAAATTAAAAAGCTTCTGCACAGCCAACAAAACCATCAACAGAGCAAATAGACAGCCTACAAATGGGAGAAAATATTCACGTGCTATACATCCAATAAAGGGCTAAGAACCAGAATCTACAAAGCACTCAAGCAAATCAGCAAGAAAAAAACCAAACAACTCCATTAAAAAGTGGACAAAAGACATGAACAGAAGCTTTTCAAAAGAAGATAGACTAATGGCCAAGAAACATATGAAAAAAATGCTCAACATCTCTAATCATCAGGGAAATGCAAATCAAAACCACAATGAGATATCACCTAACTCCAGTGAGGATTGCTTTTGTCAAAAAGTCCCAAAACAACAGATGCTGGCGTGGATGTGGAGAGGTAGGAACACTTACACACTGTTGCTGGGACTGCAAACTAGTACAACCTCAATGGAAAATAGTATGGAGATTCCTTGAAGAACTAAAAGTAGACCTACCATTTGAGTCAGAAATCCCACTACTGGGTATTTAACCAAAGGAAAAAAAGACATTCTATAATAAAGACATCTACATGTGAATATTTATAGCAGCACAATTCACAATTGCAAAGATGTGGAATCAACCCAAGTGCCCATCAGTTCAGGAGTGGATTAATAAAATGTGGTATATGTATACCATGGAATACTATTTAGCCACAAAAAATGAATTCATACCTTTTGCAACAACCTGGACGGAACTGGGGACCATTCTCCTAAGTGAAGTATCACAAGAATGGAAAAAAACCACCACATGTAGTCACTATTAAGTTGGAACTAACCGATCAGCACTCATGTGCACAGATGGAAGTAAAACTCAACAGAAATCATGCAGGTGGGAGGGGGGAAGAGGGGATGGGTGGAATAATACCTAATGGGTACAATGTACACTATCTGTGTGATGGGCACACTTATAACTTTGACTCAAGCAGTACAAAATAAATCCATGTATGTAACCAAAATATTTGTACCCCATAATATTCTGAAATAAAATAAATAAATAAAATTAAATTTTAAAAAATCCTATTCACACTGTTATTGATAACATAATCTCACTGAAAAGGTGGGCTAAAATATATTGACCTAAGTAATTTTGGGAATGAGTGAGGACTGTAAGACTTCACTTTATGTTATCAATATAAAATAGAAAAAAGCACTGTGTTCTGGTTGATAAAGTTCTTTCCCATGGGCAGTATGGGCTAACAAATACAAAACAATTCAAAAACAACCAATTTCCAAATATTCCAATATTCCTTATACTTGCAATTTTTTCCCCATAGCATATACAATCTTCTAATACACTGGATAACCTATTTATTTATTATGCTTATTGTTAACTGTTTCCGCCTATTATTATAGACCATGAGCTCTACTGTGTCAGGCATCTTGGGCCTGGATCATAGTAGGTTCTAAATAAGTTTTGTTGAATGAAATAAATACATAAATACATTTAAAAAAATTTTTAATTATAATGTGTACATAATTATATATTTTTATAGGGTAAATGTGATGTTTTGATACCGGCATACAATGTAAATTAATCAAATCAGGGTAATTGGGGTACCCATCACCTCAGGCATTTATCATTTCTTTATGTTAGGGACATCCAATTCTACTTTTTTAGTTAGTTTAAAGTATACTGTAACTTATTGTTGATTATAGTCATTTTGTTGTGCTATCAAATATTGTTCCTTCTAGCTAACTAACTAGCTATATTTTTGCACCCATTAACCATCCCCATTTTATCCCCCACTCCCTGCTACCCTTCTGAGCCTCTGGTAACCATCATTCTACTCTCTCCATGAGATCAATTGTTTTTAATACTTAGCTCCCACATAGGAGTGAGAACATGCAAGATTTGTCTTTCCGAAGCACAGCAAGTTTTTAAGTAGGGATAGAGCATCATGAAAGTGGCAGAAAGTGTTTTTACTGCTCTGTGTATGCCTTGATATGGAAAATGACTTTAAATGGTAGAGCATAATAAAGTGGAGATCTCTAATGCATGAGTTTTACACTCTAGTAAATGGTTGTGACGATGAGCCTGGAAAGAAAGCAATAGATATGCAGTGTATTCTTGTTGATTGCACTTTTCTCCAGTACTTATTGAGAGACAGAATTTCATTCATCTGTTCATTCATTTATTCATTCATTTAATTTTCATCAAAATTAATTTTGAGCACCTGTCGTGTTCTAGACTGCACCCTACGTACTATGGATACAGCAATGGACAAAATTGGCAACTGTCTTTACTTGCGTGGAGTTTACAATCTCAGTGGAGAAGATGGAAAATAAACAAATAAATATATAGGATGATGTCAGGTAGTGATAAGTAATATAAATAAAAATAAGGCAAAGGAAATATTAGCGAGTGTGTGGTTGTGCTAGTTTAGATAGCATTTTTGAACTAAAGGGGAGAGAAGAGTTAACAGTAACCTAAGGAAAATGAACCTCAGGGACATTGAACATTGGGAAGGGCCGTAGGAAGAGCTGACAAACTTACAGTTCAGAATAAAGAGGTCACAACATGGGAAAGTGTGAGTGGCATGGACTTTAGAGTCAGGGAGATCTGGGTTTGAATTTTTTCCGTTGAGCAAGAACATTGTGACTTTGCCAAATTACTTAAACTCTGTGAACTGTTTTATCATCTGCAAAGAAGATTATCTTTTCTTCAGGGTTGTTAAGGATTAATTATGCATGAAAATGTGTGGATTTGATTTTCATTCTAATATCCTCAATCCATTTCCTGGTTATAGGTATGTGTTATAAGGTATTATCTCATTTAATCCTCACAACAACCCTGTGATAGATAGTATTATTAGCCTCATTATATAGATGTGAAAACTCAGGCACAGAGAAGTAAAGTAACTTGCCCAAGTTCGTACAGGTAAGTGATGGAGCAATGTTTCAAACTCCCAAGAAACCCAACTTCATGATCCAAGCCTTTCAGCACTGCACGTCCCTGCCTACCTGCCAAGTATTTTAGGACTTTACTGCTGCTGTTTATGAAATGAAGGAGCTGGAGTTAGATGGTCCCTCAGCTCCATCCATTTTTGTGTTCTGTGATCTACAAGCATAGTGGGGAAGAAGTAGGTCTTGTCTGAGAAGTAAGATCAGCACACACGGATGGCGCCAGAATATGGTTGTCTGGGGATGTCAGCTTCTCGCCACAGTGCAGAACGGTCTGAAGCATCTGGGTATATGTACTGGTAAGGAAGGTGTTCTGCTGTTATCAACCCATCTCATTACTCACAGTCTCCCTCGTGAGTGTGCCAACTCCGTGCATGCTGAGCATGGAGTGTAGTTTGGCATAGACAAATTGGTGGTCTTTGTGATGCCTATCCTGAGAACTTGATCCTCTCCGTTTCAGAGATCTGTTTGTGTCCTGAACATTAAATACAGAAAGGTGAAAGAGGATTCTAAGCATCAGAAATTTCAAACACAGAGAGTAAATATCCCATCAAGAAAAAATATTTACCTACAGCAGTAGTGAAAGGGTGAAAGTGGAGACTGCAAAGACGCAGGGACATAACAGAATAGGGAAAACCATGAACATGCCTTGTGGGAATGGAAAATCATAAAAAACTGAAGTTTCTTTCAGGGGTCAGATAGTTTCTCATGACCTTTCCCCATCTCTCTGCTTTATGCTCTTTTCCCAAGTATACATGAACTTTTAGCAACCTTTCATAATACTTTAAAGAAACAAGGCTGTCCAAGTCTGGGTCCTAGCAGGAAATAAATTTACTCCAGATTGTTCAAATTAAAAATGTATAATGAGGGATTACTGGCAGAGGTGTGGGCAGGATTAAGTGAATAAACAAGGGATAGAGATGCTTTTAGAAATAAGCAACTGGGGGGGAGTCACTGATATCTCTAAGTGTGAAGGGATGAAAAGAGAAAATAGTATTATCAGATCCCAGTGGGAGCTGGATACATGGAAGAGGGAGACCCAGCCAGTGGGAGTTAGAGGTGTGAGGGACACAGGCACAGCCAAAGGTATAAGAGCTGAAGGAGAGAGGGAGCAGGGAAGATATCCACCCATTGTCTTACTGTTTTTTAGTTTAGAAGTTTAACATGGCTCACGATGGATTAAAACCAAGGTGTCCACAGGGCTGCATCCCTTTCTGAAAACTCTAGGGGAGAATATGTTTCCTTGCTTTTCCAGCTTTTGGACACCACCTACATTCCTTAACACATGGCCCCTTCCTCCATCTTCACAGCCAGCATCTCAACAGAGTTGAGTACTTGAGTCAAATCTCTCTGACCCTGTTTACATCATCACGTCTCTTTCTCTGACCACAGCTGGGAGAGATTCTCTGCTTTGAAGATTACATGTGACTACCCTGTGTCCACCCAGATTATCTAGGGTGATAATCTCCCTGACTCAATATCTTTAACTCTAATCACATCTGCAAAGTCCCTTTTGCCATAAGGTAATACATTCACAGGTTCTGAGGATTAGGGCATGGACATCTTTTGGGAGCCATTATTCTGCCTGCTACTGCAGTCTCCTTGTGAGGGGTCTTCCTCACTAGGCACACAGCAGGACAAAGAGGTGGGAAATGGGTCTGGCTGTGTGGAGGGGGGCAAATGAAGAATACCAGCACAAAGGCAATTTGACATCTATTTCTCATCTATGAAGTGTACAAATATATTGAACTTGGTTAATTTTAATGTTACTAATCTGTTAACTTTTATATTTATTCAGTTGTTATGTGACCAACTATTATATAGCCAGACTTTTGCTAACTACAAATAGAAAAGCCATACTAGAAATATAAGATACAGTCTGTGATCTGAGAAGTTTATCATCTAACTAGGTCAAGAGTTGTTAGACCTGAAACTACTGATGAGAAATTGGGGTTGGAGATATTGGAGGAGTGAGAAGAGAGAGGAGACAGAGGAGTTCTGTGGAAATCATGGAAGGTATCTAATGCAAGTTGTAAGTTCGACCGAATCCTGAAGGGTGATTAACATTTGGATTGTCAGAAGGGAGAAAGCATGCCAATAATGTAGAAAAGGAAAGCAAAAAATACTGGAATGAAAATATGAAATTTGCATACATTGTTCCTCCTGGATAGCAAGAGTAAAAAAAACAATTGTCATCCATTAAATGGCAACCAGGCCTATAAAAATGTGTAGGGGCCTACAGAGTAGTATCCTTGGGTTTCTTCTTTTACATGGATTACTTAGGAATTATATTAATATTTAATATTCACTTCAGCTGACAGTGGAAATATAATAAAGTCATCACTGGTAAACATACTTCCATTTCTATTTCTATTTCTATTTATTTCTATCTATTTGTCTATCATCTATTATCTGTCTACTCATCTAATATTTACTTTCTTCTTGGTAAAGGAGGTGGGGGCTTTCTGGGATCTAGGCCTCCCCATATTCTAGGAAAGAGTTCAAATACTTGTGATTCAGGGAAGTAAAGAGCTAGGCTGTGGACTAGGATCCACAGGGTAGCTGAATCCATGTCCCAAGAGGTGAAGGGACCAGAGAAAGGGCGTGGGAAGAGCTGGCAAAGAAGAGCTGCTAATCTCGAGAAACACAGTGGTTAGAGGTCCCCACCAAAGGAGGCATGGGGAAAGAGGTGCTGTGGGCAGAAATGATTTTGCATTTTCTAGGACCATATTTTTTTTTTTTTTGAGACAAGATCTCACTCTGTCACACTGCTGAGAGTGTAGTGGCATCATCATAGCTGATAGTAACCTCAAACTCCTGGGCTTAAGTGATCCTCCTGCCTCAGTATCCTGAGTAGCTGGGACTAAAGAAATGTGCCACCATGCCCAGCTAAGTTTTCTATTTTTTGTAGAGACAGGGTTCCCGCTCTTGCTCAGGCTGATCTCAAACTCCTGACCCTAGCAATCCCCCTGCCTCAGCCTCCCAGAGTGCTAGGATTACAGGCGTGAGCCACCGTGCCTGGCTTAGGAGCACTTGAATTTGGCTAAGAAAAGTTCTCAACAACAAGCTCAAAGAAGTAAAAGCAGAGACCACTCCCCACATTTATGGACAGTCTCAAGATCCTGGGACTGTCAAACAATACTGGGCAGTGGCAGGCTGCTCTAACTCCCAGTGAGGCTTTGGAAGATTTAGTTTGAATTAAAGACATAAATTAAGGTGATATTTCATGCACCTGAGAGGTGTGAAGCAAATTCGTATCTATTACAAATGAGTAGGTCATTGATCCTGCCCTAGGGGAGTTTGCAGTCTAGAAGGATAATTCCTATAAAATAAAACTAATCCTCTGTCAGATTTTTCACTGGCAGGTTATTTAACATTCACAATAACCCTGCAAAGTAGGAACGATTGCCTGTATTTTATAACTAAAGGGGCATCCAATATGATGTATCTATTAATGGAAGTGTATACACAGCACAGAAGCAGCACAGAAGAAGGCATGACATACTGCGAATAACCATGGAATGTCCAAAATTAGAACATTAAAAAAGAGAGAAAAAAACCTTAAGCAAATGCTGAAAGAAAACACCTTTAAATGCTGTTGTACAGGAATGACTCCATTGTGTGTATTTGTTTAAAAACTTTGTTCACATAATTTTTCAAGCACTTTGGAAATCGTATAAAATGAGTGACAGTTCCTTTAAATAGCAGTTGCTATCACTGACCCTCAGTTCGACTGAATGTTGTCTTGGAGGAGTGAAGAGAGTAAACAGTCTCTGCTGTGTCCGAAAGGTCTGCTATAGAAAGTGGTATCAACCATCCCAGATTGAGAGCTGAGGACCAGAGATGACGAAGGTCACTGCATGGGGCTCTCTTCTGTCACATGACAAGTGCTATTTGACATAGTTATGGACAACTCAAGTGTGAACAGATGCCGTGTTTTTGTCTTAGAAATTTTCCAGTTACATTTTCAAAAAGAAAGAGGGATGGCATGCAGAGAATCCTTTCTCTGGTTCATGATGTAGAAAGATATGGTGTTCAATAATTAATGCATTAAAAGGTTTAGGCACCTAGCTTCACATTTACTCATTGTTTTCCACCTTAAAACATCAGGTCAAAGCTACCTGCAACCTGTCTTTGAGAGAGCACCTCCTAGAGGTAGCAGATACAAAGGAACAACCTTCTGGTCAGAAGGGGCCAGAAACCCTCAATACAAGACAAATTGCAATAAAAAGTAGTCAGAAGCCTTTCTTTATGAAAAGCAGGATTCTAGGTAGGTAGGCCTTAGTACTCCACAATTCTAACCTCCCTAATGTTTATCCTGCCTCCGCTTGAACTCACCCTGTACTTTGTGAGACAGATTTATGATCAGGAAATCTGTTGCCATGTAAGTTCTACCCATAGCTTTTGTTTCGAGAACATAGTGCATAATATCCACTTTCACTTCTATTATGAAAGCCCTCAAATAATTTAAAGATGGCTCTGATCTTTATCCCCAAATACTGTACTTTGGCTCAGGTTTCCTTAAATATCTCATACTGGTTGTTCTCTTTTGGATGTTCTAACATTTTTAGTTTATTTCCTAAATTGTATATAAGGGACTCATGGTATTTCATAAGGTTAGTATAGTAAAATTATTGCTTATTTTACACTTTATTTTCAAATAAATGATATGATCTTCTAAATAACACATTATAAAATTTCAAGTAATTCAAATAAATACAAAGAAAATGGCAACAACTCTACCTATAAATTATATCTCAGCAATGTCTACTTATTTTCTTCTCTTTTTTTTATTATAGCCATTCTGATAGGTATGTAGTTTTTCCATTCCCCTGATTGTTAAAGATGTTGAATCTCTTTTCATGTGTTTATTCACCATCTGTTTATTCTCTTCAGTGAGTCTCTATTCATGTATTTTGTCATTTCTAATTGGATTTTTTAAAAAAATGACTACTGAGTTTTGGGATTTCTTTTTTTAATTTTTGTTTTATTTATAACTTAAACATAATAATTGTATATGTTTATGGAGTACAGTGCATTGTATAATATCAAATCAGGATAGTTAGCATGTCCATCACCTCAGACCTTTATCATTTCGTTCTGGTGATAACTTTCAAGATTTACTTTCTAGCTATCTTGAAATATGCAATACATTAATATTAGCTATAATCATCTTACTAAGTAATAGAATACCAGAGCTTATTCTTCCTATCTGACTGTAACTTGTAACTTTAACTGGCCTCTCCCTTTCTTCCCCCAGATCCTCCCCTCCCCATATTCTGATAAATGCTCAACATCACTAACATCTGGTAACCACCATTAAACTCTCTACTTCTATGTGATCAACTTTCCTAGATTCCAAATGAGATGATGCAGTATTGGTCTTTCTCTGCCTGGCTTATTTCGCTTAGCATTAGGTCCTTTGGGTTTATCTGTGTTGCCACAAATGACAGAATTTCACACATTTTTATAGCTGGATACTATTCCATTGTGTATGTATACCACATTTTCTTTATTCGTTTATCCATTCATGGACACTTAGGTTGATTCCTACTCCAGGCTATTGTGAATAGTGCTGCAGTAAACATGGGAATGCAGGTATCTTTTTGACACGTTGATTTCAATTCCTTTGTATATACACTCAGTAGTGGAATTGCTGGGTCATGTGGTAGTTCTATTTTTAATTTTTTGAGGAAACGCCATATTGTTTTCTGTAATGGCTGTATTAATCTATATTCCTACCAGCAGTGTGTAAGAGTTCCTCTTTCTCCATATCCACACCAGTGTTTGTTATTTTTTTGTCTTTTTGATGATAGGCATCCTAACTGGGTTGAAGTGATATCTCATTGTGGTTTTGATTTGCATTTCCCTGATGATTACTGATGTTGAGCATTTGTCATATACCTGCTAGCCATTTGTATATCTTTTTTTCTTTTTGAGAAATGTATATTCAGGTCTTTTGTCCATTTTTTAATTTTTTTTTTTTTTTAGTTCTTTGAGTTTCTTATATATTCTGGATATTAACCCCTTGGCAGAGGCACAGTTTGCAAATATTTTCTCCCATTCCATAGAT
Source organism: Daubentonia madagascariensis (assembly GCA_023783475.1). Classification (NCBI taxonomy): domain Eukaryota; kingdom Metazoa; phylum Chordata; class Mammalia; order Primates; family Daubentoniidae; genus Daubentonia; species Daubentonia madagascariensis. The sequence goes on from JAKFHU010001436.1 coordinate 12,451,862, forward strand.
TGTCTGTTTACTCTGTTGATTATTTTCTTTACTGTGCAGAAGCTTTTTTAGTTTGATATAATCCCATTTGTCTATTTCTGCTTTGGTTGCTTGTGCTTTTAAAGTCCTATCCGAAACATACTTGTCCAAACAAACATCATGAAGTGTTTCCCTTGTGTTTTCTTCTAGTAGTTTTAGAGCTTCAGGTCTTACATTTAAGTCTTTAATCGATTTTGAGTCGATTTTTGTATAAGGTGAGAAAGAAGGGTCTAGTTTCATTCTTCTGCATGTGGATATCCAGTTTTCTCTGCACCATTTATTGAAGAGACTGTCTTTCCCCCAATGTATGTTCTTGGTACTTTTGTTGAAAATATTTTGGCTGTAAATGAGTGAATTTGTTTCTGGTTTCTGTATTCTGTTCCATTGGTCTATGTGTCTCTTTTTATGCCACTACCATGCTGTTTGGTTTACTATACCTTTGTAGTATATTTTGGAGTCAGGTAGTATGATGCCTCCAGCTTTGTTCTCTTTGCTCAAGATTCCTTTGGTTATTTGGTGTCTTTTGTAGTTCCATATGAATTTTAGGATTTTTTTTTCTATTTCTGTGAAGAATGTCATTGATATTTTGATAGGGATTGCATTGAATCTGTATATTGCTTTGGGTAGTATGGACATTTTGAAGATACTATTAATAATTCTTCCAATCCTTGAACACGGGATATCTTTCCATTTTCCTGTGTTGTCTTCAATTTCTTTTTTTTAATTTCAAAATATTAAGGAGGTACAAATAGCTACATAATAGATACATAATAAACCTTAATGTCAGGTAGAGTTTTTGTTACATGAATAGCTTTTATAGTGCTTAAATCAGGGCCATTATATGCCCATCACCCAAATAGTGTACATTGTACCTGTTAAGTAGATTTTTACATATTCCCTCCTACCCCATCCCCTCTTCTTGATTTCCAGTGACTTTTACTTCTCTCTGTGCCCATCAATTAGTTCCAAATTATTAGAGAGTACATGTGGTGGTTGTTTTCATATTCAATTTCTTTCATCAATGTTTTATAGTTTTCAATGTAGAGATCTTTTACCTCCTTGATTAAATTTATTCCTAGGTGTTTTATTTGTTTATTTATTTATTTATTTATCAGTAGCTATTAGAAATGGGATTGCTTTCTTGATTTCTTTTCAGATATTAATATTTTATCATTAGCATATAGAAACACTACTTATTTTTGTCTCTTAATTTTGTATCCTGCAACTGTATTGAATTCATTTATAAGTTCTAATAGTTTTTTGGTCTTTGGAATTTTCTATATATATGATTATGTTGCCTGCAAACAGGAACAATTTGACTTCCTCCTTTCCGATTTAGATACCCTTTATTTTTTTGTCTTGCCTTATTGCTCTGGTTAGGACTTCTAGTACTATGTTGAATAAAAGTGGTGAGAGTAGGAATCCTTGTGTTGTTGTACATCTTAGAGAAAAAGCTTTCAACTTTTCCCTGTTCAGTTTGATGTTTGCTGTGGGTTTGTCATATATGGACTTCATTGTGTTGAGGTATGTTCCTTCTATACCTAATTTGTTTAGCATTTTTGTCATGAAGTGATGTAATTTTATTGAACACTTTTTCTGCATCTACTGAAATGATCACATGGATTTTGTCTTTAATTCTGTTAATTTGAGGTATCAACGTTATTTGATTTGCATATGTTGAACTATTCTTGCATCCTTGGGATAAATCTCAGTTGATCATGGTGAATGATCTTTTTAATGTGTTGTTGGATTCAGTTTGCTAGTATTTTGTTGAGGATTTTTATGTTTCTGTTCACCAGGTGTTGGCCTTTAGTTTTTTTGTTTTGTTGTGTCCTTGTCTGGTTTTGGTATCAGGGTAAGTCTGGTCTTCTAGAATGAGTTTAAAAGGATTCCCTCCTCTTGAATTTTTGGGATGAGTTTGAGAAAAATTGTTATTATTTCTTCTTTAAATGTTGGTAGAATTCAGCAGTGAAGCCATCAGGTCCTGGGCTTTCCTTTGATGGGAGGGTCTTAATTACTGCTTCAATCTTGTTAACTTGTTATTGGTTTGTTCAAGTTTTCTCTTTCTTCATGATCCAATCTTCGTGGCATGTATATGTTCAGGAATTTATCCATTTCTTCTAGATTTTCCAATCTGTTGGCATATAGTTGTTCATAATAGTCTCTTATGATCTTTTGTATTTCTGTGGTATCAGTTATGTCTCCTTTTTTGTCTCTGATTTTATTTATTTGACTCTTCTTTCTTTTTTCTTAGTCTGGCAAAAGGTTTGTTGATTCTACTCATCTTTTAAAAAAACTTACTCTTTGTTTCATTGATCTTTTGTGTTCTTTATCTCTATTTTGTTTATTTCTGCCCTGATCTTTGTTATTTTTCTCCTTCTACTAATTTTCAGTTGTGTTTGTTCTTGTTTTTCTAGTTCCTAGAGGTGTAACATTAGGTTGTTTATTTGAGATCTTTCTACTTTGTTGATGTAGGGGATTTCTTTATATATTTTAGATATTATTTCTTTACCTTGTATGTGGTTTGTAAATATTTTCTTCCAGTCTGTAGCTTATCTTTTCATCCTATTAATGTGGTCTTTCACAGAGAAAATGTTTTAAAATTTATCAACTAATAAGTTTTTAATTTTATCGGTTTTTTTCTTTATGGATTATCCATTAGGTGTCAAGTCTAAGGACTTTTCGACAAGCTCTAAATTTTTTTAGATTTTCTCCTGTGTTTATTTCCAAAAGTTTTATAGTTTTATGTTTTCTATTTAACTCTGTAGTCTATTTTGAGTGAATTTTTTAAATAAAGTTTGAGGTTTAGGTTCATTTTTATTACCTATATATATCCAGTTGCTCCAGCAACCATTTGTTGAAATGGCTGTCCTTGCTCCACTGAATTGCTTTCTTGCCTTTTTAAAATATCAGTTGAGCATTTTTGTGTAGGTCTATTTCTGAATTCTCTATTCTGTTCCATTGATCTGTGTGTCTCTTTATCCACTACCACCACAGTATCTTGATCACTATAGCTACATAATAAACCTTAATATCAGGTAGAGTAATTCTTTCCACTTTATTCTTTGTCAAAATTGTTTTAGCTACTTTAGGGATTGTTCTTTGACACAGAAATTTTAAAATAACCTCTCTTTCTAAAAAAAAACTTGCTGAGGCTTTGATAGAAGTTACATCAAACCTATAGATCAACTTGGGGAGAACGAACATACTCACTATGCTGAGCCTTCTAATCCATGAACATGGTATGTCTTTCAATTTAGTCAGGTTGTCTTGATTTCTTTCATTACCACTTTGTAATTTTTAGCACACAGATCCCATAACAGTTTTGTGAAGTGTATAATTATGTATTGAATTTTCTTTGGAGAAATAGTAATTTTTTAAAAAAAATTACAGTTTCTATATGTACATTGTTAGTATATAGAAATGCCATATATTTGTGCATTGATCTTGTTTGCTGTGTGTGACCTTGCCAGAAGCACTTAATAAGTTTAAAAGTTTTTTATAGATTCCTTTGGATTTTCTATGTATACGATCATGTCATCTGCAAATCAGAACCATGTAATTTCTCTCTTTTCAGTCAGTTTAATTTTATTTTTCTTGCCTTATTTTGCTGGCTAGAATTTTCAGTACTATGTTGAATAATAGGGGGTAGAGAAAAAAATTCTTGCCTTCTTCTTGATCTTAGAGGAAAGCATTCTGCCTTTCATCATTAGGTATAATGTTAGCTGTCAGTTATTTGAAGGTTTTCTTTATTAAGCAGAGGTAATTCCCCACTACTCCCAACTTTTACCATGAATGAGTGGAGGATTTTGCCAAGTACTTTTTCATTGTTAATTGATGTGATCATATAATTTTTTGTTTTTAGCCTGTTGATATGGTGGATTACATAACTTGCTTTTCTAGTTGAACTAGTTGTGCATATCTGAAACAAATCCTACTTGGTAATGATATGTTATTATTTTTATACATTGTTGGATTTGGTTTGACAATATTGTGTTGAGAAATTTTGTGTCTACATTTATGAGAGATATCAGTCTGTAGTTTTCTTTATTTATGTTTACTATTAAGGTAATACTGGCCTCAAAATGAATGGGGAAGTATTCCTTTCCTCTTCTGGTTTCTGGAAGAGATTGTGTAAAATTGGTGTTAACTCTCCTTTAAATATTTTGTAAAAGCCTCCAGTGAAACCATCTGAGTGTAGAAATTTATTTTTCTAGAGATTTTAACCATGTGTTCTATTTTTAGATGGCTATAGGACTTTTCAGATAATCTGTTTCATCTTGTATGATTTTTGGTTGTTTGTGGTTTTTGAAGAAACAATTTCTTTTAAGTTGTCAAATTTATGAGAGTAAAATTGTTTGTATTATTCTTTTATTATCCTTCTAATGGCTTCAGGATTTGTAGTGAAATCCTGTTTCATTCCTGATGTTGATGATCTGTGTATTCTTTCTTTTTTTTGCAAGAAGTTTATTTAATTTTTTCAAAAAACCCTGCTTTTCATTTCATTGATTTTATCTTTTTCCTATTTTGAATGTCATTGATTTCTGTTCTTATCTTTATTACTTCCTTTTCCTTTTTCTGTTTGCTTTGGGTTTTTATTTTCCTTTTGTTTTCTAGTTTCTTTAGGTAGAAAATCAGATTATTGATTTGAGACTTTCCTCATATTTAGTGTAAGTATTTACTCTTATTATTTTCACTCTCAGCACTGCTTAAGATGTAAACCACATATTTGGATATGTTTTATTTTCATTTACACTCAGTTATATGTGTTTTTAATAGATTTATTTTTGGAACTATGGATTATTTAGAAGTGTTTTGTTTAGAGATTTTCCTGTTGTCTTTCTGAGATTGGTTTATAGTTTGATTCCATTAAGGCCAGGGAACACACTTTGTATGATTTAAATTCTTTTAAATTTGTGAAGTGTGTTTTGTGGCAAAAGACAAGGGTCTCTCTTGGTGAATGTTACATAAGAACTTGAAAAAAAATGTGTATTCTGCTGTTTGGTAGTGAATTGTTCTATCTATGTCAATTAGAGTCTATTGGTTGATTGTATTGTTCAGGTCTTTGTACATCTTTTCTGAATTTCTGATTTGCCAAGGGAGAGTGGTAACATTTCCAACTATAACTGTGGATTTGTGTATTTCTCTTTTCAGCTTATCAGTTTATGCTTAATGTATTTTGAGGCTATAGTGTTCAGTGCACACACATTTAGGATCATAATATCTTCTTTACTGATTTATCATTTTGTCATATTTATCTCTAATAACTTTCTCTGCTCTGAAGTCTACTTTATTAGATATTAATATTGCCACTTGATATTAATATTGCCATTAATTTTTTGATTAATGTTTATGTATCTTTTGCCATTTTTTATTTTTGATTTGGAGGAAGCTTTCCACACTTAAACTGGTAATTTTTTAATTTGAGAGAGTTTCTTGTTAGTAGCATATAGTTGAGTCAATTTATTTAAATCCACAATGTTAATCTCTTTCCTTTGTTAGGTGTATTTAGACCATACATTTAAGGTAATCATTGATAGGTTGTAACCTAATATATTGTGATTGTTTTATGTATCAATGGTACTGGGCTAAGGGATGTTCAGATAGCTGGTAAAACATGATTTCTCAGTGTCTATGAAGATGTTTCCAAAAGAGGTTACCATTTGATTTAAAAGAGTAAGTAAAGAAGATAAAGAAGATCTTCACCAATATAGGCAGGCATCATCCAATCTGTTTAAGGCCCAAACATAACAAAAAGGTGGATGAAGCATGAATATCTCCTTGAGCTGGGACATCCATCTTATCATGCCCTCAGCATCAGATGCCCTGGTTCTCAAGATTTTGGACTCTGAGACTCATACCAGTGCCATCACTGCTCTACCCCTAGTTCTCAGGCCTTTGGACTTGGACTGAATTGCACCACCAATCTTTCCTGACTTTCCACCTTGCAGATGGCAGATGGTGGAACTTCTCAGCCTCCATAATTGTGTGAGCCAATTTCCATAGTAAATCTCACATATATATGTGTGTGTATGTGTGTGTGTGTGTATATCTATCTTTTATGGGCTCTGTTTCTCTGGGAAACCTTAGTAATACATATATTCATATATATTTATGTGTTTAGAGCCATTTTGTTATTTGTTTTCTGCTTGTTTCCTCTCATTCTTCCTCTGTTTTTCTTTTCTTGCTTTCTTGTGGGTTACTTAACACTTTTTAAGGATTTCATCTTTATTTATTTAGTATTTTTAAGTGTATATTTTTGTATAGATTTTATAGTGGTAGCTCTCTAGGTATTACAGTACACACAGTAACTTATTCTACTTTCTGGATATCAAAATTTTACCACTTCAAGTGAAGTATGGAAACCTTATTTTCATTTAGGTCCCTATACTTTTCCCAGTTTTAAATACCATTTTCTTGGGTGTCAGATTGAGTTATCATTTTTATTTGTCATCCAATCTGACTTATACAAATAGTGAGAGGATAGTCTATTGTACTATACTTCCACTCTTTTCACTGGTCATTCTTCCTTCCCTGTGCTCCAGGAGTCCTTCTTTTATGATTTCCTTTTTGTTTGAAGAAGTTTCTTTAGCCAATCTTTAAGGGTATGTCTGCTCACGACAAATTTTTAAAGATTTTTTAATGTCTGAGGAGGTCTTTATTTACTTTCCTTTTCTTAGGGACGAGTTTGTCAGATAAAAAAGTCAGGGTTGAGAATTCTTTTCCTTCAGCACTTGAAAAATGCAGTGACGCTTTCTTCTGGCATCTCTGGTTTCTGATGAGAAATCCAACTGTCATTCAAATTGTTTTACCCCTGTAGGTAATGTGTCATTTCTCTGTGTCTGCTTCCAAAATTTGTTCTTTGTCTTTAGTTTTCAGAAGTTTTATGATGATATTTTTTGGCATATTTTTCTTTGGAGTTATCCTGTTTGACATTTCTCAGAGTCCTGAATTTGCACATTTATTTACCCAAATTTGGGAAGTTTTCAGCCATGATGTATGCAAATATTCTTTCAGCCTCACTGTTCTTGTCCTTTTCTGAGACACTGATGATATGAATGTTGGACCTTTTGTCATTGTCCCACAGGTCTCAGAGGCTGTGATTGCTTTTGTTTTATTTTGACTTTGTTTTTTTAGGTTATTTTCCCTTTATTATTAAATTGGGTAAAATCATATTGATTTCTACCCTCTGTCATCTCTATTGTAGTATTGAGCCTATGTAGCATGTATTTCATTTTGGTTAATTTATTTTTTCAGTTCTATAATTTCCATTTGGTTCTTTTTATAAAACTTCTATTTCTTTGCTGAGATTTTCTTTGTTTCCAGATAATTCTTAAATCATTTTTTAAAAGCATTTTTATTATAGCTGCTTCAAAATCTTTGTCAGACAATCCCAACATCTGATTCATCGTGGTGTTTTGTTTGTGATTGTCTTTTCTCATTCAAGTTGGAATTTTCCTGGTTCTTGGTAGGATGGGTGATTTTCTATTATGTCCTGGCCATTTTGTCTATTATATTAGAAATCTCTGCATCTTAATTAAATTTTTTATTTTGGGAGGCAGTCACCTTGTATAGGTTTAACATGCAGGTCCTGGCCTATTTTGTGGGCTTTGGTTCCAATGACACCTTAATTTTCAGAGTCTTTGTGATATTATTTAGGTCCTCTTGGTTTATCTAGTACATTAGGGCCCCTGCTGATCCATGCTGGTACTGCCTAAGGAGGTGGAAGTTCTTTCCCCATCAGGGATCCTAGTGTCTCCCAGAGGGGAAAAGAAGTCTCAGGCCTGTGCAGATAAAGAGAACTTGCCTGGCTGGGCACTTGATATGGTGGGATCCCCCTGCTTGCATCGTTCTGGTATTTCTGGTATCTCTTTATGGGGAGAGGGATCTCAGGCCCCTGGAGACCAAAAAGCTGCCAGGCTGAGCCACTTATAGAAGTGTCCCTCTTGCTTGCATTGGCTGATTGTCCTGGTATGTCTTAGGAAGCAGGGGTGGGGTAGGGAAATTTAAAACCTGGGAGGGAAAGATAATGCTTCCCTTACCAACTTATTGTTAGCAAGGCTCCTGATTGATCCCTCTTACTGGTGGTGCCAGTCTCACCAGATGTTATCAGAGGGACTTCTGTTTGACCTATGGGAGGAATGAGCCTAGCTGGCTGCCTTCCATTGTGAGTTTGGCATCAGGAAATACTGAGCTTGGATAGGCATTTTTCTGTTGGGGGGGGTAGGAGGGACCTAAGATGCCCTATTGCTTTGTTCTTCCTTCAGTTCTGGTGTCTCAAACCAGTTCACCTTTTTATCACCTTTCAGAGTTATCCTTAGGTTTATAGTTGTACATAGCAAGGAGGAACAGGGAGAAACAAGTCTATGCCAGAAGTCTATAGCGCTATTTTTAATTTGCTGCATGGCTCATTTTACTAGCTGAGGTTTTGCCTTGTTTGTTCATGTGTTTGATTATTTACTGTCCAATGCTCCCTATCTTATTAAAAACCTGTGACAGAGGGAACCATGTCTGTTTTGCTCACTGTTATATTAGCACCTGTAACCTGACATGGCAGATGAGGTGAGTATTACTAAAAATCTTTCCACGTGCCTTTCTCTCGGTTTGTGCTTCTGACTTCCTTTTTAAAAATCTTGCACCATTTTCCTTATCTTTTCCTTTTATTCAGAAATTATAATTTTCTGAGGTAAGTAGTTTTTCTGGTATTTATATGTATTTGGTCTCAGCTCCATTTTATTTTATTTTTATTTTTTAACAACTTTATGGAGATATAAATCACCCATTTAAGTCCAAGCGTGGGGTGGCTCATGACTGTAATCGCAGCACTTTGGGAGGCCCAGGTGGGAGGATCACTTAAGGCTAGGAGTTTGAGACGAGTCTGAGCAACACAATGAGACCTTGTCTCTGAAAAAAAAATACTAATATAAATCACCCATTTAAAGTGTATAATTTAAGTTTTTAGTATATTGGCAAATATATGCAACCATAACTACAGTCAATTTTAGAACATTTTAATCACCTCAAAAAAGAAACCTCATATTCCTTAGCTATTGCCCATTTACCTCCTTATTTCCTCATGTTCAGTTCTAAGAAACCTCTAAACTACTTTCTGTCTCTATAGATTTGCCTATATTGGACATTTTGTGTAAGTAGAATCATAGTAGTGTTTTCTGACTAGCTTATTTCACTCAGGATAAAGTTTTTAAGGTTCAACCATGTTATAGCATGTATCAGTTCTTTATTAAGTTTATTATTAAGTAAGATTTTGAAAATGTATTCTAGGTATATTATATATCTTATATATATGATTTGGAAAAATTTTTTCCCATTCAATGGGTTGTATCTTTACTTTCTTGATAGTAACCTTTGAAGCACAAAAGTTTTGAATTTTGATGAAGTCTGATTTATCTGTTTTATCTTCTGTTGCTTCTGGTGGCATACATAAGAATCTTTTGGCTGGGTGCAGTGACGCATGCATGTAGATCCAGCACTTTGAGAGGGCTGAGGGAGGAGGATCACTTGAGGCTAGGAGTTCAAGACCAGCCTGGGCAACATAGTGAGATTCATCTCTATAAAAAATAAAATGAAATAATCTGCTGGGCATGGTGTTATGCACCTGTAGTCTCAGCTACTCTAGAGGCTGAGGTGGGAGGATCACTTGAGCCCAGGAGTTCAAGGTTACAGTGAGCTATGATCGTGCCACTGCACTCTAACCTGGGCAACAGAGCAAAACTCTGTCTTTCAAAAAAATAAAAATAAAAAGAATCTGTTGCCAAATTCAAGATCTTAAAAATTTACCCCTATGTTTTCTTCTAAGAGTTTCACAGTTAGGTCTCTTTTTTTAATTAATTTTTGTATGTGGTGTCAGGTATATGCAAGAGTCCAACATATGGATATTCAATTCCTACAGTACTATTTATTAAAAATATTATTTTCCCTATTGAATTATCTTGACACCCTTGCAAAAAATCAGTTGACCATAAACCAATGAGTTTATTTCTAGACTTTCAATTCTACTCCGTTGAGCGCTATGTCTATCCTATGCCAGTACTATATTGTCTTGATTCCTACAGCTTTGTAGTAAGTTGAGATCCAGAAGTGTGAGTGTTCCAACTTTGTTCTGATTTTTCAGCATTTTTTGGCTATTCTAGGTCCCTTGCAATTCCATATGAATTTTAGAATCTGCTTGTCAGTTTCTACAAAAAAGCCTTCTGAGACTCTGTTAGAGATGTATTGAATCTGTAGATCATTTTGAGGAATATTACCATCTTAACAAAATTTAGTAGTTCAATCTATGAACATGAGATGTTTTTCAATTCATTAGATTTTCTCTAATTTTATTTAACAATGTTTTGTATTTTTCAGAGTATAAGTTTTGCATTCTTTTGTTAAATTTATTCCTAGGTGTTTTGGGGTTTTTTTGATGCTATGGCAAATGGAATTATCTTAATTTCATTTTCAGATTGTTCATTGTGAGTGTATAGAAATACAATTTTTGTGTATTGATCATGTATGTTGCAATCTTGCTGAACTTGTTTATAAGTACTAATAGTTTTTTTTAGTGTACTCCTCCAGATTTTGCATGTCCAAGATCAAGTCATCTGTGAATAACATAGTTCTTCCTGTCCAATAGAGATTCCTTTTATTTTTCTATCTTGCTGAGTTTCCCTGGCTAAAACTTCCAGTACAATGTTGAATAGAAATATCAAGAGTGGATATCTTTGGCTTCTTTCTGTTCTTAGGATGAATACATCTAGTCTTTCACTATTAAATATGATGTTACCTGTGGGTTTTTCAAAAATTTCCTTTATAAAGTTGAAGAAGTTCCCTTCTGTTCCTAGTTTGTTATGTATTTTTAATCATGAAAAGGTATTGGATTTTGTCAAATATTTTTTCTGTGATTATTGAGATAATCATGTGAATTTTTATTTTTTACTCTATGGATATAGTGTGCTATATTGCTTTAACTGATTTTTATATGATAAGACAATTTTGCATTCATGGGATAAATCTCAGTTGATCGTGATGCATAATTCTTTTAACATGTTGCTGTGTTTATTTTGTTGAATGAGATATATTGGTCAATAGTTTCCTTTTCTTGTGATGTCTTTGTCTGGCTTGGGTATCAAAGTGATACTGGCCTAATGAAATGAGTTGGGATGTGTTCCCTCCTCTTCTATTTTTTGGAAGACTTTGTGAAGAATTGGTATTAATTCTTCTTTAAATATTTGGTAGAATTTAATAGGGAAGCCATGTAGGCTTAGGCTTTTCTTTCTGGGTAGTTTTGTGATTGATAATAAACCTCTTCATTTGTTATAGTCTGTTCAGACAGTCTGTTTCTTCTTGAGTCAGTTTTGGTAGTTTGTGTCTTTCTAAGAATTTATCCATTCCATTTAAGTTGTATAATTTATTGGCACAAGTTCTTCATAGAATTCCTTTTTAATCCTTTTTTATATTTGTAATGCCAGTAGTAATAACCCTTCTTTGGTTCTTAATCTAGTGGTTGGAGACATCTTTCTTCTTCTCTTCATCAATGTTGCTAAAGATGTTTTAGTTTCCTCTGGTTGCCATAACATTACCACAAAATGTATGACCTGAAACAACAGAAAATTATTCTCTCATAGTTGTGGAAGCCAAAGTCTAAAATCAAGGTGTTGGCAGGGATATACTCCTCTGGAGACTCTGGGGAAGAATCTATTCCGTGCCTTCCTCCTAGATTCTGGTGGCTGCAGCAATTGTTGACATTCCTTCGCTTATGGTCACATCACTCCAGTTCCTGCCTCCAAAGTGGCGGTGCCTCATCCTCTCTCTGTTCTCCTTGCTGTGTGTCTATGTCAATCTTTTTCTGCTTCTGTCTTATAAGGACCCTTGTGATGGCATTTTGGCCACACCTCAGCTAATCTTTCCCTCTAGATCCTCAAGATAATCGTATCTCTTACCATGTAAGGTATCACTTACAAGTTCCAGAAATTGACAATGGATATCAATTCAGAGGGAATTTTTCAGCCTACCACAAACATTGTCAATTTTTTTGATCTTTTCAAAGAACCAGCTTTTGTTTCCATTGGTTTTTCTCTTGATTTTAAAGATATTTCATTAATTTTCAACTTAATCTTTATAATTTCCTTCATGTGTTTGATTTAGATATAGTTTTCTCTTCTTTTTCCAGCTTCTTAAGGTAGATGTTTCGGTTATTGATTTGAGATTTTTTTTTTAATGTAGGCATAAATTTCCTTCCAAACCCTGCTTTTGCTGTATCCAATAAGTTTTGGTATGTTGTGTCTTCCATTCATCTCTAAGTATTTTCTAATTTCCATTTTGATTTCTTCTTTGAGTGTGTTGTTTAATTTCCACATATTTGTGAGTTTCCCAAGTTTCTTTCTGTTATTGATTTCTAATTTCATTTCATTGTTGTTAGAGAACACACTTTATATTATTTTCCGTCCTTTTAAATGTGTAATGTGTTGTGGTTTGTTTGTGGCCCACCATATACTCTATCCCGAAGAATGTTCTATGTGCACTGGAGAAGGTTGTAAATTTTGCTATTCTTGCATGAAGTGTTCTATGGATGTCTGTTAGGTCTAGTTGTTCTATTGTGTTATTAAAGTCTTCTATTTCTTTATCAATTATTTGCTTAATTGTTCTATCCATTATTGAAAGTATAGTATTAAATCCCCAAGTATTATTTTTGAATAGTCTATTTCTCCCTTCATTTCTGCTAGTTTTTGCTTCGTATAGTTTGGTGCTCTTTTAGGGCTGTTTAAGTGCATGAATGTTTATAATTGTTATATATTTTTGATGTATTGACACTTTTATTATTATAAATGTCCTTCTGTATCTCTTTTAACATTTTTTGTTTCAAAGTCTGTTCTCCTTATGTTAGTATAGCCACTCCCAATTTCTTATGGTTACTGTTTGCATGATAAATCTTTTTCTATTCTTGTACTTTTGATCTTCTTATGTCTTTGTATTTAAAGCCTGCCTCTTGCAGACAGCATAAAGGTGGAGCTTGTTTTTTCTTAATCCAGTCTGGCAGTTTCTGCCTTTTGATTAGATTGTTTAATCCATTCACATTTAATATTGTTGATATAGTTAGATTTATATCTGCCATTTTTCTTTTGTGTTCTATACATCTCATATCTTTTTTATGCCTTTTTTTCTCTTTTATTGCTTCTTTTTGCATTAAGTGCGTATTTTCTAATAGATTATTTTAGTTTCTTTAGAAGGTTTTTGCACATTTTTTGAATTTTTGTACTACATTTTTTTGAATTATTTCCTTACTCCAGGACTTACCATATTCACCTTCACTTAACAGAATCAGTTGACATGAACTTAATTCCAGTGAGTTATAGAAATTTTGCTCCTGTGTAGATCTATTCCTTTCTCCCCTTTTGAGGTATTATTTTTATACATATCATATCTTTAAGTGTTACAAGCTCAACAGTTCATTGTTATAATTATTGCTTTATATAATTTCTATCTTTTAAAGAAGCAGAGAGAATGGATAGCAAGCATATATTTATAGTTTGTTGTATTAAGCTTCTTATTTAGCATTTCTCTTCATTTGTTCCTGTGGATTTGAGTTACCATCTGAAGTCATTTCCTTATAACAGTTCATTTTTTCTCCCACCCACCTTTGTAGTGCTATAATTGACAAATATATTACATTTATGTGTGTTACAGACCCAACATAACGTTATACTCATATTGTTTTATACAATTGATTTTTAAATTAGTTAAGAGAATAAATAAGAAAAAGATACATTTGTACTGTATTTTATAATTATTTAATCACCTTTACCAGTGCTTTTTGTTTTGTCATTTGGATTAAAATTATTGTCTGGAATCACTTGCTTTCAGCCTGCAGAACCTCCTTCAGTGTTTATCGCAAAGTGGGTCTGATAACAATAAAATCTCTCATTTTATGTTTATCTTAGTATATGTTTATTTCTCTATCTCTTTGGATGGATTTCTTTCATATAGGATTTTTGGTTGACAGTATTTTCTTTGAATATTTAGGATATGTTATGCCACTGCCTTCTGGCGTCTATTGTTTTAATGAAAAGTCAGCTGTTAATCTTACTGGGTTTTTCCATACAAATGATGAAGTGTGTTTTTTGTCTTGCTGCCCTCAAGATTTTCTTGCTTGTTTTGGCTTTCAGCAATTTTTACTATAATCAGTATGTTTGTGGATCTCTGCATTTATCCTACTTGAAGTTCTTTGAGCTGGATATGTAAATTAATGTTTTTTTAAGAAATTTAGGGAAAATTTTAGCCAATATTTCTTTGAATATTTTGTCTGCTCTTCTCTCTCTATCTTTTCCTTCTGGAATTTCTGTTCTTAATAGAGCTTCACATTTCTGTTCATATTTTTCTGTCTGTCTGTGCTTTGGATTGCATAATCTCTGTTGCCCTATCTTTATGTTTACTAATCCTTCTGCTAGTTCATATCTACTGTAAAGCCCTCTAATGAATTTTTCATTTCAGTTATTGTCCTTTACAACTCCAGAATGCCCATATGATTTTTAATAAATTGTATTTCTTTATTAATATTCTCTATTTGCTGTGACATTGTCCTCATATCTTCCTTTACTTTAATTATGGTTTCCTTTAGTTCTTTGAACATATTTATAATAGCTACTTTTAAGTCTTCTCTGTTAAATCTGACATCTGGTTAGTCTCACAGGCAGTTTTTATTGCCTACTTTTTCTTTCTATTTTTTTTCTTTTTTGGTTTATGCATTATACTTTCCTGTTTCTTTGCATGCCTCCTAACTCTCTGTTGGAAATTGGACATTTTATATAATATATTATAGCCACTCAGGATACTGATCCCCTACTCTGGGGCTTGCTATATTTACTTGGTTGTTTACTTAGTGACTGGCTGGATTATTTTAGTGAAGTCATTATCCCACACATAGCCTCTGCTGTTGCTCCTCAGAGAATGCGGCCTTGGGAATGACCACAGTCACTCTGAGATGACAGTAGTTTTAGCAGGGCTCTCTGTTCTGTCCCTTTCCCTGAACACACCCAGATTTGAAGCTCTACTAGTTTCTGGCTGATTCAACTATTACTTTCAGCAATGTCCTAGGCATAAGTTTCTCTACAAACTGATCCAGTCAAATTTGGTCTCCTTTGGGGGGATAATTCTTGAGGTCAGTTTTTGAAGTTGGTCTGACCCCAGGAGGGCTCCTCCCAGCTGTCTCTTTCCCCCGTTCTGCCTGATAAACAATCTGGTACACAGTTTTGCCTATATCTCCAATAAATCTACTAATTTCCCTCCAATTACCTTTCACCACTGTTCCACTTTTTCTTTTCAGAGCCCCTTATGTTTGAACTTCTTCACACTCTATTGCAAATGAAGTCCATTCCTTTGGGAAGACATTAGGAGCTATCTGTTTTAGGACTGCTTTTCCTCTTGGGCACAATCTCTAAGCCGTGGGTCTGGAGCTGTTGGTGGGGTCAATTGTGCCTCTGTCTAAGTGACAACCCTCCTTTTAGAGCTGAGAACTTGGTGGGGTGGAGTGGACAAAAGCCCTAGTCTTTTTGGTTTGCCTTTCCCAACGTAGAACCATTACTTTATGAGCTGTGGTTAGGGAATTTGGGACCCTAGTATTCTCAACAGCACCATGCTCAAAATAGACCTACTGTCCTACAAGTTGGGGCTGAGCAGAAGAAGGGAACTACCACCTTTCATCCACATTTGCCCAGAACTTATTCTGAGCAACTGGTAGCTGGTCTAGCATTAGAAATATTGATGTCCTGCCCCTCCCAGGAAGATAACATTGTGACCAGGAACTGAGGAAAGAGGGAGCCTCATGTTCTTAAGATGTACCTAGTCTGTATTGAAATTACTATTATTATGAGCTGGAAGGAGAAAGGGAAAGAGCAGATCCTTGTTCAAACACCAGACTCTTGATGTCCTTACCAAGTTTTAGTAGACTTTTTTGAATAAATGTTTCCTCATTTTCTGTATTACTTAGGACCATTTCCAGAGACTATAAATATTGTTTTAAAATAATTTTTACCTGTTTCACTAGGAAGCAGCTCCATTGAGCTCTGCTCTGTGTCATGCCAGAAGCAGAAACAGCTCCAGTAATTTTGACATGTCTTTCTCTATTTCTGACTTCCTCTTTTACTCCATGCCTTGGTTGGCTGCATATCATAAGTGATTCATTTGTTCTTTTTAAGAAGAGTTCATGAGAATTCTCTGAGTTCTTTTATAATCAGGAATATGTACCTGCTGCATTTGAACTTGAATAAGATTAGGCACCTAAAATATTCTTCTTGTATACTTTTGTTTTCTTTAGAAATTTTTAGAACTCTTTCCATTGTCTTTGACATTGGAGAATGTTATGGGAAAGTCTGGAGCCTGGATTTTTGCTTTGTGTGTGTGTGTGTGTGTGTGTGTGTTTGTTTTCCTCTTTCTACCTGGAATTAAGTTCATTTTTTTTTGCCTTTTCTTTTTATTCTTAAAATTAAATAACTTATTGAGGATATATATTAACTTTGACAATTTTGCGTGGTTTATGTTGTATCATTTCAAGCTATGTATTTATTTTTTTCCTTTATGTCTCTGAATATATTTTCTGACCCACTTATTGGATTCTTTAATTTGGGGATATCAGTTATCCATATTGAATTATATGTATTCTTATATCCATCATTTTCTCACTATTTGTCTTCATCTTTTTGACTTTTGTTTTTTGTTGTTTGCTATGATATTTCACAACTCTAATCTGTTTTTCTTTTCTTTTCATTTTTAGATGTCTGATAGTGTTTTGGTTCTCCATCTTTTCTCCTTAGCTTGGCATACCCTCTCTTTATCTTTTTATCTGTTGTTTTATCATCTTCTTCTTTTTGAATTGATGTTTTACTCCATTCAAATTCTTATTAAGTTCTGCAGTACAGAGCACTTTTCCAGATACTGCTTTTCTTTAGATACTGGATTTTCTTTCCAGGTGGATTATTTGACTGCTTTTGATTTTATGTTCCTTATGTTTGTTTGTTTGCTTGATTTTTTTCTTTTTAAAAAAATATATGTTTCCATAATTCCATGCTTTTCTCCTTCCATTTTTTTCAACTTTACACCATCACTTCTGTCTAGACCCTTGCTATCCATAGCATGGTCATCAAATCAGAGACATTGGTATCATCTGGAAGATTATTAGAAATGTGGAATCAAAGACCCTGCCTAGGCCCAGGACTTACTGAAACAGAAACTACATTTTAACAAGATCCCTAGGTGATCCTTATGAACATTAATGTTTGAGAGGTACTGCTCAAACTTCATTGCACATTGAAATACCCTAGGGGAGTTTAAAGAATACTAATACCTGAGATTCTTATTTAATTGCTCTGGGATATGGCCTAAGAGTTATTCTAAAATGCAGCTATGGGATATGGCCTTATGCATAATAAGAGTTATTCTAAAATGCAGCAAAAATATTATGTGTGTCACTTCTTTTTGTAATTTTTCTCAATTTATCTAGTTTTGTCATCTGTCCTTTCCATTCTACCCTCCTCTGTGCGCAGCCAACAAAGTGGATGTTGCCTTTTATTTATTCTGTATTCTGAGAGTGTTAGGAGAGTGGTAAGAGAGGGAAAGTTCAGCTATGGATGGTAGTAACCCATTCAGCTCTTTCTTCTGAGATCCCATTAAATGTCTGACTTCACCAGCCAGGGATGCCTCCAACTCTTGTGGATGTCATCTTTGAAGATGGCAAGCACTTATGACCATCCATTGGAATGCTGGGAGCTTTCACTCTTAAACATGGTTCCTTTACTCATCCTAGGGCCACCCATGCAACTTCTGGACCTGCTTCTCCTTATATTATAGGAAGTTAGTGAACAATTCTCAGGATTTGTTGACATACCTTCTTTTCGTAATACTACTTTTGTGGGTTGATGGTGGGGAGTTAGGAGTTAAAATTTTAAGACATTTCATAATTGAATTTTCTGTTTCCTTTTTTGGTATGTCTCAAGGTTGTCTACCATTCCACCCTTCTACTGCTGGTGAATTTTTACTCTTAATTTTTTCTTCATCTTATTGGAGAATTGATTAGAGAGGTCCTGCTTAATTTTGCCATTAATCTAGGTGCTACATGGCTATTCATGCAAACTAAATTTGCATTAGTATTTTAAGCAAAAACATTTGACATTTTGTGCATACATTGGGCAGTAAACTCTAGACTCCAGTCAGAATTTCTTTAAATCCCAGACATTTTATATTTGATTTTCAGAAGTTTTCTGTATTATGTTTTTATCTGTGCTTTAATTTTTAATAAAAGTTAGTTTATTCAAACAATCTAGGCCTATTTCCCAATCTTATATTTATAAATATTGTGTGCCTATGTATGCACTAGTACATATGTGAAAACAATCTGTCTTTCAAATAGGACTAACTGTATATTCAGAAGTGTTCATATTAATACTATTGTCAGTGAACCAGATGAGTTTTATCTAAGCATAAATAAGTCTGATTTAGAATTCAATAACAATGTAGCTCATTTTTTTAAGAATTTACAGTTAAAAATACAGCTCAATTTAAGGTAAAAGAGCTAAACATCCATATTGATTTTTTTAAAAGCAAAGCAAATTTTATTACACATTAAATTAATATACTAATATGCAATAAGTTACATTGTTTTAACTTAACTGTACATTAATTCAAAAGCTTATCTTTATTTTCATTCTACTTCTATTTTTAATTATATAAGTGTGTTATTTTATAAATTAAGTTGTTTTCAGCTTTCAGTAAAGTTTTTCTGGGTTTAACAGGATTTATCAACTGAATTTCTATTGTGTAAAGGTTCAATTATGCGTCTGAGGTCATTGACAAGATATGTGGACATAGATGACATTGAAATCTGAGTTACTTAACTCATTCCCTGCTCTTTCCAATAAGACACTTCCTTGCTTTAAGGATATTTTGCAACATCAGCAGATAAATCCTGTTCAGGCAAAAACTAGCTCTGTTGTCTTTAAAATTCTCCAAACATCCTCAAAATGTGAATTGCTGACTTATATTTTTTAATTTATCTTTATTTTGTTTTTGCTGTCATAACTCTGAGCTCACTTGAAATTTACTTGACTCTATGAATCATATAGTTATGATGTCAGTTCTAATTCAAGAACATGGTATAGCTACATTTATTTAGATCTTCTTTATTTATCTTAGAAATGTTTACAGAGTAGAAATCTTGAACATATTTCATTATATTTGTTCCTATATTTATTATATTTCATTATATGTATTCAATTTGTTTATGTCTATTTGATTTTGTTGATACCACTGTAAATGCTGTTTTAAATTTTTCATTTTCTAATTATTTGTGCTCGTATATAAAAGTACAAGTAATATTCATATATTGACCTTCTATCCTACAACTTGTCCTAGTGCCCTTACTACTGCTGATAATTGCTTTATAGATTCTTTAGGGCTTCCTACGTGGACAATTATACCATGCATAGACCATTAAAACAGCTTTATTTTCTTCATCTCAATCTTTATGCCTTTTGTTTCTTTTTTTTCCCCTAGTGCACTGGAGAAGACCTCTGGTACAAATTTGAATAGAAATGGTGAGAGAAGATATCATTGCCTTCTTCTCAATCTTAAGGAAAAAGAATTCAATATTTTGCCATTAACTTTAATGTGCACGCTAATAAATTCATCACATAGATTTTGTAATTAATTTTTATTATATTTGCTTTATCACAAACTATTTAGCAATCCCTTCCTCTATGGATGGATCAACCCCTCTCCTTTTTTGATATATGTCAAAGTAAATTATAGACATCCATACACCTCACCCCTAAACAAGTAAGTGTACATATCATTAACTATGTATGGTTCATTATCCAGTCCTAATTTTTTCTTTTGAGGTGAAATTTATATTTAATACACAAACCTGAATTGTATCATTTCATGATTTTTTGACAAATGCATACACCTGTGTAACCCAAACCCTATTGTGAAAGACAAAATGCACTCTACGATTAAGGATATGATTTTATTCGGGCTATTGCAATAGGGAAAATATTAATTAGTGAGGAAGATTTCAAAGAAAAGGAGATGGACATAGGGTTTTACAGAGATAAGTAAACAAGGGAGTCATCCACAAGTCTTATGGGAGTCGTGAGGAAGGATAGAGATGGGTGTTCACCGACAGTTAGCTGCTTCTAGGTAAACAAAAGTGTGGGGGGCCTCAACCATCTCTGCGCTTGGGGAACACAGGGATCAAGTAAAGTTCAACATTATCAGTCCCCACTTTGTTTAAGAAGAATGATAGTTGTTGCTGTACAGCTCAGAGAAGATAATAAACATCCTGAGTGAGGCAAAAGAAGGTCTAAGAAAGGAACAGTGTCTCAAGAACTGTTGTTGGCATCGTTCCTGTATGATCAGTTAAGCGATCTTTGAGAGTTGGTGGCAAAGGTCAGTTGTTTTAGAGTCCTAGAAATCAGGTATTTTAAAAGAGGGATGCCTAAAATGGAAAAGAAAATATTAATATAAAAGGTCATGTTAAAGAAAAGAACCAGGAGTAGGACCCTGAGGGTTACCAGTCTTGTGGATTCTAAGAGGTCAGTGGGGGGAAATCTTTCGGGTACACAGCACTGCTCCTGGAGCTTGAAGCTCTCAAGCTGGGAGGTTGATGCTTATGACGATGTTGTCCACATTCTTACACAGCGGCATGCATGACCCAAGCATTTCACTAGGCTTTCTTTCCAGGGAGTATTTTGGCCCATGCATCATCTTTTGTTCTCTGTTGTGGTGTGTTTTTTCTTCTTTTCTTTTTCTTTTGTTTTCGAAACAGGGTCTTGCTCTGTCACCCAGGCTAGAGTGCAGTGGTGTGATCACAGCTCACTGCATCCTGGAACTCCTGGGCTCAAGCGATTCTCTTGCCTCAGCCTCGCAAGTAGCTAGAACTACAGGCATGCACCATCACACCCAGCTAATTTTTTTTTTCTATTTCTGGTGGAGACAGGGTTTCACTATGTTGCTCAGGCTGGTCTCAAACTTTAGCCTTAAGGGATCCTCCCACCTCAGCCTCCCAAAGTGTTGGGATTACAGGCGTGAGCCACTGTGCCCGGCCAATTTGTGGTGCATCTTTTCAAGGTTGTATCATGTTGCTAGGCTTCAGCTTACAGGGCTTCTTCAGATCCCAAGCAAAAGGGCCAAATGCAAAGCAGCCCAGAGCCAAGTTAGGGATCTGGGCAGTTAGATATTAGGTGTTTTTGATGCCAAGTCAGACATGAGGGAGAAAAATTGAAAAGTTAGTCTGGAGACTTGCAGCCAGTTACTGAAGAAAACTGGAAAAATTGAAAGTTTGATAAGGATTGTTAAGATGTGTGAGTGACAGAATTCAAGCCAATTTACAAGTACGTACCAAAACTGATTTCTTCCCACAGTTGGGGAATAAGTCAATTAAATCTACCAGACAAGGTGGAGTTTGCATATCCTTCAATTACCTGCAGTTTAAAGAGCTGCAAAATAGCCCAAAGACATTGAACAGGGCAGACTCTAATAGAGGAGTGTGGTATAGATGATTCGTGGTTTTCCATTTTAGCACAATACTTCTTTCTATTGTCACCCTTATTTTGATAGAAAGTAATCATGAAGAAAAATTATTCTTAATCACAGAATAAGGCTGATCACATTAAATTTGGCCTGATTATTTACATAGGTGCATCAAGAATAGTGATTTACCATGTAGACCTTCTTAAATTGGCTTTGCTGGAAATTTTCATAAGGAATTTCAGATTGGACTTTTAAAAGCCTCTTAAGGACAGGAGGCCAAACCAAGAACTTGCCACCTAACTTCACCTATAACACACTATAAATTTGGTGGAATTTCTCTTTTGTCAAAGTCTCCACAATATCCTAAGTTTCCTGAGCCTGACAAGACATGACCTTTCTTACTCACCTGGAAGGCTGGGAACCCCCTAAAGTTTATTATTTATACCATTATTTGTTCAGTAGTTGTGGATGCACCATTTGCTGTGAATCTTCTAGGGAATTCTAAAGGAATATGTGCTGTTAGTTTTGCCCTTTATGTCTAATTTTAATGCCTCAAGAGTGAGCTAACTCTTCTGAAGTGGGAGCCCTCTTTTGTTCTGCCTTAAGAAAAAAAATAGTACCACAGACGTTTGTCCTTTGTCCTTATAGTGCCCAAGCTCGTTACCCAGACAACAGCATCTGCACTCTTCCCTAACAACATTAATTTTAGTAGAAACTACCTTGGTTTGGGTATTTATAACTTATGTTAAGAGGACCTAAGAAAGGATAGAAATCAATAGTCTGTGCTGCCCCTGTTGAATAAAAGCCTTTGAAAGTTCTAATAGCTATATAGAAGGCAAAAATCTGTACTTAAATGAACAGTTAGCCTTGAGAATAATGCTAAATCAACATAGGTAATTTTCTATTTGTTCATTTTTTGCAGACTTTAGCTAGAATTCTATCCTTAGCCAGAAAATATATTATTCCACACATCAAAAAATAAGCCTGTTATACTTCCAAAGCACTTAGCAACCTTTTATATGGCATTCAGGTGTAAATTAGTGAATATTATTTTTTCTAATCACAGTTGCTATCATGTATTAACAGGGAAAGCTAATTGAATAGCAGAAATCATTGAGTGAAATAGCTCTTTCAGTTGGCTCTGGTTTATCATATCATGGCAGCATTTCACTAAATCCTCATAAAGTGCAACTGTTATTTATAATGTAATATAATAATTGACTGTCAGTGGAAAAGAGGTGATACGCGTAGTGGAGGGAAGGGGAAGCTTCTGCCAGTGGCTATTCTACCTGCTGTGTTTTCTCACAGTCAAGCATCTCTTTGGTATGGGAGAGAGAGAGGCTGAAATGTACTGACCCCTTTGTAGAACTGGGGGTGTGGACCTAAAGGCTTCAGAGAAACACAGCACATGCTGAGCTGCCCACAAAGCCCCCATTATTGCTGTGTGGGCAACTCCGTTTGTGTCTCATTGAAAATGTTGTCTTGCACATCAACATAAGCAATTGAAAAATAAAAGAGGAAAAACATCCGCCTGCTTGTTTAAGATGCTCAGTAAAAGAAGGCAAGCTTGAGATTTGAGAGAAAAGGGAAGGAAGGTTTGTAGCATCAAACTTCCATCCTCACCCCCCTACTGAAACTTGCCTGTAAAGCTACTTTCTTTAAAAGCTACTTCTTTAAAAGAAGAGGAGAGAAAAGCTCTGAAAGAAGCTTTCATGTCTGCCAAAATGTAGGTTCATTAACCGCTATACAAAGAAATGAAATTTTGGTTCACTTGCTGTAATATTAACCTCAAAATAAATTGAATACAATGTATTTAATTTTTTAGGCTGTTCCTCCAGGGCACAAGTTCTATTTATGAGCTCAATAAATACACAATAAGAAATCTGGATTGATAGAGAAATAGAAATATAAAGCTAAGAAAAGTTGAAAAGGAATCATAGAATTAGGGCTGGAGAGTAGAATGTGTGAAAACAGATAAAGAAATTAGGGAATGAGACCACAAGTGAGGATTTCAGAAATTGTATGTAGAGCACTGGAGGAAGGGAAAGTATCTTAGATGTTACCTTCACTCTGCCCCTTCTCTTCTCCCTCTGCCTCACCAACTCTGCACAACTGAGTTCCCCGATGTTACATCACATCCCTCTCCCCAGGGGCTGTTCATCTCAGTCCCCTGGACCATTCATGTCAGTCAGGACATTTCGAAGATGTGCCAGTCTCCCAGCAGGTGAATTTGTCTGTGAAGATGGGGAATCATTCCTTACCTGAACTCCATCTAATTTCTGGCAAAGGGCAGGACCTACATACAAACAGGCCTGCAGATGTGTTCTATCTACCGCGCAAAATCTGCAATTTAGATTTTTGGGGGAGGGTGATGTGGTTTGCAGAGAATGAATGAAAACGAAAAAGGCTACATATGCTGGATGCAGTTGGCTAACTATAAGCAAAATAGGCAAAGGAAACATTAATAGAATCCATTGACATGCAACCTTAGAAACTATGGCAGTGGTTGCCCAGTGAGAAGAAACAACACTAACAAATTTTGCATTGCAGAGACTAGGTGTCTCTGACTTAATGTTGCCTGCATTTTTTGTGAACAAGGGATGCAGTAGGCTTGAAAAGTACTGTTATAATCACATCATAAAGATAGAATATATATACACTGAGTGAGGAAGTAAGAAGAATGAAATTAACATTATTAACAGTCACTGTTAGCACTTATCATTTGTCATTTCTTTAAATTTTCACAATATCTCTATGATATAGGTATTTTATCCCGAATTTACAAAGAAATTAAAGCACATATAGGTTTGCCCCAATTATAGAACTAGTGAGTAGCTGAATCATGATTTAATTCAGCTTTGTTTTACACTATAACCTATCCTTTTTTCATTGTTATACTATACTATATTCAAGGGAAGAGTTTTATCTGTCCTGATTACTATAAATTACATGATAATAATGTGCTTAGTGTCCTGCTCTTTAAACACAAGAACTCATGTGTGCATATGCATCTGTATGTTCTCCTTGAAAACAGGACATTGGCTAATACTGTTAGGACCATGTCAACTCCTTGTTGTTACTAACCCCTCCCCCCAAGAATAACTACATTACTGACTTCTAGTAGTGTAGGTGCTTTTCATCTGTTTTTGAACTTTGTATAAATAGATTTATGCAGTATGTACTCTTTGTATCTGGCTTCTTTTGCTCAACATTATACTTGGGAGATCTGTCCTTATTTTCATAGTAGAATACTATACAGCAGTGAGAATAAATAATCACTGTATCCTATTATGTTTACCACAATTTATTAATCTATTCTACTGCTGATGAGCATTTTGGTAATTTTCAGGTTGAGACTATTGTGAGTACTGCTGCTGCAAACACTCTAGCAAATGTATTTTGGTAAATGAATGGACACATTTCTGTTGTATATATACCTAGGAAAGGGATGGTCATAGAATATGCATATATTCAGATTTTTAGTATTTTTAAAATATTGTAAATAGTGTAGACTATATTATTCAGTGTCACTCAAGGAAATTGTATGGAACGGGAAGGTGCTAACATGTTTTGAGAATCTGTTGTATGTGGGACACTCTGCTGGATGCTTTTCTGTCAACTTTTAAGGTAGATGATGTAATGTACCCTTGTCTATATCTTTTTTATGGAATTGTTCCTGAGATTAACCCCAAGGTTCAAACCATGTCTTTTCCCATTTCCAAGTGGGCTCGTACCAGCACTGTTGGGCAGGAAACACACTTGTTATGTGGCCTCTCTCACAAACTTGGTCTTCGTGCTGCATTTCTGCTGCTCTGCTTCCTCTCCCCTGCTGGCTTTAGCTCCCTTCACATCCTCACTCTCTTACTCTTTCTGTTTATTCACTGTGATTCCCTGATATTGAACATAACAGGACCTAGAAATTCTAAACTCTAGGCTGACATTTAATCCTGGTTTCTCAGAGACCAAACGACTGCACAGTGGTTTCCTTTCTCTCATTTGAGGCACAGAAATGCCCCTTACTCTACCCCATCCCCATCTTCCTCTTTCTTAAATTCCTAAGTCCTCTAAACCTCAAAGTGGCAAGACCTGGAGTGTGGTCGTTTAGCAGACACACCAAGCAAAATCAGCAGAAGGAAAAGTGTGCATGTGTGTATGTGTGTGTATGTGCCTGTATGCGTATGTGTGCATGCACATGTGTATGTTTTGTCACTCAAGCACATGCCCTTTCCTCAATCTCTAAATTTATACACCCATGGAAGCTGGAACACCAAGAGTCAGCTGTTTGGCATTGTGGACAAAGACTGATTAATTGGTTGAATTGTTCTTTGGCTTTCAGTTGGAGGCTTTGGCGTTTACTTACAGCTAACATCTGTCTCCTTTCACTCAGTCTCTGACATAAATCTTGTCATACTCTCATTTTCTTTGCCTACAAATCCCTTACTTTGATGACTTTCACATTCAACCGGAAGTGGCCAGAGGAGTACTTGGGTCTATTTAACCCCAAGAAGGAGGCAAGCCTCATCAATAGTGGGTGGGCTGAGGCTCTGGTTGTTGCTTCTACTTTCCCATAATGCAGGGAGAAATGTCCAGCTGGAGAGAATTTGGGGCTAGACCAGCAATACCGCAAGCAAACCAGTGTAATACTTGCCATATGTGTGAGCCTGTCTCCACCCTCTGTTTAATCATAGCCAGCCCACCTACTCACCCTGCCACAGCTGGCACGTGCAACCCATGCACAGACAACATCTGCTCCAGTCTGTGGCTTCAGACAGGGTCCTGAGTACATCTGCTGCTGCTCTGCACTTGTGTCACTGAGATAGGAAATTTTGGCTTCATAACCTCTGTTTCTATTTGACCTTCTATTTTAACTCCCTTCTTGGTTGAGTGGGCTTTGGCTTCCTTTTTCTATAACCCTCTCTACTCGCAGCTCCAATATAGTTCACCTGAAGAGCCTAGACCTAGGAATCCCACAAGCCTTGCTGTTGCCACCAAAACTGTCACCCATACCCACAACGTATCCAATTCAGGGGTTTCAGACTGTAATCCTCCTTTTTTAAGTCCAAAAACAAGAGGCATACATCAAATAGAGCACATGGTGTCATAGATATGAAGGTGTTTGAGCATCTGTTGGGAGATGTACTTGCACCTGTTGTTTATAAAGTGAAATTTAAACCCTTGTTATCATTAACATCATATTATTTTAAAAGATAACCTTAAAAAGCCACAGGGTGTAGTAGAAAAAACACCGTGTTATGTTGAGTCTAGAGTTCTGGTCCTATATCTGCCACTGCGTCCCTGTTTCTTAACCACTCACATAAGTTTACTATAATAGGTGAGTCCCATTGTCCTTTCTAGGTGTTTAAGTCAGAAATACTGTGACTCTATCAGCAAATGATTGTGCTTCAAGATCTAGGTTCTACTGTAAATTCAAGATTCTACTGTAAATTTTGTGAGTTCTCTTCTCAGTTGCCCTAGAATTAGAAAAGAATAAGACCTGTTTTCCAAGATAATTACAAAAACTGTGTCCTGGAATATGTGCTACAGAGTTATGAAAAGTTCTGAGGCACTGTCTGCCATGACATTCTATTGTCAGTTTTGCATTATTTTCCATATCTTTTTTTTAACCCAATTTCTTATATTTTCTAGCAAAAATGGGACAAGGTTTCTTAAAGTATAACAACAATGATTTCCTTTATCATTCTGTTCTTTAGAACTTTGCTTCAGGTACTTTTAAATGAGCAGACCCGAAATCTTGAAATTAAACTGCCAGTTATTAGAGATGATATTTCATGCCTCACATGGGGCGCACCGCCTTTCCATATTGCATTTGTGATAGACAGTTCCTTGCATGAATAATAGAATGATCCTGAATGAATTCACGTCAGCTCTGCCTCAGGGAGAAACGCAAGGTGAGCTCTATGACTCCTAGTGTGATCCTTTGCCTGTTGACATTACTTTTAAACTTTTCTTCCTTAGGCTGCAGCCATGTGTATTAAATAAATGATAAACACCATTTCTCTCACAAGGCCGGCTCACCATTTGAGCTACAAAGAATGCTTTTCAGGTAGTTGAGAGGTTAATATCACTGAATTATTTATTTATTCTATATAGTTTAAACATTCCTATTTTCTGCCTTCCCCTGCTCTCTCCTTTTTTTTTTTTTTTTAACCTTTCTAGTGACTGATTCAGAGTTGGGGAAATATATATATAATCTCCAGCAAGGAGAGATTACAAAGATGGCCTCTGTCTTTGGCGGAAGAAAAAGAAAACTGGTAACAAATCTTGTTACTTTGTTGGAGAGGAGTTCACATTTATTTTTCTTTCTACAAGAAAACAGTTGGGAGAACATAGACATTTAAAAAAGGAAAAAAAGGGAAGGAGAAGGTAAGAGGGTATTCTACCACAGGGGCAGACCCTGAAACCATACAGATCTCTCAAAACCCAGTTGTATATTATCTACAACCCCGTCTCCTATTGCATTTTTTGTATAATTATAATTCACGCAAAAGGTGGGTGAACCGAACAAGGGCATTCTTAAGGGTAAATAAACAGAAAAAAAACTACAAAAAGCATCACTCATACTGAGGAATTAAATTGCCAGGTGGCTGCACCTGTTGTGCCTTGACACACTTTTAGAAGTCCTCCAAGGGTCCCCAGATTTGAAAATGAGAAAATCATTGCACAGGTTCCCACCTTTTTCTCTAGTCTCATTTCTGTCCTGTCTTTATACTTCAAGTTATCCTCTTACTGGTAACAGCCTCTTTAACTTTTACTAACATTTGTAGCATGTTGGATAATCATTTTTTAAAAAGAAGCAAAGGATTTACAATCACTTTTTTGAGTGATAATGAACAAAGAACAACCAAGCTAGGCATATTCACTGGCTAAATCATGCCATCCCAATGTTGGCTCTAAGCTTCATTCAAAATGCAGGTCCCTAAGAGGACTTGTCTGAACTTTAGAACTCTGGATTGGACCAGTCTAGCCTTCAGGGTGCCTTATCTCCTCAGTCCGTGAATCCACTTGTCTGACCTGCAGATAATATGTGAATCTACACCCTGAGTGGACTCCTCTAGTCTACAGAGATTCTGGAGCCCCGTTCCCCACAGAGTGAACTTGCCCAGGGCACAGAATTTCTCAGGGGCTACATGACTGGCATAAGTTGGTTTAGAAAGGGGTTCTCAAATTTTTTATCTCACTACACCTTTACACTCTTAAAAATTATGTTTAAGAGGGTACTGCCTATCAATAGTACATTAGACAACAAAATTAAAGAAATAAAGTATTTATTATTTCACTTAAAAATAATAATGAACACATTAATATAAAGATAAATAACATATTTTTGTAAAAAATAACTATATTTTCCCCCAAAACGAAAGTATTTGATATGAAGAGTGGCACTGTGTTGCAATTTTTGCAAATTTGTTTAGTATCTGGCTTAACAGAATAGCACGTCTTTGATATTTGATTTAATAGAAGACAGCTAGATTCTTAACGTCTGCTCTAGCAATTGAAGCTGCTGCAATATGTTGTAAGTGAAGTATATGAAATCCAGCCTCCCACAGATATATATTGGGAAAAGGGACGACTTCTTGGATGACCTGAAGTGGTCTTGGAGCTCAAGAGGTCTTTAGCCTACACTTTCGAAAACTGCTCGTCTCTTAGGGAATAGCCTCTGTCTCTCAAGGGCTAACCTATCTTTCTCCATAATCTGAGCCCCCTCCCTTAAATAGACTGTTCTAACCGTTAAAATAGCTGATATTTTCTGAGTGAACTAGTGCAGCTTTAAAGAGATTGCCACCTTTACCAGAAAGGCAGTGGCTCAACCCATCAAGGTGTGTAGTGGAAGATGTTACTGGTGTTGTACCATAGCCTCTTTTCACCTTCTTCCAGGCTCATGTGAGAGTGTGGTTCCCAGCCTC
Organism: Daubentonia madagascariensis; assembly: GCA_023783475.1. Lineage (NCBI taxonomy): Eukaryota > Metazoa > Chordata > Mammalia > Primates > Daubentoniidae > Daubentonia > Daubentonia madagascariensis. The sequence goes on from JAKFHU010001436.1 coordinate 12,481,321, forward strand.
CTTGTAGTAAGTGGGGCCATGTGGGCTAGTTCTGGGAAAGATGCTGTGGGGAAACATATGATGTGTAATTTCAGGACTTAGGCAATAAAAGCTCAAGTGTCTTTTGCCCCTGATGTGGGAGGAATGACAGAACTGTGTTCCAGATGGTGCAGTTAAAAGACGGTGGCACTCCATCAGTTGGGTCCCTGAGTGACTGTGTAAACCAGAGCTTCTCATCCTGCAGTGGATATGTAGTGAGAGCAAGAAATAAGCCTTTCTAAGGCTAAGGTATTGATTGGTATGTGGTGGTTAATTTGTTACTGCAGCATAACCTATTCCATATTCATTTTTTCTTAAAAACAAGGCTCACATTTGCCCATTCCTCTCAATTTCTACTGCTAAGATTTCATTCTTGTCTCTACTTCATACTTGAAATACAGCCACAAGTCCCAAACTAGCTAATGTGCCTCTAGGTTTTCTCCCACATTCCAGTGCCCTGAGGTAGAAGGGGAAGTGAATTAATTGAAGGTCTAGCCTGGGGAATTACTGTAGTAGTTGATTTGCATGTTCTGTCCCACTTAATCTTCACAATGTATCTTTAAGGTAGGCATTGATAACCTGATTTTACCAATGTTGAAATTATGACTTAGAAGGTTTAAGAAACTTAGTTGGATATCACAGAGATAGAAAATAGTGGAGCTAGGTTGGAAACAAAAGTCTGATTTACCCCAGAGTCCACAGAATTTTTATACTGGTCTGTTGTCTTTTAATAAATACTTACTGAATGGACACGGGAGTGAGTAAGTAAACGAATGCACAGTACATGAATGAGGGGAGTACTGGGCAAAAGACTTGTAATATTACGACTTTGTGCCCCTTCGCAAGCAGAGGGCTGTCACTGTCACGGATGTGGTAGCTACTGTCACCACCGCTGGGAATATGCAGTCTTCAGGACTAGGGCAGGTCTTCCAGCTGTACTCTCTTACTTAGGACAGCAGAGTGCAACTTAATCAGCTAGTATGGAAAGAATTCTGATTGGGAGCACACTAATGCTTCCTTCAATTAGTTTCCTCCAGAGTTAATCCCATTTACTTCTGCTGTTTGGGCAACCAGCTGTTTGAGGTTGCCAGGCAACCCAGAGTTGAAGGCAGGGAGGGTGGAGAGAGGTGGAGGCCCAGAAGCTTCAACCAAGGTAAAGATTAAGTGAGAATCAAATGTCAGAGAGGATTTATTTTAGGGCACCAACCAATCATTCCAAAATGAACATTAAAAAGGTAAGCTAAATTCAGTTCAGAGCATTTGTTTTTCAATATTTATATTCTTGGCCTAATCTAATTTTTCTTCTGAAACAGTGTAGCGACAAAGAGCCAAGGGGATTAGATTTTGAGTGGAAGGAAAAAAGTGTGGCTTCAGGGAAAGCAAGAGCGGTTGTGAAATGGCAGCTTTCCTGTGGGAGAACTATGTTGTTTCTATAGAAGTGGATTAAACAACTGAGTACGTTCCATCCTGCAGAAACTTCCCTGGCACAAAGCAGGCAGCTGGATCTTACAGGAATTATTAATATTGTAAAGAGTCACAAAAAAAAAAAAAAATCTCAGGAGTGGGGCAAACTTCGGACACTCTGTACAGACACTAGAGAGGAGAGGCCCAGTCCCATAACAGTCCCCACGCCCCCCACATCAGCCTCGGGAGTGTTAATGGTGGCAGGCTGGTGCTCAGAAGGGGCCACGCCACTGTGACATCATCCTAGCGGGACCGAAATCGCCACCTGGGAAAGGCAGGCTCCTCTCAGATGCGCGTGCTGCGTGTCAAACAGAAGGGCAGTTCAGTCATCTAAAAGTAAAGAAAAACTTCCAGGTAATCTTGGGGAAGAAATGTCTTTCTCTTTAAGGCCTCTGCAATACTTGTGCAGCATACAGTTTATTGGACAGAGGTATTTTTCATCTAAAAAATACAAGGGTACATTCACATCTCTGGTTAAGGCCTATACATGACAGAAATTGCAGGAATTGCTGCAAGGATTTCAACTAAATCTAAAATTCCAAAGACCACCGGAGTCGTTATGTCACCTTTGGTAAGTCAAACACTAACCCAGATATGAAAACAATACAGCATTCTTTTTCCTGAAAATAAAAGAAGAATGTTTCATTTAACATCCAGCCTCTCATTCCCAAAGTAATGCAACAGTTACTTCCACCAGTTCCATGGGAATTTAACTGAAATGAAACAGGAAGAGAGACATTGAGAGACTAGCTTGAGAACATTCATTTCTGTGTAAATAGAAGAATAACATAGTTGAAATGTAAACAAATATGTATCTTTTAATTAAATAATAGTCGTTGAAACATTTTAAAATCTTAAATTTAAGTAAATGTAAATCATACATATCACTGGAAATGATTTTTTTTTAGTTAACATAAGTATATTATATAACATAATATCAATTTAATTACACATATATGTATATATTCAAATTTAGAGTGAATATCCTTTCCACCATGCTAGTGTCATATGACTTCTTTGACAGTAACTGAGACATCAAGATAAGGCTATAAAAATGACCAGAGCTTCATGAATTAATACTTTCCATTAGTTTTCTTCTCTCCAATACATACAGCCAATATGTGGGACCAGAAAAACAAAAACTTTCCCACTCACACGTGTACACAAAATAAAACATTTGTTGCATGAGGTTATTTATTTTAAGAAATGTGTAGCCACATAAACAGAGTTGTATTATTCGGATTCCTCTTTAAAAATGTGGAAGTAGCCCTCTTATGTAGAATCATTTATATGATGCCATCTCTTATAGTGAATTTCTTTGTTTTGGCAAATACAGTATTTCAGTGATGGACACTCAGGCTACCCCAGGCATTCCACTGTGTTTCAGATCTTCACTCAGACCCTTGAAAGAAAGGACTACAGCATAGTAGTCTTCATATCCACCTTGGATACTTAATGGCAGACAAATTAGTGGATAAGAATGCCCCAAGTCTAAGATGGAAACTATTTGAAGGGCCATGAAAATTCGAATGATTCCGTTTGGAGTTTCTGAGTGCTACAAGGACAGAAGGATCTTCTTTTTTATATAAGATTACTGATCATGTATTGCCTTTGTGTTCATATGTTGCCCCCAGGGAACAAACTGGGCAGATGCTCAAGGTTGTAAGCCTATTGTCTGCAGCCTCATTAGTTTCTCTATTTCCCTCACTCACATGGCTTAGAAAACCATCTCAGGAAAATGGGAACCTGAGGATCAGCCTTAGAACTCTAGCACAGGACTCTCACCCACGGATGGCCTCTAGGATTGGGCTGGAAATCTATGACTGCAGCCTTTATTAAGCCCATGACGCTGTCTACCTTCTCTTTCCCCCTCTTAACCACTGCCTTTATGTGAAGCATTTGTCCCAGTTTTCTGCAAGAGTTTTAGGGAATTGGGACCACTTCTTTTTAAACTGATACCACCTTTACTCCCAAATATTCATCACTCTGCCTTATGCGTGCCACTTTCTTGCTACTATTATCCACACATCTTTGGTTTTCTCTCTGCACCTCCTTCCAGCACTCACACATTTGATGTTATTACAGTAAGTTATTTTTATCATTATTATTTTTTGATAATACCTTAGCACTGTGCTAGGCCTTTTGCTGTGTTTGATTATGCCCATCTAAGCTAGATCTGTCTTTACAGGTTCTTTCTCTCTCTTTCTCTGTCTCTGTCTCTGTCTCTGTCTTTCTCTCAAGTCAAAACAAAGTATGCAACAGTAAGCAAAGTTTTGGCCTTTGGTCTCCTGTGAAATGAAGTTAACATGTTCCACCTGTTGACATGTTTGTAAAAGAAATCTCGTGTATATGCACAGTCATACAGAATTTCTGCTCTTTGCTTCTCAGGAAATCTCTTTTCTCCAGTGGATGAAGAACACATTAAAATGGATAAATAACTCATGTTATTTTTAGAAAAGAGAAAAACAAATAAACATATGCATTATTTCACTCCTTGAAACATCGACTGAATGTTGAACATTGATTGAAAGGCCACCGTGAGCCTTGAAAGACCACTGTGTTCAGAGAACTGTGACAGAAACTAAAGGAGTTTACCTTCATTTTGAGGGGTTTACAGTGGGACTCAGGAAAAAAAAACCCTGTAAATGTGAATGGCAATGTATTTGGTTAGTACCTACTGGCTATATAAAATTGCTTTTGGACGTGTTTCATGATTCCTCATAAAACAAAGACTTAATAAGTTTACTTGGCAGCTGATGGGCAAAGTTTAAAAAAAATCAAATGAGTTTTTTGTTTTCCTTTAAGCAGTTCCTGGCAATATTTTCTTTTTTTATTTTAAGCAGATGAGTTTTTAAAACAATGATTGCATTTAGAACCTTCAAGAAAGCGTGTTAACTGCGGAGGATTGGATGAGCCAGGTCCTTAGGTCTGAACTGTGAGCTAGCTTGGTACTCAGGTTGCAGGGCCTAGCAGCCCTTGTATGTCCATGCAAGGCAAACACAACAGACAAACAAACATGAGAAGGGCAAACATCATCCTTGACCATTTGAGTAGCAAACCACAGCACATACCGTGTGGCTCCATGAAGACTGACATTGTTGAGCCTGGGGTCTAGGTCGTGCGTACAGGGTGGGCAGTGACTTAGATGGAGAAAATCTTTATCATATGTTTTGATAGTTTTATCATTGAAACTCTGTTTCCTGAGTGAATGGACATACCAACCCAAGAATTTGCTATTCATTTCATGTTGTTGGGCAGTCTTTGCTTCCTCTGCACTATGACTTGTTCTCTAGGCCATGCAGTCTGTCTTTCAGGAGTGCTCTTGATGAGGTATTTTGTATTTCTTGGGAAACTGATTTTCTTGCATCTCTTTCTGATATTACTGAATCCAATCTTGGAGTGGAATAACTCAATTCTTGGAAAAATGTCTAAGTTGGGACCGTGGTGGTTGATATTTTGCAGTCACAGGTTCAAAGCTGAGTTTGAGCATGTCCATCTCGGAGGCAGAGTAGGTGTCTTGGTTCTTCCCCCCACAGAGCAGCCTGCCTCCTCCAGCAATGCACTTGAACTTCCTCACATCAGGCTTCCACCCTAGGGAGCAGTCTGCTCCAGTGTAGGTTTTCACTCTGTTTCCCCTCCCCCTCCCAATTCTAAATCTTGGCTGAGCTTTCTTGTTCTTATTCCTTAATTCCTAGGCATCCTGGCAGTTCCTTACTGGGCTATCTGCCCTTACAATTGCACATTTTTGTGTTTTTTGTCAGATTATTCAAATTTACTACTTTTCCTTGATGTCCAGAGGCAGCTTGGTGGCCTAAGCTTGGGTTAATAAAAGCTGGACTCTTGGGTCCCAGACTGGCACAGCTGGTTGCACTTTGTCTCTGTCCATTATAGGTGCACCAAGCACTTTCATTGTGTAAGGGCTTTTGCCATGTTACCTTTGAGAGGGTTGATGTGTATATCTATATTTCACCTTGATGTTTTATTCATGACTAGTAGTTGTCTAGTCTATGATGGCAATAGGGAGTAGGAAATCAGGCTGTGTGTCTGAGTGTAGTTCGCTTAGGTCCTCAACTCAGAACTGGTTTAATGCAGCAGGTGTATGTATACAGTTATAAACAATTAAGGCAAGAATGCCTAATTTTCTGTAATTAAAATGCCCGTGTATTCAATTCATTGGATTTTGCCCTGTGACCATTGTGCTGTTTCTTTCTATGTGAAGAAATGTACTCAATCAAGTCTTGCATAACGTGCCCTTTGTCAGTCCAAGAAAAATTTTTTTTCAAGTTGCTTGTGGTGTCGCTGGTATTTATTCTGCAACGTCAGCAGTGTTTGTGGGCCAAATGCAGAGTGAAGGCTGCAGTTGAAGCAACTTTTTTTTGTTGTTCACAGTCCAACATTCTTAAGAACTGCCTGAAAAGAAACGCTGGAACTGTGTTCTGAAAGTACTTTTCAGAGCCCTCTACTACTGGAGAAGTTAAGAACTTTATAGTTCTGAAGAAAAAAAAAAAAGACAGACTGTGGGAATCTCTCTCCCTCCCCCTACTTTGTGACTATGCTAGTTCATCTAAAGCTCTTTCTCAAAACTAAAAAATAAAATGTAAACTGTTACAAAAGGAGTTCCTGTGTTGTTTCTAATTTTCTGGCTTCCTTCTGAGGTAGAAAAAGAACAACTCTTGTAAATAATGAAATGATTCTGTCTTGCACAGAAGACAACACAAAACAACCCAATGCACTCTTGGCAGTGTGCCTCTGGGTCTCTTCCTGCAGGATTCTCCTTTAGGACTTCTCAGAGACCTTCATTTTTTCCCTACCTCTAGCTGAAAGGCTACATATAAGGTGGAATGTGTATATTGCTTAAATTTTTATTCTTTTCTTCCCAGCTGTTCCCAACAACTGACAAAGACAGAGATGGGAAGTAGCTGTTTTAATATTTGAGAATGTTGATATCTCTTATTCTCTGCCCAGTGTTGGAACAAAATCTGAAATATTTAATTCTCTTGTGCAATATTTCTTTTGTCCTTGCTGCCTCTGAAAGGCATCATTAACACTCTTTCAGCCTTAACTTAGCCCTAGGCTGTTAGCAGAGGAGGGGGAGCCAAGAGAAACAGAAAGACAATAGGCTAGAAAGAGGGGACATGAGGCTTGAAGCTGCGGTCACTCACACCCTACTAGCTGACAGACCTATGTTCTCTGCGGTTGTTTTTTTTTCAGTGTTGGTTATATATTGCAGGTTTAAGAGTGTCAAGTGAGCTCAGGTGTGAGAAGTTATTTTTGAAAATCACAGGTTACATAAGCATAAATTATTAATCTTTTTTTCCTAACGTTAGTGGGAACCATTCCACAGTTTGAAGAATGTAGACACTCTCCTTGCTTTACTCTTCTTTTTCTTTCTCTAAATTGGCAATGGATTGGGATGAGCAGTTTGGTCCTTTCCAAGGCCTAATTTCACTGTGAATTCATAGAACCAAACTCCTGAAAGAACTATTGGTAACTCTTTAGGAGAGTAAGCAAGACCTATCCAGAGAAATACATACTGTTGCTTATTAATGAGTGTGGAAAACTCCTATGGCAGAGAGGTGGAGATCTTTCAAGCAATGATTTAGGAATTGTATTAAAAAACAGGTCCAGAGTTGTAATGCCTGTTATGGGGCATACAATTATGTGAAAAGTTCAGTAAAGAATTAAGCACAGAGTTAAAATAAGATACAAATCTAATCAGAGTTAAATTTAAAATTTGCTTTGACATATACCTGGCCCCACAGTTAAAAGCCATTTAGTTGGGAGCCAAAGCAAATGCCAGAAGATCTTATTTTTCCTGAATATAGCTAAGAGACTTTTATCAGCCTTTCAGACACCTGCCACAAATATGTTCTATTTTTAGCTCCACCTCTGGAAGATTCTCTGATTCACGTTCAAAATACTGACTAGCCTATTGCCCTCCTGCTAGCCCACAGGGCCAGAATTTGGTAGTGCTTTCTCAGGGAGGTTCACTGAACCTCTGTTGACCCTTGAAGGGAACCGGTGTCAATTTTCTGATTTAATCAAGAATTTATGCTAATGTGTTAGAGGTGGAAGTCATATATCAAGTTTCTCATTTAATTAAGGACTTTCCTTTCAAAGTCAGCTCCTTTCCTGCACCTCCCCCCCAACCCTGTTTTTCTTACCTGGTTGTTTATGTGTAGGACGACTCGCTATTCAATGTAGGAGATCACAACAGCTATAATCAAGAATAATATAATGATGGGCTTTTGAGCAATGAGTTGAGAACGGTGTGTGAGTGTATGGATACAGCAGTTAGGCTAACTTCATCAAGGTATGGCTGCCTTTAGAAATAGCAGCTGCTATCATATTGCCCCCTTCTCAGTAGATATTTTGCTTTATGACATTATGAAAAATCGATACTTTAGTATGCTGAAAATTAAACAGTCACAAAAATCCATGGTCGTGTATGCAACTGAGCCTGTGCAGATGACCAGCTGACATGAATACATTTTCTTATTCATTGAAGCCCGTATAGGTGAAACAGAAAATAAGGCAAGGGGGAATGTTAACTGAAAAACAATTTATGTGCCTGAACATATTTTATAACAATGTAAAAATAAAGAACTAGATATACTGTTTTAACAGGGGATTCCTTCAGAAAGGTGGAATATAATCTGGTAAGTGTTTTGTGAAGATACGAGACTTGTAATGGAAAAATACTCTTTCCTTTAATGCATGAGCTAACTCTGCCATAAATATTCACACATTGGTCACCAAGTATACTTTAAGGCCGTGTTTGAGGAACATTTTCCATATGAATGTGCTTCAACACCTGCACCGCTTTAAAGCTCACTGTTCAGCAAGGGAATTGGTGGGAACGTGGCTGGGTGGAAAAGGAGGAAAGCAAATGGAATTCTAAAAATCATCTTTACATTTTTGTCTGTAAAAAGGAAAATAAAATGGCTGTAATTATAACACAGCCCTCTTCTCCCCCCCAGAATAGTTCACAAGCCCATTTTGAGAATTTCTTTCTACTTTCAAAATGAATCATCAGAGAAGGGGTATTTTGCCTTGTTCAAGGGCACACAAACCTCAGCCAGAATTCCTGTTGCAAGCCAGTTTGGTGAACAGATGACCACCCGTGATGTGCGGCAGAACGCCAACTCAGGTTCTTTGAAAAGGAATAAATAACATATTTAAAAATATATGTTTGTCTTAGCAATATTTAGGCCCTAAAGTCACAAGACATCTTTACGATTTCTCGATTGCTTTATAAAGCAGACATTTTGCCAGGCACAATGGTTCACACCTGTAATCCCAGCACTTTGGGAGGCTGAGATGGGAGGATCACTTGAGGCCAGGAGTTTGAGACCAACCTGAGCAACATAGTGAGACCTTGCCTCTAAAAAATAATGATAATAATAATAAAGCAGACATTTCACCTACAAATATCTATTAGTCCTCAGTTTTATTTCTTGCACAAGATTCCAGAAACTCTCTTTTAAGCCACTGTCATCAGGTGTTTTAGCACTCATCATTGTTTTTCTGGCCTTTTTATAAAACCCATTACTTTTTTCTTTTTCACTGTGATCTGTGTGATCCCATTCCTATCTCTGAAAAATGTTCATAAAGAGGCTGTAAGCATAGTTATAAAACGTCATGCTGTTTTGCATAAAACGGAAAAGTCTTGAAGGTAGCGTTTTTTTATTCATTCGTTAAATACATAATCCACATCTGCTCTATTCCAGGCACTGGCCTGGGTGCTGTGGATATAGCAGCAATTTATAGGTTCCTACCCACAAGCAACTACAGTTGTTACTAAACCAGTAAATGAATAAATACACAAAATGATACTCATTGTGATAAATGCTCTCAAGCTAGTAAAAATACTGATGAAGTAGAGAGTTCCTGGGAGTGTTAGCTAAGGGTTCTCTATACAGGGTGACTGGGGAGCCTCTCTGAGAAGGGGTCTTTTGAGGTGAGTAACTAGCAGCCAGGGGAGGGGAGCAGGCGACAGCTCCACGCAGAGAGGAGAGACTTGAGGTAGGATGGACAGAAGGAGCAGCAGGGGAGGGACTGGGATGAGGGACAGAGGAGTCCTAGATAAGTTTGGAGGTGGGAAGAAGGGCCAGAGCACACTGGTCCTTGTAGCCTGTGGTAAGAATCGTGGATTTTATTCTAAAGTGTAATGCTTCTATGTAGGTGAGGCAACGTGATCTGATTTATACTCTAACAGGGTCACTTTAAAAAGCGTAAGCTAATGAGGAAGGCAGTATGGGTAAGTAATGGTATTAAGGCAATGAGACAGGCCTTGCAGGAGGGTGAGGGCCAGATCTGGCCCTGGGAGCAAGACTGTGCACGCACTGCCGCACTGCCACCTCCCAGCTGTGTGGAGCCCTCAGCGTGGTTGCCAGTGACCAACATGTAACTTTCAAATCTTAGCTTAACATAGACAAAATGTTTTTTGGTTTTTTTGGGTTTTTTTTCCTCTTCTCACTGGGAACACACCTTGATTCTAAACATCGATAAAGGGGAAGTCAAAAATGCCGAAAGCATTTAGGACAGCTTTCAGCATGAGTCTACCTTCAGGAAACAAGGGTTTGATACGGAATAAAATGGGGTAGAGAGTTCCCAGCAGTGTGACGTAATGACTGAATTGTATCCACTGGATGGGACATTCACCCCAAGACTTTCATAGAAGTCATTGTGTTCCTATTGGCCCAGTGGTACAATGACCCATTATGTCAATGTAATGCTCCACCAACTCTGTTTCACATCTGCCCTCCAGCCAGCTGAAGGGTCAGTGAGAGTGCCAGCTTATGGTCATGTTTTAGGCTAGGTCCTTGTCTCTCCTCCTACTGCAAGGGCTCCCTTAGCTCCTTCTGCAAGAACCAACTCTCCTGACCCAGCTCTGGGCCCAACTTCTTCAGCACCTAGCTACTGCCTTGGCCCTTTTTGCAAATTAAGGAAGAGGGTAATGATGATAATAATATTCATAATAATAATAACTTATATTAATCAAGTATTTACTGTGCTTCAGACATTGTGCTGCTTTACCTACATTATCTCAGTTATTCCTTAGGGCATCCCTAAAGGTGTCCTAAGGTTAAAAATTATTCCCATTTTAACATTAAAGCTGAGTATCAGCAAGATTGTGATTTGCCCAAGGCCATGGTCAAATAGTGGAATAGGTAAGGAAGCAAAGAAATCCAGAGAAGAGACAGGGATATACGTGGAAGGTGCAGAGGGAAGGCTGGGGTGGCAGATGTCAAGGTGATTGCTTGCTGGGTGGGTATCAGGTGAACATATGGATCAGTCTAGCCACAGTGACACTTAGCACACAAATGAATCATTTGGTCCTTAGAGACTAAACCAACCAGATGCACCATTGCTTTCCAACTGACCATTTCATTTTCCTGTGTAGGACCACACAAAATAACCAGCTTGGGACAAAACCCAGTTTGATTGGAATAACTTCAGTCATTTAGGAACCTCCGGCTTCTAATAAGCCAACTATCCCTCACAGCACATAATCTCTGAAGACTGTTTTTACCCAAATTAAAGCACAAATGATGCTCATCCAAATTTTTGTTCAGTGTAATTTTGGATTCCTTTTGGGTATTTACCTTTGGCAGGGAAAGTAAAGCTGGTCTGCATGGCCAATAAACAACAGTTGTTTCAGTAGGGACTATAAGAGGGCTTTCCGTTAAGATGAAAACTTTAAAAAATAAATTTAGCATATATGGAGCTGCTCCAAAGTATGGACTGTTGAGGAAATAATTAATGAGCCTGACATAAATCAAAATATTTGTATGGTTATTCCTGATGACAAACTACCCTCAATGGAATCTATTAAATACACTTGAATAACCTACATCCATCAAAAAGCCGTTTCTCTCTTAGAAGCTACTGTCTACCGGAAGCCATCTTGCAAAATAATAAGATTCTGTAGATACTTGATGAAAAATTGCAGGCGCATATGTGTGAGCACTAAAAACAATAAAGAGTTAGTGTGGAGAATTATTAAAGACATTTCTGTTAGTTCTCCCTTTAAGAAACCCTTAGCAATTGTACAGAGGAGCCAATCTCCTCGGCTAATGACTGTGGGGCGTACACATGAACAGATTAGCATAAATTTATCCTTGATGTAGCTATTAGTTGGGTGTTAGGGAGCCTCAGAAGATTTGGAGATTCTGATTAATCTGAGCAAACTTGGAGATTAATGTGATCAACAGATCTCTGGGAGCAGATGGGTCCCGCCCAGTGGGTGCCCTCCGTGGCTCAGTTGCAGCGCCTTCCTGCTCCTCATGCTGAGGACTTTCTGCAGTAAGTGTTTTTAATGTCTGCTTTTCTAGTCTTTAGGGCATTTCATTCTTGGCTGATTGCTCTTGTATTGTCTTTAGTGCCAACTGAACCTGCACCACTTGAAAAATCATGGAAAAAAGAAATTGAGACTTTTGCCTATTTTAGTTAAATGTGAAAGAATGCAGTCAAGTTAGAACATTTATTGAGTGCCTGTTATGTGTACTGCACAGTGCTGGGTCCAGGGGACGTGTATGGGGAGGCATGGCGATGACCAGGAGAAAAAATCAAAACATGGTGGTCCCTGCTATTGAACTGTACAGAAGCTTGCGTCCTACAATCCTTCTTCTTCTACTTAATGTAGTTAGGTGTTTCTTTAATAGAACAGGCAGATTTGACATTTTAGAAGATTTCTTTTGAGGCTCTCATTCTGGTACCTGTAGGTTTTACTTTTTTAATCAGTGGTAGGTGAATTTTGGGTACATGGAAATTGTGGTTCCATTTTCAGAGAAGTTCGGGGAACATGTGTACTTGCCTTCCCGCTGGTCACTCACCAACTTTTGCCTCTGCCATCCATCTGTCTTCTGTGCAGTCCCCAAAGGCTAGGCTTAGGCCAACACAGCTGTTGTATGTGATGTCGCCACCAAGCTCAGTCCATGATACTGCATCTTAAATACAGCATTGTCTATGACCATCCTTGCCACTGCCCTAAGCCACTGCATTTTATTGCCTCCAGTTTTTTCATCTGTGAGAAAAGGATGTTTAATATTAAACTCCGTAAGTAACATGGCTACTCAGCTGCTTACTCCATGCAGCCAGTATATCTGAGTACAAGGACAAGCAGCATAGACTCAAAATGTGGGTGAAGGAGTGTCATGGAAAGAGAAGTGAATTGGGAGCTAGACAAACCAGGGTTCTTGTTCTTGTCTTTGGGCAAATCAGTCTCCCATTCTAGACTTCCATTTCCTTATCCCTAATATTAGGTGGTTAGACTCAGTGATCTCTAAGATACAAATTGAACATTCAATGGCTCAATGATTCGTGTCAGCAAAGGTCAGAGAGGTAAACTGGTGTAAATAGTGACAAGGAGACCTCCACCCACCCAAATGCTAGGATGAGTCTAGACATGGGTCTAGAGAGAGCAGAGGCTCCTGGGTCCATGCCATCTGAACTGTCTATGACATCAGATACTAGTACTAGACATATTAATTTTATAGCATTGGGGCATCTGGGGCTTAACATGAGCTCAAAAGAAGAAATTGAGGCTCATCAGAAACTGAGCAGAAGGGACAACAATAGCCGCTGCTCTTCCCTCCAGCCAGGCCTTCTCTGAAGGTCACCAGGCAGATGTCCAGTTGCCCTGGGGGCAGCTTGATCTTGGGTGTTGCTGCTCACCTGGTCTAAGCTAGCAGCTGCCTTCAGCAGGAGGCAGGGGCCATGGTGCTGGGCCACAGCCTTTCCCTGCACAGATAGCTGCCGCTGCCACTATCTGCCAGGTGATTGTCCCTCTCAGCCTCAGCGGTGAGAGGGAAGAAAAGAAGGGGCAGCAGCCACAGGGCAGTTCTCTTAAAAATAACTCCAGGTTCTGTGCCACAGCATACTGATTTGGCCTTTGGGTAGACTGAATTTTCATAGTGACTTCACGAGTCTCCTAAACTCTAAAGGAGAGAAAAGCAGCAATATTTATTTGGGTCAAATGCAATATCTAAGACTAGTTTGTATAGAAAATACCTTAAAATCTAGGTTTTTATTCAGATACCAGATTAAGGGAAGTAGGAATCAAGTCAAAGAAAAAATTGTTGATGATGATCATAAGAACAAAAACAATAACTATAAAGTAAGCATACGACGTGTGCCAGTCCTCTGTTAGTCCAGATTGCATATGGTTTATCCTTTTTAATTCTCATAACAACCCTGAAAGGTTGTTTTAAGGAAACTGATGTTCAAAGTGGTCTATGAATTTGCTCCAACTTATACATTATTAGAATGAGCCTTGGGAGCTATGGTTGGTATAATGCCTTCACAGTTTTTGTCCTTTTTAAGATTTTGTAGTTGTATGCTGCCCTTTTTAGGGTGATATTATGCCAGAAAATAGTTTTTGTTGCAATAATTGCCCATATGTGAGAGGCCTTTTCTGTGCCTAGCCAGTTTTGCAGTGACTAGTTTTGATCAGATTCTGAAAAATTTTTTTTTAAAAGGAAAAAAAGAGAAAAGCATACTAACTATGGTAGACAGAATAATGTCTACCCCAAAATATGTCTTAATCCTCAGAACCTATAAATATGTTGTCTAACATGGGAACAAAGACTTTGCAGATATGATTAAGTAGGTATATGAGGATATTTTGGATTGCTGGTTGTGTCCAATATAATTATAAGGGTCTTGAAAGTGGAAAAGTGAGACAGAAGAGAGAGTCGAGAGTCAGAGAAGGTGTGACTACAGAAGCTAGCTCAGGGTGATTTAACGTGAGAAGGACTCACTCATCTTTGCTAGCTTTGAAGATGGAGAAGAGGGTGGCCTCTAGAAGAGGGAAAAGGCAAGGAAATAGATCCTACTCAGAGCCTTCAGAAAGTAATGCAGCCCTTCTGACAGCTCGATTTCAGCCTGGAGAGACGTGTGACCTGCAGAACTGTAAGGTAATACATTTGTGCCGTTTTAAGCCACTGAGTACAAGGTGATTTGTTACAGCAGCCATTGAAGAGCAGTACACTAAGCAAGAGTAGGCAGTGTAACTTCCCAGAAGTATTCACCGCAAGGACACATGGCTCCCCCTCTGGAAACTGAACGGGGCCTGTGCTATGCTGGTCGTTTCAGGACAGACTAAAGATTCTGATTTAATTCATCTCACTTTTCCAGATACATATGAGAAATAGCCCTTTCTTGGTGAAAAAGAAAGGACAGGAACAAAAGTATGCCTGACAAGATGCCCAAAGATATACACGAACAAAACTTCACCATAGCCTCATTCCCCAGAAGGTTAAGGCAACTGATGACTTGTGGAATTATTGAAAGCACACTTCTCAACAATACCCTCTGATGTTATGCATAGATTTGAATTTCAAGACAGGCCCAATTGGTGCCTGTGTGGTGATGATTTGGATGCTGAAATTCTCCAGGTCTCTCATGATCTTCTCATCCCTTTGTACTCATTGTTCTAGTTTCTAGAATGCTCTTCCCCACGACTTTGACTTGGTTTACTTCCTCACTTCTTCAAGTCTTTGCTTAATGTCATCTTCTCAGTGGGGCTCCCACAATCAATCGTGCCCCCCACCCCCACTGTCAGCCTCTCTACCCGTTTCCTGTTTTGCCTTCCTGTGTGGCCCTTATCATCATTGGATGTACTCTATGTTGACATTTATTTTCTGGACTTTTTCTCTCTTCCCACTAAAATATATGCTTCATAAGGGCAGGATTCTCATCTGTTTGGTTTACTTGCATATTCGGGCATTTAGTGGAAACTCATCCAGTGTTTACTGAGTGAATGAAGGGCGCATGTTGGTGAAGTGTAAGCCTTCCTCTGAAACGATGTCACTCTGTATATAAGTTTAAACCTGGTGTTGATGATGGCACTGGTTCTTCAGTTCCAGGAAAGACCAACCAAACGATGTAGCCCTGAACTGCTTGTGCCTGAGAGCTCCAATGAGTTTTGCCACCTCCCCTGATGTTAAAATAACTTCCCCATTCCCCGTCCATCTGCCCCTCACCCCATATCACTCTCTGTCTGGCCAGATCACATGGATAACTACACGCGGTGCAAGGTTGATTGAATATGGAGGGTATTACATTTAAATACACCACCTGAGAGATTCGGACTAGTTGCAATGTTTTAGCACGGATTTTATACCATTATGCATAAATTGTATTCCTTCTCTGGAAAGAGATTGTCATGTTATCTTAGTCATACTGTAAGTAACACCTCTGGGAATTTTGTGTATAAAAGTTTCTGTTAGGGTCTGTCTATAGGGTAGCTTAGTATTTATTCTCATTTTGATTTGAACATAGTATGTCATATCAGACCATTCTGGTCAATGTAAAGGCACATATTCTTCCATTAAAAATGGACCAAATAACAGACACAAATAAAGAAACAAAAATGGTCACAAATACATTAATTTTGGTAGAACTGCTCCAAGTCTTGTCCATATTAGTAGTTTCTCAAGATGATCCAAAATGTTTCAAATTTCGTTTTAAGCCATTGTTACACAACTTAGTATTTCTTATTTACTCATTATTTGTGAAACTCAAATTGCTAGACATTCTCTTGTTCTGAGGATGGATGTGTATTTTCTTTCCTTAGTTGCATTTGAGTTGAAAGTATGACGAATATTCTTATCTGAACTATCACCTCACACAGGCTGCTGTAGTGCCAATGACTAAGGTTGGCCTGATGATATGAAATATGGGACAAAATTTGCCTACAAGACCTGCCAAGTTTGCAATCACTCAAATACATTCAACAACAATATTCAGTCTTGCTGAATTATTAATGAAGCAAAGCTGAAAGACTCACCCTGACCATCTCGATTCATACTTAGATAAGAATTTATTAGGGAAACAAAAATACGTGCTGAGTGTTTTTCTACTAGCATCTGTTTTTCGTTTATGTCGTCTATAAAGATTAGAAAGAATAAGCACCTGGCTTTCTTATTAAAAATGTAAATTCATGGGCCTCTCCCTAGACCAACTAAATCAAATTCTCTAAGAGTAGGGCCTAGAGAATCTGCACTTTTAAACAAGTTTTCCAGGTGATTATTATGTGTTTTAATATTTGGCCAACTGGCTTAGAAAATAATGCAGCCCTTCTACTATAGCCACTCTCATTGGGTTGGTGACCAGGCAGTAAAGGCATTGCTGTGGCATTGCCATGTTATTTGCCATAGATGTGGCCATGAGACCACCTGGTAATTGCAAAGCCATTAGACATACCTACAGAGCAATGTAGAATTGACTACTTAGCTACATCTCCTTGGGCTATACCAAAGCTACCTTGTAAAAGAAGCCATCATACTCCACTGGTCATTGCCCCAGAAGTAGTGTCAGCTGGTAAAAGACAGAAAAAAGAGCATTCCTTTCCTTGATTACCAGATTATGTTGACTAAGAGTAAAGCTGTTTTATATTGCAGGATGCTGTAATTCAGTGCTGGTTGTTTTGTCCCATCTGAATTTTTGCAATTTTATATACAGTCAATTGAGTAGAATTAGTTTAAGGTAATTTTTTTTCTTATGAAGAATACATTAGTAAAGAATGCTCCTATCTTGCCAATTTTGTTGTCATCATCATTAAGAATTTTCCTCCTGCTTTGAAGAAGTATTGCATGCTCTGACCTTTCCTGACCACATGGCAGCCCTTGATTTGGGACCGGAGGCCAGAATACTTCTGTGAGAGTTGAATTGCCACCAAGGCAGCCAAGAGCTCCTCACCCAAGAAGGAGTCTTTCTGGTATAGGTCAGAGCCTGCTTCTGTCCAGGCCTTCATACATTTTACAATGTCCTCTGTACAAGCACCTACTATCGGCCCTCCTCTCTGTATCATAATGAATAATAAATCGAGCTGGGTGTTCTGATGGATAATGCTTGGATAACATTTGCAAACTTTCTATAAACTCTAAAATGATATGCAAATGAAAGATCTTATTGAAATAGTAGATAGGTGGGATTTCCAATTAGAAGAGAGTCAAGGTTTAGTGGTAATCCATCTCCTAGCTGGCTCTGGTATTAGGGGGCTCTGTCAGGAATTGTTTTACTTTTTTTTTTCCTTTTTTTAAAAACTGTTTTGATTATGTAAACATTATGTATTCATTATGGAAAGAAATAGAAAATATGGATGAAAATAAATAAATAAATAAATACATGTAGATACAAATAAAAATAGAGATCAATCATAGTCCTACCAAGTAGAGATAATCACTAACATTTCCTTTCTAACAAATTATATACATACTATTCTCTAATATGACTTATAAAGATCTGTGATTCTTCAACTCAGCACAGGTAGTTGTATCTTCAATTTCAAAAGTAGGTGGATATTTTTTGACAAAACAATTTATATATGAGCATATTCCACTTTGCTAGTGGCAATATATTGTAGTATTTATAATAACACAAGCACTTGAGCCAAACTGCTTGTGTTTGAATCCTGGTTTCACCTAAGGTAGTAACTTAAATTCTCTGTGCTTCCATTTCCTCGTCTGTATAATGTGGATAATAACAGCATTTATCTGATTGGGCTGTTGTGAGGATTAACAAGATGATTAATTATGTGTTAATCACTTAGAATAATGCCCTACACATAGAGAAGAGTCAGTAAATGTTATGTTACTATTAACAAATCCCTTGTTATTGCACATTTAGATTAAAGGAGTTTATTTACTGCAAATGTATATCATTTGGACAAATCAGACCTCCTAGAATTAGACACTTGTCACTTTTTTGCTAGGACTTGAAAACCATCAAGTGACAGGGAACGTGGAAAAAAATTAAAGATGGGATGTCAGTTTGAGAGAATGGGTGCTGATGAAATTGGTGGGAACGCTTAGACTTTTTCTTCAGGGTTTTCCCTAACAAGTCCTCCTTATCCCAGGCCTAAGGAAAAATATTAATTTTCTCTGCCCAATTACTAGAAGATTTTCCCCTAATTTCTGCAGGAAATTCACAGATGTACTAATCTGAGAAACGTAAGTGGCCAAACTTCAGAACATAAAGCAGGAAATTCGGTGACCGTCCCTATAAGCAAAGTGTTCATTCAAGGCCAGCTGTTTGACATAAGCTGAAGTTAGGTAAAGGATATACAGTGAGGAAAAGAAAGCAATTCTAAGGTTCTTGTCTATATCTTCCCTTCATCTCTAAAATGTCTTTTCATTTCCTTCAAAGTAAATACAATGACTGACTGTTACTTGCTAAATGGCAATTATACTAATTATGCTTCATCTTTTAAAACCATCTTCTCAAAGTTATTTAGAAGAATTGCATAAAAGAAATCTGTATGTGATGACACACTTGTTTGATCAAAGTGTGTTTTGTTTACCAATTTAATCAGGAATCTTGTGATGAGGAGAGAAATTCTGATGAGTTTTTGCATGTTTGTTGCGTGCAAAAATGTATCAGAATTTGATGTGGCTGTTTTTTAAAGACAGTTGAGAGGTAAGCCACTGATACTAAGTGTATGCATTTCAGGGCATATTTAATGAGCAGGTAAGAAGCCAAAAGAATCATCTTCCAATATTTAAGTACTGGCCTAACTGTAGTCTTTTCTCGCCAGTATATGTTTTCTACATAGGTGAAAAGACCCTCTGTTCAAATCCTGTCTCTCCCACATAGTCATTGTATGTTGTTGGATAAATTACCATTCTTCCCAGGCCTCAGTTTCCCTATATGCCAAGTGGGAACGTGCCATCTAGAGGTTACATGAGAATAATGTTTACTGTATCTGGTGTAATTTCTGGTATATAGTAGATATTCAACAAATATTAAGGCATTACCCATCCTCATCTGTTGAGTCTTAAATCATGGTCCTTTACCTATAATTCCTAAAATAACTGAAGGTTTAAGTAGGCCCTTCTTAAGCAAACCAAGAAAATCCCCTTGAAGTTTTACAATGAACTCCCCTGAGACACAGATAGGTTTAAAGGCTTTTTGGCAAAACAGTTCCACATGATCTCTCAGACAAACCTTTGGACAAATGGCCCAGTGCTCTCACATAACAGGGTTGGCAGTGGCATGGAAGTATTGAGTTGGGCTCTTTATGCATCTCTGTAGAAAGGCTATAAAGATCCTTGACAGAAAATAAAAGTCACAATTTTGCCGTTTTTCCCTATAACTTTAAACAGAGAGGTTCATGGAAGAAATTATATGAGTGCTAATTCCTCTATTTTAGGTTGGAACTATTTTGGACAGGAGCTGAAATCAAACAACTGAGGCTACTCTAGTTATTCAAAAATTCTACAACTAACCCACTCAAACATTTTTATTTTCTTCTCTTTATTTATTGGTTTGGCATATTTTATCATATGGAGTGACAAAAGTTAAAGCAGAGCTGCCAAATCTCCTGACATCTTTCAAACGTAACACTCAGGTTGCCCCTCCAGCATTACTACAGGCTGACATTTATTTCCAGACATGCACTTACAAAATTATAAAGTACCTTTAAAAGAAGTAATTTCTATTGATATAAAAAAAAATTATAAAATAACTAAGTACATATGCTCCTTGGCTTACAATGAGGTTCCATCCCAATAAACCCATCGTAAGTTGAAAATATCATAATTTGGAATGCATTTAATACAGGAGTCCCCCTTATCTGTGGTTTTGCTTTCTGTGGTTTCCATTACCCAAATCAACTGCCTTCTGAAAATGTTAAATGGGAAATTCCAGAAATAAACAATTGATATGTTTTAAATTGCACACTATTCTGAGTAGTGAGATGAAATCCTGCGCAGTACTACTCCGTTCCACCTGGGATGTGAATCCTCCCTTCCAGCATATCTATGCTGTCTACACCACCCACCCATTAGTCACTTGGTAGCTGTCTCAGTTATCAGATCCAGGTATTGCAGGGTTTGTGCTCAAGTAACCCTTATTTTACTTAATAATGGCCCCAAAATGCAAGAGAAGTGATGCTAGAAATTCAGATATGCCAAAGGGAAGCCATAAAATGCTTCTTTAAGTGAAAAGGTAAAAGTTCTCAACGTTAATGAGGAAAAAACACAGTGCATGTGGGGTTCAGTACTCTCCATGGTTTCGGGCATCCGCTGGGCGTCTTGGAACATATCTGTCGTGGATAAGGAGGACAACTGTACACCTAACCTCCTGAACATCATAGCTCAGTCTAGCCTACCTTAAATGCTCTCAGAACACTCACATCAGCCTATAGTTGAGGAAAATCATCTAACACAAAGCCTGTTTTATAATAAAGTGTTGAATATCTCATGTAATTTATTGAATATTGTACTGAATGGAAAAACAATGGTTGTATGTGTTCTTGAAGTACAGTTTTCACTGAATGTGTATTGCCTTTGCACCATCATAAAGTTGAAAAATTGTAAGTCAAACTGTCTTAAGTTGGGGACCTTGTGACATCATTCCTGAGGGAATGTAGGGTCACACTTCTCAGAAGGAGCCCTGACTGGCTGTACAAGAAAAGGGAACATGGTTTATCTTGCCACTCATTTTTAGCTTCTTCACTATAAATTCTAAATTTTTGGTATGTGTGTTGGTGTGAGATTCATTCTTGTAAACACAGCGTTGTTTTTTTTTCTCCAGATTTGTGGCAAGTGGAAAAGATAGATGAAGTGCGTCTTTTTCATGTGACAAATGTTTACTCAGTATCAAAAATCTATATGCTCAACACTTGGTGATGGAAGGCCCTCAAGCTCAGCTTGAGTTTAGAAAGCATATGCTCCATCATAGTTATGAACTGAAAGATAAGATAAAAGAAGAGCTAGTCACAGTGCAGTGTCGGGTGGGGCAGAGGTTATGGGGGCTGACCATGGGAGATGTTAGATTTCAGGTGGAGGTTGTTAAGCCATGGCCTGTGTTTGGTAGAGTACACAAGACTTACTTTAAATGCAGGCACTACTTATTGGAAGTGGGCCAACTGCTCTTTTTGTACTTGTTCCCATGGTTTAACCAACCTGTAGACTACTTTGAATGAGTATGAAAAGTCCTGAAGAAATTGCCTGGGGGCAAACAGAATGCTCTAAATACATTAAATGTAGTTGATAATTTTTTTTTTTTTTTACCTAATCTTATGTACCCTTTGAATAGTGATAGTAGTTATTGTTATGGAAATCTACTGTGTACTAGAAACTTTTGTCTCATGTAATCCTCACAACAGTCTTATAAGGGGAAGTACTGTTTTCTATATATTATCTGTGAGGAAACCTAAGGCCTACACACACAGCTCTTTCCAAATGTTATACTGCATCATAGTCTAAGGGAGGACTCAGGTCAAAACAGAAGGAAAGAAATATCTGAGTATAATCTGTAGAAGTTGAAAATAAGCATAGAAATTCCTTGTCCCTCCATTGTCCTTTTTCTTAAAAAATTCTTGGAAGTGTCCATGCCATGAGTTTATGGTCATTGTTGAGCACAGGATTTCTTGCTTGATAGGATTAATTATATCACATAGCACCTAATATCTTGGCCAAAATTCTGAACAAGGGTACAACACATTGCATGCCTGGGAGGAAAAATTCCAAACAAAGTGTGATAGCACTTTGATGTGATTCAATCATTACATCCTCATTGTTCTACTCCTGCCTGTTCAAGATTTAACAACAGAGCAGGAGAGAAATCAACCCAAGGAGCTTGACTTTGTTGCATCCTCTACACACTTCTGCCATGCTGTGACTTGATCTGTTGATTTAGGCAGCAAGAAGGATGCATAACGTGCTCTCTTCCATTAAAAGAGTTTAAATAGGTAAAGAAGAATTTAGATGCCCATGCACTCAATCTGACACCCTTTGTGAGAGCTAACCTCATATTTTTTTTTAAGGATTCAGAAGTTATTAATGTAATTGCTATCTCGGAGACACAGCAGTCATTTTAATACCCTTATTCGTCAAGTGTTTTCACCTCTTGATTCTTGAATATAATCTACTTTAGAGCCCACAGGGGATCATGGCAGGGCCTTGGATGTGATACCTGCAGGAGGGGTTGTGTGGATTTTCTTTTTACATATATTTTGATGTGTTCAGTTCCAGAATAAGGTCATTTTTCAGATCAGCGCAGTGATATTTACCCTGAAGTAAAAGATGTATTTCCATTTCTTTTACAAATTAAAAGTTATCTTTTGGATTTGAAAATTTTGGATTTGAAAATCGTTTAACTTTAACTTTGGGTCTCATTAAAATTACAGAAACAGGAATGAAAACAATCTATATATAGCTTTTTCTTTCACACAGCAGTTAACAACAAAAGTCAAGAGGTACCCTAGCTGTTCACATTCCTTCCTTGCCTATGGGAAATCTCTTTCAGTGGGTTTTATCTTGTATCTACATGAGGCAAACCAAATGTCTGTAGCAACTAAAAGCTGCGGGAGACAGTTCCTGGCCATTGGTCTTAATTATGGCGCTATCTTCAGTGACCTTGCCATTTCCTGATGCTCTCTGTAAGGAGACTTCCCAGTTTGCCATATTCAGCAGTTTTTGTCTGATAAAGCAGCATACAGGTGTTTGCTAAAGCAGGAAACAAAGTATAAGCTCACTTCTCTGGTATCTCAGCTCTGAACATGATGTTGGTCTGACCATTCCAATGATGGGCTAAGGTTTATGTTGCAATTGCAATAGACAACATTCATTTTTACTTAGGCATCTTTCTAAGGTTTTCCTTTTTGTCTATTCTTGGCTCATCTAAACACTCATTTCACGCTAGAGGCGCATAGCCCCGCTGCTCTGTCACTTCTTCCTCACATGTGAACAATGACTTATGTTCTTCCTAAACAAGGCCTCACTATGATACTGTCCTTTCCAGTGGCTCTCTATTTTCTACTGCACATACGATTGATTGGATGTAATCATTCCTATTCCCATACAATTGCCTTCTTTTTACTGTTTTCTGTTCCACTATTTTCTCCACCTAGTGTTTTCCTCACATGACTTCACATTATAATTCAATTCTGTCTTTATGCTTCTACTTCTCTAGCTGTATCATCCCTGACACTGTACCTTCAAAATTTCTGGACTTGACCTTCTTTTCCCTTTTCTTAACCTGAACCAAGTTCAAGGCTAGAGTCATGGCGGACTGCATGTTCCCTTCAATCTAAATACTGCAAGCTAATTGTATTCATGAAACTTTACTTTCAGAATTGAGTCATGATCAATTAATTAATTAATAAGTACAATTAAAAGATAAACCAGGAAAATATTTAAATAATTAACCAGATATTAAATATTGTTTAATTATTCCATATAAATATAATAATATGTTTCAATCATTATTTCAATAAATTAATAATGAGTTTTTACTTTTTATTTAAATGAATCTTTGGAATCATCAATGTTTTTGTAACTTGGATACACAATAATCAACTAACTTCAATGCCATTGCCTGATAGTGCTACATATGAATAGCGCACTTCAACCTTTAGCCATCTTCTTTTTTGTTTTTACAGACTTTATTTTTTAGGGCAGTTTTAGGTTCACAGCAAAATTGGAAGGAAGGTACAGAGATTTCCCGTATACTCTCTGCCCCTACACACGCATATCCTCCCCCATTATCAACATCCTCACAAGAGTGGTACATTTATTACCATTGATGAATCTACATTGACACATCATAATTGCCCAAAGTCCATAGTTTACGTTAGGGTTCACTCTTGGTGTTGTATATTCTATGGGTTTGGACAAAGGTATAATGACATGTATCCATCATTATAGTATCGTACAGAGTACTTTCACTGACCTAAAGTTCTTCTGTGCTTTGCCTAGTCATATTTCCTCCATCCCCAACCCCTGGAAAACTGATTGTTTTACTGTCTCCATAGTTTTGACTTCTCCAGGATGTCAGATAGTTGAAATAATACAATATGTAACATTTTCAGTTTGATTACTTTTACTTAGTAATATGCGTTTAAGGTTCCTCCATGTCTCTTCATGGTTTGATAGCTCATTTCTTTTGAGCGCTGAATAATATTACACTGTCTGGATGTAACACAGTTTATTTATACATTTACCTACTAAAGGGCATCTTTGTTGCTTCCAAATTTTGGCAATTTTAAATACAACTGCTATAAACATTTGTGTGCAGGGTTTTGTGTGAACGTAACTTTTCAACTCCTTTGGGTAAATACCAAGAGACAAGATTGCTGTGTCATAAATTAAGAGTTTGTTTAGCTTTGTAAGAAACTATCTAACTGTCTTCCATAGTGGCTGTGCCCTTTTGCATTCCCACCAGCAATGAATGACAGCTCCTGTCGCTCAACATCCTTTCCAGCATTTGGTGTTGTCAGTGTTCTAGATTTTGATCATTCTAATAGGTGTATAGTGGTATTTCATTTTAATTTTCATTTCCCTGATGACATATGATGTGGAGCATCTTTTCATATACTTACTTGCCATCTGTATATCTTCTTTGGTGAGGTGCCTGTTAAGATCTTGGGGCCATTTTTTAATTGAGTTTTTTTTCCTTATTGAGTTTTAAGAATTCTTTGTATGTTTTACATAATAGTTCTTTATCAGATGTGTCTTTTGCAAATATTTTCTTCCAGTCTGCGACTTGTCTTCATAGTCTCTTGACATTGTCTTTTGCAGGAAGAAGTTTTTAATTTTAATGAAGCCTAGATTATCAATTATTCCTTTCACGGATCATGCCTTTTGTGTTGTATTTAAACAGTCATCTCCATACCCCCAAGGTCATCTAGGTTTTCTCTTATGTTATTTTTTAGAAGTTTTATAGTTTTGCATATTACATTTAAGTCTATAATGCATTTTAAGTTAATTTTTGTAAAAAGTATAAGGTCTTTGTCTAGATTCATTTATTTTGCATGTGGATGTCCAGTGGTTTCAGCACCATTTGTTGAGAAGACTATCTTTGCTTCATTGTGGGTCTATTTCTGGGCTTTCTATTCTCTTCCATTAATCTATTTTTCTATTTTTTCACCAATACTACACCCTCTTGATTACTACAGCTTTATAGTAAGTCTTGAAGTTAGTTAGTGTAAGTCCTCTAATTTCTTTCCTTTCCTTCAATATTATTTGCCTCTTTATATAAACATTATAATAGTCAATATTTACAAATAACTTGCTGGGATTTTCTTGGGAAGAACTTACATCTTGATGATATTGAGTCTAACTATCCATGAACATGAAATATTTCTCCATTTATTTAGTTATTTTTTTATTTAGTTCATCAGAGTTCTTTAGTTTTCCTCATATACATCTTATAAACATTTTGTTATATTTTTACCTAAGTATTTCATTTTTGGGGGTGCTAAAGTAGATGATATTGTGTTTTGAATTTTAAATTCCACTTGTTCATTGCTGGTATATAGGAGAGTGATTGATTTTTTTCTATTTACTTTGTGTCCTGCAACCTTCCTGCAATCTTACTATGATTGCTTATTAGTTTCAGGAGGTTGGGTTTTTTGTTTGTTTTTCGTGTACTTTTTTGGATTTTCTATCTAGACAACCATGTCATCTTTAAACAACGTTTTATTTTTTCACTCCCAATCAGTATGACTTTTATTTCTTTTTCTTGTCTTATCACATAAGCTAGTACATTTAATATATTTAAAAGCAGTGGTGAGAGAGGACATCTTATCTTATTCTTGATCTTAGTGGGAAAGCTTCAAGTTTCTCACAATTAAGTATGATATTAGATGTAGGTTTTTTGTAGGTATTCTTTATCAAGTTGAGGAAGTTCTTCTGTATTCCTAGTTTACTGAGCATTTTTTATCATAAATGGGTGTTGGATTTTGTCAAATACTTTGTCTGCATCTGTTGATATGATCGTGGGATTTTTTTTTTAACCTGTTGATGTGAGGAATACATCGATTGATTTTCAAATGTTGAGCCACCCTTGCATAGTTAGGATAAATTCCACTTGGTTGTGGTGTATGTTCTTTTTATACATTGTTGCTTTATATTTGCTAATATTTTCTTCAGGATGTTTGCATTTATGTTCATGATATTGGTCTGTATTTTTATTTTCTTGTAATGTGTATGTCTGGTTTTGGTACTAAGATTAATGCTGGCTTTATGTAATGTGTTAGGCAGTATTCCCTCTGCTCTATCTTTTGAAAGATACTGAAGAGAATTGGTATAATTTCTTCCTTAGTTGTTTGGTAGAATTCACAAGTGAACACATCTGGGCCTGGTGCTTTGCTTTTGGAAGGTTATTAGTTGTTGATTCAGATTATTTAGTAAATATAGACCAGTAAATATTGTTTATTTCTTCTTGTGCAAGTTTTAGCAAATTGTGTCTTTCAAGGAATTGGTTCATTTCATCTCTCTTTTTAAATATTTGTGAAAGAATTGTTCATAGCATTCCATAATTATCCTTTTAATGTCTGTGGGTTCTATAGTGATGTCCCTTCTTTTACTTCTGATGTTAGTAATTTATGCCCTTTCCTTTTTTTCCCTAGTGTGGCTAGAAGCTTATCTATTTTACTGATCTTTTCAAAGAACTAGCTTTTGATTCTGTTCTCTGTTACCTGTTAGATCAATTAAGAGTAAGAAAAATAAAAGTTTTTATTTTACCTTCACTTATTCTTATCTGATGGTCTTCCTTTCTTGATGTAGATTCATATTTTTGACCTACATCATTTTGTTTTACTCTAATGAACTTCTGTTAACATTTCTTAAAAGGCAGTTCTACTGAAAACAAATACCCTCAATTTTTGTTTGTCTAAGAAAGTTTTTATTTGTCTTTGTCTTTTAAAGGATAATTTTGCAAGGTACAGAATTCTAAGTTGGTGAGTCTTTTTTTATCCATTCCATTTTCTTCTTGTTTGCATGGTTTCTGAGGAGAAGTCAGGTATAATTCTTATCCTTGTTCCTCTATTGGTAAGGTGTTCCCCACCCCCAGCTTATTTTAAGATTTTTTTCTTTAATTTTCTGTATTTTTAGATATATTCCCATGTGTTTTTTGTGGGTTTTTTTTTTTTTTTTTTTTTGGTTATGCTGCTTGGTGTTCTCTCAGCTTCTGGGATTTGTGGTGTGGTGTCTGTCATTAATTTGGGAAAATTCTCAGTCATTATGTTTTCAAATATTTTTCTTTTCCTTTCTCCTCTTCTTCGCCTTCTTGCATTCCTATTTTATGCTTATGTTACTCCTTTTGTAGTTGTCCTACAGTCCTTGGATATTCTGTTTTCTTTTCCTTTTTTCAATTTTTTTCTCTTTGCTTTTCAGTGTTTTAAGTTTTTATTGACATAGTCTCAAGCTCAAAGATTATTTTCCTTAGCTTTGTCCCGTCTACTAGTAAGCATCAAAGGTGTTTCTTTGGTTCTTTCTTAGGATTTCCATGTCTCTGCTTACATTGCCCATAAGTTCTTGCATACTGTCTACTTTATTTATTAGAGCTCTTAGCATATTAATCATAGTTGTTTTAAATTCCTGGTGTTATAATTCAAACACTCCTTCTATATCTCATTCTGATGCTTGTTTTGTCTCTTCATATTGAGGGTTTTTTTTTGCCATTTGGTATTCTTTGTAATTTTCTTGGTAGCTGAACATTTTGTGCATGGTAAATGGAACAGCTGTAAATAGGCCTTTAGTAATGTGGTGGTAAGGAGTGAGTGGAAAGGAAGCATCCTGCAACCCTATGATTAGGTCTCAGTCTTTTAGTGAACATAGGTCTATGGACTGTGAATTTTATAAATATTTCTGGTTTATTTATTTTTTTCCTCTCCCCTTAGGTAGGACAGGAAGGCTAGAGTGGGTTGGAGTTGGATATTTCCCTTCTCCAATGGGGAAGGCTAGAGCTGATTAGAGTTTTGTATTTTCCTTCCTCCACTTCAGTTAGACTCCAATAATACCCTAGCAGGTTAGGCTCTGGTTAACTAGTTTCTCCTAAGGGAAGACCTCATGAAGAATAACAGTGCTCTGTATATTTCAAATGTTTCTCTTTCCCCTTTTTCTGCTGAAAGTATGAGGGGATTTTTTTTCAGTGTTTGCTGTGGGAACCTAGTTGAGCTCCTCTACGTAAATCTCACAAGATTCTAGGGGAAGTTTGACTTGTTTCCTAGAGTTTTTAACTCTCAAGAGTTGTCCACACTGAGCTTTCAGCAATTAATCAGTTACAGGTCAGGTTTCCTACCCCATTCCTGGTTCCGAGGGCAGTTTCATGTGAGTCTCTGCAAGCCATGACTGCCTGTAGCCTGTCTGTGTCTCCTATCTTAGGGGCAGTGGTTTCCCTCTGTCCTCCTTGCTCTTACAGATTCAAACAATTTGTTCAACTTTTTATTTGTTGTTAGGACAGGGTGGCATTTTCTACACTCCTTACATGTGGAACCAGAAACCAAAGTCCTCATATTTTCTTTTTCCTTCTGCTTCTCCCTCAATGTCTCTGACTGCCCAAGTGGATATCTCTGCAGAGATGCTCCTCAGCCTCCTCCAGCTTACCACATCCAAGGAGACCTCAAGAGCTTCCTCTCTGTGTTCTTCATCCCAGCACCATCCACTCAGTACCCTGGGCCAGAGACCTTAGAGTCAATGATGAAATCCTCTCTTCATCCTAAAGAGTCGTTGTTAATACACAATAGTGTCCTGACTTGTCTTCTTACTTCTATTGCCCAGGTTCCATATTTTCTCTTTGCAGCAACAAAAGTTATATCACCCAATTTCACTTAATATGCAATGATTCCTCATTATCAGTTTTTTAAAGCCTGTGCTCCTCAATGTGTTATAAAGGTCCTCTTCCCCTGGCCCTGTCTGCCATTCCAGGTGTAATTTTTGCTCCCTTCTCCCTATATGCCATATACTACAAACATCCACATGTTTTATAACTTCTCACACTTTACCTCTTTCATGCTTTCCTAACTTAATACCTGCTGTTCTTTACGCCTGCAATGCCTTTCCTCCAAACTGTGTTCTTTTTTTAAAATTTTTCACTTCATCCATTAAGTCTCAGCTCAACTATTATTTCCCCTCCGGAGTCTCCCTTTTCCACGTAGGAAGAGTTTGAGTGCCTCCTATTTTGTTATAACACTTCACTACCTGTGTTGCTTTTTTTTTTTTACTTTCCTAACTCCCCTTCTTAGACTTGTGAATTCCTTGAGAGTAGAGAAAGTGAGTGCTCATCTTTATATTCCCAACATTAAGCACTGCCTGTTACATGGATAGTTGTGATTCAATAACTGAATGTTCACTGTGCTGCTGATTGGCATATTGACCTCACTTCATGGCTTGACACTTATATATTTTGTAATTACTTTAGAAATAGTATTTTTTCCCTCTATGCTGAATTATAAGCTACTTCATAACAGGGTTCTATTTCTTATTACTCACACAGTATTAGCCAAACAAAAGTTAATTTGAATATATATATATACACACACACACACACACACACACACGTATGTACATCCCAGGTTTTATCAACTTGGTTAAACCAAGGGAAGCCCTTCATCCTGGTAAAGAGTATCTGGTATAGTCTAGGGCAGTGGTCCCTAGACTATAAAAAGGCAGTGGTCCTTTTTGGCACAAGGGACCAGTTTCATGGGAGACAATTTTTCCACGGACTGGGGGAAGGGGGGATGGTTTCAGGATGATTCAAGCACATTACATTTATTGTGCAAACCTCTCTGCTAATGATAATCTGTATTTGCAGTCACTCTCCAGTGCTAGCATCACTGCCTCAGCTCCACATTGGATCATCAGGCCTTAGATTCTCATAAGGAGCAAGCAACCTAGATCCTTCACATGCGCAGTTTACAGTAGGGTTTGCGCTCCTATGAGAATCTAATGCCCCTGCTGATCTGACAGGAGGTGGAGCTTCTGCAGTGATGCAAGCGATGGGGAGCAGCTGTAAATACAGATGAAGCTTCACTCGCTCACCTCCTGCTGTGTGGTCCAGTTCCTAACAGGCCACGGACCAGTACCATTTCGTGGCCCAGGAGTCGGAGACTCCGTGTCTAGGGGATTCCCATCTGTGTGAACTTTGTCTCTCCCTAAATCAAATGTAACAGAACTGAATATCCAAATCGCAGACTTTGGATCTGCCCCATAAAGGGATGCAGAGACTAATAGCAGGGGTTTATTTGGATACTTTATAGATATGTAATGGGATACATTTATTTTGTCAGTCATCATCTAATATTTATTGAGCACCTACTGAGTGAAAAAAATGTTGTCATTAACCACAATCTCAGAGTCAAAAATAAGAGGTGTATGTCTGTTATAATTTTTTCCACCCACCATGAAGAAACTAAGTTATATGTTCTTATCATTTTTAATTAAAAGAATATATATAGTCCTTGTAAAAAAATGATCTCATAGTGAAATGAATATACATTTGAAGAAGTGTTAGTTCTTTATGAGGAAAATCACTTTTATCTTTCAGGATAATGAGATAGATGCATATAGTTGCTTCATGTTCCTTATTTATCAGTCAACACATATTTATGTGTCTAAAACTTCTTTAGGTACTGGTCTTTTGTGTTGTGATTGATAGTTACAGACGATGACTAGATAAACCCTTTCAGCCCTGTTCTATGGGATTATTTTTTAAATGTTTAATAAAACAATCTTCCTCCCACTCTGCTACTCCCCAGAAAGGTGGAAAGCCCCTTTCTGGTTAGAAGGCACTATTAGAAACAGTAGGAGGCTGGCCTGGTGGCTCATGCCTGTAATCCTAGCACTCTGGGAGGCCGAGGCAGGAGGATTGCTTGAGGCCAGGAATTGGAGACCAGCCTGAGCAAGAGTGAGACCAGTCTGTACAAAAAATAGAAAAATTAGCTGGGCATGGTGGCGTGTACCTGAACTATTACGTAAAGACGTGAAAGTTCCTTTGGCATCCATGGAACAAGAATCGAACCTAGAAGGCAAGCAGATGGCAATTTTCCCCCATTTTTAAAGACAGTATTTTTAAATAATTTAAT
This sequence comes from Daubentonia madagascariensis, assembly GCA_023783475.1. NCBI lineage: Eukaryota > Metazoa > Chordata > Mammalia > Primates > Daubentoniidae > Daubentonia > Daubentonia madagascariensis. The sequence continues at coordinate 12,512,621 of JAKFHU010001436.1, forward strand.
AATTACTGAAAAGTTGCAAGAATAGTACAGAGTTCACTAATTATGCCTTTCACTCTCATCTTCCCCTAATACTGGGAAATTAACCTTGGCAAAATACTAAATTTCACATCTTACTAGAATTCACTAGTTTTTTTTTTTTCTTCTCCTAATGTCATTTTCCTGTTCTATGATCCAATCCAGGATCTCATACTGCATTTAGTTGTTGTGTCTCCTTAGTCAATTTCAATTTGTGACAATTCCTCATTCTTCCCTTGTGTTATATGACCTTGAAACTTTTAGTGAGTTCTGGCCAGTTATTTTGTACAGTATCTCTGAATTTAGGTTTTTCAGCTGTTTCCTCATGATTAGATTGATGTTATAGACTTTTGGGAAGAATACTACAAAAATAATGTTGCATTCTTCTTAGTGAATTATATCAGGGGTACGTGATGTCTATATGTACTATTACTGGTGATGTTATCCTTGATCACTTGGTTAGGATAAGGTCTGCTGGGTTTCTCTACTCTAAAGGGCGTATTTTTCTCTTTCTAATTGATAAATATCTTGGGGGAGATAATTTGAGTTAATGACAACATCCCATTTCTTCTCAAACATTTACACATTGATTTTAGTGTCTGTTGGTGGATGTTGCCTGCAACTGTGATGTTTCCCTAATGGTGATTTTGTATTTCCCTCAGAAGGCAATTATTTTTGTGTCCTCCTTCCCTGAGGAAACATATCACTGCATCTACCTAAACTCCAAGGGAAGAGTCTCATTGAAAAGTTGATGTATTTGCAGAATTGATTAGTGCACTGAATTTTTAAAACCTGCTCATATTAGTCTGTCTTAGTCTTTGTCTATCTCTATCTATATATCCATCTATCTACCTACCTAATCCACTTATCCACCTACCTATCTGTCTATCTATTTATACATTCATATTAATAAGCTCATAATAATAGAAGGCCAAATTATTCAACCCTTGTCTCATTCACTCAGCCAAATATTATAGCTGATAAATGTATGTCTCTCATCCTTCCATACTGTCTGGATAAAGAGGTGTGGCATATATTTATGCTTAAAGGGCAATTGGAAGCTTGGAAGTCAATATACAAAGAAAAAAGAAATGAGAAGAACTAACCTATTTCTTTATTATGTCCACTAAAATTATCACCCTTCCATTTTATTCCCTGAAAAGTCAAACCTCTTTCTGAGTTGACAAAAGGAACAGATATGAGGAAGGAAAAGAAAAAACAACAAACTCGTTTGGGGCACAAATGACGTATTCAAGTGGCCAAAAAATAAAAAAAGATTCCCAGTGGAAAAAAGGAATTCTCCGTATTTTTGGTACCATGGCAGCTGAGAAGAAAGTATACATCTAAAGTTACAGGTATTTTGTTTGGTTTGTTGTGGTTTTCTTTTCTTCTTTTTGTTAAGTACATAGACTAGAAGAGCAAAAGAAACAAATCTAAGTGCCAAAATAAACAAAAGACAATCAAGACATAAATATATAATACAAGTTGATACAAATTATCACAATCCAGAGATAACCATATTAACATTTTGTCATACCTAGATATTTACTTATATTTACCTATGTATTTTTATTTTATAAATATAAATTTATAAATCTGTAAGAATAAAATTTGGTTTGGTGTCTTCATCTCTTCCCCTTCCCACAAAAATGGCTTGACCTCTGTTTACCTAATTTAGATGTAACTATGTATTAAGAAGCCATGGCATAAAAGCATATTGGTTTTAAATATAACTACCAAATAAAAAAGACTTAGCATCATATCTTCAAAACTGCAGACTTCAAAATTTCAAAATCAACTTCTCTCCATATGGAAAATGTTACCAACAAGGTCTAAGTTGGGTAGGAACAAAGATTTATTTATTTAACAATGGTTTATGATTGTCTTAAGCAAACACAAGGAAGCCAACTAGTATATGAAGTGTACGTGTGCGTGTGTGTGTGTGTATATACATACACACATATATATGTATTATACTACATATAAATATATGCTATTTATACTATGTACTATCTACATATATACTTTATATATATGCATATCTAAAGTATAGGATATATATGTGTATGTGTTTGTATATGTATGTAGGTATATATAAGTATAGATATAGTAAGTGTAGGATATAGTGTTTTATAATTTGTTTTTTTCACTTAGGAATATATTGTGAGCATTCTTCTGTGCCAGTGAGTATAGTTCAACCTCATTTTTAAGGGTGTTATTACCCCATTGTAATGAAGTTCATTAATTTATTTAAAACCCTCTATTCATTGGCATTTGATTTTGGCTTTTATATTTGTTATTTCAGGCAATATTTTGATGAATACATCTTTAAGGAGCTGTTAAGTCAAAGGTTACGTCCATTTTTATACAAATTTCTAAAATCACACTCTAGAAAGTTGGTACTAATTTAAAGTCCTGTCAGCAGCATAGGCAAATGCCAGATGTGCCACTCCTTCTCCAAATATTAGGTATCATTGTTCTTATTAATCTTTTGCTAGGAAAAACAAATAGTATCTCATTTTTTAAAATTTTATTTCTTTGTTTTCTAATGAGTTTGAAAATTTTTCCTGTGTTTCTTGGCCATTTTTGTATATATTTTTCTGTACTGCTTTGCTCAACTTATCAACATAATTATAGTGTTTATTCTCTAAAGTGATCTCTGTCATAATTCTACCTCACTCAGAGCAGAAACCTTAAACTCAACCTTGTAGCACTTCCTCAACTTACTCAATCAGTTGTTTTTATCTAGAGTAGGGAATAGTTCATTATCCATTGTCCTTAACCATTACATGCTCCTTTCAAAATAAGAGCACAGGGTGAAGGTTTTCAGATCTAGCTCTGTCAGTATTAGTTCCTTCTATATATTCTAATGAACTGTGACAGAATGCCCACCCTTTAAAATGCATTACCTACCAAGGCCTCATCTCCAAAGGTGAAAACAACCTTAAGCCCTTTTTCCCACTTGAATCTCCTTTTTGCTGCTCCCCTGGCTGGCAGTGCATTTCTCATTGTCTGCGCTCCTGCCCACCATGGTTGAGTCTGACTGTTCAGTGTTTCCATACACCATACTGTTTCCTTCTCTCACCTCTACTCCTGGAGTTGCTAAGTCCTTAGTGAAAGGAATGATTTACATCTTGATATTTCATTTGCCTCTGTTATTATATCTTTAGGGCATCTTTTACAGTCAAAAAATAAAATCTGAAATTTGTTCATAAGTGACATAAATTTGCTGCCTCAAGCCCAGGTACCAGGGGAAAAAAAAAGAAGAGAGAGAGAAAAATACTCATGTAACTAGTTATTAGAGCCTGCGCAGGTAATTGGATTTGGATTTGTAGGAAATTCAGAAGGTTTTCCAGAAACGTGCCTGCTATTAAATTACTTTGAACTTAGGGGTCCAAACCAAAGCTGCTGTCCACTCGTCCCCATAAAAACCTCCCTAAGGAGGAGAAAAGCCGCATGTTAAGCCACTACAGAAATAGATTCTCTAATGCAATTTTCTCTAATTTCTTTGCTGCTGGCTGTGAAAATAACAGGAACTAAATTCTCTCACAATCATGCTTAAAATCTCCAATCAGAGGAAATGTAAGGAGTGGCAGAAATGTTACCATAAACATTATTTCATTTTACTTACGGCAATAATGGCTCTGCTTTTAACAAGCGCAGTAGTCATACTAGTCTCAATCGGAAAGAAAAAGAGATCATTTCATTCCGTTTGGTTTGCCCTTATAAAAGCACTTGCTATCATATTCTTGTTCAAAAGGGTTTGATTTTCTAATGTGTTCACTGGGCGTGTGAAGCTCTGAACTGCAAGCAGGTCAGATGGGAAGTACCTCTTCTGCCCATGTTCTGAAAATGTGCTCACTGTCTTCAGTTAGGTTGCAGCCGGGTTTTATAGTTACGTTTTTGTTAGTAAGGGCCGAGTTGTTTACAAGCCATGTTGCCATGTGAACCTTGAAAATAGATTTGACAGGGAATTTTGAAAGTGCCAAGCTGAAGCTCAGAATGTGGGAATCAGGTTTGTAACATGTTGATTGCTAGGCGCCGCTTGTTGGAAGAAAATCAGTGACTTCCTTAGAAGTGTGTGTGTGTGTTTAAGTAATTGGGATATGTCATTTGTCAGGGGAGAAAGAGATTTTCCCCCATGCCAGGTTCTCTTTGTTCCTCTCCCTACCAAAACCACAAGAGCCTGGTTATTCATAGGGTTACAGTGAGTGGGCCACAGATGTCCCTCTGAAAATTCTAAATACATATCCCAGATTCCAGCGCTATGCTCCAGACATCCAGAATTGCCATTTCTAAGAGACAGGCTCCACCAGCCAGAGTTCTATGCCAATTCATTCCATGATAGTAGAAGTCAGCCCAGAGTCAGGTGAGACCATGCCTTTTGAACAATCAGGTGTTGGTTATATCAGTGATGCCTTTGCGCAGGCAGATACCGTGTGGATACTGTGTATGTGCCTTGGTGTCCATTGGAACTGGGCCAGCATCCTGGCTCCTCACCTACCAGCTGGGTGACCTTGGGTTAGGTTATTTAGCCTCTTTTTCTGAAGTTTCCTCACCTATGAAATACTGATAAACACATATAAGTCATAGGGTTATTATAAGAATTAAATCAGAAAATAAATGCAAATCATTTGGTCAGTGGCTTATAGTGCCAGGCAATTGATTAGCATAATATAAATAGTAGTTATTCTCATTTCATTAATTGCTGTGCCCCCATATTTTCTAAGTGTTTTATTAAAATCCACAAATGAGGGGGAATCTGCTCCATTAGTCACATTTAATTGTGAGTAGGCACATATATGTTTGAATTGAAAGTTGTGGTAAAATTATTTTATGTTTCTATGTTTAAATATTTTAAAGTTTTAACTTTAAAATGTTAGTAGAAAGTTTATCTTTGTATTTACATAAAAGCCTTTTAAGATAGTACTTTTTGTCCCTCAACTTGTGAACTTAGAAGTAGAAAATGTAAACACAAGGTAAATATTAGATGTTATGCAAGCACCAATAAAGAACATTGTTCACATAGCTGAGAACTCCTTTTTTTATTAAGGAGAAGCAAGGCATGCTGTGTTAGACTGGGAAATACTGTTGGGAGTGCTGCTTCTGCCTGTGAGAGAAGCATTGCTAACGTTTATACACTCAGGAAGGCTTTGCAGGCATGCTAAGACCTTTTCTGAGAGACAGGATCGGGGGAGAAGTAATATCTAGTGAATGCCTACTAAATGCTAGGATCAAGGTACTATTAATCTTTTCCTCATTTAATTGTCTTGGGATTATACCTATTATGTTTGTTGTAGAACCATTTTTACAAATGTGGAAAATTAGGCTAACTTATTTGTTCATGGATATACTACAAGTGGATAACAGAACAAAAATTTGAATCCAGATGTGCCAGCTTTCAAGTGTATTCCCCTTTAGAGTGTAGGTCTTGGCTCACAGATGTAAGGAAAGCTGCAGAACAAATTGCTAAAATCTGGTAATTCAGGCACAAAAACAAAAACCAATTTTGAATCTTGATTCTAAATACCTTAGATGAAACAAAGAAGGCAGGAAACATAATTTTTCTTTAGATAACTACATAGCTAGCAAGGGCTCTTCTTTGATGCCAAGCTGACATGAATTCTAAACTCATGTATATCAGGATACTTGGAGAAGCTTTTCCAAAACATTTGAGTCTGGACTCTGTCCTTGAAAAATCCTCATTTTCCCACCCAGAAGAAATAATTATGCTGTTGGGCAGTTAACTAGACATTACTGAGGGGATGACACTTTTTTCAGTGCAGATCAAGGACCTGATCATCTTGAAGGCAAAAAGAGTCCATTTTAAGTCAGAAACAATGGTGAATACCTGAACTGCTATGGATGAAAGGACAGTATTGGCTGTATGCTATCATCACAGCATCTCCGGTATTCCTTCAGGTTGGTGCCACAGGATGTGCTCCCATGGGCTCTCTGCCATGCCTGTGGCTGTGAGTGCCCTTGTGCTGTGGCCCACCCTCTGCTGCGGCCAGCCTCTGGTCTCTGCACCATCTGTGTCTTTTACCTGGTGAGTTCCTCTCGTGTCCAACTCGACTTGTGGTAAACAGGGCAAAGTAGAGGAGAAGTGGCCCTACTAGGGAAAGATGACAATGGATGCTACATTGGGAAATTCTATGTCTTGTATTTAATTTTCTTTGCATCTTGTAATTATTTCTCCCTTCAGTCAAATCATTGATGACTTCATTCCTACATGTATGGTTCATTTCATTGTAAGCAATTTTACCTATTTATTTCTCATTGAGATTAGCTTTTAGTTATTTAGAAAAAAATTTGAGTTTCTAAATGAGATTAACTTTCTTGTTCGGCCATAAAAAATTTGAGAAGACTAACATATGTGCCAGACCCTGTTCTTGGTGCTGGCCATACACTACTGAAGAAGACAGATGACACTCTGTCCTCATGGAGCTTTCCCAATGAGGAGCAAGACAGAGTGAGAGTAACTAATTTCAAGTGTTGTGAACACTAAGGAGAGAGACTGCAGGACACCTTTGTGCAGTGGAAGGAGCTGAGGGGTCAGAGAAAGGTCTGTGAAGGATAGTTTGTTGAAACAAATGGAAAGACTACCTTCTTTCCCTTTTCTTAACCTCTTCGCTAATAAGCCATGCAGCTCATAGCATGAACCTGTCAACAAGCAAGTATCTTGTGGTGATATATAATATATATAGACTATAATAGATATGATACAGAATTGATACAGGAAACATTTGGCCTTATAAAATTCCTTAGCTCATGTACCTCAATCCTATAAGTATTTCCTAATGTAGATACTAACTGAGTAATTGTGTTTGTATTATCTATAATGATTACACAAAGTGTGTTGGGGACCTTATGGAAATTTCCTTCCCCTTACTCAAGTTTGAGATCCACTTTACTGACTCATGTTCTCTCCTTAAGAATGGCCCCAGACCTAATCAGAATCCACTGTGTTGTAAAGTAATCTTGGCCCTTACAACTTTGTAAGGTGACAGATTAAAACAGAGCTAACCTGCTGCCTCTGTTTACCATTAGCATCTGGTGGCCCCTTTACTGATCACACACGGACCTCTTCTCTCTCCCACCCAGGGATCCATCTCTCACACACAAAACATGCATAATCTCTTGTTATGCTTTTCATTTTATAGTCTGCCTTTCCCATTTTATTCTTTTTCTTTTTTTTCTCTTTTGGTCTTGCCTAGGGCTGAGCATGTGTATGTCTGCATGTGAATACAGAAATTGGTGTGTGTGGCACGTTCATGAGCACACGATGTGGGTGATTCACAGTCCATTGGTAACCAAGCTTTCTATCATATTTTTTTCCTGCCTGGGATAAGGCATTCAGGGACAGGCACTATCTCATGAAAGGGATCATTAAGTGGGCCAGGCATTTTATGGAGTCGGCTAGCACATCCCTGTGGTGGTGGTGCCCAGAGTCACTGATGGGTGTGGGAGGCTGGAGTGATGATGAGTCAGGCACTAAAAGAGCACCTCTGCTTGTGTATTTTCCATGTTCTAAACCTGAGCCTGTCAGCATGTACAGGGGTGAGTGAGACAAACTTTGTGGTATTAATATTAGTCCTAACAACCACTCATTAACGCTCAGCCAGCATTTATCGAGTCCCTACTATATACCAGAATCTGTGGACCTACAAAGATAAGTAAGACATGGTTCCTGTCTTCCAGAACTATTGTTCAAGAGTAACCAACACACACAAGCAAATAATGATTTCTCAATACAAAATGTTGTGGGATCTCAGAGGTAGCCACGATTTTTTGGAAGGATCAGGGACAGCTTCTCAGAGGAATTGACTTTCAAGCTCGGCTTCAGTGGGTGCATTGTAAAATTCCAGATAAGTGAGAGAGTTTGTAATTACAGGATGTGGGCTGTGGATTCATACAAGAATATGAATCAAGAAGGCATGCTTAGCTATGGATGTGCCATGCTGGAAGTGTGCTTCTCCTGCGTTTCACACAGTCTGGTTTGTGTTGCCCTGTTTCAGTCTTTAGCTCTGGCAAGACCACCAAGATCAGAATAAGACAGGTTATGAGTTTAATTTCTGATCCTACCCTAAACCTCAGTGGCAAATTCTACTTGCTTTTAATTTCACAATATACTGTAACACATCTAAGGCCACAGTAAAAAAGGGGCACCATAGGAAAATCTGAGTGAATGTCTCTTGGAATAATCCAAACCTTGGGCAGTCCACATTATTTGTTTTTAATTTTCTTGATCTAACACCTGTGAGCATAGGCCTGATCAATGATCATATATTTTTGTGTATGTGCTTTAAAAGCACAGGCTATAAGGAAATAACTCATATTTGTGCAAAGATATTTACAGAAGAATGTTCAGTGCAGCATTATTTATAATAGTGAAAAACTGGACACTAATACATTCTGAATAATTTACTTAAATAAATATTATATATCCGCATGATAGAATGTGATGCAATAATTAAATCATATTTTAATTATATGGGGAATGTTAACTGAACTGTACACCTTGGAAAAAACAGGATACAAGACCAAATATATAATGTTATACCTATTTGGGGGAACAAAATAATGCATGGACATGGACAACTGTATACACATGTGAATGTGGAGACAGAATTATATAAGGAAATGCAACAAAATAGAAAACAGTATCTTTGGATGGTGTAATTACAAGTGATTTTTATTATCCTCTTTATACTTTTCTACATTGTCAAAATTTTCTATATGAAGATATTGTTTAAAAATAGAAGGACTGATGGTTACATAAAAACAGCAGCCAAAAACAGATGTGTAGTAAATGTTTCTGGCCTAGCCATTGTGAGAAGAGACAGCATAGGAAAACATGCAAACAGTAGTAACCCACATTTGCAATCCCTTAGTGTGTTTACAATCCTCGTGCTGCACTAGCAGCAGCCTGATGGAGTAATGACTGCTTCAGTTACGTGGTCTTGGAATGAAGAGCTCAGCAAAACAGTCCTGCCTATTCCCTAAAACTGTGCGCAACTTTGGCATGAAACTCATCTCTCTTTGCCTCTTTATTGTTACTCTTCTAATGTGTTAGGGTTCTGAATAAGAAGTGCTGAGTCTGTTTCCAATTAGCTTACTTATCTGAAGAATGAGTGTAAGTGGCATTAAAGCACCTAATAAGACATCTTTGGTAATTCTACTTTTCCTTAACTAACAGCACTACAGCATGCTGCAGTGCCAACAAACACTGTCCGCTTGTTTACATATTAACTGAGCTTTAATTGGTTTGTGCATATTTATGTGACCTTGAGTGGAGATCGAAAAATGCTTGCAAGATTGGTTTCCTCTCTATCCTTGGATGTGTCCGCCAAGGCAGGCTGCTAAAATGTTGAGTCTAAACAGTAAGCCCATGAAGGAAAGGGGTCCTGTCCCTGACAGCTTATCTTTAAGCTCAAGGCTTTCACCTAATTGTCTGTTGTTGGTGTTGCTGCTCTGGTTAAACATAACTAGAAGGATCTTGGGAACATGCCCCTGGTGGCACAAGAAGGGGGAGATGGCAGCCTTTCTTACACCATGCAAGCTGTGTTTTCTCCCCTTTGGGATATAACTCAAGATGATTTTCTAAGTCCACTTAAGCTTTAAATCAAGAATAGCACGCTCACTCTGGAATCTAGCTGTGGCTGTGGGATCATTCATTCTTCAGGAGTGATATGGGTGAGAGGGACATACCCGGCCACAATCATAGATCTGCCAGGTTAGGCCCTAGGGGTGCTCACAAGATAATACTGATTTTTGGATAAAGGATTGTGACAGTCGATTAAGGCCGTAAAGTGGGATGGTCCCTGAGTCACAGAACAGATCTGCATACATGCACAACACAATGCTGTAAACATGGGCACCATTCAGCCATGGGCATGAGTAGCCTGTCGTTTATACAGTGTTGCCACCCCAACAACTACTGACCATCTGCTCAGCTGTGTTACTGGAAGGACCAGTGAAAGTCAAACTCACAGACACTTACTGTAACCTCAGATCATTAGATAATACTAAGATAAGAACTTGATACGTGGAAACTGTCACTTTTGTAGTGATTATATAATACTTTTATCAGAAGGAATTCATAAGTGAGGTGAGAGAATAGATTTGGTAATTTTTTATTATTCCTTATGACTCTTTATTGTTACTCTTCTAATGTGTTAGGGTTCTGAATAAGAAGTGCTGAGTCTGTTTCCAATTAGCTCAAGTTTCCAATTAATCACAAGTTTAAAATGAGCTCTGTTCAGATCTACAGCGCTTACTCTAGCTAGCTAAGCCAAGTCACGGTTAACAGTGTACAATTTAATGAGTAAAGGTTTGTTGTTAAGAATAGTCACATTGTTATGAAGTATATATAATAATACAAAATAGTTAAATTGATCAAAACCTAAAGAAAAATGGGTGACAAACTTGAAGAAAAATTCTGTAACCCATAAAGGAAAGCTGAGGCATGCTACTGTAGCTCCCTTTTAGTGAATGTAGGTCGGATCAAAAGGCCATAGACAAGACCACACTGTCCACTTTATAACAGCTTATCTGAGTATCTATATGGTGATAGAATCATTAGTCCTGGACCCCAAAATACCACCTAAAATTTGATGACAAGTGTCATGACATGTAATGGAAAATTGGGAAATTGATTTGATGGTGCACATTATTCACTCAGCCAGCAAAGACTGATTGCATACCTCCTCTTGTCAGGTACTATTGTAGTTTCTATGTGTCATCAGGAAACAAAACAGACAAAACCCCAACTGTCATGGGAGTTATATTCCAGTTATACTCCAACTGGGGGAAGGCAGACAATACACAAGTAAGCATGTACATGTGTACTATGCCGTTGTTGAGGCAGGATAAGGGGGATAAAGAGTGTTGTGAGTTGGGAGGTCACTGTTTTTTACAGGGTAGTTTTTAATCAGGGGACATTTGAGCCAATACCTAAATGAAGTGCAGAAGCAAGCCACGTGGCTATCTGGGGGAAAGACATTCTAAGCAGAGGGAATGAGGTGCAAAGGCCCCGAGGTAGAAGCATGCATGGCGGTTTCAAAGAACAGCAAGGATAAGTGGATGGGGCAGAGTGGGCAAAGATAACAATGGTAGGAGCCAGAGAGATGGGTGGGAGCCCACTGATGAGTGACAGGCCATTGTTGGAGAAGGAATTGCCTGGAAATTAAGGAAAATAGGAGAGTTTTGGAGAGGATGACAGTGAGTTAAGTAAATCATTCCTCAGAACCAGCTTTGTCTATAAACCAGTTGAAACAACTTACCCAATGCGAATTAGAAAAAAAAAAGTCAAAGAGAAATGTGCTTGGGAGAATGTGCACTTGGAATGATAATTCTGCTGCAACTCGCTAGGGAGAACAGAGAACCCTCTAGTCTTTCCAGTTAGTCATGGATTGTTATCTACTTTCTGTTTCCCCTTAAAGGAAAGTGGTCAACTCCTGCTGTCAGAAGAAAATTTTATATATATATATATATATATATATATATGATTTTACATTTTTAGTAAAAAATCATTTCTTCTAGAAAATATTTCCTTTCTTCGGGGTTCAGATCTGGAAGCCATCAGCTGAATCCCTAGAGCTGGTTTCAGTTGGCTGATAAAAACACTGTGCAGATGTGAGGCTGGGGAGTTAAATCACGTTGTAAAGCCTGAGCCCCAGGCTTAAAATAAACTGTCCTAAGCAGAAGAGAAGTGAGGGATAAGAAGGCACTGATCCAAATAGAAATAGAACAACACCACTCTGTCCTCCTTTAGGTTCCTGGTGTTTACTGACGGAATTCCCAGTATCTAATGGTGCCATGGGAATGGACGGAACTGTTGGGGGTGTCAAGAGCTGAGAGATCTATAACTGAAATTTAAATTATCATCCCCAGACTAGAGCAGGTAGGACTTTTTAACCCGTTTTGGGTCTTAAAGCCTTGAACCTTTCACTCAGGGGAAAAAAAAAAAGTCCCTATAAATCTTCGTAGGCATGAGACCTCTCATGCCCGCCAATGCAATCAGGTTATGTTTTTAACCCTACCAGAGGACCAAAAGTGGGATTAGTAAGGTGACATCAACTAATTTCTTGGTATTAGAAAGAGCACTTGCTTGGGAAATAAAGGTCTGTTTTCATTTCCATGTTTTGCCATTTAGCAATTGTATGATATAACTGTCTCTCTCTCTCAGTTTTTCTATTAAAGTTGAGATAAGATGGGATCAAATAGTTTTTTAACTGTAAAATTATAAATAAACATTTACTTCCATTATTAAACAGTTTTGCAAGATTTAAAGCATCCCTCTGCAGTGATTCTTATATACAGTTTGAATGAAGCACTTGTTATTCCAGAAAAAGTTACACACAGTAAAATCTCAAGCTGGGGCTTCAGAGCACACTGCTTTTAGGCTCGTTATATTCTTTATGCCATCTGGGAAGTTAAGTGTCTTGAATGGTGAGCTCAGGTTTTGTTCCCCTCCCCTCCCCCACCATCACCTGCAGATCTGAAAGATCACCACAGTACCTGAACACTTTTGAGCTACTCCAACTCTAGGCTTTTAAATCCAGTGAAATCGTTCCATATCTGCCCTAGCACACCAAATTACTTTACCTTGTTAAAAAAAAAAAAAAAAACAAAGAGAGGCCATTAGCCTGATAGGGCTCCAGTGCTTTAGGTTCCTATGTAAGCCCGATGTAAACAGTAAAATGCAACTAGAGACTTTACCAATCAGAAACTGCCACCTAACCTCTAATTAATGTCTTGCCACACTAAACCAATCACATACATTGTCTTTGTTTTTGGTAGTGAATCTCTGATTCTGAGCATTAACCTGATTCATGAATCATTCTTTGCTCAAATAAACTCTATTAAATGTATCTTAAGTTTTTCTTTTAATAACTGTTAATCTTCTAAGAAGTAATGAGAATAATATCTTGTTTTTCTGTAGTTTTCAAGAAATATTATTAAGATGTTCTAAGTTCTGCACATCGCTAAGTCTTATCTTTTTAAGCAAGAAATTTTAACAAATATTTATGGTTAAAATGTTTTCAATGTTTATTATTCCTAAAATGTATTATGATTACTCAGTTTAGCATAGTATTCTGAACACAGTTTAACCTCTTTTTTTTAATGTAAAATTATCTTTATGAGCAGCAGTTACCCTTTGTTCTTCAGTACAGTGGTTACTGAGTGCAGCTCCCTTGCCCCTACACTAAATAGGCCCAAATTACTTTTAAGGCATCAGACTTTTTGCTTTTTTGCTTAGAGTCACCTGTTTCTTTCCTGTTAATTTCCTTTTAGTGTAAGCTGTCACCTACATCTCTACTTTTTATTTGATTCCTATTATAGTGTTTCCTAAACTTACAGATTTTAGTACCACCTTTAGGGTTTTTGCCACATTAGTTTAATGTGTTATTATATACATAATCCTTTTTTTAAAAAAAGGCTTTTTAAAATTAAAATTATTTAAAAAGGAAATTATATAACTCTATTAGCAGTTTAACTGTCATTTATATTTTAGCAAGCATTAAAATAAATATTTAAGGACATCTATTTCTAAGATGAACTAACAAGGAATGGATTTATACTCCTACCTGAAACAACCAAAAAAATGGACAAAATATATTTAATAATGTTTTTCAAGACTTTGTATGTCAAACAGTCAAGGACGGTGATTCCCAAGGGATGGAATTAAAGACAGGATAGGCCTATGATTGTTCCAATTTGCTCTCTTTGGAGGATTTCCAGGCCACAGTGCAGGAAGGGAAACCAAGGAGAAGCATGGTATACTCCCTGTGCTGAGGATGTGAAGCTGAGGGTCTGAGGAGAACAAGGTGGCTGAAGTCCTGAGAAAGAAATTCTGAAAAGAGAAAACTGTGCAGAGGAGAACCCCAGAGATCTGCAGAGGTTCTCTCCTGAGGACTCAGTTAAGTACTGATCAGTGCAATGTTGTACTGCAAGTTCTAGCTAGCAAAGTGTAGCAAGGGAAAAAAAAGTCATTTAGGAAGAAAAAAAGAAGTAAAACTCTCGTTTGTAGACAACATGAATATCTATGTAGAAAATCTAGTGGAATCTGTCAAAAACCTCCTTAAACTAAGAAGGGTTTAGCAAAATCATGGAATATAAGATCAATATACAAAAATCAATTATACATTTATGTACTAATAATGAATATTTGGTAAATGAATTAAAAAGTTAAAGCCATTTAGAATAGAATCAAAAATATGAAATAATCAGGGATGAATCTGAAAAAAAGATATGCACAACTTACACACTGAAAACTACATGAAAGGAAATTAAAGAAGACCTAAATAAATAGATAAATATACTGTGTTTATATGTTGGAAGACTTGATATTATTAAGATGTCAGTTTTCCCTATATTGAGCTATACATTCAACACATTTTCAAATCAGTTGCAGCAAGATTTTTTGTAGCAATTGACAAACTGATTGTAAAATTCACATGGAAATGCAAATGACCTAAAATACCAAAATGACTGAAAAAGATAAACTTAGAGGAGTACACTACCAGATTATAAGGTTTATTACAAAGCTGCAGGAATCAAAACTCTGTGGTATTAGAGTAAAGATAGACAAATACATCAATGGAACAGAATAGAGGATACAGAAATAGATCCATGCATATAAGGATGCTTGATTTCCAGCATAGGAACAAATGAAACTCAATGGAGAAAGTATAGTTTTGACAACAAATGGAGCTAGAATAAATGAGTAGCCGCATGCAAAAAAAAAAAAAAAAAAGCTTTGATCCATACCTCCTACCATGTGCATAAAATTAACTCAGTATTGGATTACAGACCCAAATGTAAAGCCTAAAACTATAAAACTTAAAAAAAAAAGAAGATAATTTTGTTTCCTTGAGTTAGGCAAAGATTTCTTAGCTATGACACCAAAAGCATGATCCATAAAAGAACTAATTGATAACATGGGCTTTATCAAAGTTAAAAACTTCTGCCCTTCATCAGACACTAAGAGAATGAAGAGACAAGACACAGATGAAGCATATATCTGATAAAGAGCATATATACAGAAGTTATAAAGACTTATTAAACTCAATAACAAGACCACAAATATCCCAATTAAAAATTAGGCAAAAGATTTGAATAGATACTTCATCAAAGAAGATATACTAGTTGATAAATAAGCACAATTGACAGGATTTGGAGAACTGGAACTTTCATACTCTCCTGGTGGGACTACAAAATAGTTTTACTACTTGGGAAAACAATTTGCCATTTTTTAAAAAAGTTAAATGCACATCCATTCCATTCCTAGATATTTACCCAAAAGAAAAGATAGCATAGAATATGTTCATAGCAGCTTCACTTATAATAGCTCAAAACTGGAAATAACCCAAATGTCCATCACCAAGTGAATGGATAAACAAACTGTGGTACATCCTTACAATGGAGGACAACTCTGCAATTTAAAAAAAATGAACTATTGATACATATAACATGGATGAATCTCAAAATAATAAAATTGAGTTAAAGAAGCCGGACCAAAAAAAAAAAAACACCTATATTGTATGATTCTGTTTAACAGAAAGTCTAAGGCAAGGGTGGGGAACCTGCAGCCTTAAGGCCACATGTGGCCTTCTAGGTCTTTAAGGGTGGCCTTTTGACTGAATCCAAATTTTACAGAACAAATCCTTTTATATTTATTAATACATTTTTGTTTGTCTTTTATATTTTTATTTTATTTTTAAAATGAATATATTTAAAATACCAAAGAATAAAACAAGTTTCAATGAAATAATCCTCCCAGACTGACTGGCACAATTAGAACATTAGTAAGCCATAAGGGCTGAATTGACGGCTGCTACGCTCATGATTTAGTTCTGACTCCTCCCCATCCCCCGCAACCAGTGCCACTACCCACTACCGCACAAGGCTGGTTGGCGAGAGTTTATGAGGGTTGAGTACACCAGTCTGTTGTCAGCTTTTGACAACGGTGCACTGTGTTCCTGTCTGAAGTGGAATTTGTGAATAGTTGCACAGCTCGACAGTATTTTTTAATTCTGTCTGCTTAACAGCCCATCATGTCAAAGAAGACCAAGAGAACGCTGAAGACGCTGAAGAAAGAAAACAGATTTTTTAATGAGGATTGGGAATTGCAATATTATCTTGTTTCTGCTAAAGATAAGATGATTTGCTTGCTTTGTGATACTGCAATATCAACATTAAAGAAATTCAGTGCTCATCAGCATTGTAACACTCATAAGGGCCACAAATATTTTAAATTAGAGGGTTGTATTGCAGAAATTAAAAGAAGAAAAGCAAAAGCAAAGACAATTCCTTCAAGCAGTAATAAGACCTGGAAATAATGCCACTGAAGCAACTTATAAAGTAGCTTATATACTCGGGAAAAAAGGGAAGCCATTCAGTCATGTAGAAATTATGAAAGAATGCATTGTTGAAGTTGTAGGATGCTTGGACACTGATAACATTTCAAAGTACAAACAACTGCCTCATTCAAGGAGAACCATAAATGATTGGTAACATGAATTAGCCTTCAACTTAACAGAACAACTGCGTGCAGTACTTTAAAAGGAAAATATATATTATTCAATCACTTTGGATGAATCAACTGATACTACTGACTTGGCACAGGTTTTATAGATCATTCAGGTCATAACAGATTTTCTTTGCTACAAAGAGTTACTCGCTTTGGGCACTCTTGCGAACAGAACACAGGAAATAGATATCTTCAACTGTCATGAAGTTGGACTGAATTTGGTAAATTTAGTGAGTGTATGTACAGATAGTGCACCTTCCGTGACAGGAAAACGTGAAGCATTTATTGCACAGATAAAAACATATTAACAGGTCCAGATGTTCTCATTTCTTTTCATTGTATCTTGCATCAGCAAAATCTCTGTGCTAAAGCTACTATTTTAAGTGACACTTTGCAACAAGTTATAAGTATCATTAACTATATTTGTGCAAATGCAACAGGGCATCATCAGTTTTGCAGCATGCTAAAGCTGAAGGATGAGGTATTCAGTGTGGATTTGCCCTATGATTGTAAAGTGTGTTGGCTATCACAGAGACAGGTGTTAGCCAAAATTTTATCTCTGTGAGAACAGATAGTTAAATTTTATGAAGAACAAAATCTGCAATGTGAATTATTGAAAGAAGATTTCCATAGGAATGCAGCATTTCTGTGTGATATCATGTCAAATCAAAGTGACTTGAATATTTCTTTGCAAGGCAAAACTAAGTCTGTATATGATATGTGGCAAAAAAAATCCAAGCATTTTGAAAAAGCTATCTTTTTTCAAAATACTTCTTCAAAAGGAAATTTTGGGTGAATATTTTCCCCAGTTAGCAAAGGTCATTGATCAGCAGGATATATGTGAATCATTTGAAGAATATGCAGGTGTTATAGACCCATTAATTGGAGAATACAATGAAAGGATCACTGACTTTGAGAATCATGACATCACACTCAAATTAGCATTTCAGTCTCACCTACTTGATATCACTAAGGCACCTAAAGAACTACAGAGGGAATTGATTGAGCTCTCAGTAGATGACATTTTAAAGTCATTGTTTGATGCTAAGAAAGATCCAGTTGAAATTTGGAAAAATTCAGTAGAGTACCCATGCCTTCAGCAATATGCCTGAACAATGCTTTCTTGTTTTTCAACTACTTATTGCTGTGAATCTACATTCTCCTACCTAACCCAAATCAAGATGCCCTTAAGGTCACAAATGACTGAGACCCATCTAGAGGATCAGCTGAAACTGTGGACCTCCATGCTGCAACCAAATATTCAAATGCTTTCCAACAAAAAGCAGACACAACAAAGTCATTAAAAGGTTAGTTAACTTTAAAATTATCATTTTTCATTTTTTGAAATTATGAAGTACATAGTAGTTAGATTTTTACAAAATAATGTACATTTTTAAGTATATCTACTTGAAGTTTCTTGAATGTGCTCTTATTTGATTACAGCTAAATTAATGTGGCCTTCCAGCATGAAAAGATTCCCCACCCCTTGTCTAAGGACGTTCAAACTAATGTATTGTGACAGAAAGCAGATCAGTGGTTACCTGGGAACAGGAGTTGGGTTGGTCAGATAAATGTCAGAGTGGCACAGGGAAGATTTTGGGAGTGATGGTTCTTATCTTGATTATGGTAATGGTTTCATAGGTGTATACATACATGTCTAAACTTGTCAGATTACACATTTTAAATATGGGTATTTTATTATGTCAATTGTTCTTCAAAACAGCTATTAAAAATATTAAGTATATAACTATTACAAAATGTTGGTTCACATATTACCCAAAATTATCCTGTACACGACCATCAGGAAACCCTGTTGCTTCCTATGTCAGAATTCAAGGTTCCCGAAGGAAGAGTAAGACAAAGACTTAGTTTAGAAATTGCAGTTTTGCCATCCATATTACAACAGTGAGTTTGGGTTGGCTGGTATGTCCATCTCTCCTAATAACTATAAGGACTCTAAGAGACTAATTTTTCATGTTGCTCAAGGGTTTTCCTTTCAAAGGGAAAATGGAGTCTTGGAAGGCAGTGCAAAAGCATTAGGAAACCAATGTTCTTGGGTTGGCAGTAACTGAGCTGTTGTCTCCATTTGTTCCAAGTGTCTAAGAAAGTTACTTAATGTCATCTCTGGGACACGTGGAAAATGAGAAGCTTAAATCTGACCCCTAAAACATCTTCCACGACTGTCATTTTGTGTCTAGGTTGTAGCTGTGTTGTAGAGGGCCAAAGTAACTGGAAGTTCACTTAACAGATGATAGCACGAGGTAATGAAAGAAGAGTTATATGACTTTAAATAAAAATCAAATAAAGCCAATTCAAATTTAGAAACAGAATGATTATAGTGATATTATATGGTGACATAGTAAGAACCGAATAAAAGAATTGCTTATCTCTTTCTCTATTTTTATCAAAAGAGTTTTAAAAGCACATCTTTTTACCTAGGAATGGTGCCAGGTTTCTGTCATAAGTGAATTTTTGTATTTTTTTCTCACAACATTTAAAAAAGAAGTTAATACTGTCAGAACCCCACCTAACTCTAGCAGAACTGGTGCTTGTATAATTGATGACAGCCTGCAATCCTACCATAGGTTTTGTAATTCCATTGAAATATATTTCTTTTTTTTTTTTGGCAGTTTATTTATTTTTATTTTTTATTTTTTAATTTATTTTTTTAATTTCAGAATATCATGGGGCTACAACACTTTGGCGATACACATTGCCCCTGCTCTGCCCGTGTCAGAACCACAATCGTGGTCATCCCCCAAACTGTGCTCTCTGCATCCATTCCGTGAGAGTTTTTCCCATCCCTTCCACCCCCCTCCCGCCCGCCCGCCCTCAGATGAATGTTATTGCCCTGTGTGATGTAAGTGTTCATCAGTTAGTACCAGTTTGATGGTGAGTACCAGTGGTGCTTGTTTTTACAATCCTGTAACACTTCGCTTCGAAGAATGGGTTCTAGCTCCAACCAGGATAAAACCAGATGTGTTAATTCACTGTTGTTCCTTATTGCTGAGTAATACTCCATGGTATACATATACCACATTTTATTGATCCACTCGTGTATTGATGGGCACCTTGGTTGTTTCCACAACTTTGCAATTGTGAATTGTGCTGCTATGAACATTCGAGAGCAGATGTCTTTATTATAAAATGTCTTTTTTTCTTTTGGATAAATACCCAGTAGTGGGATTACTGGGTCAAATGGTAATTCTACTTTTAATTCTTTGAGGTATCTCCATATTCTTTTCCATAGAGGTTGTACTAATTTGCAGTCCCACCAGCAGTGTATGAGTGTTCCTATCTGTCCACATCCCCGCCAACATTTGTTATTTGGGGATTTTTTGATATGAGCCAATCTCACTGGAGTTAAGTGATATCCCATTGTGGTTTTGATTTGCATTTCCCTGATGATTAGAGACGTTGAGCAGTTTTTTATATGTTTGCTGGCCATTATTCTGTCTTCTTTGGAAAAGTTTCTGTTCATGTCTTTTGCCCATTTTTTAATAGGGTTGTTTGATTTTTTCTTGTTGATTTTCCTAAGTTCTGTATAGATTCTGGTTATCAGCCCTTTATCAGAGGTGTAGCATGCAAATATTTTCTCCCATTCTGTAGGTTGTCTGTTCACTCTAGTGATAGTTTCCTTGGCTGTGCAGAAGATTTTCAATTTGATCAGGTCCCATGTATTTATTTTTCTTGCTGCTGCGATTGCTTTGTGGGTCTTCTTCATAAATTCTTTGCCTAGGCCAATGTCCATAAGAGTTTTTCCAACGTTTTCTTCGAGAATTCTTATGGTTTCATGTCTTAGGTTTAGATCTGTTATCCATTGTGAATTGATTTTTGTGAGAGGTGAGAGGTGTGGGTCCACTTTCAGTCTTCTACATATGGCCATCCAGTTTTCCCAGCACCATTTGTTGAACAGGGAATCTTTTCCCCAGTGTACGTTTTTCTGGAATTTGTCAAAGATCAGGTGACTGTATGAGGTTGGTTTTATATTTGGGTTCTCAGTCCTGTTCCATTGGTCTACGTGTCTGTTCTTGTGCCAATACCATGCAGTTTTGGTTACTATAGCCTTGTAGTATAGTTTGAAGTCTGTAGACAGATGCCTCCCAATTTGTTCTTTTGCTTAAGATTGCTTTGGCTAGACGGGGTCTTCTCTGGTTCCACACGAAGCATAGAATTATTTTTTCTAGATCGGCAAAAAATGATGTTGGTATTTTGATACGGACTGCATTGATTCTGTAAATCACTTTAGGTAGCAAAGCCATTTTTACTATGTTGACTCTGCCTATCCAGAGCATGGTAGGGCTTTCCATCTATTTACATCCTCTGCAATTTCTTTTCTCAGTGTTTCATAATTCTCTCTATATAGGTCTTTGACCTCCTTAGTTAGATATGTTCCTAAATATTTAATTTTCTTTGTTGCTATTGCAAAAGGTATTGCATCTTTAATTTGTTTCTCGGCTTGATTGTTTTTAGCATATATGAAGGCTATGGATTTGTGTGTATTAATTTTGTATCCTGAGACTTTGCTGAATTCATTTATCAATTCCAGTAATCTCTTGGTTGAATCTTTGGGGTTTTCTATGTATAATATCATATCGTCTGCGAATAGTGAAAGTTTGACCTCTTCTGCCCCTATCTGGACGCCCCTGATTCCTCTGTCTTGTCTAATTGCTGTGGCCAGGACTTCCAGCACTATGTTGAAAAGAAGTGGAGATAGTGGGCACCCTTGTCTGGTGCCAGTGTTAAGGGGGAATGCCTTCAATTTTTCCCCATTCAGTATGATATTGGCTGTGGGTTTATCATATATAGCTTTAATAGTTTCTAGGAATGAGCCATCTATGCCTATATTGTTAAGAGTTCTTATCATAAAAGGATGCTAGATTTTGTCAAAAGCCTTTTCTGCATCTATTGAAAGGATCATATAATCTTTGTTCTTGCTTTTATTTATATGGTGAATTACATTTATAGATTTGCGTATGTTGAACCATCCCTGCATCTTGGGAATAAAGCCCACCTGATCCTGATGGATTATTTTTTTGATATACATTTGAATTCAGTTTGCAAGGATTTTATTGAGAATTTTTGCATCTATATTCATAATGGATATTGGTCTGCAGTTTTCTTTTTTTGTTGTGTCCTTTCCTGGCTTTGGTATCAAGGTGATATTGGCTTCGTAGAATGAGTTTGGGAGGATTCCATCCTTCTGGATATTTTCAAATAATTTCTGCAGTATAGGCACCAGTTCTTCTTTGTAGGCTTGGTAGAATTCAGGTGTGAACCCATCTGGTCCGGAACTTTTTTTTGTGGGTAGATTTTTAATTACTGCTTCAATTTCGGTGCTTGATATTGGTCTGTTTAGAAATTCTTTTTCTTCCTGGTTGAACCAAGGGAGGTAGTGTGTTTCTAAGAATTTGTCCATTTCCTCCACGTTTTCGTGTTTGTGGGCATAGAGATTTTTGTAGTATTCGAAGATGATGTTTTGTATTTCCATGGTATCAGTTGTGACTTCTCCTTTTTCATTTCTAATTGAGCTTATTAGAGTCCTTTCCTTTCTGCTTCTGGTCAACCTGGCAAGTGGCCTGTCTATTTTGTTTATCTTTTCAAAGAA
Source organism: Daubentonia madagascariensis (assembly GCA_023783475.1). NCBI lineage: Eukaryota > Metazoa > Chordata > Mammalia > Primates > Daubentoniidae > Daubentonia > Daubentonia madagascariensis. The sequence goes on from JAKFHU010001436.1 coordinate 12,534,781, forward strand.
CCAACTTTTCGTTTCATTGATCTTCTGTATTGTTCTTTTGTTCTCGATTTCATTTAATTCTGCTCTGATCTTGGTTATTTCTTTTCTTCTGCTGGCTTTAGGATTGCTTTGCTCTTCCTTTTCCATTTCCTTAAGATGATTCATTAGTTTACTGATTTGTGACTTTTCTGTCTTTTGGATGTGGGAATTTAGGGCGATAAGTTTTCCTCTCAGGACTGCTTTTGCTGTATCCCACAGATTTTGATAACTTGTGTCCCCATTATCGTTTAGTTCGAAGAATCTTTTGATTTCCATTTGAATCTCCTCCTTGACCCAATAATCTTTCAGCAATAGATTGTTTAGTTTCCAAGTTTTTGGAGGAAGATGTGAGTTTCTGTTGGAATTGATTTCTAATTTTATTCTGCTGTGGTCTGAAAAGATACATGGTATGATTTCTATTTTTTTGAATTTGTTTAGATCTGTTTTGTGGCCTAGGATGTGGTTAATTTTAGAGAAAGTTCCATGAGCTGATGAGAAGAATGTATATTCAGTGTTGTTTGGGTGGAGTGTTCTATAGATATCTGTTAGGCCCAAATGTTCTATAGTCCTGTTTAGGTCTTTTCTTTCTCTATTTGTTTTTTGTTTGGAGGATCTGTCCAGTTCCGTCAGTGGGGTGTTGAAGTCCCCTGCTATTATGGCATTGCTGCTTATTATGTTGTCTAGATCTAGCAGTATTTGCTTTATGTACCTGGGTGCTCCTGTGTTGGGTGGATAAATGTTTAGGATTGTTAAATCCTCTTGTGAGATTTTTCCCTTCACCACTATATAGTGTCCATTTTTGTCCTTCTTTACTTTTATTGCTTTAAAGTTTATGTCATCTGAAATGAAGATGGCTACTCCAGATTTCTTTTGGTTTCCATTAGCCTGGAAAATTGTATTCCACCCTTTCACCTTGAGTCTGAATGCGTCTTTGTGTGTAAGGTGTGTCTCTTGAAGACAATAGATACTTGGTTTGTATTTTTTAATCCATTCAGTCAGCCTATGTCTCTTCAATGGGCAGTTCAAGCCATTTACATTTATTGAGAGAATTGATATTTGGGGTAAATTTCTGATTATGCTGTTGGGTGGTATCTTTTGTTTTACCTCTTGCGTCATTGTGGAATCTGGTTTCTGGGGTTTTAGCTTTTGCGTAGTTTTACATAGGTGGGTGTCTGTTGCTCTGTTTAGTGTATAATGCAGGTCTAAGCATTTCTTGCAAGGCCGGTCTGGATTTCGCAAATTCTATCAGTGATTGCTTATCTGGAAAGGTCTTTATTTCTCCCTCATATAAGAAGCTTAGTTTGGCAGGATACAGAATTCTGGGTTGACCTTTGTTTTGTTTTAGGAGATTGATGATGTCTCCCCATTCCCTTCTGGCTTGTAAGGTTTCAGCTGAGAAATCTGCAGTTAATCTGATCGGTTTCCCTTTGTAGGTTACCTGATCTTTTCGTTTTACAGCTCTGAGGAGTGCCTCTTTTGTGTTTACTTTGGTCAGTCTAATAATTATGTGGCGTGGTGAATGCCTTTTCACGTTGAGTCTCCCAGGAGTCCTGTGTGCTTCTTGTACTTGGATATCGAGATTTCTGGCTAAGCCATGGAAATTTTCCTCTATTATTCCTTCAAATAAATTTTCCAGCCCATGCAAATTTTCTTCCTCTCCCTCAGGGATACCTATGATCCTTATGTTTGGCCTCTTTACATAATCCCACATTTCTTGTATGCTTTTTTCCTGCCTCTTGTTTTTGTGTTCTTTCTCTTCGGCTGATTTGTTTAGCGCATAGGAGTTGCCTTCTAGCTCTGAAATTCTTTCCTCTGCATGGTCCAGCCTATTCTTAAGGCTTTCCACTGTGTTTTGTAGATTCTTGAATGCTTCTTTCATTTCTAGGATTTCTATTTGATTTTTCCATAATATTTCTATTTCTTTGGAGAAATTTTCATTCATTTCTTGCATTTTTCTTGTGGTTTCTTTGTGCTGGGATTCAATTTTCTCTTGAATTTCATTGAGCTTTCTTATAATCCAGAAACGAAATTCCTCTTCTGTCATTCTACCCATTTCATTTGGGTTGGTATCCATTGCTGAGGAACTGAGAATTTCTTTTGGGGGTGACTTTTCACTGTGATTTTTCATGTTCCCTGAGTTCTTTCGCTGGTTTTTTCTCATCTGGCCTCTTGGTCGAGAGCTGGGGGTGTTAGAGCTAGTTTATGGCCTTGTCACCAGGCCCACAATTATTGTTCCTTGGCAAAGCCAGGGAGAGAAGTAGTGGCCTGTATTGCCTTAGGTGTATTTTAGCAAGTTTGGTGGATCTTGCGTTAACTCTGACCTGTGGTCTTCTCCTCTTCCCAGTGGAGTGTGGTGAGAATGACCTCCCAGCTTGGGCTCTGAGCTAATGAATTGTAGTTGAGGATGTGAGTCCTCCGCTCCCTATTAGCTAGGTATTCTGTTATGTCCGTGGCAGACTCTGATTCCCCAGTTGGGGTATGTGAAAGCCCCGTGCTTTGGGAGGGGCCTTGTAGCTCCTAGAGATTACTTTGACCCTGCTCCTCCTGAGGTGCAGGTAGAAACACAATTTCTTTTGGCTGCAGTGTGAGAGCTGAGTTGGGAAAATTCTACACAGCTCAGAGGTTGCTCATCTAGCCACGTGTGTCTGCCCTTCTGATGTGTGTCTCCACGTGATACTGGTTGATAGGGGGATCTCCAATTGTTCACCACTTTTCCACGGGGAGGGGGAGTAGTGGCCGCTGGAAGCGCTCTTGGGTGGTGCGAAATTCCCTATTGAAGTGGGCAGGATTATGGGGAGCTGCTGTGGTTCAGCCTGTGGCTCTTGAGGTATTTGGTTGTCATGGGAACCAGCAGTTATACCAAATGAGTCACTATAGCCAGCAACCTTCAAAATGAGCGATCTCTGGGGTAAGTAGGGCTGGGACCTGAAGGGCAGGCACTAGGACCAGCACGGAGCGGACTTGTCGGAGGCCAGAGCCGGGGTAGCGGAACCAGATGGACGAGCTGCAAACTGTTTCCAATACCCAAAGGTCCCGCCGCTACAGTTCCGGGATCTCGTCCCACCTGGAACCCACGGATGCAGCTGCCCCTGGCCACCACAGGCAAAGCCTGTCTCGCCCCAGCAGAAAAGCCCTGGGCCGGGCCGGGGAGGAGCTAGAGACGCGGCTCACAGCTCCGCGCGGGCGGCTGTAAAGGTGGCGGCCGCCGCCAGCCTGGCGCACAGCCGGGCTCCGATCGCGCCAGGAGCGCAGTTTTTCTCCGCCGGCCGCAGCGGCAGTTGCTAGCAGCCTCTAAGGGCGTGTCCCTCTCTCCATTAAACTCCTGGCCCAGTCCCCCTGACTTCTAGTGGCGCAGTGCCGGCCTGCGGGTTCCCGCGCACTGTCCCGCACACTGTCCTGGGAAGCTGTATCTCCACTCCGTACCCGCCCAGTTCCTCCCCAGCCCTCAGCAGTCTCTGTATATTGCAGCTGCGAGTTGTGTCTGGCTCTGGCTACTTCCTCCTCTCCACAGGGCTCGCCGTCCGGAGCAACCGCTCTGTTCCAACTCTGGGCTTGTCCCTGACTGAGTGGATGGGGAGGCGCGTAACCGCTTGGGGGGCGGGTCGCGCTGCGCCGACCTGGCGAGCGCGTCCTTCCCGCGCTCTGGGCTCTATTGTACTCCATGCACTCTCCGATCTTTGTGAAAATTTTGTACCTGTTTTCTTGGGCTGGGCGTTCAGCGTTGTTTCTCTGTAATTCACAATGCTGTTTTCGCAGTGAGCGGTCCGTCCCTTTTGCAGTTTAGACACAACAACTGACACGAACACTTCTACAGCGCACAGGTTCCTAGGCTTCTCCCAGACGCCGAGGGTGAGAATCCCCGCGATCCCCATGCTCAGAGGGCAGGGATCCGCGCGTGTTCCCAGGTGACTCTGACGCACCTGGAGGTTGGAGGCGCTTGTGTGGTGGGGGTTGGGACGGTGGGTGACTTTAGATGGCCAGGTGTCAGGACCCGAGGCCAAGGCGGCTGCTGAGCGGCAAGGAGGCCCCCGAGGCCGCCCCACACGGCGCCCAGCCAGGCCCTTTCTGAAATATATTTCTTAACATAAAGGCAATTTACCTTGGAATGTCAGGAATAGCTTTAGAATGACTGGTAAAAATTAAAATCTAAATTAAAACCTAAACTCAGCATACTTGATACTTCTTCCAGCAATTAGAGGTCTTGTTTCAGAGACCTCTTTGCAGCCAGTGTTGAAAATTAAATAGAGTAGGCTCTTCTGAAAGAAACTAGCTATGTCCCTCCAAATAACAATTGAGACTATTCATCAAAATTTCTGGTCATTTCAGACTATGGCACTTGTTTCAGTGACCTGCTGGGTGCCCATAATCACAGTGCAGACACCAGATGGCTGGAACTACTAAAGATACTTAAAAATCCACAGGTAAAAAGCGTGTCCAACGTAACAGTGCTTTTGCTCTTTAGTTTCTTCTGTAAACCTAGTGAGAACCTGCTCCTCCCCTGAATGGTGAATGCGTGGCAAATCTTAGCAGCTAGCTAGGAGATGTACAATCTCTGTGTCCTGTCATTTCCTTCATAATGTATTTTTCTCGTACGAAATCTGTCCTTGGAAAGCCAGTGGTCACATATTCCCTGGATTTCTCTGAAAGAAATTGAATCTGTTGGACCCAGTAAATCACTAATAATTCAGCATGAATAAACTTGGTGTGTCATTCAGAAATTTGACAGTGTTTCTGTGAGAGAAATTAAAAGTCTGTGGCTATCTGGGGGGATGCTTCAGGACAGGAGGGTTTCTGAGGTCCTTCCATCTTGCTATATAAATATTCCCATCCTCTTCTTTCTGTAAGTCTCCATTCTTGGCCTGCTTTTCTTTCATTAAAGTCTGGTTCATTTGATGTAGTTCAATAATAATCTTTCCAATCAGAATAATTTCAAATTTTGTATCCTAAACAGCACTCCCAGAACACATTTTTAGGTATAAGGGTGAAATATCTGCTTCATTCTTTACAGGGAATTTGTTTACTCGCTCTTCCTTTATGTCATTTGGCAAACGCTTACTGTGTAGCATGAGCTCTGGAGCCAACCAGAACACCTGGGTCCAAACAGAGCCACGTCCATTACTAGCAGTGTGACCTCAGAAAAAGTCCCTTACATTTTTCTTCCACTCCTTCCTCATCTGCAAAATGAAGACATTAGTATTTCATTATAGGGCTCATGTGAAGATTTAATAACTTAACATATAAAAACTCTTAGAACAGCACAACACATGTAAATACTGCTATGTACATGTTGGCTATCACTGCTGCTGCTGCTGCTATTGCTGCTACTACAGGTTGAGCATCCCTAATCCAAAAATTTGAAATCCAAAATGCTCCAAAACCCAAAATTTCTTGAGTGCCAACATTATGCCACAAGTGGAAAATTTTATACCCGACTTTATGTTGCAGTCAAAATACAGTCAAAACTTTGTTTTGTGAACAAAATTATTAAAAATATTATATAAAATTACCTTCAGATGATGCATATAAGGTGGATATGAATCATAAATAAATTTATGTTTAGACTTGGCTCCCATCCCCAAGATATCTCATTGTGTCTATGGAAATATTCCAAAATCTGAAAAAATTCAAAATTCAAAACACTTCTGGTCTCAAGCATTTCAAATAAAAATACTCAACCTATGTTACTATGAACCAGGCAATAGGAATTCAAAGGTACATAAGAGAACTTCAGCCATGATGACTTAATAGTAATAAGTATTGTTAGAATGGAGGTAAGGACTAAATTCCTATTTAAGCAGGGCCAAAGTAGGGAAGCAAAGTGGGAGTTGGGTAAATAATTAAGATGCATTGAGTTGAGTTCCTCATACATTTCAGACAATTTGTCAGTCTACAAGGGCTGCCCTGAAAGTATCCAGCCATTGTTAATACATTTTTCATATTACATGCCTGGATACTTTCCGGATAGCCCCTGTATATGTAACCTCATTATATCTCAAAACAATCTATGAAAAAAGTATAATATACCAATAAGAGATCAGAATTTCTGATTTTTAAAATATGCCCCAGATCATCCAGCTGGTAATTGCCAAAGCCAATATTCAAAGCCAGGTCACCTTGACTCAAGAGTATACACACACAAACACACAGACACACACACACATTGTTTTTTTTTTCCTTCTATACCATACCACCAGTGACTAATCCTATGGAAAGATTCAGCGAAAACTTCAAAGGAGATAATATTTAGGAAATGTCCTGATGGAAGAATGAGAGCTGTGCTGTGGGCTGTGGTCCCCAAGCCCTGGGACATAGCCCAGTACTGGTCCGTGGCCTGTTAGGAAATGGGCCATGTGTCACCACCTGAGCTCTGCACCACCTTGCCCCCTACGACACCCCAACTCCCCACCCTCGGTCCGTGGAAAAATTGTCTCTCGTGAAACCAGTCCCTGGTGCCAAAAAGGTTGGGGGCCACTGCTGTAGAGAATGGAAGAGGCATTTGTGTGGAAGAAACAACAGGGTTATAGAAATCAAATACTTTGTGTGGCTGGCCTTGTTCTTAGCCAAGCAGGTGCTGCAGCTACCCTGTCGATCTCCTCTTCAAGGATATGGGATAGGAGAGCTGGGGGAAAGGACCAAGGCATCTAATGGCAGAAGCATTTACCAAGCTCCCTTCTCCCTTGCTCTTCTGGGGAAGACCTAAGTGAGGCATTGCTCTCCATTTTTCTCTCCATGAAATAAACACGAGTGGTTCAGCCATGGTAATTTATCTAAGCCTGCTTCTCCCGCACAGAAGGGAATCATATTCATTAGGAGCAATACTGCCAGGAATATTGATAACTACTTTCTTCTGAAAAGCTGAAGGCACTTTTTGTGGATTTGATTTTATTTCATCATCAGAGGATGTTATTTGAAATTTTGCAGGTGCAGACTAACATCTCCACGAGGCACAGGAGCTTTTGTTTGTTTGTTCACCCTTCATGACTCTACAGGGCGTGTTGGTGCATCTGGTTAAGCCCAGAGAAGAGACATTTGCAGTATTGGGCCCCACCACCATATCACTGTGCCAAGATGTTTTGCATATAAAGACAGGGAAATATTATTCAGTGGTTCTGCCACTAGAAGGGCCTTTGTCTGATTGTTTTAAAATGTGAGTGCTATTTTCATAGACAATATTGTGTGGGACTGTAGTATAAATAAGGTGCTACAATGAATTTTAACTGCATTTAAGCAGACATTGCTATTACCAAAAGATACAGAAAAGAAAGTGGAATTGAGATCATTATAAAAAAATATGGATCTAGAGATAAGGACTAATATAAAAGCAGATTTTGGTAACTGCCTGGAGTAAATTGAAATTTGGTCTCAATGCTAATGTTGTCAAATATATTCAAGAATAAAATACTGGCTTAATCTTGGTTATCACTACATGAAAATAAACTCCTCATCCATGGAAGATGAAATGACCTTTGAAGGTTTCATACCATTACTATGTAGTGCACAACAACAGCAACAACACCAAAACGACAAATTAACTAAATAGGGTCTGTTGTTGGAGAATGACTTTATGTCAGCTTCAGAGCAGTTTTCTTATTTTAGAAATCAGTATAATACAAGAGTATTTTATTTTTCCAACATCTCTAGGAAAATTTGTGTGTGTGTGTGTGTGTTTGTATGTGTCTGTGATGGCACAAGTATGTTTTCATTATAACCCAGTCATGTTCCTTAATCAAGTTTCTGATTTAACTGATCTTGATTAAAAAATCATAGAATTTCATGGGTTAGAAATGAAAAACAATATCCAGAAATTAGTAGGCTTTTAATAAAATAGTCCTTTATTGTTGTAAAACCTGCTTTGGACTCCTAATCCAGGGCAATCATTAGGCAGAAACTAAGTGAATCAAAGGGGCTTGCAGACATCAGCCTTCTATCTTACATACAGCATATAAAAATAAATGTTAGAAAATTGAATTTCAAACAGTAACTTGAGCATGGATTCAAACATTTGAATATCTTTGGGATTAGGTAGTCAAGGTATTTTGTTAGCAGGGGCTTATTTTCACATGTCCACTATGTTTCAAGTGACAGCAGCAAACCACAGACCTTCTGAATCATTTCTTTGTCCCTTTCCACCAGCTATCTCCATAGACCTGGCCTTTCCACTTAAACACAACTTTTGGTGTTTGCTTTTCCATGTCACTTTCATAAAAAGGAGAGGTGGCAGTGGGGAAAAGGCACAAATCTGAATGTTTCTAATGCAAAAACTTATGCTTACCTTTATTATTAACAATAGTAAAGCTTCATTTGTATTTTTATTAAATTAAATACCTAAAATGATTGGATAACTAATATTTTTAAAAGAAGAATAGCTGTTTTGGTTTTGACTATTGAACTTAAGACATGTTGCAGATTCAAACTGTTTGAACTTTATTGTAAATATAAATTTTAAAGAAAATGGCATCATGAGTGGCTTCTTTATCTTAACTCATCAGGCCATTTGGTTTGTTAAAGTTTTCTGTACCTATTAGGAGGTAGAACCATATCTATTACTTATGCTGTTTTGCTTATATGATAACTTTCATCACCCAGACCCCTAAAGTGCTCTACGTTTGCTTCAGAATCATAGTCAGAATCAAGGTCAGACTTTTTTGTTGGACGAATGTTAGAGTTCTCTTCAAATACCCTGCCCAGCAATCAAGCTGACCGGTCTCCTATCCCCCAGGGATACCTGATGCTTTCTTGGTTCTGTCTCTCAGTGTATCTCTTTCTTCCTAAAGAAAAAGTTCTTCCCACACATTTCCATGTGTTTATATCTTATCTTTCCTTAAAGGTTCAACTCAAATGTTGAAATCCTTTGAAGAATTCCCTGATTCCTAAGTGTGACATGCTTATTCTATCTCTTTCCCTCTCTCTCCTCCCCCGATATATATCTAGAGAGATAGACAGATAGGTAGAGATACAGACTAGTATTACTACTACTAATTAAAATTTTTGTGAGCTTTAAAGGTAGTCTGGCACTGTGATAAGCACTTCAGTGCATTATCTCATTTTATGATGCTTTCTTTTCTACTCTGACAAAGATAATGATAAATATTAAATGTATGTTCTATAATATGAAAAGTTCCTCATGTATATTATCTCATTTAATCTACAAAATAACCCTGTAAGATAGGTGCTATTATTATTCCTAATTCGTATAATAAGTAATTCTTAGAGAGGGCAAAAGAATTTTCCAAATTCAGGTGGCTGGTTGTAGGCTGCGTCCCTAGCCAATAGACTATCCCTCATAGCAGTGCCTCCTTTTCCATGTCACCTACCACTTTCCACTTTGTTGTGTAATTACCTATGACCTGGATTACTATACTTGTTGTTTCCTGAAGGCTAAATTTATGTTTGATTTTTCCTGGTGTTCTGAACATGACTCAACTCAGTGCCTCATAGAAAAGTAAGGGTGTTTCAAAAGTTTCTGGTGAACAACTGAAAAATTTAGAACCTTTCATATATTCTTTTATAGCTCTGACATGGAAGATTTTTTTTGAGAAAGGAAAGTACTATGTTTAACTGTCATCCAAATAAAATGAAAAATATAGCTTTGGCCAAAAGAAATGATGTGTTCTAAGAGAAAAAAATTAAAACAGGATTTTAAAATCCGTTATCCAGTAGATCCAAAAATAAATGAGAACAGTCCCCTGATTGAGGGAATAAACGCCTTTAAATTTTCACCATCTTTGTATGATACACGTAAATATGGAGGCTAGAAATCTGTTTCCCACTGAAAATAGAGAAATTGTGCTTGACTAAAAGAAAAATTAATGCTAATAAAACAATGACTAATATTAATGATATTTTTATAATTAATACAAAGTGAGTAATAACATTTTCCTCTTATTAATGTTTACATCTTCTTTATTTACGCTTATAGTATACCAAGCAGAGGGATGGGGTATTTGATTGATCTTGCTCAGGGTGCTTGTCACTGAATTGGCAGAGCCTCAGTATTAAAGTAGGGTAAGTTGTTGAAGGTAAGATGTCTTATCTAGACACTGATAACCTTTCATAGTTAACAGGCTGTCTTATCTTTACTACTGGGCTATAAAAACTCAAGAGAGTAGCAGCCTTGGATACACACTGCTGTTTTCACCTTCATGTCCTGAGACTGAGGCAGAAAGGACATGCCCCTTTGGAAGGATGGAAGGTAGCCCAGGCTTATGAGATGGCAGGTAGACCTGTGAGGAGCTCACCCTGAATGGGTGAAGAAACTTCTATTCTGGATCATTTTTCTCAGTCATCCTAACTCCATCCCCAGTGGTGTACTGGATGCTAAAGAGAGTTAGTTAGAATTCTTTCAGTCACCTTCTGTTCATGAGATAAATAGAGATGGGCATGAGGGCCTTAGTCGATTGACAGTTTTTGATTATATCCTTGAGGGTCTAATTGAATAGTGTGTCCTGAAAAACATCTTGAACATTAAGTATATTCTCAGTATTGGATATATAGCACCAAAAATCCAGTCACTCAAGAGGGTTTATTGTACTTGCTTCCTGCCCATATATAGTTAGCGTCATATAGACACAACAAGGCTGACAGAATTTTATGAAATGGTTGTTGGATGTATATTGTTTGGATACTGGGACATCAGTATCTCTAACTGGTAATTCTCTATACAAATGTTTGACTATACACAGATGTCATGAGAGGTACTATTAGTGTCTTGATTTGGTGTTTTTATTTTCTACTGGCAATTTATTTCATATATGTTTGTATGTACATGTATGTGTATATATGTGTATGTATTAATATACACACACACAGACACATACACACACAAATTCATTTAAGAATTAATGATTAACCTTTTCAGGCTACCCCAAGGGCCTCACAAAAGATACTGAGTTTTATGATGGTGAATTACACTGACACTTCCTGAAGAGTCAGGTGTTCTGTCATTGTAATGGAGACCTTAGATTTCTTTAGAACCACATCCGATTTAGGAGACCCCTAACCATAATGAGCAAGTTTAAGGGCTTCCTAGAGCCAACGAAATAAAAATAAAATTCTTTTTTCTGGCATTCATAGTAGATCATGCTTTCTGTTCCACTTCTCCCTGTACCCTATGCTTCTAACAAGGAGATGCACATCCAGTGCATCTTTCTACCTTTATACCTTTCCACATGCTATTCCCATTGAGCATGTTTCAACTAAGGTTGTACATCACCTTCTCCGTGAAGAATTCTGATTGGGTCCAGAAGGATTGATCTCTACATCCTCTAAACATCAATAACATGTTATACCACTCTTGTAGCCCTTATCATATTATTTTTAATTTTATTATCTGATCTTCCCAGCTTGAGGGTAAATTACTTGAGGCTTGGGAACATATTAATCTCATCTTTGAGTCCACCACAGCTCCCAGGGCCATGCCTGAAAATGGTATAGAATAAACATCTGTTGGCAAAGAACAAATGGATTGTCCTTTTCCTAACGACAATAATGAAGCCAAGTTTGTACCATTTGTGTAAAACGTTGGGTAAGGTTGTCAAGACTGTTGCATGCAGAATCTTTTCCTTTTTCTATTGAGAGCATTAACTCAGAGACAAGGGATATGAAGACAATTATGAAGGATATATCTTAAGATTCAAGTTTCAAGATTTTGAAAAATATGTTTCACAAAGACCAGAGTTGAAAATATTTGGTTTTTGTTTCCTGTGGAATTCTTAAGTCACTGATAAGTTCTTTCCCCCTGTCCCTTAATATATGTATATATATATTTTTTTGCTTTTTTGGTTTCTAAGATAATGTTTGCTGTCTTGGCATCATTCCATGGCCTCTGGTGTGCTAATACTTTTTTAAAGAACCCTGTTGTGAAGCTATACCTTTTGGTGATTTAAGAATAGAGGGAAATATATCTTCCCCATGGAATGTCATAATGGCTTTCGGCAGAGAGGTGGACTGCTCATGGTTCTGGAGGTTCCAATTCCTACTCTTCCCAGGGTAGATTATAGAGCCACACATACTTTCCCTTTAAATTTAACTATACCGGCCCATCTTTCTACTCTTCTCATAATGTCTTTCAGTGAAATGTTTTCTGAATGATGTGATGCAGGTGTATATGTTGGGAGTGGGGATGGTGCAAAGAATGAGACGAACATGAGGGTTCAGGGATGAGCGTGGAGCAGTAATTGAGATTTTATAGTGGTGGGAGAGCATGTGCCAACATCCAGTCTTGCGGCTACTCAGTCTTAGGGAAAAAAATACTACTGTGTGTCATTGAACCCTTATCTTTCCTCCTGCAGGAGCCTGGTATGGCCTGAATCTTTTTCACGGTTCTCTATTTCACTTTGAACAACACACAGCAGAATGCATCCTCAGTAAAACCCATGGGCTCTGAGCCTGGGTGGGTATAACACATTTTCCCCTCCATGTTACTTATAACTTCTCCTCACACACATTTAGCTGCGCCCATTTGCAGGAAACAGAAGTTGACGAAAATCCTCAAGCACCTCTTGTTACAAGAGGGATTTTCACTGAACTGTATTAGGGTAATGCTTTTATGGCAATCGATATGAAGAGAATAAAATTTGAGAAACGTACATTCAAATAGTATACCCAAGTTGTGTCTGCATGACTCCCCCCAACATCTCACCAATTTGTGAATAATGAGTAGAGAAAAGTGCAAAGAAATAATAATAAGGTGTTATGAGAGCTGGGAGGACTACAGAGATAAGCACACTCAAGTCTCTCATTTTGAAGATAAGAACACTGAAGTTTAAATTAATTGATTTTCTCAATATCATATAGGCATTAAGTGACAAAGCAAGGACTCCCAACTCCTGATCCAGTTCTTCCTCCATCATACCATTAGATCCGTATAGGAAGAACAAGATTCAGGAACTGAATTCCCTGGTACTCATTTAGCCTGAGCTTGAAGAAACTTAGAGGCTTTAAACTCTACCCTGTCTTCCTCTGAGAAGTTCTTTTCTATCATCAGGTAATTCTGACTATTATGAACCACTTTCTAATATTCTTAACATTCTCAAAATCTAGTCCACCCATTGGTCCTGGTTCTTCTTAGGACCACATAGATCAAACTTATTCCTTCTTTCCCCTTGAAGTACTCTCACTATTCCAAGACAGCTGAGGTTTCCTTGTGCCCACACGCCAAGCTGTCCCACAATTTTCTTTTCCAGGATAAGCCTTCTCAGTTCCTTTAGTCCTTCATGTGAAGAAAGCAGAAAAAATATGGGGTTTTTTTGGCACCTGTTAATTGACTGGTCTATATTTTTTACATTGTTTTTAATTTTACATTTTGCGTTTAATTTTTACAAATCACAACTAACTATTCCCATGGCTTAGTAGATCTCCTCCCTCCATCACTCCCCAGTCATTTGGAGGTTGACATTTAAGATTAGAGGAGTCCTCTGTTTTTGACAGAGGAAAGGCAAGTTGGAATTTATTGTTGAACCAGAATATGTTCTTTTCCCTGAAAGTTCTCCGTGTCTCCTGTTCAGTGAAGAGGGGGTTAGGGTGTATCAGCTGGATGGTCCCCACAGTGAACAGGCACGTCGTAGTTATGGTTAGAGTGGCTGCTTGCCATTCTGCAGAGAGCAGACTTGTGTGGTCAACAAAGGCCTTGCAGCCCGCATTGTGTCCCTATTGCTTTCACATGAGTGCAGCAAGAAAAAAAAGGTGACAAAGTGGGTTTATTTAACAGCCTTAAGCTGTCTAAAATGTGTGTGTCTAGCCCTAAAGAACAAAATCATTCAAAGATTGGTGAAATTGTTCTAATGAATTCATCACATATTTTACATGTTATTCAAAACCAATTTAGGAGAAGATTTAAAAGGCCAGAAAGGAATATTTAAATATGCAATTAGAGATGGCAAAGCTGTATTTTTTCCATCTGGGGCACCACACTGTAATCTTGTGTACCCAAGTTCTGCATTCTGAGACTCTGCTCTTCAGAGGTCTCACTGGGTGTACAAGTTGCAGGGAGCAAGAGCGAGAGGCTGAGAGAATTGGAGAGGGAGTGGGGACAGGAGGAAAAGGGCAGTGAAGGAAGGATTCCAAAAACCCAAGTGCCAATCAGTTAAATACAGATAGGAGGAGGAAGATTCTAAAGTGCTGAAACAAAAATTAAATTTGAAAGAAAATAGTAGGTGCTAATGATAACTTTACCTCTAAAATTTCCTATTGTAGCTGTTGTTCTCCTTTTGTTTCTAGATACAAATGAAAAGCTTCATGTTTTGTTTGTAATTGATATTTCCTAAGACAGATATTCAGAAATGAAAGATCAGAGGTAGGGAAAATAATTCAGATTAGATAATTAGCAGAATAAAAGCTGTTTGTGTGTGTATGTGTGTATGAGAGAGAGAGAGAGAGAGGGAGATTCAGAAATGCATTTACCATTGCAGTCTTTTTAGAGACAGCACGTGTCTGCTCTGACTCCTTACTTTTGCTATATCCTGTAACCCTCCTTTCCATTTGGTTTTCCTTTCAGGGCCATGCTCACCTGCTGAAATAGCTTTTAATCCACCTCTGGGAAGGAAAAAAAATAAAAAAGAATGCAATACACTTGACTGCAGAGTTAGAGAACTGCTGTCTTAAATCTAGCAGCCTTTCCTTGTGATTTATATTGCAGATCAGAGTGTGTCAGACCTTTGGGCTAGAAGGGCATGTAAATTAGAAGGCCATGTTTTCCCAATGCAAAGATTATAATTACTAAAACAATTTCAGGGGCAACATTTTACTGTTTTAAATTGCTCTTCCAAGTCTCTGTTTACAGTATTTCTAAACACAACATTCTATACTGGATACCATGGCGGGCAAAGGAAAACCTTAGAGTTTTTGAGCTCCGTGGAGACAGTATACCCCAGAGGGAAATTCTGAGAAATGATGAGAATTGGCAGCCTCCTCAACCCGGGTTATTTGGTTATTCCTGCTGTAATCAGACCTCCCACTTTTGGTCTTTCTCTCTCAATGGTGTTTTTCTTTTCCCTTCTCACACCCTTTTTAAATGTTGATTTGAGAAAGACGGGCAGAGAAGGGGGAAAGGTGGCAAGAGAGAAAATAAACCTAAATCCTTTAGGGAGGATCGTCCTTAAAATAGAAGGAAGAACAAATGTCAATAAGTACCTCTGAGGTTCGTACCCCAGTTCTAGATAAATAAGACAAGGCTTCTCCTCCCCCAGAGAAGAAAAGAACTCAGCAGTCTGGAAGACTATGTGAATTAGCCCATGAACATTTCACAACATGAGAAGTGCCTCCCAAGACACATAGGAGCACATAGGAGAGCATACTTAATGCTGGGAGAATCAGAAGATTTTAAGCCTAGATTTGAAGGATCTGTTCATGAAGGTGCATACTGTGGCAAGAGGAGGAGGAGGAATTTAAAGCAGACCTATACAGAGAGAGAAGGGAGGGGGGAAAATTCTTTACAAAGGTGTGTGTTACAGGAAGTGAAAGCTGGACCATGCCTTCATCCTCTCATTTCACAGAAGGATAAAGAACAAGGGAACAAAGTTTCCTATTAAAATTCAAGTGCAGATGCATGGGTAAGACACCCATTTTTCAGGAAAATCTTCTATCTGTCAGATCTGTCCACACATTCATTTGTCCCCCATCTCCCCAGACCCTCTCATGCATTTCTCCTAAAGGCCCCAGAGTGTGTTAGAGGACCCCACTCCCCTGGACTCTCAGCCCAATGATCATTTATAAAGCAGCCCCAGACCATTTTACTTTATTCTATGCATGAATGAGAATAGGGCCAAATCTCAATTGTTCATAGTCTTGTAGGGTAATTGAGATACTGACTACCCCGAATAGGCAGATAATCTTCAAATCCCTTCTATTTGGATCATGAATATATTTTAATACTTACATAAAATGGGGCTGTGCACGAAATTTTGGTAAAATACTCCAAAATAAAACAAAACAAATAAACAAGAGAGCCACCAAGTGAAACCAGTCTCCAGGGGAGCCTGAGAAATGCTTGAATATGTATGTAGCCATCTACTGCGTTTACATAGTAATATCAGAGACTGAAACACTTTCACCCTTCTAGCAGTGACATCAGCTTATCCATTCAAAACAGAAGGTGATTTTGGTGGGGAGTCCTCTCCACAATTATCCTTAATAGGTAGGCATATCATAACAATGTTTACTACTATATTTAAAATTTACTAAATGTATTTAAACCCAGTTTTGAAAAATTTCCATATTTCCATTGACTTCTGATATTTTTAGCAAATCATTTTCCCAGAGCCCGATATTTTACTCCAGACTGTGGCTCTGATTTTTCCCTGAAGGCAGGCGATACTTTTCTCCAAACTCTTCATTTTCTTCTCCAAAGATTGTGTGGCTACTACACAATGTAAATGGAAGTCCCCCCGCCCCACCCCAAGTCTTTGAATAAAATGATGTTAATGTCCCTGGATGGATAGCAGCTACTTTCCTATGGGGAATGATCACTATGACCCATGGAAGACCAGCTATGGATACCATCATAACCACCATTTATCTTTCAGCTTTTTTTGTTTATAATCTGTCCTTTTCTTCATAGCACCTTTGGTGCCTTCCCCAAGTTTATTTATAGAGAATTTTTCTAAGTAATAAAATGACAGAGTACAGATTTGGCCTTTTACTGTAATTGCTTCTGAGTGATGAGCTCCTTCTAAGCATGGGAGCTTACCATGGTCTGTTGGAGAGGAGGTAGAGGAATGAACTGGGGTGATAGGAAACACGACTCCTACCTCTTTATCATCCAAAAGCTTCCTGAGCCATCTGGTAAAAGGATCATCTTTATGTGTTCCACTTTCCTGGTTTCTGGACTGAGTAGGAGACCACCTGTCTGTAATTTGTTTCATGGGGCAGAAGTGGTAACGTGCTAATGAGGCTCTGTCAGCACCCATGTGGGTGGAGATCTGGACTGCATCAGTCACAGAGGAAGGCTCTGTGTGGACGCATTGATATAGGGCCCTGACTTGGGCATCATGGCTGCAGCTGTTTCATGCACAAGGACATCCTACTATTTTATGAGATTATTTTCAATTTTTAAACATAAATTTTGGGTGTCCATCTATAGGAAGTAGAGCCTCAATCTTTGGTGTCCACCTTAACTGTGAACTGTGGGGCTTCCAGGGAGCCAGGGGACAGAAGAGAAGAGAAACCTTTTCACACTCATTCTGAGAACAGTTTTAGTTCTTCCTGACAATATTTGATCTAGTGTAACATCTTTTATGGAATTTCTTATGTCATCCCCTTGAATCTTAGATATCCAGATGCAGCTGTTTTCCCCTTCCTGGAGTGGAAATGTCTTGAGGGTAAGAACTGTGTCTTACGGTACCTAGCACAGTGAGATGAAATGGGTGTAGATAGAGATACAGAGCTTCATTGGTATTTATTGAATAATCAAGCTCCTTAGTCTTTCCGTACTTCATTTTCTCATCTGTAATAATGATTTCATAAAGGTTGTTGTGAGGATTAAATGACTTAATACATGTAAAGCTCTTAGAACAATGCCTGGCATATGATGGCAATTGATATTTGTCTGGGATATGGAAAGTGTGGAGGGACGGAGGAGGGATTCCTACTTCCTCTGCTCACTAGGAATGAAGCAGAATGAGTATGAAGACTCAAGGTTCTGAGATGAAGACACTTTGCAATTAGAAGACATATTTATGATCTATTTCAAGTACTGAACGTTACTTTAAAATTCAGATACTTAGTTTATACCAACTAAAACAATCTCTCCAGGGATTAGTACTTACTAATATTATTGATAGAATGAAAATGGAGAAACAAGAAAGAAAAAGGAAACAAATGGTAATTGTGTTTCCTCCAGTTATAATGGCTTTTCATTCAGAGATTCTTTTTCAAAATCAGCTTTAATCTTATGACAACGTTGCTAGGAATACTATGAAACTTAGCCCAGTTTTGAGGGGATCAAATAGAGTTAAGAGCGAGGGGAAAAGTAGCTGTAGAGAAGATTCTAATGTGTTTGGGCTAAAAGACAATAGAGCAATACTGGAGTGCATTCACATCCACAGGTGATGCTTGGTATGATTTTGGCTCAATGGAGATTTCAGAAGTGCTTTGTATTTAACATGGTCCTTCAGCCTAAGAGTTTTTTTTTCTTCTTAGCCTTCTAAACAAAGATACACATTTTCCAGAATGTTCATTCTGCCTGTAAAATAATGTGATATGGCTATCCATATCAGTCAAGTGCATCCTGCTCATCAGTAAAGGAATGCTAAAACTTAATGAATCCTTAAGTCCACTAATGATGTTTGGATGTTCCTGAAGCTGTTATCCCACATTGCTACTGACATTTGTGTGTTCATATCAGTGCCAGCATTCTTCAGTTTCCCCCTAGTACATGTTGAGCTTAGCAGATAAGCGTAGGTCTATGTGAGCAACTTACACTGACAGAAACTTTCAGACCTGCGCTATCCAATGTGTTAGCCATTAGCCACAGTGTGACTATTTACACTTGTTAATTAAAAATGAGCAAAATTTAAAATTCTGTTGTCAGTCACACTAGCCACATTTCAAGTCCTCAATAACCACATTTGATTAATGGCTACCATACTGGACAGCATGGGTTTGGAACGTACCATTATTACACAAGGACAGTGCTGCATGAGACTATGGGTACAAGGTGAGAAAATTAATCAGGTGCTAATAGAGAGCAAGTGTGTCCTGTTTTAGGCAAACTCAACCTGTGAAAATGCAGGTTTACACAAAGGAAAAAATTAAAAGAAGTTCATTCTTGTCGTACGGCAGTTCAGTAAACGTTTCTATTCAACTACCTCCAATGATTTTTAAGTGTTCAGCAATCTTCAATGATATTTAGAAAGCAGTCAGAAAATAAAATAAATATAAAAGAAAGTAAAATAAAATGTAAGACTATAATGAAACAAACACTAATCATAGGAAACCATCTACCTGGCAAATTTTATCAGAGAGCATAGTAGATATTTGAAATATATATCCACATATATATTTGAAACCAGCCAGCCTAGATTTGGGTCCAGCTTTGTCTCTTGGCTAATGGTGGCCCCATGAGCAAAAACTGCCAAAACTCTGCAGAGTTTTTGTGAGGATTCACTGTGGAAGCATATGTGCAAAGCAGCACATAGGATGTGGTTGGTAGCTACTAGGCACTTTCCCAGTTCCTCTCTTCTTCCTCACCTCCTCCTCTGGGGTTTCTTTGCCTCCTTCCTGTCTTGCATTCCAGGAGCCTGGACCATGCCAGTTCCACACTCACCACTCTGCATCTCAGGATCCAGCCATGTGGAGATGGAAACCCCCTCTCTTTCTGTGACAGTCCCCTGACCAGTCACCCCTCAGATAACACCGTGCTTTCATTCAGTCAAAATGTGCAGATCCCCTCAGTAAGGGACACCAGCCATGGGAAACTCATGGCCCATGGCAGGCTACTGATGGAGATATTTTAGGCAACTTTTTATTATTCTTTGAGACACATCAAAAGGAGGAAAATAGCATTATAGTAGAAATCAGAAGTTCTGGATAGAAATTTCAATGCTGATAATGATTTCTACATATCCTGTACTTCATGGGCCCCAATTCCTATTCATAAAATGGAAAGATTGGACTAGAAAGTCTCTTACTGCCCTGTTCAGTTCAAACTTCTGTGAGGACTACAGATCACCTCCCAGCTTGACTGGCAGCTCTGGGAGGGCAGGGATTTGGGCTGCCTGTCCCTGCAGTAGCCCCTGTTGTGATAGCTCCGTGCTCATCACTTAGTCGATGCTCAGTGCACATTTGGGGGATGAGTGAAGGCTAACTCACCTCTCTTGCACTTGCTTCTGTGGGGGGGCCTGTGCCTCTGTCAGTCTGCGACCTTCGCTGCACTCAACCTCTGCCTCCTACACCCTCCACTATCACTGCTGCTGTTCCCTTTCTTTTTAGAAAGTTTCAGCAGTTCCACTGTGTTACCCTACCATTTCTGATTTCTGCATAAAGCTCGGGCTGGGAAACAAACTGTACTGTGTAATTATCCTTGCAACACTGTCTTCGAAGACTTCCAATTTAATAGAATTACCAAGACTTAAAAACATTAAAACAAAAACAAGCTTGTTAGAGTAAATTAGGCTTCATAAATGTGTTCTCCTTTTATTACAAAACACTGATTTCTGTGGTCACCTTCTGTAAGTTATTGAAAGCCGAGTGGACTGCCTTAATTGGCAAGGAGAAATGTCTCCGGCCAAGTCCCCTAGAAGCTGGGGGATGGGGGATGCCTGGGATGAAGAAAGAAAGAGGAAGGGAGGACAGAGCCCAGCTGGCTCCATCATCAAGAGGAAATCATCCTGGGGAGACAGACGGGGGAGTTTCATTAGAATAACCAGAATGGTCTGGGAGAGGAGTGGATAAATGCTATGCTAATGGGGTGCAGTACAAATATAGAGCCTTATGATTCCATAGCAAGAATGGGAACTCTTGTTTCCTAGGCAGGAAAATCTTTGTTCATGATACTGGAGCTCGGCCTAACACGGACTAACCAATAGAACTGCCCCGGTTTCTCAGTTCTGCCTCTGACCAGGATGACTTTAACCTCTGGGCTCTTGGTGTCCCTGTCTCACACTGTGAGTGATACCTGCTGACTCCACTCCTCCAGGGCTCTTGTGTGGGCTTGCCAACCCAAAAGAAATTTGCTCTAGGCTCTGAGCTTCTTGGAGATCATAGTAATCAGTGGGGAGAAAGCAGAATGCCCTCTCTGGAGCCTTCTAACCATCAGTTTGGAGAGGAGAGCAGTGGCTGTGGCCGGCCATAATGAAGCCCCCACAGTGGTGGCTGGTCTGGGGAAGGGTGGGGAGGAGGCAGCTGCAAGCCTCTGAGCTCTGCCTTCTACACTCAGTCATTTTCTTGTTACTGGAGGACTGGCTGATCGAGAGGCTGAATTCCTTGAACTAGGGCCAGTAGAAACTTCCAGAGGCAACAACCTCATGCTGCTCATTTGTTCTTGGGGAAAAGTGTAGGCTCGCTCAGGCCAATGACCAAACCCCAGAGCCTATTGAACTAGTCTCACTTCTGTAGCAAAGCTTCTCAACACTGCTGCCCTTTATTCCTGGGTTGAGTTTAATTAGAAAGAAAAGGTCTCCAAATAATGATAAAAAACATAATTATAACAATAATTTTAATAGGAGCTAATACATAGTATTCACTTACTATATGCCAGAAACTGTTGCATGAACTTGGTAAGTGTTAACTCAGTTTATTCTCACAAAAACTTCAGGAGATAGCTATTGTTATTATTCCATTTTACAGATGAAGAGTCTGAGGCACAATGGGATAACCTGTGCAAGGTCACAGAACTAGTAAGTGGTGGATTCTGAAATTTGAAACCAAGTTATTTGCCCTCAGAGCCTAAACTGTAAGCCACTGTGTTAAGAACACTCCCCTGAAATTGAGCACTTATTAAAGTTTTATTATAAGGCTATCACAAATTAGGCCTTATGGGTGTCTATGAATTTGAGTTCACCTTCTGAATTCAAAAGGTAACCGGATCCTGGACTAGGTAAATAACATGTGGAGTCCCTTTTTCAAAAACTATGAAGAATTTCCAGATGTTGACATTAAACCACAAAGCATCAAGCCAAGTGTAGGACCGTCTCAGCACAGATGGCTCATGAAGCTGGCCCTGCCCCCACCTCCCTGAGAAACAAAACAAGACCTACAGTACAAAGCAAGTAGCAGAATATTTGTAAAAAGAAAGTGGAATGAAAAGTGCTGCACAGAGGGCGACTCTGTCATTGCGCAGGCGACAAAGGCAAGGTGAAATCGGTGAGAAGGCGTGCAGCCTGACAGGTGAAAGGCATGCCCACCGTGGGCAGGAAGCTGACAAAATTAAGACATTTACTTCCAGATCAGGAGCCAGGTTGGGCAGAGTCAAGCAAGACAGCACGTGTCTATCATGTTGATCAGAGCTTCACGCAGTTCCACTTGTTCTGAAACAAAACTTTTTAAAGAAGTCCTGGAAGGTGGGTGTGGGACTATTCTCATGGCTTTGAAGCTGCAGGTCAAAACCAGCTGTGACTGAATCCGTGAGCAGCAGGAGACTAGCTGTATCATATTATTGCAGCTTCAAAATGACGAAGGCCTACACGACTGTTTGTCTCATAATCAGTCACTCGAAAGATGCCAGAGACCAGAGAAGAAAAGGTCTAAAGGGGATTTTTAGTTCAAACAGGTTAGCTCCAGGGGCCTGCTCAGGGTCAACATGCAAGATGCTGGGGAAGGAGCAGCATAATTGTCATTATTTATAGCTATGCACTGCAAATGTGGAATTTCATACAGTAGCTTAATTTGTTTTCTATGTAACCAACATAGAATGGTTTCCTGAAATGCGTGTTTTGCTTAACACCGTGAGGCGAGCAGGCAGCCATCTCTTCACTCCAGGGCCTCTCCCCGCTGCCCCTCCCCCAGTGCCTTCTCTCCCTAAGCCTCACACCCACTTCCTGACCCCCTCCCCCCCCCCCCCACTGCCCCTTTTTCCTGGATCCAGGACATAAATGATTCTGGCATGCTTTGGGCTGTATCTCAATAGGATCTGGGCACATCTGGCTGCGCAGTAGGAGTACCACACTCCAAAGTGCAAAAATAAAACCACAAAAGATCAAAAGAAAAGCATAGTAGGCAAGAAATTACCCTTATCTTTATCTCCACAGAATCCATCAAGTACAAGCATCTGAGAGATGGCAGGCAGCAAGATAACAAAAGGGAAGCTGGGAGGAAATTAAAAGCAGCCTCCAATCATTAGCCCTTCAGCTGGCCTGGTAGGGCCTAAAAGGCACTGGGAGGGCATCCCACAGACAGAACCTTCATTAGGAACGGACCTGAGCAAAATAGATGGCATGCTGATCATCAGGCCTTAAGATGACAGCCTGGCTAGGCAAGGTGAAAACCTAAAAGCCAATTTTATTATTTATCCTTTGCACACAGTTCGGATTTTTTTCTCCCTTGCTTAGCATATGCACTTTTACTGCTTCCTGGGGTTTAAAGTTTTGTTTGATGAAGTGTGAATAATTTTCATACCCCTGCCCTGCAGCCGTGCCCAGGGACTCCACCAGGTGGGTAACCCCACTGAAACCTAAAGAGCTCCACTGTGGTGATATAAGGGCTGTGAATATCTCTTTCCCCAATAGCAATTTGTTTCAAAATCAGCCTCTAATCTCTTGACTGGGTCAAGTTTCCATATATTCATGATGCAACTAGTCTGCCAATGCCTGAGCAATATTAGACACAGTATTAGAAACAAAATCCAACAGGTTTTTTTTTTTTTTTTGGAGTGTATTTCATTTAGGAGATGTTAGATTATGACCTGAGTCAGGTATGAGCTGACCTCCCTCTTTACATTATTAATGTTTATTCAAACTGAGATATAACTGATCACAAATGATAAAGATGGTTTAGACTGCAGGTCAAACTCACATCACTCTGATATGTCATTTATATACAATGCGTGCCATGTGCCACAGTTTCTTAGTCCATTTGTACCATATGCATCCATATTTTTAAATATCTTATTGTTGATACCAGGCTGTCGTGTTCTGATGTACAGAGAAGGCAGTGCAAGATGGCAGGGGAGCCATTCATATTGTAATTTTCATGGACGGTGCCTCTGGAGTTGTGCAGTGTAAACCTGCGTGGTCATGTGTGGCAGCTCTGGATATGTCTGTCCTACAGGGACAAAAGCAGTCATCTGTTCAATAACACATAGTAAGAATTCCAAGAGGCTGGTACAATCTCTGCCTATCAAAAATACTCTGTGACAAAGGCAAATAAGTGAAGACAGGAATACTACACTGAATGCCCTAAGACTGTCTGAAGTATGTACAGAGTGCAGTTGGAATACAGACAAGAATTATTAACTCTGCTTGAAGAAATCAAGAGAGACTTCACGGAGGAGATGACATTACACCTTTGTCTTGAAGGATGCATCGATATTACATAGAGTAAATAAAGAATTTGAGGAAGAGGAATCTTTGCATAAAAAGACACAAGTTAATAAAGAGCACATCTTGTGGATGCAAAAGATTCCTTAGGGCTAGAAGCAATGGGGACAGTTGGGGCAGACAAGAAGGGGTGTAAATAAAGATACAGTTAAAAAGGTAGGGTGGAGCCAGATCAGAAAGGACCCTTGCTAAACTGTTTGGAGGGCTAAGAAAAATTTTATCAAGAAATGGATTCAATACTGACTGCTTAGCCAGATAAGCTCCAGTCAGAAAAATGATAGCCAATTAGGTTCTGTCTTGCCTGTAGAGGCATCAGAGCAATGTTAAAAGCATGCACTTCAGAACGCAATTGCATGGGTCATCTCTTAAGGTTAACCTCTGTACACTTCAGTTTCATCAGCTCTTAAAAAGGATTAATAATAATCCTGCCTCAGAGAGTTGTGTGAGTTTGACATGAGACAATCCATGCTGTAATTCACTTGCCAGAGTGTCTGCTACTTGGTAATTGTGCAGTAACTGTTGGTGGCTCTTCCTACACTCCTGCTGCTTCTTGTCTTCTCCCTCGTCCTCCTCTTTCTCCCTTCTTCTTCACATGTCTATTATTATTGCAAATTTCACAGAGCCCGTGTCCAGAGTTTCTCCTTAATCCTGCTCTAACTAGATTATATATAACTAGTCTACTTTGGGTCGACAGCAAACCTCGGGTCACCTGGAAATCAGCTTGGAATTAGCAACACTGAATTCAGAAGAAAATCAGGTGAATTCCAAATAGTTTGCCTTCTCACACCAAATAACCACTTTTTTTAAAAAGCTCTACTGTCTTCTGGTGTACTCAAATATGGGTATATCATAATTTATTTTTTTCCAAAGTACAGCAAGCATTCAATTCAAGCTATTTTGAAAAGGAATTGCTAGAAAAGAAAACTGTTAATCTGTGATTTTGCCATTATTACTACTTTCCTCTTCCCCTGAGAGAGAGAGAGAGAGAGAAAGAAAGAGAGAGAGATTAATGCACCTGGCTTCTTCATTAAGCAATACTACAATCCCTATATTTAAGATGACAACATAGGCATCTCTTTAACATTTTAATTAAATAATGTTGGAGCAAGCCTTTTTCTTTTCTGATGGCAGGCCTTGGCTCATAGTCAAAAGTTCCAGTTTAGCTTTGACAAGATGAGGACATTTCTGAGAAACCAAGGGGCCCCTGTGGCTTAATGCTTCCTTTTTCTTTTCATGAGAACATTTGGTGTGTAACTTGAAAAATAATGTTTGGGTCCAACATAAAATAGTGGAAGGACAAGCCTTTTTACCAGGCTTTCTGATCTTTTTCCAAAGGTGCACGCAGAATTTTATCTCCTTATTTAGATACCAGTGTGCATAACCCTAAAGCTATTGCAAGAGTCACCTCTAAGACATGGCACACCAGCAGCACTGTCAGGCTCCCCAGCTTTGGCAAGCCACAAGCTGCTGACCATGCAGTGATTCAGGGAGGCAGCTGGGGGAGGAGATGGAGGTAGCTCATCAGTTGCTGATTCAAGCCTTGAGTCACACAGCCATGAAAGCATTCCATAAATTTCGCTCTCCAAGACTGTCATTAGGCAATGAAGTAGGTTTGCCTGGCTCCTTTATTCACATCCCTCACATACCCACTCCACACACCTGGGCTACCCTTTGGCTATCTTTGCGTTGTAACAGAGGGTGGGAAAATCAGCCTTCACTGAACTAGGCACATACTAGTGGTTCAGTAAATGCTGTCCTAATCCCTATTAACTGCCAGACCTTTCCATTTCCATTTTCACAGATATATAAATGGAAGCTCCACGTTTGTGCCAGAGTAACAGAGCAAGAAGTGGAGAGCAGATTCATCTGATCAAAAGTGTTTAGCTTTCTGCTACATATCAGCATTTAACATTTCTTCAAATTGCCCCTGGAGGGAGATGCAGTCTTCCTTAGAGAAGCTCCTTGGTCCCTTTCTACCCTCAGGGATCACATTGAACATCCCAGATAATCTGTGGGTACTTGGCTGGAGAGCTACCTTGTCGCTTTACTCTGTAGGTAACTTGCAGGTGGCACAATATGGGCAAATGTCAAAAACAATGTGAAGCAAAAGAAGCCAGATAACTACCTATGGTTCCTTTGTAAAAATTAAAAACAGGCAAAACAGTTGGTGGTGTCAGAAATCAAGGTAATGATTGAAAGGGGGCCCAAGGGATCTGGGGTGCTGGTCATGGTCTGGAACTGATGACATGGGAGTGTTCTGTTTGTGAGAATTAATTAAAAGATACACCTATAATTTGTGCACTGTCCTGTATGTGTATTATAATTAAATAAAAACATTTTCAAAAGTTGCATCAGGCTTAGAGCTTGGCGGATTTTGAAGCACCTTTGAATTGTCTGACACCTTTACAATGTACTGAAATTTTTCAGGGAAAAAAAAGAAAATAGTTTATATAAAAAAAAAAACTTAGAAAATTGCCCTCCTACATCTTTCCATTATTGCTGATGTTTCATCTACTGTGTTGGGCTTAGTGTGAAAATTTGAATCCCAATCTGTTATTAAGGTTTTAAATCCTGCCATTGAAATTCAAAAGTAAGAATTCTCCCTTTTCCTTTTACTATAAGATACTGATTATGATGAAATGTGGTTCATTTTTGAACCTTACTGATCATTATAATGAACATAGATATATTTTACCATATACATAAAAGGTTAGTTTGTGTTGGATTACCAGCCCCTGCTAAAGTATATGTTATTGCCATAAGAATAAAGGAAGTTCCTATCGATAGAGAAAATCTTCAAATTGTGAGACACTATGATTCTGACTAGATAATCTACATACAATGTGCAGTAAGCATTCACAGTTTTTCATGAGGCACCTACTGCAAAATAAGTATGAAAATAGCCTGCATTAATCAAATGCTTGAATACCAGAAATGCTCGAATACCAGAAGCTGTTTTAAGCATATTGCATTGGATTAACTCACATAGCCTCATGAGAGAGATGCTCTTATTTTCCTCATTTTGCAGATGAGAAAACTAAGGCCATATATATTGCATAACTTGCCTAAAATTATACAGCCAGTAAGAGGTAGAACTAGGACATAAACTAGGACATCAACTTGGCTTCTGTCCTCTGGCAAAGAGCAAACTGGTCATTCTCAAGGCTTCATTCCTTTACCTTCAGTACTTAAAGTCTGTTGGGATTTCAGGAATAACTTAGATGGGAAAATGGTGAGGGCTTAGTAAGTTTGAGATTAAAAAAAAATGGGGACAAAATCTCATAAATTAAAGGGTAGAGATGATTATATAATAAGGGTATTGTGTTCATTTGACGGAGAGGAAAGAACGGGGGATAATGCGGGAGGGAGCAAAGGAAGTGATATAACTTAGGGTTGCCTTATAGAAAACTCTGATGCAAGAGGTAAAACTTTGATACAACTTGCTGCCAACGAGAGCCGGGACACGGCAGGATCTCTTTGTGTGTCCAGTGTCAAGTGAAACAATATATGGCCAAACATCGTAGCTGGCTTAGAGTTCCCCTAATAAATATGGACTCCCATTTACTTTTCCTTTAGGGCTACAGTTATAAAAAGGCTGTATCCAAATGTTTCATTAAACCAAGTTCTTAGTCTAGGATGACATTCTGTAGACCTTTTGCTGTCCACCATAATGCTCACTCATTATAAAAATGCCCTCAAAGTCTAGCTTTCTGCCAGATAAGGATGATACACACTTAACTCCTATCTCCATGTCTTGCACATAGACAGAAACATTTGTTGAATAAAATAAATGAACTAGTATGTGATAGATTGATCAAACAAATTAATCAAGCCAATGTATCTGCTAACCTCATGCTTAAGAAATTTTACATGTGTTAACCACTCTCTTCTCCCACTCAGGATCCCAACCCAAATCAATGAAATCATATACTTTCTTAAGAAAACCCTTCTAAAAGGGATGCAAATGCCAGAAACTTCAGGAAGGCTAGAAGGAAGACACTGTTTACATATAGGAACTTCAGGTACCCCTCAATGCTATCACGGATGTACTATTTCTCTCCCTGTACCTGTGGTTCAGAGTAACTTGTTGACTCTTGTGTGCCATTGTTTTCAGGACAAACATATCATCATGTAACTTGTGAGCCATTAAAAAAAATTCAGACATCCTAAGCATTTGGAGGATAGAGCTCTAGGCCCTCCCACTCCAAGCTCACTTTTGCTGCTTCTTGCTTTATTTTGTGCTTGGAGATGATGATCATAGATAATATTTGTTGAGTCTTAATTCCTTGTCAGGCACTGACAAACATTCTCTCAATGATGGCAGCAGTGCTATGAGATAGCAGTAATACTTTCCCCCACTTACAGATGAGGAAACGGAAACATAGTAAGGACTAGGAATGTGGACTACATGACTTGGTGCGTGCTGTAGTTGTCCCGATCCCCAGGCCCGCACTGCCAGCCGCTGGAATGGACTGTATCTGCCGATAGCAATCTTGCCTTTTTCAGTTTCATCCTCAGTCCTCAGCTCTTCACCCATCACTTGGACCTGGTAAAAGCTTTGGCTTTAGTGGTTTTGACCTTAGAATTCTTGCTCAGTTGGCACCCAGCCTCTGGCTTCAGCTGTTCATGGCTGTTCCTAGTAACCATATTGCTGGATCAAACTCAGACCTGGGATTACATCATTTGATTAGTACCACTCCTGAGCCTTCTCTGGTCCTCAGGCAAGGAAGAAATTGGACATAAGTATCTGGGACACTAACAGGAAATCCTCAAATCTCCCATGCTTGAATTGGTGGATGGTATATAACATGGAAATTGCTTCTTTCTTTTTATTTGCAAAGCTAGAGCTGGACCTGATGAAATAGAAGCAAAGCAGACACTGACTCCATATTTAGTTAGCCTCAAAATACACACAACCTGAGAGCTCCCTATTTAGCTTACCTCCTTGCTTCTGCTGCAAATGTTTGCTGATGCTACAGCTTACAAAGCACAAGTCTGCAGGGGCCCTCTGAGCCCCTTTGGTACACTCTTTCCCATGATTAGGTAAATGTCAGTGGAAAATCACCATGTATTTAGTGTTTTAATAAAACCACAATATTGTTTATTTTGTGGCCTCAGGTTCCAAAAGGGAAAGAAACAGCCACATTAAACTTTGCCCCTAAAACGCCAGAAACTCCCTCCAGGATACTTATAAATGTTACCCTCGTGCCACCCAAGCTATGTTTTCACTAGAACATCCTCCACTGCTAATTCTAGTCGATAATCATAGGACTGGCCAGGGTCATTTTCAGGCTTGAGGAAAGAAATAGAATCCAGATTGTGTGTCACAAGAAACATAACTTTAATTCCTAACTTCCAGCTCTTTGATGACAAGGTCACCAAATGCCAAACTTAGATCACGGAACAGTAATTCTACCAAAAACACATAAGCATGAAATCTATCTCAGCTTTTGCTTCCCTGCCTAGCCTTCAAAGGGCTTCATTGCCATCTCCAACTTTATTGTTAACCACCTGCTTTGTGCACTGCACTGTCTGGGACAATGACAAGAATCAAGGGGTGGTGAATAAACCAGCTGCATGTGACTTCACAGTGCCCATCAGATCCAGGTGGCCCTAAGATGCCATCTCAGGTGCAGTTGGTATGGCCACCCACTTGTGCTTATGGCAGTTGCCCCGTGGACAGTGAGATTTTAGCAGGCCACGAAGGCTCCTCTCCTGCTTCCCTCTACCTGTTCTGCAATGCTTGTTGTGTTTGTAAAAGAAACATGGATGGAAATTCTAGATAACTGAAAATGCAGTACACCCCGTGTTTGACATACATAATGACATACATTAACTCTCATGCATGGCTATGATCAGCATCTTTTCAGAGAGTTTCTTTTTTAAGAGAAAAGAGAGAACCCAATGGCCGTGGATCCTGAAGACCTAGAGTGAGTAGAAAGGGCCCTCGCAGAGGGTGAGAAAAGGAGAAAGGGAATATATGGTGTTCTCCTCCCTCACTCGTTTAACAAACCCATCCACAAACAAACTGAACTTACCTTAATAGTACACATGTAAGTGTCTATACATGATGAATAAGTTGAGTATTTCTCATCCTCCTGACTAAATATTGCTATTTAATTTATCACATAGTTATTGAACTATTATTCTTCATGACTCTTCCTGGTAAATTCCAGGCTCTGTTTTATATAGAGTTTTTTTTTTTTAATTTTTACCAAACCTGTGTTTTCTGTACTGTAAAAGTTTACCTGGCTTTTGAACAAACAGTCTAAATGGAAGAATGAACATTTTAGTTAGATAAAGGCAAATAATTGGTTTCTCCCTTTCCACTGGGCTTCTTAGGCTTGACCATGAGCAGGGATCATGGCAAAAATCTGTTCAGCAATAAATAACTTGCGCATGTACTGGCTAAACACTGAGCCACAGAAGCTGTCCAGCTAAGCTGGCAGAAACTAACCTTATTTTGAACATGTACTAGGGCAAAGAATGCTGAATAATAGCAAATAAAAAGGAAAACATTCATCGTAGTTCCCAACTTACTCACTGTCAATATTAAGGACATAGAACTACTCTGTATTATCCATACAGATTTAGAGACATAGTAGGAAGAATATTAACCTAAGGAACTGGAACATCTATGTGGAAAGGAAAACATGGATGAGAATGAGCAAATTGGCTCATGGAAGAAATCCCCTTGGAGTACAGGGTGGTTTTAAAGAGAAGTCCTGGAATCTCTGGTTACCCTTGTTTGCAGCTGTTGAAAGAACCAAGCAGAAAATTGTGGCTGAGCTCATTCTTGGGGTGAGGGCTGACTTTTCTCCCTTCTTTTGGAGGAGCCTTTTAATCAGCAAGAAAGGCAATGGATATGTGCAAGCCAAATATAGGCTGGTGAGATTACCTGCCTCCTTAATCCTATTGGACTCACCCTCCCTTCCTCCCTTCTTGGCTTCCCTGGAGGCAGAGCTCTCTATTTCTTCTCTATCTAGGAGGACCCTACAGAGGCCAATTGCCAGTAGATGTTAAAGTTTGATTTGGCTGCTTCCACTACAAATGAGGCACACTGTGTTAGATATAAGGGTTTCCTATGTGATCAGTGAGATCCTTTAGCATCTGTCTTCAGGATGAGGACCAGTGTGCAGAAAAGAGAGGAGAAGCAGCAAGGGCAATAGTGCAAGCGTCTTCGTTCTGGGGCTAAATGCCTATTGATCCTGCAGCTGACGTTCTCCAGGAACCCAGGTAGAGGAACATTTACCAGATCTGGGCAGCTGGAGCTGAATGGGAAGGTAAGAAAATGACTGCTGGCATGTCTTCCCCCCTCCTGATCAGATTAAAGGCTAGCATCTCCAGCTCCGTTGTAGACCTGCTGCAGAGGCACGTGTGAATAGTTAACCCCAGCTGCTTACTACTCTCTTCCTTGTTTCCCACAGGGCACTTCATCACTTTCACCCAAGAACATATATATCGCTCGTTGTCTGTGCCATTCTTCTTATTTCTTAACTATATTTTGTTTGTATTGCTCCTTGTGAGATGTCTGAGAAAGCTGACTAGCTGTACTAGGAGTCTAACATTCAGAGACTACACGTCTCCAGGTGGTATAGATGCTGTGAAAGCAAAAACTGCCTGGACGCAAAAGGATCAGTGGAAGCTGGGAGCAGCATGAGTATGGATCAGTGGGCCTAGGAAATTAGGGAATGGTGTTGGTGTAGAACAACTCTGACATCTTGGGTGGAAAGTTTTTCAGCTGCCCGTTTGTCAGCCATGGAGCCTTGTGCTAACTTGCTCTTTTCCCTCCCTCTGTTCCTCTTCTTTCTCTTACTTTCCTTCTCCACGTCCATCTTTCTATTTTCTTCTCAAAGTCTCCATCTCCTCCTGTCCGGTCTTCAAAGAAAATTACTTGTTTTGATTTTTTCCTTCAATATGCCTGCTGAATTATAATATTGGTGTGTATCTTAGTTATGCCCATCATGTTAACTGGCTGGTGAGCAGAGGGCATGACTTTGTACCAGGCTGGAGAAGACCAAAAAAGCCAAATTCAGTTTTCTAACATTTCAGCAAAAAATTTGTCTGTTGACCCAGTTACAATTCTAATTCTTTTATAACACAGAGAAGAATGTGTATTTACTTACAGAAGTCTGTTAAAAATTAAGTGACCATGGGTGCATAGCAAATATAATTTTATTCCACTAGTAAAGTGTATAGATTAGAATTTATAATGCACTGAAAAGAATTTAAGGGACAATAGATATTACATATACATTTATGTTCTATCATATTAATTGGAAAAAGATGAGTAAATGCTGGTTAAATATTTATTTTTTATATATATATGGAAAAAATAGTGCATTCCTAGAATGAGTTTGAATCTACTCATATTGTCTGTTCCCAGCCTGCAGTTCTACACTGTTTACATCAATAACTGCAGGGTGTATCCCATATAAAGAAAGCAAATTATTTAAATGGAGCTAGCACTGTGTCTTCAAACAGTACACACCATTCAAATGAACTTAAAAGTCCTGCAAATCTTTTTAGAAGCAAACATTTCTGTAACACCTGATCAGTTATTTTCAGGGACAAGACTTTCTGGTAGACACCTGGAGGACTGAGTCATGCTTTCCTGGCTTTTCTGGAAGATCTGCAGTCTCTTTGAGGAAATTTTCTCGTTTCCATCTCCTGCCCTTCCTTTGACAAAGCTGTCTTTCGGGGTACACCTTTTAACTTCTTTTCTTCATCTCAGCCTGCATTTGAGTATAACTAATCCAGACTGCTGCTTGGTGCTAAGCACAGGGAGAAATCCACATCAGCACCCCCTGCACAAACTGCCTTCTACTTTTACAAAACCAGATGCCAAACTGGTTTTACAATGGAGATGTTGAACATAAAAGTTGGCTCCATCACAATGTCCACCCGGTGGTTATGTGAATGGTTGTTTATAACTTGTGTTCGGCTTCCTAGCCAAGCACTAGTGTCGCCTAAAATTGCTACTGTGAGAAAACCAAATGCTATTTTGTAAGCCCAAACTGTTCATCTAAGTTTTGGAAAACTGCTCTTCTTTCTGCAGAGCTTGCTAAAGAAAGATAAACAACTCTACCCAGACAATGGGAAGCTGGGGAGCAGTGGCTCTTTATTAGGTTACATATTACTATGGGGATGGGCAGAAATGTGTGCTTAAAAGGCGGTTGCCTTCTTGTGGAGTAAAATATGTTAAATATCAGCAATCTCCACAGATCCCTGAGTTGACCCTTTGTGGATTTGTTACTGAGAAATTGATCAGCCCCTTATTTTTCCCGTGATCATGTCAGAACCATAATTTGGATATAAAGTCATCTAGTGTTCTTCTATTTTAACCATAGTTTAAACAACAATTTGACTTAAAATAATCAAAAATTGGTCCCTGAAAGCCAATGAATAGTGACCCTATTTTCCCCTATAATTACTTGCCAGGCAGCATCTCAGCTTCTACAGAAGCTGTATATGATAAGTAATTGAATGGCTGGAGATATGTTAAATTTGTGTCTCAGGGCAGAATACAATTGTAAATAATTTATTTGACCTGCCTAGAATTATTAAATTCTAAATGAACAAATTAATAATAAAATCTATGCAGGGTGATAGTCATAATCTAATTTTTCCATTTCAGCTGAATTTTGAATCAAATATATAATTTATTCAGTGATAATAAATTTGTGTCTTAATAACATGAAATGATTTCAGGGATTGGTTGTCACCTTTGAAACCATCAGAAAATAGATACAAGTGGCCTCATGGGGAAATTCGGTAATTCCTAGCAATGCAATGAGATGGAAATAGTAACTGTATGTAGCTGCGGCTGAGTGCCTCCTGGGCCACCAGGATGAGAAATAGAAGGCTTAGGAAGGGAAAAAGCTGTTTTGTGGAGGCATAAGGATCAGAGCACATGAGTCCTAGAGGGAAATAGTGAAGGGTATGTGGAAAATAAAGCCTCATGATATGAAAAAGCATTACTTAATTAGTGGGAGGATCAGAAGTTGTCAGTAGATGTTCTGCCATCCTAACTAACATGGAGTCAATCTCAAAGTAAGGTAGGGGAGGAGTGGCTGAGTTGGAAGTGGAAAAGTGCCAGGGAATAGCAATGGAAAAGTTGTCTGGAGTCTAGGAAGTAAGTGCAGTCTTGTAGGTGGCCTCTACTCCCTTCCTTAAGAGTCTAAGGGGAATATTAAGGTTTTTATGGCTGGTGAGAAGAATAGAGGCAAGTCACAAAACTACTTCTGAAGTTCTTTTTGGTGGGAGAGTGTTGTCCTTTCAGACTGATGTTGGGATACCTACCTGTTTTCTGAGATTCCTGCATGTTATAATAAAGGGTTTAGATGAAAGTGTTTATTACCTGGTCATTTTCAATTGAGTATATTAACTGGAAATTTCCTTCATGAGAAAGAAACTTAAAAACACATACTTGGGCCTTGAAAACAGTTTTGAAGCATCTTGATTGACAACAGAAAGATGATTATTCTTTCCTTTATAAAAGCAGAATGTCCCCAGAAAGGGTGGCTGCCAAAAGAACTGTGTTTGAAGTAAATGCTGTTTTCCCTCTGCCTCCATTTAAAAATCAGACCCAGGTTCTCAATGTTAAATATCGAAGGAGGATCTTCCTGAACAAATGTTTCGCTGGTTGTTTGGTGTATTATCATTAGGAAGTGTGCTTTGCACATCTTTTAAAACTAAGGTGGATTTAATCCTTTCTCTCAATCTAAGAATTTTCATGATAATGTAAAAATCCCCTGCATAGTCCCTGTGCCTCAAACTTGGTGCCCACTTCTAAGACAGACTTCTTACTGGCTTGCTTATTTCAGTTAGGACAATGTATTGCAAAAAGCTGGACTAAACACATTATTTTCCACCAGGTTCTGCCATCCATACCCTAATGTGCTATGGCTTAAGATTCTGCTAAATGAATCCAGACTTGACTTAATCAATTCTATAATCTGCAAAATGGGATTACTTGAAATGGCAGAGAGCTCTGTTAGTATTAAACTCTGTTCTGATATCGCAAAATTTAATGAGCTACTCTCTGGGCTGGTTCTTACTTCCATGCATAAGCTGGACATATGGAAGCCACATTAACTCTGACGGTCAAGGTAAGCAGTTTGTAGTCAGTTGGCAAGGGATCTCAGAAGACATACACTTCATTTTCTCAGATAATCCTTTACCTTCTCCTCCAACCAGAGACTTTGTTTTAAAACAGAGAAAATCAGTGAAAGGGTGGAATTATGTTGCAAAATTCTTTCTGTCTCTGTAACTGCTGTAGCCTGGAATATAATTTCCAACCCATCTATGAACTTTTGAACTTATAAAGTCTTCATTGACACAGTTAACTGATTAAGACCTCTATTATCTCACTAATAAATTAATTCAAATCTTTTACATTTCTCTGACCAAATTTTTATAGCTCTTAGGATAGAAATAATGTGCTTAGGGAAACTGCTTATGCCTTTCTCAAAAGTGGGATTTGCAAGGGAGGAAGATATCTGTGTATACGAAATCATTTATTTATTCCATAGAACTAAATCTCTAAAATGATAGCTACATTTAGTAACCTTACTTTATAAAGAATACTATCATAGACATTAAAGGAAATTTCAAAACAAAGAAGAAGCATTATTTGCCTTGGAAAAATTTCTAGTCTATTTAGGGAGACCAATCTCACTGATAAGAAAAGCATATAATACTTAGAAGCACATAAAAAGTACAAGCAAATGAGATGGGGCAAATTGAGCCCATATGTGCTAGAGGGACGTAAGGGAGAGGCAATAAAATAACAGGTGAAGTTACTCAGGGATGCCTTCCTGGAAGAGGTGAACTTTGAATAGGATTTTTTAAAAATTTTTTTCAAATTTCAGAATAGTACATGGGTACAAATATTTTGGTTACAGAAATTGCTTTTGTACCCATTTGATCCAGCAACCCTACTACTGGGTATTTACCCAAAGGGGAAAAAAAAGACATTCTTGAATAGGATTTTGAAACAAAGATTAGTGGAGAAAAATTTTTAATGAGATGACTGGCGTTCACAGCTAGAGACATGAAATGGAAGGTTCTGAGTAGAGAATAAGATTTTTTTAGCCTGGGGAAATACCACGTGTAGAAATATAGAAGAAGGCCTTTCATCTGCCATATGTTGATTGGTCAATCAAAAATAGCACTAAAAAAGGGAATCATGAAATATGAAGCACACATTCCTTAAGCATTTTATTTTAACTTTAAACCTATAATTGTACACTCAATCACAAATTTTCAACATAGCACCAGGGCATTTTCTTTGAGTCGGGTTCTCTCTTCTTTCTAATGACTCTCTTTGCATTGACCACACCCACATATGTTATCCTCAACTTCCAGGTTTAGTTCCTTGGAAGCAAGATCAGAACTCTGAGGCACTTGTTAAGCAATCTGAATAGTCTCCTACTCTGGCTCTCAGTTTTCCCAAAAAAATGTAGTTATGTTACCTGTATAAAATTTGTCAACGTATTCTGTAGGGACATGCCTTCAGGAGAATCTTTCCACAACATCAAAGCAAATTTCTCTAATAACAACTCTTTATTTTCATATTTAATTGAATACTTTTATTTTAATTCAATTATTTAAATGCAATAATAACTACAAACGTGGATTTAGGAACATATCCATGTAACTATTAGAATGTGGGCAACTCATTTTATGTGCGTGGAAGTGTATGGGCTTACTAATGGGAGCATGCCAAAGGAGAGAATTCAGCATGTGGAGGGTAGAATAGAATATCTATTGAAATAGCTGTTATAATAAACTTATGAAGACAAGCTCAAAGATGAGCCTAGACTTAGGAGTCAATCGAAAGTGACTCAGAAACTTCTAGTCAAAATAGCCGGAGGTGTTCATATATCACCCACGATGCCATTCCCTAGTGATGATAAATAAAATACTAAAAAGAGAAAATTAAAACAGCTGCAATCAAAAAACAAGAAAAACATCTCTGTGGCCCAGAAACATAACAGAAATGCAAAATTGTGAATTAAGCCAGGCTGAAGCTACCAGCCTGCTGGGCTCAGAGCCAAACATTCTTTTAGTAGTTTTCACACTTTGAACATCTGGTTCAACATAACTGCAGCAGAGAACTTCAACTATATCTACATGGTGAAAATCACAATGGATTATGGTACATTTGTAATCTCCAAAATAAACCATTTCAGAACAAATTCACAGGTTCCACCAGAGACTTGGGCAATCCAATTAGTGGCATCACATTTGTGGCTTTAGCTTATTTCTAGAAATATCCCATAGGTACTATTTCTATTTTTGAGCAAGAGCACATGCACAGATAACCTTTGCAAACTGACCAAAAAACCTCATTCTATGGAGTCTTTCTTACCCAAATTAGTCTGTGGAGTGACACCTGTAGTATAGCTCCAGGTTAGTTTATGCCCCAGACTCATGAGCTAACAAGTCATACCCATGGCCCTGGGAATATTCCAATAAAGGTCATTGGCAAGGTGGTCCTCCTGTAATAGGAGTGTCTCAGTGGGCATTCTTAAAGATTTCAAGACAATCTATCAAAGGGGGATTTCTGGAGTTTATTATAAATGAAAAAGTTTTTTTAGCAGAGGAAAGACAAATAAAATAACAGTTGTGACCGTACTTAAAAAGAAAAAGCATACAATTGTATGTAAATGCAAGGTAACATGATGATATCGATATAAAATTACGGGAAAAATGTGTTGTAAACGTCAACATTTTACAGTGAACTTGTAGCCATCATTAACGAACCTTCTGAGGAGTGACTAAATGAGACTTTGGGAACATAAGCACTACCTCCTCTTGTGCACATTTATAAATGATCTTTGTCCTGCCTGGCCTTCTCTGTTCATTCACTCAGTGAAGATATGTTGAATGTTTACTGTGGGCCAGAGTCTGTGCTGGGTTTGGAGGGGGACATAGGTGAATAAGATCCTGTAAATGCTCTGAGGATATTTTGCATTGCTTTTCTCCTTGGTAAGGAAATACTTGATGAAATAAAGTTGAGGAATCTCTGTTGCTTGCTTTTAGTAGAACATCACTAAATTAACATAGCAAAAGAAACATGGAAATAGTATTATTATATAAACTATCTTGCAAATAAACAATTGCATGATGAATCAAGTCTTTTAAGACAGGGATTCCTGAGGCATTTTTATGCTAAAGAAGATTTCTTTAAAAGTACAAACCGAGTCTACAAATCTTTATGGAGATTTTAGACACAATGCAAGTGCTGCTCAAGTGCCCAGGAAGAATACAGACAGCAAAGGCACCACCTCTGTCCTCACAGAGTCGGAAGTCTACCAGGTAAAACAGAAAAGCATGTGATCAGAGGGACAGCCCTCTGATTGTACATAACTCTTGCTGGTTAATCTTGTAGTAGTATTTGATGAAGACAAGTGGCTTTTGATGGTCCTAATTTTTGCCTCTCAAAATGATCCAGGGGACTTCCCTCTGTGCCCACCCTGAAAAGGATAGAGAATTTTCTCTCAGCCCCCTGTTATTTACAGCCCTGATGCAAGTATGTGGTTCTAAGCTGTTCTCCTGTTTCTGAGGACATGGAGGATCATGATTTCCTAGGGTCAAAGACACAAGATCCTTGTCTTTTCATTGATGCTTCAGCCCATTTGGCAAGAGTTGAGGGCAAAGTCATCTAGAAGAGTTTCTGATTCATCTTGGTGGTTCACTAGCTCAGATGGCACATATGGAAAATATGGGAGGATGTGAGATAATAGTGCCTCCCTTGCAGAGGGAAATGGAGTCATTGGTCTTTGACTCCTCCTATCCTCTGGCTCCCCTAGTTGATTTTTAAAGCTGCCAACACTGGCCTTCCTCAGGGGGGCATGCTCTTCCTCCTTGAGATTAGGCTTCCAGTATGTCCACATGTGGCACTGGCAGAGGCTTGGCACTCACAACACAATAATAATAATTTATTGAGTGCTTTCTGTGAGACAGATAATGAGCCAAATGCTTTACCAGCTTTACTTCACAAGGACCCTGAGTTAAATATTACAATCATCTCCATCCTATAAGATAATGAAAATGGAAACTCAGAGAGGTTAACTAATAGCCCAGATTGACATACCAAGGGCTAAGACTGGTAGTCAAACGCTATTCTGTCTGGTTCCAGAGGCAGAACTCTTAATCACCAAGCTATACTGAGTGGTCTCTATCATGCTAAGAAATTTTAATACACACAATTTCTTATAACATTTTTCCTTCGTTCTCAGAAGCATCTCTATGTATCTCATGACCCAATTCAAGCTCCTGCTCCCACAAAGCACATACACACTCACATATATACAAACACACACATAAAGCATATTTCTACTGCCTCATTTACAATAGGCTCAGTTATTGCTCATAGCCAGTTTCATTTTTGGCCGGGTCTTTAAGTGCTTTTTAAATGTTAAGAATTCCAGGGACCTTCACAAAGACCAAAGTAGCAGGGTTTAAGTTTTCCCACAAATCAGAATAGGCAACTGCCAGCTTTCACATGGGGTCCCCTCTCCAGTGACAGCAATTGCATTAAAGGAATAGAAAAGCCCATACATTGTATGCATGCTTAGCAATGCGTAAGAGGTGCTTTCAAACAGATTTGGAAAGAAGGACAAATCCAAAATATTTGCTGCCTTTCTAGTGCCTATTCACTAAGTAGTTTCTTGTTTTGAGCTCAGAAGCTTGGATTTTTTCCCTGCTTCACCTTCCCCTTTCCCCTGAAACATCTTTATCAGCTTCCCACTCTTCCATCTGTCAGAAGTTCCTGTTTTCCTTTGAAAGGATTTCTCAGCAAGCTGACCTCTGTGGATTTCATCAGCCCCACTTGCTCGCACATGCTGTGACTCATTTTCACTAATTTGTGCAATGAGCAACGAGCAGGGGCCAGCAGAGGCCCTGCAGCCTGCAAAGGACTAATCAGCTACCAACTGTGGCATATGAGATTGTCTGAGTGGAGAGCTCCAAACGCCTCCACGCCTCGTGCTCCTCCCTCTGTGTCTCCCGCCCCTAGGCTTTGCTCTTGAATAAGCGATGTAAAAGCAAACATCTCTAGCCCCGAGTCGGGCTCACCCTGCCAAAACCATATAGAGGAGTCTGTAGTTATTTTACCATTTATCTATTTCAAAATTAACATTTGATTACTAAGATTTTTTTTGTTTGTTTTTTAAGAAAAAGAAATATGTTTCCTCTAGTCCTGGCAGGTCATTTGTTGTGTTTTCTCACCCCTCCTGCTCCCTCAAGTGTATTTGCAACACGAGCAGCGAAGGCTGATTTCTAGCAGAGGATATTGCATGGCTTAGTTTCTCATCAAGATGATAAATCAGACTGGGTGCCTGGATAATTACAGTCGTGGAGCTGGACTGTAATTTTTTACCACAGAACTCACAAGGCAGTGTTCTGACTCACAGACAACAGTTTTCATAACTCTTGCAAATATTGCATCCAACTTTTGGATAGACAGAGGGGTATTTTTAGGAATTTTCATCAATACTTAATAATGCAATTTACACTACAAACAGAACATAGCAATAAAGAATTCAAGAGCAAATACGTGCCATTAAGTCAAGTAAGGGGCTTCACAGAGCTGGTTCCATTTATAATACCTTGTCTCAAGATACATGAATATACATTTTGACATAGTCATAGTAGACAATATGCTGTTCCTTTCTGCTATGAAGAAAACATGGTCTTTGCTCTGGGAACTGGGAGGACCGAATTCCATTTTAATTTCCATAACCAAATTGCTGTGTGAATTTGTAAAAATCAGTTTCTTTTTGTTTTAATAGAGAAAAGTACCACCTGGCCTCTGCTTTCTCTGAGATTATTTTTTATAGCCTGCTTTGGCTTTGACAGAGAAATGTATCTCTACGTTCATGTGCATCTGAACTCAAAGCATATAGATCCAGAGGTTCCTGCTTGCTTTTTGTACCTGCTTACTCTCCCAAAGGAAAAGACTCATGTACATTAGAACTACAGTAATAAAGTTTTTTTTAAAGAACTGTATAACTGTAACTGAACCCCAAGTAAAGGACATCTGCTCCAACAGGGTATAAAATTTAGCCTGCTTCCTGGGAGTTAAGATAAGAAATAGCATGAGCTATCTAGCACTTATTTTATCAGCAAGGGCTTTTGACAGGGATTGAATAATAATTTGAGCACAGGATTTAGTCTAAAAGCCTAAATACAAAATAAGGTCTACCACTAACTAGTCGTTCAGCATTGGGCAAGTCATTTAATTTCTCTGGGCTTCAATTTTCTTCTCTGTAAAATAGATTTGATAATGTATACCTCACAGAGTGTTTATGAGGATTAAATGGATGTGTAACATGTGTAAAGCCCATAGTACATGCCTGGCATAGAGTGATACAATGTGTCAATAAGTTTTGATACCATTAAGTTCAAGGGGCTCAACATCTGGTAGAGGAGATAATGTATCTGCACAGATAACCATAATTTAAAGTAAAATAACAAGTATCCTAAAAAAGGTGAAGACAAGAGGGAACAGGAAAAGCTTCCAACTAGGGATAGGGGCTTGGGGGAATCAATTATTTATCCATGGGGAAGGTCTGAAGGGTAGAATTAAAAGAAAGCTAAGCAGAAGTAAACATCACAAACTGTGTTAACCCAGGGTCTTTGAGATGCAGACACCAATATGGGATTAAACACAAGAATTTTATGAGAGGAGCGCCTGTGAGCGAAAATGTGGAGATAGAGGGGGAGGCTGGGAGAAATGTCAGACTTTGATCCAAGACTGGCCCCCAGGAAGGGGAGGGGGAAAGGTCCTAGAAGGTCATGCAGTCTAATGAAGGTTCCACAAGGCTGTCAGGGAGTCCTGGAGCCAAAGTTGGCTGTTACTGGAGTGCATGTCTCCCAGGCACGGACTTGGCTTAGTATCCCTGCCCGTTCAGGCATTGGCTGGTGGTTGCCTGGGGAAAGCATGACATCTGGGCAGACCGGGGCTGGGTTTCAGAGGGCAGCTGCTGGGGGCCTCCGTCAGTTCCCCTCCCACTAGTTGGAGGTCTGCCGGGCATATTCTTGTGGCCACCTCATAAGCCGTTGTGCAGAGACTGGAAATCATGGGCTGTTTTAGCCAGAATTGAATATCCTACAGGTCAGCTGGGCTTGGGCACAGAGTCAGGAACATTTATCTGTGGTGTTGTTTATTTACAAATACAATAGAAGGTGGGGTATGGCAATTAAGGAAGCAGTGGCAAGGACACTGCCCTGCAAACACTGTCATTATGAGTGTTTTCCCATTTTGGGGCAGTCCATCTCTGTGCTGCCCTACAGGCCCTCTGCCTGTGTGGTCCCATCATGTTCCTGGTTGCTTGTCTTCAATAAAATAATTCAGAGGCAGCTTATTGATGTTACCACATCCCCAGAGGTAAGTCGTCTTCTAGGACACCGAAAATCCTTAGTTAGTAGTCACCCAGAAAGTTCAGTGGGAAATAATTTTCAAAGCATACCCTCATCTGAAAGTTACATGTGCTTATCTCTAGGACTCAATAAGGGAAATCTAAGGCAAGTCTTGTTATTCCATTTTACTACTGATAAGGTTGAAGGGCATTAAAGTTGTAATTTTCCCAAGGTCATACTTATACTCTACTAGTGGAAAAAATCAAAACAAAACAAAGCATTTATTGGGAGGAACTCAGGTTCAACCCTAGATTTGCCCCTTACTAGTTTTGTGACCTTGGATTAGTAACACAAATTTTTTGAGTCCCAATATGTTCAAGTTTAAAACATAACAGTAATATCGACTTTATGAAATTGTTGTGAGGATTAAATGAGTAATGTATAAAGTGCCTAGTCCCACACCAGCATCTAGCAGGAATTCAGTAAATGCTAATTTCTTTCCTCTAACTCAGTGACTAACTGATTGCTTCAGGTAACCTGTTACATCAAGGTAGACAATGTTAAAAAGAAAAATCAGAAATAATTTTAGAGAAAGTTGAGAGCTCATTATCTCAGGAATATAAACAAATACTGTGTGGTTAATAACACAGGTTTGGGTGCTAAACAAATATCAGTTCAAACTCCAGATCTGCTATTTACTAGCTCTGCAGCATTGGACAAGTTACTTAACCTCTTGAAACGTGTTTCCTCATCTGTGACATGTGCAGAATAATAGTAACACTCTCATAGGTTATTTTGTAAAAATTGAATAAGATAATTTGTTATA
Organism: Daubentonia madagascariensis; assembly: GCA_023783475.1. Classification (NCBI taxonomy): domain Eukaryota; kingdom Metazoa; phylum Chordata; class Mammalia; order Primates; family Daubentoniidae; genus Daubentonia; species Daubentonia madagascariensis. The sequence continues at coordinate 12,577,966 of JAKFHU010001436.1, forward strand.
AAGGGCTTAGAATAGTGCCTGTCTAAGTTCTAACACTTGGAAGAGTAGTTAGCACTCAACAAGTGTCATTATTATTATTTTAAAATTTGTTACTATTTTAAGGATGATTATTATTATCATTATTTGGTTGTTGCTCTCAGGCACCCTGGGAACAAAGTAGAAAAGGGTTGGGGAAGGGGGAACCATTTCCTGATCAAATCTATGAAATATATACACTTAAAAAAATTGAAAGTGGTAGAGAATGTTGCTAAAAGCAAACAAACAATAAATATGTATCAATAAAATTTATTCTATGGAAGTTATACACATACATGGAGTTGTTTTTATATTGATATTCTTTTTTTTAAGGCTTGCCTGAGTCTGTTTTCAGAGCCCTCCCCACCACCCCGATGGTTTCACTTTCCACAGTTTCAGTTACCTGTGGTCAATTGCAGTTGAAAAATATTAAATGGAAAATTTCAGAAATAAATTCATAAGTTTTAAATTACTTGCCATTCTGAGTATCATGATGAAACTTCTCACTGTCCAGCTCCATCCTGCCCAGGACATGAATCTCTTTGTTCAGCATATTCATGCTGTAAACACTACCTGCCTGTTAGTCACTTAGTAGCTGTCTGGTTATCAGATCAAAAAGGGTAGTATATATAGGGTTCAGTACTGTCCCCAGTTTCAGGTATCCCTGGGGGTCTTGGAACATATCTCCTGTGAATAAGGGGGAGGGGAGACACGAGAGCTTCTGTACTTATTTATATCTTTGTTTCAGAATGGTTTTAAGGAAGTTTTCAAGCATATATAAAATCCACCGCTGTATAAATTAAAATTAAATGTAAAAGCGAAACGAAGATAGGGTGGAGGCATAACAGGGATCCAGGAATGAGGATAAATACGAATAGTGTAAAGATCTGGACACTTGCCACAAGTGGGCTAGACATCGGGCTTCAAAGTTTTAGTGGGTAGAACTTAATCAGTTACAAAGTCTGACCAATAAAAATCTGCCATTTGCTTAGGAGAAACACAATGATTATTTGCCGCAATACTCTTCAGATAAAAATCTACCATTTCCTTAGAGTAAGCACAAGGATTATTTAGTGCAAAAGTAAGAAATGATTTCTTCTACAGATCCAAATAAGGCATCTATGGTGAACTAACAAATGTTTCAGCATCATCCTTACCACAGACAGTGAATTCTATACAACTGTTTATGTTCTTAGTGGCAAGTTACTTAGCATCTCTCCATCAGATTCCTTATCTGTAAAATGGAAAAATATTAGTACCTACTTTATAGAATTATTGTGAGGATTAGATTAGTTAATGCATATATGAAGTGCCTAGAACAGCTGCTGACACATATAAAACATCATATAAACATTTACTATTGCTATTATTAGGAGCCTTAAAAAGGCTGTGCCATTTCACCAAAGCAAAATGCATTGTTCTTTGTGAGGGTGCTGCTTCCACATTCCACATTCCACTTCCTGCCTATAGAAGGAATGGATTCCAGAGGAAAAAAGAAAAAGACAGCACTGAATTGCTTTGATCCAATTATCCCATTTCTAGGAATCCACTCCCCCCCCACAAAAAAATCTCATATATCCAAAAATTAAATGTACTTAGAGGTTAACCATTGAGTGTTTGGTAAAAGAAAAAAGCTGAATACAAACCAACCTTCAACATAAAATAATGATGAAGTAATTTACTCTGTGCCAACTGACCATTTAAATTATTATTGTGGGGAAAAAATAGCAACATGGAAAACCAAAAATGTTTTACTCTCTACCCAAGTTGTTTAGGCTGGAAACCTGGGAGTCACCCTTTAGTTCTTCACTTTTTTCTCTCTTTCTGTATATAACTCATTAGTGGGTACTATTGGTGCTGCCTCCAAGAATTATTTCAAATATATTCACTTCCCTTTTACTCCATGCCACCTTTCTTTCCAAATGGACTATTCCAACTGGTTCCTCCTGCTGACTTCTCAGCAGCTGAAGTGAGCTTCAATAAACATAATTCATATACTATCACTCTCTACTTAAAACACTTCAATTATTTTTCCACATGCTCTGTTAGATGATCTTTATATGTTCTATCTTTTAGCTATTCCCATGATAATGCTGAGCAACAAATTACCAAAAACTCAGTGGCTTAAAATAATTGTTTAATCTTACTCAAGCATCTGGTGATCAGGTGGAGGTGGGCTGATCTCGGTAAGGCTTAGCTGGACTTGACTCCAAGCTACATGTTAGATCCATGTCTGCTAAATGTCTCTCATCCTTCTGTTACCAATGGATGATCCAGGACATGTTCTACCAAAGTGACAGAATAACGACAGAGTGAACTTAACTGAGTGGGCACATTGTAAACCTCTTCTTGCATCATATCTGCTAAAGGCCCCTTGACTAAAGACACAGCTGAACCTAAAGTTAAGGGTTAGCAAAGTTCACTAAGCCAAAGCAAGTTACATGGCCAAGTGCAACAGTAGTGAAGTGGGCAGGTATATCCATTCCATGGGGGTGGGTGGAAGGGAGGAAATAATCCACCACATATGCCTTTCTGCTCTAATCTCTATTGCTCTCCTTGAACCAACCTCATCAGGTTTTCTTCAATTCTTTACACAGGACAAGCTCTTCCCTGCCTCAAGACATCTGCAAATGTAATTCCCTCAAACTCTAAGTCTTTGCAGGGATGTCCTTCCTAATTTCAGCTTAAATATCAATTCCTCTGAAAAGTCCTTCCTGAAGACATTAGTAGGAGGTAACCTCCTGTGATTCTCTCAGTATCCTGCTTCCTTCATAGCATTTATATGAGTTTATTATCTTTGTTTTCTTTTTATTAGCTTTGGAATCTGTCTCCTCTACTAGATCCATATCTTCTCCTCCATTTTCTATTAAATATATTGTCTGAATTGTTAGTTCCCCTTTACAAGTAATAATCAAGAAGTGGGGGGGATGCAATTCAGAAGAGGTGTCTAGGACTTCTAAAGGTGCACATGTACCTCAAATTCTACTGTAGCCCAATTCTTATTCTTCTCAAGGGGATTCTTGACTCTGGCATAAGCTTTCCTTCCTGAATTTGGCCCTTGCTTCCTTAGTTTCTCACAGTCTGACAGTTAACCCCTTATGCTCTGGTTTCTCTTTTGAGAGTATTTCCTCTTAAGCTAAAAAATACTCCAAGTCCACTACCAGACAGCAGCTCATAAAAGGTTCCCCCAAATAAGCCATCAGTAACCCACTCAACCAGCCTGATTTCCTCTGCTCTCTGAACTGCTCTTCCATACATATATACCGCACACTGGCAGAGCCATGACCAAAGCCGGACCTCCTGTAACTCTACAGAGCTCTTTCTTGTGATGGAAAACATTCTAGATGCTAGATCAGGTAACCTGAAGTTTATACCAAAGGCTTCACTCAGCTCTAAATAAGTACTGACAGTAATGAGTCTTCTAGCCTTCCTGCTGGACATTGTGTGATGGTCCTAAGGATCAATCTATCAGACAATGGCTCCTATTACTGGTTAAAAGACAATGTCAAGCAGACTGAGGAGAGGTGACTCTGTCTAACTGCAGTACTTTGGTTTCCAGTTGGCTGGAAATTAATACGGAATTGCGATAAACTCACATTGACTGGAATGACCTATCAACACTAAATTGAGCTATACGTCTCACAAAAAGGCCCAAGATGAAATCTGGGGACAAAAACAACTATTGATTTTTTTTTTTTTTGTAAGAGGAGTGAAACTAACTATTGTGTGGTTTCTACACAAATGCATTTTTTGCTGAATGTTTCTTGTGGGAGTATCCACTGAAGTATGCAAGGGTCATTAGAATAAGGGCTATATTTTTTAAAAAGAAAGAAAGGCAACTTTGATAGTTGGTACACTTTTAGAAAAAAATGGAATTTGGGGGCACCAACTATTCATACTCACACTCCCCCCCCACTGTTCCCTCAATATCCCTCTCTTCATACCCCACCACCAAATGCATCTTAAAATCACCACCATATGCTTCCCTGGGATCACAATTCTTAATACTCACCTCCTTTGCCTGCTTCTCTATTCAGTTTTTTTTAAATTGTAAAAACTATTGTCCCAGAAGAGTCTCATTGCCTGTTTACTTAAGCTGCTGTTCTCACCATATCCACCAAGCACTCTTTCACAACTGAAGCTCCTCATCTGAATCACAGGACACAGAAAATGATCTGAATGGCAGTTTTCTCAATTCTTCTGAGGATGATACATAATTAGTACCATTCTAGTTGCACAAGAAAGAAGTTAATTTATTATAAACAAAGGATGCTGGAGTAATGGCCCCCACCCAAAGATGTTCACTTCCTCATCTCTGGAACTGTGCATGGCAAAAGGGACTTTTCAGATGTGATTAAGTTAAGGATCTTGAAATGCAGACATTATCCTAGATTACCTGGGTAGGCTCAATCCAATCACAAAGGTCCCTGTTAGTCAAAGAAGGAGTCAGGAGGGTCAGAGTCAGGGAGAGATGTGAATATGCTATGCTGCTGGCTTGGAAGATGGAGGAAGGTGGACCATGACCAGGAGTCAGGGAATGCAGGCAGCCTCTAGGAAATGGACCCCTAGACCCTCCAAAAGGAACACAGCCCTGCAGACATCTTGAGTTTAGCCCAGTGAGATTTCTGGGCTAAAAGTCTGTTTTCTTTAGACTTCTGACTTCAGAACTTAAGAAAATAAATCTGTGTTATTTTCAGCCAGTAACTATGTGGTAATTTGTTATGGTAACATCAAGAAATTAATACAGATGCTTTAGAACATTAGGGCTTAATTCTCTGCAGAAATCCCAGTTGAGAAAAGTTGCCGCCAGGTAAACAAAGGCTTTGAATGAAAACCTGGGACATCCCTGGTCGCCACTGGCCATTGAGACCATCATGACATGTGTCCCTAGAGGGAGCCTCCTCTCCTGCAGGGACATGATTTAGTTATGTTTGGCCATCTGCATGTGGCACATTAAGAATAATGCATTTGTGAATTGATGCTATTCAAGAAGTCTTCACTTGCCTTCACAAATGCCCTCACCAGTCCCTAAGAATAGTCAATAGGAGAAATGTCTCCCTCAGGGAAATAGGAAAACATATATAGGCATTGGAGAATTCCAGCCTAAGTATTCACAGTGGGATCTAGAACCTATATTATTCTAATGTCATCATATTCTTAGACTTCAAACATGTATTAATCATCAAAAAACTAGACTAAACTATTCTGCAATATCCCTGGAGGGTTTTCTTGGGCTCAGCTAAACATTCAGGCCCACAAGATTACCAAAGGACATATTCAACATCATATGCACTTAGAAGGACCTGGATAGGAAACCAGGCATGCCAGCAGTATAGCCCCAGGTGTTTCTCTTCTGTGGGAATCTTTGCAGAATTCTGTGTAGCATGGCTCAACCACAAGGAGATGAGGTCCACACTGGGCAGGTGCTTGAAGGTCTCATGCCCACAAGAGCCACTATCTCTTGTGATAACAACCACACAGACATAATTTCAAGGGTCCCTGCAAAGGACATGTCAGTTAAAAATTCATCATACTCGAGGAAGCCCCAAGTGTGACTTCCTAACAAATATTTATAGCTCATGTATATGCTTCCCAATCTAGAAGCAATTTATCAATCATGGGTCAGGTCATGTCTTACTATCAACGACATTGGTTAGCAACATAGCAAATATATCGCCCTTAACGGGTTAACCCAAGTTGAAAGTTAAATGAAGGTCAAACTCTCATGCAGAAGGAAAAGGGTTATGTTAACTCTTTACTCAAAAATATGTTAGAAATTGTCCCTTTCCATGCATGACACTGTGTTATTATCGTCATTGTTGTTCTTCATAGCTTCTGCTTTTGAAGATGAACATTTATGTAAAGCTTTGTGCTTTATATGCATTGGCTTAAGTTATCATATGAGCCTTATGAGGAAGGTATAAGTAATGCTGTCTTTTCATAAGGACACTGAGATTCAGAGAGGATGAGCAAACTTCTTAGTCTTTTAGCAAGTGAAAGGCAGGACAGGTATTTAGACCCAGCTCTGTCAGGTTCTTAAATCCACTCTCTTCATCAGTGTGCTATATTCTCATCCTCTTTGTTGCCAAAGTTGTGGCCCTTGTCATGGGCACCTTGTCTGCATCCAGCAGGAACAAGCTCCCTCAGGACCTGGGCACCTTTCTTGGCCTATCAGACTCCACACGGCCAGTTTCATTAGCTAAAGAGGGCATTCCTTCTGAGATAAATGTGCTCATAAAACAAAGAAAGAATTTGCACATGCTTAGTTTCTCAAACTGAAATGGGCTATCTTTAATGGTTAAAAAAATGAAAGAAAAGAAAAGAAAGAAAGAAGCTGGGCATGTATGAACACTTCAGCGGTTTACAATGGTCTTTTCTCAATTACGTTTAACACTTGGTACAACTACGAGGCTAGAATGCAGGCAGATTCTGAAGAGTGCTGGATTTGTATCAAAAGAGAGTGGTGAATTAGTTGGGGAGAACAGCCTTTAACTTCATTTGCAAAGGAAGTCTTGAATGTGGAGGTAGTGAGAGTCAACGGTATTCACTAATCACTTCCCTCACAAAAGAGGCTGCTTTCAGTTCTTGCTGACATCAGTAGGAATACTAAATCCCTCCATAGCATTTCAGCTGATTCCTTTCACAGCAGGATCACTACTGTTTCACCTCACTTTTGAAATATTGCAGTCTCCCCTAGCCATTTTGTAGCATTATAAATGAGTGTCTATCTAAATCAACAAGTGGTAAAGCTCCTTTAGTTATAATTTGATTTAAATTAGCTTACCTTGGGAAGCAGACCTCCGCATGTGCAAATTACCATAAACAGCAGCCTTCTTTGACGATTTACATAATTAAATGAGAGAATATTAAGACATTACTGTGAAGTGGCAACCTATGATGCCTGTGTTTTAAAGTGAAGAATAGGGTAATCCTTCACTTCTTCCCTGTTGCCATTTTATACCAAAGCAAACCTCATTAAGATCACTGTGGTCTAAGAGATATGTTTTTCTGAGATGCTGTGCCCCAAAATGTATACAGCTTTCCTTGACATTTTTTAAAAACTGAGAAATGATGAAATCCCCAAATATATATAGGTAGGCTATTACAGTATATCTGATTTATAAAGTTAGATGCAGAATAGATATTTTGAAATGTTGGAAACTAAGAAAGACAAAGTGCTTCAATTAGTTGTACTTTGGAAAATATATTATACTACATTGTTCTACTAAGCACTGTGAGAAGAAGAGATTGTCTTCAAAGAGTACTCTTGGGATTTCAAAAACACTTCTGCTTTTGAGGAGTGAGAGCTTTAAAATGTCATTGGAAAGTTGTGAAATTTAACAAAATCTTCAGTAGCTTTGTCAATAGAGAAATCAAATGAAGTGGTCAGATTCTATGGAGCAGAGCAAGCCCTGGTTTTCAAACCAGAAGGCTGCAGTGAGAAGTTCACTCTGCACCTATTTTTTTCAATCCTTCCATGGACTGTCAAAAAGATGTTTTGTTAATGATTGTGTGGTGTAAAGAAAACCCTTTCTTTTGAAAGAATAAGAAACTATTTGGGCATCATCACCTGTTCCTCTGAAGATTACACATAGTCAAGGGAAGGCCTGTCCAGCAGGCAGGTGCTGTCATGTGGAGAAATGCCTTGATGCAATGGTAGCCTCCCAGTCCACAACCAGGCAAGCTATACTAGAAGCTCTGGAACAGAAAGTCTGAATGCTGATGCTCAGATGAATTTAAAACACACAGCAGGAAGCACAGGGAAAGAAATGGGGTAGGTTAACACACATAGCATAGAATATAAACATGGTATAAGGATCACACTGCCTGAATCTCATTTATACAATGTTCATATACAGGATCAGCTACTCAATTTATGGGACTGTATGGACAGAATGTTTATGTCTCCTCGGAATTCATATGTTGAATTAACCCCAATGTGGTGGTAGTAGGAGGTGAGGCCTTTGAGAGATAATTAGGTTTAGATGAGGTCATGAGGGTGGAGCCCCAGGATGGGATTAGTGCCCTTATAAGAAAAGGAAGAGACACCAGACACCAGAGCTTTCTGTCTCCCTTGTAAAAACATAGCAAGAAGGCATCCTTCTGCAGACCAGGAGGAGAAGAGCCCTCATAAAAACCCAACCATGCTGGTGCCTTGATCGAAGACTTCCAGCCTCCAGAACTGTAGGAAATAAATGTCTGTTGATTAAGATACCCAGTGTATAGTATTTTATTATGCCAGCCCAAACTGACTAAGACAGGGGCCCAGCACAAAATGAAAATATGAGGCCCCTTGTTCAGAAAGTAGGGGGAAAATGCCATTAAAGGTACTAAAATATCAAGATTTTCCTTTTGTCTGTGTATCTCCCCTTCTCACACACATACTCCACCATCTTATTGGACTTCGCATACAAAACAAAAATTCAAAGAAAAAATTATTAAGGATTCAAGATTGCAGAAGATTATACCAAGGGTAGGGCCCTCCTGGGCCTGTTCATACATCCTCTGTATTTCTCTGCTACATCCGCTTTCTCCACTGATGGCCTTGAACAACAGTAGATGTTAAAGGACTGAGGAAGGAGTGGGGGAAATGGCTGGCTCTGATTTGGACAGTTATTTGGAGAGCTCTCTTAGACATCTATGTAGACAGCCAGTGGGCCTACTTACACCTAGTTGGTATATGAGTCTTGTGTTCATAGTAGAGGTCAGGCTAGAGAGGTCAATCAGAAATTAGTCTGCCTCTAGAGCTTATTCAAAGCCATAAACCAAATGAAAGCACATAGAGATACACAGAGAAGAGTGAGTACATGTGAGAAAATAATGTTTGTTTTTCTCTCTAGATTGCAAGCCTCATGAGGGCAGATGGTGTGCTTTGATTTGTTTTACAATCCTACCAATGAGCAAAGAATCTTACACATAACAGATGTTAAATAAATGTGTAAAGAATTAAATAAAGGTGTAAACAACAAGCTATTGTAGAGTATTATTATTTTTATCTAAGATTTTTTCTTAACTCCCTCTAATTTGGAAAGGGTTTGCTTTTCCAGCAGAAATTATACATTGATATACTATATGCATGCTTGTTAGAGGTGATTTTATTGTTTTATTTCTGTAAGTAATTAACCTGTTTTCCATGCCTTCTGTGATACTAATTAAGATAGATATTAGTTAATAACTTATTCAGTAAATTCAGATCTTGATCTTTAAATCTCATTAAGATCTGAATTAAGAATATATGTGCAATAACCTATTCTAGTGAAGCTTCAGCAATTTCCGTGCTGTTTCATCACGTTTTTGAGATCTGTCTGGAAAATTTCCATACCTTTATTTCTGGAGGACATAAGCAATACACAGTAGCTTTGTCAAACTGTGTTTTGCACATTTGCTCTCTCTGAAGAAATTTCACATCAGCCCAGCTTCATTTCCTTGAGAAAAAAAGCAAATGACACGTATCTTCAAAAGTCTTTCACTGACAATCATTTGTGCTCTAATGACTGTACAATTGAAAAAGGTGATAGATTCCCTGCAGCCGCACCTCAAAGCTTTCTGTCACACCTATTTCTGCCTGTGCAGATCTTTCCAATCCTTACCCATTTTGACTTGCCAAATAAGTCAATTAAATGTAAGAGAGATGTTTTTCTCGTCTCTCTCTTCCTTTGAAAACTGAATTCTCGGTGCCACACTGGTCTCCTGCTTTATTGGCTGCTATCAAATAAGATACCCTTTTAAACCGTCTAAAGTCACGGATGCCTCACTTTTGATGCTCTAAATCCCTGGACTTCTGCTATTCTTTGGTAAGTCTCCAGAGTAGGACCACAAGTCCTAGGGTCTGTGTCTATGCCAATAAAATGAACAGGGTTTTTTGGTTTTGTCTTTTGTGGGCTTTTTTTTTTATTTTAAATATCCTTGAAATGCTGATGAAAAACATTCCAATTTCTACTCCCTGTGCCCCTGAGGATTCAGTTGAGAATTTTAAAGAAATGGAGAGCTATGGCTTGGCACAGAAAAGGGAAGACATTGCAAATTGAAACAGGGAAAGGCATGTGTGAAGCCTCAAAAGTGGGAGCAAGGAAGTGGTATCGTAAGGTGCCATGGCCACTCCTAGGCTCCTGATGTCAGGTGATGGCTCTGAGTAGCTGTCATCAACCTCTCAGGAACCAACCTGATGCCTTTGCCTTTAGAGCTTAGATAAGCCCCTGTCACTGGAAGGCCCCTAATCCAGGGAGGACATGCAATATAAGAGACAGGGACACTGACTCAGGAGCTAGACTGCCTGTGTAAACTTACCAGCAGCATAACCTTGCCCAAGATACTTAACCTCTTTGTGCCTTAAAAATGGCCATTAGAATACATTACTGAAATACTGGTGTGAAGATGTTTTAATCAACATTTGTGAGCCACTGCCTTGCCAAGCACTTTCACATAAATTCTTTACACGAGAATAGTTTACATATTCAAAGGTATTTTAAAAATATAAACTTCTATACATTTTCTGAGTTAAAAAAGAAAACCCATTTGCAATTTCTTTTCCATTATTATCTGCATTTTGGGGATGAAAAAACAATAGGGAAAAAAAGAGATTAAATGATTTGCTCAAGGTCACATAGCTGGTAATTCTAGGCCTCAAACCCACAGTGAGCTTTCTAGTCCAGCAGGATCCCCATGACAGCTCAGCTCCCAACAATCTGCTTTTAATCAAGTGCCAAAGCAACATTCAACTTCCTGATTCTCTTACCAACCACCATCTGCTGAATCTCTCCAAGAATTTTCCTCCACTCAGGGCTTGGTAACTGTACATCAGCCATACCTGAATCCGTGTCTTCCCAAATCCTGATCTCCTAAACTTCAACTCCACTGGCTTCCTAGCTGATGCCTTGGATCTGCTTTCTGCTCCTACAAATGTGTAGGACCAATTGAGAAGGATTTGCCTTTGATGGTTTGAGAATATATCCTTCCCCAACTATTACTTGCCATTGTTGGCAGAGAAGAACACACCCTCAGCACCAAGGCTGACCCAGGCCAGGGTGTTTTTCTGGGGAATGCATGGTCATCCCAGCCGAGGCCCTGTGAGAAGAGGCAGCACACTAAAGGACTGAAACAAATTGGGAAGATAATTATATTATCTCACTCATTAAAGTGGAATTATGTGAGGGCAAACATCAAACTAAAGGACAGAATATCAGAAAAAAAGACATTTGGAAGAACATCCCTGAGAGGTGAGGCTGTTGGTGAGGTCAGTCAAGGAGAACATCAACGTGTTAGGCTCTCCTGGGCCCAGATTTGAGTCAACAGAGGAACATGTTGGAAAGTGTTCTTGGATATTGAATCAGAGAAAGTTTTAAATAAGAAGAACTGAAGTTTAGGTCATGACTGGGTTGTGTTTGTTTTGAAGAATTTCACTTTTATGATAACCTTTCCATCCTTAAGATATTCAAGAGAGTTCAAACGAGTCCTATGAAAAGTTTGCCAGGACTCAAGAGACCCCATATTGGAAGATGATGCTTTAAGTAAAAGAACAAAAATAGGCAACAGCAAAAGCTACTTCTCAGTGAATACCTTCTGTGTGCCACACACCGTGCAAGTCCTTTCTATTCACTCTTATTTAATATTCCTTGCAAACCTGTGAGGCAGATATATCCCTATTTTCATAAAAGAGGGATTTACACAAAATGAGAGGTCATGACAAGCTCACTATTGTTGAGAATGCTCTGGAATTGTAGTCATGTCTTGATTTTCCAAGGAGGTTTTTGAACCTACTTTTCTAATGATGCACAGTTTATCAAACAACTAACCCTGTTTAGATGACCTCCTGTGGAATATTTCTGGAACACTCATACTGACTTCCTGGCTTTCATGGTGTGAGGATGTTGTTTTGAAGATCCGTACTTAAATAAAATTATTTTGAAGCCATGCTGGTGGGTGAAATAACTCAATATAGTATTCAGGCAGGCTTTTGTCAAAGAATTTCTATCAGGAGCAGAACAGCCTGGGAGCTAAGGGTATAGATTCAAAAGCCAGATGTCTGGGTTTGAATCACACTTCTGTCACTTAGTAATAATGTAACAAATTATTTAACTTCTTTATGCCTTTGTTTTCTCATCTGTAAAGGGAAGATAGTAATGGTAGCCTACCTCATAGGTTGTTGATTAGATTGAATGAATTGACTTATTTAAAACACTTGGAATCCTGCCTGATAGTTAGTAAATACCCAGTGACCATTAGCGTTGTTTTTATTATTATTATTGACGTTGGTAACTGCTTTGTCTTACTTCTCTCTATAATATAATCATTTTATATTGCTGCTCAAAGTCCTTTCATAACCCCCACATTTCTTATAGAATAAATGGTCATAACTGTCATTTTTGAATGTTTGACATGTGCCATGCACGTGGTCTTGTTTAATCCACACAACAATCATAAAAGGTTGGCAGTGCTATTAACACCACTGTACAGATGAGAAAAATGGGCTTCAAAGAAATTTTAAAACTTGCCTAAGATGATAAAACTAGCAGTGGAAAATTTTGAGCATAAACCCAATTTTGTAAAACTGCAATGCTCTAACTAGTGTGTTATAATTTGTAACCCTTCATTCTCCCACCACCTGCTCACCCAATACCCTTGTCTTCTACTTTGTCAGCGTGTTCTCACCCAACTTCCCAAAAGTTTACACTCCACTCCAGGAATACTCAAAGACTCACAGTTCCCCATGTGCGCCAAGTTCTCCATGCCCAGAGACTGCACACGCTGTTCTCATCGTTCCCAATGCCCTATCCACTTTGTAAATTAGGAAAGTTGCTGCTCATCCTATAAAAATCATATCAGTGTACTCTCTTTTTTTGAGGTCTGTTCTTAACTTTTTAAGTCAAAATTAAGCTGTTTTGCTTCTGTATACTCATACCAACCACAGCACAGTTGTCCATTTATTTTCTATTTTAAAATATTTGTCTTCCCCACTAGATTGTGAGCCCTTCAAAAATAAATAACTTTTATTTTTGAGTATTGCCTCCCCAAGCCAGAATCGTGTTTTTTACAAGGTAAGCAATTCACAAAATCTTAAAATAAATAAATCGATCAATAAAAAATTGATTCTTTTCTAGAGCAGCACTGTCCAGTAGAACTTTCTGTGATGATGAAAATGTTCAGTATCTATACGGTATGGTAGCCACTAGCCACGTGTGTTAAATGAGTTCTTGAAATGGGGCTGGTACCAATGAAGAACTGGAATTTTAATTTTATTTAATTTTAAGTAATCTAAATTCAAATAGCTACGTGTGGCTAGTGGTTAGTATACTGGGCAGCACAGTTCTAGAGTGAGGGCCAGAGCAGGATTTTATTGGAGTGTGCCTCATCCATATTTCCGTCTCAGTTACATAGTGTTTCTCATACTTGGTCAAAGTGAGGGAGTTGCACGTGTTGGAGAGCCGAAATTTCAAGACATGATAGTGAGACAGTGATGCTCTCCCATTAGGACAGTGGCTCTTGAGAGGGGAGATTTGAGCTCACAGCACCACTCACGTAACTACAACAGTGATTTCTGTGATAGAGTTAACAGTCTTCCTGAATAGCTATTTCAAGTTCATGGGGGATATTTGGAGCCTGAGTGGGATGTCTCTGTCGGGTTGCTTTCAGGTTCTCTGCAGAGCTAATAAGTGGGAAATGGCATCAGCCTCTCTTTATCTGCTTCCACTGAGCCCGTCCAGCATTGTGCACATATATTTATTTTCCATTTGTCTTATTATACTGTTATTTATTTGTTCATATTCTGTCTTCTCTCCATCCTAAGTAACTTCCTGAGAGCCAGAATCTCTTTCTTATGCATCTTCATTTCCCTAGGACTTACCATGTGACATAACAAAAAGGGTCAATAAATGTTTGATGAATTAATAAATGAACATTGAATCAAGGAATAAGCCAACAATTCCTAGGACTCCAAGAGGCAATGCCTCCATCACAGAGCAGTGAATATTTTAGAGGGATCCCAGCCTGTAGCAGTGTTACCCACTAGAGAGGGAGACATGCAGGAACAGCATCCTAACCTATTCACAGGACAATCACAAAGAAGAAAAGCAATTATGTATTCTGGGCTTGTCCAGGCAGTTACATTGGATGGAATTTCAGTCAAGTTGGCAGTACCATCTTGCAGTCCACCTGAGGAATTTTATATTTAATGAGTAGGAAGCAACACGATGTTTTAACAAAAGCCCTTTTTCCACAGTTCTTGTGTTGGCTGGAGAGGTTGCCCAGCCTCCCTAGGTTCTGAAATGAACTTAAGTGGTAAACGTGCAACTCTTCTTTTTTGCACAGTTTCTGTTTGAAAAGAAAGGACCCAGGGAAAAAGTGTAAAAGTGATGAGAAAACCCCAGAAATAACTATCACACGTACACACACTACACACATCCTACAAGGTAGCAGTAGCTAAATGGTTAGTTAAATGGTGCACGAACAGGGAATCATCTCAGTTCACTTTAATTCAGTTCAATGAAAATTTAGTGAGCATCTACTTTATGGAAAGAAACATGAGTAATTAAGGCACAGTTTCTTCCTTTAAAGAATTCACAATCCAGTACAGCAGTGCGACTCATAAACTAATAACTTGTGACAGAGTGTGATGACTACAATAACAGAGGTGATCTGGGTACACTGGTGGCACGAAGGAGGGGCTAGTCAGATCCACTTGAGTTTGTCTTGAACGATGTGTAGAAATCCTTCAGCTACATGGTTGTGGAGGTGTAGAGGCGGGGGAGGGGTCCCTCCAGTTAGAAGAAAATGCTTGGTGAAAGGCACACAGGTGTGAAGCAGCGCATGGTGGGGCAGGGTTATGTGGTCGGCTCTCCCCCGGGGACTGCTGAGGTGCCCATTTCATCAGAAGGTCACTCTGCCTGTCTGGATTGCAGGATGATTCTTGCTCTTAGAGGCGGGATAGATCGACAAAAGGAAAACCTCTGTATAGGAAGGTCAGCTGGGAAGAATGTTATAGCAATTTCAGGATGAGTGGTTTAGGCTCCTAGTTAGAATTATGGCTGTGAAAATAAAGAGCAAGACTTTCAAAAGTATGTTCTAGAGAAGTTATTTTCAATCCCCTTTGTGTCTGATAATGCCTGAGAAAGAAAACATGCTTCCATCAGTTAATAGAAATGGCACACCACAGAAGTGTTTCTCAAAAGGAATGTGGGGATATCATTTGGAAAATCACCCCAAATGATTCTGGGGTACAAACCACCCTCTCACTACCCCACCAAGGATAATCTCTATTCTAGTGAAAGAGTAGAACTTTGTGAGAACCTAGAAGTGAGAGGGGCTGAGGCTGAAGGTGTTAAAAATAAATGTTACTGTTTATTGAGAACTTGCAATGAGCCATCATCTTGGCAGCCATAATTTAATTTTATTTTCACAGCAGCTTTATAGGGTAGGTACTATCATGCTTATTTTACCAAGGAGAAACCTGAAGTTCAGCTAGATTCTGAACCTTCCTTCAGCTTCAGTTACTACTGGTGTCCATGCCTGGATTCGAGCACAGGACCACTGATCGCAAAGCCTGAGCTCTTTGTAGCACACAACACTACCTTTCTCTGGGACCTTTAAGACTGTGATCTGAGAGAACCATAGCACTGTAGTAGAGGGGTGCCGTTCATAATAGTAAAGAAATCACCCAAAGGGATAGGCTTTAGGAGAAAGCCACCAAGCCAGTACTTTGATCTGCTGTTGCTTCTAGAGCTCCCTTTTTCCTCCAATATCACCACTAGAGTGTGTCTCAAAGAATGATGAAGGCTCACAGGCTGTTTTGCCAAAAGCATGTGGGAGGGACATGAATGAGTCATTCATTCATTTTTTTTCAATCAACACATATTTATTAAGCTAATATATGCCAGGCACTTTGTTCAGCCTGAAGGAGAAAAAGGTATATTTGCAGGCATTGCTCCTGCCCTCCAGAAATCCATTGTTTCATACAAGCTAAAACATGTAAAATATAATTCTAGTGGAGGGTGCTAAGTGGTCAAGTAGAGATGTGTGCAGGGAGACATGAGAACGTTTTCATGTCCCTGGTCAAGTGGCAGCTGTTTCTTAAAGAATGAGTAGGAAATGTGCCTAGGGGAGAAGTGAGGAAGGCATTCCAGGAGGGCAGAACAGCAGGGCAAAGGCAGCGCAAACTGAAGTGTTTTAAGAGATGCAAGCAGAGCCATGTGGCAAGAGCTGAAAAGGAAAGACTTGGCTGTGAAGGGCTTTGTGTTCTCTTCTGAGGAGCAGGAATATCATCCCTGGAGTGGGGTGTGTTAGTGGCAGAGAGGGAGGCAACTGTAAGGGAGTGGAGGGGGTAGCATGAGCTTAGGGTTTCAGAACAAAATTTGGAAAGCCAGTGGGAAAGGATTTGGTTGGAATGAGGGTGGTACCAGGACCTCCTCCTGAGTCAATCCTAGTCCTCCCTCCCTGCCATATACACACACACCTCATTCCACTACCTCAGAGAGTTGAGTCATTTTAAGGGTCAGGGGGAATGGAGGAGCAGCACCTGCCAGCCTGGGGAGTCCAGGAATGAGGGTGGCATACCAGCCTTAAAATGAATCAATGTCACAGGGCCTTCCCCATAGCAACAAAATCAGCCCTTGAGTCTAGACAATTCTTGCTTCCTTTGTTCTTGCTTCTCATGTTGCCTGAAGGCTTGCCTCTTCTGTTGACTTGCATAATTCCCTCATCCAGCTGCGGTCCTCATATAAACTCTGCTTTGCTGCTAATATTTCATTGTCAGTTTCGGCTCTGTTACATATTTCTCTCAATCATTCTTTAGAGCAGGAGATGTCATCTAGAGGGGTCTGCAGCTTGCATAAATGAGTTATGAACCCTCATAATTTCAAGTGGGTTACCAAACCCCCCCCAAGCAGAACCAGGCATCTGGTAGCTCCAGAGTGTGAAAAGGACATTATGCATATGTATGCAGAGCCACATGCCCTACAGCGATTCAGAAATACTTGCCACACTTTCACTAGAGGGCCATATGCAAGGAGACCTGAGAAATGCTCTTTGAAAGGAAACTGCTTTAACCTATCCTTTCTGTTCAGTCTTCTGCTTACAAATCTTCACTTTTCTTTTTCTGAGCCCATGAAAGGAGTGAGGAAAAGGTTTGACTGAGTGTGCAAATAATGATTTATATACAACTTTGCACATATGTAGGCAGGTAGTCATCAGCAACTGCTGGAGAAAGTGAAAAAAACAACAAAGCTCAGTCTACATGAACACAATGAAGGAAACACAATCAGGTAGCTAGATAACTCTGACATAGATTACATTGCCTGAACTATCTGCATCATGAAGAGTAATATGAAATGATTTTGACCTGATGTTTCCAATTACTTCAATTTTTCCGTATTTCAAAGTGTGATACAGAGGCTGTGGAATGTCACAGAAGGCAAGGCAGGTTAAAGCGTCCGGGTGCTCAGGCAATAGGTGATGCCTGGAAATTATATTACACTATTTACACTAGAGGATAGATTTTGGGTAAGATGTTGAGCTCTAACTTATACCTGGATTTGCATCCCAGCTCTGCTTCTAACTTATATGACTTAGGCAGGTCATTTTACCCTCTTTAGTCTTTAGATTCCTCATTTGTATGAAGATGATATACCCACTTCATGGAGTGGTTATGAGGATTAAGGAAGAAAACACATGTAACCTTTGCAATGGTGTGAGGTACATAGCAAGCCCTCAATAACTACAACTTTTATTATTTTTACATTGTTACACACTATTTTGGACGCTTCATTTAGCTTTAATTTCTTTATTTCTAAAATTGGACTAGTGTTCATTGACAGATTAATATATAAAGAAAACGTGGGAAATATATAAATGAAATATTATTCAGCCTTTAAAGAGAAGGAAATCCTGCCATTTGTGACAACATGGATGAATCTGGAGGACAATATTTTAAGTGAAATAAGCCAGACACAAAAAGACAAATACTGCATGATCTCACTTAAATATGGAATCTAAAACAGTCAAACTCACAGAAGCAGAGAGTAGGACGGTGGTGATCAGGGTCTGGAAGGCACAGGGAAAGGGGAGATATTGGTCAAAGGGTACACACCATCAGTTATAAGATGAATAAGTACTGGAAACCTAATAGATAGTATGGTGACTATGATGTATACTGTGTGAAGTGATCAGTGTGTTAATTAGCTTGATTATGGTAATCATTTCATAATGTATACATATATTAAAACATCATGTTGTATACCTAAATATATTCAACTTTTTGTCATTCAAACTTCAATAAAGCTGGACAAAATAAAAATAAAAACAAAACTGTAAGTTAAAAAAAACTGCCCTGTTTACTCTAGTTTTTGTGGAAATTAGTAAGAATAGTGCAGGTAAAGATACTTTGTAAAGTAAAAAATTCCAAAGGACTGGAAAATGTGATTATTATCATTATTTTGGAGGTAGTTAGAATTTTGGGGAAAGGTTTATTTGAAGTAGATAGAGGATTGTTACTGATGAGCAGAGGAGCAGCTGCATTTGTCCATCAAGCCCAATTCCTATCCTCCTCCTTATTGCAAAAAGCTGCCAAATGCCTCGTATGTGTATAAGGTGGATAGTATTTGGAAATAAGAATCGGGAGATGCTCTTTTCTCTTTTAAAGTGGTATACACAAGGTGGAAACCTGCAGTTATTTACATTTCACAACTACTGAGCTATTATCATTCCTGGGGCTTAGAGATATAACATGATTGCCAAAGCACACCTGATTGATAACCAGCCAGAAGCTCAAGATGCATGCAGGTTCTGCCAGTCTCCATCGCTTTCTTTTGCACAGAGATGATGCTTTCTTGCCCTTCCCCCTCCTGTCTGCACCTTAGGAGGGGAGGGAGGGTGGGTCTCATGAGTAGGGCAGTAGATTGGGCCCATGACCAGGTTGTCAGGGACCTGCTGTTTATCACTGGGACTGCCGAAATCCCCTTTCTCAGTAAATCTCAACACTTTCCCATCCCATCCCTGTGACCTGGTGTGGAAGTGGAGAGGGGTGGTGGATAAGACAACCACCTTGGTGTGGTCTGGTGGGCATCCTCCAGCAGGCCTGGGATTGAGCCCACCTCTGCCACCTACCACTTCCAGCTGTTTGACCTGTTTTAAGTTATTTATCCCCTCTGAGACTTGCTGAATGCATCTGTAAATGGGGGATAATAGCATATCTACTGCACAGAATTTTCTGGGAATTAGATTAAATAACATTTAAAATATCTTACAAAAAGCATAGCATAGAACAAAAGCTAAACAAAAATGTACTTTCCATATTCTTCCCTTTGATTTGCAATAATATATTAACAATTACTCTATGCCTTCTTTCTAGCTTGCTCTTTCCTTATCTATAAAAGAAGTTTAAATGATTTATAATTCCTGTATACTAGTGAAGGCTTAAAATTCCTCCACTTCCAGTCCTATAGAAGAGGAATAAATGAAGTTGCTCTGTACATTCTTAGGTAGGTGGGATAAAATTGTACTGAAAGATTAAGAAGGGGACATTTGATCTAGGTGTTATTGAATAAATAAGGTTTTAGTAAGCAAATAGGTATTGAGAGAATGAGGAAAGACTCAGAATCTGATGTTTTGTTACGTTTAACAAAAGCGATTTAGATAAACTGACTCACGTTAAGATAATAAAGATTCTTCCAAGATGTGTATGCAAATTTGAAAGAGGGCAATTCAAAGGAAGCATAAATGTCTCTCTTGGGGAGTAGATGCCCTTCCCTCCCTTCCAATGCACACAGACAGAATACCGCAGACCTTATAGGAGGCCACGGTTCCCCGCTGGACAGTAATCTACATGAGAGCAAAGACTCCATCTGTTTTGTTGCCAGGCGTACTTGCTGAATGTTGAACTTTGGATGAATAAATGAGTATCATTGATGCACTTAAAATATTAATGTCTGAGTGTGGGGTAAAATCCAGGAAAAGAGAACCTAGTGATCTTTTTATAATAGCAATTCTCCTGCAACACTTAAGACACCCCAGAGCACTTTTGCAAAGGCTGATTATTTTATTTAAGCGTGTAGACAGGTTTTTCTTGCCTGCTGTACAGCTGTGAGTGTGGGAGCACAATTCTCTGGGGACCTGGGCATATGTTCTCTCCCTGAAAAAATCTGGGAGAGAACCCCAAAGGACACATTGTACCCCTCTCTCAGCCAAAAAAGGAAAATCCTGCCTGAAATACGCCTTCAGCCAATGAGTAAATGTGTGAACTGGAAATAGAGTTTTACCAACTCAACTGTGTGGTAGAATGAAGAGTGAAGTGATGGATGGGTTGGAAATTCTGAGTTCAATCTTGGATCTCCCACAATAACTATAGTATGATAAGCTCTCTGGGTTTCAGTTTCTCCCCCATAAATAAGGAGATTAGTCCACAGACATGTCAAGATACCAGTCTGATGCTCCCAATTTTATTGGCATTTCCTGCAATTGTGAAGCTGGAATAATACTCAGATTTTTGGAGTTCAGCCTTCTTATTTCATAGATGAGAAAACTAAGGTGTAGAGAGGTGAAGTTATTTGTCCAAAACCACAAAACCAATTAGCAGTGAGCTGAGATTAGAACCAATATCCTCAGACCCCCAATCCAAAAGCTCTTAACCTTTTATGAGTCACAGTGCAACTTAAAAATCTGATGAAAGCTATGGACCTTCTTGGAGTGGGGGAGGGGATAGGGGACAAATGCATCACAGGTAAACACATAAAATTTTCAAACTATTTAAGGGATGTGTCTTACATTTCAGGTTACAAGCTCTCTGCAACACTTTGTTACCCAAAGTAGATGTTGGGACCAAATATTGAAAGGAATGTATTTATATGTGATTGAAAGTATACCTCTGGCTTCTTTGGTTTAATAACTTCATTGTGCAAAAAGCATCCAAAATACAACTGGCACAAGTTTGGGTTTATATCTGCCTCCCAAATAGGTCTTGCTAACCTATTTTGTTGATAGCAGTTGCTGACTTTTAAAAAACCAGTTCTTCTTTTAAATATTACAGTGGTTGCTCCCCTTATAAATACTTCTGCTAAATTCAGTGTTCAACTCATGTCAGCTGTAGCCAGATAATACAACAAGGGGCTGGTTAAAACAGAAGAGATTTTCTTATTAACTGGATCTGAAGGTGGCCTGTACAAATTATTTCTTGAATTGGATCTTTGGGCTAGGTGCATTAAAATGACCTGTTCTCCTTGAAAATATATAGTATACAGTCCTGGACCCCAGCCCAGATCTATTGATTCAGAATCTTTAGGAAGTAGAGCTAAAGAATCGGTGTTTTTACAAACTCTCCAAGTACTTCTTATGCATACTTACACATGAAAACTGCCAGTCTCAATACTTGCCCAAATATTTTCAGTCTTTGATAAAATTAGCCTAATGATAATACTATCCTAAAAGATTCTTTGGTCTCTGAAATGTTAAGGCAACTCAGAATTCAGACTTCTGGAAAGCATACCTGTATGTGCTAAAGTTATTCTTCCATTTTTCAAAGAAAACGTTTTTTCTGACAGTTGAAATACAAGGAGATGAACGGCCATGGCATGGCTAATCCCACGCTGGGCACCGCGTGGGAGATCAAAACTGCCTCTCTGTGGCCCTCATTTTCCAAGAGCTTCCTTAGTCTATATTCTTATTTTAATATTCACAATTGCATGTATTCCTGACATTGGAGAAATACCCTCATAGTTGTTTATTTAAATATAGAAATATCAAGTGTATTATTCCAAAATATACTTCAGCAGATGGTAAATATAAAACTTATATCTCCTCTAACATACATACTCAAATGCTGGTAGAACAAAAACACATTTAAGAATGACTAAGTCTGACATTTTCTAACTTTAAAACACTACAGCTCTTATATATTTTTATATATATGTAGGTATGTATCTGTGGTAAACATGTGGATGGATAGCTGTTACTTTGGACCAAGCTCCTGAATTACTCAGATGCATTTGAAATGTATGTCCCATGCACCCTCCAACCAGTGAATGACCTAGAACCTGTGTTCTAGGTGTGTCTGAAAGATCTCAGAGTCAGCTGAATATTACAGGATCATGTTTAAATCTGATGAACTGTTCGTTTATGAACTAAGGTTTCTCTAGTTTTTCAAGTGGCTTCAGAGAGCTCCTGGGGATATTAATTCAGTTGCTTTTCACTCTCCTGTCTTCAGATTTTTGATTCTCATGTGTTCTCATGGGCTCACATTCCTTGTGTTTCTGCATAGTTGTTTCTGGGTTCAGGTCCCTGTATCCAGCAGTGCGTTCAGAGCAAGATCAGCATGCTCCAGCCCTCAAAGCTTCATCTCAAGGGCAATGGAGAATTTGGAAGCTTCCATTGAGTAGGAGTATAGGGTATCCTTGGGATCCTATACTCACTCTGACACGGTACTCAGTTAAAGCCCAGTTGCCCTTGACTACCTGATGAATGGCCCATAGAATGCCCATAGGCTTTGCAGTCCAATAAGCACATGCTTCATTAAATTGGATTGGTTACCTTTTTTTTCCCCATAGAGACTACGTTTATTAAAACTACCTGTGCAGTGTACCATTATTCTTCCTGCTTATATTCATGAATAGCCTATTCTCAAAAGGGACATCCAGGTGGAGATCAATAATCAGTCTCTTAGTTAGGGCAAGGGAAAAAAAAAGAAAGAAAATCCATTGGTGCACTGCATTCAGCTGTGTTTAAGAGGTCTTATCATTAAAGCAGTAGCAGGCATTCATAAACCAAGCTTGCCGGCAGTGCCGGACATACAGGATTAAAATAATCGTACATCAGCCTCTGTCTCATAAATGTTTTCCTTTGACTTTTGGCAGGATCTCCAACCTGAGTACATGCCAGTTGAAATGGGAACACTGAGGCCAGCAATTTAAGGATTTCACATTTGCTTGCAGTGGTAAGATTTAAAGATATAACAATGAAGGACATTAAATACTACTGGGTTCCAGATTTTTCCACTAGATGTGAAACTGAAGTTGTTAAGGGTATCTTTTTTGGCCAATACAGATCTCTATTCCGTTATCTTGCAAAACCATAGCAAACACAAGAAAAATCCATAATCTATAACTATTGAACAGAGTATTGTTGGTATGAATGAAAATGGGGAAACTAAGTAATAATTAAATTTATTTGTTTATGCATATTTGGACCGAGCAGAGGAAATGGTTTCCATTTTGGGCAACGAAACTGTTTCTCTTCAGAAGAGATGATTATTAGAGCACAAAGGGACACAAAGTTTAAGATCTATGGGGAGAAAGAAAGGGGAAGTTACTCTGTTTTCAATTCTGAATGGCACAGTCATACCCTTAATGTGAGTCCAAAGGTTTGTTTTCTAAAAGAACCAACTCTGTAGTTAATTAAGAGATTACATAAAAGTGAAGAATGTCCCATGCTAATGATAGTACACCTCCACACACTGGATGCTTGCTGCCATCAGAGATGCATCTGTATGCCATTACTTCAAAAGCGGTTATAATGGTGAAGATGTTGCCAGATGGATGGCAAATTGTGTCACTGGAAGATCATTTTGAAAAGAGAAGTCTTCCACCCTTCCCTGTGTGTACTTACATATACACACACACACTCTCTCTCTCTTAGATCTGAGGCCCAGATATAATATTGAAAAAAGTAATAATTAAATATTTACATCTTCTATGAAAGAAAGCACAGTCTCAACACATTTCCAATATTATGTAGAAATTATACCATGATGTGACTAAACAGAGTCAAACAAGATCATCTAGGCCCCAGTAGATTCTTTGGACCCTGAGTTGTTGAATTTAATAGGTTAAATTCAGAAATAATACCCATTCCATTACCAATTTCAAGTTGAGCCAGATCTTCATAGGGTGAGGCTATATTCAGCACATTCAGTTCTCTGAGGGCTACCATTTTAACACATTTTCTATGTATTTCTGAGTCCCTATTTTCATGTGGCCTCATAGCATCTCCATGGTGCGTTGAACAAAATGTGACTTTTAGCTATCTGACTTGTCTATTCTTGCATACTGGCTGTGGTCTCATATCTGTGAATTTCTGAAGGATGTATTTTGGAAATTCGGCATTCATATTTTACTCCTCTTAGTATACTCCTCTCAAGTTGCCCTGCTGCTTTATTCAGTTATCTTAT
Organism: Daubentonia madagascariensis; assembly: GCA_023783475.1. Classification (NCBI taxonomy): domain Eukaryota; kingdom Metazoa; phylum Chordata; class Mammalia; order Primates; family Daubentoniidae; genus Daubentonia; species Daubentonia madagascariensis. The sequence goes on from JAKFHU010001436.1 coordinate 12,602,123, forward strand.
TGCAGTAACTTTTAGTTTAACAGCTGTATTCTCAAAATCTATTTATGGAACAATGAAAGAATGATTGCGAAATAGCCTAGAAGATGCATTACTTAAAGTTATACCTGAAAGCAATGACACAACTTCACACTTTTATAAATATAAAAGTAAATGAATGTATCATTATGGTTTCTTTTACCTGAATACTACATTCCTTTCGAAAATTAAGTAACTTTGCATTTGAGTTTCAGTTTTACTTCATGATTTAGATATGCTTTCTAGGAGCTACCACCAAAGCCTAATTTCCATACATAAGTCATGGTTTCCTCATATATACATGGAATTTAAGATAACATCTTAATTAGAGTCATTAAATCTCAGATATCAGAAGGACAACAGTTAAAGTGAACAGGGCTTTTTAACCCCAAGGCTGAGCAATGTGAGGAGGAACAAAAAGAAAAACAGGCATGTGATTGACCTTAATGAAACTGTAAAGCTCTATGGAAGTGGTCCGTAACTCACCTCTGGACCACAGAAGTTATCATTTCATCTGAACTCTGTATATCAAATTATGCTTTTTGTTACCAAAAGTAAAGTCTACAAGAAAGCCCCAATAGATTATGCCAAATTGATTTTGCATCATTTAGGATATGGCAAAGTTTTCTTAAAACTAGCCTTGGAGCTCCTAATCTCTTCCAAGAACCAATGATGATGCTGAATCCTGTCCCATTTCTGCAATACAAGGACACTGTGTTGACCAGTTAGACTTGTTTGATAAAGAATGCACTGATGCAGGGTAGCAGAGTAGAAAAGCACTGATTTAGAAGTCAATGGACTTCCATCCTAATCCTAATACTGTAGCTAATTTAGCTAGAGAAGTTGTTCCTTCTTTTGCCTCTAAGATTTTAAATAGTCTCTAAAATGTCAGGCCTTAGTTTTTAATCTGTAAAATGAGGTTAATACTCACTGTACTCCTCTGTAGATTTACTTGGAGATAAAATAATAAATAAGAAACAGTTTGAGGAACTTAAAATCACTACGCAGGATTTAATATTGCTAGAAAGTTGATTCCTTATTAATAGCACTCGCCTGATTTGAACGTTATATCAAAAAAGCATTTTCATCAATCCCGTCTATGTTTTCACATTGGACAAAGGCTTACAATTGTTCTGAGCGCTAATATTCTTGGCTTTTCTCATTAAATTATGATAGCAACAAAAGTCAATTATTATCTCTCCCTGCCTTGTATGTGAACCTGTCCCTGGTGTGTATGCTGCACTGATCCCACATTTCATTGTCCTAGAGTTACTCCAAAAGGTGAGCATGGGAGACAATAGAAGAAATGTTTCCAGTACAATCCATGTGAGCAAGAGGGGGAAGAAAGGTTCTCTGGGGTTGGTCCTGGAGGTGAATCTGCCTTTCTCAGACCTCCATCCCTCCGATTCAGATGCAGACTTTTTTACCAAAGTGACCCTGTGTGTCTTTCTGCTCCTTATCCTCCTGTCCACCCGCCCGTCTCCTTTCTCCTCTCCTTCACACCTTGGAAAGTCCTTTGATTGTTTACAATCTAGGATTTTTTTAGCTATTGACCCACAGCCCTCTGCTTCCATAAATCCTGCTTTAAGTGTTTGATCTGTAAGACAAATACACCCCTGTAGCCCTGAGTTTACTCTCTGACTCTGTTTCATTACAAATGTTGTAGACAGTCAATATGAGTTGGGGTGGGGGGGGAAATGTCTTGGGTCAAAAAACACAATTTGCTTGAACACACGGTAATCTTTGTCCTTGCAAAGAATTGTTGATCACATGTCCTTTAAGAATAAAGCCAAAATGTTGGACAGCGTAAGTTAAATAATACACAAGAAATTCCAACAATTACATGACACAGAAAATCTTGCAGAGCTCCCAGTTCATGGACTAATGTTACAAGCAATCAAGGACTATGAATAATGGATGAAGTTAAACATAGTGGTCCAAATTTTTATCCAGAGTGCTACAGAAGAACGTTAACATGATGGATGTGGATCACAGAAATTGGCTGACATATGAAATACCAACCAAGAGTATCGTCCATTTACTTTTTTTAAGGATAAAATTTGCACACTATAGCAAGGTCACCACTGTGGAGATAGTTACCTTTCTGCACTACCCACTTCCCTAATGAGACTCTTCCCTAGTCCTAGAACCCCCAACCACAAGGGAGCATCATTTGTTCCTTCTGTGACTATTAAAATCTACCCTCATTTCTACCAATTTATTCTCCCAAGAGAACAAAATTAAGTAATGGCCTCTTCAAGTCCGGCTATGGTCCATTCAGTCCTCATGTTAGAACATAACCTAAAGAGTCCTTGGGTCACACAATTCGGACTAATCTGGGAGAGTAAACAAAGATAATTAAATTAAGAATAAAATTAAGTGTTGGAAATGTTGTCCTAAGATACCCCACCCAAATTTCCATGTGTTTATTAACTGACCCAATTAGCCTGAAAATTATACTTTGAAATCATCACAGCAGATCATACAGCTCAATAAACCAGTTTTCTCAGAATCTGGCTGATCTGGACATTTCTATTATTTCCAGTGTTACCAACTCAGAAGGTAATTTCTCCATTCAATAATTGACCTATACTTCTCCCCAAAACCAAGCTGGAGGTGAGATATAGTCAGCAAAGAGAGCTCCTTAGGACCCTTCCCAGGAATGGGATCATGAAATTATGGAATTTGATAGAAATTAGCTATTTTCATTAACATTTCACTGAAACTCCAGAAAACTGCAAGTATTTTCTATTCTAGTCACCCCCTATTACTTTGAGGCTGATCAAATAACCCATGACTAACTAGGAACTGGGGAACTGCCATATCTGCAATGGTCCCATCTATCACTCAGACATTTTTAGTGTAATAAAGTCAAAAGCAAATTTTCTTCTTTTATTTTCAAGTTTTGCATCTGACAAAATGTCATTAGAGCTCAGTGACTTATGGAAAATTGGGACAGATTGAGAGCCTCTGATAAAAGGCAATCTTTATATCACTGAAGGATTCTACTAAATTGAGGGGGAAGGGGAGTAATAGTTCTTAATAATGTGTTGTCATCTTATGAACCATCTGCAAAAAATTCTAATTAAATATCGAAAGATACATTATAAAATATATCATAAAGACACAAATATGATCCCAGAAAACATTCTGAAGGCTTAAAAATTTAATATGTTTGTTTTGGAGTATAGAGGGAAAGGGGAGCTGAGAAACATAAATTGTGTAAACATATTATTTCATCCTAATATCAGGCAAGAAGACATGCTCTGACATCCCGTCCCTTGGTTATGTATTTCAGCTTTTAGGCGCCATTTGCTTATTGTGTGTTTGTGTGTGTGTGCATGTGTGGAGAGAGAGAGAGAGAGAGAGAGAGAGAGAGAGAGAGAGAGAGAGAAGAAGGGAGAGAGAGAGAATGTCTGACAAAGTTGGAAGGAGACATCATCAAAAGTGAAACACTTAAAGGTTACCTGAAAGGGTGAGATCTACCAAACACATAGTTCCTTAAGGAGTGGCAATTACTGCTAAAATTTAAATCAGTAATTTTAGGATTGTTCAAGGATTTGCATTAATTCTTAGTGTTCCTCTGTGTCTTTCAATGAGCTATATTGCCACATTGTCATGGCACCATCATGACAATTGCTGCATCCTTGAATCCCCCTGAAGTCCTGCTTTCATAAACAGGAGATGTCATAGGAAATATAAACATCCCTAAATATTAATTTTCCATGTGTTGTAACTTTCTGTTTTCTCTTTCCCTAATCATTCATACATGCATTTTTTTTGTTGTTGATTCATTCATTGAACAAACATTTATTGATCACCACCTAGGCATTGCTAGTCATTGTTTTGGGTACTCAGGATGTGGAAGTAAACTCAACAGATAAAAATTTCTGCATTCATGGAGAATACCTTCTAGTGGAGCAGGTGAATTATGAACAAGATGAAAATATCTAAAATATATATCATTTATATATTTTATATACCATATATATTAATATTTATATATAAACGAGTGCAAAGGAGAAAAACAAAGAGAAAGACATATGAAGTGTCAGGGGTAAGGGGTTGAATTTCACATAGGGTGGCCTAGTAAAGCTAATTCTATGTAAAATTCTAATTTTATGAAAAAAATTCTAATTCTATGAAAAAAAGACTTGAAGGAAATGAGGGAGCAAGCCAGGCAGATACCTAGGGGAAGATTGTTCTAGGCAAAGAGAACAGTATAAGTGCAAAGGCTCTCAGACAAGAGAGTGCCTAGTATATTTGCAAAACAGAAAGGAGGCCATTCAGGCTGGGTCATTGCAAGGGTCATTCTGGCTGCCATGTTGAAAGTGTGTCCTAGTCTGTTTGGGCTGCTGTAACAAAATACCATAAACTGGGTGCCTTATAAACAATAGAAATTTATTTCTCACAGTTCTGAAGGCTGGGAAATCCAAGGTCAAGGCACCAGCAAATTCACTGTCTGGTGAGGGCTCATTTCCCAGTTCATAAACTGAGCCTTCTCCTTGTGTCCTCACATGGTGAAAGGGGCAGTGGAGCTCTCTGAGATTTTTGAAAATAAGTGTACTAATCCCACTTATGAGGGCTCTGCTCTTATGACCTAATCACCTCCCAAACACCCCACTTCTTGATACCATCACCTGTGGGGTTAGGATTGCAACATAAGAATTTTGGAGCGAAATAAACATTCAGACTGTAGCAGAGTGGGAGACAACTCACAGGGTGGGTAGGGAAGGCATAAGTGAGGAGGCCGCTTAGGGGACTACTACAGTAGTTCCAGTAAGAGAGGAGAGGAATATTGTCCTCTGCCTAGATGGGAGAGGCTGACCTTGTCTAAGAGCATGAAAAACTTGTCCACAGGAACAGGAGAAGCATGGATAGGCGGGAAGATGTGTAGTAAACACATATGGATGTTTTCTCTTGATTATCTACAAAGTATCAGACACATTAGGCTGCATGAGTGTAGGCATAGAGTGGTCATCTGAGCGAATTTAATGAGGGTTATGATTTTTACCAGGAAAGTTCACCAAAATAAAAAAAGGAGCTAAGATAAGATTATAATGATTATCTATGCAATTTAAGCTGGAAAGGAGAGAAGAGGGAAGAGAGGATGTGACATGGAGAGATTGGATCTTGGGTCCTTGGTTGTAGAATTGTAGGAGTTAGGGTATTAGGTGGAGTTATCAGGAAAAATAAGAGATCATGATCATAGAAGGTGATATTTGAAATTGAAATTTTGCAGAGGCTGCAGTTATTGATAACAAGAAGGTCAAGTGTGTGACTGTGGAAGTGAGTGGCTCAAGATGCATGGCTGATGAAATCTCTGGGAGAGAAGAAGTCCAGAAACTGAGAAGATAGACTATTGGAAGGATCATGGCACTGGATATTACAATGGCCAAAAATTAAATAGGAGTAATATTAGAGAGATAATGAACCAAGCACTAAAGTCTCTAACAAATGGAGGAAGAATGAACTGTAGAATGGTGGAAGAAGCATTAATAAGGGTTGGAGGGTACAGACTGATGACGTGAAAGTGAAAGCTGCAGTTTTATTGAGGAAGGGGAAAAAAAAGTCTGGACACACTAATGAAGAACAAGAAAGACACTTACCATACTTTCAGGCTCCTTGGTAAGAGGGATCTAGGAGAGTAAAAACTACCTCTTGAAAGGGCTTCAGTGGAATGAGTGTTATCTGGGAAAGCCAGGTGTCAACTACTGCAGGAAGGTGAAAGGGAAGTTTGCAAAGGAAGTTGAGAATAAACAGATTTACTGGCAATTGATTTAAAGTCCCAGAGGGTTCAGTGAAAAGCTTTTAGGAGGTATAGGGCCAAGATCAGAACAAGTCATGAACAAAGCCATGTGGGGATTAGAGAAGAGGGGAAGAGGGGCTAAGCGATGACTGGGAAGTCCTGGGCTGGTGTGGTGACTGACCTCAGAGGCCTGATGATAGCCATCCTGCTGGTGCAGAGCAGGTGGAGGTGGTGAGGCCGTGAGTGTTGGGAGGAAGAAGAGTTATGTGCAAGGTTTGGGGGTGGTGAGTCAGACCTTTCCAAGAGCATGAAGAGTCCTGAGGTGAATACTTGACTGTTGCTGAGGAGACAGTTGTCCTTCAGAAGGGTGGTGTGCTCAGAACACACAGATACTCTCTTGACTTGAGCCGAACAGTGGCCTTCAGCTGGGTGGTCCTATGCGGAGCAGGCTGCCTCCCTCTGAGTTCACCACCACAGAGCCCAAGGGTTCAACTTTAAGCAGATGACTCCTTTAACTTCTTTGATCAGCAGAACATTGTATTATTTGACACATCACATACAGACTCAACTGCAGAACTTATTTTTGTCATTTATGGCATTCATTTGTGATCTTTGCTCTGACTCTCTTCCATGAATCTGTTTGTAAACCTTTCCTCCCCCCACGCAACTTCCTCCCCCAATCTGTTCCACTCCTTGATGCAGTGAGTGAATGAGTAACTGTCTACATGGTCACGTCCTTCACTTGTCTCTATAAGTCCTACATGCTCTCCTTCTGTGCATTCTTTAAAATACTGGTTGCCCCACAGTTTTGCTCACCTTTGATGTTTTGTGTTCTGAACTGGGTAAAGGTATGTGCTTTGCATGTTCTAGGGACCCTCTCCTTTTCCCTGACTTTCTGCCTTTGCAGAACTGATGTGAGAACTGTAGCTGCATGATAAATGACTCTTAACTTTTCCTCTTTCCATATAAGACATTTCTAAAATCAACATTGTTTTGGGAGGGATGGTGACACTCATACAGTGTTTGGAGGCACTACCTATGGTCAGTCACTCTATCAGACTAAAATGCAAGCTGTAATGAAATCTAAAGCCTCAGGCCCACTACCTCTATAAAGTAAAGATGTTTTCTGTTTGTGGCCTTATGGAAAGCTGTTCCATTCTCTGGGGAAAAGAAAAGAAATGTACATATGAAATAGTTATAAATAGAATTGGGATCACAATTAGTGACACAGACCATTGGGGGTCTTTATGAACCTTGAAATTGCTATTTTTCTTTTTCTCTTACAATGTAGAAATATTGCAAGGATTTTAAACTGTAATATTTTTGTACTTTTTATGGGAAATGAATGCTATGAGTCAGTGAAGAACACATGATTTAGATGAATGAACTTTTCTTAACAGTTAAAATTATTCATTATTCATTGTCACCTGTACCGCTGGTAGTTTATGTCCATCCCAAGACGAGATTCAATCTTCTTGTTGTCCTCCTCAATCTCTTTAATATGGTTCCCACCACCTGCAGTTTCCAAGGCAGTGTGATATAGAAGTAAGAGCATTGGCCGTGGCATAAAAGGACTGGTATTTAAATTCTGGCATTGCTACTTGCCAGCTACACAAAGCCAAAGAAGTTAGAGAAGTACTATTATCCTCTGTTTTCTAACCATAGGGCTGCTGTGTTTAACTGCCCTAATGTATTTGAAATTGCTCAGTAGGTGCTCAATAAATGCACACTAATAATTTTTATCATCTACTCCTTGGTTTCAGCCTCAGGTAATGAGTTAATTTTTATGTTTTATATTTAACATTTTATATTTCTCTGGCCTCCTCAACTGTTTACTCCATTTTTCTGCTTAAGCATTTTTTGTCTTCACTGTTCACTCGAGCAATGAGTGTGTGCGGGTGAGATTAGCTTTGTGGTTGGGATGGAGAGGTGCTAGGAGCCTCTCTTTTAGATAAAGAGGATCTGAAGGAAAGGTGCCATTGACGTTCATGACAAAAACTAAATATTTATGGAGTGGAGGGGAAAGAGGAGATGATGGGAATCTGAGTGTCAGTTGATGGTATAATGTTTTCATAAACCAAACCTCTAGCAATGTCCATGGTGTGTAGGACTACCAAAGAGTAAGATAATATTTGGCTATCTTTTCTAGAATATATCAATCCATCAATTTAATACTATTTTATTAATAATAGGTTATTATTAATTGTATTGTTTTTATAAAATTATAGATATGTAACTTTATAGCATGTAATTTTTATTTCTTAACATGTCTTCCTCAGCAGATAGGCAGAGCACAGAACCTTTAAGAATTAGGAAGACAGAAACTGATCAGTGAGTAGCAAGAACTCAAAACCACCATGTTAAGGGGGTCCATTTTTTGATTATTTCCATTAGAGGATAAAACCAAAAGGAGGTGGTTTAAAATTAACACTTTCCTATCGGACCTTTTTTCTTTTCTTTTCTTTTCTTTTTTCTTCTTAACTGCATATTGTGAAAGTCTTCAGTCGGGTATCATTGAATTAAAAACCAAACCTAGTAATCACCATCTTTAAGTGATGAAATATGTACAATGAAACTCCAAACAATAGAGATAGTTGAAACAGATAAGTTTCCAAGCTCAGTTTCTTGATTGATACTATCTTTTCAAAACAATTGGATATTCCATGTCGTTAAGATGGCAAAGAGAAAGAGAGAATATATCCTGCCTGCCTGTGTCTCTTTGGGCATCTTTTCACATTCCATTAGAGGCTTTATCCAACTTTTGTATTGTATTTTTCTTGTGCTAGAAGAAACTTCAGTGAGGACGTGACGAATGTCCATATTAAATTGGATCCCCCTCCCCTTTTAATTAAGTTCATTTAAATTCAATTTTGTAATTTTACTTCAGTAAACCATTTGACTCCAGATGTTGGATGTACTTTTCTTATTTCTGTTCCCACATAATTGTACCTGTAAAAGATTTATAGCTGTAAGAAACATTTTGGAACCTTTTAGAGCATTTTTGGCATATGGTTCATGGATGACTGGTAATGTGAGCAATTAACATCCTAAAATATTGTTCTGCTCCCCAGAATATTTTTAATAGGATAAGTTATTTTTATTAGCATGAACTTTAAACAAATAATCATCTTAAAGGAAACATTATCATCAAAATAACTCAGTTGAAACGGAAGGCCAACTCTCAAAGGAAATTGGTAAGAGTGAGAAGAAAAGACCCTTGGGCTAAAAGAGCCTTTAACAAAGATATATAAACAAAAGGTGAGGATTGGTCTTCTGCTAAAATGAGAGCTGTAAGCAGACTTCCTGTTCCTTCTGGTTGACTCTGAGTCACTTGTAGCATGTGTGCTACAATGCATATTATAAAATGATGCTCTTATGCTCAGGGAACATTTCACTCTGGCTTTTGGTGATATAATACTCAGATATAGGACAACAACTTAAGCACCACTTACTTTGCAGACAAAAAATGGAGGTCCTCACAAGTGTGTTTGTATGTTTTAGAAACATACAGCTGCCGTGGAGCCTAGAACTCAGACTTACTCCATAGATAAATGATCTTTACCATCACCTCCTATCAGGCGTTTTTAGACACAAAAAAGATTGCTAGTAAATAGCCTTTCTTGATACTAGAATTATTTGAATGCTTACAATTGTTCTGAATCTCCTTGCTTTCTTCCTCAAAGCATATTTAATAATATACTTGATAGCTCACCTGGGACCTTGTTTAATGAAACTCCTAGTCTTCATCAAAGAAACACATACTACAATTCAACCTTTAGATGACATACTAAAGAAAAACAGCAACTACAAATTCATAGGATAAAGGAATCAATTTTTTTCCTCAAGTGAAAAATTATACTTCATGTTTTAGATATACAATAATGTGTCTTGATGTATATAAAATATTCACCACTGCAGTAAACAAGTTAAAGTATGGATTTTTCCTCAGACTTAAGGGACCCACTAAGCAAGCTCTAATTTTATTCTTTCACAGTCTTAGTCTTGTTTTGCCAGGACAGGTATTTGTGTGTGCACTGGAGGTGGGGGTTATCTAAAAACTACTGGAGTTTGGCATTACTGTTACCAAGTCCTCTTTTTGCTCAGAGTGACAAATAAGACCAAAATCATTTGAAAATAACACTAACCATTGGGACCAGGCACAATTTGTTTATCTATAACTGACAGACACGGAACTCACATTTTCTGCTTGTTTCTAATATAACAAAACAAGCTTATAGAATGATTCTGTGAGTCATGGAATTTTGCAACTTTACTAAATTTTAAATAGGAAACCAGTGAAGGCCTAGAGGGGGAAACAACATCTGAAGCAGCAAATGGCACATAGCACGTATGGAATTAATAAGTTGTCATACTACTCAATGTATTTATTTAGGGAGTAACTATACTAACTAGGAAAGTGCACTCAAAACATCCTGTGTCTAGAAGAGTACTTAGTGACTATTTGCCAATACCTCTAATTCCTGCCGGGAATTAAAAATAGATGTCTACTGTAGAAATATAAAGAGAGGAATTTAGAATATATACAGAGCTATAAAATACTGCAGACATTCCGTGAAATAGAAAAAAAAAGGAAATTAGTTTTAAAAAGAAAAAAAATGTGTGCTTTCAGTTGCTTCAACAAATCATACATGATGAAATAAAACAGATTTTAATGAAATAAAATTTTTATCTACCATAAGCCTTGGTCAAATTAGAGCCTATTAGTTTATAATTACTTGGAAAACATGTTCAGAATAAGTGTGTGAGACACTATCTCTGTCCTCAATTTATTTGTTTTTTAATTTATTTATTCATTCTTTCACAGACAATATAATGAGTACTTTTTGGGGCAAAGCATGTGGTAGAACATGAGAAAACTGAAGTGAAAATCAGAGCTGGACCCTACTGATGTAGGTGGAATAAATGTGAATAAGTGTTGTGAATTGTAGGGGCAAAGGGAATTTTTCCCTCCACTTCGGAAAGTTCAAGTCTGCTGAAATAAACTGACAAGAGATTAACAGGAGAAGAGGCATACAAATTTATTAACATGCAAGTGTGCACAGGAGCCATACAAAGTATGAGACTCAAAAAAGGGGCCAGATGGTTGATACTTAAATACCCTGAAGGATGTAGGCAGTTTCGAGGGGAGTACATGATGTTCAGGAGAAGTGAATGAGCCCACAGAACACACAATGGTCTGGGATGAAGTTCCTCTGAGCTCTGGGGGAGGTGGTGACACGTTGTAGAAGGGTAAGGGGCGGAACTGCACTGTGAACAAATGTTGTCTTATTATGCAAGTAAAGTTTCCCAGGTAGTCTTTTGGAGCTGCCCTCAGAAGAACAGATGAAAAGTTTGTCTGGGTTTGGTGATGACTTACAGTCTTTTCTTTTCTCTGGTGGTTAACCTTTCCAGGTTATTTAGTAAGATTCCTATGAAAAGGGTTTTAAGACAATCGCATTTTATTTTAAGAAGTTTGCTCCATCAGATAAGGGAACTTCCAGAGAGAGCCCTTCCTGTGGTTGGCATGTGGTGGCAGGGGTAGGGGGGGAAGAAAAAGTTAGAAAGTCCTTGGTTCTGAGGCTGCTTCTAAGGCCTTTTAATTTCCTTTAGTTCAAAGCGCTCAGCATGCCAAAGCACCATCCTTGCAGGTATCACTTTCTGAGCCCCAATAGAATCCTATCTTTAACCTCCATGCTGGCCAAGGAGGCTAATGGGCTAATCAAGGGCTCCTTCAAAAGGAACATTAATTCATTGTCCTGTACGTTAGCTCTTTTACCCCTCAGAATAGCATTGGTGTGATTTGATATCCGGCATGTCCTTCTTGAATGCAATTGGAATTTGTTTCACTGGACCTGATTAGTAAAGGGAACTTTTCTTCCATTTCCAAGTTTTCAAGAATCTGAGGACACTTTGGGGGCTAGGAATGGATTCCTTCTCTTTGATGTATAATCTAAAGTCTCTTTTGGTTCCCCAACCTAATAAACACCTGTTCTAATTACTTTTAATCGATCTCTGCTGGAGATTTTTGTGTGTCTATTGGCTATTGACAGGTGTTTCATAATAATTAGGGGAAAGAGCCTATGAGACTTTTTAGTGATGCTATATATGTAGCAATAAACGCTACTTTGTCTAATTCTCTTATCCCTTGAAAATTTTTTTGCAATTTTTTGCTAGGTTCCCAAATTCAACAAAAATATACACACGGATTTTGTCCTATCTGGAACCTGAGATAGATTAGTGCAAGAGTTTTAATTGTTATTTTGTTCTGTTTTATTTGATATTGTTTCTAAGTGTTCCCCATTTTATTGCAAGAACATACAGAGCTTCTGATGCAGAGCAAACACAATGGATTCAGTTTTGATAATTAGCACACTGCATGAAAGTATTTGGATTAATTGAACCAACTCTCTTCTGGTCCTATTATGTGGGGTACATGAGGATGTGGTCTTCATAAAGAAAAGGATAGGGCCTTAGGACTATTGCTGGTAAAATCTTTCTCCCCAAGAGTTGCTAGTTAAAAAGAATGGAAATACAGAAGGAAAGATTTGAAGATAGATTTTGGTCTTTTATTAACATTTTCTTTAACATATAATAGCACATCCCTGATGTGTACTTCCTACAGGTTATAGAAACTCAAACTATCTTTCACACACATACATAATACCAAATATTTTTTCCCCAAGTGGAGCCCAATGCTAGAAAAGACTAGTTTTGAATATGTTTTGTAATATCCTAAGGGCTGCTGTGATTTTTATTCTTGTTACCATTGTGGTAATGAACTGTATAAATTACATAGTTTTTCTCTGCCAGATGTAAGTCATAAATCTGAAGAGAATATTTTCTGTTAAAAAGACATAATGATCATTTTACTGATAGGGTTTAAATGGTAGAAATCACATGCTTCTTTATATGGGTTAAACTATTGTAAAAAGGAATTAATAAGACAGGTACCAAATGCAATTTCAAATACCAGTAGGGTGTAATAAGACAGATTTGCATTTTCTTTTGTGATTGTACTGAAGTAAGATCCATTTTCAGTGATAGCATCATTTCATTTAATTTAAAGACATGACATTGCAAGTATCCACAATATGAACCACTTCAATAGGGAGAAAGGAGGCATTGATGGAGATCATTATTGCCCAAAGTGTGTGCCCTGGGACACAAGTTGCAGGAAATGTTAGTTAATATAATGATCCCTTGGTCACATAAGTTTGAGAAACACTGCACGTATTCCTGCTGTATACTGCATACTCCACGGTATACTAAGTCTGGGAGATGCTGCACACTCCTGTAGAGTCACAACATGCAACAGTGCACAATGGCAGGTTAACAGCTCCGAGAAATACTGCATTTCAACGTGTTTTAACCTAGGATTTTCCAAGCTTATTACACTCCTTGTCTTTTTGTCACATTTTATAACATCCCGTGGAATTATGATTCCACAGAAAACTCTTTGGAAAACATTGATCTCGGTAATATTACCCTTCACATCATAAATGCATTTATTTCAAAAAAGAAGAGAAATATACACATGGAAAAGGACACTGGACGTGACATTAGAAAACCTATGTTAGATTCCTGCCTGTCCTTTGTTAAATATATGACTTGGGGATACCATTTAAACTAGCTGTGAAGTGGAAATAGTGTTATCTTCTCTAACTCACAGTGGGCTACTGAGTGCAAAGTCCAAAAGAGATAGTGCTTTATAAGCCTTTTGTAAGACATGAAGCACTCTCATTTATGGTATTTATTATCATTATCATTATTATTATTATTATTATTAACACGAAGAGCTGTGCCCTAGAAGTAGTGAAGAAATTTTTACTTATCCTCTTGGAACCCTTTCTGATTCCTAAACATTCTTACCAATCCTCTCTGAGGAGGCTAAGATAAATTATATATGCTCCTTAGGAAAAAAGGAAAATGGAATGGGATGTATGAAACAACATAATCAAATAAATTGCTTTCAGACAATTTACTTTGAAATCATTAGCGCCCCAGAAAAGGCCCAAGGTTCAGGTGTTTTACACTTGTTTTACAAGAAACTTACCCTTAAAAAAGGTAGAAAAAGAAAGAAGCTAAGCATTATCAATAACAACAATAAACAGGTGAATTTAGACATAAAGTGGTTCATCTACCTGCTCATGTTATAATAGAGACAAAGAACGTACCAATAAATCAACCACTGAGAACTTATTTAGCATATATTATATGCCCAGCACCATGGGATATATAGAGAATAGTATGATGCATGCATGTTAATTAAAGGTCTTACAGCCTCATTGTGGAGATAATAGGAACACATGGTGTAAATAAACATCAGTAAATCCTGGCTTTGCAGAAGACTGAAGTATTTCTGGTTACAGCTGCAAACTTCAGTTACAAGAGCAAAAGGAATTCTAAGAGTAAAGAGGTAGAAAAATCTTCAGGTGCAGATTTGGGCTTAAAAATGGGTAGGATGCATTTCTTATGGTTTTTGTCTCTCCGTCATTTGGTATTTCTGTACCTTGTATATTGTAAGTACTCAGGCAATCAATACAGATGTATTATATAATTGGATGACTAGACAAGAGAATTAGTGGAAGGAAAGAAGGAAGGAGAGAGGAAGGGAAGGAAAGAAGGAAGGAGAGGGGAAGGGAAGGAAAGGGAAGGGAAGAAGAAAGGAAAAAGAAGTTTGCAGTTAAATAGGGCATTCCCACCTGCTGAGACCAGAGCAAGTACTAGTGTGAGGCCTCTGGCAGAGGGTGTGTGAGCCTAGAGCCTGCCCCAACTCCCAGAGCAGGTAACCTGGAGTAGCAGTGATGCAACACAGAGAGTACTGGAGTTATCATTAGAAGCTGTAGGCTGGCCAATTCCTGGCTGCTGCTCACGCCCTGTGGGACCTCAGGTAAGTTACTTAAATTTTCTGAGTCCTCTTATACAATGATGTGCTTTCTTCTGAACATTCTTGTAAGGATTAAATATGCCCAGCACCATGGGATATATAGAGAATAGTATTAAATATGCCCAGCACCATGGGATATATAGAGAACGGTATGATGCACACATGTTAATTAAAGGTCTTACAGCCTCATTGTGGCAATAATAGGAACACATAGTATAAATAAACATCAGTAAACCCTAGTTTGAGAAGTTAGTAAAATGTTAGTCAGCTGTGAGATAGTGTTGTTATTAAGTATGGATATGATACAAAGCTCCAAGGGACCATGAAATCTGGCCCATCCTTCAAAAATCTTTCTCAGAGGGAGGGGAAGTAATAAAAGTGCAGTGGGACAGACACTCTGTAGTATTAAAACCTTACCAATCCTTCTTCTTTCCCACTTCACCCCGTTCTACAAGGAGTCTTCTCCTTGATAGGCCAAACCATTTTCCCTGCTATAGAAAGAAAAAGGGAGAATTCCTTTTTGATGGCATAGGAACCCACAGCAAAGGACAGGGGAACACTCACATTTTCCTTGGGGCCCACTTTTACTTGCATGATTGCTGCAAACTCTCTCACCTCCTTGGTATGTATTTGCTTGTTGTCCGTGATCATCCAGGAAGGATTTATTTATTTTTCCTTTGGCATCTCATCAGGCTGGGTGCAGATCTGGGCAAACCAAATTACATTATGCCTTTTCCAAAAATAATTTTTTTTTTTTAATTGAGGCAGACAGAAGGGCAGAAACATAGGCAACAGAAACAGGCTAATATGAGCTGGTTCTCCCTCATGGCAGGTCAAACTGTCCGGTTTCTGTGCCTGAAAATGCTAAGGTAGAGCAGAGAGACAGGAAGAAAGCGTGTAAAGTGCTGGAAGAGAAAAAGCATACGTTTCCTCTCAAGGTTAAAACTTGCACTCCCTGCCTCTCTTCCCATCCCAGTCCCCCAAGGCCCAAGGTAATGTCTCAAAGTGCAGGTGAGTCACAGTGACAAGATATGAAGACAGCTATAGACTTTCTGAAACTTATGTGCATGTTCTGTTGTTTGCTGTCTGTAAAAATGCAAAATTTTCAAGATTTGAAAAGTATAGAAAAGTCATGAATGCAAGCTCATGGAGATACTACCAAGACCAGGTCAAACACTACCGCCCCTCTCCCTCTTCACCATCCCTCTGCCATTTCAGCAGTGTAACCTCCTAGGTGGGCGGGGGCGGGGGTGTTGTGTTGCTGGAGCAAGCAGTCCCACCTGGGACCCCACGTCAGGCTCCACATCAGGTCAGCAGCCCCAGCCACGGAGTTCTCTTGTGAGGCAAGTCACACCGGCCAGTCCCCTGTGTTGTGGGTGGTGGTGACCTCTAGATAGATTAGACTTTCTTTGGGGCTCAAAATATGATTTTTCCTCATCTCAGTTGAACTAGATTTTTATTTTTATATTTTCTTGAAGAACACAGATGAAACCTGTTGGGTTCATGTCCTCTCTTTTGAGGATGGATGGCTATTTATGTGCAAGGTATATTATAATGTGAGTCTTAATATTTCTCTTCAAAGTCTTTGGTTTGGGGGGCTTTTATCATACAGTTAAGTATATTATTATTTTATTTATTATATTAAGTTTAATTTAATAAAATAAATAATAAACTAAATGAAATATCTTCAGAAGGATGCACTTCAAATTAACATTTCAAAGCATAGTTTGAGTATAATACTAGAGTTTAAACACAGTCTCCCTCCCCTTCCAGAGATAATGGCTCCAAACCCAAATCTCTACCTCTTGCTCTGTATCTGTATTATGAACATAATTTTCTCTCAGCAACTCTTCCCACCATTCAGCAAACCTACATCCTCCCACAGTGATCCCAGATTGTCCAGTAGCCACATCTTGGTTGGCATGGATAGAGTTGTGGGCTGGGGATAGGGCTGGCTAGCAGCTCTGCCATTGTGGATAGCAGGGACACTCTTTTGACATTGCCCCTTCAGGTCCAGCATATGGATGTGAGTGAATCATACTGGCCTCAGTTCCAAGGCCACCCACAAAAGTGCTTCCTGTGTGATCTGTTCTGAATGCCTCTGTTGATTCACATGCACAAAAGAAATGCACAGTTTAGACTTCAGATACAGTATAGTTGAAAATGCCTCCGACACCAAGTCATGTCTTATGTGACTGAAAGATATCTTAGTGCTTCTGTTGAAACAAGGATAGTAATTATAAATAAACTTGTTTTTTATTTCATAAGTGTCTTCTGTGTATGCACAAGACTTTGCATTCATTGAGACAAACTGGAAATGTGTTAAACGTATCGATGGTTTCTTTTTATTTTTCTAAATGTCCACCCCCAACCACCAGCAATGGTACACGGCTGGACTGGGGTGTCGTTCCAGGGCATTGTGCAATGTGTGAGGCTACTGAGCCCTAAAAGATATTTTCTCCTTTAGGAGGAGAGCTATGTGCTCACAAAATCGTTAATGAACCCCAAAAAGCCAAGAGCAATTTCAAACCTATTAGTGCCCTCACTGAAAACTGTCGGGTTAGCCAATGTCCACTCTGTAAAACTATAAAACTATATATATTTGATTCTTACATCTTCTGTCTATATAACACAGAGATAAAAAGAGAGAGGAGGGGCAAAAAGTGTTTTCCTGAAAAACATGGCTTATAAATACGGGTCAACAGAAACAAATGAAAAGCAATTTACATTGACTGGTGAAATTTTAGAAGGAAAAAATTTTTTTTATTAAAACCTGATAGTTTCTGATTAAGTCTCTTTCTCTTCCTTTTTTGGCTCTGTCCCTACCCCCATATATATATACACACACACCACACACACATGCACGTATGTGTATATGTGTGTTATGCTTACACACACACACACACACAGTAAGTGATCAGCCCTCTCTCCCCTGCCCCCCAAAAAAGACAAAGTGGTTTGGCTTGGTCTGAGAAGAAGCAGAATAAGCAAGTGTGCTAAAAAGACCACATGATCACACCTGAGATAAAAAGGGAGCTTTGAAACTAACCACTCCAAATTATAAGTTGGTCCAAGTATCTCTCTGGAGAACTACTATGTTTTCTAAATTAAAACAATTCAGCTTAAAAACTAAAAATCTGAATGATCAAATGTAAGTCCTTTTTGCTTTGGTGAGAAATGTGAATTTACAAGATGTGAAAATTTATTTTTAAAACCATAAAATAAACGAGGCCATCAGTGATTCATCAAAAACTTAATGAGCTTTTGTCTTTTTAAAGACTGGGTAGAATGATTTACCCATTACTTGTGAACGGATCCTTCCAATGCTTGTAGAGTACTCAAGAAAATTGACTTATTCCAGAAAAATTTCCTGAGCCCTTGTGCCAGACGTTGTGCTACATGCTGAGAAACAGTGGTATATAACTATTCATAAGCTATAAATAAATTATAATCTATAATTACCAATTGTGATAAGTGCCATTTGTTCTTTTTAGACATTATCACTTTCTTCTTAATTATGCTCTTAATTTCTTTTGCTAAGCTCTTTTCATGGACAGTGCAAACGTAAGCTTGAATTAGGCTCTTCAGTTATTTGTGTTACTGGAATACTAATAAAAGGTTTTACATTTCTTGATCTATAGACATATATCCAAGTATTTCTATATTAAACATATATCCAAGGATGCCATTATAAAATACACCTTCTAAACAACAGATTGTCATGTAAAATAACAGCAATAAAAGCAACAATGGAGACTTTGATGACTTTTCATTAACTAGTCAATATCTCCAGCTAAGGTAAATTATGATTTTCCTCAAAAGATTACCAGGTTTTATATTTTAATAAAAATTGCCCTATTGTGGAGATGTTTGTGTGATTACTACATTTAGTGTATCTTTTGCTTTATTTTATCAGAATCTTTTTCTGGCAAACAGTGTAATTCAACGTTTTATAGATCACACATTCTGGGACTGGGTTTTAGTTGAGGTTAATGATTAATTTGAAAAATAAACTCAATGAAGTTGCAGAGCATGAAAGGTGCCTGATTTATAGATAAAGAAACACATCACCAAAACCTTGGAATGCTAGGTTTCTTGGAAACCTTGGAAAGAGACTAAGAGTTAGTCATCATCATGCATCATCAAAGCATGATGGGGTAAACATAAAATATGGCTTTAGATGTCAGAATCAATTCAATTATAAGATGTGGAAGAGATTAAAGGAAAGAAATCATTAGTACTGAGAGCGTCATATTCTATTTAGAGATCCCTTATGCTTTTGAAAATGCAAACTGTGAGATGGACTTTCAGTAATCACATCAAAACACTGAATGTTAAGATTTTTTAGCTAGAAGTAACTAGGCTTACATTATCTCAATAATTTCCAAAAGTCAGCTAAAATCATAAATGATGGTGTGGAGGTGCAAGAATAAAAGCAAGAAAGCCACTGTGACCACAATCTTGGAATGAAATGGTGAGGTCTCAGTTAAGATAGTGGCAGTGTTAATAGAAAGTGAGCAATAATGTGCAATGAAATTGGGCAGAGTGATTAGGTTTGAGGGCTGAAGGAGAATGAGAAGAACAAGATGACTCTGTGGTTTCAAGCTTGGTGATGAACACTGAAAAAATTGACAAAAATAAGGAAGTTTGAAGGGAGCAGTTTGGGCATAAGCGTTTCCTCCTGTTGAAATGGGTGCATTCTGGATCATGCAGATTGGAATACTCAAGAGGCTGATGGTGATGTGGAACTGGAGCAGACAGAGGAGGATCCTGGCTCTAAAGGAATAAACTATCTGATTCAAGGCAGATATTTCTTCCTCTTTCCATCCTCCATCCTTCTGTCTCTTTTCTTGCTACATGCCATCCTGGCAATTTTTTGCTGTTTTCCTTATTTTGGTTACCTCCCAGAGCAGTGATATATAAACATAACTTTGTTTTTCTTCTCTGTCTTCAGAAAAATAGACTACAGGCAAGTGACGCACTATTGGACTAAAGCTACCTCGTGAGTCAAGTCTGTGTTTGATCCAACTTTGTATCCTACACAGCACAAAAATAATGTCTGGTACACAGAATTCATTCTACAAATGGATGATGTGTGGTCCCACATGGCATAGCTCCCTTTGAATCATATGTGAGGGCCCATTGACTAAACCAGAATCAATCCAAGGACAAGACCTAGTACACAAGAGGAATATGTGTGTTTATATCAGTGTGTTCTTTGTAAGAAATATGCCAGATGGGAAGGAAAAGGGGCCTTCCTTTGACCTTGAAGAGGGACTAAATACAGCTGGTCATCAGAAACAACACACACACACATATATACACATAGACCATAGTTCTTTGACAGCTTTATCTTGATCCCAAAGGAAGATAATAAATGTTAAAAATAAATCACTGGATTGTAAACTCATGGAGAATGGCCAGATTTTTAAGCTTAACTGTGTTGGAAAGAACACATCAGATTCAAGTTTCAGTTCCTTTTTACACTTTAACTTATTCTTCATAGATTTTGTGGTTCCCAGTAGGTGATGGGGAAGCTAGGCTTTTCTTGGAAGAACATACTTAAAAACACCATTTTCCTGAATGGAGAAGGAAATATTCTAAACAACAGTTTAAAATTTCTGTGAGGTTGCTATTAGTAGAAACAGTGCAGTTTGTAAACCATCCGTCCCTATCTTTGATTCCATAATCCTTCAAACCATTGGTAACAGAGACTAGGTTCTCCCTCCACTCCATCTCCATCTTCCATGGTAAAATTTGGCTTCAAAGAGTGGCAGAAACTCTGTTTATCCTCCTTGCATCCGGTAATTTACATTCTAAAAGGCCCCAGTGAGAAACCCTAAATTGCATATGGCAAGTCTGGTGATGTGCAGCTCCCTAACAGTTGGACCAGATTCATTTCTTTCTGAGCACTTTAGCTGAGGGAAGTCTAGGCTGCTGTCTGTGGGACCCTCAGAATGCTCTGGCTCAGTGTTGCTTATTCCGATCTGGCTCCTGAGAGATGCAAGATTCATACCGGACTTCTTCTGGGTAGAGGCACTACTGACTGGAATAAGTTGATCCTTTTCTCTGATTTTTATTGACAGTTTAGAAAGTTTTTTCTTAATGGTTTTCCACTGACCTCTGTGTGTATTGTAAAGATGGATCATGTTTTTAAGTCACTAAGACACTATCCCTAAGTTATATTATTATGATTTTCCTTCCTTAAAAATAAACAAAAAGGTGGTATGGGAAAGACAAGTGCTTGCCAAATGTTCCTTGTCTTTCCCAGTATCTTGCAGTTTGGTAGGGATGACATGATTTGCTTTGGCCTATGGGCTATGAAGGGAAGTGTCATGAACCACTTTCCAGCTGAGGCAGTGAGAAACCCGCATTCCGTGTACCAGTCTGGAGGACAGCCCTCTACCGTATTAGATACAAAGTACAAATAAAAATTTTACTTTCACTATGTGAAGGCACTGAGATTTGGGGGTTATTTGTTATATGTCATTGTTAGCCTGACCTGACTAATACAAATACTAATTGTGATGCTTTAATAGATTCTAAATGACTAATATATACTATAAATATTTATCTAAAGTGAAAACTTAATGTTTTGAATCGTATGATGTAGCAAAATGCTGTATAGAAATGATTGCTCAGTATCAACAGTAAAAATGGATAGCTTGTTTGTCTATCCCCTACTGACACAAAAAATAAGATTCCATTCTTCATCCCAAAAGAGGAATTTCCAGTGGTTCCTCTAATCAAACACCTATTTGGCCAATTGCTGTCTTGTGCCAAATCCAAATTGTGTTATATGCATATTCAGATTGTTGTGAGGAGCAGCTAGCCTTTTCATAGGCTTGGAAAGTCCACAGTGATCTTGAGGGAAACAGTCATGTCTTACCATGTTTTTATCCCATCACTGATAAACCCATGATCCATAGTGGGCAATAATAAATGTTTACTTTTGAATGAATGAATGTGTCAAAATTATTAGTCATCTACAAGTATGTCGGAAAAGTTTTTGAATACTGACTTTGTCTGACTGAAAATATATTGTGTAAATATCTCTCAGAATGTTTGCCTACATAATATTAATCCTATTCCTTTGTCCCAAGTCATTCCCCACCCACAACAGTCTGAAATTAGCAAAGGAACTAAGCAGTATGTAGTTAGTTTAACTGTAAAAAGTGATCTCTCCCCTTGGATACCAACCTCCCAGTCTGGCTCTTAATGACTTTCATTTCCTCTGACTACAGAAGAACCTACTTCAAGAGACCTGTAGCATTGATTTTTCTGAGTCATAGCCTGGTACGGGTGATGCAGCTAATTTGCTATAATTACAAATTTTCTTTTTCCTAGAGGTGAGACGGAATAAGAATACAAACCTTTGGCCCAGTTTTTCTTTTAAACAATATACTGCTCTCTCTTTTTCTCTCTGTCTCCTATTTGCCTTGAAATCATCAAAAATAACCCCCTAAAATCTCTTTGATTCACGAGCCTACTGCAGAAACTTTCTTTCTCACTTGCTGCCTTTGTTAAGCTTATGGGAGAATCTGGGATGAATTGGAGGGTAGCTTACAGAAGTAGTCTCATTCCTGGGACTTCCAGTTTATACCTGCTACCAGATTTGGTTGTGGGAATGAATTGTTTGACTTCACATGTCCTAAAGTAAATTTCTGATCTTTGCCTCCAAATCTATTCAACCTGTGGCAATCTCAGTTGCTCAGACCCAATCATCTCGGAGCTGTCCTTGACTCTTCTCTTCTTTCGTATCTCACATCTGATCTGTCAGAAAAACTATTGGCTCCATTCAGAATAGATCCTGAGTCCTCTCACTCATCACCTCTGTTGCCACCACTCTGGTGTAAGCCACCGTCATCTCTGGACTGCAAGAGCCTCCTAAATCATCTCTCTGCTTCCTCTCGTGATTTCCTAGAACCTATCTCAGCACAGCAGCCACAGTGATCTTTTAAAACATAGATCATACCATGTCACTCCTCTACTCAAAACCCCATAATGGATTTTCACTTTACACACAGTAAAAGCCAAAATCCTTATAACAGCCCACTGTGTCCTGTGAGATTTGACTCTTTCTCACCTCTCTCCTCTCCTAAAATCTCACCCCCTTGCTCACTATGCTCTAATTACACTGGTATCCTTGCTGTTCCTGAAACCCATTTGACATGCTCCTGCCCCAGGACTTTTGCACCTGCTGTTCTTCTGCTGGGTATGTTCTTTCAACAGATGGCTAACTCCCTCACCTCCTTCAAGTCTGCTCAAATGGCATCTTAATGAGGCCTACTATGACCTTTTGCCCTTGCTCCCACCCTGGGTATACCTAATTCTGCTTATTCAGTTAATTTTCTCCTTCCTATTATTTATTGTTTGTCTTCACCAACTCGAATGTAAACTCCATGAGGAAGAGAGTTTTTTTGATTTGGCTCATTATTGTATTCCAAATGCCTAGAACAGTATCTGTCACACAACAGATGTGCAATCAATATCAATCAATATTGATTATTGATAAATTTTTTATATATATATTTTCAGTAATAATGTATATAATATATATAAATTATATATATAATTTATCAATTATTGATAAATCAATATTTAGTGAACAAATGGATTTGATATGGTGCTATGTCCCAGCAAATACCTTACAGTTGGTAAACAGTTGGTATGGTGGGATGACATTTTAGGGAAGAGTAGAAGGAGAAAGAATGAAGAAGACATTTGAGTCTACCAATTAAAAGAGAGAAGCTGAAAAATCACTGGAGAACTGGAGCTTTTGTGAATTTTTAATTTCTGAGTTCTGTGCAATGAAGAAAGAAGAGAATCACCTTGTATTCTTTGCATGTTATAATTAGAGCACTGTGACAATTAACTTGAGCATATACTCAGGAATTTATTTCATTAGCAATGTTCTATTTTTGTAATCAAACAATAGCTATGTACCAGGAAGTGAGTAGTTTGTGTACATATTTAATGTTTGTGAGTCAGCTCACTTCTATTGTAAAAACCTACATAAACTGAGTACTTACAGTCTCTGTATTTATACAGATCAAGTCCCTAGAAATCCTTAATTATAAGCTACTCAAGATTCTGTGCTACTGTTTATATATTTACTAGCAATAATTGATACAATCCGGCCTGAGTTGTGCCAACACTGTAATTTTGGACTCACTTTCTTCTCTGGATGTGTGAACTCTCCTTTACAGAGAGAATTTATCATGGACCCAAGTGATGATATGATCTGCACAATATCCTCTTGGCCATGGTGTATCTTTTCATTACAGGATTTTCCGTGTGGGATTTCTCATTCACTTTGCAAAGGCAGAGCTGAGAGTAGACATTGTATTATTGACTAAGTGCTGACGCTATTCTCATAGCTGAACACTTTATACCTAATTACTGCCCTGTGGGTTTAGAGGCCAAGTTAAACAGACAATAAAAATCAGATGAAAACCAACTGTGAGTTCTCAAAAAAACAGATTCACTTAAATCTAAAAATCCTTCACTGAGATAAGACTGAAATTTTTTCCAGAAAATCACAACTGCCGAGAAAAATTTGAGCACAAAGGAGATGGTAGTTTCATTTGAAAAAGGATTTTAGGCACTAAGGAAAAAGAGGGGAAAAAAATATGCATCCAAGATAAAATCTCAAGTGGCAGGAAATGTCAGTCTCCAACATTTATGGAGCACACACTTTCTGATGAGTCTGGGAGTGACGTAAAAGCAAGTTGCTCACATGCAGGTAAGTTGAGCTTGGGAGAACAAAAGGAGGGGCAGAAACCAGGGAAGCGGTGAATATGCTAGGACAGTTGCGTATGTGTCAGAGATTGGATGAAGACAGTGGCTTTAAAAGTAAAGGAAGGAACATGTCTAAGACATATGAGGGAGAGAGAAGTATAGGGACTTGGCAGGATGAAGAAATGAGAGAGAGAACTTAAAGATGGCCTCCCACGAGTTAGGACACAGGAGGCAGGGGATTATCCTCACCATCAACCAAGCCAAGCAAAATGACATGAAAGCGGGTATTTCAGCAGATCAGGGATCAGGATTTTATAACGAGCTTGGCTGTGGTTATATTTCACTTGTTATTGGCAAGAAATCTGTGTGACAACAAGCTATAGTCCGTAAGAATGTTGGGTTGAGGATTGCATTGAGAGAGTCAGATGTAAGCATATATCGAGCGGTATTGTGGGAGTTGCTAGCTGGGAAGGAACAGAGCTGTGAGGAAAGAGCACAGGACCCTCCAACTAAGCATCAGAGGGGAACTGCCATTCACGCGTGAGGGAGATGGGAGGACCACTTTTTCAGAATGACTTTGGCAGGTATCAAATTAGAAAGTAAAGCAAGCATACAGTGGTTTTGGAGACAGGAGAGGCTGAGCTGAAGAACAGAAAGTAGACAAATAGCTCAGGTCATGGGTGACCTAGGAGGACTTGGTGTTGATCAATGAGAAATGCAGCCAGGTTGCTTGGATGAAAAACACTAATGGCAAAGATGTGAAGACAATTTAGAATATATGCATTCAGATAGTTTAGCACATAAAAAGGAAACAAGAGAATGAGAATTGTGATAAATTTTTATGGAAACTGCTAAAGAATCTCTTGCTAGGACTCACATTTATAATTCTTTCCTTGACCTTTAGGAGACCAAACACGACAAACAAGCTCATCTATTTGTCATCACCTTGTATGTAACTAGCTCATTCTTCCTTTTGCCTTTGAAATGCTACCATCCCTCTGACACCACACTTACCGTTTCATGGCAGCCCTGTGAAGTTAATCTTAAATAGTGTCTTGTTAGCTTTTAGATGCTCACTTTTCATAATACTATTTTGTTTCTCTTTATGAGTCTCTTTTGGTCTTTCCTCTGTGTGTTTGAGCTATGTCACCTAAGTAGATCACACATCTTTCCAGACAAGTGTTTCTTGTTCCTGGGCAATCATTCCTAACCCCCCAAAATATATTCTTTGTCTTGTAATTGAAATTTAGTGAAAAAGTATTCATCTGAAAATTGAATAACAAGTTAAACAGAGAAGTAAATAACATTGGAGAGAAACTAAAGTGGACAAAAGTCAGAAGTAAAAAGAAATTTATAATGTAAGTTGGAAGGGTAGGAATAAGGTGTAGTGAGAAATGACAAAATGGACCGTCCCAGTTACCACAAGCAAGACTAATGATATGTTCATTACTGTAAAAGAATGTATATACAATGCCATTTTTATAATAGCTTGTCTTTTAAATGTTTATGGGCAGGAATTTGAAAATGCACAGCTGTCTTTTTGTCCATAGATGTTGCATGATTTTTGGCAACAGCAGATCCCAGTTGACTGAAAATAACTGGCCTTAAAAGATTCCATGTAGAGAAATGTTTTATGGAATCATAACCAATACATTTTATTTTTTTCATGAGGTTGATTTGAATGTATTCCAAACCACGATATGTTGTGAATATCTGTTAATATGAAACCTTTCCATCCAAGGAGTAAAACAGAAAAAGCACATGTAGCCAGTCTATGGCAGATTCCCATATGGTTCTTTAAGTTGGGATGGATGGAGTAGGGGCAGGGGGTGCCACATCTCTACACTGAGAGACCACCTGTAACCCAAAATTCCTTAGTTTATAATAGATACTACTATAACTCAATGAGATAATTAGCCAGGTTTTTAACTCATGAATTATGAGCACTTTCCAGCAAGTTTACCACACCCTCTTCATCGTGTACAATTTCTAGCATTATAAAGACAGCTAAATTCATCCTAGTTTCATTTAGTATATTATAATTAGAGTAAATAGCTTGGAAAAAGATTTTGAATACTTAGCAAACTTTGTATTCACAATACATTGACAATATTTAAAATCCATTAATAATATTCTTTATATAGTGCACATCAAATTCTGAGAATCACCAATGTTTCCAAGGTGTGACCAACGTGGCAGACCTTGAGACACTTAGAACCTCAGGATTGCCCCTCCACCGTCCTCTTGAGGGGGAGTGGGCTATAACCACGCTTTGGAAGGATACCTTCTGTGATGTATAGGAAAGGGAGACTTGGCTGCCTCCTCTTTCTGTTTTGGCACAGAAAATTTATACCTGTTCTACAATCCTAAGTAGAAAGGAACATTAGCCTGCAGTTGAGACCTGGAGTCCTTATCCATGCTTTCTGCCACCAGAAAGACACATGACCTATGTCAGTGGATCTCCATGTGCCTGTCTTTCCTCATCATTCAAATGAGGGTAATGCCTACCCTAGATAAATGGTGTATAAAGAAGTAGCTTCTGTGGAAGTGCTTTCTACAGTTTAAAGTTCTAAATATTATGTTGACATTATTTGGGCCACCTTCCAGAGTAGAAAATGCTTTACAGGTCTACTGTTATTCGCCAGTCAGAAATGCCAGGATTGGAAGTGCATCTGCCATGGTCATTCTGGCATAGCCTCCTTCTCAGCTGCAGCATGGCAGAGTCACCTTTTATGGGTGCTGATTCTCTGTTTGGAAAAAGCTTTGCTGTAAAATAAAGAACACCCGGCTGCTACATGATAGAATACTAAAACATGTAAATCTCTATGAATTCCAGATCAACTACAGTTATTATTTATTGTCCCCTTCCCTCTAAGCCTTAGGTGTGTGTACCAAATAGCATTCTCTAGAACGAAAATAGGCAGGCTAATCCTTCTCTAACCAAGAGTAGTTTCAAATTATTACAAAAGAGTGCACTGACTAGAAAATTAGCCACCTTCTGCCAGTGGTGGCAGGAAACTGCATTCCAATTCAGCAAATTGAGGTGATTTCTAATCACATGGAACACAATGATAGATATGTCACCTTGTGGCAGATGGTATTTTCCAAAGATAGCCACAACAATATTTCCCATCCTGACACACCTCCCATTGAGAGGTAAAGTCTGTGTCCTTTCTCTTTGAAACATGGCAAGCTGTTATGACTATGTTGGCCAATAGAGAACAGTTGAAATGGCTTTTGAGTCTAGGTAGTAAAATGCAATGCAGCTTCCACTTTGCTCACTGAATGTAGCTCTTTTAAAGCCTTTGGCTACCATTTAAACACTCTAACTGCTCTGAAGCCAGCATGCTGCAAGGAAGCCCAAACCAGCCCATGTGGAGTGACCATAGAGAGGTCATGAGACCACATGAACAGAGAGCAATGTCCAACCAGCTCCCAGTTGCTCCAGTATCTGCTGTACCACCTCCAGTCATTATCTGACTGCAGCCGTCTGAGAGACCACAGCCAGAACCACCCAGCTGAGCCCTTCCCAAATCCCTGACTCTCACAAACCATGGGAGATAACAAAATTATTGTTTTAAGCCTCTAGATTTGGGGGTGATTTTTGATACAGTAGTAAATAACTGGAACACACTAGAAAATATTGACATAAACTCTTAAAGAAAACTTGCAAAGAGTGTCTTTCATCAATATATAATCACCAAACATTAGCAACTTTGGAAGTTCTTTGGCTTTTTGATGGTAAGGGGGTATATACATCAGGTAGTTTAGGGAAATTAATTAATTATGACCCCCTAATAAGTAGTATTAACAGTTGGTCTATGGGTGTTCAAAAAGAACAAAGTTCATGTGAGTTAGAATGGGAAAGGATGACTTTTCAATGGAGATGGGATATTATAAGCCTTCAATAAAGTGCTAGTAAGTAAAGGACAGCTGAGAGGTTTGGGTCAGTTAGTTTCTTTAACGAAGCTAAGCTAATGCCCATGATGCCAGGATAAGCTTTCAAGGATAGAAGGCCACTCTGCTTTCACAGTCCTTTGAGCAAGTGTCAAAGGTATATGTCATTAGACAGATAATGGGAAAATGCTCAGTTGCCTCCAAAATGAGCTGGGCTAGTATATTTATTGGGAAAAGAACAAAATTACTATATGTCAAACAAAATTCCTGTTCATATCTCTGATTTTTAAAATGTTATTTAAATTTTTATGTTATGTCATTCTCATGATATTATCATTATGTTATGATGCTGTCATTAAAGAAGACTTGTGGAAAATAGGGAAGAGAGAAAATAAGCAACACTCACCCATCTTTTCACCACAGTAATATGGCAACTCTTATCATTTTAACCTATCCCTGCTCGGGGCTTAACCATACCTGCATCTGTTTCACATACTAGTGATTATGGTGTCTACTAGTTTGCATTCTACACTTGCTGATTTAACATAGAATTTTCCTTAGTTTAGTAGTTGTGTAATAGTCCTTCTTTCTTTGTGTTACCTGTTACTGAACCATTCCCCTTTTGTTGGGTGCTTGGATTGTTTTCAGTTTAGTACAGGCTTTCTTTTTCACTTTTTAATTTTTACTATTCTGGTTCAAATTTTCAACTTAAAAAGAAAAACAGATGGCATTTCAGAAGTCAAGGCATGTCCTCCTCCCCCTGAGCATATGTTCGTGTACCCCATTCAAGCTCCATATCTGTGGCAAATATCACCAGTTTCAGAAGGTTATGTTCGAAGTGTGCAATGGCTTGCCTCTGACACAGTTACATCAGCCACATACTGTGACACCACAACACAGACTTGGGGGGTGGGGCTTAAACCTGAAAGCACTTCGGACTCACGAAAAATGCACAGTGATCACGTCCTTCTTTCTTCCTCCACAAGGAAAATGTGTAATCCTGTGCAAAAGAAAATAAATAGTTTTGCTCAACAGTTTTTACTCCTGCATCCAAATTTCCTCCATTCCTTACCTTCCTGTGTTCTTTGTACTGTCCATCTGCCCCAGACTGATCAGGCTTGCTGGTCTACTTCTCACTGACAGCCTCTTCCCCCACCTTCACCTCTGCTAAGTGCAACAGGGAGGCACTGGTCACTTCCAAGAGAGGAGGTGACTCCTTCTGCCACTGAGAGGGTGATCTGGGAAAAGGGGCCACTAGCTTTGGGAGTGCTGGCCTGCACCACTGGGGCTGGCACAGAAGGCTCTGCTCTTCACAGGTCCCAAGGGTGAATATGATTATATTTGTGTTAGTGAACATATTCTTATGCTCTGTAATTGCATTGCCAAATTGTATGCATACACTCTATAGAGAAATTATGCATACACTTCAATCCTTCAACTAACAAAATAGATGTTTAGACTTAAAATAGGAAGTACTAATGCAAATATGTGTTTCAAATAATGGTGGTCATTCCTTGTCATAACCCAGTGGCAGGCCCCAACCTGGTATAGAGCAAGTATTTAGTTACTAATAGTGATTCAGTAATGAACTTCACAAATGGTTTATTTTTGTTTTCAGTGTTATTTTTATAATAAATTTGCCTTCCTTTTCTTGAAATTTGACATGCTTCCTTTAGAAAGAGAGAAAAGCAATAGAGTTACAGCCAGTGTGCTGGAAATTAAACATAACATCGCTTACCTTACTTATAATATTTCATGGAAGCATGCCGCAGCTGGGAATATCGTATGTCACATGTGTTGCAGTGAATTTGAGAACTCCTATTTTGAAATGGTCAGCAAAGAGATAAGGAGTTCAACAAGTCCAATCCATTGTAAAATACATTTCCCTTCTTAGAAACCTTCAATAGTTCCCACTTGCATACAGGAAAAAGTCCAGAAATCTCAGCATGGCACACAAGGCCTTCCACAATCTCTTCCTTGTTTCATACTTGATCTCTTACTCCAGCATATGCCTTGCTCTTTGGTGTGCTTTCCTTCAGTGGAATATCTCCCTCCTTTAACATGCTGACACTGCTGCTCAGTCTTCAAGACCCTCTCAGTTTTGTCAGCAACTCCTTCCTCAGAGAAACTGAGTGTGATATTGTGAAATATATATTTGGTCTTCCTCCCATTTCCAACTCTTAAAATCTTTGGAATCTTCAAAGTGGTAAGTGTTGTGTTGTATGCCAATAAATTGACTGGTGGCTGGGGACCCCTAGGTAGCTTCAGCGTGAAGGCTGGTTACAGAAAGACTAAGCCGTGATTAAAGGGTTGGGACTTTCAGCCCCACACCTAACCTCTGGGGAGGAGAGAGGGACTTAAGGTTGCATTGATCATCAACCACCAATGGTTTAATCAGTCATGCCTATTAATGAAGCCTCCATAAAAACCCAAAGGACTGGGTTAGGAGAGCTTGCAGACAGCCAAATATTTGGAGGCTTCCAGGAAGGTGAACAAGAACACATCCCCCTGCCAGGAGGGTGGCACACCCCAACTCCACAGAGACAGAAGCTCCTGCACTTGGAGCCTTCCAGACTTGGCCCTGTGTATCTCTTTATATGGCTGTTTATTTGTATTCTTTAAAATATCTTTTGTAATAAACGGGTAACTACGTGAATGTTTCCCTAAGTTCTGTGAGCTCTTCTAGCAAATTAATTGAACCCAAGGAGAGGGCTGTGGGAATCCTGTTTTATAGCCGGTTGGTCAGAAGCACAGGAAAAATAACCCAGAGCTTGTGATCGGCACTGGAAGTGGGGCTCAGTCTTGTGGAACTGAGTCCTCAACCTGTGTACTTTGAAGCTATCTCCAGGTAGATAATGTCAGAATTGAATTGAATTAGAGGACACCAAGCTGGTGTCTGCTGCAGAACTGATTGCTTGTTTGGTGTATGGGAAAAAAAACCCCACCCATCTGGGCACAGAAGAATTCTGTGTTGATTGTTGTGGTGTGAGACCAGAGGAAAAACAGTTCGATATTTTCCTATATATGCACTGAGAAATCCACCCAATTACTCTGTGCTTTGAGGCACAGACAGTATACTTGCCAATAGGTGTACTCCCATTGGCTTCATGTAGGCTGCCTTGCTGATGTTTCTTGTGTGCTTCTGCGCTCACATTGCCACGCTTCTGTGGTTCCGCACTCCTTTGTACGTATCCCCCACCCAGGCATTAATCCCATTGCAGCATAGGCCCTGGCCAATGATCTTTGTTAATACCTGTGTGACAACTGAATGGAGAAGAGCTGGCTATTTTCGAGAAAAATAATCTCAGTATGACTTGGGCTCAGCTGATCTGGTCCAGGCCATGGATAGAGTTTGTGTTGTGAGTCTTCAGTGATCTGTGACATGACCGCAGTCATGCTTGGGAGGCCTGCTTAGGGACACCTGAGCCATTCACTCTTTAAACGGATAGCCCTTGGAGGACTGATGCCTGATCAATCACTTGTTTCTCAACCTGACATCTTGTTGGAGCTCGGTAATATTTGTCAAATAAATGGGTGGATGAATCTATTCATCACAATATTTTCCTGAGCAGGACCTCATTGTTGTGACGAGAAAGAAATGAGGGCCCTGGGTCCCCACTCAATCTGATCAGGGAGGAGAAAAGGCTTCAGAAAGAGAAGCAAATAGGATAGAAGTAGGTGTCCTGATTTAGAGTTTGGGCCTGTTTACAAAAGCATGCTTGCTGAGAAGGGACCTGTTCTGCCTGTAGATACCACTGACAGGGTATCTACACCTATACCACCTTTTTCTGATGAGAGGATTGGATCTTCATCTTTATTCTGGAACAGCCCCTGCCAGTGGCTCAAGTAGGGGCTGTGAAAAATCTTCATCCTTCTTCTCTGGTCAAAACTTTCTGGGGGTCGTGGCACTTTGTCCATCCAAAATCCCATTCTAGCAAACAAGCATGACAACTAACCCTGTCTGCCATTCATAGCTGCTCTTGTGGTCATCAAAGAGAATTGCTGACATGTATCACTATGGCTGCAGGCTTTGACATCCTTCTAGACATGTTTTGAAGAGACTTCGATGAAGCAAGGAATACCCCAGACAGCATATAGTGAGTGAGCATGCTTCTCTGTCTGGGATGACTTCTCCAAACCCAGGAACTTGGTGATTTATTGAATGTGGAGGAAAATATTAGCCCTTGTACTCATGTTTTTTTAAATATAAAACATGAATTAAGCTTTACCAATATTTAATATATGTAGCTTAAGAGTTGAAGAATAAATATACATATATTGTGCTGGAGATACGTTTACAAAAATATTTCACTGATGGAGTACATAATCAAAATATGCTGGTGTCCATTACTCTGATGATTGTAAGGTGTATGTGCTCTGAGCCAAGAGGATCTGACTGGGGAAGGGGTTCAGGATCCTAGGTAGGAACTTGTTGCCTTCAGCTGTCTACATTTAAAGGCAGGGTCCACCTAGAATTGTGGGAAGGCTTCCTCTCACAAATTGCCTTGAACCTGGATGACCCAGTTCATATCAAATGTGTTTGTCCATTTATGGGCTGACATGTGAGCAACTGCATTGCATTATTTATGAGAAAAAAACAAAGTGTCTTGAGCTCCTCACCACATACCTTGTCTTTATAAAGAACGGGGCTTCGCATTGTATGTGGAATTTGAGATTCTCCACGCCTTACTGACAGTGTCTTGTTACCTTCTATTACCAGACATCCTGGTCTATCAGTAAAATATCATGAATGTTTTAAGACACTGAACACATACAATGCCATAGAGCACAATCTTTACAAAAGAGTTATTATAAAGCTCTTTATTCCTTGTAAGAAAAATCCCTAAATACATATTTATAATATGTATTAGAAGTCTCTAAATGCATATTTAGATGACAAGTTATGTATTTAGCCATCCCAGAGTACTTATTTTAAAATGTTGCAAAAAATTAAGGAAACTCCCAGAGACACATCACAGTTTCCACAACTATGAAGCCAGTGAGAGTTGTTTTGAGAAGTGGCTGACCTTTTGTACATACAGAATGATTTGGCACCATTTTAATTGTCCTTTAAAAAAATAAGATTGGAAGTGAAGAAAATAGAATGAGTTCAGCGCTTATTGCACAGGCAAAGAACCTCCCAAGGTGGGCTCACATTAAATGCATGTTTAATAAACCAGATAATCCCCATTAAAATAAACCAAAATATCGAACTTATTCATTTCTGTTCTTCCTTCTGCGCCCAGATAATTTAACAGAGTTTTCCTCCTCCTTTTATGCATTCGCTCAAGACATATTCATTTATGTGCTACATGACACTGGAACGTGATGCTGCTCAGCACGCCTCCCGCCGCCACCCACCATATATCGCTCTGACATCACCGTGCTCCTCAGTGTGGCTGGGGCCTGAGCAAACCCCCTACACCTTGTTAGCGTGTTCGCAGTCACTTCGTCCCTGAAGCAGAGCGCTGTTTTCTGTGCGCCCTTGTGGCAGGGCTTGTCTGTGAGGGAATGACTTAAAGAAAGTGGGTTTTCCCTCAGAAACTGGCTCTTTTGGGCCCTTTACATTTCAGGTCATTTCTCAGTTTTATGAGCTTTTCGAATGTCTGGATGTTTCACATGTGTATGCTGGATATCGTATAAGGTGACCTCAAGTGTCCAGCATATTTTATTTCAGTTATAAAAGAGAAAGGGTAGTTTGACTTAAGGGAAGGGGTGAATGGGACATAGAATCCTAGAATATTGAATTTAAAGGCAGTATCCAGTCCAGTCTTTTCTCATTTGAAAGATGAGCATGTTGGAGCTGCCTAGAGAGGTATGTGACTTTCTCAGCATTCAGCCATGGTTATTAGGGGAAACAGGACCCAGGGGACCCCTGGAATGTCTTGTGTTCTTTCCACCCTTTGCTGAATTGCTTCTTCACAGGCCACACATCACTCCTTCTCCCCCTGCCCCAAGCTTTTCCTCAGAACCTTATTTACTTGTGTAAAGTGGTGGAAAGTCTCCACCTCCAACCCAAGGAAAGAGCAAAGTATTACAAAGGCCAAAAAAAAAAAAAAAAAACTTTGTAGAGAAAGTGCTAATGTAGGGCTTAAAAGCAGTGATGTGGAGGCTTTCCTGATTTTTTTGGCATAGTATAAGCTATTTCTGATTTGTCTAGGGAAAGAAGGGGCAGAAAAACACATAGGTTATGGCACAAAAGTTTACTCTGAATCCCAAGGACACCCTTGGGATCCTGGGAATGGGTTTCAGGGGCCCTGTGAAGTACCTGAAATCAAATACAAAATTGTTGATGTGCATGCTTCTAGGGTGGGGATCAAAAGCTTCGTCAAAGAGATCTGTGACCCCCTAAAAGTTTAAGAACGACATGAGTAGAATCTTGGTGAGGATGAATGGACTAGGAGGATGGTGGTTGGAGCTACCAGTGTGGTCCAGATTGCGGTTTCCCAATACCGCAGGGCTCTACAGTTGCCTTTTCATCCTATAGATATAAGCAGTGGATGGGCCTGAGGTTGGTGATGGGATTAGGAGTGAGAAACCAGAAAATGACTGCAGGGAAGAAATAGGGTTACATGGGAGAGCAGGAGGCTGTTCCTCCCCCCCCCCACAAACCCAACTCATTTTTCTTTCCTTGCCTGAAAATTTTATTTGGTCTTATAACCTAGAATTCTAATAATTGGGGAATTCATCTGATTTAAATCCTCCCTTTGTTCTCACTGTTTCCTTTACCCTCTTTGTACTTTCCCAATTATCTAAACTCTGCCGGATCAATGGTTGCTTCAGGCCAAGGAGGGGAGGGGAGATTGAGTGCAGAATAGGTGGAGGGAACATTTGGGGGTGATGGAAACGCTCTTGGTCTTGATCGTAATGGTCATGGAACAGTTCACTGAAAATGGACGTATAGTATTGTATGTAAATAGGTTATACCTCAATACAGTTGGTTTAAGATAAAAACCAAAAATTGAATTGTTACTCCTCTCAGTTCTCAGTTGATCCTGTCTTTTTGTGAAGGCCATTGGTAGTGAGTATAGGTACCCACGTTTTCTGCGTACAGAGACCTCAGTGACTGTTTCCTTTCTTGCAGGTCTACCTTAGTAGCCTCCCAGTCCCCCAAGGCCTGGGCCAGAGTTTGACTCCCCCCAGTCTTCTCTGGGTTCTCCATAGCAGCAAGCACTAAATTAAAAACAAAACAAAACAAAACAAAAAGCACTGCCTTATGATAATAACGATGAGGCAAATAAAATAAATAGTTTTGTTCAAGGGAGCCCTTCAATGTCATTAAGTCATATGGAAAACTGTCCTCACTGCTTTTGCAGAAATTGAGGAAGGATGTGTTTCTTGATCAATGGAAAAGCAGATTCAGAGTCATGTGGCTTATGTTCAAGTGACAGCTTTGGCACTTAGCATCTGTATGATTTGGGCAAGTCATTTCACTTCTCTGAGCTCCACATTATATCTTTAAATGGAGACGTAAGAAATACTTGTCTTATCTACCTCTTCAGGATGTGAGTATGCAGATACCTCCACAAATTATAAGGCTGTCTGCAGTTAGTATTTTTATAGTGTGTACTTAGCATAATAAAATCTTTGCTTTGTTTTTTTTTTTTTTAGAGATGGGTGTTTCTCTGTCACCCAGGCTGGAGTGCAGTGGAGTGATCATGGCTCACTGCAGCCTTGCACTCCTGGGCTCAAGTGATCTTCCCGAACCTCTGCCTCTCCAGTAGCTGGGACTACAGGCATATGGCACCGCGCTCAGCTAATTTTTTTCATATTTTTAGAGGTGGAGTCTTGTTGTGTTGCCGAGGCTGGTCTCGAACTCCTGGCCTCAAGCAATCCTCCCACCTCAGCCTCCTGAGTAGCTGGGATCAGTGTGAGCCACCGCACCTGGTAAACCTTTTCTTTTTTCATAAAATATACTGACATTTTAAGGAAAGAGAATCTGCATTGTTGAAAGTTAACAGGGATGTTTTTGGTTTTTTGTTTTGTTCTTAAAAAAATACTTCCTAAAGCTTCTCTAATACTTTTATTACTTGATTATGTGATGGAGCATGAAAAAGAATTTTAAGTTATAAATAGTAAATTCCCTTTGATTTAGTTCTTCTTTTTGGCTTATTTTGGAGATCTTTACTTTGTGCTATTACCATTAGTAGAAGTTTTAATTTGGCCTACTCAATAATGAAAAATTTAATTTCTTTTTAGTAATTTATTATGCTATCAGTGTCAAATAATGGTATTTATTAAATAACAACATGAACATAGTTTATTTTTAAATGATTGTACTTACAGTTGAAATCACCCCCGTGAGTGCTTTTTATTTGCTTGTGTGTTTTAGTTGATTTTTTATGATCTCATTTTTTATGTTTATCATTACCCTCTCATTTGTAATTCATTTAAAAAGAAAAAGTAAAGCTCATACCACAGCAGATAAATTTCCCAAATCATTATCATTTCTTGTTTCAAAGATGATGTGATTTTTCAAAAGAAATCTATGCTTTTTCAACTTTGTTCAGAATCTAAAATACCGTCAATGTTTGCCAAGCTAGAAAGTAAAATATTAGGAGAAAATTTAATTTCCAAGTTCCCAAAAGGTCATGTAGAGGCAAATGAGGAAGATAAATTTAATTAATTTATTTTAAATAAAAATGACTTAAGTGCCCTTTAGAAAAAAAGCACCATTTCAACAAATGTGTTTTAAACGAAAGTGACAATTTCTATCACTGAAGGAACAGATATGAAAAAAGTAAATCAACAGTGCTAAGCCCCACATAATAATCCACGGTGAGTCTGTAGAGGTTATGACAACAGCGGCCTGAAGGGTACAAATCAGCTATTAAAATGTCTGCATTCATTATGTGCACAAAAGCTTTGTATCCTACTGAGAGGAAAGAGCTGGGAATGGTTCTTAGGGTCTGTGTGTATTTCAAGGTCAGAGAAGAGTCTAATTTTAAGCAGTAACAGGACATTTTCAGTTTTATTCCATGAACTAAAACAAATAGCCCTACTCCACAAAGAGGCAGAATCAAATGTCACTGGTTTGATCTACTTCAAACCATCTTGCTTTATCACAGGAACCACTTCTGACAACTCCCTTCAAAAAGATGGCATAGAAGAGGAACCAGGAGTCCACGTAGGTCCCATCCTGTGGCCAGAATTTCTGATGCGCCATACCCAGGCTTGAAGAATATTGCAGGTGATGCCATAAGTTGGGTGATCCCAAACACACACCTGGAAAACAGGAGCCCTCCTCAGAGGAGGCCAGAGAGCCCATGCTCTTTACAGAGCCTGCTCCCTCCTGAGGCTCTCGTTGGCTGTGAGGTTCTGACATCCTGATGACTGTGGTGGCCATTCCTTCACGGGACTAAAGAATGAGCAAGCAAAAATAGTGTGCTGCTGTCCAACTAGCGTTCTAAATCATGCAAGACCTGCGGTGCAGTCAGTGGAGAACATATTTAAAACAGTACAGTTTTTTCATGCACTCAATAAGCATTCCTGGAGAGCCTGGTGGATATATACCAGTCTCTATGCTAGTAAGATACAAATATGAATCAAAGGCTATGAACTCCTGCCTTCTTGGAATTTATAATATACTTCAAGAATTTATGGTCTAATTTTGGTAACTGAGTTCCTGTCCGTTAGTGATCCTTACAGTGAAGCTGTTTTTTTGTTTTTGTTTTTTTTTCCTGAATGTTGCCTAATTTCTAAGGTAATGTTGCAATTTTTTTTTTTCCATTTGGATGTTCCCTGGTTTTGTTCCTTTGGTACCAGAATACAATTTCTTCATTCCACAAATGTGTATTGAACACTTTTTGCTAAGCAAATTTCTGGGCCAATAGATAGATTGCTTCCCAGAAAGATGGCCTGGCATCGTGTGAAGACTACCCAATAAGAAAGCCATGAACTATCTTGAGATGGGGCGTTGAGGTGGAATTGCCTAAATCACTGACAGAGAGTTAAGGATGCCTTCACAAAGAGAATACACAATCCCTGCACACGTGCACACACATACACACACATACGCAGAGCTTTTTACTCCATTATAAATATCATAGGACATACTGATGTTACATGATATTTACCTCAGCCACCTAATATGCCAGCCTTTGGTTTATATTTTTTGGGTCCTGAAGGCTTTTCTTTATAGAGTGATTCTTTTAAAATGCTGATGCTTTCTGAATGAATCATGCCTGAATTTTATTCCTACTACAGTGGGGGAGTATGAGGAGTAAGTGGTTTTGAGCCCAAGCCTGGAGTCAAAGTGTTTAAGTTTGAATCTTAGTTCCACTGCTCATTAACTGCATGAACTAGGCAGGGTACCTGGATCCTGTGAGCATCAATTTCCTGCTCTGTGAAATGGGGGTTAATAATACCTATATTGTGGTATTGGTAGGATTTTGAGAGATGCAGTTAAAAAACAGTCCACAGCCTATACATAATAACCACTCAATAAATGTTAGCTAACATTTTTATTATTATCACCATTATTAGTTATCCACAAACACCTCAGTTGTTCTCCAAAGAGTAATAGGAATCGGGTGCTAGAAAGGGGGAGGGTTAGGAGGGCATACTTGGAGGAAGGATGACAGGAGTTGGCAGGACAGTTGGACGGCACTAAAGAACAACTTGACAGATTGTTTTCCCTTTAGCTGCAATATCCGCCTTTCCACAGTCTCAGCCTGAGAAAATATTTGATTCAATAGTTAAAATGTTTAAATTTGTAGCAACACTTAGATTCAGTATTTTATTTTATTCTTTTTTTTTACTTCACTTTTTTGTCAAAAAATTCTCAGAAAACAAAACCACATTTATGCATCGTTCGGACCCACTTGCATGGAGCGTCCACTATGTGCTGTTTATTCCTTTACTAGGTGATAAGAACAGAGCAAGGAGTAACACAGGCAGGATCCCTCCCTCCCATCGATAAATTCTCTGTCACTGGCCATTCTAATATGCCAGCTGCTGGGAACGTGGGGAGAATATCCCTCTGAGTCAAACACTCAGGCTCCAAAGACGGAGGCCAGGCCGGGCAGTGGCCCTTCTACCTTCATGGCGCTTCCACATTTCCCACCATTACCTCCAGCGTAAGAAGGACCAAGAGTTTGCTGTGGCGTCATGAACGATAAGGGTTACGAAGATGAGAAAGAGGGGAATGGCAATCAGAAGCGGATTTCTCGTGAATTTAATCAAGCTTAAGTTTCCGGAATCCCCACTTTCCCAGATGGCTTTGACACCCTGGGAGAGACCCTGGTACAGAAATGCATTCATAGAGTCCTATGTTTTCATGAAATTTGCAAAAGGAAAATATTTTATTGATTTTCCTTAAAAAGGTACTCTCATATTGTATAGCTTTATCCCCCCAAAATAGTTCCCCTCCCCCATAATAATGATGGTGGTGGTGATTACTAGCCAAGGTTATTGTGGTTATTGTGGGCTTACCAGATGCCAAGCACAGTGGTAAGTGCTTCACCTATTATCCCTCTTAATCTTATTGTTCCTTAGAGCTGGAGCAAACAACGTGTTGGTGGTGGCAAATTCCGTGAACCATGACTTAATCCTAAAATTGAAGAATCTGGGGGGGCAGTTCTCTCCAACAGTATTTCTTTTCATGGGGTCCATGACCTCCATGATGTTTATGGACAATGCAGGAGTGCATGAACTTGGATAAGATAATAAATACATGTTTACTTTCACTAACCTCTAATTGAAATTTAGCATTCCTTCAATTATGAATGCAGGATTCAAATCTCAGTAGTATTAGCAGTTCTTATGATTTTATCACTAGTAAAATTTACAAATATTTTCATATCACATATAGTTGTAGATATCTGGAAATATTATTTATGCTCAACACTGCTTCAAATTTTGGCAATTATTAGACCTGCTGCTAGAATTTTTTAACATTTTAATAAAGCAGCACATATATTATATTAATGGTAACAATTTAAAATATTTGATAAATTTGATTCGGTACAATTGGTTTCCTTTGTTATCCTATGCTTTTCTTATATGGATTTAATGACAATATTCTGAGAAGAGTCCATGGATTTCACCAGACTGCCAATAGTGGCCAAGGCACAAAATGAAAAGATTAAAGATTCCTGTTCACTTCTACTTTTAGCAAAGAAGAAGGACAGAGACCACGTTTATGCAATCACCTTAAACAATGAAAGATAAAAAGAACAACGTATACAAAAGAGCAGTTTTAAGATATTGGGCAATAGCCAGTGCAAGACTGTGATACCTGATAGAAGGGAAAAAGATGAGGTAAGCCCTATGAATGTCTCAGCATACTGCCTCAAGAATTTTCAGGAAGGGGGATCTCAAACAGATCACAGTAGTCTCCCTGCACTTAGCAGGTGGATCTGAGAATTCAAGGAGGCCAGAGTAGCTAGAATTTGTCAGGCAGAGTACTGGAGAAGAGACAGCTGCACAGAGAAATGGCTTTTGGGGTCTCCAGAGTGGGTATTCTCCTCAAGTCTTCTGCTGCATTCTCATCAGCAGAAGGATGTGAGGAAATCACCCACATCTTGAGAAAGAACCTATAAAGGATCAGGTGAAATAGTCCCAAGAGATCACACAGGGTTGGTAATAATTTTTGGTCCTTCCAGCCAGAGTAAAAAAATCTTGTAATGCACAGGACATTGGATAAAGTACTCAAAACTGTATCGGCCTTAATAGCAGCAAAAAATTATCCCCAAAGACTGCTCTGTTGCCCCATAACAAAGCTCATAGGCTTAACAAATAACTCATTTGAATCTCAAAACAAAACTCAAACTTATTTAAAAGAATACAGAAAAATTCAGTATTCAAAAATGTAAAATTCAAATGTCAAGTATCCAATAAAAACTTACTTATACATGCAAAGGAGCAGGAAAATACACCCATTATTAGGAGAAAAAAAATCAATCAATACCAAAACATTCAGAAAAGACACAGATGAAAGAATTAGCACACAAGGATATTTAAACAGTATTCCAATTATATTCCATCTGCTCAAGAAAGTAAAAGAAACCATGAGTATGTTAAGTAGAGATATGGAGCATATTTTAAAAGACCCAAATCAAACCTAGAGAGATGAAAACTGGCTTCCTGAGATTAAAAAGATACATATGAAGAGACTACCAGAAGATTAGACACTACACAAGAAAAGATTAATGAATTTGAAGATATTACAATAGAAACTAACTGAAATGAAACATACAGGAAAATTTCAAGCAGACTAATATGTTTGTAATTGGAGTGATCAAAAGGGAAGGGGCATAGGAAAAATATTTGAGGAAATAATCAGTGAAAAATTTACAAATTTGATGACAAATATAAACTCCAAGGTCCAAGAAACTCAATAAATCCCAGGCACAAGCACATGAAGAAAACTACACCAATGCATATTATAATGAAATTACTTAAAACCATTAATAAAGAAAAAATTCTTAAAAGTAGCCAAAGGGAAAATAAAGACATAGTAAATAAAGAGAAAACAAAAGATAGAAATGACTACAGACTTCTCACTGGAAATAACGCAAGCCAAAAGATAGAGAAGCAGCATCTTTAAAATACTGGGAAGAAATATCGCCAACCTAGAATTTATATCCAGCAGAAATATCTCTCAAAAACAAAAAGAAAAAGAAAGACAAGTAAGAGGTAAAATCTTGTTCTATACAAAGGAGTGAAGAGTGCTATAGGAATGGTAAACATGTGGGTATATATAAAATACTTCTTTAAATTTTCAAAATCTCTTTAAAATAAGCTGATTATTTAAAGCAGAAATAATACTCATGTATTGAGGGTTTTTACCATATATGTAGTAGTAAAATGTATGACAAGAATAGGGAAAGACTGGAAGAGGAGAAATGGATGTATACTGTTGTAATGCTTTTATACTATACATGAAGTGGCATGATATTACTTGAAGTTAGGTGGTAATATTTTAAAGATACGTACTATAAACCCTAAAGCAGATACTATAAAAAAATAAGCATAGCTAAGAAGCCAACAATGGATATGAAGTTGAATAATTTTAAAATATATTCAATTAATCCAAAAGAAAATAGAGCAAAGGAATTTCTTAGTCTGCTTGGGCTGCCATAATAAAATACCATAAACTGCGTGACTCAAACAACAAAAGTTTATTTCTCGCATTTCTGAAGGTGGGAAGTCCAAGCTCAAAGCACCAGCCAATTTGGTTCCTAGTGAGGGCTCTCTTCCTGGCTTGTAGACAGTTACCTTCTTGCTATGTTCTCACTTGTCCTTTCCTTGGTTTGTACACGCACAGAAAGGGAGGGACATCTCTCTCTCTCTCTCTTCTTATAAGGCCACTAATCCCATCATGAAGGCCCATCTAACCCTAATTAGGTCCCAAAGGCCTATCCCCAAATACCATCACGTTGAGGGGTAGGACTTTATCATATAAATCTTGGGGGGTAGGGGGGCGGTAACAAACATGCAGTCCATAACAAAAGAAGAAAAAGAATAAAGAAGAGATGGGACACAGAAAACAAAGAACATCATGGGAGATTTAAACCCAGCGATACCAGTAATCACATTAAATGTAAATGGTTTCAATAGCCAATTAAAAATGAGAGATTGGCAGATTGAATCAAAAAGCAAGTTCCAAGATATGCTGCCAACAAGAATCTCACTTAAAATATAAAGACACAAATTTGTTAAAAGTAAAATGATACCAGAAGTTATATTATAAAAATTATTAGAGGAAAACTGAGTGGCTATATTGATGTCATAAAAAATAGACTTCAGACAAAAGAAGTCTGACCAGGGATAAAGAGCATCATTTCATAATGACAAAAAGGTCAATTCATGAAGAGAACATAACAATCCCGAATATTTTGCACTGAAAAATAGAGTTTCCATATATAAAAAGCAAAAACTGATGGAAGTAAAAGGATAATTAGACAAATCCACAATCATAGTTGGAGATTTCAACAACTGTCTTCCCATATAATTAACAGAAAATGTATACTAAATAAGAATACAGAAGACAATCAACATCACCAAGCAATTTGACTTAATTGATATTTAAGGAAGACTCTACCCAATAATAGAATACACATTCTT
This sequence comes from Daubentonia madagascariensis, assembly GCA_023783475.1. Lineage (NCBI taxonomy): Eukaryota > Metazoa > Chordata > Mammalia > Primates > Daubentoniidae > Daubentonia > Daubentonia madagascariensis. The sequence goes on from JAKFHU010001436.1 coordinate 12,645,481, forward strand.
TTCAAATGCTAATGGAACATTTACCAAGATAGACCATATTCTGACCATAAAACAGTCTCATTAATTTTAAAAAGTATGCAAAAACGTACAAAATATATTCCCTGTTCACAATGGAATTAAGTTAGGAATCAATACCAGAAAAATATTATCACAGTGATTGGAGGGTGATTGATATAGCATTAAACACTTTTTTTTTAGGAGAGAAGAATCATCTCAAATCAATGGCCTGTGCTTCCACCTAAATAAACTACAGGGACAAAAGCAATTTAAACCAAAGTAAGCAAAAGAAAGAAATAATAAAGTTATGAGCCAAAAACAATAAAATAAAAAACTATAATAAAAAATATCAATAAAAATTTGTCAGGCAAACCCTAAGGTAAGTCCAGAGATTACCGCCTCCTAACATTCCAGCCTATGTGTAATGCCCTCCCCTTGAGTGTGGATGGGACCTGTGACTTGTTTCTAACTAATTGCAGATGGTAAAGGTGAAGGGATATCACTCCCATGATTAGGTTTTGTTTATACGGCAAAGGTGATAGGGTGCAACTCCCATCATTACATTACATTATGTAAAACTCTGTCTTAGTGGACTGAAATCAAAGGTTCTCCTTGTAGGCTTGATGAAGTGACTGGCCATGTGGAAGAGACCCATGTGACAAGGACATGTAGACAGCCTCTCAGCACTTCCAGTGGCTCTAGGACCTTAGAGCAACCTTCAGCCAATGGCTAGTAAAAAGCCAGGCCCCTCAGTCAAACAGATTCAAGGAAATGAATTCTGCCAATAAGCTGAATGAGCTTGGAGTCAGATTCTTTCCAGTTGAGCATGCCGATGAGAACACAGCCCCGCAAAACTTTGATTGTAGCCATGAGATATATTTTATAGACTTGCAAATGGATTGAATATTGAAGGCAGAATGATCTGAGAGAAAGAGAATCAAGAAAGACCTAGTTTGGTTTGGCACGGGGTGTGTGGTGATTTACTAAACAAGAGAGACCACAGAATAGCAGATAGGGGGGCGGTGAGAGGGGATATCAAAAATTCTGTATTGACTATACTAAATTTGAGGTCCTTATGATACCTGTACGAGGAAATATTTAAATTTAAAAACTTTTATAATAACTGCAAAACAAACAATAGTTTTTCTCCCCTCTTTTCCCTGCAGCTTTCCACTTAAACCAACACTAGACTCTTAAGAATTTCTAGTGGAAATTCTATTAAATTTTATTTCGAAAGATTTCAACTCTGTGCTGATAACAGAGATAACTATCTGGGGGAAAATGTGGAGTAGTGCAGAATGTTTAAAATATATTATATTGGGTTCTTCTACTTCAATTTCCTAAATAACACAAGAATTTATGAAGTAAAATCCATTCCTAAAAATCAATTCTACTAACTCCTCCATTGACCTTTTAAGCTCTCTAGATCTCTATATTCAAATCCCAAGTCTGGGAGTTTTAAAATCTTAAACAGGAACTTTAAAAAAAAAATGCCTGTTTTCTAGGTTTTGTTAAGACATAGTCAGGTGAGGTTAAAGCCTTCTAATTAGCCATCCCACAGCTGTGTCTCCTCATTTGCAAGCAAATGACACTCAACCAGGAGGGGTAATGCTTCTCCTGTGAATTCTCAGAAATTATTTAGAAATTACTTAGACTCTAATTTTTACACCCAGGGAGCTCACTAAGAAGGAGTCAGGCTCATTACCGCTTATCAGAAATTATTTTTCATCTCAAGTCTTTTTTTACCCTGAAAGGCCAATTTCAGTAAGAAACAAGATTTGAGCCAACAAGAGGGGGCAAATCATCGCAAGCAGTGATCAATGAAGCTGGGTTAGCCAGGCTTATTTAGAGTTGTCTGAGAAATCTTCTTGCCAATGACCAAATCTTACAAAATAGTAAGTATCCTACTCTAAATGTACTTTGAAAGCACTGAAAGAAAAGTATATATCTGCTATGATTAAAAACTACATCATGATGTCATATGCTTGAGGACAGAGTATAAAAAGAAAGGGAGATAACTGAACACAGGTGATTTGGAAGTCTTTCATGTTAATGTAATTGTGATTTTTTTCTTTGTTTTCCAAACTTTTGTGCAGATAATATTGTGGGAGAGGGATGGAGAGTATTGTAACATGTTGCAAAAATCCTTTAATTTTTATTTAAGTAGTAATAGGATCATCAAAATGTGTGAACAACAAATCCTAGCTTGGTAAATGTTATAGATTTGATAAATGTTGCACATAAATATAGAAAATATTTATTACCAATAAGCATCTTAACATACAAAAGTAGATATAATGACCTAGAAATTAATTCAATTAAATTTGCCTTTATCTTGTGAAATTGCTGTTGATGTTTGCCCTAAACAGACCGATTCAGTCCTTTCCATGGCCCACAGATGGTCTGACTCCTGCCTACTTCCTCTTCCTGCTTGGTTCCAACCACTCCCCTTCTCTCGCTCTGCTCCCGCCCTCCTGGCCTTCTTTTTGCTCCTTGAACAAATTCATTTCCATCCCAGGTCCTCTGCACTTGCTCTTCTCTCGGTCTGGACCACTCTCCTTTTGGTTTCCACATCATTGCCTACGTTCAGTTCTTACTTCAAACGTGACCATCCCAGAGAAGCCTTTGATGACCACACTGTCTACAATAACTACACTCCCACTTCCCCCACCCCAGCCGTCACTGTTCATCTCATCGCAGGGTCATTAATCTACATAGCCCATAGTGTGCAATCCGAAATTGCCTTCATTGACTGGACTGCTTGTTCATTGTCTGTCTTCCCCCAGTCACCACCAACAGCATGCAAACTCTTGACTGTAAGCTGTGAACATACAGACCTTGTGCTTTCTCCTCCCACCATTGTATCTGCAACACTGGAAACATCCACCTAGTAGAAAGCAATATTCTATCATATTTGTTGGACAAATGATTAAGTTGAATCTGGTAGACCAAGAATCTGAGGTTTGTTTGTCAGATTTGATAATTTCACGAAAGTATTACAGATAGCATAGAACCAGTCTTTCCATCATTAAAATTAGTAGTAATAATAATAGTAATGCCATAAGTAAACTCTTAGAGATAAACTGAGGTATACAGGATGTTGGGAAAAAGCTTTTTCGTGGGAATTTAATTGCTTTCTGGTCTTGGATGAGTCACTCTATTTGGAATGGAAAATCTGGTCCTCGCATGTTAATTTAAGGGGGATGAGCTAAGACCAATACAAACACATAAACAGTACCAAAGGGATAAATCCATAAGATTAGAACTTGAAGGACACATTTATAAAATATGTGAAGAATATATATGTTTCTATTTGTGTACTCACATTTATACTGTGATGGAAGAAAAGTGCTACCTACAGATGTGCCTTGGTTCAAGTCAATGCATACCAGATTGCATCCTGCCACATGTGCAAGACAGACCTTGTGCATTACTAGACCATATTGAATATTTCATAAAGTTGCCATTTGGTGATTCTAGATATCGATTTTTTTTCCCTTTTATATCCATCTAGTGTGATTCATTTCAAACCTTGGTACTGTCATGGAGTTTTTCCAGACCGCTCCAGTATGACAGACTCTCTCTGTTTCTCTGACATCCTGTAGCAATTATTGATAATTAAATGTGTCCTGCCTTGTGCCATTGTTGTTGTCTTGATCTCTTACTTGGGAATCTTTTCGTTTTGATTGTTTGGGGCTGTTATTTCAAATTGAAGACATTGTGTCTCATCTCACTGACTAGATTTTTAAGTCTGGAGTGATGCTTCAAACCTTTTATATTCCCCACAGCCCCCAGCACTGTACCTTACATAGCACGCAAGCACTGCGTATGTTGCCTGACCAGCAATTCTGGAAGGTGAATGCTACATGCACCCTAAATGCCCTATCTCAGCCTCTTTCTTCTCAGATGGAAAATATATAGGTGTTTTTGAGGAAACTGAACCTCATTCCTACAGTCCTTGTGAGTATTGATCTGGAGTGATGCTGTTGCTGCTCTGGACATAAACATATTGTTTGCTTCTCTGCCATCAGAGATTAAATCGTTGACTGTAATGAGCCAGAGTTAAAACGACCACGTTCTCTGGGTTCTCAGATAAAATGAAAAACACATTAGTTGTGGTGGTTTGTTGTTATTGTTTTTTTCCTGTCTCTGTGAGCCAATTGTGATTACTATGGTTACAATGAATAGATAAAAGGCCTTCTCTTTCTTATTATGGGTAGGCAAGAGTGCAGGTTAGTTTATGTCCTGTAAAGATTACTTAATTCACCTCGGTGAGAGAGAGAAGAGCTGAAGTAAAGCTAAAACCTGTTCTTCAAGAACCCAGCCTTTGTGGCCCTGTTTGTTCGTGGTCTGGCTTGTAATTCATTAAATCCCTTAGCAAAACAGATGCTATTGAACAAGGCACGTGGACAGAAAGAAAATGCCTGACCACAAAGAGATGTCACTACAAAACCAATTCAATAATGAACTTGGATGTGGGAAGGACTTTTCTTTTTTCTTTTTTTTTGTAGAGAAAAGGATCTGCAGTAAGTAAATAAGAATGCCTGGGATTCCTGAATGAATAGTAACAATCCACAACAGCAATAAAAGAAACAACCAGAATCTAAATCTACTTAGTTTTTCGTTTTGGTGTAATATTTTCAATTGCAAGCTGTGTTACACAGTGTGCCCTACATGGAGCTTATAATTTTCCCTGTGAAATGTTGCTCAAGCCTTCAGAGACCCCAAAATGTTCTACCTCATCTTTGAAAATTATCCAACTACATGCATCCTTTTCTTCACAATTCAAAACTTTCTCCTCCCTAAACTCTTTGCTGATCATCTCTGCCCATGAGAAATTCTCTTGACTCAAATCCTGTAGTCCTGACTGCATGCATGTCTCATTTAAATCTTAACATACCCAGTAGTATTTAGTTTACAAAGGAAAGTAGGTTGAAGCTCCAAAGTGTATTCCAAATAGAAAGTGGTGGTGGCTAAAGCAGATGTGAGTGTCACGTAAGGCCCAAGAACTATATGGCTGCAGTGTGTGTTGATGGTATTAGGGGGGAATCCCAGTGGGGCCCAAAGGGGATAGCCTTTAAAGTCAAAAAAACTTAGATCTGAAACATGTCTCCTCCTTTTGCTAGTTAATTGTGACTGTATTACTTTCCTGTGGCTGCTGTAACAAATTATCAGAGACTTGGTGGTTTAAAAGAGAAAATTACTCTCTCACAGTTCTGGAGGCCCGAAGTCTGAAATCAAGGTGTCTGCAGAGTAGAGCTCCCTCTGAAGGGTTTACAGAGGTTGTTCCCTGCCTCTTCCAGCTTCTGGTGTCTCCAGTCATGCCTTGGCTTGTGGCTGGGTTACTGTACTCTTTGCTTCTGTGGTCACATTGCCACCTCCTTTCCTGTGGCTTCTCCTTTGTGTCTTTCTCCCCAAACTCCCTCTGCCTCTCTCTTAAGAGGATACATGTGACTGCATTTAGGCCCACTGGGATGATCCAGAATGGGGTCCTCCTCTCCTTAACTTTACTCAATCACATCTTTTGCTTTATAAATAAGGTAATGTTCACAGGTTTTGGGGGTTATGATCTGGTCATATATTTTTGGGAGCCACCATTAAACCTATATATTGACCTCAAGAAGGGATTTCAACATTTTTGAATTAAAGTCCCTCATCAGTAAGATGAGGGTAATAACTTTTCATTGTCTTGCTGGTAGGAGAAATAAAGTAAACTATATTTTCCATGTAAAATGTGTTTTGCAGGATCACATAGATGGTAAAAGTTCTTTCTCTGGATGCTATTGTAATAAATTCAGCCCCCACAGCACCCCGTCTCTAGAGGTGTCTCATATGTGCTCATTAAAACTTGTATTCAGTTATCATATGAAATCAGTTACCTGTCCCCCCCACCCCACTCCACCCCGTATCCTGCTTCAAGTCCTTTGGTGACATCTATTGCCTCTGTTTCATGCCAAGCCACTGCTACCAGTGCCCAGGTCCATGCCAAGGGCTCTGCCTCCCAACGTTCCCAGATCTGCCAGCAATGTATTACACAGCCGGGACTGCTTTTCATTGCTCTGGGACTGTTGGCTTGCGTAGATTCCAGTATGCCGCCATGGCAGACCATGTGCCGCCCCCACTGGAGAGCGGCTGATTTACTCAAGCCTTCAAAGAACTAAAGTTGAATTGTATTCTTTGCAGTCCTCCTTGTGCACAAACTACCCTGTACAACGCTTGCCAAAAAGGAAAGGCTCTCTCTCTTCCCCTTTAAATATGTGATACTATGTGTATGCATATATATGTTCACATCTGTGTTTCTTCATTGTTGAAAAAGTAGTTGCAACTGAAAGTATTTCCATCACTGGACTTTTCCCATGATAGCAGAATTTATCCTGAGTTAACAGGATTAGTAGAAATTGAGCCTGCTTCAACCACTGTGATGGAATAGAGAATAAAATGGTCTGGAGACAAGTGGCTTAAACCCTGGGCACTAGCCTAGCAGGGAAGCAGGCAATGAGAAGCAAGTTCAATTTAAGTGAGTGCTGGGATCTGAGAAGGGAGACGAATCAGCAAGGTCCACAGTCAGACAAGATGGTCACCTGGGAAAAGATAACAGTAGATATGAAACAAGCCGGTTATGGGGAGCAAGTTCAGGGCCAAGGGGAAGGTATCAAGAGCAGCTGACCCAAGACCTTCCAGAAGATCACCTACTTACTCCAACTCCTTATTTTATATATTTTGCTGTTGACAGGTTGTGCAAAAATTAAAGCTGCACTTTTCCTTGGTTATCTTCTATAGCAAAGGCATTAAGAAAGTACAGATGAATTACTAACATCCAATATCCAGGTTTGAATGGCCCAGGTAAAATTTGCCCACAAGTGGCAGACACTCAGTCCAGAGAGGGTGGTCCTTCCCCTGGGCTGTATTTACTTAGCTTCACCAACACACCGGGAAGGCATTCAGGATGATTCCCCAGACTGACCCCTCCTACTCCTCCCTGTCCAGAATTTCTTGCAATTTTTTTTATGTAGAAAAGTCCTGGATTTCCCTTTTCATTGACCCTTGAACTCTTGGAATCTCTGGGTACAGAAAGTCTGTCACTGCCAAATTCCTTATCAGAATAATTTTTTTATCCATTTTAGGTAAATGGCCCATCTTTTCTGAACACAGTGATATGCTAGGTAGTGGGATAGTGGGAATTATCTATCTGGTAGGGACAAGTATTGTCTCACTGGCATGACTGAGAATTGTCAGTGCAAGGTGGTGGTAAAAAGTAGATAAACTTTTACTTGGATTTATTATTATTTTAAAATTCTCTACAGACACTGTGCCCCCTTATTGCCTGAACCTTGGGCAGATTCCCTGACTTAGAATGCCATTGTCTGAACCCAAAGACTTTGGACCAATTGCTTTAAGGGTGGTAGGGGTTTTTTTTTGGGTTTTTTTGTGTGTTTTTGGGGGTTTTTTTGAGAAAAGGACATCAAAGTGGTCTGTAGTTTTCATTTTTTCTTTCTGAGGAATTTTCTTAATTCAGGATACTTCAGTCTGTTTGGTTACACATTCAACAAGTATTCACAAAGTACCATTAGGTTAAAGACCTATAGTAGATATTAAAATTATAATGATAGACAGACCCTGTTCCATGCCCATCAGCAGCTCAGACTTGAAAACATCATCTAGATTCTCCAGAAGCTGTTTACTTGTTCATTTATTCAAAAAATATTTACCAAGTACCCACTACATGCCATGCATGGTGCTGGATACTGGAGATAAAGTTAACAAAGAAATACGTGACTCTGTCTTCATGTAGCTTCCGATCTCCCAGGTATGCTCATCTCTCTTGTTTACGTAAATTTTACTGCTCAAACTCAGTCATGTATTATTACCTTTATGATTTTTCCTATATTGATATATCAAAAGTATTATTACTTAAGATTTACTTTAAATTTACTCACTGTTAAGTTTAAAACCATTTTATAAGGAAATATGTTATCTCTGTTATAAGTTGGTAAATGGAAACTCCCATGACTTATGATAAATATAAGACATATAAATACAAACGCAATGGAGACAAAACCCTATTAACAAATTCTAGTTGAATCTTGTCTGCCAATACCTAAGTTAGTTAAAAGAGAGATTAGCAAAGGTTAGAGACTCACTTTAAATTAAGCAAAATAAAACTTTTCCTATGAACTAATCATAATTATTGGAAAGGAAGTAACTTTGTTACTATGTGCCTTGGTGTGACTTCGTTCCATGTTCTGATTCCACCTAACAGAGTTTTATGTACCTACAATAACCATGTTGCATGCTTTGTCAGGCCCTGTACAAAACAGATGGTTTCCATATTGGTTTTGAGTGGAGAAATCCTTTTGGTTAAAGGGCTGGAATTGCTTAGATAAACTGGGATTATGAACCTAGTTCCAATTTATTTTCTCCTTCTTTAGTATTCTGCAGGTGACACATTTTCCCTGCATTTGTATCTAGTCCAGTACTTTTTTTTCTTTTCTTTTTTTTTTCAATCTACTGTAGAATGCAGAGTCCTGGATCTCTTGGTCACAGATTGACAGCCTGGAACCCTGGGGAAGCCAAGACTCCTAACAGTAAGGCATAGATTTTTGCAGTTGTGTCTCTTCCACGTGGAATGATACTACTGTTTGATTTCAGTTTGAACTTGGAAGATTCATTCTTCTTAGGGAGATATTTAATCTAATCTGGATTTTTGCTTCACACTGGCATTAGATGCTCTTGACTAAATGGTCAGGTCAGGTTAGCTTTCCAGATTGGATTCTTGATTTAATATAGATCAAACTAAAAGTTTTATTATTATTATTAAAAGCCTTTTTCTCCAATTTAGAAAAACACAGTGGGAGGAAAATAAAGATAAATAATAAAAGCACTGCTCAAACACACCATTTTGATCAAAATCTAGGTCAGTTTGTTGTATACCATACATTGAAAATCATTTATGGGTTATTTCCAAATTTCATTCAATGTAAAGTGTATTCTTTCCATAACCAAATGTATATTCTGTAATGGCCATGTCTGGTAGGTAGTCCATATAGGAGGGCAAGTTGTGGTCTATAGATGGAAATACTCCTGATTATGACCAAGTGATAGAAGAAGAAGCAACCAAGTGCCAGGGAAAGACTGTTAATTGGCATGTGACTATTTTGCCACATAAATATTGGAGGGAGCAGGGTCATAGCAACAAGCAGTTCTTTTCACACAGTGACATGGTGTAGGGTGACTGAGTGGACTTCATTGTAACTGTGAGTGCCTTTACAAACCCTGCTAGACACTGATATGCTGTCATGGTCACTGTGTTGAAATCATTGCTGAGTCTGTTAGCCCCTATAAATATATCTCCAAGATGCTAATATTTTAAAAATTCCCCTTCCCCCTCCAAGAAAGGATGGGACTTTCTGATTCAGGATTCATCTTTGTCATGTCACCTTTTTCTTAATTGTTACTTCTTGAAATCAAGTTCTGATATACACCTTGCTTAAACCTTCAATTCAGTCAGTAATTCTCTTGGTATTTTCATCCTTCATGTCCTAAGCAATCTGTTCTAAAGACTGTTGCTTTGCCAGACATGACCCTTGATAATTTCTGTCTACTTCTGTGAGGGTCGGCACCAACTGAAAGGTTAATTCTCAGAAGGAGGCTGGCTCACCATGAGATGGCAGTAGAGAGCAGCCTGACAGACAGGCTCAGATTACTTGGGTTTTGAGCCAGACTAGGGGCTGGGCCTAGTGGGAGGAGCTAAACTACTGAGGTGGGTTGCTTTTGATTTGCTTTTTTGTTTTTATCTGAAGGTGTCTTCCTGGAGAGGGAGCTAGGCATGGCTATGGAGACACTTCCTGAAATATACCAACCTCGAGTGTTGAGAGTACTGCCTAGCTGCTGTCTCTCTCTCTCTCTCACACACACACACACACACACATACACACACACTGGGGGGAGAGAGAGAGGGAGAAAGAAAGACAGAGGAGGAGGAGGAGGAAGAGAAGAGAACAGGAAAAGGACACAAATGTTTGATCACTGGAAAGCAAAGTTAAGGGAGACGCCAAACAGCCAGAAAGCAATTGTGACTGACAGGGAGACACTTACGACAGCTGAGTTTTGAGATAACATAACCTTGGCTTTGCCTTTTCCATTCTTAAGGGGGCCAAAGTGCCACTGCAACAGACACTAGGGTAGGTTCTAACCTCCTATGCTTTTTGATATCCCCTTTTATACAGAGAAATCTGAACATGTTAAAGATGAATGGCATTTTTAAAAACTCCTGCCCAGGAGATGACATAGCTTGCCCTAGGTCACTCAGCTAACTATTGGCAGTATTAGGATTAGAACCAAATTGACTTGTCCTAATTTTCAGTAGGCCATCCTTTCCAAATCACAACAGCAGGAGCAATTTGACTTTTTTTCTCCCAAACAGAAAAGATATTAAGAGTCTGAAATTCAGTCATTCTCATATTCCTTAATTAATATTTTGGCCTACGAGATGAGATTTGGACCACAAGGGAATATAGGGTATCCTCTCTGATTGCCTAGTAAGTTAACATGGTCGTCATGGCAATTAACACAAGATCCCTCAGTAATTTTATCCTTAGAAGATATTTCAGCAGTTACATATTGCTCTCTTAGCTCTTATTTTTTCCTAAGTAGGAAGTCTGAAATAGGAGGCCAAATGGTGTAGTATACTGTGTTCCAACTTTTCTTATCTTCAAGGATAATCTTTTATGAAAGCCCCATATGTAAAACAGGTAAAGTAAACCAGGAAGACACAGTGAAGAGGCTGGAGTCTGGTCTGCTGTTGCCCCTCACTGTCCAAAATGGCCCCAGGACTGTATCGGAGGAATGTGGATGCCTCGATATAGTGGAAGGAATGAGGGCATTTGTGGCCAAAGAGAACTAGAGTCAAATCTTGCCTTCACCTTTTATAATCTGTGTGACATTGATCTTGTGATTCGTGTGTCTTGACTTCTTCTGAGCTACAGATTCCTCACCTAAAAAATATCAATAACATTGATATAAAAAAGTAGGATTGAGAATTAAATGAGACACATGTATATAAGGGAGAGGTAGGTGAAGACTGGATCCTGAAATTGTTGAAGGTGGAAAATGTTGATTTGATGATTGGAACTGGACTCTACAGTTTAAGGTAGGAAGTCAAATCACTTTTGTCAGATTTTAATGTGTTTTTGTTCTATCAGGACGATTTGCCTGGTTGCTTGCAGTAATGTAGACATGGAGTAAATAGAGACCCCTTTTTCTGGAGAAAGAGCTTAAGAGTACATTTTTACCTTGTCTAGTACCTAGCATTTGAAACTAAATAACTGTGAGAAGTTAGTGCTCTCATAAGAGGCATGGGAGCTTCCGGGAAAAGAGATATTCAGACCCTACCTCTTCCCTAGAGCTAGCCTGAGGGGAAAAAAAAATACTTTGCTAATACTGTGGGCAGCATGGGAAGTGGGACAAAGGTGAGAAGAGGAAGCAGATAGTCCTCCATGGATAGGAGAGGCAGCCTCATACTCCACAGCTTGCAGTACCTGCTACTCACTGGGCCTTCCCCTCAGCCACTGCAGAGGTAGCTTTGGCTCCAGTCCACAACTGGTGCTGGAGAAGATTTAGGATTTGTGAAGCCCCCAGTGGTCCCTTGACAAAACCAGGGCAAATCAGAGAGTCAGCACCACTTGAGAGAGGGTCTGTGGCTGGGCCAGGAGAGTTCCGGGCCAAGAGACATCAAGGCCAACTTTGGAAATGATCCACATCTCTGGTCAAATCCAATAATCATGGTTGAGTCCCCTGGGACACATTAAACCATCTGAAAGAAAGAGAGTCACTAGCTGGCTTCTCCTCCAGTCTCCAGGAAGTCTATACCTAAAATAGAGATTTGGTACCAACATTTATGCCTCTTCATAAAGTATCAACTTATATTTTTCATGCATTAGAGAATTGAGGATTAATGCTCAAATAGAAAGCTTCTCATAAAATAAAACTAATGAAATATGGCTCTGGGCAAGTTTCAGAGACACGTCTTCCAGACTGCCTGGGGTCCCCTGGAAGGAAAAGGTTTGCTCTGATTATCAGCAAACTGAAAAATCATGACTACACTGGTAAAAATTCACCGTTTTCTTTCTTTTTCTTTGACCCAGAAACTCTTTCTTTCCCCTTGGTCTCTTAAGATGTCTATTAGTGACTATATTGTGATGATGACTTTGTAATCTCCCAATTCTGGCTCTTACGTGGAGTTGAAAAAACAAACAACTTGTTGGCGAGCTCATCGGGTCTGGAAAGGCTGTGCCTTTCCCAGCTGGCCAGGGTAGCTGGAGGCCTGGGAAGTCTGGCGAGGGTAAAAGAAGAGGAAAGGAGGAGAAGGCTTCATTCCTAGCTGGCTGGACCTTGGAAGGTGGCCTCTCTTCCCTTTGGCTCATGAAGCAGAATAGAAGGCCAAGAATTCTAGCCTAGTTCCTGTCAGCTTATCGCCTTGCTTTTGGGCTCATGGAGTGAACAGAGTCCGGAAGAAGCTGAAGGCTGCCTGAGACAGGGTCACCACTGAGCTTGGAGGAAGACAGACCCTCCCTGTTGCCACTGGGGTCAGAATCTTTTAGCCAGAAGCCTCTCTCCTTTCAGTTTAGAGAAGTAGATTGAGGAATAATTGGCCTAATTAGTTGTAGAATGTTTGCACAATACTTTGGGGATCTCTTCTATTTTCCCATGAAAGACCATAAATATAAACTACAAACACTTTTATTTCTAAGCAATGCAAACCTTATTGCACAACGGGTACATGACATTAAGTCTTAAAGTTAGGAGTATATTCTTTGCACTGTATGTCGTGTGACTCCAAAACATCATCTTAAAATAATCGTTCTTCTCAAAAAGTCTTGTGAGGCCTCAATGAAATGTCCATGTATGCAGTATCGCTCTAGTAGGTACTGGCTTTATTAAAGCCATTTGATACCAAGTGGCTACAGGCAAAGAGGCACTAAGTCTTAGGCATTTTTGTTTCCCCAGTGCTTAAACTGAGGCAAAAACATTAATGCTCAGCAAATGGGCCCTTCGTCATTCCCCCTGTATTCCTTGGCCCTTGTGCAATTAGGCAGGGCACTGTGAGCAAGTCTGGGCAATGACATGTGATTGGAAGTGATATGTGTGTCACTTCCAGACCAAAAGAGTGAAAACCCAGATGCAATGTTCATGATTTTATAGAATGATTTTGTGGCATGATTTCATGGCAATCTAACAGGTATGTGTTCTGGATGGCATCGGTACAGGATGGCAGAGTCTACATCAGCTAGAATCCATGAGTGACTTGGATCCATGTAGAGCAGATTCCCTGCTGACCCTTCATTGGATATGAAGTATGAGCAAGAAATAAGCCTTTGTAATATTAAGTCACTAAGATTTAGGGGTCAATTTGTGACTTGTGTAATGGAGCCTAACCTGACTAATACAAGTGCCAAGCAGGTAGTGTACATTCAATTAATGTTTGCTGAAAAAAGAAAGAGCTCTAATTTACCTAAACTAAAATATGCCTAAATCACAATCATAATAATAGCCCATATATTTGAGCCCTGTTTGTGTGCTAGGCACTGTGCTAAGTCCTCTGCATGCATAATCTCTTTTATGTTGCATAATAATCTTGTGAAGCATTGTCCTCATTTTTCAGATGAGGAAAACAAGGCCTAGAGTAGCTAAGCCTTGATGCATAGAATGTTTTGAAGGCTCTAGTCAAACTCAAACTTTCTGACTGTAGAATCCTTTGCTGAATATTTGATTTTCATTTTTATATAATGTGCAGCCTTAATCACTTTCTTTGTTGGCAGGTTATATGTTTATGTAGGCAACCTAAAGGCTAGCTTGAAAGCCCCCATACACTCAATCCTTATTCCTAAATTCAACAAGTGTTCGTGTTTTAAATTATTGTAAGACAGCTTTCCATTCCTGGTAAGGAGAGGGTTGCAGGGCAGAGTTCTTAGAGGGATGGAGTCTGAGGGAGAGGAAAGTGGATGGCATCCCAGTACACACTAAGTCACATCTTGTCAGAGAACTTAATTTGTTTGAAAATAGGTCTGAGAACATGACATCAAACCAGTTTTTATCTATAAAATAAAAGCATAATTACTGCCTCCAAAGTTTGGGATGATATATTGGATTGCATTACCCTTGCTTCAGTTTCCCCCCTTTCTAACCATCTAACAATGCCTCTATATTCTTTTATTTATTGCTTATTTATTAAACAACCCTGGCCAGAGACTCAAAAGGAACACTTGAGCACTTTCCTTAAGTTGTTCACAACAGTGCTGCTGAATGGAGGGGCTGTAGTGGGGGGTTTGTACCGAGTGCAGTGAGAACAAGGATTATTGGGGAAACTTGCATCACAGGGTAAGTGACATTTAACCTGGATCTCGAAGGAACATGGGCATGTTCTAGACAGAATAGGTAGGTAGGGCATAACAGGCAGAGGGAGGGAGAGACAGGAAAGGACTCTATATTTGAGGTGTTGGCAATTCATTCATTCAGCCCCATTTTGAATGCTGGTGATTAGTTGAAGCATAGATTTCATGGGAGGATTGGTAGAGAAATGAACTATAAAAGTTATTTAGGATCAGGTTAGGAGGGGCTTAGTTTATCTTGCTAATATAAAGGTTTCACTTAAGAAAACTTCTAAATGAACTTTCCAATCTTAAAATATAAGCTTTTATTTGATTAAAAAAATATAGACCTTATTACAATATTCATTTTAGGTATGTGAAGCATCTGAAAATTTAATATACATTATTTTCAGGGTGATTTAAACACAAACCAATGATGGAGCTTAGAAACAGCTTAGAATTATGTACTATTGTTTCCACCAATGGTGGAGCTTAGAAATGGCTTAAAATTATGTAGTATTTCTTTCACCTATCCACGGACCAGTGTACAACCTTCCTCATGCTCTGTCTCCTCCAATAAAAGCCTGAAATTGTGTTAGAAACAAATACTGGGAATGGGGCGGGAGGGAGCATAGATACAGGCTAGTGCTAACAGCCCCAAGCATGCTGTCTGATTGAATTCAGTCGGTTTTTTTTTCTCCCATGAACTCATCCCTCTTACCCCAGCCTAAGACTCCTTTTGCTCCATTTCTCACATTATTTTCCTGACTCTGACCCATCCGCTTTCTTAGCACCCCCCTCACCTCCCTCCTTTTCTGTGAAGCTTGGGCAGGTCATATCTTTAAGTACAAATCTATCTTTCATCCAAGAATTTGTTGATATTTGAAGAAAGAGGAGACAATAATACTTAGTAGTCATATTAAGGGATCATATTATATGATTAAAGGTTCATGGTGTAGGACCAGCGTTGATGAATTTAAAAACTGTCATTTCATAATGTGGAATATATTTTATTTTCCCCCAAATGTTAATTCATTTAAGCAAAATTTGAGTAGATTCACAAACTAGATATTTTCAAAATTTCAGGAAAATATATCCTTTCCCTGGAACTAATTACATAGTACTTGTTTTTGTTTTTGTTTCCTCTGAAAAGATGAGTGTTTTCAAATACCACATGAACTCTTGCCGGAAGCTGCATATAAATTATGTTATCAGTCCTGTCCTAATAACCTGGGAAGAGTATGCAATGAGGAGCACCTGGTGCTAATGAAATCACCTTCTCAGATTTACCTGGATGGGGCCATTCATTTTAGACACATTTAGAATGCCTTTCCATAACTACAGAGAGCTCACATGCCCAACCCTAGTTGTCATTAGTCTACAGCAAAGAAAAATCAAGAATGACCTGGAATAACCCATTTTCACAACAAAAAATAAACTCAAATCACAAATTCTGGTAATTAGAGATTAAAATTATCATTTTATATTTGGAGGAAAGAATATTGCTATCATTACAAATAAATTTAGTGTACTTAATGTTTTAATAAGCAAGAGAATTGTGCTGGAAGTGTCTAAACAGCCAACAACCACAGAATTTGACTTTTTGCCTATGACTTTTTTTTTCTTTTTTTGATTGGATGACACAGTAAGGAGCATGTAACTAACCATTCTCTTTATACAAGTCATTTTCTCAGGCTTGCAGTTGACTTCATTGGTAAAGCTGATCAAATGACAATACTGCATAAACTGTTTTTGTACCAGGTATTGTGATGTAATCTAGAAAACTGTGGCAGGGAGAATATTGGCTTATAATCCTCATAGTTCAGCTCTTTCTATGTAAATGCCCAATCAGGTGCTCATAAAAACTAAAATTATGACCTTCATTTTCTGTGCCTTGAAGTTAGAGCAAAAGTGTTCCATCAATAAAATCTTCAGTGGTTTTTCGATCCTCATAATATCGCCCAGTAATTCTCTCCTTGAGTTGAGATAATAGCAGCAATTAGGCAGCTTTTATTTCTCAACCCCTTTTAACTTTAGCTGTCTTATAAATGAGCACGCAGCATATATATGTAACCACTATAGAGGGAATGCTGGTCAGTGTCAGAAGCAGAGGAAAACAATTAGCCCATTCATGAATTATCCTTTATTTTTCACTTCAGCCCCAAAGGTTAAATGTGAATGTGCTTAGCTTGCCTCACTTTCTATTTTGACCACATGTGAAAGCTTTGACGGAGTTCTGCAGATGAGCAAGGAAAGTAAGGTTTATGAAAATCAAACACACTTGCATTTATTAGTGGTCACTAATGGTCTGTAATTAAAGTAATTACAGGAAGGCAAGCAGACAATTAACTTGTTGGAAGTGTCAACGAAGTGCAATAACAGAGTTTAAAGTTCTTGTCTGTCTGGTTCATCTTTAAGTCCCACAAACGTCATAAGGAAAGGGTGATGATAACCAGAACGGGCTAATATTAGCCCTTTATGAAGCAACCATGAAGCCTGTGTGGTAAAGCAAAGGGCCAAGGGCAGTGTGTTGGGGTAGGGTGGGATAGAGGGAAGAGAGCTGGAACCAAAAACAGCCTTTACAAATGATGGTGGCTTAATCAGAGCTTTGACAAGGATTGACTACAGCAGATGGCAAAGAGAAGGATGAACATAGAAGCCTTTCTTCACCATCATGCTACATATTTCAAAGTGTAAGCCACATTCTTCAGCCCTGGTTGGTCTTGGTCAAAAGTCACTTCATACATATATTATCTTTTTATTAACAAGTGGGATATAAGTTCCTGGGGGACAAAAGTTCAATTTTAGAAATCTTCCATGTCTTCTGCCATGCTCAGCACAGAGCAGAGCATCAGTTGATGAGTAGAAGCCTCCCTAATTGCCCTGTTTCTGTATGCCAAGTTCAGTGAGAGGCAGGCATGATGCTAAGTACTAAGAACCTTATTGCAGTTGTTAAGATTTTCCTTTTATGGATCCTATACACAGTCACTGATACAGAAGAATTCCACTAATAATACTAATAAATGTATAAGAACCAATTATCTTTTATACACTGCATACTTTATTATCTCATCAGGACAACTCTGTGAGGTTGTCTTATAGAGCATGGGAGGAATCTGATTTGTATTATGTCTATGTAAAATAAGTTGAAGTTTTAGACTCTTGACTTGGAAACCAACCCTTTGGAAGGAGTAAATTGGGAGCCCTTTTTACTGTTAACCTAGTAACTACAATATTCTAGTATCAGGGGCCATTTTCAGCCAGAGGAGTACAGTGATAAAAAGTGATTCCCCCCCCCAAAAAAGATGAAAACACACATCTAAAGACAATGAAAGTGGCTTACAATTCTATTAATTATTCACTTCTTAAATTCAATCATTCTTATTACACTTCCTGTGTTCTTTGTTATTTCTCAACTAAGAGAAAAGCAATAACTTCCAGAACAGCTTCCTCAATTTTATCTCTTCCTGTCTCCAAAGTTTTCTGTATACGTGTGCTATCTAGTGGCTATCTCTGATCACATTACTGACCCACTAAAAACCCTGCAGTGGCTCTCCATTGTCTGCGTGGCAAAGTTCAATCACCTATCCTCACAGTTGAGATTACCTGCAAGCTAGGCGCAGCTTGCCATTATTCCCTTTCAGATGTCCTACGTCCCACTTTAAATAGCAACCTCTAAGTGTCCTGCATACTCTCGGAGCTTTCCCACTGCCATTCCCTGGTATATGCTGTCCCGAATATTTTTCCACATCAAAGTTCTGCCTGTATTTCAAGATCTGCCTCACATGCCCCACTGACGATACACCCTTACCTAATTTCTCCCCTCTGACCCCTCCATCTGCCTCTGAACTTAGCAGGTTCTTATCTGAACTATTTGAACTTGTGTTTATTTATTCTTAGACCCACCTCATCTCCTCAGTAACACTATGACATTCTGGAGGAGATAAGCTTTGTGTTACTTCTTTTTGTGTCTTCATGACAAAAGCATAATAACTTAAATAAACACACATCCTCCAACCCTGCTGTCTTCCTTCACCTAGTGAACTCCTGCTTAAATGTTAAGACCCAGTTTGAATGTAACCTCTTCCAGAAAACCCGTCTTTAGACCTTCAGGCTGGATTACGTGCACCTTTGTGTTTTCTCATTGCTTTTGTTCACACTTTCATCTTGGATCTATATTGTTATTATGAAATTATCTAATTATAGGGCTGTCTCCACTATTAGATTAAAAATTCCCCCAAGGAATTATCTAGTATTAAATTCCCTGAGCCTTGAGTCATGGCTGTCATACTGTAGGTGCTCAGTACATTTTGAATAACTCTCGCAGGGCTCAGATCCATGCTGGCTTTCTTGGTAGGGTTGGAGAGAGTGTCTCCAGTAGATGAGGACAGTTTAGATAAGACTTAGAGAGCCCTTTCTGAGGTGAGCAGCCACAAAACACTTACAGTTTTTGGGTTCTAAAATTATGTTCAGCCTGGGCTTTGTCATCTTGAACTCCGCAGCTGCCCCCATTTATAGCTACAAAGTAGTTCTGTACTTAAGTGCATGAAGAGGATAAGTACCTTTGGCAGATTTGAAAAGAGTTTGGATGGATTTGAGAAAGTAGCAAACGTTTTAAACTCTTAAGTTTTTTTAGACACCTGAGCTCCAATTATTTGCAGTGGGATATTTCCCATGGTTCTTCTCGAACCCACCTTGACTAAGTGTTTCTAAGAATTTGAGATTGATGGATACAAGACTGTTTTAACTCGCAACCATTGCAGTTTCCAGACTCCTGGCCCTGAAGTCAAGCCACTGCCAATCCCGTCATCTCCAACTCACAAATCCATTGAGTTCTATTACTGAGTATGTCTGCAGTGCTCTGAACAGGAGGGGAAGGTTGTTCTGGCTTAGTCTGTACTCGGCACGTACTATTTCCTTCTATGTGCTAAACCCTGACCCTACTGCTGGGGAGGAACACAAATGCATGTTACATGTAGTTCAGCCCTACCCATTTATGATACAGCTCTATATTTCTCTACAAATTCATGTAAAAAAAATAAAGTAAGACTGAACATAGTAGTGCTGAGGAGGGATAGAGTGGAGGTGTGACCCATCGGGTCTGGTTAATTATAGAAAGCTTCCTAGAAGAAGTTATATTTCAGAGAGATGAGGGAAGTATTTGGCAAGGAAAAGCAGGACAGCAATTTCAGGTACAGCATGCAGCATCATGTAAGGAGACTTGGACAGGGTTGGGCGAGACATACAGGGAAAACAGGAAGATCCTTTGGCTAGAACAAGGATTCTGAGCATGGGGGGTGGGGTTCACTAATTGATCAGCCTGGAATTTAGATTAAAGATATATCTTGACATAATGACAACAGGGAGCCATTATAAATTATTGAGTGGTAGGAGAGAAACATGATTAAAATATTTTTGAGGAAGATTGTTATAAAACTTTTATATTAAAAATATTGAAGAGGAAAGAACTAAAACTTGGCACCATGAAGGGGTTTGGTATATTAAATGTATGAGCTGATGAGGGATTAAACCAGAGATGACATGCCATCATTACTTGTTCCATAACAGGCATCCCCTACCATCCCTACTCAAATGCAGAATGCTTTCAAAATGGCACTAAAATCTTTCTCCACACAGTTGTCTGGGAAACCTATACTGATCGATTAGAGTTGGCAAGCTAGATGATGCCTAAATGCAATCCCTAGTTTAGAGAAATGATATAGCAGGGGCCATTATGTAGGAGTCGTGTGTAGGATATGTTAGTAGGATGACATGGACATAGGGGATGAGGAAAAACTGATGAATAGGAAGTGACTAAAATGTAGAATCTTAAGGGACTACAAAGAGTTGTTCCAAGAATGTAATAGAAAAATAGGGGAGGAATTCTTGTTTTGATAAAAGGAAATGAGGAGCTATTTATTAATCTATTAGACCTAGGTTAATGGGAACATATTAACTAGATAAAATGGCTTAAAGAGAGGATGAAATATAACATTGGGATTGATAACTTTATTTATTCAACACTTTAAATAAGTATATATTGAGAAATTACTCTGCACCAGGCACTTTTCATTGCTGCTTGGGATACATCAGTGAACAAAGTCGGTATAGATACTTGCCCTTGGGAGGGCATAAAATCCAACAATGGGAAAGACAAACAACCAACAACAGATGTAATAAATAATCATATTGTTTATTAGAAGATGATAAGTATAGTAAAAGAAAGAAAAATGTATAGCAAAAGAAGAATGATAAGGAATGCAGCGGGCATGGAGGAAATCTGGAGTCATTCATGTATAAATTCTCACCATTTGACCTATTGTCAGAATATTTGCTAGGACAATGCCATGCAACTTAAGAATTATTAGTATTAATAACTAATTTTCTTGCCTCTGATCATAGAGACTCACTAACAATAGACCCTTCAGGCTGTTTTTTAGGAGACCAGAGATTGATCATCTTGACTATTCTAGTGATCTTGTCATCTTCCAGGAAAGGAAAGAAAAGTACAGGTACCCTCCAGTGGTTGAATAGTATGGAAAATTTGGCCCATTGGATTCTCCATGTTTCTTTCATGGAAGAATTTATGTTCCAAAGGATGAAGGGGGCAGCCTGCCTGGTTTTGCCTACACAGGAAACCAGAATCTTAACTGTAATAGTCAAACACACAGTACATTCAAATTTCTATCAATTACAATACCCAGAGGTGATTTTTAATTCAGAACTTTTTGAAGACCATAGAAGGATTTGCTGAGGGTTTAAACCTACTATCTGGAATGAGAGAACTATATGGATTTTACTAATCACTTACCATGGGGACTACATTTACTATAGAACAACCATAAATATCACTCGGTAGAGTTCAATTTTCTATCTTCATGCCCTTCTAAGTTAGGATTTGTTAAAATCTCTTCACTCTCATGGCCAAGGAATGTTGTCAATGTTGTCTCAGACTCAACTCTTCTCCTATTATATTTCATTGTTTCTGTTTCTTGGAGTTTCTTTGGTTTGCTGAAAATTCCCTGCCTTGTTTCTTTCATACCAGATGTGGGTTTCTGATTTCAGGGCAGTTGTTGGTACATTCTTGGGCTTCCTATGTGCAAAAGCTCGAAGTCTACTTCACGTTGAACCTCTGCAGAGATTTTTGTTTAGCTCACCAAACTACAGGCTGCCTGCTTTACTTGTTAGCTTCAGAGATGTCTTCACCCTGCAACTCTTCTCACACAGGAGGGCTCCGTCCTCTCTCTCTTCTTTTTGACACAATCAGCACTTTCTCTGCATTTTGTAGCATTCTAAGCATACTCTGGCAGCAGGAAGGGTATTTTCAGTCTCTTTTTGGCAGAAAGAGTTATCTTCTGCCTGGCACCACGCTGAAAACATTCCCCACTGTGTAGTATTTTGCATTATCTCAGCAGTACCAGTGCAGAGGTACTTCCTGTGTAGCATCATTAAATATCCTTGCCCCATCAACAGCCATTCAGGGACACTTCCTGTGTAGCACTATTAAAATTCCTGCCCCAGCAGTAGCAATGTGAGGATATTTCTGTGGTACTTTAAGAGCACTTCCTATGTAACGTCATCAAAGATCCTTGCAACAAGAGGAGTAGTGCAGGGATACTTTGGGTTTTGATTAAATATTTTGTTGCAGAGGACATACACCAACTCGGGATCCTTATTTATTTCATTTCTAATATTGTTGGAGTTCCTCACAAGCCTAAAAAATACTATTACTAGTTAGTTGATGAATTTAATATTTTATTCCCTTGCCAGAGTCACTCAAGCCATGGAGACCCAGGCAGGGAAATGACAGAATCCAATCAGGTTTAAGGCCCCAAGTAACCTCTGCATTTATAACAGCATTCAAGAAGGAAATAAAACCTACACTGTGTATATCCTGAGTGTTTTCAATTCTGCTCCTCATTCATTAACAATAAATAAAAATACAGGGAACCTGCGGCCTTAAGGCCACATGTGGCCTTCTAGGTCCTTAAGTGCGGCCTTTTGACAGAATCCAAATTGTACAGAACAAATCATTTTATTAAAACGGGTGCAGCAGAGAAAGATGGAGCTTTTTTTTTGCCCCCTTTGATGGTTAAAAAGGAACAATCTTGAAATCAGAAGGCCACAGGTTCCCCACCCCTGGATCATTGCCATGAGAATAGTCAATTCGAAGAGCAGTTTCAACTTGCACAGTTGTGGGGATGGGAGAAGAGAATTGAATGTCATGTAATTTCCTGCGGGATAAATCCCAACTCTAGCGATGGATTTGAAAGGTGTTTATTAAACCTTTTCCATTTATTCTTCAAGGGCTACACAAGGATGGCTATAGCATGTCACATTGGACAAATACATCTTAGAATTAAAATAGTATAGTGATTTATGAATAATTATGAATTTCACTTTTGAGAACACTTCAAATTGTAATTTACATGGATGTGGCTTTTATGCCACAGAAGATGTAGGTTCACCAAGTTCTCAATGATGTAAATGCCGTAAACCACCATGTCTAAACTAAATATGATCATATATGTGGTCAAAATCTGAGTCATTATGACCTGCAAGGCAGGCACAAGAGAGATCAATATTCTTAGGTCCACATTAAAGTAATAGCCACGTTGAATAAAAACAACTAACATATTTTTGGTCACGTCTTTTTTTCTCAGGGTATCTAGACATGGTCTATTTTTGGAGAAATGGTTAATATTTTAAAGAAAGAATAAACAAAAAATGATCAAAATTAGATAGAGAAATAACTGTCCCCCTTCAAAAACAATGAAGGTTGCCAGGAACAAGGACATAATAAGATATTTTGCAGAAAGAGTGACATACTCTGGTTAAATTGC
The DNA here is from genome assembly GCA_023783475.1 of Daubentonia madagascariensis. NCBI lineage: Eukaryota > Metazoa > Chordata > Mammalia > Primates > Daubentoniidae > Daubentonia > Daubentonia madagascariensis. The sequence goes on from JAKFHU010001436.1 coordinate 12,668,687, forward strand.
AATTAAATCTATACCAAAAAGAGTCATACAATATTTAACCCAAAAAGAATGATGTCAGGCTCAATTATGTTATATATCCAGCTTTGTAGAGTGATGTCATTAAATTGGGTTAGCTTGACCACTGTCCAAAACTGATGACACACTGAAAGGAGAAAAGCAGAAAACCCAAGCAAGCTAGTCTGCAACTCTTTCTCAAGAGTGGCAGGTAGGCATAGTGCTGAGCTGCAGTGCCTTAGTGGTCCACACCATATTCATATAACCAAGAGATATGGCGCCACTCTTGATGGTGCACTCAATTTTGTGAGCTCTTTCATCAGCCATAGTTAACCTGATAGAAGACAATATTGTTTTCCAAAAGGAGCCAAAAAGATTCAGTCCTCGGGACCAATAACATTGTTTATTACAAGTCCACATTATTGGACTGTGTTTATGTAGATAATGAAAGGACAAAATTGCCAAAAAGCCACTTTGTCATAAACTAAATTAGGGCAGCAGCACCAGGTAGGAGAGTGTGGTTTGGAGAAATGTCTCAAGTATTTAATAAAGCCAAAGTCTGCTGAAGTCCACAATCATGGCTTCTGGGAGAATGGAATTGTTGATACTTTATGACCAGGCATCAGAACTCATTTTTAGTTAAAGCATTTTAAAAAATAGTATACAAAGCAGAGTTGCAAACAATATCTGACTATGAAAAGGACAGCTGCAGTCAATGTTCCCATTAATATTTTCCATCCATGTACTGAGGGAATTTGTAATGTGCAACTCATGTCAAGAAAATAAACAGATGTGCACCACAAGTGGAACAATGAAAGAACTCGCATAGATTTTATGAAGATTGAACTTCTGATGTTGATTCTGCTGGTCAGAGAGCATTGTAGGCAAAGGTCTTGTATTTATAAAGTTGTCTCCTATTGAGGAAGATGAAGATGCTGATACTCCCCAGCAGGATGCTTTGAGCTCTTTCTGGTGGATCTGTGCCAGCTCTGAAACACCCTCTTGCCCATTCTCATTATGACCTCAAGTACAAGGCTGCCAGACAGCTGCACATGCATTACAGTGAAGAACACAGGCCTACCAAAGAATCACATCTGTTACCTTGGCCTCATATGCACCCTGCTGAAACCAGCTTCTCCACCTGGCCCAAAACAGGAGAGAGCACAATTATATTTTGATGAATTTGTGACCTTAAAAAAACTCTCTGTAACTGAGTGTGTACATTTTTATAGGAAAGAAGGATCTAGACTAGAGATTTAATTGATAGCACAGATGCTAAATCTATACTGCCATTGACTGCAGATGTATTTCATGGCTTAAAAAGTCCTTCATGATTTTCCCCTACATGCTTGTCACCTTTATTAGCCCTGGCATTCCCTAAGCATCCTACAGTAAAGGCATATACACAATTTAACTTTCCCAGAACATACTATTATTTTTAAATAAATATTTACTGAGCAACTACTATATAACAGGCATGGACCCTGTTTTTACAGGGTCCATGCCCTCAAGTCTAGTGGGACAAAGCAATATTAAATAAACAGATATGAAAATAAATATTGAAATTAAAGTGTGACATTTTTATACTGTGAATACACTAATACATTCTCTTTGTAAAGACAATAGAACAGTGTAGAAACACAAAGAGTCAAAAGGGAAGGACCTAGATTAGGCAAGACTTTCAGTTGCAACTGACAGAAATGAAATCAAATTACAAAAAGTGAATTTATTGGTTGGCGTAACTGGGAAATCCAGGGTTGGGGCTGGCTTTAATGCATGACCAGTGAATATGTGACTAGATGCAAAGACTCAAATAACTGGTCTCTTTCCCTTCTCCCCTTCCCTTTCTTATCCTTCCCTCCCATCCCTATCCCTCTCCCTCTACTTCCCTCATTTCCTCCTCATGCAGGAAGGCAGGGATTGGGCATATGGCTTCAAACAGCTGTGGATCAATCATACTGATAGTAGCCCTAGAAATACAAGAAAGCTTTCCTCTTTAAGTGACCACATATAACATCTCAGGGAAGGATACTGACTGGGCCTTCTTAGGCCATATGCCCATCCTTACCAAATCCTGTGCAAGAGACGTGTACTGTTATTGACATCCCCAAAAGAACCTTAGAGGTTGGGAGAAGAGTAATTCCCTAAAGGAAACTGGAGGAAATGGTTGCTAATCAAGTAATTCTATAGATGCTCCTCTCTCCAGCCCCACCCCTTCCAAGAAACTCACCACCATAAAAATTAATCTTTGTTTTCCAAGTATTTGCCCACACATTTATAATACATGTACACAGATGCACACATCTGTGCATATGCATGTATATATGTGTGTCTGTATGCATGTGTCTATACATGTGTACATACATCTATACATGTATGTGTATGTGTACAGCTCCCTTTTTTAAAAACATAAATTGGATTATATTATATATATTGTTCTATAGTTTTCTTTAATTAACATTTTATCTCAAAAACTTTTCTATGTCACCAAATATGGCTCATTTTTGTGATTGCTGAATAACATGCCATAGTGAAGATATATGACACTTTTCCTAATCCTCTCCCTATGTATAGATATTTTGGTATTTCTAATTTTAAGTTTCAGTGCTTCACTGAACATCCTTACACATACTGCTTTATGCACGCATGCAAGTATTTATTTTCTTGATGTTATTATCTAACAGGTATTCTAGTCTCTGTTGCTTCTAAAGGTTATTTCAATGTCAATTTTATAAAATATATTACCTTATTTATTCTTCTAGTTTTTTCATATTTCTTCTTTTTATATTCAGCTCTTTCCTTCATCTGGGCTTTGGTGAGTGGTTAAAGGCAGGAATCTCCCCCTGTCCCCACCACCAAATTGCCAGTTGCTTGCCTCAACATCATTTATTGAAGAGTTGTCCTTTCCTGGCTGATTTGAGAGGCCACCTCCATTTACAGGTGCGTGTAAATCTCTGATATACATGCAGTTGTTTTTACCCTTTCTATTCTGTTCTATTGGTCTATTTGTACATTCCCGAATCAGTCATACTGTTTTGTACTTCTTCCTCGTTTCTGTCATCACTGTTTTTGTTACACAAGTAATACATAGTATTTTCTTTGCGCATGGTTCAAAGAGTGCAGAAATGTTCAGAGGAAACATGAAAGACCCTTTCTTCCCCTCATTACTCCCCCTGTTGACAGTTGGGAGATACTATTCTGGTTTCCTTTTTATGTGTTTCCGCATAGACATGTCTGGTTTTAGTCTTTTTATTAATATAAATAGAGTCATGCTGTATATATGATTTCCAACTTGCTTTTTGTCACTTAACACTCTTGGAGATTTTTCATATCAATGCATTTAGTTAGACCTCTTTTTTTTTTTAAAGAACTGCATAAAATTCCATAGGATGTATGCAATATGAGGTATTTACTCTTTTTCTGAAAACACTGTTTTAATTAATGTGGCTTTATAGTCTTTCAATGTGTAGGGCAATAGGAGGATGAATTGTATTTTCGGATCAGAGAAAAAAACCTGAGACTTGGGGAGGAGAGAGAGTTAGCTAGAGAAAGAGTAGGGTGAACAGCATCCATGGCAAAGGAACCAGTGTGCAAAGACCCTGACAGTGGAAGAGCAGGACCTGCAGGAAATTCTGCAAAGAAAGCCTTTGTGGCTAGAGTGTAGGAAATGAAGGGGGAGAGGCAGCCAGATGAGGACTGAGAAATAGACAGGGGTCAGATCCTTAGGGTCCTGTAGGCTGTTTAAAGGAATTCATATTTTACCCTAGAACAGTAGAAGGTCACTGAAAGATTTAAACATGGAAGTGATGTTCTGTAGTGGGTTAAACTGTGGACCCCAAAAAGATATGTCCAAGTCCTAACCCCTGGGACCTGTGAGTATGACCTTATTTGGAAAAAAAAGTCTTTGCAGATGTAATCAAGTGAAGAATCCTGACCTGAGATCATCCTGGATTACTTGGGTGGGCCCTAAATCTAATGATTCCTATATGTAGAAGAGACACACAGGGGAGAAACCCATTCAGAGACAGAGGCAGAGATTGGAGTGACACTGCCCCAAGCCAAGGAAAACCTGGAGCCACCAAAAATTAGAAGAGACAAGGAAGGATTCTCTCCTGCGTCTTTGGAGGGAGCGCAGTCCGCTGACACCTTGAATTCAGACTTCTGGTCTCCAGAACTGTGGAGAATAACTTTCCGTTGTTTAAAGCCACCAAGTTTGTGGTACTTTCGTTACAGCAGTCCTAGAAAATGAATACACATTCTTTCCTTTTCTCTTTTATTCATTTGCTCAGATATTTGACAGATGTCTATGGCAGTGCTCACTATGTGTCAAAACTGTTCAAAGTCCTGGGGATGGGGCAGTGACCGAGGCACACACAAAAAGTCCCTACGCATTTGTAAGCTGTGTTCCTTCACAGTGCATTACTCTCAGTGTGAGGCCCTGCGGGTTTGCAGTCTTTAAAGCCTCCCTTTTCTTCACTCTTACCAGTTGCCATGTCAAGTTTGATTTTACCTGCCTAGTTTCTCACTATGGTTTCTTCTATCACTGGGCCTTGGCATATGCTGATAAAATTTCTTTCCTTCAATTAAGTGTTAAGTAGTAGCTTAAATGTTTTATCTGCTTCTGTGAAGCTTTTCTAGTTGTCCTCAGTAAGTTTTTCCTGTCTCTATTATAACAGGTATCATACTATTTTATAATTATTTACTTGTTCATTTTCCCCTAGACTTTGAGCTCCTTGTTTTCATTTTTGCATCTCCAGGGCCTGGCATAATCACGCACATAATGAGTGCTCAATATTTGTTTAACTTACTTGATTTATGAAATTATAACAGCATATAAGAAATGACTGATAAGTTGGACTCTATTTAAAAGTAGAATTGTTCCTCAATTACAGTCAGAACACTTTGGTCAGAACTGGCCAAAGAGAAGATGAATTACATAGATTGGGATTTTTTTGGAGTTTAGTAACCAAGCTCATTTTGAAACGTATATGTATCCTCAAGTGAACAGACTTAATTAGGTCAATCCTAGTCTTCATTTAGGTGATACTATTGGTCTAAGCATGGCCCTCTTTTACCTTATTTCAACTAAAAAATAAGGAGTAGAAAGCAGTTTAAGAAAGTAAATCCATTGGTTGAATTAATTCATAAACTCATGTATTTGGCTTCTACTCCTTTCTATTACGATTAGTTACTAGCTTTGTAAAATGGTGGGTCTTAATCAAACGTTCTGGGTATGAGGCTTCAGAGTTTTAGATCCTACCATGAAATGCAAGATGTGGAAATTCAAGAACATGATAACATCCCAATTAGTGGTTATGACTGTATTAAAGGCATATCATCTTAATGAAAGAAAACCCAGGAGTAACAAATGTGAGAGGACCCTAATTAGAAATGTCCAATTCAAATACTGTGACATGAAGTTAACCAGAGTGAAAGAGAAAAATCCAAATTTGAATGAAAACCAGGTAAATCTAAATTAGATTGAAATTAGGGTAGAGGAAAAAAACAAGAGATGTTTTCTATAAGATGCCGCAGAGTCAGATTATTGAAATATAGAATTGTCTCTACAATTCCTGGCAAAGGAAGCAAAAATAAAAACACTATTAATACTTTAAAAGTTCTCTCTCACTTTTAGTCCACAAAGGAAGGAAGTGCACATTTCTGAGGCAAATTTATAAATTGTTTATCCCAGCTCTCTGAACATTTGATCTTTAGCCAGGACCTTAAAATATGTGTATTTATTACACAGCCCTACCTGTATTTTTATACCTTTCCAACCAATATATAAAGATGTTTTGAAAAACAACTTTAGCACCAGAATGTGGCTTTGTTTCTTTTAAGCATTTAAAAAAACTCTGGAAATACTTTAAGGGCATTTTAAAAATGTGCATGGATGATGAGATTTGGAATGCCGTGCTCTATGTCCTCATATGTTTTTATAGGTGGCTTACAATGCCTGGGTACTAGGGGTTTTATGGCTGAAGCATCGGCATAACTTTAACTGCTGCCTCTTAAATGAAAGCAGCACAATATTACAATGAGCTTACCATGGACATTAGAAAATAAAGAGTCAATGTTTTCCATATATTTTTGACAGTTATCTTTGTCCCAACTTTTGCTTAGATATTGCCAAGTAAGATGCTTTTGAAGAGTCCTTGGGGTATTAAATTCCTCCCTATCCATTGCCCAGGTCCTCTGAGCAGAGGCAACAAGAAAAGAAACTAAGAACTTACTTGCATCCAACCTTACAGGCTGAGCTAGAACAAAACACACTTAGATTTCAAATCCAAAAGGACTGTCTGCAGAACAGAAATTGAGCTGTTAAGAGTAAGAGTCAACCACCACAATCAGATTCTCCAAATGTCCGCTGAAGCCCAATTCCCTATAGGAGTTCCCATCCCTCCTACTTGGCATTCTGTAACAGGGGTGGTGTGCACATCAGCAGAAGGCACAGATAAACAATGGCCCATTCTCAGGGTTTGGTACTCACATGGGGAAAGCAGTGCTTATTGAAAACACACCTCTGCCAGAGAAACGAACGATGTGAAATTTTGTTAGCAACTTACATCTCTCAGTCTTTTCACCTTGTGGTCTCTTTGTTGGCAAGTAAAAGTGTCATCAGGGTCAATGTGGAGGCTTCTCTTTAGAGTTGAAAACATTTGTACTAGCACAATATCTTAGGTAGTAAAATATTATAATATATCTCAAGCAGTTATGAGTGTTGGGCATTGGAGGCAGATTAGCCACATCCCAACATTCACTGAGACCCTGGATAGTCAATAAACTGAACAATAATTTACAGAAAAGGTCTACGTATGTGTGTGAGTTTAATTACACTAGCTAATAGTTTTGAGTGTTTTCTTTTTGCCAGGAACTCTATTACCTGCTTCATATGTATTATTTCACTTGTCCCTCATTATATCCCTGGGAGGTAGAAATCACTATAATCTCCTCTCTCAAGGTAAGGCAACTGAAGCTCAGAGAAACCAAGCAATTTATCCGAGACCAATTATATGTGGCTGAGCTAAGATTTGATTCCAGGTCAGCCTTGCTCCAAAGTTCATACTCTTAATCATTTTGCTATTCTGCCTACCCTAGACTTTTTGTTGGAAAGTTCATTGGACTCCTTTGTAAAATTCATGGCCAGACTGCTGGAAATGAAGGGTAGTGTGCAAAACTTCAACTTGAATACAATCTGCAATGGAAAATTCAAGTCCCAAATTTATACAACGTGAAAGCTTCAACAAGACAAAGAAAGTCAGCCAGAATGATATTTCATATATTTCTGTAAGACAGTCTTCAAAGTCAGTTCCATTCTAAAAAGCAAAGAAGCTTCCCACTTGGAAGCATACTGATTACCCATGTGCTTGTTGGTTCGGGCCTACCAACAGTCGACAACACTCGCTACCAGTTATTACAGTGGCCTAACCATCATCTTGCCATCATCCTCTCTATTATTCACAAATGTCCATCAAACAGTAAATAGTAGGAATTACTATAAACAACAATGGTACAGTTTTGATGGCTATCGCTTTCTATATTCTACAAATAGAATCTTACACTCTACCTTAAAATTGGATATAGCACATGAACTCCTTCAATCATGCAGAAAGTGAAAATATATGTTATAGAGATCACTACTGTCTGTAAAACAGCTAATGAAGTGTCACCAAAGGAGTTTTAAATGCCCTAAAGATATTTCTAAGCAGCATTGAAATCTCAAATAGGGAACGTGTCAAAGGTTTTTGTGTACTGAAAATCAGGCTTCAGAAGTTTTCAAGTGAAATTTTATGCATCTTGGACATAATTTATTAATATATAATTTGAGGAATTTTGAATATATATGGCCAGTGAATAGTTGCTATAACTTATTTAACATGATAAACAGTTGCTGAAGGATCTGGCAATATCTTCTATTAGAATTCAAAATATGTGGATTCTTTTCTCTCATTTTTTTCCTTATCCCTAAAGTACATTTAAAAACCTATACACACACACACGCACAAATTCATGACTCATTCTGCACATGATAGCAAGCCATTGTTTTGATTGCGAACATTTATATTTGCATTTAATTACAAACACAGTTATCGGAAGACTAATGCAGGGTTTTGTTTTGTTTTGTTTTTTTTTGTGGAAAGAGCATTTGGCTTTGGGGTTTTGTAATAATGTTCAACTATTCCCATGCTTTGATTACCACACCAGTATCTCAGGGAGAAAACACAATGGACAGTTAATAAAAATATTGAATATTTAAAAGGTCAATTACATAAAGGACTAAGCTCTGATGCCTTACCATTTTCATTTTAAAAATCTACTTTAAATGGGAAAAAGAAAAATCAGGAGCCATTCTGATGACTTTGCGTGGTTAAAGGAATTCTACAAATAATAACCATTTTTCCAACTGTCCAATGAAATAGTGTATTTTTCCTTATATAAATTATTTTTTGGGGAAAGACATAAAAATTCTCTGATTTTCTATTTATTGATGAGTTCTATTCTCCCTTAAAGCATGTTTTATGCCTTGGTTGTAAATTGAAACTCTTGGAGTTGATTCAACTTTGTACTGATGCCAAAGAACTTACTTTTTAACTGAGGATGTAGAGGAGGAGGGGTTAGCTATTGTAGTTCAGGGGTAAATTTTAGTCTTTTCCCCTACTAGTTCCATTACGATCCACGTTAGAACTCTTGTTACATTAGGTCTTGTTTATGAATCTGTGAATCACAAATGTGGAATTTGGAAGAGGTAAAAAAAAGAAGCGAAGGGAGGTTCTAGAACTTTTTGGTCTGAATATGTGGGGGGGATGGGGAGTACTTTTAAGCTTTTCTATATACTGTTGGCCTTTCTTCTAGCCTAGTTTGGTGTATCATTCTCTTCATAAATATTTTTACAAGTAAAGCACTTATCAAGTTATTTTTAATTCTGAGTAGTCAAAAAATAAAAACTAAGTAAGGTACACAAAGAATGGCATGTATTTTAAAATTCTGAATGCTAACTTTAATCTTACAAGTACCCAATTCTCATAAATTTCTAAAGTATTTAAAAGGTGCCCTTCATTGAACATACAAGTATTTTTCAGCTTTATATAGTTTAAAGATCTACCTAATAATCCTAAAAGGTTAATCAAATTTAATGAGATTGTTAAACTAATCAATATTTCTTTTATGGACACATTTTTCACTTGGTCTCCTAAAGGAAATTCTCCAGGGGAGATAGGAACAATGTTCACTAGAAAATAGAATATAATGAAAACACTAGGGACTCAACCTCCATTTTTCCATTAAACTTCCTTTTTAGATTTCTGATTACTGATGCTAATGTATACTAATGGAACACTGGAGCTAATTTATTATACTTTCAGATTCAATATTTTCTCTAACTGGTCAAAGACTAAGCAGTACAGTGATTTTTCATGATTTCCATTATTAGACCTGAACCATATTTTGTTGTCTCTGAAAGTGCTGATACTATTTAAACAAAGGCCATCAACTACTCACTGGAGGACATATTTTTTGAAGTGTTTGCCCTTTGTGTGTTTAGAACATCTTCTCCACTATTTCACTGGAGATCCACCAACAGTTTCCCCATGTCCTCAGTGACTTCAGAACCTAACTCATGTTACCCTCTCTACTGTGAGCTCATCTTCCTCCCTAAATTTAAAACATACTCATGTTTTCCAGCTCCAGGAACTTATGTTTTCATTCTACTTCAGACACCAGTGATTCCGTCACCTTAGACCTCATCATCATTGAAATGGTTCTAATTCACCTCTGATAACCTCTTACCGTTCACCTAAATCTGATGTTTATCAACATCTTCTCTAGTACTTGTCCCCTCATTTTCCTAGTTTGTTACCTTCCCCCCATGTTTTCCTAATTTATTTTTTGCCTGGATTCCCTTTCAAGAAAATTCAACATCCTAGTGAGGATGACTCAAGGAGGTCACCTACTTGTCTTTCTACTCTCCCACCTAGCAGATCTCCAGTTCAGAAGATTTTTGGATACATTGACTTCTGGGTCATCAAAAAATCCTGGAGAAAGCCTTTGCAAAGGAGCGGTACTTTTTGCTGTCCCTCCTCACTTGAACCACCATATCTGCACTGTAGTCCCTCAGTGCTTCTCAACAATGATTTTAAACACCCCGTTGTCTCGCCATCCCAGTCTCAGTTCTGTCTTGGCATTCTTAATAGATACCCTCACGTCTGACACAATCCCCATAATTTTCTGTCTTCTGCTTTCTGGGTTATCATTCATTTTCCATCTCCTCCTTTCTGTCTGTGAGAAAGAAGCGTTCTTACTAGTTGCCAAAATTCATTCTTTCGTCTCTGTGTTTGATTTTATTTCTTGCTACTTCTGTTAATCTCTTGCTCCATAAACCATTCTCTTACTTTGGCTTTTTCAACATAATTTTTACACTGTCTTCCCCCATACCAAAAAAAAAAAAAAGGAACAAAATAAGCTTTTTGCAAGCTTGTCACTTTACCAAGCTGCTGCCTTATTTCTTCCTTCTCTTTAGTGTGAAACAAAATCTATACCCTTGGCTCTCCTTCAGTGAGAGAGCTTTTTATTTCAGTGATCATTTGCCTTGACATCATCACCTTGACATGGCTATTTAGTTTCTTTTGAAATTCCTACTTCCCTAGTTCTCTTCTTTGACTGTCCATCCTCCCATAAATATGTACTCTCTTCCTTGGCAGATTGATCCATTCTCTTGGTGGCAAATATCTCCCTAGAAGTATATTTTAATATATCTTAAGTATATTTGTGTAGCCTCAACTTCCTTACACAGCTCCAGATTTCCTTCCCCCATGCCTCTTACCCAATTCTATAACAGCCTTGCCAGCACCTTGAGTAATGTATAAAATCAAGCCCACCTTCCACTGTAACTACTACTATGTTTTAATTCTATAAACTGAAGCACCATACTCCCAGTCAAGCACTACTGGAGCTTTGGAATCTTCCTAATCTTTCCTCTCTCTTTCTCATGCATCCCTCTTTGGCTTTCTTTGGCTTCTAGTCTGTTTCCAGTAGGTTCTACTTCTGCAGAGGTTATCTTCATCCTTCTAATGCAAACACTACATTAGGACCTCAGGGCTTCCCATAGGAATCATTGCACAGTAAATCTCCTCCTTGACTTTCTATCTCTTTGTACAATGTGGTCAGATTATTCCCTTAAAGTATGACTCCAATACCACTAAAACCCTCATTGATTCCCCGCTGCCTTTCCAACTAATTCCATACTCTAAAATGTAGTGGTCATTGTCTTCATCCCTTGGTCCATCCTATTTTAACAATCTTACCTCCCACAATACCACTTTAAGATCATGTGTTTCCATAACAATAAAGTGAATGACCTGATCATAACCTGGATTTCTACCATGTGATTGTCAATCCAGGTTTTCAAAACCTGGCAACATGGAAGGTAGAACTTACACCCTATGCCTCCCAAAGAAAGAAATACCCCCTCCCTAGCCTGAGGATTGAGACTTAAGAACCAGCCTGAAGTAAAACTGAAAAACAGGTAAATTTGGTTTTGGTACCTCTTATTATCGTTCCTGCATCTCTCACCAATCTTGACAAATACATCATATTATCAAATCCTTGTCTCAGGGCTACTAGGTGGGAAATCTTTGGATGGGAAAGACAGGCCCTTTCTGGGACATTATTTTAGAATGAGGAATTCCAGGATTCTGAGTCCCTCTGGTTTGTAGATGTCTGGAATTATTTAGGAGATAATAATATTGTCAATTAATTCTAACAAAAGTATGTTACTACTTTTATGTTTCCACAAGTTATGAAAATGAACAGATTTTCATCAAATTTGAAAGATATGTTTATCAAGGACTGACTCAAAATATATGATATAGACTGTGTAAAAGATTTACTTTGGGGATCCCTGGGGAACACCTCAAAGAGGTCAATGTTATCATCCTAAAAAGCTACCTGATGTACAAGATGCCCTCATGAGTCCAGGCCAGGAGAGTCATGATAAGGACAGAGAATATAGTGCCCTCAAATATGACCTGGAAATTAAAAGTCTCAGGGTAGATATTCCAGGTACATTTATAGTTGTACTGCTTGTGACATTTTCAACTATTTGTACCATGTGCTGTAGTTTGTAACATCAAACTTTATTTAATGATGGCTAATGTTTGTGTCAAGTAACTCAGTGGAGACTAGCTATTAATAATTATATAAATTATTGTTGCCACTTTTTGTGTGCTTGCTATGCTCTTTGCTATGCATCTTTTTAATTTAGCCCCTAAAATGATTTCATGACACTTTGTGTATTACCACTTTCAGATGAGGAGATTGAAGGTCATGAGGACCGAGAAACTTGCTAGAGATTTCACAACTAGTAAATGGTAGGACTGGGAGCAAGACCAAGGTCCAAGACCAAAGGTCTCTTCTCATCTCTAGTCCTCTCACCTGTCCCCAGAAATGGCCTTTCTATCCCAGCTTCTGTGCCCTTCCCAGGTACATCCAACCAGGACTTCCCCTTTCTCCCTCCCCCAGACTCTGCATAATTTCCACTGCTTACCTGCAAAGCCAGATAAGACCAGCCACAAGGTGAAACATTTATTCCATCTGTATCAAAAATTAACTAGAGATGTATTAATTTGTAACATCATCAAATTATAACTCATAACAAACATTTGAATAGGGTTATTAATGTCATGATATTTTGTATTTAAATATCTTGCCTCATAAAATATGAATAGATGGTGCTTTCAAGACTATTTTAAGATAATTCTAATACTTTCAATTACATGATTTTAAGTCACATATTATTTCTCAGGATTATATTCCTTATGAAACCTGAGATTCAACTTTACTTTGCTTATAGTTTCTTGAATGAAAGCAAAGGTTCTTTAAATAAAAGATAGAGCAAAGTCTGGAAGACTTGAAATTGCAGTTCTAAAGCTTTTGCAGGTAAATCATATGTTTATAGCCTGTTATTTTTTCCCTGTAGAGAACTAGGCTCACAGATGGTGGTATTATGAGTGGTTTTCCCAGTGGTTCAAGCTTTTTGTTATTGTTGTTGTGATCCCCAGTGCTTTAAGGCAATACCAATATTTCCACCCATGGAAGTTCTTGACATCATCATGGCTACTTGAACAGTAGTTGCTCACAGTCTAGCTCTTAAGCCATCAATGATAAGCCTAAACCCTCCTTCCACCCCACCCACCCCCATAGTCAAAATCCTTTTCAGTGCTGCAATACTACCAGACTTTCTAGTTTCTTGAGAAATCATTTTCATAGCCAGTTTCATAACCAATCAGATGGTACACTAGTAGAAAGACACTTTTGATAAGAGAGAAGGCTTTGACTGGTTAGAAGCCACTTTACCCTTTGGAAATCTGTCTTCGTTTAACAGGTACTTGGTGGGTCACACAGAACCTGGTTATGCTCCCATGGTGAAATTTCATTCTATCTGTAGCTATTCAACAAACATCACCAAATATAATTGGACAGCTAAATTATAAATGGGAAAAATATAAAGATACCAACATCTGCCGACAATTACTAAATTATACGTTTCTGTGCTCAATAATTGTGATTTTATTACTATATATAATTTAAAATAATTAAGACCATGATATAATCAATGCATATGAATTCGTTTTATACTTATATCAAATGATAAAATCAAAACCATTTTATATGAATTTAATAAAAACAAACACCATTCTAATTTTCTTCTCCACTGCTTTCAGATACTCTACTAGCCAGGATTACACTTTAGTAGTTTAGCAGTTATTAGAATTGCTTGAAGAATTTTGATAAATACCACCACCCAGGTTCTTCTCACAGAGGTTCTGACATCAGCAGTGTGATGTGGGAGCCAGGTATTGGTATATACATACCTTGGAGAGTAGTCACTCCTGCTTTTCTCATAAACCTATTACAAAGACTTCCCTTCACCAAATCTAACAGATAAAAATTGTTTGCCTCATATCTTCATTTAACAGAGTCAATTGGTTCAGATTTACAGTCAGAAAGATAGTCTGAGATGAGAGAGTCTTAAATCATTACTAAACTTTCCTTTTGACTTTACTTTGCACAAGTCAACACTTATGCCTCAGTTTCTACACCTGTGAAACAGGTATGCTATTTTTTATAAATAATTCTGGTTAACTCCTCTTGTATAATTGCTTCTAGGCAGTAGAGGGAAGTATTGGTCCGAGTATTTCTAGAAAAGGCAATGCAGAGAGTTGAAGTAACTTCTGGCACCTGGGCAAATGGGAAATCCCAGGAAAAAAAAAAATTTCTCCTCATCAGTTCAGATAATTTTGTCAGTTCTTTAATTTGCATTGGAAATCTAGCTCTCAGGGTTCCAGGCTTGAGATTAAACAGGGACCTCTCTAAGTGCTAGGCGACATGTCACTGACTAGAGTTATTTTCAGATGTGGAATTTTTCCCTTCCCGTCAAGTTTCTTGCTAGTTTCTCACTTCTCTTCCTTGTCTCATGAGTTATTTCTTTCTCCACTTCCTTAGCAAAAAAAAAAAGAAAGAAAGAAAGAAATTATGCATAGGAAAATATGTGAGGACTTCCCAGGGCTTTGCTGTATAGCAAGAACTTGCAACGGGTTGAGAGGAAAGATCCTACATGGCACCAAAGATATATTTTCTCCGGTATCCTGTGAATGGGACATCATTCTGCCTTCTTACTTTGTAAGTTCAGATTTAAGTTTTAGACACAGCATCTAGTTCAGAAACTAGGTCTATATATGCACTTGATTAATACATGGAATCAAGTGTCTTCCTTCCTCTCAGTTAGGAGGATGGGGAAGTCAGCAGAGGGTGCCTGGAAATCGTTAGCAGCATTAACAAATGTGCTGGTCACCCAGGGCCAAGGAGCTGAATATGAGTTCCTTGATAAACCACTATGTGATGCAGCAAAAGAAATTAAATCACATCACTTAAATTGATTGACAAAGCAATTAGCAAGCTGTCCATAAAGCCCAAAGTAGACAAACATTATAAATTTTGGCACCACCTACTGGCTGGAGGAGTTTTCTTATTTTGTTTTGTGTTGTTTTACTATAAGCTTCACGTACATTGCTCTCTCTCCAACAATAATCAAGCGTCTGGCCTGTAGACTTTTCCATCATTGCCTTGCCTTCTTGGTCATCAGTTATTCTGGTTCAAAGACCAGAAGGTAATTCTGGCTTTCACTAGCTGAACTCAAGAGTAGAATAAAGAGAACATCTCCCCATGTTTCTTCAGGATTTAGCATCCACACTAACAACAATTTCAATATTTATCCAGAGACAGATGAAATAATGAACCTGGAAAATCTGAGCCATACACATATTTCAGCAGTGACCGTAAAAAGACATCACACTCATCACATTCGGCTCTGTTCCCAAAATATATTTTTTGACAGAAGACAAATTAGATGGTGACACTGCGTAGTGATGGAACCCATCTCTCTACAAGGATTTGATTAAATGCCTTTGACCCATGTCATTGACCACAGAAAGGAAAGAGAGAACATAAATAAATTCTGTGACTTAAAAGTACACTGCAGAAAGTGGGCTCCTCTGGGAATTGGCACATTCAGCTCCATGTGCTCCTTTGTTTTGGTCCTGCCCCCCAGATGAAAGGGCTTCCTGGGATAAGGCTGTCACATGGAAAGAAAGAAAGATGCTACTCTCCCACCTCTGGCCTGAGGTGCAAATGGCAAAAAGTTGATGTGAGATGAAGACACTAAAGGGTATATAGTAATTGGTAAAATCCATGACCCAAACCATGTGAATATGACAAGGGCATGTCATATCACCTTTGAAAGATGGTTCCCTTCTATACCAATGAATGGAATATCTTTTGTAGCAAATTTTCAAACTCATATAGATCATAGAAATATTTTCTGGGACATGAAATGTCTCTTGCCTCTACCTCCATGTATTAATACTGTTTCTGCCTTTTACCATTCCTGAGTCCTTTGACCCAAACTATGAGGTCCAACACAAAAACATAAAAATATTTTCATCAAAGCATGTTCTCTCTTTGATTTCCCCATAAAAACCAAGCCAAATAAGAATGAAAAAGATGGGCAGATTGTGATCTCCCCTCTCCTACATCCAGTCTCATTTTTGTTTGTTACATTTTGGTCTCATTTTGTATTTTTGTCTTGACACTTGATACAAAATATCAGTAATTATATTCATGGTTGTATTGATATACCTTAAAAGCCAATATAATTTTTTTCTGCTTTGAGTGGTATCTATTGACTATACACTATTTTATACTTGCTTTGTTCAAGTAATATTAATATAATACAAAAATCTGTATCAACCAAATTTTCAAAGCTTAAATTGTATGTTAGACATCCTAGGGAAATTTGACCTTTAGTGATATGTTATGATGAATTTTGAGATACAATTCTAATATCCTTCTGCTGATACATCTATTTAGGAAAAAAAATAGTTAAATAGTTTTCTGTATGTTGATTTTCCTTGAAGTGATACACGTCTGAGTCACCATTCATCATATTGAAACTTCATTCCAAGTGTGAACTCTCCTTTTGTCAGAAAGAAAACAAAGTGAGTGGAACCACACCAGATCCCTGTAAACCTGTTGCTTATAGAAAGTGTGAGGTTATCTGTGTGGTACAGTCAAAAGAAGAAGGACTTTGGAGTATTCTGACTATCTGTCACTTACCAGCTAGATGATGGTGGGCAAGTTGCAGTTCCCATGACTGTAAAAAGCGAATAGTAAGTAATACTTACAGAGTTTCTGTGAAGATAAAATAAATCAGCTTTACTCAATGTTGGCCACTTACTAAGTGCTTAATGAATGTAGGAATTGTTAAATGAATGAATATTAGGGTGCAAGACTTGTTTAATGAAGAGCTAGCTATCCAGATGGCCAGGCCAGGATACCAAGAACTATCCTAAGAGTGTAGATCTTCAGAGCTTTATTTCAGACTCAGACTAAGTCTTGATATATAAATAATCCTATATTTGGGGAGCTAATGAGACTGGTCCAGAAATGGGAAGTTTGGGCTTTTTCTGGTCCTAGTTTTTACTTTAGAGACATGTCTGTGCTGTTTTTTACAACTATCCACAGAAAAGGATTAGAAGGATAGTACCCCTACAGAGTATCAGTCCTAAATGAGGAGCCTCTGCAGCTGACACCTGACCACTGGCGGTTGATAATGTTGCTCCAATGTCTTTATGTTGATCCTTGCCATTGAAAGGGCATGGTTCCACTAGTATCTTTATTGCTCTCAACAGCCCTTTGTGAGTTTGGTAGAACAGGAATTTTGAGGGGGGCAAAAACAGGTCCAGAGAGGTGAGGTGACTTGTTCACAGTCAAAGGGCTAGTAAATGGAGGAGCTGGACTAGAACCCAGGTCTCCCGACTCTCAACAATTTGGTTTCTCCAACATGTAGTCCTGCTACTCTCTAGACCGTGACTGCTGCTGCTGTCATACAGCAAAGCTTGCCAGGGGGACAGGCATCCTTCTGAAATAGAGGTATTGCTCAGCCCTTGTTATGGTCATCAAGGAGAAAGAAGCCTACACATTTGAGCATCTGTTAAGTGGTAGATACCATTTAAAATGTATTTCATTTCACCTTAATAGCAAGCTGAGGGATGTCCTGTACATTAATGAGGGATGTACTGTACTTGCACTTTGCAGATGAGAAAAACAAGTTCTAAGAGTTTAAGTAACTTGCTCAGCTTCAAGAAGAGGAGTCAAATATCTCAAAACACATTTTTCTTTTTGATTTCAAACATATTTTCTTTCCTATATTATTTCATTCTTCTGTATTCAATGCCAGGGGCTCACTCTTCGTGTACTCTGAGGAGCACCTCAAGGGTTCCCATGATAAGGACAGCCATGATTTGAGGAGAGCCTGAGAGAAAAGCCACCATGACCCAGGCAGACCCCCAGAGACGTCTGATGGCCAGTGAGGGGTGGGGGAAGAGTCGGGCAGTGGGAGGGAGCAGCTGCCATATAGTCCTCTCCTTCATCTGCGTGGCTGTCTGGGGAGGGCAGTGGTAGCACAGATTCTGCTCTCGAATGTGCTGTGGCAAAACAACTCTAGCTCTACCTCCTGGTGCAGAAAAGAAGAGTATGGGTGTCAGAGTAGGGCTTTGGGAAAGGAAAGCGCATGGTGCTATACTCCACATTCTTTGACTGACATAATCGTGGAGAAATCAGATCCCTTCCATCCTAGCTGGAAAGTCTGTACTTGAGGCATAGGCTCATTTTATTCCCCCACATCCCCTGCTAACTCCCTGTGGAAGAGAGGGGCCCAGGATCTTCAGGGAACCTAAAATAAAGAACCAAATTGGAGCATCACAGGGAAAAAATAAAATGGCAGCAGCAGAAGAAATCCAAAGTGTTTGGTCATTTAGCTGTTTCTGAGCATATAGGACAATCAAGGCCTAGGCTGCTTCTCCTCTGCTTTGGGATAAGATTGCTTTTCCTTACATTTCTTCCCACACTCAGAAACGAACCGAACATCATTGAGGATAATTTAAAGTCTTAGTAATGTAAGCAAAAGGCCAAGAGACTCCAATCCTTATATTTACTGCCACTTAACCTTTGTCCCACCCCCTTCCCCCAGCCAACAACAGGCCATTTTTCATTGCATCTGAGGGAAAGGCTTTGTTCTAGAAAGGACAGCTCCAGTCACCCCTTGGTAAAGAAGCCCGAGTGTCTCCAGAGAACCTGGTAGGAACCCCAAGGCCCAGTTTCCATAGCAAATGCATTAGCCCTTGGCAGCTGAACATGGAGCCCTCTGCTCCTCCCTCTGTAGTCCCAGCCGCCTCTTGTCAGGAGGCCAACAACAGTGCATTGCCTGGCAGCATCAGCCAGGTTTGCCCTTTCACCAAAGAGTTTAAAATAGGGGCTTTCCCCCTCTATTTTTGTCATCTTGCACCTGCTTACCAGAAGCATGGGCTTCTCCTCCCACCTTCTGAATTCCTCGTGAAGTCTCTGGGTGGATCAACTGGCCAGGACTCAGCTGAGGCTGGCAGGCTGCCTCTGTCCTCACTGCCCACAGCCTGCCTGGGTGGCCCTGAGTTGTCCCATTGTCCCACAGCCTAGGCAATGCTCTCTCCCCCTCAGGAGAGAGTTCACTGCAAGCATCATGCTCATTAAACCTCATGGCAAGCAAGGCAGGAAAACCTGCACTGCTCTATTATGGTTAATGTTTTGATAGAAAAGTGGCAGATTCAGAGGGCCAATAAATAAGTCCCTTTTGCCCTCCTGAGAGTGAAAACAACAGAGAATTGCAGGCTTCAGACAGATAAACATCAAAATAGCAGCTTTATTTTTGATAAAGCTAATTAGAGAATGTCATGTGGCTTTGATGTGCCACCAAACAGGCTTCTTAATATGCCCTTTAAATTGAACTTATCCCCTCTAACTGCACCCACCACACACACAAACACACAGAGGGAATGATGTGAGCATGTAAGTGTGTCTCCTCCGACAGGCAGCTTGGAACAAAAGAGGAAGAGGCTGACTTGGGTGTGCTCAGATTCATCCTCCAGTTTTACCAGTGACTTCCCAGGAAAGTGTCCACAAGTTGATTCTGGAGTGTTTCTCTTCGTAGAGGCAAGTGGAAATTCCCTTCCCTCTGTGGGAAAAAAGAAGAGTAGGAAGTAAAGTCTTGTCCCTATCAGGAAAATTCCTGTCATCTGAGACTGGAGAGACACAGGCCACTAGGCAGACACAAGGATGGAAGGCAGAATTATAGCCGCTCAATGTGGCTATGTGCAGAAGTGGAGTGTAGGCCAGGAGTAAGAAAGGAGATCAGGCCTTGAAGAAGTCAGATTTATGGTTGTGGGACACCTAAAATGAAGGGAAGAGAAAAGACCATAAATGTGCTTTTCTGCCCCAGCTCCTCTGGTTGGCCAGGCCTGGTGTTGGGAGAAATGGGCTCTCTCCTCACTGCTGTGCCAGCAGGAAGCTGTTTGTCCTCCATCAGGCCACCCAGCACCCTCATTCTTTATCTGTTAAGTGAGGATGAGAACTTAAGCCCTAAACATCTCCAGGGATGTTTGGAACCATTAAGGCAGTAGTAAAAGTGACAACACAACAGAATTTAAAGCAAGAGGTTCATTCTGCAAAACAACTGGCTTAGACCTTCTGTAAACATCAAGTTGCTACATAAAAGACTGATAAAGGACATTATGGGACAATAGGAACATGAACTGTATGGTAACTAGTAGTATAGTATCAAGGTTACATCTCCTAAGTGTGATGATTGTCATTGTGGTTATCTTGGTAATGTCCTTGTTCTTGGGACATACATGTGAAAATACTTGGGAGGACAGAGCCAGGGTGTCTAACTAACTTTCAAATGTTTCAGCATCACATGTGCCGTATGACACTCACACACATATACCAAAAGAGGAAAGGAAAAATAAAGTAAATGTGGTAAGATGCTAATAATTGGTGATTCAAGGTGAAGGTTATACACTTGCTCATGGTTCATCATGTATTCTTGCAGCTCTTCTGAAGAGTTGACATTTTTCAAAATAAAAAGTTGTGGTGAGTGAGGGAGAGGTCCAGGGGCCAGTGATGAGGAAAGGCCGATACGTGGGATGTTACTGGGGGCAACTGCAGTCAGAAGGTGTGGAGAAGTCAGGGGGCGGAGGGGACAATGCACCGGGCATTTGATCTGCTGGGGACTATACCAGAGACACGAGTCCAGACAGGAGAGCAGGGGAGGTGGGAAGGGGGGCTGCAAAGCATGAGAAACGAAACTTGCCCCTCTTCTCATTGTTTCCCCTGGGCCAGGCCTCTCTGAGAGCGTAACCCTGAGCTGCCACAATGTGTACTCTGGGCCTCCGGGGAGGAAATTTCCCATGTCAACATTTCAGTATTTACACAATGGCCAATTTTATCCCTTTGCCTCAAAAATTCTTAGCATCCTGGGCTATCAGATCCCAGAGAGGCACCTTTAGATTTGTTTTGTCTTTTCCTAAATCCATCAAGTAATATGCCTTCATGTTAGATTTTAGAATTGTTTTGTGACTGTGGTGGCACCAGAGAAACCTTTGCTAAATTTAGCCTTGATGCTAATTAGGAACAGAGGACATGTTAAGCTTGAGGCTTAAATACAGAACTTGGCAGGGTACCAAATATGGAATCAAGTCGTCATTTCAGACCAGTGGAAAATCCAAGGCTGAATTACCTTGGTGGCTGACTTAGTATATTGTCATTTTAGTCTCCCAAGCCTCCTAAACTACATGGGCATTTACAAACACACCCCCCCCCCATTATTGACACAACCCCCAGAATTCCCCTCTGCCTCTTTTGGTAAATAAAAGGCAGTGCAGCCTAGGGATAGAAGCAGGGTTTGAGAAAGAGTGCCTGTGTTGACTTTATACTAGAAGCTATTATTGTATGGAGTGGCATACCCATTGAGAAGAGGCATTGACCACATTCTTAGTTACATGACTGCAAGAGTTACATTATTCCTGCTGCCATATTTACATCGCTTTAGATCCAGACAGCGACTGTAACAACAATAGCTACACTCATCCTCTACCCCAAGCATAAAGTAGGTCTTTCAAGTCAGGCTTTAGGCATCTACACAGCTGTATCTAACGCTACAGAGCTGCTGGTATTTAAGGAAAAAAAGGCAGCAGTGCCTGAGATATTTGTCACTCTAGGCTCCCTCTCATTTAACCAAAATAACTTGAAAAGGGTGTTGTTCTCACTCCTTGGAGCCACGTGCAGTTCCCCAGGCCACTGGGGGGGCTCGTGGAGCTGTCAGCCTGTACCCTTTCTTCCTCCTTCCCGCTGACCCCACCATATGTGATGTGATGATGGGAAAACTAAACAGGGAAATAAAAAGAGAAGATAGAAAAATAGGAGAAAGAGGAGAAAGAAGAGTTGCAGTTGTTGTTACTGCTGATCTGCCTCTTCCTTCCAAGACAACAGCTTTTCTGGGCTCTCTAAGTGGGACCCTCCTTATATTCCTTGGCAGAGACCAGATGCTTCCCGGGCCCGAGACTGGCTCCTGGCCTCCACTGTGGAATTGCCATTCCAACTGGGTTTCTAAGTGCTGGAGCCAGAGCAAGGAAAAGGCAGTGCATTGAAACCAGGCCTGCCACTCCAATGTTGTTCTCAGGCATGCCTACGGAGGAGTGTTTATCATAAAGGAAGAAAACAGTAATAGCCCAGAACTGTCTGTTTGTTCAACTCCAACTTGAATGATACCAAAGATTAAATCTTGGTTTCCAATTGTTTCATGCCAAGGCTGTTATATTTAAGGTCCAAATATGTGCACCATATGTCATACTGTAGCTTGACAATTACCTCAACAGGCAGTGTCAGACAGATGGTAAACATTACTACCAGGCATACGTACATTTAGAATTAGACATTTAAATAAATTCAGGCCTGTCTTAAGCTTATTAAAAGGATTTGGGTCTATAAAGCCATTTCAGGCATCTGCATATGCTAAAGTGTCTCTTGCATCCTGAACAGATTCGGTTTGATTCAAGTACCTTCCGGCTACAGATGGCAAGTGACATGCATTCTCTTTGAGCCCTGTACCTGCAATTAGGCCAATAATAGGCAATTAAGCAAAATTTAAAGAGATTTAAACTTTAATTCTTAATATCACAACCATGCATTCCTGCCCATGAAGTGACAGAAGATCTTCTGCAGGGAACATCATCAACCTCTCTTAAAAGGCCCTGAACTTCAGAGAGAAAGATTAGAAAGCTACAAAGGTACTTGCCTCAGGACCAAGTCAGATTCTCTCTGGTTTAAACCTCGGGCTACAGCAAGATTTTAACATGAGCCTCACAAACTGCAAATAAAGGTTAGCATTCCATGGGAGAATGGCAAGAAGGCTTCAGTTCAATGTGTTTTAAGATTTTTTCCCCAAAAAACTATATAAAAGCCCTCTTTAAACTCTTTTCTTCCAGGGGGTTTAGTATCCTATTTGGCATTGCAAAATGTTCAGTATGATGTGTGATAAGAAACTAAATGAGCCTGGGGATGAGTTTCTGGAATTTTATTAAGTTGCAAGTGTAGCCAAAGCTGCACTCCAAGAGGATGGCCCCATGGAGTGGTTTGATCTTTTTGAAGACCCTGTCCTCTGCCCACGTATATAATTCACTGCTTGAATTGTTTCCCTGCTTAGAACGGTTTCTTTGCTCAATTTTTAAAAGCAGCTTGAATCTATGGTCCTAGTGCTTGACACATCCTAGATGCTCAGTAATTTGGAAGGGAAGAAGAAAGGGAAGAAGGGAGGACAGACAGGAAGAAAGTATGAGACAAACCAAACGTTACTTTTCAAATGCGAGTGGAAGCTCAGGATCCTTACCCAATGGAGAGTGCAAACCTAGCATAGTGGTTAAACACACACATGCTGATTCTTGGCCTTTCTGAGTTCAAATCCTGGCTCCATCTCTTACTAGCAATGTGACCTTGCCACATTTCTTGCTTTCTCTGTGTCTTGGTTTTCTCATCTGTAAAACAGATAATAATAATTCCTTTTGTGAGAATTAAATAATGTATTTATCATGCTTAGAACAATTCCTGGCACTATATGTCTGCTGTTTATTTTGGGAGACAGAGCTGAAACTCAACTTTTTTCTTTCAAACAGAGCCTCATTAATGGGTTTGATACCATTTTGCTCCTCTTCAGCGCCACTTGGTAGATCGAGTGTTCATTCTTGACAGCTGAGAGAACCATGTCACCACTGGCATTTGGTAACACTTCCACGCCCATACATTTATCACTGGGCTAAGTCTTAATGTAAGAGCTACAGGCTCCTTCACGTGGGTGTGTGAGGGGGCACATGCTAAATTCGGGTGTACCTGTGTGTCTGACGTGTGATAATAAAATTAGAATCCCAAAACCCTGCACCATGGCCAAACTGAGGCCTTTGTCCTGCTTAGTCTGATAAATTCCAGAAACATATGGAGTGGCTTTTGGAAGAACACATGTCTCAGTTCTATTTTGGTTTCCCCTTAATAAAGACAGCTTGGTCTAGTGGCTTAATTATCAAACCCTCTAGTCCATTCTGCCATTGCCTGCTGTTGGAAGCCTCTTCTTGGAACCTGTATACAGCACTCCCCGTATCCTCTATAGCCTAATAAGCAATCCAGGCTCCCTGCCACAATGTTGAAGGCTTCCAAAATAATGCCCCTGAATTCTGGTAGCCTCGTCTCCCAATATAGCTGCTTTCCATCCCTAAACATTGTGGGTGCATCCATATCCGTACACCTTTACACCTATTATTTACTTGGCAGTGTCCTTCTCCACTCATTTAAGACAAAAAGGTAAAAATAGCTGCTGAGATGCTGTGTATTATTTTGGGCCTATTTGTCCCTTAGTCCACTGGTTCTCAAAATATTACCGCTGAACTAGTAGTATCAACATCACTTAGGTACTAGTGAAAAATGCAAATGTCTGGGCCATGTCTAAACTGAATGAGAAACTTTGGAAGTGGGGCCCTGTGAGATGCGCTCTCCAGGTGATTCTAATGCATGCTAACATTTGAAAACCATTGTCTTAGCCCATCATTTAAAATGTATTGCTCTCCTCTTTGCAAAATATATTGTTCTTTATTTGTCATGACCCTTGTGCCTTAGTGATTATGGTAAACATTTCTCTCTTCCCTTTCCCTTCACCAGTGCTTCTAAGTTGGAGATTCTAAAATCCATTGCTGGATCTCCCAACCTGGCCCATAGTAGACTCCAAAAAGTCTGTGAAATTAATTCTCTTCAATACATGTTCATTGAGCACAAAATATGTGCCAGCATCCTGTGCCAGGCCCTTGCAGGATACAAGTGAAGTGCATCACGGGGTCTTGGTCTGAAGGAGTTTTCAATCCAGTTGGAATGTCAAGACTTGCATATATGAGGTGATTGGCAAACAACACAAAACAGCCAGAATGCAGAGGTGCAGCATGAGGTGCAGCTAGTCAGGGGAAATCAGGAAGAGGAGAAACTGTGGGTGGGCTTAATGAGGCTGCTTGTGGAGAATGGAGCTTGAGCTAAGCCTGAAGGGCAGAGGATGTCAGTAGGCCTAGAAGAACAAGATGTATTTCCTTGAATGGGAGCAGGGAGACTCGTCTACGAATCTCACACCTCCTCCTACACCACCTTCCATATGGTGCTTGGTGCTCAGAGGGCTGAATAAGATCCATAAATACTTTATTTTTATGACTCAGATTAATGTGATATTAATACCTTGCTAGAATTAACCAAGTACATTATAATCTAATTTATGAGAGGAAAATCTGGGTATATAATAGGTATTCACAAGTACCATCTTCTGAATGAATGCCAACATATAAAGCTTCCAATTTTCTTAAGTTTTCAATGGTGCCCATTAAACGATCTTTTCAATTACATGTGCGGTTGTTTGAGTGCCTGCTTTGCAATTAAGTTTTCATCTGCCTTCAGACTTGCTTTGGGGAGAATCATGGAGGACGTGTCGGTTTGGGGCATTTCTTCACCCACACTAGGGATTCCGCTAGCACCAGTTTAGTCTGTGTCCTTGTGCTGTCCAGAGATCACCACTGTGGCACCTCATACAGAAAAAACTTCAACTTCCAGATTTATAGTTTGCAATTTTAGTGGTGGCAAGTGCCTCAGAAATCATCTAACCCAATTCCTTCCTTTTTACA
The DNA here is from genome assembly GCA_023783475.1 of Daubentonia madagascariensis. Taxonomy (NCBI): domain Eukaryota; kingdom Metazoa; phylum Chordata; class Mammalia; order Primates; family Daubentoniidae; genus Daubentonia; species Daubentonia madagascariensis. The sequence continues at coordinate 12,694,306 of JAKFHU010001436.1, forward strand.
GTGGAAAGGGCAGACGCCCAGAGCATGACTAGACCAAGATGGCACAGTCGGCCAGTAGCCTAACCTCTGCTGGTTCCCACATCTCCTCCCTCTCAGAACAATTTCTACTACCCCCACCCAAATATATTAAGTTGACCCTATATCTTGACATTATGGTCTCTCCCTTCTTTCCCCCACATGGCTGGCCTGTCATATATCCCTTCTGAAACGTATATATGAGTCATTAAGTCAATAATGCCGATTTGTGTTAAGATGAATACCTAATAGGTTTCCAAGGTAACAGTTTTCTTGGAAGAGCTAGAGGGGAATGTGAAGGAGTTGAGTAGGGCTTCGATTCAATTAATCCTAAAACTTGACTTTAATGGTGAGGAGGCTGGGCTCTCTGGCAGGTAGGAGGAGGACATGACTGAAAGCAAGAATGGCGTTTGGCACACCTCAGGCCACACGTGTGCTCGGAGGACTACTGCAGTCTGAAATAAGTACGGTGTCATTTAGCATTATGGCCTCTGTCCTGGGAAAGTAGCCTGCCTGACCTCCGTCAGGAAAAGTTTCAGTCTTATTAGCTATTAAATTATTTAACTTTACCAAGCGTTTGAGGTTAGGCATACTGTCTCACTTTTTTTCTTTTACTCTGACCCTGTTTTTAGGCTATAATTAAAGTTTATTGGGCTTTGAGTCAACATCTGCACACTTAAATACTGAAGCTGACACATATGCTGACAGTCACTTAACTAGCTATAAGCACAATCCTTTAATTGTACTGTCAGGATATCAGGCAGTGGTTAACATCAGGGTTGCTGCATGGCACAACTCCAGGGGGTTCCATTTACATGTGATATGCTGTACCTTTCCCACATTGCGTATGGCACCCTCGTCAATTAAGCAGTATGTCATCTGCAGAGCAGTAAGTAGTGGCTCAGGTTAATATTCTTTATATCTCTTGCATGTGTGCACATGGTAGAGCAAATGTCTGTGTATCAGTCACAGTATCTACACAGGTAAACCATCAGAACAGGTGGATCCAGCAAGCAATGAGTGTGGAGGGTCAGATGTCACATATCTGTGTAGTCCTGCCAGGTGGACAGAGCTGTATCAGGAGATAATAGCAATTCCAAGGTTCAGGGAAAGGATTACCATCATGCAGGCAGAATCCTTGGGGGAAAAGGGAGGGACTATTCCTAGAAGGCCTGGAGTACAAAAGAAGTTACCAAGTTGAGGACCTGGATACAAAGGAGCAAGACAAAGATTATGCTGCCAGAACCAGGGTACAAGGTAGGAAGCCAATCTCAGGAATAAGACAGAAGCCCATTTATAGAACTAGGTCATGCAATCTAACAGAACTGGCAGTTACGCTGACTTGCTTCTGAGTCAACTAAATGTTGAAGGAGACCTCTTTAAATCCTTGTGATTAAAGACAGGATTGGTCCTAGAGCCCGGGGGGAGGAATGTGTCCCCTACAGTGGGGAGGAGCAGGCTCTGTGAGTAGGAACCAAGGTAGGGCTTGACAGACACCTTCTCCACTGTCACTTTCCAGTGATGCGTAAAATGCTATGTCATTACCCCCAGGAGGTGGTGCATTCTCAAATGTCAATAGTTTCGGAAAAGATATAGATAAATTCATGGATGAGAGACCCAGAGTGGGCTAATAATAGAAACAGGGAAGTTATGAGGCACATACTTAACCTTTCGATGGATATCAGGCAATGACTGTCTTCTCCCCTGAAAAAAATGGCCCCATCGTCTGAGATGGAGCACATGCATAATGGATCTCATATCTATGATACATATGTATCATGTATCTATCAGTTATATGATAATGTTTATACTACTAATAGTCCACTTCTATGTATACATCAAAATGTGTATTCACACATATATACCCTGGATGATTTATCATACCGTCCTATGACACTAATCTCTATTACACCACAATTCTCTTGAGAAGAGTATCTAACCATCTCTAGTCCTAAATAATCAGGGGACCTCCAGCTTTGCCCTCCCTGGATCTTGGGAACTACAGCTGCCTTAGGCATGGGTAGAACTGAGCCAAGTACGTATTCCAGGAAAATAGACCAATGTAAAATCCCATTAACAGCGTAGTAGGCAGAGAAAAGAAGGATAGCAAAGGGATAAATCTGCAACAGAAGCTTGACCAGATGGAATGAGTAGGTTTGAGAGGTGAATCCAGGATAGGTTCCCAGGGGCAAAAGAAGGGATGGGGGTAGGGTGTGTGTGTGTGTGTGTGTGTGTGTGTGTAGTTTGTTTTTCTTGAAGCATATCAAGCCAAGCTCAGCTGTAGGGTACTGAAGCAGTCATACAGGTAAGATCCATAGGTGATTCTCCTCTGTAACTTTCATATTGTTTAGTTCAGCACTTACATATGGTAATGCTCATTATTGAATGACTTAAGAAATGTTTGTGCTACGACCTCAAAGGGGAGTTTGTCCTGGACCTGTTTCAACAAATACAGAGACTCCAAGTTGTTGACCATCCAAATGATAATTCACACTGGTGAATGAAGCTCCACCGTAGAAACAGATTCTGAAGGGTGGCAAACTACACCTTCACACCCACTCTGCAATTGTCCACAAGTCATTGCTAAAGGCATAGTGGCCTTGTTACTCACATGACTGAGATATGGTATGGGAACTTGAAGGAGATTCCAAATACTCAGTCCACAGGTGCTGCGTCCAGTGAAACCTGAGGAAGAATTCTCTTTCCAGGCTTCCTCTGTGTTGTTTCCTAGGAGCAGGAAACTCTCTAATAGAATGCCAGGAGATGAGCCAGTTGCAGTGCCACAGAGCTATTACTGCTCTATTCTTTTCTATCCATACTCACTCTCTGGGTGAACTCATCCAGTTTCACGGCTTCTTATGTGAACCACACCCACGTCCATATCTGCAGTCCAGCCCTCTCTTCCTAGTTCCAGACTCTGCCTTATTAGCATCACCAGATGTATTATGTCCAAACAGAATTCCTAACCTTCCTCTTAAAACACGTCCCACTTGCAGCATTCGCCGTTTCAGTCGACAGCCACTCTTTTTCCCAGTTGCTTCAGTCAAACACTTCAGCATAATTTTGGTTCCTCTCTGTCTATCCCACGCAACTTCTGATCCATCAAGAAACTACAGTAGCTCTATCTTCAAAACATGTCCAGAATCCAGCTGTTTGCACTGATACCGCCTTGATCCATGTCCCCATTGTCTGTTGCCTTTATTATAACAGCCTTCTGACTGGTCTCCCTGCTTCTCTTCTTTCCCCTCACCACAGTCTATTCTCAACACTCACTGCATCTTTCAATGAACTGCTGCTTCATTCAGAGTAAAAGTCCTTTACAGTGGTCAAAAATCCAGCTACCTGAAGTGTGTTCACAGAGCAGCAGCACCAGAGGCAACAGAGAACTTAGAGATACAGAAGCTCAGTCCCAGACCAAGTGGATATGACTCTTCATTTTCATAATATCCCAGTTAATTTATATGTACTTGAAAGTTTAAAACACACTGTTCTACAAGGCCCCACCTGGTCTGGGAACCTATTATTCTTTGATCTTATCTCCTACTCCCATGCAGCCCCCTCCAGCCCCACTGGCAGGGGTCACACTGGCCTTTCAGACTTTCTCAAATATGTGGGCATGCGCTTGACTTACGGCTTTTTCATTGGCTGTTCCCACTGCCTAAATGACCATCCTCCAGACATCGGTGTTACTAACTCCCTCACCTCCTTCAAGTCTTTGTTCAAATATCACCTCCTCAAAGAGGCCTTCCCAGACAACCCTGTGCCAATTGTTAACTACCCCTCTCCCTACATACCCAATCTCTATATCTGTCTTCTGTCCTCGTTTTTTCTTTAGCCCTAATCACCTACTAAAGAATTATGTATTTTAGTTATTATGTCTATTTTTATTATCCATTTTCCCACTGCCCCCTTCCATGAATGTCAGCTCCATAAGGACATTCACTGATATATCTCAGGTACCTAAAATCACCCCTGACACATAGTAGGCTCTCAATAAATACTTGTTGAATAAATTGATTAATGTAGTAGAGATATTCTACCACCTGCTGCTTTTGGAATGAATATAAATTTCTGTAACAACCCTTCAAAAATGGTAGGGATTCCTTACCCCACCTCAGGTCTGAAAGAAGTATGGGGGACCCCTTCTTGGAGGCAGCCCCCAGCAGAGGTAGAGTTTGCAGAGTTTTCCTTTCCCCTTGGAGACTATCTGAAGAGTTGGAACAATGTTAGCATCTTCCTAAGATATGATTTGCTATAGGGTATTTGGGAGCATATGTCTCCAGCTAGTAACATGCATGAGCTATGCATGGGTCAACTTTTCAACAAGGCCGCGTTATGTCATTTTGATATATTTTTGACTCTGTGGGCTAGATTTGGAGCAGATCCAACAAACAGGGCAATTACCTTTCAAAAAATACCTTTTCCACTATGCAGTCATTCTTCAAACCCTTTTTCACAGCCAGTGCTATAATTTGGGTGGGTCTGAAAAGGATGACAGAGATAGAAAGTAACTTTTGGAAACCAGAGAACCATTCTTCAAATTGTGGTTGGCTACAGAGCTGAGCCTCAGACCTGTAAGCTATTGGGTTCTCCTTGCACAGTTGCCCCCACTGAGCCATGTGGAATGGATGGCCTTTGCTATGGGAGCAACATCATTGTTTATAGCAACTCTGCAGACCCTAATTTCTGGAGTGCCAGATCCATTTCACAGCCATGCTGAGTTATATTGGCACCAAGTTACCTTGATCTTAACTTAGCTTATCAGTATGCTGCACCACCAGGTACTTCTGTTCAGATTCACCATATAAGTAGCCAGGCCTTACAAGTAACTTAAATGCTGAAGTTACAAAAGAATCTCCTGGAATGAAATGGTGTGCACTGTTTGCTCTCAGATGATCACAGCAGCCACTGGCACATCAGAGTGACATGGTGAACTTAAACTTTTCAATGCTATCAGTGATCTAGTTTTGAATTGAACCATTACTGTCAAAGTGAGTTGATATAACAAAAGCCAAATTTACTATCTGATGAATTTGTTGTGCTTTCCCAGGAAATAGGAGGAAGCCTAGATGCTCAAACCTCATTCCTATTGTTGCCCTATGGGCAGACAGGCAGCTAAGAGATAGGAAAGTCCCCTGGTGTCCCTGGTGAGGACACTGTGAGTTAGTGTGTATCATAGTAGTGTGCCCTCAGCTGCAGCTGAGTGAGGTACCTCACTTCTTAAAAGGAATTAGTTAGAAGAGGACATCATTAAAGTGATAAGTATTGATGAGTCATGAGACTTGCTCATGCAAAATAATTACCAAGAGCCAAAATGTTCTCCTAGTCGCTGATCCAGAGCCTGGTGTCCCCAGCGTGTCAAGGAGTCCACACTCAGAAGTAACTGTTATGAATAATGCATTTTGTTTAATTTGTTTTGTAAAAAGAAGAATCAATTTTAAAAATAAACTTTAAATGCCCCCAAAGAATTAAAGCTTACTGAGGGATGTGCTGCACCGAAGCAATTTCCTTGGGTATAGTGTAGTGCCTTCTAGAAAAACACCACTTTCAAGAGTCAGTGCTACTCTACAATTTTGTAACTTCTAGCTGCACTTCCAGGAAAAGTAATACTTTGGATAGTAGAGTTTTCAGGTCTTTAGCTGTATAATGAATGAGAAATGAACTATCATCTATGATCCTTAGGTATTTAGGGGAAAGACTCTTCCCTTGGAGGCAGTTGTATGGCCGCCCCTGAATCCCCAGCTGCCCGATTTTTCCATGGTGATCTCATTGTCAGCTATTGCTTACCAGGTTTGCAGAGCGGGTGTGTTGGAAATTAGATCATAGACTCTCAGACCGGAAGGCAGATGTCTTTGAGGTCTCACACTGCAATCTGCCCACTTGAACACTCTGGCATAACAGCTGAGTGTGTGTGTGTGTGTGTGTGTGTTGTATAGGAAAAACCTATTTGCTTCCTTCCGTGCATTCATTACACACCTATATTGTGGCCCAAGGAGTGCCGTGAATTCTATTTCAGGCTTTCCTTTTTCTTTTTTAGATGTATCTCAGGAAACTGAGACTGAGAGCAAAATATAGCTTGAAAAAACAGAAGATGATTTTTTGTTTTTATTGCTCTTGTTGCTTATTAGTTTCCTTCTCCTTCCCTCCCCATCCAGGAAATTTTTACCTGGGCGGGGACTCTTCTTCTGACCTTGGAATGACTCTTAGCTGTTGTATTTCCTTTGTGTCACTTTTTCTTTTAAAGCAGAGTGGCCTACACCCTACACCTCTGGGTCCTTACCCCATACCTTTTGTAACCCTCAAAAGATTGACCTCTGCCCTTAACAACTAAGGAAACTGCTCTATCCCGCATGAACAAGTTGGGAGAGCTATCTTTTCCCAATCTGAGGGAAGTGTCTCCTCTGTCGGCTTCCTGCATTTTTCCCCACAATGAGTCAATTGACTCACCTTGACCCGCGCTTGTTTTGTTCCCAGGCTGGGACATACCAACTTATTTCAAGAAGCAGATTGCCCTAGGAGCAAGGGCTAGGGCTTGCCTCAGCTTTCTTTGACCAGTACTGTGTCCTGAACCTCCTAGGAGCTCATTTAATGTTGATAATGGTAGTGAGATGTGGACAATTACAGCCGCCAGGATAAGGTTATTTACTTACTTTTTAAACTGGAATTACATGTGCATTTGTGTAGGTGTGATTTTCAGCATAGAATAAGAATGTAATTTACAGTAATAAGGAGAAATACAAGGAGGACTTATAGGGACAGAAGGGAGTGAGAGACAAAGTAGAGGAGATATTTAAGCTAGAGATACCCTGGAAGAAATCTGAGTGCTAAAAGACAGGAGAAGGCTTTTTCTTACTTATTTTTAAAAGGATATTGAATAAGGATGAGCAGCTCTTTGGTTCATTCTTTTTTAGTTACAGGGAACCAAGGAACAAGAACTGATATGGTAATCGGGGAGTGATAAGTGTGGTGATGCGCCATATAATGACTGAGACACAGTTCTGAGTAATTTGTCCTTAGGTACTTTTGTTGTACGAACATGATGGAGGGCACTTATACAAACCTAGATGGTATAGCCTCCTGCACACCTAGGCTATGTGGTGTAGCCTATTGCTCCTAGGCTACAAACCCATACAGCATGTTATGTACTGTAGGCAATTATAACACAGTGGCAAATATTTGTGTATCTAAACATATCTAAACATAGAGAAGGTACATTAAACATATGATATAAAGGATAAAAAATGGTACATCTATATAGGGCACTTACCATGAATGTAGCTTTCAGGACTAGAAGTTACTCTGGATGAGTCAGTGAGTGAGTGGTAAGTGATCATCAGTATCACTGTCTTCCACTTTCACATCTTGTCCCACTGGACAGTCTTCATGGGCAGTAACACACATGGAGCTGTCATCTCCTAAGATAACAGTGCCTTCTTCAGAAATACCTCCTGAAGGACCTGTCTGAAGCTATTTCACAGTTAACTTTTTTGTTTTGTAAGTAGAAGGATACACTCTAAAATAACCATAACAAGGATATATAGTAAATAATAAACCAGTAACATAGTCGCTGATTATCATTATCAAGTATTAGGTACTGCTGCACATAATTGTATGTGCTGTACTTTTAGACTACTGGCAGCACAGCAGGTTTGTTTACACCAGCATCACCACAAACACATGAATAATGCCTTGCACTACAACATTACCACAGCTACAACCTCACTAGGCGACAGAAATGTTTCAGTATCATTATGATACCACCATCGTATATGCAGTCTGTCATTGACCGAAAGATCATTATGTGGAGCATGACTGTAATTGTTTATACAGATGACAATCAGAGGGTTAAGGGGAAATCCAGTAATCACTAGTTTTGGAAACCAGGTTTTATTCCATAAACAACATCAGGATGGCAAAGATGACTTGCAAAATATGAGGTCAGACAGGCCTTATTCAGTTCCATTTATAAAAATTGATGCACCTACTTGCCCAGAGGTCTCCAAGGGGATGTAACTTCTGGCCAGATAATCCTCCCCCCAACTTTCACTGCAGTTTCTGTTTGGCCGTAAGTGGCAATGAGTTATTTCTAAGGCTCCAGTTCAATGTGATGGCTCACTCTGCTGCTGCCATTTATATCATATCAGTGTTAGCCCTATTCCTTTCTCATGGGGAGGTGACAAGAAGTATTGATGCAAGGCCTATGAAATTATTTGAGCTTCTCGGGAGAAATGCATGATGTTGTCATTATTATCATCACCACAAAATGCTTGCAAATGTTTCCATGTTGCACTTCATGCTAGGATAGATCCTCTTTTTAGCACTGGATTCTTAGCCTGTGTTAATCCTTCCTCATGCTGCTGACGTTCCAAGTTCTTCCCTAAAGGAACTTAGGAAAGAGGAAGGAGAGTTTCCTCATTAAGGAAGACCTTTAATAAAACAATAAACATAATCTTCAGTTCTTCATGTGCCTGTTCATGTGCTGTTCTATGTCTCCATGATACCTGGGCTATTCTCACCAGGCAGGGTAATAGAGAAACAAGTGGGCGATGCAAAATCCATTTTCCTTTTTTAAAAACAATGTAGTTTAAAATTAACTCTAAAGAATTGTGTCCTGGGAATTTATTTCACACATAACAAATGATAATAATAAAAGAATGCTATGAGGAAACTGAGATCCAAAGAAGCTCAGTCCCTATGCCTTCACCGGGGCAGAATGAGGAGTAGGAACCAGATCTCCCGCAATGCAAACTAGTGCTTGTTTCCTTCTCACCATGCCACATTGTCTCAACACGTAAGCACATAAGATGGACATAAGATGCTTTAACACCTTTTTACTCTCATCTTGGACAAGACCTACAATAATGTAATTGAGCTACCAGAAGCTGGATCTAAAGATTTTACCTCCAATTCCACCTGTCAGAATACAGTGCCAAAAAAAAGTCAGGATTAGAGATGCTGCACTGTGCCTTAGTCTTCAGAAAATTCTGGAAGCTAGTTATTTCTGAGAAGTATTCCATGAACACCAGTGATCTCAGACACAAATGGCAGGGCCTTGAAGGAATGACATGAGTTAGAAGAGTTGAGCTTGAGGAATTCAAAGATGAAATAAGGGGAGATTGCAGTGGGGAGTCGAACATCCAGTACCAGGCACATATGTTGGGGAACCCAAGCAAAGGGGAAAGGAGGGTGCCAGAAGGAAGTCAGGGTCTGGGAAAGGCAGGTGTGCCTGTTTGTGGTGTCCTTGTGCTGGCCCTACTTTTTGAGGTAGAAGACTCTCCAAGGATTAAAGAGAAAGCTTGAACTTTATGTTTCTTGAGCTTTCATTACTTGGCTTCAGACAGGGTGAATGTGTCTGAAGAGGGGTTGGGATAGTGGAAAGTTGCCTTTTTTTTGCGTTGCTGTAACAAAAGTAGAACCACCTCCTCTAGTGGGTTTTGGCTCAGAGAGCCCCACTGACAGAACAACTCTATGCCTTTCCTAGGGCCGTCTTGAGGATACATGGGTCAGTGTGGACTCACTCAGTTATGCATTAATTCATGTGACCTGTCTGAACACAGATTGCAGTGCTCTTTGATGGTACCTGGAAGGGAAAGAGATGTCATAAGAGAGTTTCTGGAAGGGCAGTGGTGGAGGGAGGAGTCTGGGTTCTGCGGAAGCTTCAGGCTTCCACAGAACCTTCTAGAGGAGATGTTTTTCCCACCTGATACTGCTCAAGTCTCAGGGCAATTGTCTTTCTGAAGCTTGCTTCTTCTCTTGTCCTGAAGTTCTGGACAATCTCCTCAACTAAAATGTAAACTCCTCAAGGACCTGCTTACCTTGTGTCCACCTCTGTTTCCCCTGTGCCTGTTCCAGAGATAGTACATAGCAGACATTCAACAAACATTCTTTGAATAAATGGATGGCCCCTACCATGATCATTGCATCACACCAGTTTAGAAAAAGCATCCTCTTTGAATACACCATCACTCCAGATTACAATCTCCTTAGAACAGTGGGCAATAATAAATTGTTTTGATTTTTTAAAAAAATTCTTAGAACTAGAAACAAATATATTACAATATATTTGTAATATAAACAAATATAATATTTGTTGTAATATAAACAAATATATTACAAAGATTCATTAACAGTAATGCCCTTTAGGGGACCTATATCCCTTTGCCTACAAGTAATCCGACTACACTTGTCCAACCCAGCTCCAAACCACAGGTGGATAGCAAAGCTCTGTGGGTACCAGGTAAACTGCATACATGTCCTGTGGAGCTGATGTGAAACCAGGGACACCACGCACTCATTGCTTAGAGAGAGTCTCAGAATGTCCTGTGCTTTTTAAGAACAATGCAAAACATTTGTAATTACATTTCAAACTTATGTTTATTCAATTTTTTAAATACAGAAATCTATACAGGAAATATATTCATGTACAAACTACAGGATATTCTTGGAAATCTCCCTTGTACCACTTTTCACAATTGTAAATGATATACCTTATTTACCATCTGATTTTCCCTATCAGTCTATAAGCTCTATGTGGTAAGGGACCTGGTCTGCCTTGTTCACACTCTTTCTGGAGGGACAAACACAGAGCCTCAATACATGCTCATTGAATGATGAATAAATGAAAAAGTGGGTGGGTAAGCAGCCTTTCAAAAGTCCTTAATGTTTTATTTCTTCTAGGACAGGAAGCAAATGGGGGTCTTTAGAAGGCATGAGTGCTGGCTCCAGCAAGTGATACTGGACCCCTCCCACCGTGGGGAAAGGATGTGGTGGTAGTGACAATGCCTTTGTGTGGTGGCCCTTGTTCACCATGGTCCCTTTCTGATGGCTGATGGGCAGAATTAGGGAAGGAAAGCACATGAGTTGGGGTTCCAGCAGGAAACAGATGACAAATCTCAAACCAAGTAATTAGTGAGAATTTAGTGAGTGGACCTTTACAAAGGTAGGTGCAGGTAATGGGAAACCTGTAAGGGATGATGAAGCCACCTGTGCCCAGCAATGGAGGGGAGTCATTACTACCCTTTGGCCTCTCTGGAAGGGGAGTCTCTGTGCAGCCACAGAATGTAGGAGAAGGCTGTCAAAAAGGACTTTGGCTTTCCAATAGAGGGCCAGAGCCAAGCCATCAGGTGGGCAGTGGGTGTGGGGCTGGTGGGAAGTGTCCCATCTCACTCTCCTCCCATCTTCCATCTGCTAATGGTGCCCCCATTGGCTGAATCCAGCTGCAAGCCAGAGGGCACAGGTGCCTGAGAGCCCACCTGGAAGGTCAGCCTCCCAGAGCACAGGACAGGGAGCAGAAGAGTAAAAAGTAAATCCCCCAAAGGGCACATGGAGTATCTAGCAAAGAGGGCCATACTCAAACCATAGGTCTGCTGGAGAGAGCTTAAAGAGGAAAACCCAAAATAAAAAATTTCAACAACAAAGTAAAGCCCCATAATTTGGATTTCTTCTTTCAATATTCATTTAGTAAATATTGCCTGAACATGTCCTCTGTGCCAGGCATTAGGAAAGCTCCTGAGGGTAGAAGGATGAATGAATCAAGCACAGTGTCTACCTTTGGGGAGCTCTCAGTCAAGTGGAGAGAGCTGTGCTTTAAGAGGAAAGAGGTGACGAGGTTGCCAAGCAAGCACCGGAGAGGGCTTCCCAGCAGAGGCCAAGTTCCAGCTGTGACTGGAAGGCTGGGAAGGAGTCAGGGCAGGGTAAGAAAGGAAGAATGGTTGGGAAGAAACTCAGTGTTCCAAGCAAGGGAACGGGCAGGTACAAAGACAGGAAGTAAAAGAGAGCCTCGTCCTCTTGTGGAACTCTTGAAGTGATGCCCAAACTTAAACAGTTGGTTCCTTACTCAACAAAGCCTGCTCCCAATTTGCTCTTAGAATGTAAAGGAGATGTGATGGGTTCACCATCCATTTAAAAAATATTTGTAAGCATCTCCTTGGGTGGATCAACCAGAACACTCCTAGACACCCCTTCCATGATAACACTCATCGCCTCTAGTGTAAAAGGAGCCAGAATTTCTGCCTATTATTTTCAGATTGCTTCCTCTACAGGAAATTGTGTCAATTCATTTGGACGTTTGTGGTTTCACTGTACTCCTGAGCCATTACATCATTATGTGGTAACGCAGAACTCCAGTGGCACATTATCAGAGCCGACTATTTCTGGGAGCCGAGAGATAACAAACAAAGCGGCTTCATTTGGCCTATACGCATGTTAAACACCCTCGGCAGAGGACAGCGGAATACAAATATGCCTTCCTCCTGACTTGTATCAAGGAGAGACGAGGGACGTGGGACAGATATAAATTATGTGCCCTGCTTCAGCATAGGATCTATCATAAAATCTACTGCCACCGATACATACTGGCTTCACTGTATAATTTAGTGACAGTTTTGTGCATTATGTCTCGTCGCTGACAAGATTGCTCCATGGTGAATGTTGTCATATCTAGGGATGGATAGAACTGCCTGAAGATTTAAGCTATTTTATTCCATGCTGAATTAACATGCTCAACCTAATCCTCATCTCCCCGGGAGACCGCGAATTGTTCGGGAGGATGAGCAGAAGGCTTTTCGTGCAGGTGGCTGGGGCCCGTGTTTCCACTTGCCTGCCTACCATTCCCCCTTGTGAGGCTGCTGATTGAAACTTACTCTGAGATTACCTCGGTAATAATTTGAGCCTTATCAGGGAAAAAAACACAACAAATTAATGAGGTTTCTGCCGATAAAAGAAATATAAAGGGCTTACTTTTCTAAAGATGCCTGATACCGTGGATAAATCATAGACAAATAGAAAGCTTGCTGTAGTTTATGCCTAATTATAAATGACTTAATACCAAGTTAGACCCCGAAGATTCAGGGGTGTGATCATTCTGAAACCTAATTAGTTGGAGGGAGACCATACTACACTATTGAGATTTTCATTAATGCAAGGAAGTCTATTCTTCTCCACTCATATTTAGCATTTTCCTTGTGGCAAATAGGGAAATTTACTTTCCCGTGTCGATGAATTGGGTTCAAGCTACTGAAATATATTGCTTAATAGTTGTTTATTGGATTAGGCCAAGGCACTGAATGTTAGGGCCCTTCCTGAGACCAGCGATCCCAGAAGGTATTTTGTCTTCTGTGATATAAACCAGAACATATTAATAAGATGACAAAGGATTCACTCATGAAAGTGTCAGTGGCCACCTGAGTACCTCTACAGGCAGCTCCCTTTCTAAAGAGGGGCTGGCTGGGTAGGAAATGGGCTCCTTTCTGCCTTTGTTCCTCTCGCTTCACATTCACAATGTCTCCTTCTCTGCCCATATCAGGGTCTTCGCCTGTCGTCCTTCCATGTGACTTTGCCCCTCCCCTCAAGCCCTGCCAATTCTCTCCCTCTGCCCTTCCTCTCTTGTATTGTAGGTGATCTAGATCAATGAGAAGAGATGATTTAAAGAGATAGAGAAGATGAAAAATGATTGCCTTAAGGGTAGCAGATATAAAAGATTTATAACTGTCTGAGGGTTGTCTAAAATCACCATGGGCCTTTTATGAAATTATAGTTACAGTTCTCACCTTTTTGCAAACAACTGCTTCATAAATGAGACACCCTAGAGGGTGCCCCAAAGCTTTCAGGCTAAGCACGGTAGGACCGTGCTGCATGTTGGCTGCATGAAGCAGGCCTTCAGATTCTTGGACTCTTCGGATTCTCTCGCCACCTGGGGAAGTGGGCCTCCTTTTCCCTCTGTTCCTCAGTCTCTTCACGCTCTCCCTCTCTCTTTTACCAACACCTGCTTTTCAGGGTAGAGTTTAAACACGCATCCACAAAGAGGGATTGGAAGTTGAAAGTAAGTATAATCATTTTAACAAGGAGCCTCACGTCTAATGTAATTGCCATCTACTGCTCATCTGCTGGAGAGGGTTAAGGAAGGGCCTGCCCCTGAATTGGTCGGGCCTGCTTTAAAATGCTTTCAGAGGTCTGACCCCACTGTAAAGTCCTGTAATTCTAATTGTGCAATTTCAGCTTCCAAGGAGGGTAGTAGAGGCAAGGGAGCCTCTCAGGGGTCTCTGAAATCAGATAGGCAGCTTCCTATGTCATTTCCTTATATGGCAATTTAAAATAATGACAAAAAATACAACAAACAAAAGCAAAACAAGTCCAGTGGGGTGGGGGAGGGGAGGAGGAAGTCCACCCACTATAGAAGGGGTTCTCTGCATCTACTTGGGGAGAAAAGCCTCTCAGATAAAACACTCCCCTCCTCTTTGGCAAGTTGTAGGATTTTAGAAAGCAGTACAGTAAGAAAGAGAAATCCTGTGCTCTTAAACTGGGCCCTTCACCAAGGCAAGTCCTTTGCGTCTTTCCTCCACTATGTGTACCTTCATTCTGCATTTCCAGTCTTACTGCTCCCCTCCCTGCTACCAGCTGCTACCCCATTCCTGCAGGACTTTGCTCTCAGTAGCTGTCGCCTGTATTTCCCTCATTCTGACCTACTAAGGCCTATGGCTTAAGGCCTATGGTCTTAGAACTGTTTCTGTCTTAGAACTGTTTGCGTCTTAGAACTGTTTGCCTTGGGGAGACCTCAAAGCTGTCTTGTACCATAACTGAGAGAAGGAAAGCTAGAGACTGGGAACCTGTTTGAGGGCTGAGTCCAGAGCAGCATCTCTAAAAGTGTTCCCCATAAGCAAATCTGTATTGGTAAAAGGCTAGCTTTAAAGTAGGCCGTGACGTGAGACACACTATTGGGGACCTGCATGCTGTTAATAATCCTCCCAGAGCGTCCAGCCAATGCTTAAGGACATGGCCAATATTCAGCAATGCCTGTTAGAACGTGGTGAACATTTTAATTTTGAATCTGTAATCAGTAGATAAATACCATCCTTACGGTAGTGGGCAACCAGCTGTCCTGCCCTGCCAGAAATGTTTTTTGTTTGTTTGCTTTAGTTTTAGTTTTGGGTGTTGTTGTTTGGCACCAATATGGAACCAGTAATTCTTAATTGGATAGTCCTTTATTTACTCATTGTCTCACGACTTTGCTCAACAACTGGCTCCTGACAGGAATTACCCCCAAGAGAGGGATGTTTGCCAAATACTTTAAAGCTCTGTCAGTTGAGTGGGTCCAAACTAGGCCTGAACAGTGATGATTGTGCTTTTCTAATAAAAAGGCAGAAACAGTTACACAATGGTCCCCCTTTAAAAAAATAAAACAAAAAACTCTAATTTCCTAACTGACAGTGACACACTAAATATGTACATTTGCTAAGAAGAAATTTTGAAAAAACTAAATGTTTTGCTTATATTATACAAGTGTTTTAAAACGTATGAGTATCTTGGATGCATATTTTGGCAAAAGGATATTGTAACCAAAAATTATGTGGAAACACCAAAAAAAAACCCCAAAACTTGTGATACTATAGGTAGATTGTTCTGGAGTTTGTTAGAGTTCTAGTTCCAAAGGAGAACAAGAAAACCAACCTCAAAGATGTTTTTGTGAAATTAATTGATGATAGGGGTTCTTGTATATATATGTGTTTCTGTGTTTGGATTTCTTCTTCCTGGAGAAAATAAAGTGTTTGAGTTTGCAGTACAAAATAAGGAAGGCAATTTTGTATGCCAATCTTATAAAACTCACAGCCTCTTACTTTATTTCTCTACCACATTTCTTCCCTTTAGGGCATTTTGAGCAGTGGGGGGAAAAAAAGAAGAAAACTAAATTTATATTCCTCCTTAGATGCTTCCTGAAGAAAAGGAAAAATAAATACTGGAAAATGGATGTGAATTTTTTTCATGAAAATTTCTGTAAAATAATCCACTGTTGAAATTGCTAACAGCTGTTTTTCCACACTCTGTAACCCCCAGCAGGTAGGAAAATCCCCTGCAGATTTCAAGACACTGCATGTCAGGGTAGTAAAGCACAATTCTTTGTTTTTATTATTTTAAGGCCAGGTTTCCAGTATCACTTCAACAAGAAAAGTTCCTATGCTGTATGAGTAAATATTTCCTAACTGGTGAAGGGTAGTATCATTTTATTTCCAGCCAGACACAGGGTGGGAGGATCGCCACTTCAACTCCTCATGCTTGACTGCACCCAGAACAAAACCAAGGAAAGTGTAAGGCACCTGGTTGATGTAATCCTGAGTCTCTGTTTTAAACTTTAATGTGGACCCTGCATTCATTTTCAACTGCATAATACCAATGCTTCAGTTCCCCCACACTGGTGCACTGTATCAGTGTTCAAAGGAGTAACCAAATTTGTATGCATTTTTAGTTTAATTTTTGCTTAGGCAATAACTAAGGTGAGAATTCCCAAGAGGAAAGCCCCCATGTCTCAATCTTTCTCGTGACTCCATGCCTCCTAAGGGCCAATTATCCAATCCTTCTTCTAAGGTAACAAAGAGTGCAGTCCTCAAACTTTAGTGAAAAGTGTTCAGTTTTGAGTAGGGTTGGAAAATAGGTAAGTTTGTCTGTGGGGCCATTTAACATTTAAAATTTAAGACAAAGGCCTTACCTCTGTCATTTCATTCCTTTCCGTCCCTCTCAGATTACCAACACTTAGAAGATTGGATTTGAAGCCTCATTCGTAATGGCAGGATGGAGAAATACTTTTCTCTTTAGGGTGTATCCCTTATAGGCATGGTCCAAGGAGGCCTGCCACCATGTAGCAAGGTAGAGGGAAGGAAAGGCCCTTCTTTAAGTTTTTTACACAGAAGTTTGACATATCATTTCCTCTCATATCCCACTGGCCAAAACTAGGCCACATCTAGCTGCAGGGGAGGCTGGGACATATATTCTTTATCCTCAGTGTCCATTTGCCCAGCTGATATTTCTATTATTTTGGAAGGAGAAAGTAGATACAGTTGACCCTTGAACGACAAGTGGGTCATCATAAAAGTTGTTATCCTTGTCGTCTTCATGTTGAGTAGGCTGAAGAGGAAGAGGAAGAGAAGGGAGGGTGGCAGAAGCAGAAGAGGTAGAGGAGCTGGAAGGGGAGGCAGGAGAGGCAGGCCCACTTGGTATAACTTTTATTGAAGAAAATATGCATATAAGTGGACCCATGAAGTTCAAATCTGTGTTGTTCAAGTGTCAACTATATTGGGTAATAAGCCTTTAACTGGTAGGAGAAGCTCAGGGTAGGAAGGGTGGGAAAGGGTAGGCTGTCATCTACTTTCTTCAGCCTAACCTATTCACACTCATGCAAGAGATTTTTATTCTTCTGGGTCTTTTCCTATTTTAGCCCTAAGAGACTGTAGCACCAAAAAAGTCAGTCTCACTTTGAGGCATATTTTTTACTTTTAAAAATTTATTTTCTCAATCTTTAATTAATGACGGCCCCACTAGCCCTATTTGGAAAGTCTTTTTGTTCCACAAATGAGAATCATTGATGTAAACCTCTTGGAGATGTTAGGGTTTGTGGGGAGATTATCATATTTATTTTCCAAAACTTATATTTTTCTTAATTTGTAAATTGCTTCATATGAAGCGGTGATTGCTCCATCAATTTGCTGCTAGAGTGTGTTGCAGGAAGATATCTAAAGCCTCACGTATTTGTCTTCTTTCTTTGGGTAATAGTCTCAGTCTGCATCTCCCACCAAATATCATGATTCTATCCTGAGCTTACCAAGCTCCCACCACCATAGGGAGGAGGAGGTGGTCCACAGCTACGCTCAGCTGTCAGAAGGGAAGCAAAAATATCACATCTCTTGATTTCCTCTCATGCTTTTGGACCAAGAAGATGTTCTTTTGATGATTCTCTCAGGCCCTGAATCACATGGCAGACTAGGAGAAGCTATTTGCTGTCACAGACACATACCACAGGCCTTTAAAAAAGGTGGACTTCTTATTTTTAACAATCTTCTCTGCATTCCTCTTTGTTATGACAAGCTCATTTAGACAGAACATCTAACTTCTGAGTAATCCAGAAGAACTTGAGCAAATGCATTAACATGTTTCATTCTGAATACCAAATGCCCTAATTTAAAACAACAAAATCAGGCACTTCATAATTAGCCAGTAATCCCCTAAATTGAGGCATTTATGTAAAAAACAGTTGTTATATAAAATGTGTACCTAAACTCAAACCCTCCTGCTCTTTTAAATATGTCATCTATGATCATTTCTTTGGCATGGTTAGATTGTTAGTTTACATAATTAAAATCACAAGACATTTAAAGAAACCTCAGATGGATTTTGAATATACTGTGAGGACTAAAGGACACTTCCAAAGGTCAGAGTCAGAAGTAATAATTTTAAGGTCCAGTTTTCCAGAATAGAAATTCTAGCCTAAGACATCTGCATTTATAGGAGATATACAGAGAAAGAAAGTAGCGTGGCTCAGTAGTGATGATGGTGAATTTGGAGACAGGCAAATGTGGGTTGAGTCCTGCTGCCGCTACTCATTA
The DNA here is from genome assembly GCA_023783475.1 of Daubentonia madagascariensis. NCBI lineage: Eukaryota > Metazoa > Chordata > Mammalia > Primates > Daubentoniidae > Daubentonia > Daubentonia madagascariensis. The sequence continues at coordinate 12,712,689 of JAKFHU010001436.1, forward strand.
GCTGGATGATCTTGGAGGACTTATTAAAACCTCTTGGAGCCTCAGTTTCCCTATCTAAAAATGGGGCTGATAATGGTACCTATTCCATAGAATTGTTGACATAATTAAATGAAATAATTCAAGTTAGTAACTTAGCACACTACCTGGCTAGAATAAGCATTCAATAATTGTTCATTCCTACTGGCATAATTACTTTACTATAGGTATTTACAAATAATTTCATATTTACACAAAAATTAAAAATAAGGAAAAATGAATCATGACAGTCTATATGATTTGCCTTTATGCATCCCAAACAAAATCTAAGTGAAAATGAAAATAAGTCAAAAGATGTATGCTGTTTATATGTGTGTGAAAAGTTTCCTACCACATTAGACTCCAGGGAAGAAACCACGTATTGTCAATTTGCTATAATTTATATGTGCAAAATATCAGCCTGACATTAAGATTGTGATTTGAAGTACAAAGAAAACTAGGATTCAAACAGGAAATCACCGTTATAACCTAACTTCTGCCCTTTTGCCTCCATATGCATAGAAAAATTATGTTTGGTCTTTCATTACATGACCACACATACTGGATTCTGTAACATAGTTTGAACCAAAATTATTAGGTATTAGAAAGGGACCACTCATTTGGCAGATGCTATTTTAAATAGCACTTTATATCATTGCACATATTTTCAGGCAAAAGGACTATGCCTATATCCATATGCACCTGTGATTATCTCCCTTTCGACAGATGAATCCAACAGTTTAGTCTGCGCTTCCTCTGTGGTTGTTCATTAGAACAGGAATTGGCAAGAGTCAAGGGACACCACCAGTCTGTCCAGAGACTCATATTCTCCAGGGGGTCAGTGTCAGGACACAGTGGTTTGCTGGGAGTCGATGGGAGAGAAACTCTGGCTGGTTACAACTTGTCTTCCCCTCCTGCAGCCCACCCCCATCACTATTTACCCACTTGTCTAATGAGCCACCAACAGAAGTCATGCTGCTGTGCACTATTCTTTCTGTGTGTTGGGGAGGGGGGGTTCTTGTTCTAAAACACCCAGCGCACTAATGGAATGTTCCTTGCAGTAGAGTGGCATCCCTACTCTTCTCTCCACACCACATACTCCAGCCCCTCTCCTAGTGCTTCATCTCCTCTACTTCTCTCTTTTTCTTATCCAGAGACCTTGGCCATGGTAAGATCCTGGAGAACTTTCTCAAGCATCAGTGTGAAATCAAATCACAGTCCGGGAAGTTTTCCTGTAATGGAAATGAATATATTTTAATCCTCTGAAAATTAGCCTGTCTTGGTTGACTAATGTCTTTTTCAAGGATAATTTAGTTTTAAAGAACTCCCCCCCAACTACCACCACCAAAATAAAAAAATCCTCAATGAAGAAAGACATTAATTAAAAGGCTACAGTAAAATCTTATAAAATCCAATTTTGTGAAGTACATCTGAATTTTTTGGAACCTATCTGTCTCTCTCCCTCTTCCTCTGGGTTTACAATGTTATTTACCTCTGCTGTGCGTATGCTCTGTTCTTCTCACTGCACACTGACTTTTCTTCAAGACTCTTGGTTCTAGCTCCCCATCACTTTGGCTTACGTGAAGCTCTGAGTTGATATGGCACCGATCCTGGTCCCAAACGTTGATCAATGTCAGAGTCAAACCCCACCTGACCATTCTGGGTCTCTCAGTTCAAATTCTTAAGAAGGGGTATTGAGCTGGTGGCTGGTCAGTGAGTGGATTGATTCATGTGGGGTCTCTTATCTACTCCTGACCCAATCAGCAGTGGCTAGTAGAGACCCTGTGGGATTGCCCTTCAAGGCTATTATCTGTGGCAAACTAAGCAAGAAGAGGAAGTTGAATATGCCTGACAAATTGATTAAATATCTCGACTTAACTGAAATCTTTTACTAAGCTGAACATTCCAAATCCTAATACAGCTGGACACCAGAAAATTTACTATATGTACATTTCCAAGTGTTCTCATTGCCCATTTTAGTAGGCAAGGGTATAAAAAGAAGGGTATATCACCCAGCATAGTGGCATTCTAATTTGATCTTTTGATAAAAATTGCTTGATGATATTGATGATGATGATAATGATGAGATGGCTAAGCCTAAAGAAGAAATAGCCCATCTTATATATCATATCCACAAATAAAACAGAAAAACAAACAGTCCTCAGAAGTTATTAATATTTTAAGTGGTACCGTTGATTACCCATAGAATGGCTGTAACAAAATTGAGAAGTCTTTGGTGTTTAAGATTTTTATCCTGAGATAATGTTGTGTTTCCTTTTCCTACCTGTCTAATGTATCTGTAGATGATAAGACATTACAATGATCGCTTGGCTGAAAATTTTCAACTGGAAAACTTGAATCTAGTTCAGGTGATATAGGTGTAAACCAATAAAAACAAAACAAAAAAAAACATTACAAGGTGACAAAGAGACAACCTCTACTCTCTTCTGGAAACTGGTAAAAAGCAAACCAAAAACCTTGAGCATAGACATGGTGATAATGAATTGAGTACTGCATTTATCTGTAAAACATACCATGGAGATTATTAAATAGCTGTTTATGGCTATTTTATCTTTTGAAATATTGTAGAGAGTACAATATTCAGCAGAAAGTGTTTTCACTCGTTCATTTTCTTTAAAGTTCAAAATGAAGTCTGTAGATTCACTCTCTCTAGGGTGTGTGGGAGGTGCAGGAAGTGAAGATACAGAGTGACAGTTCATTGAGCTGAGATGGGCTCTCAGGGTGGATGGCTGCCTGAGGGCTGAGTGAGAGCTATTACCACTGCCAAAGCTTTGCCCCACCAGGCCATTCTATTCTATTTGTGGGAAGACAGTGGGTCTATTGGAAAAAGAATGTGCAGAGAGAAGCTTTTTGCCTTCATAGATGGATGGAGGAGGGATGGAACTTGTTTACTGAGTTTAACAGAGAAGCCAAAACTGGGATGTCACTAGGCCTTTGCTACTTAGACTGAATGTGCTGTGATTGCTCTAAGTGGGTAAAAGACTCAAAATTCAAAATGGCAGAATTGTGTCAGATATGTGAGTAATGTGAGTGCTTTTAAAAGTTTCACTGGGAAATGTTACTGAGATGTTAACTTTAACTGAGGTGCAAAGACATAGAGACATGTATTTGATGTTACGTTATCACATATGAAATCAACCCAGAGTTATATAGTGCTCTGTGGTGCAGATTGCCAGGGTGTCTATTACCTGGAAGGAGAGAAGGGCACTGAGGGGAAAGTGGAAATATGCTATGTGTGTGTCCACCTGTAGAACATCACCAGCAAAAATGCATCTAAGCCAACAAGGACTATTTATTCCCTAAAAGTAAATACTAAAGCAGCCTACAAATATAATTTTCACTAAAAATAAACGGACTAGTTGCTAATGTTAATATAATTATATTAAGTATATGCTAATGTTGACTTTCATAAACAAATGCTCAAGCAAATAAGTTATGCAGTCTGGCAATATCCCAGTTGAAGAGACCATGTAATGCTTTCTGGTATTTGTGATTCTTGAAGAACATTCCCATGTGGAAGAATTAGTTTTTCACCCAGCATGAATTGTACCTGATCTCACTCTCCCTTACCTGTGTACACACACACAAATTCCTTTTATAACACTATTTCTACCACAATACTGCCTCTCCCATACCTCTCCCTGCCATACAACCCTATTCATCATTTACATATTCCAGATCTGCCACTTTGTTCTGCATGTGAACAATAGCCTATGCATAGTAAATGTAAATGTAGCTATTTGTAGTATTAAGCTCAGGAAAACTGGAGATAGACTTAATAAGGCAAAGAACAGCTATGGGGGAAAATCATTCAATACCAGATAATTCTGGAACAGGCAAATACCAGGGATGAGAGGAAAGAATGTGACAAGAAACCGGTGAGATGACAGGAAAAGATCTTTCAGAAAATTAGTACTAGAATCTGAGAAACTGCTCTGAGGGGTTGAGCTAATGCTTATGTGACGCTGACTATGTACCAGGTACTACTCTAAGTGTTTTATATATGTTGCCCATTAAATTCTAAACCCTATGAGGTAGATACTAGTGTTACCCTATCCCACAGATAAGAACATGATAGCAGATAGAGGTCAAGAACTTTCCCAAGGTCACTGGGCAGGAAGAGGCAAAGATGGGATATGGACTAATTCAGTTTGCTTCAAAGTTCGTGCTATTAACCACTACATTAAACAGCCCCTGGTCCCTAAAAAGGGGCAGTGGATCTAGATTCCAGAAAATCATTCTATTAGCAATTCAAAAAATATGTTTTAAGCACCTACTATGCACAAGAACTAGATACCTTGGGGAAGAAAACAATAAATCAGATAGGTGGCTATCCTAAAGGGAGTTAAGACAGCTACAAAAACCACTATAATTCTAGGTAGACTGTGACATAAATATAAAAAAGAAGACACTGATGAATGATATGTGTGTTTTCAAAAGAGACCCTTCACTTCCACTTAGCAGAGGATAAGGGATATGGGCAGAGAGGGAGAGGGTATGAGGGAAAGCCTAATGAAGAGGATGTTTAAAAGGTGAGTTGAATTTAGATATGTGAGGATTGAATGAATATTCCAGTAAGGGTCAAGAGCATACTGGGAGGTGTTACAATAATTTGGGCAGATACAGCAAGCAGTTTGTTAGTTTGCGTTGGCTTCTTGGGGAGGAGTGGCCAAGGGGGCAAGAAATGTGGGCTAGGTTCAGGCCATCAGGAGTCTTGAACGCTATACTATTCATTTGGATATAGTATTTGGATTTTATTTGGTTGGGAACTATGGAAAATTTTTGAACTATGCTTCAGAAAGATTAATCTGTGATTTAGAATGGCATGATTACTTGAAATGCTAATGTTCCAGGTGGATGAAGCTGTTCATTTGTGTTCAATTCAATGTAACAACCATTTATCTAGAACTCCCTGGGAACATAGTTTTGTGGTGGGCTTGGGGAATATAAAAATAAATACGATATTATCTTCGACTTCAAGGAGCTTCATACAGGTGTTCTAAGTGTTATGAAAGGTACAAAGTTCTGTGAATGCCAAGAGGAAAGGGATATCAGTTGTGAAGGGGGAGGAGCCCCTCTCCTTTCTTAGCCAATGCAAGTTCAGTCTCAATTGTCAGATTTCACAGGTGGCTGCCAGACTCAGACCAAACGACTACTCATCACTGAGGGTCTAAGTGTGTACAAATTAGTAATGGTATCCATGTCTTCACAAGAAAAGTATATTTTATTATTTGTCCCAAGTTGTCTTTTCCAGGGTAAATATTGATTATGAATATTGAGAAAACAAAATGTAGTTAAGAACAAAACATCCAATCAGCTATTCCACATCCCTTATGACCAGGCCAATCAGAATGTATTTAGGTCACTAACACTAAAAGCCATAATTTCCAATGACCATATTATTCTACAAGGCAGCAGTTATGGAGAAAACTGGAAAGATGGAAAAACCAAAAAAATTACCCAACTCAAATAAGCCATCACTGAATATTTAGGGAGTAATCTTTCCATATACAGTCACTGCATGCTCCTTGCCTTGATATGTCATTTTGATACATTTAGATAACAGTGTATGAAAGAATTTAATTAAGAAAACATCAGTGTGATGCATCTATAAGCATTTAGATACATAAGTCAGATAGGACCAAGGTGGTATAAGAAGCATCTTAAAAGAGTAGAGCCAGTGATTCTCTTAGAAGAGTAGAACCAGGAAATGCTAGTTACCACAATCTCTTGGAGGTGGTGCATAATTTGGAAAATCACAATAAATATGAATTAATTTCATATTCAGAAAGTGAGAAAAACAATCTTATTTATTTTCGTAATACAAATAATAGTAAAGCTTGCCAAATGTATCATGGCTAGTAGGGATGGGTTTAAACAGATTATAAAACAATAAAGTAGACCCTCCTTAAAGGAAAAATGCAATTTGTATGGCTTAATAGGATAGAGCACAATGTTGCTTGGCCAGAAAACATGATAAATAATGTACAGGGTAGAAGATATAGGTTAGCCCAGCCTGAGAGGGAAATAGTGCTTCCCTTGCTTAACTGAGGTAGCACTTAGGTTACTGCATTATGAAATGTTTCAAAGTTAGCAAAGAGTTTAGATTGGATGCCAGAAGGTATTAGGGAGCCATTACAAGTTTTAAAAAGGAGAAAGACATATTTAAAATTTTATTTATAGAAAATTAAACAGATGTATTTAGAATGAATTGGAGGGAAGAACAGTGGCTCAAATGTTCTGCCATGAGTCAGGCTTGAAATACTTGGGCCTGGGCTAGGGTGTTGGCAGTTGGAATAAGAAGATAGGGCACACCAGAGAGCCACCTCTTAGGACAAATCATGGGGTGTGGTGACAGAGTGGCTATGGAAGTGTGAGGAAGGAAGCCATCATGGATGACAAAAGCATGTCTCAAGGATTTCTACCTTTGTATCTGAGATGATACATGGCTGTTAGCAGGAATCCCCATTCTGCACTAGAGATTTTGTAGAGAGGGGAGAATGTATATTTTGGTTTTGGATGTGTGGAGTTGGAGTTGACAAGAGATTATCCAAATCTGAAACATGGGGCAGCAGTGCAGGGGAACAGTCGGGGTTGGAAGAGTAAACTTGAAGGTCAGTGATGTGGCCGTGATCACTGAGTGAGAGACTAGATGTGCTCTTCCAGGAGATAATTCAAGAAGAAGCAGAACAGGCGACCAAAGCTTGAGACCATACCCAGAATGCAATTTGTATGAAACCAGTTCAAGTAGGGAGAACTGAGGAGACGTGGTGATCAGAGAGCTAAAAGGACAAGCATGATATGATACTTTCTCAAAAACTGTAGTAATTTGATAGAAATTATATATTTTCTGATTGCTCAGGATCCAGAACCTTCCAAAATGCAGTCAATAGTTCAAATCTCTGCTCCCTTTTTTCTCTTTCCCTCCAGACTCCTCCTGATCATTTATCCTGGTTTTGCTACACATCCGTTTATGTTGTGGTCCCCTCTTTTGAATCTTAGCCTATTCCTATCACCATCTTCTATGTCTCTTGACCGCAACAGATCCCGTGTGATCTGCAGACCTAGATGTTGAAGTCTGTTCTGAGAAGTTCCATAAACTATACTGTCTTTTATGTCTCCTACCCCCTCTGCCCTTTCTTCCTGTCCCTTTCTTTTCTCTTTTTTTCACTTGTGTCTCTCACTACATTAACCTTTTACTTTTTAGCCTGTCCTGAACCCTTGGCTCTTTATGCCATTCTTCTTAAGCCTGCCTTAGTTTCTGCAACAGGTCAGCTCCCCTCTGTAGGGGAGAGGGGAGCTAATGGAGGTTTGCTGTACAGACTCATAAAATGTTCCCATTAGACCAGAAGTCAGGAAATCCTCTGGACCCCTTCTCTAACTACTGTATGCTTTCATTGGGGGCTTCTTCTCTCTTATAAAAATTTCTAGAAGAGGCAACACTTAAGTTTGCTATCAGTTACTTCCTGTTTAGATGAAATCTGATATGTGCCATCATTGAACCGTTGGGAGCACTTGCTACAGATGTTATTTTGACTTTATTAGTATGATTATCTGAGCAATATGGTTTTTCCATTTGCTTCTGAGCTACCTGGGGAAAGGGAATATGTCTGTGTGGCTCCTATTGCATCCTCCATCTAGCACAGCAACTGTTCCAAAGTAGGTATCAATAAATATTTACCCAAAAATGTTTAAAGAACTTCGGAGTTGATACAATGGGGTTAGAGGTTTTTGCCTTATGTCTTACCCTCCACTCCAGTTCCTGTAGGATACAGCAGTACATCAGGCAAATTGAGGCCTGGAAGAGCCCCAGGTATCTTGTAGCTCTTTGGGTTAAAAATTCAAACCAAGTCCCAGTAGTAAACTTGGACTATGCCAACTTCAGAAAAAAAAGCCAACAGCTTAGCAAAGATATCTTGTAGGGTCAAGCGAAATTATTTGTACCAGAATCCACTGGTTTGTTGATTGGTGTATGGGATAACCACAGTGGCTACTGATGCATATCACAATACATGAGAGAGTGTGGTTGTTTGACACAGCAATGAATAAGTTTAAGTCAGGCAAACTTTAATGTTCTAATAAATAAGTCATTTTTTTATTGAGCTTAATAACAAATAACCTGTCCAGAATTTTCCAATTGTCATAAAATCTACATAAAATTATAATTTGGTGTCAGCACAATTGATGTATGGGGAAATATTAGCAAAAAATAATTTAAGTTTAGAAAACTTAGTTATTTAAAGAGAAAGAAAGACCAGACACACCTTCAACAACCATGCAGAGGATGTAAACCCAGAGAAAGAAAAGAAATAATTTCCCTGGCATCAAGAAGATCTACTTAGAGCTCATGGGATAAGATCAGGAAAAGGGACATTAAGCTAAGAATCCTGAAAAACCCTCTTCTTATTGAATATGTTCAAGCTGTGACTTAAGCTTCAGGGAAATTGATAACCATGCCTTTCCCAGACAAGGTGTAGAAAGCATATTGCAAGAAATATCCTGCTTTGCTGAATTTTATGATCTAGCCAAATAATTTCAAACATAAAAATTTTATTTTAAAGTCTTTCCTATATTGTGATATGCTTGTCATCACCTGGTACTGCCATTGAAATTTCTACTAACATGTGCTTACAACTGTGTCACTAGCTACCACATACCCTAGTGACAATTAAAACATTGTAAATTTATTCTCAAAAGAAATAGGCTCACATAATCAAAAGATTAATGATATTATAATAATGCAGTTTTAAATGCCTCTGAGACAAAGGCCATTTGCCATATAACACTGGGCTCAGTTTTATACCAAGGAAATAAATATACAAACAGGAACAAAGAAAGGAAATACATCTCTTGATTATGTGTGCTTAGCACTGTTGGAAACACAGATACACCTGCAAAGAAGTGTAGCCAAAAAAACAAGTCTGAACCAGGAGACAGGGGATCTGGGCCCTTCTCTATCGTTATGAAGCTGCATTTCACTGAGAAAATTATTGGTATTATTGGTACCTGTTTTCTCATCTGTAAAAGGGGATGATACCAGCCTTCCTAGTCTTACAAAATGCATGTGAATACACTTTGGAGAGTTGGAAGAACTCTTGTCATGTAAAAGATGATTACGAGCAAGATCCAAAAGGATTTTATATTTAGCTCTGTAATATGTGAGGTTTTTTTTTTTTGCACTTACATTTAAATATGGATTTGTCTGGTGCTCTGGGATTTCAAAACACTTCAAACCATGTAATGAAGCCACACTGTGAACACTTAATTAATTTAGAGTAGGTGCTAATTCTTAATAAGAACTTTAAAATGTAGTTTATTGTGAATAAGCCATAATTCATGGAGTCCACCCACATATAAATGAGATTTGCCTGTAGCTTAGAAAGATCCCCTTTAAACAGGATCTGAATAAAACATTAAGAAACTTTATTTCCAGGTTTCTATGGTGGGTGACCTATAAATGTGAGATAACATTTCAAAATTAGCAAAGCATTTTTGCCACTAAAAGACAAGTTAATAAGTTACTTCCTGAACTTGTATTGAAAAAAACATTCATTTACTCATTTATTCATTCATCGAGTGATCCTCTCATTGTGGTCATTAAGTGGTGAGTGAGTATATGGTAGGTCCCGCTGACTCAGGCAGGCTGTGCTCAGCCAGTACGCATAGTACCCAGGAACTGGGTATGTGTGTGGCTGGCGTCCTAATTGGTCGATACCTATGTGTTACTTCTGAATACAAGAATGGAAAGACAAGACTCTGGCCCCGGGGAGTGCTCCATCTCATTGAAAAGCAATATGATCAATGTTATAACGAAGTAATTCACACCATCCTCAGGAAAGGCTGGGAAAGGGACAGGTAGAGCTGCCCTGGGGAAGTTGAAGAATGCTCCAAAAGGAAGGTCATAGTGCTCTGGAAGGACAAATAGAGACAAATAGAGTGTCCCAGCAGTCAAGAGGCAGAGTGGAGAGCACATTCCAGACAGAGGGAAAAGTTTTAGTAAAAGCAGACAAGTGTGAGCAAATTTGGAGTGTCTCAAGAACAAGAAATTTATCATTGATGGAGAAGACAGCTGAAAGAATAGAGTGCAGGAGAGAAGACTGAACCGGAAGTAAGAATTAGGTGTATAATTACATATTAGGAGGAACCATGGAAGAATTTTAATGACATGATCAAATTTGTGACGAGTACCATACGAGGATGCTGTGTGAAAGGACGGACGTAAACCCTGCCCTCAGGGAGCGTTCTGAAGTGTTTGGACATTGCAAAACATTCATATGCAACATAGTAAAGAAAATTGAAAGTAAGAAATACTCAAGTGTTTGGTTCTGAAAGTGCTATTTAGGTAGACTGGAGATGGTTTGAAAATCTTCCAGGAAAATGTTTTAGCTCCACTACACTAAAAAAATCAACAACGTAATTTGACTGCCATAACATCTAAAAGTGTTTCTATGAAGACCACGTGAGCACAAACAATTATCCAAATAATTAAAGATGAAAGAATCCCTCTAGTAAATTTAAAAAACCTTTTATACCCGGCACCATCCAGATTCTTTGTTATTCTGAGCCTCCAAAAAAGTGTTTGATCTCTCCCTGATTTTGTGTGGAAACTCAGCCAAAACTGATGTTTCTAACATTAGTTTCGATGGAGTAAGATGGTGCCATAGACATGGGAGAGAACCAGCACAGGGGAGAAAATGAACTGTAAATGAATCCTCTTTGCAATTCTGGCTTTTCTTCAGAGATGTCCATGGTCTTTCCCCTTTGCAAAATACCGTTCAAAACCAGAATCCTATATCTACAGATGATCAGGGGAGCAGCCCAGCTGTGCTTTTCATATATGCACCTAACTTATTTCAAGGGTGTTTCTGTTTTATTTTTACAGCTGCAAAGTGTTAGCAATCCAAAAAGAGTTGTCAAGAGTACAATCAGATGAATTAGCTTAGGGCTGGTTTTCATGGTATATTCAGAGCTGTTCTAAATAAGTTCTCTGTGCCATTGCTGAATACCCTGAGTGATCAGAGCTGTTTCCCAAACAGAGTCGGAATGCTTATTTCCCCATTTGCAGCTGCTTATTTGATTTTTTAAAAAGACCCTTAGAAATATTTTCATATTCCCTTAAAAAACTGCTATCTATGCATATATACAGAGTAAGGTTGCTGTTATAACAAGAAAAATGAAGACATTGACAGTCAGTGAAATCCTCCTGAAGACCAATCACAGAACTGAACTGCAGGTGCATCTGAGTTTGTGGGTATGTTATAATGATCAGCCAATAATAAATTCTGATAATATTATATTCTCTTTTGCTCTGACTTACACTGTAATATTTAAGAACCGTTTTTCTGCAAAGTGAAATAACCCAACATCCTGAAAAGGATATTTTTGCTGAGGAACTGATTAGACTAAAAGACAAACCTGTGGTATTGTGGAATACATGAACCTTGGAGAACTTATGCGGCTTCCTAAATTTGACAATAAGTTACCACGCTCAGATCTCTCTTGTTCTATAGCTGCCCCTCCTTTTCAGCAGGCCATAGAAATGTGTTTTATTCTTGAATTCTATAAATGCGGTTCTAGACTATCCCTGTGAAGCTGCTTGTTTTGCCTGGTGATTTACAGTGGTTGGGCAAGCTTGTGTGCAACTCAATGGTAATGACACCATTGGAAATGTGGCCTGTTTCAGTTTAACATCTTACTAAGCTAAAGGTTGCAGCATTCCTACTTTTCCTGCTATCCATTCCTGACACTTAGAATACGATTTTGCTTCAGGCAGTGCTCTGTCTTTCCTTTTTTTCTTTCTTTTTTTTGAGATGTTTGTTCTCTTTCTAGTTAATTTTTTCTGATGGTTATAGCCAGTACTACATAGAGTAGGTCACTGGAATGTCACAGAAGCACTAGTGTGACATTGGCAGAAACATACTTAGTAAGTCAGATGCTCTTCTTAGCAATGACTGTGTGTGTCTATTCAATAGTGTAGATTAAAATTTTAGTCTACACTGTGGGGCTCAGAACAGAAGCCTGAGCCCAGGTGTCCTCCCTGATCTCAGGCTGAGTTAGGTGCCCTGCTGGAGGTACCCACAATGCCCTGTACGGTTACACTGTTGATAAGTATCTGTTTAGACACCCGTTGTGATCATTAGACTGTCAGCACCCTGAGGGTGGGGGCAGTACATTAGGATATTCTCAATCTTGTATCAGTGTCACCAATGCTTTAACAGTGTTAACACAATATGGATGTTTAATAAAAATGGTTTTTGAATTAAGTAATGACTTCTTGACCAACCGTGAAGCACAGTGCTACAGAGGAATCCTTGTGAACAGGTGTTAAAGGGCCTAAATTTGAGTCTACACTTACCATGTCACCTTGAGCTAGTTATTAAGGCAAATCTGTTTTATCCACTAAAAGGTTTGGACTGGACTAGACGATTTGCAGTGTTTCTTTCCAGCTTTGGAATTCTATGACTGTTGGAGGGTTATTTCAGTCCTATGATTCTATGTCAAGAAGATGTTAACCTACTAAAATTTATTCTGGGTACTTTCCCAGTGCCCAACTGAGGGGGAAAAACCCATTCTTACAAAGAAGTAAGAATAAAGCTAAAAAAGATGGATATGCAAGATCAGGAAATAAAGAATTTGCCAGACCAGAGGATGTGAACTTCCTGAGTGAAACCAAAGTCTGGTTGGTAAACTTGCCTTGGAGTGTTCGGAAGTCTTTGCCATTGACCAGAAGGTTTCCTATTCATCTCTAGTAGTAAACCTGTAGTAAATGAAGAAGTTTAATTAATTTTAATCACTAGAATAAACCAAACTAAAGAATGTAGGTTTAAGGTTAAATATTTTAAATTCAAATAGATATAACCAGGTATTATATAAAACTCAATTTTTGTAAAATTAATTTTATAAGCCTTACCTGTGGTAGACAGTTAATAATATGCAGCATTCAACATAATTTCCCCCAATACTCCTTTAAAGTGTGGTCTGCATTTTGATAACATCATCATCATAAAATCCTTTGGGTTAAAACTAATACCCTTTTTAGAACACAAATGGTATGGTTATCATCTATTCAACAAATAGCTATTGAGTGTTTACTATTTGTCAGGCACTCTGCTAGAAACTTAAGACTCAAAAGTAAGTTAAAAATACTGTGGTCCCTCTCTTATAAAGCATATATTTTAAAATATGGAAGTATTACCACATCGGGCCACTGTAGCCCATTATCCTCTAAAGTCTAACAATTCAAATTAGTGCTTGTCATCCAAGAAGTCTTAGGATAATGGAACTTATGGTAGATAAGCTGCAAAGGAGAAAGGAACCAGGAGACCTTCTAAAATTTGAAGGACTTTAGAAACAGAGAGCAGGGTAGGCGGCTTCCATATGTGACTCTGAGACAATAGCTTTAGGGGAGTCAGAAGAATCAGACAGAGAGGGAAACATATGGGCAGAGTGATTTATACTTTGGGTAGCCTTAAATACAGCTGTAGCCTAAAGCAAGGTTGTTTTTTTGGTTTTTGTGGGGTTTTTTTTGTCTTAAGAACTTAGATCAGCAGTCTGTTAAGTGACCTGAATGGTTGTATTGTTCAATAAGTGGACAGATACTTTTTAAAGAAAACCATAAGGAAAATTCTAAACCTGGAGAAGGGCAAGATATCATTAAAATAATATATTCATCTAAATCTGCCATAATGTAAAATTGCTGTATATGAATTGGTTTCTTTGCAAGGTATCATGGAGTGAGGGAGGAGGAGATGGACCTTTAATTGTATAAGTGGGTTCATCAATCAACAAATCTATAGTTTGGAACTTGCCAAGAAAATGTAGACATATACCAAAGAGTTCAGTTTTTATTTTCTTTTCATGGAATTTTTATGTATGTATTTATTTATTTATTTTAATTTCAGAATTTTATGGGGTACACACGTTTTGGTTACATAATTTGCTTTTGTACAGTTTGAGTCAAAGTTATAAGTGTGTCCTTCACCCCATTAGTGTACTTTGTACCCATTAGGTGTGAATTTACCCATCCCCTCCCCCCTACCTACTTGATTTCCCTTGAGTTTTACTTCCATATGTGCACATAAGTGTTGATTGATTAGTTCCAATTTAGTATTGAGTACATGTGGTGTTTGTTTTTCCATTCTTGAGATTCTTCACTAGGAAGAATGGTCTCCAGTTCCATCCAGGTTGTTACAAAAGAAACTAGATCACCATTTTATTTTTTTTTTTATGGCTGAGTAGTGTTCCACGGTGTAGTAATGCTTTAGGATTCTGAAGGGACCCAAGGTGACACATCAATCTGCTTTGATTAAAAATTGCTTAACACTGGAGGAAAACATGTAACTAATTGAATTGCAAATTAAGTAAATTAAAGTAGGCTGCTAAGTTAGCCACCACTGGGTGAATACAGTGGACACTTATCGATTTGCTCTGTAACTAGCAATACCTATTCTGGATCAAATGACCAATAACCAAGGCCACTGGTGGTCTGTCCTGACAAACATATCCCTTAGGCTATGATACCTAATTAGATTATAATTTGCCTAATGCTACAACAACCTTACCACAGGGCCATAGTAAGAATATACATTTTCTTGATGTTAATAGCTATTAGCTCAGAATATCAACATGCATTCCTAATTTGTCAGTTTCTGAATGGAATTATATTGTCTTTTTTACTTTGCATGTCCGTAAATAGATTCTTCTAAATCTAGCTTCTAAGGTTTAAGTAAATATAATCCATTTTTAATACAGACTCATAGTATCCCTATCCCTCACATATTCTATGAAAGAGCTTGGAGATGAAAAATAATGGCATCTGCTATAAAGAAGCCCTGGAGTGAACATCTGGAGACATCCTGCCTTGTTCCAGTTCAGATTTTGTCTTCTGTGTTTAGCTTGTGATATCACCTTTTCCTAGCACATCTCCCTTCTTTCTATTTTCCCCTCCCAGTGTGGCAGCAGTTCGAGGCCGTGTGAAAGGTCCTTTCCACATAGGAAGCTGCACAGGACTCCAAGTAGAAGTGTAGGGGCGTGGCAATAAATACTGCCTGAAGCTCTCAATGTATACTCACATGCACACGCACTCACCCGAGGACATTTGTGCGAGAGTGGGCAACGGGGGAGGTGGGAGCTAGCCCTGCTGGGAGGGGTAGGGCAGGTTTCAAGGTTGTTATTGGCTGGCATAGGGTGTTTTCATTTAAGGAAACTTAAAACTCCAAAACTATGGCAGTGAAAACAGCTGATAAGTAGTGTGAGGAAAGACAAGGAGGAGTTCAGAGTATCACCAAAACCAAATGGGAAAAACACTGGTATCAAACATATCCCATTTTATGGTTCAGGAAACAGGCTCAGTAAATTATTGAATTTTCACAAGGTTATAGCAGTAAAAAGTAGTGTAGCTTGGGGTTCTAATTTAAATTTGTCTGACTTCAAAGTTGAGTTTATTTTTACTGTGCTATCTTGTCTACCTAACTAATAAAATCTAGCCAATTAAGCCCTAATGAATAGATATAGTATATCTATTAATACCGATAAGTATATTACATCTCTAAGTATTTTGAAATAGAATTCTCTCTCAATGCAGAACATGGTTGCAGATTGTAATCATGCCTTGACTTAGAAGTCCCATTGTAGATGACCTAGAAAATAAAGCTGTGGAACACAGAGAAGTTTCCTTCCCCAACCCCCTAACCCTTTTCATTTAGGACATATGACCAGCTTCCTGTGGCCACAAAGAAGAACCCCACTGTGGTGGGGCAGGTGCATTTGGTGTGTATCTCAGTGAACATCCTACTGGACCATCACACTCAGATTTCCCTTGAGATCAACCATACATAGCTCCCAGTCAGATGACCAGGGGCATCTGTGCCCCCAGGACACAGTTGTATTCCCACTGCAAAGCTAATTGGTATCCAGCCTATGACCTTGGCCCCATCACACCGTGTTCCAACCCAGTTCTGTCTAGTACTTGTGCATCAAGAGCCTGATATTCTAGCTGACAGAAATAGTCTGTTCCTGGCATGGCCTGCTCTGGGGAGAGTCAGTGGTGGGATCATTGTTTACAAAAATACACACACAGAAATACCTCTGGCTTTATGTGAACTTGTGAAGTGACACTATGTTTACATTACATTAAATTAAATATATATAAATACTTGTTGGTAAGATTGTTATTTCTGGTGGATCCTGCTTTATGTGATTGGAGAGTCAAGCCAGTCTTAAAATTCAGGGAAAAATGTTGAAAATATACTTCCCAAATCAAAATTCGCCAGTTTTATAAACCCTCATACCACATAAGCCCCTGGTATTTTCCCAGAAACATTAGCAACACCACTGTCACCACAAATCACAGGAAAATTGTTGTGGGGCTAAATTAATACTCACTGCTTAGTTTTATATAGCCTAAAGCTTGAGAATGACCTTACTGCAGACTAAAATATCTTGCTTTCCAACTCTCCTAGTAATTTTTGTGAAATATCTTGACTAGGATTTTGCTTTTGTTTTTGTTTTAAACATCAAATATTCCAGCACAGCTCCTGTTTCTGTGCTATATTGGCTTTTGACTTTTTTTTTAAACTTTGAACATTTGGTAAGTCCCAATAAAATGGAAGAAAATGTGTTCATCCATCTTTGTTCTTCTTTAATAGAGATTTGTTTCAATCATGTTGTTATCTGCACTTGAAAATAGCAGGCTCATAGAATCTTAGTTTGGAGCTCAAAAATGTGCACACAGCATAAAGGACATCTTAGAAAACCAGCCACGTTGGCCTAAAGCCTCTAAAACCCTTATAAAAATGTATGTCTAAAACATTATTAACATCCGTCTCCTACCTACATGAAAGTAATCAAAATGAAGTCAAGTTTCAGCTCACTGTGGCTCTCACCCCCATTAAGCAGATAAAGAAGAAAAAGACAACTCTGTTTTCTTACCTATGTATGTCCTAAGCTTAGTCCAGAAACAGAAGATTCTAGAATTTCCCACCTATGAAGTGATAACATGTTTTTCCCCAAATACATAACTGCTGACGCATTTTCCCCCTTGAGTCAATGTTATCCCTGTGTCTTTTCATTTGCTACAAGCTCTTTGAGGAAAACGATGTGTTTAAGATAAGACAATATGCTCTGCCTACCACAGTTGATGAGAACTGGTAGAAAGGAAGAGCTTTTCAAACTTTCCTAATGTAGTGGTTGGGAATCCCCAGTGATGGGCTAAGGGGTAAGAAGATCAAATGGTTGTAAACACAGAAGTGGGTCCGCTTAGTTTTTGAAGCCAAGAACTCTTCTAAAACAGGCTTTAGTAGGCAGCATGGAGAGGCAGCTGCTGCTCAGCTGAGGGGACTGCTGGTTGCTACATGTTTTTATTATCTTAAAATCCTTACACCTGCCAGAAACACCTCCCTCTGGAACAAGTTCAGCTCTTTCTTGGCCCTCTCCCTCCTGGAAGCAAATACAGAAATGGGGAAGTATACAAAGTGTAGGCAAGGGAATTTGCACATGTTCAAAAATATGGAAAGAGCCATTGCCCTTCTAATGTAGCTTTCACAGAACTCTCCTGAGTGGTCCCAGTTGCCATTTGGACATTCTTCAAAGCAGCATGAATGCTGTTAGGACAGTATATTGTGCTCAAAAAAAATGGTGGGCAGAATGAGAGAATCCTCTTCAGTATGCCCTGAGAAACAATTTGGTTTATGGGATGTCAACTTTAGATATACACACATGTATATACACACATATATGTGTATGTATATATTCAGATGTAAAAAGTATACACCTGTACACATATAGGTATAAATTTTTGAATCTAAAATAACATGTTTATTGTAAACATTTAGAAAAATACAGGAAGTATGGTTCCATAAAATCATAATGGACTATCCTGGAAGCTCTTCCTATTCCTATCATTGTCATTAATTATAATATCAGTATTATCACCAATATTAATAACAGCAACAACCGCAGAGCACGAAGCAGGGCATCCATGTTTCTAAGTCACTCCCTGAGCTATAAGGACATGCTGCTGAAGACCACCTGAATCAATTCATTCAGCCCTAGGAGCTGAAAATATACTTCTTCACTTAGCTGTATGTATTATAGAGGATTCTCCAGCCCTGATGGAACCAACCATGTGCTTTTTCCCCACAGCAACTGACAAAGAAAACATGTGGCAAGAAAGCCTGCAGCCAGCTCTGGGAGTGGGCATGGAGGGCAACCCAGGCTTCCCTGCTAGAGGAAACCTAGCTCCGTGCCAGCTGTGTGCATGAAGAGAAGTCCCCCCACCTTCTGGCAACAAGGTCAGAAGTGAGGCTGTGACCCTGAGGGGCCCAGAAACCCCTGTGCTTTACAAAGCAGCTATGGGGCGGGCAAAGTTTCTTCTTGGTACCTTTGAGGATATTTTTCTTTCCCAAGCAGTCTGCTTGTTTCCTACGAAACTGCTATTAGGGCATGAAACCACTGCATAGCGAGCCTGTGGTGACTGCAGTGCTATTCCATGTCATGGAGGTATTATTGGTAGAAATCACTTAATCCCATTATATATGGAATGTGGGTAATGTTTTAAATGTGATTTTTTAAAAAATGTAGAATACCCACAAATTTTTGACTGTGGGTTTTATGCACTAGGAAATAAATTCGTGTGCTACCAAATAGCACAAACATCTGGGTCTCCTAACCACTTATAACTAGGAAACTGGCTTTGAAGTTATTGAAATGAAGAAGATGATTATAAACACTTATGGTATTGAGTTGTATAACCTTCCTACCCCTACCCAAGTTCTTTTAAGAAAATGAAAGGGGTTCTGGAAGTATGAAAAATGGATCTTTCTTTACCATACACCTGGGAAAGTGTCATTGAGAATGTCACTCTTTTTATTAAAGTCCCAATATTTGCCTAATATTGCACAGAAGATAGTGGCAAAGGTCATTGGGATCTGTATCTCCTACCTGATTGTCCCTTTTTTTCTTTACCCTAAAAACACTCCATGGACAACAATCTGCCTTGTCATTGAGGAGAGAGAGAATAGATGTCTTTGCCCAAGTGCTGGCCTGTTTGAGAGACTAGAGAACATGTTGTTAAGGTACTTTATAACCTTTCAAGAGATTTTACTTTTATTATTTCATGGGAAGCTATGATATAATTGAAAGACAATGAGAAAAAGTGATTGAAAAAATAAATTTTAGAGCTATGGTTTCCTTTCCTTCCAAGTTTTGAAGCTTACATGGTTTTGATCCAGGGTGAGAATGGCCGGTCATCTTCCCTGGGTTCATTTTTTAATATTAATGGTATAAAATAAAGCAAAACTCAAATACTTCTCTAACACCACAGGGGATGTGGGAGAGCCTGCATTAACAAGGAAGATGGGAGAAAGAGAATACTGTGATATTTTATCCTCCTTTACTTCTTTCCATTAAATAACAGATAGCACAATGCTATTTTCTCCTGCTTACAGTTAATTTTGTATACATATCTTGATAGAAGCAACACCTTTTTTACAGGATACAACATGTGTTCCCTAATGTGAGAACTAAACTATAGCCAAAGAATCTGAGCATGTTCTCAAGAGAAACATCTCCACTGAAGGGCTGAATCAGCCACTTTTCTCCACCCACCCACCCATCCATGTGGGCTCAGTTCCAAGCTGCAGTGGACAAGCGAGCATCCTACTCGTCAAGGGCATAGCATATAGCAGTTCCTTTTTCAAGCTCTAGTAACTCTCAGAGCTCATTTGCAAGAATTTTCCAAGAGGTCCACGGTACCTGTGTTATTGTTTCAACACCCTCCTGTGCCTGGGAAACCCATGTCCTGTAAATCCCAAGGGGCTGACACTTGTGACTGCTGTCCCAAGCAGAAACTTCCAAAAATGGGAGTGAAATTCTTTGTGGAAGAAAATGTAAAAGTAACTATAGCATTATCACTTTCAAAGTGCATATTTGCTATAAAATAGATATAAAGTCCCCATAACATCATAATAAAAATTAGACTAGAACTATCACATATGAAAGGTTAAAGCTATGATTTTTTATGAGAGCTAGGACAACTCAGGGTACTGATAAGCTTTGCACCTGGCACCTCCAGTTATATGGAGGTTTTCACCTTTTGATTGCATTGGTTCAAACTTATTTCTGTCTTGGGCTCCTGAGTGACCTATATGAAATGAGTTGCTGGCTCTGATCCATTCTCTGATGATTAGATGACCACAACTCATGATCTGTATTGGTGGATGCTCAGAGAGTTTATTTGTTGCTTGGCCAGCCGGGAGCACACTTATTCCCTGTGCTTTTCCCTCAGTTTAGGGGCCTACTCCATGCAGTTTTTTTGTGTATATTTGGTTGGAAGCAGGTTGGAGAGTTGGGGGTAAGGAAGGAGCGAATATACATATTTTCACTGTGACTTTCAGAGGCAGTTAGACTATAATAAAGGCCAGGCGGACCAAGAATAATACACAAAGGCTGCTGTCCTGCTATGAACAAAAGAGAATACAACCTCCACAGGACCTGGGCCCTAGGATGGAGGGAGTGAATTGGTGGAAAGAAGAGGGGAGAATGAAGTGAGAGAGAGGAGACTGAACTCCATATACTACATTTTATTTTCCTTCGTATCTTAGTGCAGCCAATACATAAGGGTAAGTATTTGACTATATCCCCACCTCTACCTCCATCCGAGGTTAACATCTGGGACTGTGTATGTGTGTGTCCCTGTATGCACTTGCATTTGAATGCTGTGACATTAACATCCATTAAAGCTATATGAACAAAAGGACTTCAACCAAGGCCAAAGATTCGGAGCCATAGTAATGCTTTAGAATTATGTAGAATATCATTGAAACCAAATAAACATGTTGCTATGAAATTGAAATACACAGAGGTATAGATGAACTTACACATTGCTAGAAGTCAGGTTAATTGATAAAACACTTTGAAAAGCAATTTGACTTTAGGTGTCAAGAGCCACCAAAATAAAAAGCGCACACATTTTGACCTGGTAATCCCACTTGAGGGACTCTAAGCCAAGGAAATAGACAAAAAGAAAGCAAAAGTCATAGCATAAAAATGTTCATCACAGTGCTATGTGCAGTAGTGAAATACTGGAAACCATCTAAGTGCCCAACAGTAGAAGAACAGTATAATGAATTATGTATGGTGCAGCCACTCAAAAGAATATTTTGCAGGCTGTTAAAATGATGATTGTGGGGACTATGAACAACACTAAAATACACAATATAAATATTGAGGAAAAACACAAAATTATATGTACACTATGGTTGCCATTATATAAAATGTAAATATACATAGGCAGAGACAAAAATGGTAATGAGCAATAATAAAATAGCTATGTAGAAGATATGATAGTAGGTGATTTTTCTTTTTTTATGGCTTATGGCTCTCAATGCACTTTTTAACAATAAAAAGGAAAGAAAATGGGAGCTTATGCTTATCATCAAGAAAGTGGCAAAAAAATATATAGGGCAAGGCACCAAGAAGCATCTGTAGTGTTTTTGCCTATGCACATGCACGTATCTCAGGTTTCTCAGAGAGTGATGACATTTTTAAATCTTAAATTCCAAATTGTGGTTGTTTAGAAAATAAAGATTTTCAGCATGAGAACTATGATTGCAAGACACTTCATGAGCACAAAATTCAAGCAAAATTATGAGGAGATAGGTTTGATTTCATTTCACAGTGGCAACCTGTTTCAATTTTATGCCCTTAGTCATAGAGTCTTTCAAAAGTTGCAAGTGAAATTATTTAAAAATTTGTCACACTTCAAATGACAGTTTTGGAGCTCCAAAGAACATAAATATTTTTACTTTATCACATAATTGCCTCTAACTACCAGTTAATTTAACTATATGGCTGTAAAATTGTTTTCTAAAGTGAGGATGTCCCAGTGGGGTTGCATAAAACACCTTTCGCCCACACCCACGCCTATCAGCCTATCACCCTTTTCCTTTCTGGTGGCATATTATAGCTCTGCTAATAGTTCACATTTCCTGCCTGAAAAGATCCCTTTTAAAGCTACTGAAGTATTGTACCGGTAAATATTGGACTTGAAAGAGGGAACACCAGGGGGGTAAAAAGACTTTAAAGTCGCGATTAGAAATGAAGTTGAATGAAGTGGAGGTTGTATTTGGGGTGCAAACCAGGCTTCATTCAGCTGTGTGTAAGGTCAAAGCATTTTTTCCTGTGTTGTTCCCATCTTAAGAAGGGCATTTCAGTGTTGTTAATAAGAAGAAAAAAATTTGTGAGATGTTTGTGAACAAACAGGTTGCATCTGAGGGGCTTTCCCAAACTCTGCTATAAAAAGTGGGTTGTATTTAAAGACATATGGTATTAGAGAAATATAAGGTCCAGAGTAAGGGGAAAAACCATCCCAAGGGCAACATGTTGCAGGTGCACTGTGCTCTTAGCAACTCATCTTAGGAAGAAGAGTGACAACCTAGAGTGTGACCAGAGGAGAAAGATTAGGATGAGACAAGGTATAGAAAGGTTTGGAAAGGAAATAACCTTCTATTGAAACACATACTGTGGAGCAGGGGATCTATGTATCACCTCATTTAAGCCTCTCTGAGCACCCCCATGGTGAGGGAGGTGGGAATGTCACCACATTATCTGGTGAGAAAGCTGACAAACATGAGGGTTAGGTTACTTGCCCAAGGTCATACAGCTCCTGGGCAGTATAGGCAGGATTTGAACCCAGACACTCTGGCTTGAGAGTCCATATTCATAACCATTATACTCACCAGCTGCCCTATGTCATCATGAGACAAGAGTCAGAAGACTATAGATGCTTAGCCTGGAGAAGAGGGGGAACAAGGTGTGAATGCAAGTTATATGAGGAACAGAGTGTGTTTAACTTGTGTATTGCTGCAGACCAAATGGTTGGCAAAGGGAAATGCTCTTTGGGGAGAGACGGATACAGCCATGGAAGAAAACAAACTTTCTTGTAGCGTAGATTTGCCTAGGGTTGATCATGGCCCTACATAGATGAAAAAAAATGTGTTAATAAATAACTTCAGCATTCAGGTTTTCCTTTCCCAAGAAAATAGCCTTATGTTTTTCACCATTTTGTCATCCTACTTCTCATTTTTGGCAAGACATATAGCAGCAAAGCCAAACTCAGAGTGACACACAGATAATGATGTTATGCTACATGGAGGGTATGCAGACCCTTAAGTCCTCTCTTGTGTGTCGCTGCTGTAGGTAACATCTTTGATACATCTCAGGTAAGGTTTTGTTTCGGTTGTGTAGCTTCTCTGTATTTTCTCCAGTAAGCCCTCAGTGGGGAAGTGCTGAAGCAAGGAAGTCTGTGTTCTCAGGGGGATTATGGTGATCCCAGGATGAAACCATGCTCAGCAGGGCTCAATCCAAGATAAATGATTTATAATTATACGTGAAGACAAGACTTGAGCTGCACATTATTTTTGCTCTGATTGAAAATAGCTTTGCATTCCATAAGCAGGCAGTGTTCTTTTTTTCTAGACGAAATTTGAGGTATCCAAGCAGGCCCATTTTAAATACCAAATCCCTAATGTATGTTCACAGAGTGGACACATCAATCTTTTACTTACAACAAATACAGGTAGACGTGAGCGGCTTCCCGAGGAGGATGTGGAACTGGTTTTAATGAACAAGGCGCAGGATCCAGATTTACCCCTTTCAAGAATGCCCTAATGCTGCTCTCTGCCAACCCCACCAGCCTCTGTGATAGTCCCTGCCTCCCCACAGGCATGGTTCATCTTCTCCTTACTGTTCTCTATTGTTAAATTCTCAATTCCCAACCCCTAAAGAACCCATTCATTCAAGGCAAACTGACAAATTAATTCAATCTCATATTTTAACGGCACGTAACATCTTAAAACACTACCTCTTCTATGCAACACATGGCATTTTAATAGCTTTCATTGTTTTAACCCAAAATAGTAAAGTAAGTAATATTAACTAAGTGATCATTCCTGAAAAAAGTAAGAACATCAGACATTTCGCTAAAGAAGGGTGGGAACATGTTGGGGGTATGTTTAGTCCAGTGGTTCTCAAAATTTACTGAACATCAAAATCACAAGGAGGGGGGTTGGTTCTTAAAACATAGGTTGCTGAGCCCAGCCCCAGAGTTTCTGACTCAGAAAGTCTAAGGAGCCAGAGTATTTGCATTTCTAACAAGTCCCCAAAGTTGCTACTCAGGGGACCACACTTTGAAAGCCACTAGTTTAGACCTTGCAGTACTATTAATCATTATCAAATGGCATGATGTAATAGGTGATAACTGCAATTTGGGCCAATTTCTGTTAAGGAAGCCAAAATATAGTTGCTTTCATGATAGTCAGTATAAATTATTTAGAAATGATCCACAGAACCATGCCCATCAGGCCCTCAGGCCCATGGCAACAGAAAGGCTTCCATTGGAGTAGCTGGGGGATCCCCTGGGCCCCTTATCACCCATGTGTTAAGATGGCTCTCATCAGCACTTCCGTCCTTTAACACAGTTGCTTGGGGATTGATTGCACTTGGTGACAGCGAGAATAAAGATCTCATTAAAAGCCAGAATTCCGGCAGAAATAGAAATGCCACGTTTATGCTTCCTGATGGTGTTGGCACACACCTTACATGTTTTAGTTTTCATTGATATTCACTGTTATACCTTTAAAAATCATTTATTGCACAAACAACACCATAATAGTTTTAACAAGAATCAAAATGGAAGAAGAATATTATTCCACAAGCCCACCACACCAACAAATTTTTGCTTCCATTTTTGCACTCTCTTCCAATTTCCCCATATGCACCCATAATTTTTCCTAGTTGTAATCATAACATGGATAAAATTTGATTCTCTGCTTTTTCCACTTACCATTATAACTGTGTGTAATGAGTAGACAAGGATTATCATATGAAATACACCAAGAAATAAATTTTTGTGAGAACACTCCCTTATCAAAAATGTCAAATTTGTTGCTTACCTGCTGTGTGTGAGGCACTATGCTGGGCATTGTGTATATAATACATTAGGGAAAAAAAGTTTCTTGGCCTTCCTAGTACTTTTGTTGTTATTGTCTGTAGGTCTTGCTATGGAAATACACACCATGGATGGCTCCCCAAAGATATTTCAGACATACAGAACTAAATGAGAAAAATTATGCAAAGTCCCTTCTCCCTGATGGCTTTTTCCTGCTGTGGAGCCTCCCTTCCCAATACATGAGCCCTAGGGACCTATAACAGGGCTGTGTGCTTCTTTTCCTTCAGATTTAAACAAAAAGGATGGAGAACAGAAACTGGGAGTGATGTCTTTGGGGTACCCAACGTTGAAATCATGGTTGAAAGTATTAATGCAAGGTGTCAGTGCAAAGGCTGTCGTGTGTCCAAAGTCTGTCTTTACCTCTTACCATTGTGTGACTCTGCTTATGTCAGTGAATCTCTGAGTCTTGTGCCCCTCATCTCTAAAATGAACGTAACAATACCTACCTTAAAAGACTTGTCATGATTAATTGGGACAATGTAGAGCATCTTGTAGAGAACCTGACACATAATATATTCTCAGGCAGTAAGAGCAGCCGTCACTAGCTATAGTTCTCTTGTATACTATAGGAGGAGCCGGTATGGAGCAGAGGAGCAGAATGGGGACAGGGGAAGAGAGCCAAGGAGAAATCCCACAGTTGCTTCATAGAAAATGTAAACACGTGGATTCTTTTAAAAGGCCAGAAGTGAAGTGTATGTCTATGGCGGTGTGGGTCACACAGCAGGCACTCTATTAGTACCCTTTTGCAAAGTACCCTCACCTGATTAAAATGAAAACATAGATTTGACAATCAGCTAACTACATTTGGAGAACATACAATTGTGATTTTACTATTTCTTTAATTTGAGGTTAACACGCTCTTAAACATAAACACCCTAGTAAACACAATGCTCAGTCTGAACCAGATTCGTAGATAAGCTTTGTGCTTGAAGTTGATGTCTTGGGTGCCACCTTCATTAAGTATAGCTAGAGTACGGCCTGTATTAGCTTGCTAATGCTTGGCCACCTGCCAAGTGCAGTGAAATCAGCCTGAATTCCAATCTTTATAATAGATGAACCGAGGACTTACTACTGCCCTCATCAAGCAGAACTGATATTGTCATTAAAGTTTAGTAGCTGTACCCTTCACAGAGAGTAGGGTCTATTGGCTCTCTGTTTTGGTTAGGGAAATCATATCAGGTTTGCATTTTCTTGTTAGTTTTGAATTTACTTCCTTGTTAAGGGCCAGTCAATACACTGGAGTCTGTTAACATCTTTTCATCAAAGGGAAAGCTTAGGTAACCAGGCCTGGTAACTCTGCTGTTATACTGGGCCTGTTAATCTATTACCCTACAGTGAATGTAAGGTCAGCTGTACTGTTGGAGTAAAAGGACTTGAATATAAATTCCTTGACATGAAGAGAAGCACTATATGAAACCTGGGATTCTGATGAAGCATATAGTTGCTTGGAATATGCAAAGCCATAGTTTACTATGCATCCCTGAGTTCAGAAGGATGGGCAGAACCATGCGTGGCAGTCTCACCAGCCATCCAGAGACCTCTGCCACTCGTTCACTGGGTCACGTCCTTTTACCTCACTAGACCTCGGTGATCTCTTATTAAAAGGAACAACAGTTCTAGATCATCTGTAAGTTCCTTTACAGCACTGACCTCCTCTGACTTTATAGGACATATTCTCTATATTCAACCACTATATTCTATAAATGAGTGAAACTTATAAAGCCAACATTGTGCCTTATTCATTCATTCATTTATTTAGTATACAAGTGTACTATGTCAGTTGTATGCTTGGACATTCTACCAATGAGGTTACAGAAAAAATTCTTGCCTGAAGCTGATGCTCATATCTAACAGGAAAAGTCATGTACATAAAGAGATATGAAGCAGAACAGAAAGTGCCAAAAACCACAGGCAGCGTACAAGATACATGGGAAGTTCAGGAAGGAGAGAATCAAGAAGGGCTTCATGAAGGAGGTATTTTATCTAGAATTTGAAAAGTAGGGTGAATTAGGCACACAGAACTTGCACAGGGTGAAGATGAGAGTAGAACATCTTTTTATGATGCCAACTTTTCCAAAAGCATAGGACATGATCGTCAACCAGGCAGCCATTTACTTTATCATATTCGATTCAACCTATTAACTCTAAATTGTGCACTAGTTATATCCAGGATCTCAGCAAAATCTATGAGACATGGAAAATAATAACAACTTTGCTTCTGCCTTCAATAAATGTGATCTCTCTGGGGATATTAGAAATAATAGTGCATAAAAAGAACACTTAGGAGAAGAATATATGACAGAATCAGCATCATTTCCAAAAGTAATGGCTAAAATTAGAACCAAAGAGAAGGGAAGTAGAATGAGGTGAAGTAATTTGGAACAACTTCATAAAGGAGGATGATCTTGAACATGGTCTTGGAGCAGCAACTGGTTTGAAAAAAGAGAGGTAAAACATTCCAGAGAGAGCTAATAGATGAGAAAACTCATGGGTGTTTGAATAAGCTTATTTTTTTCTATGGATAGATTAAGAGATTAGAAATGAAGCCTCTCTCCATTTTGTTTGGCTCAGCTGTCTTCAGAATTAGTCTAGCCTATCTCCCAAGCTACTAGAACCAAAGACATCTGGGAAAATATCATCGTAAGGACATGGCAAAGAGTCAGTGCACAATGCTGAGGAATCCAAAGATGAGACTATTAGTCTTAAAGTGAGAGATTCTCTTCAAGCATGACCAAATGAGGAGGTAATCAAATTCTCTCCCCAAAAAGTAGCTATAAAACTGGACAAAATAATCAGAAACAACCATTCTATACTCTGGAAATTAACCAAAGGGAGACAACAAATTAAGAAGCATTTATTCGTGAAAAATACTGAGCTTCAGGTAAGAACAATGTAAGTCTGGGGTGTTCTTGCTGGTGGCTGCTCCCATCTCCCTCTCAGCCATATTAGCTCATGAAAATAAACAGCGTTGCTACCCATGCTGGAGAAGGGTATGTATTGGAACACTGGAAGTTAAAATGGTAAGCTTAGTAGCAAGCTAATAGGAAGATTTAAGGGCTCCTGATGTTGCAGTTCTGTTTGAGGCACTGTATTGGGCTATTGAAAGAGCCAAAGAATTAACAAGGAGTTCTGGGAAGTGAGGTAGGCATAGGGGAATTGGTAAGCATTCCACATATTCTGAATTGACTGGAGGCTGTGCAAATGTGCAGGAAGGACTGGGGCAGCCACCCACACATGCCTGGTCAATGAAGCATGCACACATTCTCACAGGAAATGGAAGACAGCCTGGAAGGAAGCAAAAACTGGGATGAACTTGAGAATGGCCTAAAATGTGAATGTGCTCCCCAGCCCACACCTAGATCCATTAGCTGAGAGTGGAAATTTCACTGGCTTAAAGTGTTTGAGCACAACTTCTGACCAATCTTGGGCTGAACTCTAAGTTATGCAGACACAGGGATAATCCCTAGGAAGTTGGCTTAAAAATAAAAATAAAACGAATGATAACACTGAGTAGGGACATCAGCAGCTATAGTGTGCAGTGGAGACAGACATCACAGATTTAGTCCATGCAAATTACTAAATGAACAAATGAAATAAGAATAAAAACAACAACCTTCAGCGGGGGGAAATCAGAATCCGGACATGCTACAATGTATTATCTAAAGTGTATTCAACCAAAAGTTTCAAAACATGTAAAGAAGAAAGGAAGTATGACCCATATTCAGAGGAAAAAAAAGCAGTCAATAAAAACCAGCACTGATTGTCCCCAGATGTTGGATTTAGCAAAAAAGAGTTAAAAGAAGTTTTTATTAATGAGTTCAGTGAACTAAAGGAATATGTTTTAAGAACAAAAGGAAAGCATGATGACAATGACTCAACAGATAGAGAATTCCAATAAAGGAACATAAATCATTTTTTAAAAAAGGAAATTCTAGAGTTGAAAACTAAAATGTCTAAATCTAAAAATTTCAGTATAGGACTTGAGAGAATATTTGAGATGGAAGAAGAAAAATAAAGTATGAAGTTGAGAATAAATCTATAATACAGTTATCACATCTGAAGAACAGATTAAAGGAAAATGAACAGAACCTTAGAAACCTGTGGAACAGCATGAAACATATCCTCAGATACAATTAGAGTTCCAGGGGAGAAGAAAGAGTGAAAGGGGCATATTGTGGATTGAACTGTGTTCTCCAAAAAGGTATTAAAGTCCTCACTCCAAGGACTTTAAAATATGACCATATTTGGAACTAGGGTCTTTGCAGATGATCAAGTTAAGAAGAGATCATTACAGTGGGCCCTAGTCCAGTACTACTGGTGTCCGTATAAAAGTGGGAAATTTGGACACAGAAAAAGAGCTGTGTAGAGGAAAGATGATGTGATGACACAGAGAAGGCAGGCAGACCAGGGGGACAGTCATAGAACAGATTTTCCTCAGAAGGAACCAACCCTACCTACACCTTGCTTTCAGACTTCTGTCCTCCGGAATTGTGAGACAATAAATTTCTGTTGTTTAGGCCATTCAGTTTGTGGTATGTTGTTATGGGGCCTAGGAAACTAATACAAGGCAGAAAAAAATATTGGAGCAAATAATGGTTTAAAACTTCCCAAATGTAGTTTTAAAAATATTAATCTACATATCCAAGAAATTCAAAGAATCTCATGTAGAAAAACTCAAGGAGATCCACATCTAGACATGTCATAGGCTCACTGTGTATAGTCAAAGAAAAGAGAAAATCTTGAAAGCAGCAAGAGAAAAATGATCCGTCACATACAGGGAAATGATTAACAGCTGATTTATCACCAGAAACAATGGAGTCCAGAAATCAGTGGAAAGACACCTTCAACTGAGAAAAAAAAAATTTGTCAACCAAATCTTCTATATCCAGAAAAACCATCCTTCAAAAATGAAGGTGAAATAAGGACATTTCCAGATAAACAAAGACTGAAATAATTTTTTGCTATCAGACATGCCTTACAATAAATACTAAAGGAAGTCATTCAGACAGAAAGGAAATAACACCAGAGAGTAACACAAATCCTAAGAAAGAATTGAAGAGTACAGGAAAGTTTAAATATGAGTAAATATAAAGGGTTCTATAAATGAATTTATTTTTTCTTAATTGTTAAAAATTATAGAAGATTGTATAAAGCAATAATTAAAACACTGTGCTAGGTTTATAATACCTTTAGATGTAATATATATGATAAAATTGCATGGGAAGGGAAGATATATTGGAGCAAAGTTTCTATATTTTACCAGATCTAAGTTAGTATTTTTCTGAAGTATATTGTGCTAAGTTAAAATGCATATTGTATCTCTGGGTATTTTTTATATATATATCTATATATATAGAGAGAGATATATATATAGAGAGAGAGAGAGAGAGAGGGACAGAGAGAGAGAGATAGAAAGAGACAGAGCAATTAAAATAGTACACCAAAATATATTTAGCTAATATGAAAGAGGGAAGCAAAGAAGGAATGAGGAACAAAAAGACATGGGACAGATAGAAAACAAATAGCAAAATTTCAGGCGTAAATACAACCATAAGTGCACTAATTCTGAATGGAGCAAACAGCCTACTAAAAAGGCAGAAATGATAAGACTTGACAAAAAGAATGTGTATGTTGTCTACAAGGGACATATTTTAGATTCAAAGACACAAATAGGTGCAAAGAAATGGACAGAAAAGATATGCCATGCAAATAGGAACCGTAAGAGAGGTGGAGTAGCTATATTAATAGAAGATAAAATGGAGTTTAAGACAAGATATATTACTAAAGACAAAGAAGTATATTTTGTAATGAAAATGTGTCAATATATTGAGAAGATATAACAATTATAAAGGTATATACACCTAACAACATAGCACCAAAATACATGAAGTAAAAACTGACAGAATTAAAAGGAGAAATGGATAATTAAACAATAATAGTTGGAAATTTCAATAGCTCTCTCTCAACAATTGATAGAGTAAGTAGTCATAAAACAGCAAAGATGTATAAAACTTGAACAACATTATCAATCAACTTGACCTAAATGCCATTCATAGACACTTCAACAAATGACTGCAGATTACACTTTCTTGTCACATGCACATATAACAATCTCCAAAATATACCATATTCTGTATCTCAAAAATTTCCTGATAAATATAAACAGACTAAAATTGTGTGAAGTATGATATCTAACCACAACAGAATTAGATATCCAAAGCAGGAAAAAATCTGGGAAAACCCCAAACATTTGGAAATATAAAAATATACTTCTAAATGAGCAATGGATCAAAGAGGAAATCACAAGGGAGATTAAACTTGTTCAGTTAATATCTTGAATTGAACAATAATAAAAACATAACATAAAATTTGTGGAATATAGTTCAAGCAGTGCTTAGAGGAAAATTTATAGCCTAAAATACCCATCACAGAATAGAAGAAAAGTGTCAAGTCTGTATAACTTAAGATAGCACCTTAAGAAACTAGAAGAAGAGCAAACTAAAATCAAAGTAAGCACAAGAAAGAAAATTAAGATTAAAGCAGAAATCAATAGAATAGAAAAAAAGCAATAAAGACAATTACATAAAAAAGTGATCCTTGAAAAGATCAACAAAATTGACAAATAGCTAAAATGACCAAGAGACTTAAAAAAAACATAGAAATTGCCAAAATAAGGTTCAAAGCAGAGACTTTATTCCCGACAATAGAAAATTTACAAAGATAATAACAAAATAATAGGAACAACTTTATGCCAATAATTGAGACAAATGAGATGATATAAATTAATCCATAGTGACTATATTACCATTACTGACTCAAAAAGAAATAGAATATCTGCATAGAGCAGTAACCATTTAAAAAATTGGACGAGAAATGTAAAGTCTTCCCACACAAAAAAAAAAGCCAAGATCAAGAAGGCTGCACTGCAGATTTCTGGCATATATTTAAACAAAAATAATACCAATTTTATACAAACTCCTTCAGAATGTAGAAGAAGGAACAAATTATAATTCATTCTTTGATGCCAGGATATAAGATTAATATACAAAAATTAATTACATTTTATATACCAGAAAGGATAAAACTGAAAATGAAAGTAGTTAAACAATTTCATTTGTGATAGCATCAAAGAGAAAGAAATAAATTAAGAATAAATTTAACAAAAGAAGTACAATTTTATACACTAAAAACTGTACAAAATTGCTGAGAAATTTTAAGATATAAATAGAGAAATTTTCATTTCTATGGATTTGAAAACTCAATATTTTTATGATGCCCCTTCTTCCCAAATTGATCTATAGATTTAATGCAATCTTTATCAATATCCTAGCAGGCTTTTGTAATAGAAATTGAAAAATTTATTCTAAAATTCAAAGGACCTAGAATAGCCAACACAACATTAAAAAAGAACAAAGTTTGAGAATTAATACTACCTAACTTGAAGGTATATTATAAAGCTATAGTAATCAAGATATTGTGGTGTAGTCTTAAAGATAGAGAACTCAGTCAATGAAACAAAGTAGAGAGTCAAGACTTACACCCACACATACATGGACAATTGATTTTCAACAACAGTACAAAGGTAATTTAAGAGAGAAGGCATAGATAGTCTTTTCAACAAGTCATGCTGGGACAATTAGATATCCATTTGCAAAAAATAAAATAAAAATAAATTTAGACCCTTACCACACACTATACTAAAAAATCAATTCAAATGCATTTAGAGCTAAATTGTAGAAACTTAAACTATAACACTTTTAAGATAAAACATAGGAGAAAAATTTCATGAGGTTTGGTTAATCAATGAGTTTTAGATTCAACATTAAAAGTGAAAGCCAAAAAATTTTTGATAAATTGGATTCATTAAAATTAATGTCTTTTGTGTTTCAAAAGACACCTTTAAGAAAGTGAAAAGACAAGCCAGAGACTGGGAAAAATATAATTTCCAATCATATATCTGGTAAGAGTTGAATAGACATTATACCAAAACAATAAGCACATGAAAATATGCCCAATATCATTGGTCATTAAGTAAATACAAACTAAAATCACAAAGAGATAAACACTAGAATAACTATAATTAAAAGGACTTATAATGCCAAGTGTTGGAAACTGGAAACCTTATACCCTTCTGATGGGAATATAAAATGGTACAGCTATTTTAGAAACAATTTGGCAGTTTCATAAAAACTTAAATATTAAGTTTCCATAAAACCAAGCAATTTTAGTAAAGTTAGTAATTTACCTAAGAAAAATTAAAACATATATCCAAACAATGATTTGTTTGAGAATATCCATAGCTTTATTCACGATAGCCAAAAATTGGAAACAACTCAAACATCCATCAACTGGTAAATGTATAAACACAATGTGGTATATCCATTCAATGGATAACTATTCAACAACAAAAAGAATGAACTACTGATATATGTTACAACATGAGTGAACCTCAAAAATGTATTCTAATATAGTCTAAGTGAAAGATGCCAAATGTGAAAGACTATGTAATGTATAATTTCATTTACTTCATCTATTTCATCTTTTCAGAAAAGGCAGATTTATAGTCAGCAGATCAATATTTGCCTGGGGCTAAGGGATGGGAGCAGGAAGTGATTACAGATGGGCTTAAGAAAATGTTATTGTGTGATGGAAATGTCCTAAAACAGGATTGTAATGATGGTTGCACAACTTTATAAATTTACTTAAAAATCATTGAAATGTACACTTTTAAAAAAGTCTTGAAGTCCATTAAAAATTCAAGAAAACAGTTCAAAGATTTAGGTAAATAAATATATGCCACTATATATGGCACTCTTCTAATCATGAGTCAAAGAAAAAAAAAAGTGGAATGCCAACTAGTCTTGATTCATTGTGTCTCTTCTACAGGAATGCCTTTCCTCCTGCCTCCCCCATCTCCAATCCCAGCCTTTCTTCGGTAATCATCTCCAAAGCCCTTCCTGAACTTTCTGGTTAGATGATCACAGCACTTACAGTTTTCTTCTGACCTTATTCATTCTTTACTTTGTATTATAATTAACTCTTTGTGTGCCTTATCTCTTCCTCTTGAGGGCATTATGAGTGCAGGAAATAACTTTGCTTATTTTTGAATTCCCAGTGTGTTCTAGTACCATAACTGGCATATAGAAGATGTTTAAACAGCGTTTACAAAATTAATAAAAGTATCACATTTACATCGATTACATATCATCATAGAGATCCATGCAGCCAGCACTCTGCAATGTCCTGTGGCAAAAGGTAAGGAACTGCCCTCAGACTTTCCCTTCAGCCTCCCAGACATAGGCAAGTACGGGCAGAGAGAAGCCTTTCCTTTTTGCAAGTGTAAATCTGTGATCAATTCCTCCTTTGTCATACTTTCTTCTAGGGGTTTCTGACCACCATTTAATTATGACTTAAAAGAAGCCTGACCCTATGTCTATGGCATCTCCAAACAATCTCCTTCATGCTCTCTTATAAACCATGGAATTCATTCATTTGTAGGCCTTGAGTCTGTATCATGTACATAGGGTCCATGCAAGCTCCCTTGGAAGATATTAAAAATACAAAAGACAAGTGTCAGCCTCAGCCTGCCCATACAAGTTTACCCTCCACCTTCTTGAGAGAAGAAGCCCCCTCCATGGAAGCAGTAACATTGAGGAGTTTGGTTTCCAGTCCCATTTCTGGCATGAGACTGTGGGAACTTCAGCAATTACTTAAACTCTAAGCCTCTATTTCTTCATTTGTGATATGATAAGAATACAGGATATTAATGTAGATCCCCAATCCCTTATCTGCAATTTCAAATTCCAGAAATCTCTCAAAACAGAATCTTTTTTTTGTAACTCGTTTGATGTTAAAACCTGACCTGATCTGAACTTGGTTAGTTGCAAAACCTTACTTGAACTGATGTGAGGCTATTTATAGTCTTCATTTAATCCCGCTTAATGAGAATATGCATACTTTTGGCTAAAGAAATACAAATATGTTTGATTACAGGATGCTATCCCAGATACTATTGAGAATGTTTTATAATTAATGATAAATGCACTGCATTGGCTTTCTAAAATCTGAACAAGGCAGAATCTGGGGGGCATCTAACCACAAGGGTTTTAGGTAAGGGATTGGGAACTTGTTCCTACTTCTTAGGTTTCTTGGGGGGAAAACAAATGTGTAGTGTGTAATGTATTGCTCTCTTCCTTTCCCTTTTTCCCACCTCCATCATTGTAAAATTCCAGAAAAGTACCACTGGAAATGCAAAATATATTTTATTTTTGCAAATATATTTTATTTTGCAAAGCAGGAAGTCAGCAGAATTTATCTTCTTCATCCTTCTGCTTTTCCTTTGAGACCCTCTCCCTCCCTCCATTTTTGGTGTTTCTGTCTTCACCCTCAACCCTGTAACTACACAATTATCTTTTCCTTAGTTTACAACTGAGTTATAAAAGTTTAAATATTTTTAAAATATCTCAAAACCCTAAAGAAAGACTCTAATCATGTAATAAAGGCAGCTTATTATACTGGATTATAGGCCTTCACTGTCACTTCCTCAACACATGACCTTGAGTTGGTCACATAATCTCACAGAGTGCCAGTTACCTCATCATCAAAATTGAGATAATGTCTGACAACTGACAAAGGCAGATGTCTGGATGAGGTCATCTCCTGAGGTCACTTCCAACTCTCAAATTTGTGAATTTCTGGATCCACAAGTGAAAAGAGACAGGACGTTCCCAACCCCTTTGGATTGCAGTGTTTGGGTCACCACCTGCTCTGCTAACTTCATGACAGGCCTATTTTGGCCATATTGAGTAAGAGGGAGATTGCTTCTTCCAGCAGTAATGAATGGAGAGGCCCTGAGGCAGATGATGGGGAAGAGAAAGAGACAATGACAAAGTAAGGCTGGAGTGTGTTCACTTTAACTGAGGGAGTTTTGGACCAATTTTATGTTATGCATCAAGGATTCAGAGCCCAAAGCAAGTTCCCCCATTTATGGGGACAAGAAGCATGTCCATAAAGTTTTCTGAGGTGAAGGAAAGCACAGAGTCATTCTCAAGAGCTTCTTAGGTAGATCATTTTGCTTTAATGCTAAGTGAGAGCCCATTTGAGATCAGAAACACCTGGCTCAAATCTGGGCTGTACCATTTACAAACTGTGTGACTGTGAGGAAGTCACTTCACCACCCCCAACCTGAATTCCCACATATGGAAAATAAGCATAAATACCTCTCTCCTGGAATTGTTAGGACAGTTCAGTGAGCTAATGCATGAAAAGTACTGTGTACAGTGCCTATCAGGTGATAGTGTTCAATAAAGAATAGCTGTTTAGTCCTGGAAAAAGTCTGAGGCTTTCTGAAGGAAGATGGAAGATGTTTTTTGTTTGTTTAAGAAGAAAACAAGAAGGTGTTACAGGGAAAAGAAAATGAATGGATCTCACCTTTTGCTCTTTTAGACAAGATGTGAAAATATCAGCTTCTCTTTACTCTTCAGGAAGAGGTCATTGTTGGAAGCTGAAACTTTTTGTTTAAAATTATTCTGCCACCAGTATTTATAGTGGCTATGGAATGGCATGGAAGACTAGACAGGTCTTAGAAAAGGTTCAAAAAGTTTTTAGAGAATTTTTCATGGAAGAGTCCGGTGTAAACTTATGCTTTTAATTATAATTTTCCACACATTTGGTCTGCATCCTTTATTGTTATTTGAGGAGGTAGCATGATAAAACAAAAAGAATGTGAGATTTTGCACTAGAAACCTTGGCTTCAAATACAGGCTCTGATGTTAGGTGTAATTAATTAAAACATGTAAGAAAAAATTCAAATATATATATGTTCAAACACATAAACTTTAAAGAAATTAGCAAATGATGTTGAAGGACATAGTAGGCAATTGAAAGAATAATTATATCAGTTAATGTTCCTCAGATCTCAAAATTGTTATTCCTCTTGTCCTTTGCTCTCATTTCCCAACCCTGAAATACTTTTCCCATAAATCTTCCCAAAGTTCTTTCCATCTCTTCATTTATGTCTCTACTAGATTGTGACCTTGAAAGCCCATTCCTGACCACCTCTTTCATATGGTGCAGACACACTTCCTCACTATTCTCTACTTTTGCCTTTAATTTGTGTTTCTTCCTAACTCTTATCACTATCTGATATTGCAGTATATGCTTATTGCTTACTTTCCTGTTGTTTGTCTTCCTCAGTAGAGTGTAAGTCTATTAGAGCAGGGACTCACCAGGCTCCTCTAGAAGCAGGCCTTGGCATGTGGTAGGTCCTTAATAAGAAATTATTGAACAGATAAATGAAAAAATGAGTGAGTGAAAGAATGAATGAGTGAAATCACTAAGAAAAAGAGAACCAACTGAGAAATCTACAAAAAATTTAAACAGGTGGTGGATAAAAGAGGAAACCCACATGGCCAGTAAACATGAAAAAATGCTCAACTGCACTAGTAGTGGAGAAATCCCAATTAAAACAATATGATATTATTTAACCCCCATGTAAAAACATTAAAAACTGGCCAATTCAAATTTCAAGGAGAACATACGTATATCAAAACTTTTGTGTACTGCTGGTAGGAATGTAACTTGGAAATCAAAGTGGCAATATCTAGCAAAACTGATTTTGCTCACCAGTAACCTATAGACTAACATTGTCTCCTCTAGAGAAACTATTTCAATTATGGTCATGTTCATCTTTGTAGCAATGTTTATAATAATAAACAGTCAGAAACCACCCAAAGACCCACTGGTAGGAGAAAGGATAAATCAATTACAGTGTAATCCAATAATATAGTACTATTAAATGGTGGTAAAAATGATGTACTGTTGAGTGACAATGCAAGCTTACTGTGGTGTAAGATATTTTGTTTTCCAAAATTAAAAAATATCAACAGAAGTAGGGACCAAACTTACTGGTACTGTTCCCAGGGCAGGTTGCTTAAGAATTCGGATTTCTACCTTATCTATTTCAGTTTATTGCATATATTAAATGAGATAAAACACATAAAAGTGTTTTTAAACTATAGAGCAGTATATTATTAATGTTATTTTTATGGCCATCATCAATTCTCCACTGATGGATGCTAAGTAGAATAGCAGTTTTCAAGCTGTGCTCCGTGGAATCCCACAGACATTTC
Organism: Daubentonia madagascariensis; assembly: GCA_023783475.1. Classification (NCBI taxonomy): domain Eukaryota; kingdom Metazoa; phylum Chordata; class Mammalia; order Primates; family Daubentoniidae; genus Daubentonia; species Daubentonia madagascariensis. The sequence goes on from JAKFHU010001436.1 coordinate 12,750,861, forward strand.
TGAAACTCCAAGGTCTCTAGAAAGCCTCTTGGGCACTGTTTGGGGACATGAGATAGGACTTCAGGCTTTAGAGTCCATTTCAGTTTGAAAGGCTTCAATTTTTATCTGTTTTTCACTTTGGGCTTTCAAATAAGGTTTCCTTTAAAGAAAATGTATATAGCTCTATGATACCTATACCTAATCAGCCATCACATGAAGATGTAAGAAATGTCACATGACCTTATTTTCTTCAAAATTAAATTAAATGTGATTCTGATTCTGCATCTCCATTCCACCTGGCTGCTGACTAGTTCAATATCTGTTATTACTGGCTCTGCCCTTCTGCCCTGCCATCTATTCCCTAGGATCATACAAGTTTCTAGATGTCTTATGCAAAGCAGAACATTTCATGAGAACACTCTGGCCTACAGTGCCCTGCTCATTGCTGATACGCTTTTCATACCAGTTGGTATAAGCCCTGAAGTGGTTTGGTGGATCCTGAACCACCTTGAGCCCAGGACACTTAGAGCAGCTGGAGAGAGGTAATTGGGTCTAGCCAACCAATGGGATCACACAGCAATTCCCCTCAGAGGACCAGCCACCATTCCAGGGCAATTTGCAAGTACCAAGCAGATGTCCCTGATACTCAAGCACCCCCAAACATATTCCACTTCTGGCCCTTCACTCCCCCAGGATCGACTACTTCCACCTTTAAAGGAACAAAAAACTGGCCACTTGGAATGGAAGAGAGAAACACAATGAGTGAAACACACACACACACACACACACACACACACACTCTTACTCAAATTAATACTTTAATACATTATCTTGCTGTGGATCCTTTTACGAAGATTTGAAAAATCACTGACCCAGAGCAATGTTTCCCTGAGGCCTGTTTTTTAACATCAAAAAACTTCAGAATTGGGTGCTGTCCCATCCCATTCTGACACCTCCCTCCCCAGCAGTCTCTTGTGTCATTTGATTGAGAAAATACAGACCTGTGTATTCATCAAGGCCTTACACGGGTTCCATGCTATATATCCTGTCCCCCATGTAGGTGGCTCACTGGGCCATTGCTCACCTGGATCAGGCTTTTTGTTGTAAATCCTGTAATTAGCTTGTGAATGTTACAATTATATGGGATTTCTGTATGTGTCAAGTGTTGTTTTTTTTTAGTTTTGTTTAATGTAAATATTTAAATATGCCACAATTTGTGAAATCCCATTTTGGCTTTTCTTTATTTTTTAATGTATCTTTGACTGAAGAAAAAGAAAAGTAAGTTACCACTTGACACCTGAGATTTCCTTAAGTCTCTCTGCATCCAAAGGGATGGCAGCTCTCATTCAATTATTGCTTCAGTTCTCAGCTTCTGCTGGTCAACCACATTGCCTCACCCTTGCAGGTTCAGCCCTGGCCTCATCTGGTCAGTGAGATCTGCCGCTACCAAAGGCACACTCAGTTCAGTTCTGAGTCCAGAAGGCTGTCTCTTGATGCAAGACAAATCAGGGTACTTTACAGCTCTTCCCAGACTGTGCCGTTCCAAATGATTAAGTTGTGGCCAAAAGACACAGTAAGGTCCAACCTAATGCTTTAGCCAGTAGGAAGAGGCCAGGGGAGTTGTGGTGATGGAGTGGCCTGATCCTGTGAGAAAGGCTCAGTATGTTTCCGCTAATCTGAAAAGAGTCGTCGAGGTGCAGACGTTTTTGTGCTCTGCCAAATATGCATCTAGGGCTGGGGAGTTTTAGACTCTATGAACATCCAAAAGATGACATAAATTTGAGACCATGTACAACATGAAATAGTACAAAAAAAACAAACTTGATCTGAACTCTCTCCCCTCTCCACTCCCCTCTTGTCTGTCTGCAAGCTGTGGCTCAATCTTTATCTTGTACATTCACTGCAGCTTTTTTTTTTTTAATTGACAGGGTCATAAGTTCATTTCTGATGGAGAATCACTCTTCAGCCCACTTATTTAAAATATATTTGAGGCCATTATTAAGACCACAGCTATACTCACTCTGTAACTGGAATAGAAAAAAATTCTGGAGCCCAATTTGGAAGAAAGCATTTGAAAATAAAACAAAGAATATTTTCAGAGGCTAATGTTCCTGGAATTTATTCAAGTGGCCACCACGGCCATTGGCCTTGAGAGTGCCAATTAAAGATGCTGTGCTGCCTGATTAGAGAATTCTTGAGTTCAGAGCGGTACATTAAGTCAAAGGGTAAGTCTTTGAATTCTGCAATGAATTTGATTAACCATTTACGATTATGGAGTAATTTAAAAACATCCCAGAACCATCACCAATCTTTAATCTGGGTTTAAGTAAGATAAAAATCTGATGCCGAGAACTATCTTGTGGCTGGGATGGTTTCCTGAAAAAGCATTGCAGAAAATATTCTGTGAAATAGTTTTACTTAGCAGCTGTGGTTTAGGTATATTTAGAGTTCTTTAGGCCTCACTGGATACTGATCACAGGAACCACAAATATTAAGGGTTTGCAAGATCATTTTTGCTAAGGAATAGGAAATTGCCCAAATTTTGATTAAATTATGAGAATATGGTGTTTCAAAATTGAGCTATACAAATGTGTATGTCTGTGTGTGTACATGTACATCCTTTAGTTCATCATTACCTGGAGCTACCAAAAAGATGATTTGTTCTTCTGGCAAAAAGTCCTTGAAAAACAAAACCTATTATTTTCTGGTTGGAGCTGAGTTTCCTATCCAGCACTTTGTTTAAAGTATTACAGAAACAGAAGCCAAATTACACATTCTCATGGGTTTAGATCAACGTCACTTTTGACTGTAGATGAAGTTGAACATTTCAGCTTAAGCAACACCTCCTTGATCACAGGGCAGTATATGTTTCTGAAAATAAAGACCAATGGGTTAGTATAATTGTCTCAGCATTAGATGTTATCTCTGGGGAAAAACTAGATCTGAAATCTTTCTTAAAATGTGTCTGTAATAGTGACTACTTTCCTCTGACCAAATGTATATCAAATGAGGTTTGTAGGTCATTTTTAATTTTTAAAAAACTACTTAGATCTCACCAATTGTTAGAAATAAATTGTGTATTATATCTTTGATATTTTTAAAATTTTTTATTGTAGTATATTATACATACAGAAAAGTACACAAATCCTTTGTACTTTTATAATCCTTTTCCTTCTATTGTTGATGTTTTGAAACAAAAGATTTGATTTTAGATGGTGACTTCTGAATTCAACACAGAAGCTGTGATAGACCCTGGCCCTTCCTTTATAGGCCTGACTCTGCCATCATCTATCCAGACAATACCTACCACCCTCTCTCCTGCTTTCCTGGATAGCTGGGGTCAACTTTTAGAAACAGGCACTCTCTAGTGACATATTAAGAATATTAAGACATGTATTCATGCACATATACATGCAAACACATATATACAGCTGTTTCTTTCAGTACAAGGAAGGCAGAAACACAAAATATGTACTCTTGCTTTTCCAGAAAGTCTTAACATATTTACAGCCCTGAAATCATTATTTTTAAAGAGAAAATATTTATTCAAGTAAATAAATCATCAATTTGTTCAATGAATGTTTTCTGAACCTTTACCAGACACTGTGCTAGGTTTTAAAGGAGAAGCAACATCACATATGGCAGACTCTGTCCTCGTGGAATCACATCCCAAAGGTAAATCAAACCAGAGTATTTGAAAAACAATATTAATATTTTAAAATTGTTGATATTTTAAAAAATAAAGCCTTATTTTAAAAATCAAATTAATCACTAGATTAATAAATACTCTACATGCCTAACAATTTGATAAGCATTATATGTGATAAAAAGAAATCAAAAAGCATAAAACAGCTTTGATAAGGTAGCTTAAACTCACTTAGGAAGAAACAACCAGCACAAGAGTGACAGCAGAAGTTAATTTGTAAATTAAATTAAAGAAACAAATAATCACCAAAACATTTTAGGAAAAAAACCAACAGCTGAACTGTACAAAATAACAAATTAAAGATGAAAGAATTTTGTTATTCCACAAAACAAAATTCAGAAAATAAACTAAAACATTAAAAATAAATTTTATAAAACAGGCAAGTTTAGTCACAAAATGCACGCTAAAGAAGTTATTTCAAAGCTCCAAGACATAGAGATTATTTTTAACATGACAAACTTTCGTTGAATTAAATACTGTTCTTATAATGGCTCTAAAGTGCCATCTTGTCCATGTAAGGACATCCATCAGTTCAGCTCTATCATTTCTCCCTTCAGGATATCTTATGAACGCACCCCATCTTATGCATTTCCTCTGCCACTGTCCTAGTCCACACCCTCATCCTGAGTCTCACTGAGATGACTATGGTACATCATTGCTGGTTTTTCTCTCTCTCATCTTTCATAACTAACATGGCACTGAATCTTCCTAAATTGCCACTATTAACACAGGTCCCACACTGACCATCTCCTAGACTCCTTATTATACCTTAAAAACCAGGTCTAAACTTAGCCTGACTTTATATTTCTATGGGAATCAGCCCTACCCATCCAACTTTATTTTCTATCCTTCCCAACTATAAAGCCTCAATCTTACAATGTTGACATCTAAATGACATCCAGGTCACTTTATCCATTCCCATGCTTCTGATTTCACTGTACCCCTCATCCCTGATGCCATCTGTACTCCACTCTGTCTGCCCAGTGCAAATCCATGAAGTCTTCTGCGACAAAGCCAGTCTGCATCGGGCTCTTCTTTCCACTAGATTTTCACTTCTCACAGAGTATACCATTTTCATGAGATTGTTGCCATTTCATAAGATTCAAGATATCAAGAACTTGGGCTCTGGTGTCAAGCAAAGGGGGCTTAAATTCTGGTTTTGCCAATGACTTACAGTGTGACTCTAGAAAATTCACTGATTTTTGTCATCTATGAAGTTAGGAAGAGTAATAGTGTCTATTCAATTGGGCTGCTGTGAATAGTAAGCTCTGAGGTTGTTAATTATCTAAGCCATTAGCAGGAACATGTTGGATTTTGCAGGCTGATCTGAGACTTCAGGTTGTTACTCCTCATCCACTTATGACTTGGCTCTTCTGGAATTAAAAGGGAGACCATAATGAGATGTTCTGATGCATCCATCCCATCAATACCACAGTTCCTGAATTGTTTCTCTCATTTGATTGAAACCAACATGGAGCATTGATACAAAATCCTATATGCATATCAATAGGAAGAACTCTGTGATTACTTTTTTACCCCTGAAGGGAAGCAAGTGTTCCCTTCTCAAGGCTAGAGAACTCTAAGCAAAAATTTAGCTGGATCTTTTATGCACAGAAAAGATGCTTATACTTGTCCACTTCCTTGGAGACCAACTTAAATACCGAGCAGCAGCTATAGAAATCCCACTCATGACAAAACAAGATACTTCTAAAGAGCCATTATCTTTTGAGACCAAAACATTCCTATGCAAAGACATGAAATAGTTTTAACCTCTACTTATTTGTACCATAGTATATACTACTTTCCAATATTGCTATATAGTGTTCTTACATGTGGTACATTTAAATAAAACAATTATTGAATAAGATCTCCGTTCTTTTAGATAGAGACTGATCTCATTCTCAGGTGTCCGGTGTCTTCTGGTTTACTTACACTATTAAGAATAGTCAGTATTCAAAAAGTAGTTTTTGTTTGGTCTTATTTGGATCTGAATACACTGATCTACCCTAGAAATGACTGAACAATATTAGTTTCGGCTAAATCCAAGTTCAAATTGTAAAAACCAAAAAATCAACACCTTCTAGACAAGCAAAACCTAACAATAAAAATATGATGCCACAGTGTTTACAGAATGGAAGGACTTTCAGATGGTGTGTGCTAAGCTAGACCTACATAGTGAAACCAGATCTGGTTATCAGATCACTGAGCTGATGGAAACAAGGGCACCAAGGACACAATTGTCATTTCACTCATTGAAACAAATTAATTGTATTAATTATGTAGTAATCTATTCTACTCTATCTTTTAATTCTTTTGGAGATGCTGAAAGAGGATCAGAGCATGAACAGCTTTCTCCCAACATGTAGTGTTTCTGAGATAGAGGGGAATATACTAAAGCTAGGCAGGGAAGGGGTGGAAAAGAGGTCAGTAAGAGACCCAGTACTGTCTTAGCTGAAGACACAATAAAGCCCAGATGAGCTGAGCTGAGGGGACCAAGGCTGGGAGGCACAGGAAGGAGCAGCTTGAATGGGAGCTGGCTAGTGCAAGAAGTCAGTGCTGTCACAGTAAGGGCTTTGAGAGGCATCTAGGAGATCTCTTAAAATCAGTGAAACATTGTGGTTTCTTACCTTTGTAGGTGTAGAAGTTGGATAAGGGCATGAAACTTTACAAATCAATAGAAATGAACATTCTGTAGGTGCTCTGTACATATCATTTAAACAAACACAAAACATCTTTTCTGCCTCCCATTTTTCCCAGTCTGGCTTGATAGTGAAAATTCTGGATTTACCCAAATGAAACATTTGCATCAAAAATTTTTTATATGACAAAATGATTCACAATGATATTCCTTTAGACTACAATTTCCTGACGGCATTACTAGTTGACCATGATTTATTAAAAACAAAAAAGTTTCAGGAACCAATTTATTGCCTATACTTATTTTTAGTTTTAACTGAAATACACCTTGTATAATGTTTAAAATCTGGATTTGAATTTGCCTTTAAAGTGCAGAGTAATGGAGATATAGGGCTGAAATAAAGAGAAGCCAAAATGACTTGTTAAGAAAGACTACAGTCCAAATGCAGCTGCCCTTGGCACATCTTCTCATCACAGGTAAAGCAGGCCAAGGGAAAGGTACCTGGGAGTGGGGGTAATGCAGGATCAGGCACCAAGGCAAGCCCCATCCCCAAAATGAAGATGTTAATATTGAGTGCAATGGGAAGAAGAGGGTGTAGTCTGATCAGCTCCCCACCTGTGATGAATTTATCCCAGAACTTGGCCTTGCTGACATCCTTACATGGCCCCAGGTAAGGACTGCCTTTGTCTGAGCTTAGTGCATTAGAGGTGGCTCAACGGCACTAAATCACCCTGTTCCCAGGCCACCGGTCACTGAGGCGTTCATTCTGCTGGCAAATCTAACATTGAATTAGAGAGCTATTAAGGTCTCATATAGTCCTGTAATTCTAAGATTTCTTTTGTTCAAATGCTTACTCCTTGGACCTGGGCTAGATACCAGCAGAATACTTTCAGGCAGGGCTTTCTCTGCTTGGTAAAAAGAACTAATCCTCTTTAATACTCTTTCTGTCCAGACTATTTCTTCCAAGCCCTTTCTTCATTGCTTATCAATCCAGAACAAAAATAAGCCCCACATGCTTCTCAGATCTGAGAAGTTAGATGTTCTCTTTAGTTTTTGAGCTCTCATTGCTTGTGTCCATATCATATGTGCATGTGTGTTTGTGTACCTACAGAAATACATCTTGGTATTTTTGCACACATGGAATGCTTTCTATTACTTACAGAAGAAACCTGCTGTCAGCAAAAGCATTAATTGTGTTTCTGTTTATGCTTCTATTCCCCAAGCTAAGATTTTTGTTTGAGTAAGAATTTGTGCCTTAATTATAAACATTAGTAAGTGAAAAATGTTTGCATTTCACAAATATATTTTCTGTTTCACAATCTTTATAGCAGAAAATCAAGCTCATGAAATATAATATTTGCTTGCATAATCTTCTCTCCTTTTCCCTTGATGTTTTGACTTCCACAGCAAGGGTGAAGAAAGTTATGCAAGCATATGGGTTCACCCTAGCAATCATCATTAATCTTTGCTTTCCTCATCCTTGTTTACTATAAGACCAAGTTAAAGTGTATCTGGACTTTCTCAAATTTGTCTACAGCCATGCTTCACATTTTTAAAAAAGTCGCTTTCAGCAAAAGATGGCAGGAAAGGCACATGGCTGGATGAGTGTTTCTGAGAAAAAGACAGAGATAATTTGCAAGTGATGGAAGGCTGGTATTTATGGAGTTTAAGATACGTTTGAAGCATCTCTACTTCAAGGGAAGAGGCCAGTGGGTTGTTGTAGAATTATTTTCCTCCCTCGTGGGATTGAAGGTGCCCTGTGGAAAGAGCCTTATGCCTCATAGTCCAGGGAGGATAGGGGAGTAGGATGGGAGGAGTATGAGGGGAACTGGACAGTGATTGAGGAATGATGGCTAAAATTAGTGCTTGCTTCCCCTCCCTTACCATTAGCAGACAGTCTGCCTCTCCAGCTGGCTCCTCTTGAAGTCAAAAAGTTAACCTGTTCTCTGCCTGGGCTAGAACAAAACATGTTCTGCTTTTGCCTGTCAGTGTTGTTGGAGTTTTTCAAACGTGAGAGGCAAGATGTGTGTAAAAATTGTCATGTATTTTTCTTTTCAGAATAGGCATAAAAAAGAAAATAGAAGTGCCAAACATGTAATTATAGTATTTTCATGTTTAATACATCAATAATAGACTTTTATAGATAGTAGCAGTGTTTTAGGTGCATTGCATGCATTATGTTATTTTTCCCACCAAGTAACCCTCTGAGATAGGCATTGTTGTTATCCCTAATGCCCAGATGAAGAAAGTGAGCCCCAGAGGTCACATGCCCATGATTTCCTAACTAGGAAATATTGGGGCATGAGTTCTCTGACTGCAGATCCTGGGACCGTAACCACCTCATTGAACTATCTCAATTAATGAAACAAGTCATATCAATAAGACTTAATGAGTGAATGAATATAGAAAAGTAAAATTACATTGCATAAAGTAAGTATTCAGTAAATAACTATTGAAAAATGCTTACCCTTGTTCTGACCCTGAGTCAAATCATTATTTAGCCTCTGGTCTTTCTTGTACTGCTGTTCCTTCAGATTGTGTGTGTATGCATGTGTGCGCATGCACCTATACGTGAATGCATTCACTAAACTCTAAAATATCTAAACTAAATTCAATGTAGATGATCTATGTATAATAGAAAACCTAAATCACAGGGGATATTCAACATTTAATAACATTCCTATGTCTTTGTAGCAGCTGGGATTAAGGATACTTTTCAAAGTATAATCTAAAAGGAATAACACAAACTAGTCAAATACTCAAAAACAGAAAAACATATGTCATCTAAGAACCCTTTTTTTTTCTTTCCAAAACATTCTACGTGTTGTTTTTTGAGGAAATCCTACTGGTCTGAGCATTTTATGAATCTAGGGCAGATGTTCTCACTTTAGTGTGCATATGAAGCACCTGGGCACTTTGGCCTCACCTCTGAGAGTCAGACTCTGTAGGTCTGGGATGGGGGTCCAGAATTCTGCATTCTTAATGAGCACCAACCTTTAAGAATAGTTGATATAGTTAACTGAGGACATGCTCTGTGTTAAGAAGGACTATTTCTATTTTCTATCCCAAGAAGAAAGGCAGGCCTCTGTACTTTGCTTCATGAAACCATATGCATCATTTTGCTTGTATTAAATAAAATTTTCACTGCATTCATTTTGCTTGGTAAGTGGCATGTGACTATAGTACATAGTAATTACATGTTCCTGAAGACTACTTGGTAATTTGCACTTAATAAGACCAAAAATAATTACCCTGTACTCCAATCTAGAAAACATAAATAATCGTAAATATATGGTACTCACCATGTAATTACTTTGCCACTCCACTCAACTCTCTATAAGATTGAGCAGTTACTGAAGAAGTAAAGAATCACAACAAAATATTCCCTATTTTGCCTGATAAACTAAAGCAACTCAACCACAATGTTTGCATTTTCAGACACATTTTCTTAGGTTCAGAATTTAAATCAGAGAAAATTTAGAGGAAAGAGCATTACTTAGCTCTTTGGGGGCTTTCTGATTTGACCTTTTACTTAGTAGTGCCAGAAAATTTCCCTGAAATTTAAACAATTTTCAAACTCTTTAAAAATATGACATAACCCACCTGTCTGGGATGACCTTTCAAAACTACTTCTAATTCTGTTCTCTGACTTAGTAGAGAGTGATTAAATTTAAGGTCTGAGACACACTCATATGGAGAGGAGGGACAGAAGCTAGCATTCCCCAAGCAAACACACCAGCTTACCTTTAGACTTGAGGCTCCTTTTCTTCCTGATGGAATGAGCTCCAAGAGACTTTCCGCACAGCATTGGGCTCGACGTAGAATTTCTGGGTCCTACTCGCACCCATGGTTCTGCACTAACTCTGCAAAACAATCCATAATTAGAATCATGTATTTGTTATGCATAAACTTAGAGATCTTCTCCCATGACTAGCACGGAGGAAGGACCTAGGTGGATATCAGAATCACCTGTAGTAAATTTGATTTGTTTTGCTTTTTTCATTTTTGTGATTGTCTTCACAAAACAGTGATGTTGAAACCCTTCTCATTCTATATACCCCCACTCAACAAAAGCAACCGCCACACTGATAAAGATCACTATATCCCTTGAAAGGGTATCACTAGCATGTGGGGAGAGAAGAATTCATTTATTGATTCAACAAATTTGGATTGAAAGCCTACTATGCACCAGGCTGTTTAGATGCTGGGAATATAACAGTGAATCAAACAGAAAAGTTCTGTGATCTTATGGAACTTAAATTCAAGTAAGTGGAGCAAACAGATGCTATCAGATCACCTGTAATGCTTGCTTTAGAAACATGAATTTGTCCCAGTGAGACTGATATATTAGGAAATTTGAGCATGGTGCAAATTTTGTGTTACTTATCCATGATTTGTCCAGAAGAAACCCTACAAGGCAGAAAGGCACAGAAAGGCAGAAGAAACACTACAAGGCACTACTCAGTTCACACCCAGCTGAACTGAGTCATATAGGAATATGCAAAGTGGACATGGATATACACCCTGAACATCTACCAGCTCCCTCAGTTCTCCATGTGTGTTATGAACCACATCCCTTCGCATCTGGTGTTGTAACGATTTCTCAGATTTCACATAATCCCCCTTCCATGCTTCACAATCACTCACAGGCTGCATCCCTCCCCCTTCCACAAGAAAACCGCAGGTCTTTTTCGAGATATAGTGACATATTGATTGTAGTATTTATATATATATCTTGACCACTTAACATATATAAAACTGTCCTACCATTTTTATTGTTTCCATCTTTTTTTATAATTTGTCACAATGAAGGTTTCGTGTATTGGGCCTCCAACCTTATTGTTCTCATAAGTCTTGTGGTTTATACTGTGCAATTCCACCTAACACAGTGATTTTTAGGAACACATATGTCAAGTTATAGCAGAACTATTTGTAAGCAACCAAACTACCAAGTAAACAAGGTAATTCCAGGTAATGGGAAGTGATTTGAAAAAATTAAACCAGGGAATGTGGTTGGGAGTGCCTGGGTGGAATGGGAGGCACTCCTTTAGACTGGGTGGTCATGGAGACCTCTCCAAGAAGGTCACATTTGAACTGATGCCTGAAAAACAAGAAGGTGCCAGCCATGCCAAAATCTGGGGTAAGAGCATTCCCAGGAGGAGGAGGAGTGGTGGATTGGGGGGGGGGGCAGTGGCCAGGAGGTGCAAAGGTCTGAAAATAGGAATAAGCTTCTAGTGTTAGAGGAACAAAAAGGGCCAGAGCAAGGAACAGAGAAGTGGGAACAGTAGCTGAGCCCCAAATCATACACACATAGGAGGACATTATAAGCAATTGGAATTTTAAGTGTGATAAGATGCCATTGGAGGATTTTTCACTACCAGCAGAACCCACTCAATTTACAGATGAATATCTGAGGTCTGGAGAGTTTACCCAAGATCATACCCAAGGTCATGTCACCAGGCAAAATCAGAATCCAGGTCTCTTATCTTTTTGCATGGGAATAGGTATATACTTGCAGCAATTCCTAAATGAGTTCTTCATTTGAACTCTGGCAAAGAGGATATTAATTGGAAAATTTTCCCAGATTTTCCTCAAACAGATTCTGGATCCATGAATTGCTTCCTCAAGCATGATTATATTGGGCAGAAGTCCAGATTAACCAGGCTATGTCCAGTGTGCTGTTTCATTCCACTGGTGAAAGAAAAATAGACCAGACAAAATGCCAACTAAGCCATCATAGATGCTAGCAAGATTTGTAAGACAGCCGGTCTTGCTTAGAGCAACTGTCAGTGCCCAGATCTCCTACTCCTGAATGGTGCTTTTAAGAAGTCTAATGATGCAGACAATGGATGTCTGGATCACTCTGCGCTGTCCCGATAACTGACATGAGACACGAGGCATGAGAATCTCTTGATGGTGGATTACAAGGCCCAGCAATGAGTCACTGAAAGAAGTTGTGGGATTTCTCCTCTTGGGTGGATTGACACTTTCTTTTTATCAAGTCAGAAGTCAGAATACAGTCAGAAGACAAAAGAATAAATTTAACCTGACAATAGGCTAAATGCCACAGGGTAAATGCCTTGGCAAAAAGCAGCATGTTTGGGGTTTTTCTCTACACTAAGCAGAAGGGCAGCTGCCTCTAGGTTGTGGAGTGAAGAGTCTGCTTCGTGTTCTCTGTGGGTCTGGAGCAGGCTGCCCTGTGTGTTCAGCCCCCACAGTTGTGGACTCGCATTGTGGGTGAGTGGCAGGGTGCTAAATAGGCCTGTGATTCTCAGGCTCAGCTTCAAAGCATTTATTCCCAGTTCCATCCCATCCCCCACCCTTAGTCTGTCAGCTTCTCGAGGGCAGGGCATGGCCCATATATATGTGATTCCTAAACTCAACAACAGACTTGTTCTCTGCCACCTCATTCCACAGCTACATAATCCAGAGCCCTTCAGGTGGACACTGCTATACTTTTATGCCTTTTCAAAAGCTATACCATTCGCCAAATAATATTGCCAAGTCATCCATTCCCACATAGTTCTAGGAGGCAGAGCGAGGACCCATTCATTCATTCATAAATTCAATACATATTTACGGAATCTCATTGGAGCTCTGCACTAGTCTCAGGAATTCATCTATGAACAAGACAGACACAGGTCCTGACCTTCTGGACCTCCTCCTAGAATGTACATCCCTTTGGCAATGTATCTCGAGGGTGGCCCTAAGACCACCTCGTCAGAGGCAGCTGTGATGTTATTAAAATTGTGAATTCCAGGACCCGCTCCAGACCTCCTGAAGAAACAGAGCTTTTAGGATGGAGCCTTAGAATCTGCAGTTTTTCCAAGCTTCCTTGGTGATTCTCATAAAAACTATAGTTTGAGAACTACTGCTCCAAGGGATGAAAGACTATAGCTAAAGTGGTTCTTTCTCCCCCTTAAAGTCTGGCTCCAAAGCTAGGCTGGATCTTTTTCTGCTGGTGAGATCCTTCAAGGATGTTCTCTCTGGGAACTCCATGCCTTGTAGGTATACAGGCCTGAAAGTTGTTTGGGTCTTGGATTTGAGGGCACCCAGAAAGGTTGCACCTCAACAAGAGGTCTCCAGGAGCCATACATTTTGTCAGGATTGCTTCCTTTGTGCCGAGGCATGGTCCTTTTTTAAAATCAGCTACCCCTGGGCAATGACTAGGACTAGTTCTTTCCTAGGAGTTATTTCTACCTTAAGGTAAACAAGGGCTCCATATCCCTGCTATTGGTGATGGCCAGCAGAAAGCAGATTCCTACAGGAGTGGGCATTTGTATCCCAGGACGTGTCGCCAAGTTGGACCACCAGTCTTCTGGGAAAGGTGTAGCTAGGCAGCTGTGACAGCATTAGGTCTTGGGGTTTCCAGATAGGAGGGGCAGGATGGGGAAGAGAAGGCACAGAGTGGCGGGAGGGCAAAGAGGTCACCGGGAGGCCAAATTCTCTTTCGCAGCTTTGCCTGCAGCCTGATCTGCTTCAGCTGCTCTGTCTTTAGGACACAAGATGAGCAGATGCAATCTCTCTGTCCCCCTTCCACCACACATTCTCTGCAACCAGCTCACAGCCCCAACCTCTTCTCTGGCTCACCCGCACACACATTACTATCACCTACCCCTGCCCTAGGCCTCCTCCACTAGCCTGTAAACTTCCTGAAGGCAGGGCAAGATGTGCTTTTGCCCCCCACACTTTCTAACAGCACTTGCATGTGGAATGTGCTGAATAAATATTTGCCAAAAGAATGAGCGAATGCAAACTGTGGAAATTTACGGAGGTCAGAGCCTGGCTCTGCCTGATTTATTCAGCCCCTGGCATAGCATCCCATGCAAATAGCCATTTAATACTCACATTTGATGATCATGAACGTGATAACAAAACCCTGCAAGAGATGATTGAGAATAAGGCTCTTTATTGTTAGTGTCTTTTGTTGTAAGCAGCCTCAAGTCTGTTTTAGAAGTAGCAGGGTATAAATATTAAATGAGTGAGTGGATGAGGCTTTAAACCCCCAGGGCCTCTCCAGACTTGCCAGCGCCTCTCATATCCCCAGAGCAAAGCAGCCTTCTGGGGATGGGAGGTGAAGAGAATTACTTCACTCATTCATTTATTCATTCAACAAATAAGTTTTGAAAGCCAGACTATGCTTCTCTTAAGCAACCACCTTGCTCTAGGGTTTCTAGCCGAAGTGGCTTCTTAAGGTCTCTTTCAAGGCTATAATTCTTTATTCTGCTCAGAAATGTTGGGAATATTGATGAAGCAATATTGATAAAGTCCCACAAGCGTTGGAGATTTAGTGAATATATGCGGGCAGTGGGTCTCCGTCACTTCTCTATCTTAATACACCAGCACCTGGTGAAATTGCTTTAATGCTTTGTTTGGCATCTATTTATGTCAAGTCAGATCTTCTCCCAACACCCAAATGAAACCTGATGTGACCTCACATAATGTAGTTGATGTGTCACCTTGTAGCAAACCCTGAACAAAGGTCTTACTTGACTTTTAAGTGCATCAAAACGGTAATTATTTATGATCAGATTTACCTTTCCTAAGCATTTTGCTTCTGGTTGTAGCTAAATTATACCAGCAGATTAAAATAGACAATCAATGTCTGCCTGTCGGAGGTGTCTTAACTTGCTATATATACTTTTAGTAAATATCACAACATTATTTTAATCTGTAAATCAGATTTGTCAGGTCTGATTCATTTAAATGGCTCACATGCCCCAAATTCTCTCTGACAGCCCCAATGTGGGAGCCTGTCCTCATCTTGAAAAGGTAATATTGCCTGGGGCTTGTTGCTAGCTTAATAGAGGCAAGGACACTGCATAGCAAGCAATAAGAGAAAGACAGACCACCTTTGCTATAACAGGTTTCTGCAAGCATCCAACACATCAACCAAGCAGCATCTTTTCATGGAAATTGGGAGAGTACTCTGAGTGAGCTAAGGGAGAGGCCAAAAACATATTCTTTATGTCAGTAATACCACTGATAACAGTAACAAAAATTTGTCCATCAATTACTGTATGCTATGCACTGTACTAAATAATGTTTGAAATGCAATATCCTATGCAATTCCTACAGCAACCCCATAAAATAAGTACTTTTTTATATATGCGGAAGCTCAAGTTGAGAAAAGTTTAGAAACATGCTCAGCATCTTTCTGGCGCCAGCCTGCAGCCCTAACCACCAGGCACACAGCCTCTGTACGTGGAGTTATTATGATTAACTGGCTTTTTGAAGGAGGGATGGGACCACAGGGGACCATTTGTTCAGGATTACATCACCTGAGACCACTATGGTTCCCCTAAATCCTATAATACATACTTCAAGAAACCTGTTAGTTTGCTGTTTCTCAGCCTTTTAAAATGAGCAGCCGTTTCTACAATTAAATAATAATAATAATAATAATGGACACTTTTAATATTTATTAATTATAAAAATAACAAAAGGTGCCTTTTAAATGAGTTATATGCTATTTATCATGGCCTCTTAGATGTGTTTGTGATGTACCCCTTATTTGATGTGCAGACAATAGTTAGCAGGTACTAGAGTTCATGGACCTCTTGTAAGAAATGACAAGGGCCTATCATGAGGTGAGAAGCAGTGCTCTAATTTAGAAGACCCAGCAAAGATGCTAGGGAATACTTCAAGGACTCAGAAACCAAAGTCTGGGTCCCTGTCCTCTTAGTACCCTAGGACAGCCTTTGTTAGTCAAGGCAGTTAACCTCACTGAGCCTTGATTTACTTATTTTTACAAGGAATAACATTTTACTAACCTCCCAGATTGGCTGGGAAGACCAAACGTGGCCATCTCTGTGAAAGTGCTTTCTTTAGTTGTAAAATGTTACACAAATGCAAATAAATAAAAGGTGATTATATTATTCAAATGTCTGATGTCCCATCATTGTATACTCAAGATTTTACTTTGGGAAGGTAAAGCCACTTTTAAACCAACAGCATTTTAAAATTGAATTCTGTGGGTAAAGCGCCTCCCCATGCCCAGCAGCTGGCTCATGGTAACAGTGCTTTGTGGAATTAAATGAATTGTCTTCAACAAAAAATCCTGCAGAACAGATGTATTCACAAGCCCTCCAACGCTGTCGCTGTCAATCTGTAAAGAAAACTCTGTTTTGCTACTTGTTTTATGCTAGAGCTGTATTTAAATGCAGGGTGAGATTTTCAAAATAAAATTTGACAGTTTTTTTACAAGACCTGCCTGTGTTTGCCTTCAGCTCTCTTCTCCCCAGGGTGTTTTCAGTGGGCCGGGAAGGCTGCCAAAGGGTAGGCTGGAGGCTGGAGTCTCCTGGGGGTCTGGGTTTGAGGAAAAAGAAGAGAAGAGCAAAGGCTGATCGTAATACAGAAGTGACAGACAGGGAGAAGGGGCTTTGGCATTCCTTCATGGGCTGGACCAGCAGGAGGAAGCCTCTTCCTCGCTGGGGAGCCTCAGGGCACATGGAAGGAGCGAGATGAAGGTGGGACAGCTAGGAGTGGAGGAGGGCCTGGGGAGACAAGCCTCCCTCCACCCAGCCTCAGGGCACTGTCCTGGGTTTTCAAAGTAGTCCCATCACCTCCTCTTCGCTTGGTCCATCCAGACATTCCTTCATCTCCTCTGCCTTCTCCCCAGCCTACATCCCTGCCAACTGGAGGGTCCAAACTAGTCCCCGCTGACAGTGCTTTAGACCTCTTTGAAAAAGCATCATTCATTGGAAAATAAAGAGGCCCAGAATCCAAACTTATCTTCTACAAAACCTGTCATCCTTATGTTGAAAACCTTACACTTACTTTAGGTATAGCTGTAGCACGGAGAAGAAAAACAGGCATACTGTTAACATGGATGGTGTAAAACAAATTCTGTCTTCAGTGCTCTGGAGCCAAGGTTGGCAAACTTTGTCTGTAAAGGGCAACATAGTTAATATTTCAGGCTTTGAGGGTCATATGTTCTCTGACACAACTAATCTACTCTGTCTGTATAAGCAGCCATAGAAAATATGAGTATTTTCTGTGTTCCAATAAAACTTTATTTACAAAAACAGGTGGAGGGGCCAGAGTTTGCTGACTGCAGCTCTGGAGCAACAAAAGCTTCAACAACTTCTTCTTCTTCCTCCTCCTCCCTCCATCCCCTCTTCCCCCCCCCCCACTCCCTCCTCCTCCTCCTCTTCTTCCTCCTCCTCCTTCTTTTGGTCAGGTACCACTGACATTTTGCTTAATTACAGAATTCCTGAATCTCCTCCCACTTCTGCATTTGCATCGGCGGGTCAGCTTGCTGCTGTAGTCAAATGAGAGTTGGGCTGGCAACACTGATTTACTCAGGCAATTGTGATCCCTCTGAAAAGAGTGGCTGGGTGCTTGCATGTATGCAGCTACTTCCATAGGAAAACACAGAGGAAAGATAATGGATGCCTAAGTACTGAAGAAATTCCCCTGTCTCCCAGGGAAAGACTGAGCTGAAGGGGTCTCTTCTCCCTGGCTCCCCTCCCCTCCACACACTCCCAGTCCCTCTAGTGAGAGTTGGCCTGCTCCAAGAGTCCCACAAAGGACTCCAGCCATGACCCCAGTTGAATCCGCGCTCTTGCTCTCCAAGATTTCCTTCCACTCTCCCTTTCCTCTGCGAAGGTCTCTGGGGTCTGAGTATCTTCCCTCAGAAGAAGGTGAGGCTGGCCTTCCCAGGGCACAGTTTCTTTTCACAGGGGGCGATTACCTCAAATGACACTCCAACAAGCCCAGTTGTCTAGAGGGCAGCACTTTAGCCCACTGTGCCCCGATCCTTTAGAGAGCACTGTGCCCACTTCACTAATTTCAGTGGAGTAGAATCCGTGGCATCAGCCCTTCGCCCGCCCACTCCTGTCTTTCCTCTTTGGTAAGCCATGCTCCTCGGACTCGGTACAAAGTCATCACATGAAGAGAAGTTTTGAGTTAGCACAGGAACTGCATGTATCTGAAACCACAAATCACGAATTTGAGACTGCAGAGAGCCTCCTTGCAGGCGTTTGCAGTTGCAGTGTGCAGGCCAGCCATCTGGATGCTGTCTGAAAGTCGGAGCGTTCGTTGTGGCTCCGTCTGTGAAGGAAAAAATTAAGTCCCTGGAAGGATTTAGAGTGTGGGAGTAGGGGTTTAGAAGGCAGTTACACTTAAACATGACTAGTATTTCCTAGAGGATTGAGTTTTATAGTCTCCTAATAATAAGCAAAGAGTCAAACAGAGGGTCTGTCAGTCATGAATTAAAAGCAATGGTTCTCAACCAGGGGCAATTTCTAACCACAGGGGACATTTGACAATGTCTGAAGGCATGTTTGGTTGTCACAACTGGTTCGGGAGGGTGCATACTAATGGCATCTAATGGGTAGAAGCTAAGGATGTTGCTAAAATCCTACAGGACACAGGACAGACTCCCACAACAAAGAATTATCCAGTCCCAAATGTCACTAGTGATGAGAATTAAAGGTGTTTCTTATTCTGAGCAGCCCTGCACTATCAGTGGATAGATCATGAGGGGATATGCTAGCTGAGTCACTTGAAGTCCCCTCTGGGCAGGTCTCCTTCAGGGTGTGTGTCTGGCTAGACAGCAGAGGCACCACCCCCACTACCCCCACCGGGATCGTGGTGGCAGGAGAGGGCAAATGGGTGGAAAGCACTATTGTGGCTCCCATCCAGAGCTATGTTATTTTTTCTAACAAATGTCGGTGAGGGTGTGTGTCTCCACCATGCTCTGCATGGTTTGGGAGCTGGGGCAGGAGCAGGGAGACTGGCTCTGAATGTCTCCAGCCCTTGCTAACTCTGAAGAGAAAGCAAGTGCTCACTGTTTCAGTGGTCCTCTCCTCGGCCTGTTGAGCCCTGGGGTTCTTGGCTGTGTTTTTGCTTCCTCTTCCAATCCAGTTCTTTCCACATTCCATCTTTAAGAAATACTCCAAGTTTCTGGTCTGCTGACGTCTGCCTTCTTTGTTTTTCAGGCATTCGATGAATTTGTTCTTACATACACATTTCTTCGGTCATGTCAAAGGACTTTAGGGAGGAACAGAGGTAGTTGTATAAGCTAAGGCACCCTTCTAAAACGGCAGCTCCTTCCATTGGATTGAACAAGGTGGTCACTGGTGACCTTGCAAGTGCAGTGTCAGCAGAGTGTGTTTGTAGAAAGCAGATTGCACTAGGTTGAGGGGATTTGAGTAAAGAAAAGCATTTTGGTTATCTGTGGCTATGGGATAAACCACCCTAAAACTTAGCAGCTTAAAACCACCATTTCTTATTATCTCTCACAGTTTTGTGGGTTGATTGGGTTCAGCTGAGTTGTTCTATATTGGGGTCTGTTTGGGTCTATATTGTGTTCCTCAAAAGATATGTTGAAGTCCTAACCCCCACTGCCTCAGAATGTGGCCTTATTTCTAAATTGGGTCTCTGTAGATAAAATTAGTTAAGATGAGGTCTTAATGGAGTAGGATGGGCTATTAATACAATCTGACTGGTATCCTTATAAAAAGAGGAAAGAGACACATAGAATGCCATGTAATGACAGAGACAGAGATAGGAGTGATGCGCTGCAATGCAAGGGATGCCAAGGACTGATGGCCACCACCAGAAGCTAGGAAAAGGCAAGGAAGGATATTACCTAGAGTCTCAAAGGGAGCATAACCCTGCTGACACCTTGATTTCAGACTTCTCACCTCCAGAACTGTGAGAGAATAAATCTCTGCTGTTTTAAGCCATCCTGTTTGTGGTGCTTGGTATAGCAGCTCTAGGAAACTAATATAGGATCTCTCATACAATTGCAGTCACATCTCATCTGGGGCTGGAATCAACTTGTCTTCATCCACTCCTGGTGCTGTAACAAAATTTCTTAGATGGGTAATGCATACACAATAGAAATTTATTTCTCATAGTTCTTGAGGCAAGGAAGTCCAAGATCATGGTACCAATAGATTAGTGTCTGGTGAGGGCTTGCTTTCTACGTCAAAGATGGTGCATTGTTGCTGCATCCTAATGAGGCAGAAGGAAGGAAGGGTAAACGGGACTAACAGACTCCCTCAAGCTCTTTTATCAGGGCACTAATCCCATTCATGAGGGAGGAGCCTTCATAGTGTAACCACCTGCTAGCGGCCCCATCTCTTGATATTATTGCATTGGGGATTAAGTTTTGGCATGAATTTTGGATGGACACAAACATCCAAACCATAGAACAACTGAAGGCTCTATTGGGCTATATGTCTAGGAAGGCTTCTTCACATGGCAGATGGCTCACCTGGGATGATAGGAACTGCTGGGGCCTGACTGAGCATTGTTCTCTCTCTCCATGCAGCCTCTCTGCATAGCAAGGTGTGATGGACTTTTTTGCATGGCAGCTAGCTTCCCTGAGAGCAAATATTTCGGGACACCTAGCTGGAAGGAACAAGACTTTTTTTTTTAACCTAACCTCAAAAGTTACATAATGAGAGAGGGGCTACAAGAAGGTAAGATCCAGAATTTAGTCAGCAGGCTTAGCCTGAGACTGTAGCAGAAGCATCTCTTTCACTGTGTTAGAAGAGGAGCAGGTGAGGATGGGTGGATACAGCAAATGTGTGCATGAAGAATGACATGTGGAAGTGGGCACAGGAGATTCAGGTTGTTGAGAGAATTCCTGTGTGTTGGCATCTAGGGTCTCCGTGTCTGGAGAAGCAAGATTATGTCCTGACACTCATTAGAAATGCGGTAGGGGAGAGGGCTTGGGGAGAGTGACATTTGGAATCAGCCACAGTAAACATGGGAAAAAGAGATAACCACAGTAGCATACAACAAAAGACCCCAACATATCAGTAATAAAAATGATGAATTTCGGGAAGGAAGATGGGAGTAAAATCCAGGGGGATCAGTTGTTTCCTGCTGTCAATGGCATTCTTATTGACATTTCCTGGGTTTTCTAGCCCTAACCTAAGTTTCCAGCAGTCACTGAACTAGATGTTATTTCTGAAATCAAGGTAATGGAAGCTGGGAAAATATGATCACTGTTCCATAAGTACCTTTTCTTTAAAAATCAGTATCTTCATATTTGGTAAGTCACAAGAGAAGGACTAGTAGGAAAGAAAAATGAAAAAAGTTCACACATCTCATCTAAACATACTTAGAGAGTGGCTTACTTTGTCATTGTGAACCAGTCCTGCCACATTCCCCTTCATGGCATCCTACTGCACTAGGAGTGGGAACACAGGACCTAAGATAGGAATTTTTTCTGATTCAGACAGCATAGATGAATTGTATCTCATCCCAGAATTATAGTCATGGTTGGGTCATTTTGCTATGATTGATTGGCTGGGTGTGAATAAGAGGCAGACCCCTTTTCCTCAGAGTTAATTTCAATTGTGTTAAGTGTGGCCGTTTTGTCAATGATCATGGAGTGAGTTTCTGTGATTAGTCATTTAACTGCATGGTAATTGCAAGCTAAATAGAATGTTTACAACAAACCCCTTGGTTTGGAAACAGAGACCATGTTAAATTACATTCTATGAAAATTACATAAATAAAAATTTGCATCTAGAAGGGCCCTTCATGAAAATTATGAAAAGATTGTGGAATTTTTCATTTGCATTGTATAGTAGCTCTGTAATTGACAAACAAATTGTAACTGTAGTCCATAATACTTTACATCCAGTGATTATTCATCATAACCACATCTATATTGCTGGGGAAAAGCAACAATGTTGGCAATCACGTTAATTGTTTTTCTTATCAGATTAGTGATAAAGTGCCATGATGAACATAACCTTCCAGAATGTATTCACTGATGGAATAAACAAAGCTGATCTTGGCACAGTACAGATCATAAAAAGGTGGACTTGCGCTTTGTTCTCCTCTGGAGAGCCACAGCAATACCACTCATCTATGCAAAGTGTCCCTGGCTCTGACTTGGTCTGGAATCCCAGAAGCATTCATTACTCTTTGTCCCATGATTAGTCAAGAAAAGATCTATACCCTCAATCCAAATAGGGAATTACATGAAAATTTCTAAAAATGAATATTTTAACTTATGCACCTGGATTTGGACAATTGCCTGGGAAGACTTTAATTTTTTAAGTAATCAGAAGAAAAGCTTCAAACACCAGGATGCCCCTTTTTTCAAAAATTTGCAGGAAAAGATTTCAGGGTAAAGTGGCATCATAGTTGACTATGCCTGAGGGACTTTTAATTCATCAGTGCATAGACAACGTAATTCACATCTGCCCCTCAAGAGGAACAGATGCCATCAAGGCTTATACACTCTGAAAGATAGTATTTGGTTTTTTATAGAGCTGAAATCACTATTACAGGACTCATTTTACTGATTTCCATAGGTACAAGCACATTGTTTGCTTTAAGAGTAGAAAGTTCACTTTTTTTGCCCTGGTCCCAGGTTTGGTTAGTTTTGGGGGGATTTTCTTCCTCTTTTCCCCCTTTTTCCTTCTTTGTTTGCCCTTTAAAGGCCAGTACTCATTCTGAAAATAACTACCCACTTCCGAAGTTAGTGCACCAAATAAGTTACTAACTACTCCGATGCTTCCATATGTGTTTTTCAGGGACACCCACAGGTAAATTTTAAGTAGGTGCTTAATGACAATCATTACATCATTGAGAGAATTTACAGAAGACATTCATTCATTTATGCTTTAGATCAGCCATTATCGAGTACCCATAGGCACTGCTCTAGGCCCTGTACTTCAGGATATTAACTTCCCAAAACAAAGTAGGCATTTAATGTTTATTGAATAATTAGCAGTACCTGCTTCCAAGAAGCTCCCAATCTAATGAAGGAAGCAGACTTGTACACAGAAACTTATAATACAGTTTGATGAGGATTCTAGAATAGGTAGGAATAGTTATAAAGGGAGCACAAGGAAGGAAGTAGCCAAGCTTGGGGAAGTTGAAAAAGGCCCCGTGGAAGTAGTAGTGTGTTGGGTTAGATTTTGAAGGAGGAGCAGGTGTTTATCAGGTGAAAAGAAGACTGAAAGTGTGTCAGAGGGCATGCGTACATCTGCATGGAGAGGAGTGTGAACACAGGCATTCCTGGCAAGGTAGCGGCATGTGCAAAGGCATGGAGGCCAAAGCAGTGTGGTGGGTTTTCTTGTGATATCCTTGTCTGGCTTTGATATCAAGGTAATGCTGGGCTCATAAAAAGAGTTTGGAAGTATTCCTTCCTCTTTGGTTTTTTGGAAGAGTTTGAGGGGGGTTGGTATTAGTTTTTTTAAGTGTTCAGTAGAATTCACCTATGAAGCTATCAAGTCCCAGGCTTTTCTCTGATGGAAAACTTTTTATTACTAATTCTATCTCCTTACTCATTATTGAACTGTTCATATTTTTTATTTCTTCTTTATTTTATGTTGGTAAGTTAAGTTATATGTGTCTAGGAACTTAGCCATTTCTTCTAGGTTATCCAATTTTTTGGCACATAATTGCATTCATAGTAATCTGTGTGATCCTTTGTGTATCTGGGGTATCAGTTGTGTATCTTCTTTCACTCTGATTTATTTATTTGAGCCTTCTCTCTTTTTTTATAGCTCAAGCCTTGCCAATTTTGTTTATCTTTTCAAAAAACCAACTCTTAAGCTCAGGAACAAGACAAGGATGCCCACTCTCACCGCTTCTATTCAATATAATACTAGAGGTCCTTGCCAGAGCAATTAGGTAAGAGAAAGAAATAAAAAGCATCCGAATAGGAAAGGAAGTAGAGAAATTATTGCTGTTTTCTGACAACATGATCTTATATAGAGAAAATCCTAAAGACTCCATTAAAGAACTGTTAGAATTAGTAAACGAATTCAGTAAGGCTGCAGGATACAAAATGAACACACAAAAAGCAGTAGCATTCCTATACACTAACAAAAAACTATCTAAAAAAGAAATTTCAAAAATCTTATTTACAATAGCTACAAAATACTTATGAGTAAATTTAATCAAGGAAGTGAAAGATCTGTGAAAACTACAAAACATTGATAAAAGAAATTGAAGATGACACAAATAAATGAAAAGATAGTTTGTGTTCATGGATTGGAAGAATTAATATTGTTAAAATGTCCATACTACCCAAAGCAATCTATAGATTCAATGCAATTCCTATCAAAATTCCAATGTCATTTTTCACAGAAATAGAAAAAATAATCCTAAAATTCATATGGAACCACAAAAGACCCCAAATAGCCAAGGCAATCTTGAAGGGAAAGAACAAAGCCAGAAGCATCACCCTTTCTGACTTCAAACTATGTTACAAAGCTATAGTAATTAAAACAGCATGATGCTGGCATAAAAATAGACACATCAACCAATGGAACAGAACAGAGAGCCCAGAATCAAGCCCATGCATGTACAGTCAATTGATTTTTGACAAAGGTGCAAGAACTCACAATGGGAAAAACGACAGTATCTTCAATAAAGGGTGTTGGGAAAACTGGTTATCTGTTTGCAGAAGAATGAAATTAGACCCTATCTCACACCATATACAAAAATCAACTCAAAATGGATTAAAGACTTAAATGTAAGACTTGAAACTGTAAGACAAGAAACTGTAAGACTATTAGAAGAAAACATAGGAGAAAACTATGCAACATTAGTTTGGGCAATGATTTCTTTAATTTGACCCACTACTGAGTATATATCCTAAAGACTTAAAATCAGTACATCAAGAGATATCCGCACTCCCATGTTCATTGCAGCATTATTTACGATAGTCAAGATAAGAATCAACCCAAGTATCCATCAAGGAATGACTGGATAAAGAAAATGTGATATACGAGGCCTGTCCAGAAAGTATCCAGCCATTGTTAATATAACGAGAAAGGTTAGCTCAACATTGATATAACCTGGTTGCCAAGGAGAGTGGACTGGAATGTGCATGCGTGAACAATGACGACTTCACTGTACTAGTCAGTAGGGCACTTGATGCTGTTGAGTGAGCATGTGTACTATGTGGCTGTCACATTCAAAATGACTGAGTGAGTAGAGCAGCAAATCTGCATCAGATTTTGCTTTGAGCTTGAACATTACTCCACAGAAACTATTCGGATGATTCAGAACGCTTTTGGGGATGATGCAGTGAGTGCAACGCAAATAAAAGTGTGACACAAACATTTCAAAGATGGTTGAGAATCTGTTGAAAATGATTCACATTCTGGAAGGCCTGCAGCAAGCAAAACACCTGAGAATGTTGATTGTGTATGAGTTAGGTTAAGAGACGCTAGGAGAACCGTGTGAGATCCCAAGGTGCCTACTTGGAATGGGACTGAGGCGTCATTGTCCTATATACAATGTTTCTTGTATCTCGTATCTTCTTCGATAAATGTCTCTATTTTTCATATTACAGGGCTGGATACTTTCTGGACAGATCTCATGTGTATGTGTGTGTGTGTGTGTATACACACACACACACACATACACACACATTGGAATACTATTCAGCCTTAACAAAGAAGGAAATTCTGTTATTTGTGACAACAGGGATGAACCTAGAGGACATTATGTTAAGTGAAATAAGCCAAGGACAAAAAGACAAAGACTGCATGTTTTCACTTATATATGAAATCTAAAACAATTGAACTCATAGAAGCAGAGAGGAGAATGGTAATTACCAAAGGCTAGGGCTGGGGAGAATTGGGAGATGTTGGTCAAAGGATAGAAAGTTGCAGTTAGACAGGAGGAATAAATGATAAATATTTAAGTTGATGGATGTACTAATTAGCATGTTTCAATTATTCCACACTGTATACATATATCATAATATCACTGTGTACCCTGCAATTGTATAGAATTATAATTTGTCATAAAACAAAAATAAATTTAAAAATTAAAATTAGATTTTCAAAAAGATCACTCTGTTAGGTGCAGGTGGACTAGCTTTGAGAGAATCAGTGAGCAGGACAGAAGCAATTAGGAGACTACTACAGCAGTCCAAACAAAGTTAGTGAGGACCTAAACTAGACCTATGGCTGAAGAAGTCAGAGGAGGAGCCTAGTTTGGAAAATTTCCCTAAGAAACAGAGCACAGGAGTTGTAATGGAACACATATGGCAGCAAGTCATTTGAGGTGATGTACACAAAATCATCATGCTGGGGAGCAGCAAGAGAGAAGGAGCCAGGGCTCAAGGGTGACCCCTTAAAGCAGAGGCCCCACACTATCCCTGCTGAATGGACCACCTACCTACCTCTGAACCAGTGGTTCTGAAGGTGTAGCATCAGAATCACCTGGAGGGCTTGGTGAGCCTCTGATTCAGCAAGTGTGGGGATATTTTGCATTTCTAATAAGTTCCCAGGCGATGCCAATGCTGTTCCTCTGGGGAACCACATTTTGACAACCACTGCTTAAAACTAAGTAATTATGGATATTAGAGAGAAATATAAGTTATTTTATTTAATTCACTATTATTTTGGTCTCCTTCCACATAGCTGAACCTACCAAAATGATCAGAAAGAGAGAAGACCTGGAAGATATGGTCTGCTCTGGTGGTAGGAATGAGTGGACAACAGCTCCCTGATGACCTTTATGGGCTTTATTCTGGAGTGGCCTTTGAGCCTGCATTCTGCCATGTTAGGCTCACTTCAGATCTACTGATGTAATATTTCTGAAATGTAGGTCAAAAATTCCTACAAGGTTACCCTTGGGGAGTGGGAGAATGGTAGACCTATTAACTAACTGGCAGGTCAGGAAGTGGAGCTAATTTAGGGGAAACCATAGAATACTTTCTGCAGAACACTAGTTGTGCAGCACATTAATAGGTGCTACGTGCAAAAAATGTTTCCTGGGGTAAATAAGCTTTTTAAATGATGGATGAAATAAAGGTAACATTTTTCTTTATTTCAAGATAACTCTGAATCTGTAGTATTGTGCACTAAGAATCTCTGAATGGAGATTATACAGCGACGCACCCACCACCATCACCCCTTTGTTCTAAAACCAGGAAATCTCAAGGGGTGAGTGTTGTGTCACATCCACCTCAGGAAATGCTGCCTTTAAGAAACAGGTTTAGAACTTTAGATTAGTGGCTCCAAAAGAGTAGTATATAGACTTGTTGCTGGTCTGTGGCAAAGTTATTACGAATCAACAGCAATATGGAAAGTGTAAGGACAATGTAGAATTTTACTGAGCTGATTTTTTTCATTTTAGGAGTTATCTTTATTTTGAAATGATGTGCTTCCCATGCTTTTAGTGTTAAAATTTTCCTTTTCAGTGAAATAATGGTGATGGGAGAAATGATCATTTCTCAAATATTCTTATATATGTTTTAAGGTAAAAGTTGGCATTTTTATACCAGTCCGTTCATTTTAGCTTAATTTTGTTGTTCTGTTAGATACTTAGATATCAAGTCCCAACCAAACATTTGTAGATGAAGAAAGTGAAATCCTGAGGCTGTTACAAAGAAAATTATAATAATATGGTCATTACCACTTGTGTGAACTCCATGTGTATTGGAAAAGGTCATTCCACACTCAAGGACATCATAGCACATATTTGGGCACTTCAGTGCCTTTCATAACATCAATTATAATTGGAGGTTGAAAGGTTTGTGCTGTTCCAAGCAAAGCATGGAGTATTTCACGAATTGGTGGAAAATTAGGACCAGCAAGATGCCATGTGTCCATTTCAGTATTTTGGTTCTAGGCAAATCCAAGACAGTATATGATTGATTATGATTAATTGTATTTACTTACATAGTTCTCTGTGTGGATATTTCCACCTGAACTGAGAAGGAGTAAAAATTAAGCAGACACCTGGGAATTAGTCAAGCTGACAGTTAAAAATTTCCATTAATGTTTCAGATCACCCCATATATAAAATAATCCTAAAGTTAGTTCATTTCTCTGCATAAAAGCATCTTCACCTGAAAAAATGAAAAGGTTGGACTAAATTTTTTTAAGTCCTTCCAGCGATAAATTTCAAGGATTCTACAACTTATGTAACAAATGAGGGCCATATGAATTAGAGACTAAAATTTCTCCCTTTTTTAGTGATTTAGAGATTACCAAAGCAAAATAATGCTAAGGCAGATCAGACATCTATTTAGAAATCATAAAGAAGGAAAAAGATACACAAATAACAAGTTATACTTATATTTAAATGCTAGTTTTTAATTTAAATATTAAGTATGTACTCTGGGATGGTCTATCAACTTAAAACACCTTTCCACTTAAAGCTTGGCACTACTTGGCACAGCCCAAGGTCACCTTTTATATCTTTCCAAGTCCGTGTTCCTCAAAATGCAGTCTTTAGACACCTAATCGTAGTCACCTGGAAGCTTATTGAAGATGAACAACCCTGGGTGCTAACCCTCTGGAGATTCAGGTTTCCTAGAGCTAGGCTAGAGTTCGTGAATCTGTATTTTAGTAAGCTCACTAAGGGGATCTCATGCACATTTAAATTTAAATACCACTTCCCTCAAGATTTAAAGTATTGTGCTGGGTACTTCCAGATGCCCAAACAATAAATAGTAAAAAAGGTTCAGAGCAGAGATAATCTCCAAGTAAAGGGGGTGAAATCATTGGCAGTCACTCCTCTGACTTCACTCTAGCCAGTGGCAAGGAACTAGCTTGTTTCCCTGTTTCACCCTCATCTTCTCTGAAAGGTAAACGAACTTTCCACTTAGAGAAGCCTCTTTCTGAAAGTAGTTTCAAAGATAAGGGGTCAGGGGAAGAAATAGAAGTTGAAAATTTATTGGGGGAAAGATTTGCCTTAATTTTTTTTCTCAAAAAAGTATAAGGAGTTTGGTGAAACTAAGGTGATTCCAGTGTTCACTGTATAAACCATCCAGATGAATTTAGAGATCATAATGTGAGTGTATTTCCAACTAAGGTAAAGAGGCAGTACACACGTGATAACTCAATACAACTTAAAACACACATTTGATTTCCAATAAATAAAAGAATTTTAATATGCTTTCAGACCTTGTTCTTTCCATTTTCTTCCATTTTTGAAGTTCCCTGTATTCTTGAATGTCGATTTTCTTCTTCTTTTTCTTTTTTAAATCCAGTCCACTCATGTGTACAAAGTCTCTTTTTGCCCCGAGGCTAAGAACGTTCTAGGTGAACTAATCAATCAATTTTTGCCCATTAAGAAAGAGCACTAAAATAAAAAGAATCCTAACCTTTTGATGGATTTCGTAGCTGTTTGCTAAAGACTTTTTTTTTTTAATGGCAAAACTCCAAGAGGAGAAGCAGTCTTACATCTTAAGGAGAGGAAAAGCTCCCAGGTCCCAGGGAATTGTGTAGCATTTGGGGAAAATTTTTTCAAATCCTGGAGTATTGACCAACTGTAGCATCACTTGGTAGTAGTAGTGTTATTTTTAGTTAAATCTTTCTAGCCCATGTTGAAGCATATGCATATGTAAAATGTAAAATATATGCGTCTGTAAAACAAACTAGGAATAAGACACGGTGTTTGGCTTAACTGAACACCTACCTCAGCGATAGCTTTTGCACAGTGTTGTTCAAAATATCTTCCTTCAGTTTTTAGACACTTAGGCTTATAGAATTGATGGAGTAACTGATTTATTTTGTAGGACGTGAAACTTCTAACTTGTTATTTCCAGGTTCCGGTGTTATATGACTGAACTTGTTAGTCATATGTTAGATGTGTGCTCTTCCAGCCTAGCTGTTAAATTTGAGGAGTTCATGAAGAAAAATGAAATACGATGTTGCATTTCATGAAACAGGGTATCTCAGCACAAAGAAATTTTTCTCTCATCTGTGGAGGGAGACAAAATAAGACATAGCTGACCAGAGATCTTCAAGTTGTCAAAAGTTAAAATAAAAGGGTGTCACAACTACAGTGTCTAGGCTACTGTGGTGTTTTACTCAAGTCTGCTGGTGGATGCTTTTCCTTAGCTGAACACATTCCTAATTAATAGTGGAATTAAATAGAGAAATTGGATTCAGGTTAGAATTCAAATTGGCCAAAATTATTCTATTACTTCAAGCAAGACATATGTAGAATTAGAGGATGACGAGCTGATTTACTAAATTAATAGGCACACCACAGCTGTGTTTAGTTAAGTATTGTGGTTTCAAAGGTCAGAAGTAATAGAAAATTAACACATTTCTCTTCTCTTTTTTCAGGTTTTTGACCAGATAAGCCAACCATCTCCAAGGTAATCAACATTATACATTTCCCCAATTTGCTGGCAAAATCCAGCATAATGTTACTGGCTTTGGATACATTTTTACTGTATGTCATGAGTGAGACATTCAAATGGTGCCCAGAATCAGGTTTTTATTGGTGGTGTTAGCCAATGAGAGCACCCTGCAAATATGTTTTGACTAAGTACAAGACTGAACTGCAGTGAGATAGAGAGACAGAGAGAGTTTGTCTCTCTTTTTCTTGCTTGATTGGCCCTTTTATGAGACAGCAGACTCTTTGTCTCTGATGTTCAAAGACAGAAGGTTTCTTTGTGAGCAGCTGTGTCAGGGTCTTGTACCTCTACTAAAGCCTATTTTAGAAGAATTAGAAGGCAGAGTGCCCCTCAGCACAGCGTTCATTCCTTAGCTTCTTCCTCCCCAACTCCAGCAGGAGAGCAAAGTTGTTTAACTTTCCAGGAGTATCTGCAAAAACTAGCAATTGAGGATGTGTTAATCATATTAAAGGACACAATAGGAATACTTTTTTATTTCATTAGAAAATCAGGATGCATTTGATGTGCACCATCTGGTTTGTGAATGCAAGAATAAGTTTTTCAAAAGGGCACATTTCCAAGTTTTATGTTCACATGCTTCAGAAGGAAAAACCCATAAGCAGCTCTATTTTTAATGAGAGCACTGCTAAAGCTAATAAGATGGGCTGGCTTTCCAGTATGTGCCGTTTCTCCTCAACTACATGTGCTTGCAACACATTTGGCAGACTTGTCCTGTTTAGAGGCTGGGCTTCCAGTTGAAAATTTTAAAGTTCTCCATGTGTTAATTGGAAAATAGAGAGAGGCATCATCGTAGTAGAGCATCCGGTTTCTTAGATGTTAATTATGGCTCCATCTACTCAGAAAGACTAGTATTTTAAAATTATCTCCTGTTATGCACTATGTTACTTTGATAAACTATAAGTTTCCAAGTCACAGAAAAAGTCAAATTAAACTTTACTGAGTATTGTATGCTTTTTAAACATGTCTTTTAGATGCAGTCACTGTTTATAGATCATAAGCAGTAACAAAACAGTAATAAAATACCAGATTTACTATTGCTCCTTCCCCATGTTGAGTCCTTAAAATATATTTTTTATTTAAATAATGATATAGCTCTAGAATGTAGTCATCTCATTCTGTAGTATAGCTCTAAACAGGAACATCTTTGAATCAGAAAAGCTGCATTAGAGAAATAATTACTTCAGCTTTCTACATAATTTTTAAAATTCTGTACAGTAACAAACAGGATTTGTGAGGCAATATAATGCTCTCCTTAACCTCTCAGTAATTGGCAGCATCTTCTGTATGTATTCCACAAGTCCAGCTCACACTGATGAAGGAAGCATAATTACATTACAGGCAATCTCATCTAAGGTAATTACAATTGTCACCATCAATCCAATTAAACAGGATAACTAACTCTACTGAGTCAGAAACACCACAAAGCTTTCTGACTAAATCTAGGCTTTGGGATAAGGGTGGGATTAGGATTTTGAGAATTTTCATTTGCCAAGATAATGTTGCTTATAAAAATAGATAACAATGTTGAAAGATTAGTGGGGAGAGATTGAATATTGGTAGACTTTTTTTTTTCCATTTACTGATCAATTTCTTATTTCTAAGCACAAAAATCAGTGTAGATTCTCAAAGCCAAAGCTTCAGGCCACACATCTTTATGGAAAGGTTAACACAGCATCACGACATCATAATGGTCTATTGTACCCATGTGGTATGTCATCCTAAATCAGCCCTGGATTCCATTATTCCTTCAGAGACCCTTCATCTTGTTCCACTTATAAAGATGCAATACACCATTTCCTGAACTGCATCCCTGTCTTTGCGGGATGGAGGAAGTTGGCTTAAGTCATAGCACCAGCCCCACGCTCAAAGCTCTTGCACTGGGTTAGTGCAGGGCCAGTGTGGGAGGCAATATGGAACATCATTAAGAATTACAGAGGTCTAATACAAGTGGGTATGATGCACTTCTCAAAGATTTCACCTCTGAATATATGATCCAGGCCAGAGGATAAGCCTTGGATAACAGGACTCTGCGAACCAGAGATGAGAATGATGTTGCTCACTGCAACTAAGATTTATAAAGGGCGTAAGTGAGATTATATGTGCCTTCATTGGATAATATACTATGTGAAGATAATGGTGCTTTCTTCATGCTTATTCATGTATGAAGAGATAGAGGAGATAAACTTCTTTGTCAGGGGCAGGAGGAAGGAGTTTGCTATTTACTGTCACTGGCTCCCTCGCTCCCCACTCAGCATCATCTCTCAGAATCCTACACCCTGGCTTTTCTGCTCTGTCACTGGGACCTTCCACCTGTCTCCATAATTTTCTTCTCATGTATGTTTTATATTCTCCCTCAGCCACACACACTCCTTGTCACTCTTGGGTACCTCTTTTCTTTGGTCCTGTAGGTACTTCCAATCCTGCTTTAGGACTTCCCTCTTCCGGGAAACCAATTCATCAGAGAAGCATGGGAGCAGGGCAGAGAAAAGAGGAGGTAGAAGGCGAGCTGAGCTCAGTTTTATATTCCACTACTAACCAGCTCTGTGTTACTGAACTAGTCAGCAAAGCCAGCTGCGTCCCGCTTCCTCATCTGTAAGGTGAAGAGGTTAATTAATGTCTGTGCTGCCAAACTCATTTTACTTAACCTCATTTAGGTATCTAAAATGAAATTATAAATGTGGAAAGTTCCTCATCATATATAAAATTCCAAACAAACATGAGGGAATATATATATGAAATAAATTATTATTACACCCACTGGCCATTTCCTTCCATTGATTCCCCCAGCCTTGCAATTCCAGTCATACTTCTTAAAATGCCCTGCTTTTCTTCCCTGGTTTATGGTTTTTGTACTTTCTGTTTCCTGTTCAGTGTCTAAGAAACCCGAAGGCTGGCACCCTGTTGCTTCCTTCTTTTCTGTTTTTCTTAACATTTGATTCGTGCTCTGACTCGGCGCGATGGGATGATGTGTTGAGGCATTGTATGGTGTTTGTTCTCTCTTTAGTTTCCCTCCCGCCATTGTAAGCTTATGTCTCAGCTTGGTCTTGAAGAAACCCTGCTGCAGTAGCAGATAGTGAGCGTAGAAAGGACCAGGGTGGGAACTGAATGCCAAAATCCCTCCATGCTGCCTTCGGCAATGACCAGGAACTGTGGCTTGTGGCTTGACCCTGGGAGATGGCAAGGAGGGAGCCCCATAATAACTGAGGGTGGATTTCTTGTGTATATGGGAGGATAGATATCAGGAATCAAATTAATTTGATTTTTTTTTTAAATAAAGAAATGAGGCATTTCGTGCACATTCAAGTTTGTGGACTAAAGCTTTACATAAAGAAAGTGCTCAACACATAATTGTTATTACAGGATGTAATTGCTAAAAAAGATTCTAGAATCCATCTGGTCAGATAACCTTAATTCAAAAATACAGCCTAGAAAATATCGAGCTACTTAACTTCATAGGAGCAGAGGTGGATACCCTTTCCACTGCTTATTTAAAGACAACTGAACAGGGATATGCCAATAACTTCAGTGAAAACAGTGGAAGAAATAGTCCAGGAAAGGTATTGAAACATGAAATTTTGTTAGATTGAATTAACTGTTGTGAATATTCAGAATTTCCATTAACATACAAAATATACTGCACTGAATATGTATGTTTGTTTTGTTTGAAATTCAGAGGGTAATTTGTTAAATTCTTTCTTTTTTAAAAACTCTGGGAATCTACCCTTGGTGGATTTTATGACAGGGCCTTTAAAATGGAGTTGCTACAAGGAATCATTCACTGTAATAATTATCTATTGCTGTGTAATAAATTACCCTGAAATTTAGCAGCTTAAAAGAGGCATGTAGTATCTCATGTAGTTTCTGAGGGTCAGGAATCTGGGAGCAGCTCTGTGTAAGGTCCCTGAGGAGGCAAATCTAAGGTGTTGGTCATGCAGTCGTCTTCAGGCTTGACTAGGACGGGAGGATCCACGTCCACAACGGCTCATTAACGTGGCCGTTGGCAGGGCCTAGCTCCTCACTGCCTGTCCCAGGAGGCTCGGTCCTTACACGTTGGCCTCCCCATAGGCTACTTGAGTGTCCTCAAGATGTGGCATCTGACTTCTCCCGTGGTGAGTGATCTGAGAGAAAGAGAAAGAGTAAGAGAGAAAAAAAAGAGCAAGCAAGAAACCATGATGTTTCTGGCAATGACATCGACCAATTCTCTGACACCAACTATGTGTCCAACAATTCAGTTCAGTTCTGACGCTAACTCCCAGAGCTAACACAAACCTTCCCAACCCCGGGTTAGGGGCTCAGTCCCACAAGACTGCCCCTACTTCAGATGCCAACTCCAAATGGGGTGCCCAGGCTACCCTCCACCGGGTCAGGTTCGGTAATTTGCTAAAATTACTCACAGAACTC
This sequence comes from Daubentonia madagascariensis, assembly GCA_023783475.1. NCBI lineage: Eukaryota > Metazoa > Chordata > Mammalia > Primates > Daubentoniidae > Daubentonia > Daubentonia madagascariensis. Next base: position 12,785,688 of record JAKFHU010001436.1, read on the forward strand.
AGGAAAGTGCTTTACTTACCATTATAGGTTTATCATAAAGGATACAACTCAAGAACAGACAAATGGAAGGAACACATGGACAGTATGGGGAAGGGGAGCTTCCAGGCACTCTCCACATGGGCCACCCTCCCATCACCTCCATGTCTTCATCAGCCTGGAAGCTCCCCACCCTCCCCTGCCCCCGTTTAGGGGCTTTGATGGAGGTTTCATTAAGTAGGCATGAGTGATTGAGGTACTAGCCGTTTGTGATTAACTCCATCTCCAACCCCTCTCCCCTCCCTGGAGCGTAGCAGGTAGAGTTGGAAGTTCCAAGCTTCTAATCAAGGCTTGGTCTTTCTGGTGACCAGCCCCCATCCTGGAGCTATCTAGGGGCTTGATAAGAGTTGCCTTATTAGAACAAAAGATATTCCTATTACCCTTCCTACTTTTTTTTAAATGAATGGGAGATTTAATTTACATAGTAGTCACTGGGGGCCCAGTCAGAGCTGAGGCAGTGGGGGACCCCCAGAGGGCACCTGCACCCCTTCCTCCGGGGAGACTAGTCCTCACAACCCTTGGAAAAGACTCCTCAGGTTGTACAGATGATTCTCCAGTGGAAAGGAAAGAGATTTGAGAATAAGGCTGTCCCCAAGTTGGGGAAAGTCTGAGGTCTAGAGTTGGTTGCCTACGTGGAAGCCATGAGTATGAGAGACCAGGTGGTTCCAAGGTTTTTAGGAGCTCTGTGCCAGGCACTGGGGACAAAGACCACATTATCTTTCTAATTATACCACAAAGCCACGGTACCTTTTATGGCCTAGCTTCAGAAGTGACATGCCATCACTTCTACTGTATTCTATTGGTCACAAAGACCAACTCTAAGTGTATGAGGGAACTACACAAGGACATGCATACCAAGAGGCAGGAATCACTGGAGGCCGTGCTGGAGGCTGGCTACACATCCACCATGATTTTTCTTTCTTTATCTACAGATGTTTTAAGGAAATCTGGTGTCCCCTTGAATGTGGTTTGAATATGATCAGAGTGTGTTCTCTTGGTTAGATGGTGATATAGTATTCATTTATACAACTAGACTCCTTGGGGCTCTTCCACGTGTGAGCTGTTGAAGTAAAAGCTTGCTCGTGACGCTCACTGGAATGCTCAAGGGCTGACAATGGGCCATGTGTCCCACTCACACTTCTTATGGCAGCCTCTGGCAATGGAAGGATCACTGTCCCAAACCAGGGGACCTGGGCTACAGTACTGTTTTTGCTACTGAGTTGTGCTATGACCTCAATTTTCCCACCTCTAAAACCAAAAGTTAAGGGACACGATCTGCATTGCTCCTTCTTATACTTGTTTGATAGTTGCGATAAGGACCTAATCAGATGTCTTTTGCTGAAGGTGAAATCAAGGGCCTGGGAATATGTGTAGTTGATGTGGAAGGGGTAGGAACTTATATTTCTTTTTTTTTTTAAAGAGTATATTAAAATCATATATGACTCCCCTAGTCAGTTACCACATACTCAAATTAACCCTGAAAATGGTATCTCTGGTACAACATTTTATAATTGAGTGGTATGGTTAGATCACAGATCATCCAACTAACATGCAACCTTAGAAATTTCCTACTCAATTTATAGATAAAGAAACTGAGGCCCATCAGGATTAAGTGACTGTCCCAAAGTTACAAAGCAAGTTAATGGCAGCAGCATATTGTAACCCGGAACTCCTGAGTCCTTGTTCCTTTCCACCTACCTACTACACCAAGTGGCTGGTGTGCTTCTCTTCCATCACTAGAAGTATATATCTGCTTAACTTTATTTAAAACAAATAAACACACGGTTTGAGAACTAGGGCATTATTGGCTTCAAGGGAAAAGTGCCAAAGTGTTTAAGAAAATATTTTCATCACACACTACAGGCCTAATTAAGATGTAGTCCCTGTTTTGTAAATCTTGCAAATGAGTAATCTTGTTCTTATGAGAAGAAGTTGCTTTGGAGAACCATGAAATATGGGCTTGCAGCCTATTTGCATTGTCCTCTGTCCATGTTGGGTATTGATGAGGCATTGGAAAGGGTTCACTGGCCCTTCTTTGGGGAGAGAGAAGCTAGTGGTAGATAAGTGGTAATTCTCCAGACAGGCAAAAGGCCTGTGAAGGAGATCCAGGAGTATGCTGGGCTTCTGCCAAACATTTCTCTGGCCACTTTGTTTTCCTGTCATTTCTCTTTGTCTTATCTTATCCCTTTTCAGGGCTCTTTGCACTGTCTGTTATAACTGTGGTCACAATTTGACCTCAGAGAGCGTAGTATGTACTCCGCCCTCAAGATTATTTAAGAGTTTTCCAGCTAATATGTAAACAAAGACTGTTCTTTTTGCAGTGAAGATATTATTATTATGGAATGGCTCATCTGTGTGCCAAATGGGAGTAGACTTGGATTCTCTGCCATTTCCTTAAAGGGACATCATAGTAATTTACTTACTTGGATGATTTAAAAGATGTTAAAGTCTTTAATCCCTAGATTATTGATTCATAAACTTCTCTTCCTAATGCTGTATCACTGGCAATTATCTTTCCTAGATTAACCTGAATGACCTGTTAATGACCAAGAACCAGACTAATTACATATGCTGGGGGTGGTTTTACTTGTAGAGGAATTTTCATCTGTAGACTTTAACAATACAAAATGAGCTTCTTCCTTACCTCTTTTGGCAAAGAGAAAACAGTTCTACAATACCTGATTTGCTAGATTTCCCTAGTTACCAACTATTACCTGGTAGGGGGAGGCTACTTTTTTAGTTTTTCTCCATTATTTCCTTCATAATTTATTTTCCCATAGTTAAATAGCAGTGTGTCAAGAACTTATAAGCATCAAATAACCTCTTAAGTTTGGGAATGCACATGTATATGTCATTACCTATATGTGTGTACTATTTAAAAATCATAGATGTATAATCCTATAATCCTTATATAATATTTTCTCGGAATCCACATTCTGCAAAATAGTTCAACCTCTTTCCCTTCAAAATTAACATTTAACTTGTCTGAAGTATATATATTTGAGCCACACTTTCAGCACCTTGTTTGTTTCTGGTACAACTAAAGGAACATTTGTACTTGAATCTTTTCCTTTTAAATTTCATTGTAATCCCTAACAATTTCTTACAGTACAAAACTATAAATTGTATGAAAATAATCATAAACACATTTACTCCTAGAATTATTATAGAACACTCTGCTTTTGTCTAGTCTGTATTCATATATTTTATTTTGGTTCACACTTTTACAGGAAACATTGTGGTTAGGGATTTGATGTGTTCTTCCTATATTCATTGAACTCGCATAAACACTCAGTGCAATATTTTAAGTTTATATTGTGAATGTTCACTGACTGTCAGACCTGACCACACTAGTTGTGCAGCTAACTGGGATTATGTGATTTATTTAACTAATTAATCATTTAAAACTTAATAAATAATTTTAAAAATGAAATGAGAAGGCATAGAGAGAGGGAAGGTGAATATATACCATGCTCTAGCAGAAAAACCATGTTCAGATATATATATTTGAGACAGAATTCACTAGTTTATTGTTACCATCATGTTCCTATGTATTTAGAGCTTGATATAAAGTACAAATGTGGATTTATGAGTTTAAAAACAGAAAACAGGAGCCCTTTCAGAGGCCATTTTTATCAGTTTCTTCCTATTAGGTATGTCTTAGCTTAAGTAGCCCCTCCATTGAGGAACAACTCCCTGAAACATTTGAAGGTACATATGCAGGTCTTAATTGGCTCCAAAGGAAGTCTTTGAACCTCCCCACTTCTAAATGTATTGAAAATTTGTCTTTCTGCACTAAAATAGCATATATATGTAATATGTAAATCAAAGGACTTACTAAATCTTTATACCTGTAATCCGGTTAACCTGGCTTTATCCTCTACCTGCTCATGCAGCAACTCCTGTACTCTGTAAATGTCCTAGTCCCCAAGTCTTCTCAGGAGTTCCCAGGTGATGTCACACATGTGCTCAGGAGCAATTTTCACAGCATGTGTGTTACTTTACTTGAGGCCCCACCAGGAACGACACCCTCTCCCGCTGCCTGTTGCTGCTGCTACTGCTTCAAGGTCCCTGCTGCCTTAGGCAGTACCCACCAGGTGCTGCACATGTGCTCTGTTCTGCCTAATGACCTTGTCTTTCTTGCTGCATGATCCAGCCTGGTCATTATCTCCTTGTGTCTGCTTTGAGGATATCCAGACTGTTCAGCTGCCTAAAGAAGTGTTTCTTGAATCCCAGTGAGTTAGACAGTTGAATATTAAGGTTCTTTCAATTTCTGCTTCTAGCCCTCTCTTCCCCCAGGACCTAACCATATTTCAGGATAGTGGGCCAGAGACCGGTTCAAGTTATAGCCACCATGCCAAGGCTGAATCCCTACTCCTCACCAAAGCCTAAGAAATGTACATGAGCAAGATCATCTCTCCTGAGTCTCTCTTCCATTAAGATGGGTTCTTCCCGGGAAGATATTTGGTGCTACCGTCCACCGCCCAATATAACCCTACTAGACTCTTCCTGGGCCACTACATAAGATTAACATTACGTGCCCAGCTTTATTTGAGTTCCAACAGTGGATTCACCTTTAACCACATCCTCTCACCCCCAAGAAAAACTCTGGGCTCCATATGAATAAATTTTCTTCAAACCTTACTATCAGTGTGATGAAAGCTTACAGACATGTCCTGAACCTCAGTAGTGAAGAGTAACAGGCTGAAGTTCCTGCCACCATTCGTACATTTATCATTTTTCACTCTTGTGAAGAAATCCTTTTCATCATCTGCTTCCTTCCTAGACATATCATCTCACTCATTCATAGTGTAATAATTTATTCTTGATACCGTTTTTCTTCCAAACTCTTAATATAAGTAGCAGTACTCTGTGCTGAAATATTAAAGAAGAAATGTTTCCAGCACTTACGTATTTTTCTACTGCTGAAGAATATGGTTAATAAACTATAGAAATGCCCAACACGATCATTTCCAAAGTAGAGAGCAAAATGAAAGGAAGCAAGAAAGAAAAGGAAACAGATACTCTTACAGCTCATTTCAAAGTGGATTAAGTTATTTAAGGAATGACTGTATGTTATATGGCAGTTAAAAAGATTTTAAAACAGCTATATATACTCAGAGCATATGTCTTTTTATGGCAAATGGCACACAGATGACTGAGGCTCTGTCATCATTCTTAATGTATGCAGCACCTAGGAGCGAAAGCATATGAAATCCCATCATAGGGAAGCAACAGCAAAGGCACCTGTATCAAGGTTGTACCCAATTGATGAGCCTACCTACTTTACCTTCCTACACACACATGCACACTCACTGGTGTCTAGGACTTTGCTTCAGAATTTAAAAGATACCATAGTCTTTGCACTTCTTTACCTTTCAGCTGCAAGATATCTTGCCTTTTTTACATGCTCGACGTCTAATAATAAAGAAATGATTCAGTGATGACAATGATATACTTTTATTAAAAGTCACATGTATTAAAAGGTTTTTCAACTTTCAGTTTTTAATGATATGGGAAAATACTCAAGCTAAAACAGTAAGTGAAAAACCAGATTACAACTCTTTGTTTACAATATAATGGATGTGGTGTGTTTACATGTATGAAGTACACAAAACACACTTATCACTAGGCTGATGTAATTACAGAGAATGTTTTTAGTATATTTTTCTGTAGGGTCCATATTTTCTATAATGAACATATATTAATTCCTTAATTTGATAAAGAAAAACAAGATGTTCCACAGGAAAGTGAATCTTAGAACAATGTTTACAGAATAGTTAAGACACGTAGGATTATTGCAAAGTCACAGACATGGAGCACTAGAAAAAAGCATTACACAGTTTCTAGGGAAGGAAAACTCATCCCATAAGAGCCACTAAGGTGAAAGTTGAGAAATCGATAGTCAAAAGTTACGGTTTCAGAAGAGGCTGTAGTTTTGATTAAACTGAGGCAAAGTGGCCACATTTAAATGGAGCCAGGGCAAGAGGGAGAATGCACGTAAGGACTGCTTAACAGTGGCACTGAGAAAAGGGTGGAGGGATAAAGGGGAAGCATGAAAATAGAGTGTGAGGGAACAAAGGGGAAATGACCAAGAACAGAAAGAAGAGATGTGAGTTTCTGCCCTTTGGCTCTATTCGGAGTTTAGATAATCATGTCTAAGAAAGTGGAATTAATTGGCTAAGAGTTGAAACTGATTACTGGGCATTGGAATGGATGTTCTTGAGAGAATGGTATACGGAGGACAAATTTTATAACACAATAATGTCTTTATGCTGTCCCTGAGGCCGCACCATTGTCCCTTTGCATGTTTAGATTTGTAATTGACTCCTTAATGGAATTGAGCCTGTAGTTTAGTGACCAAACCTAAGGACTCATGGTGACTAAGATGGAACTTTCTACTGATTAAATAAGCAATTTTGAGAATAATATACACATACAATGCAATCATCAATTCCTTGCCTACCTAAACAGAAGAAATTCAGTGTATTTCTCCCTTTGGGGCAAAGTTAACACAATAAATTATTGCATTGGAGGATAATGCCCTTAAAAATTGGTGTGATATAGAAAACTCTTATCCAAAATGATTCCAGGAGGGTTAAGCTTGTGTACACCTTGTATTACTTTTCATAGATATTGCTTTTTTTCTCTAATTTCCTGGATGTCCGCTATGGCTTCTCACTGTCTCCAGCAGTCCCCAAGACCTTCTAATTTGCCCCTTGCATTGTGTCTGGGCTTAGAAAGTGTTTTGTTGGCATCGTGTCAGAAAGCAAGGGCCCAAGGAACTTTCTTGTGAATAAAGGGAATAGGCTTTAGCACTCAAACTTTTATGAAGACTGTTTTAACAAGTCAAAGGCCTTTTTGTTTATTTTTCCCTTTTTTAATTTTAGTATCTGATTTATTGAGATTGACAAATAGGTGACTTTTTATAAATGAAGTGATATCAAACCACCGTTCTCTTGGAAACTTCCTACAAATCTGCAACTTTAACAACTTTTTTCCTGAATCTTGGAGTAACAAAAACCCCAACAACGCTACCGTGGAATTTACAATGTAAAACACATTTTGGAACCAATGTAAGTATGTTTATGAAAAACATAGATAATGTTGTTTCATGACTGAATTTTAAGCTACATGGAGACTACAACTACAGATTATTTCTTTTTCCATTATGGTTGAGAGAAAGAATACCACTGATCGTTCTAAAATCTAAGGAATTTAAAAAATGCCCATCTACATAACATGGAGCTAAATAACTGGCTACAAGGACAGCATTGAGAAAGCCTCTCCCCCCACAGCCATACACTCTCGCAGAAGAATCAGATTTCATCTCAACTACTCTGTCTCACTCCTTCACTTGGTGGGAGGGAAGGTTTGAGCATCATTTATTCATTTTTCAGGTAACATTTTAAGTTTCTACTACCTTTCTAGCATTGTTTTAATTACTGTGTCATTCATTCCTCATCAGATATTTATTGAGTTCCTCCATACAGCAAGCACTCCTCCCAGGTGTTGGGGAGACAACGGTGAACAACAGAGATAAGGTCTCCTCTCTTGGGAAGCTTAAAATCCTATTGGAGGAAGACAGCAAAAACAAAACCAAACAAAAAAAACCCACAACACATTCATAATATAAAAATACCAGGCAGTGCTCAGTTTGAGGGTGAGATACACTAAGATGAGTAACACTTGGCATTTGCCATCATGGTGCTTACAGGACAAATTGTAAATTAAGAAGATATTTATAAATGCAGTATATCTGGACCATTAAGAGTCCCTGAAACTTTGTTTTTAAGTGGATGTTATTGTTTGGGTGAATATTTGAACTCAGTACGGTTAGTATTACTTAGTGCCATTAGTGCTAACTAGCAGTTCAACCTTTGTTGATCCAGTTTTAATTCCTTAAAAAATGTCAGCTAGTTCATAGGTAGAGTCCCAAAAGATTCTTTTATGGAAACTTAAACAAAATGAAACAAAACAGAAAAGAAATGAAATATGAATCGGGGGGAAAAAAAAGAAACACATTCCCCCCCTCAAAACCTGCCTCATAACATAGTCACAAAGTTTTCCCCAAACGACTTGCCTGGCCTCTCTCTGGATGATCAAGAATCAGAGCATCCATTTGCAAACACCTAATGCAGCAGAGTTGTGAGTTTTGTCACTTTCCTCTGGTCATAGCAGGCAATGCATAACCATTTAGATGGTTCAAATGGGTCAGCACTGCTGCAGTTTGTTGTAGCAAGTGCCAAAACCCTTCCTTAAGCCAACAACCCTGATTTAATTCTTTGCAGTTCAAATCCCTCTTTCTCTCCAGCCTCTTGTTCCCCCCTGAGAGAGCTGAGCTTCCTGTCTAAAGTTATTTCGATCCTGGCTAGAGCCATAAGATCTATGCAGTCGGCCAATCAGTCCCTCCTCCCTGGTCGACAGTCTTTTACACATCTGTCTTCATAGCCCTCCTAATCTTGCTAAGTATTTTTGTGCACATATCAACTCTCCAGTACAATGCGAGTTCCTGGAGAGTTCCCCTTACAATCTCTGTAGATCCAGGACCTAGCACAGTGCAGCATACTGTCGTTGAACTACAAGGCCAGAGTTAGACCACTCTGGGCTTGAATTAAGACTCTGCCACTTAGAATGTGTGACCTTGACAATTCACTTATTCCTTGGAGCCTCAGTTTCCTCAGCTGTGAAATGGTGTTAATAATATCTATCTTATAGGTTTAATATAATAATTAAATGAGATAATATTTCACTTAGTGTCTTGCCATTTTTTTGCCAATATTTGGCCATTATTTTAATAATAGTTTGCTCAATACATTCAACAGATACTTTTTTAGGGCCCTAGAATGTGCCAACCACAACATATTAAGTAATAAACCTAATGATTGGAACTCAGGGTGAATCACAGGAGCATTTTAGGAAAGTTTCCTTCAACCAGAAAAAGTTGGTCCTCCATATTCACAAATTTTCCATCCAGAAATTCAACCAAACACAGATCAAAAATATTTGAAAACTAAAAGAAATAAAAAATAACAATACAATAATAATAATAATACAAATTTTTTAAATGCAATATAACTATATAGCATTTACATTATATTAGGTATTATAAGTAATCTAGAGATGATTTAAAGTACATGGGAGTATGTATTAGGTTATATGCAAACACTATGCCATTTTATGTCAGGGACTTGAGTATCTGTGGATTTTTATATCCTGGGGGGGTCCTGGAACCAATGCCCCATAGATACCAAGGGATAACTGTACGTGGCAACTTCCATGACTCTAACATATGAACAGCTTTATCATAGTTATTTTCTTTTTTTATAACTATAAAAATTAAGATTTCATTTATACACATAAAAACTTAAGTATTTAAGGGAAAAAAGTCTTCTTGTATTTATTTTGTAAAGATGAGGATGTTTTAGGGTTTTATTTTTCACCTATTTCAAAAAATATCCTTATCAAAGAGAACAAATAAGGAATACCCAAGGGTCATGAATTCTAATGTATTTGAATACTTGGCTTCAGGATCTTTTATTACCACATCAGTCCAAATGATTACAATAAAAGGAAAGAAAAGAGTGCCACACATAAGTAGGAAATTCTATTTTATTTGACACTCATGCAAGCCCTGTAAAGAAATTTTCTCTTTGTGAAAGCATTTGCATTAATAAAGCAAAAGTATGAAAACCATTTCGGATGGATTGTCAAAAATATAAAATGGTCATGAGCTTTGCATTTTAAATAAAAATGTGTACAGTGTCATGAATTATCCAATTACTGAAGAGCATATTTTTCCTCTAAATGTCTGGGAAACTCCTAACACATGGTAAGACCCAATTCAAATATTCAAATATCACCTCCTCCCTGAAGTCTTCCTGTAGATTAGCTACATCCACTTTGGAGCACTTTTAATCCTCTGTGTCTATTCAAGTACGATCATGTCATATTTGAATTAATCATTTACTGATATCTCACCCTCTTTCAACTGTGATATTCTCAAGTATCTAGACCTTGACTTAAAAATCCCTATTTTCAATGCTCTACTTACCTATGGCACAATGGTAGGTGGTTTTGTTGTTGTTTTTAAAAAGAGTATAGGGATTATTGACTGTATGTCATTGCCTTCCAAAGAGGAAAAAACCATAGATGAGCCTGGACAGGGTGTTGTTTAATTGTGTAGATATTTATATGGATAAATGAAGCATGAGTGAAAGGTTTGGCTGAGACAGGGTTTGTGTTCACTTTCTGCCTGCTGGAACACCCGGTGTCTAAGATGGAAAAGTAGGTGTTAAAGACAAAAGACCGTGCACCTTCCTTTCTTAATGCTTCCCTCCTTTCTCTTTTTAGGGAATTCAAACTCCAGCCCTCCTACCTGGTCCCAGCAGTTCTATGACCTTCAGACAGTACTGCACATATGTTAAGAAGTATTTTATTAATAGATCACATCAGCTGCTTCAGCTGAACTGCTAAAAAACAGTTGATTTGGGCATACATACTTTTTTACACCTGAATTTCTGGTCACATATTAGCCCAGGGCCAAGACTTGCAGGAGCAAACTTAGCTCCCAGGCATGATTGTTAGCAGGAGTGAGCTGTTGCCTTCTATGAGCTCAATAGTGAGCTGCTTGCCAAAGTCATCACTCCACCTTGATCTCATGGTTAGTCAAGTTCAGTCAAGATTTCCTTCAGAAGCTAGAGCTCGTTACTGTTTCTCCAAAGCCTCTTCCAAGGTTACCTACCCTCCATGGCAGAGGATCAGGGAGAATTCATCATCTTTCAGACTCCAGTCTGTGGCTTGGAGGCTTAGAGGAAACTGGCTGCGAAAGTCATAGTAGTTGATAATGGGCCAATGAAAACTACTGAGACTAAAAGGACCATGAAAAGTCATTGCTAACGGGACAAAGTTTTGCTATGTACCATGTGATGAAATGCACCCTCTTTGTGGCCTCTTTAGGAGAGGTCAGTAAAAATTTCTATTATTTTTCACAGATGCTGTAAACAAATTTCGATTTGCTTTGAAGACACCATAACAGAAGTAGGCTCTAAGGAAAGAGGAAAATGGCTAGTTTCGTATGTTTGGTTTGATTTGGGTTCTTTGTATTTTTTTTCCACTTTAAAATATAAAGAAATATTGTAAAATATTCTCTGTTTGAGAAATATTTAACACAATGCCTAAGAATGCCTTGCAGAGTTAAATTACTGTACTTGGTTTAGATATCAGATCTGTTGACCTAAGGCAACACTTAGGCAGATTCAGTTTTTCACCTGTAAAATGGGATGATACTTGGCTCTTAGGGCTGAGCTAGAGATTAACTGAGTTTATCTATGTAAACACTTAAGAACGTTGCCTGGCACAAAGTAAGGACTAGATGCTGTATAACTATTAGCTACTCTTAATATCTCCCTATCATTTGAGTTCATTTCCTCCAACTGAAATTTCACTAGGCATCCATTTGGTATGGTCCTGATAAGATGTCTGTTCTAATTCCTGTCTATTCTTCCTTAATTGAGTTGATTCTCAAGCTTAATGCATTTTCATTGATTTATCCCCATGAAGGCGGAAGACAGTTCAGAGAATATTCAAACTGGGAGAAACTATTTTGGCCCCAGTCTAGCCTGCTGGGTGACCTAACCCTTGCTGGGCTTTAATCCCCTGTCTGTAAGATGGGAATAATACTATTGGCATTCTTTCAGTGCTTGGATTGCTAACGACAACAACAACAACAAAAAGCATAGTAATTTGTAAATGCAAAGAGTTAATAGGTGTTTAGTAATTGAAATGAGATTGTCCTGAAAGAGAAGCCCATTTGTTTGAAAAGCAACGCAATCTGAGGAGAGATGCTCAGATCCTGACCTAGACAAGCAGCCCTCTGACAGTCTCTAAAAGGACTGCCCTGGAAAGCAAAGGAGGCTGGCCCAGCAAAGCAATTGGCTGATGCCATGGCAACACTTTCAGAAGAGACTTGCCTGTAGCTATGTCTACACAAGCCTCTGAAAAGTAAAACATTCAATCAATGAGTTGCATTGTCCACTGGACACTTCAGCCGATCAATGTGGCTGATCTCGTCACTGAATTAATTGGGTCGCTTTTCTGTGATGTGGCTTTAGGGATTTTGTGTGTTTTTCCTATTATAGAAATGGTAGAGTTAATCTCCAGCCTGTATTTAGTTTCACGTTTGACCTTTGCCACCTCTCTGTGTTGGAAAGGGCAGAAAGAAGAACATAACTAAATGAGAATAATCTCAAAAATAAGTGTATGGTGCAGCCAGAGCTAAATGACTGTTGTGGTACAGAATAACTTCTTACGTAGCATTGAACAAGTTTGCTGATTGTAAATATCAGTTTCTTCATCTATACAATGGGGCTGATAATAAGTTCTTCTTAGGGTTATTTTGAAGTTTCAGAGACAATGTATGTGAGCAGGCCTTATAAACAATATAGTAGTTTGATAGAATCTAAGTAACTACTCTCTGTCCATCTGGGCCACTTTCCAGACAGAGGTAAAGGTGGCATTTCTGGAGTTGGACCTATGGGCCAGAAGAGCTGTGAGCTGGTGCAGTTTGGGGTAAAAGTGGATTGAGGGGGAACTCAGCAGATGGTGCAGGACTCAACCACAGGTATTTCTGCAGGTAGTTTCCAAAGCAGTACCACCCTGGCAGAAAGAGTCAAATCTCTAAGGGAAGACATATATTAGTCACCATTTAGGCCAGACAAAACTATTTCCCAGTTTCTAGTGTCTTCCCTCCTGGTTATTTCCTCTTCTCCCTGTTGGAGGGACTTACACTGCAAACTTGAGGTGTGTGTTGGATGAGTGGTACAGGGGACCATCATATCCATCTTCAAACCTTTAGTTAAAGCTATGCAACAGAGGATGGGATTGCTCAAACTCACGGGTGACATCTGCTTTGACATGCAGTGGAAGGCACTCGATGACAAGTCACTTGGCCAGTGGGTCTGCAGACCAGACCCCAGGAAGTGTTCCCTGGTTCTGGATAAAATAAGTATGATAAGTACAAGGTATTGAGCGTTAACCAAGCTAATTTTCTTTTCTTTTCAGTATTGCTCCTTGAGGTGTGGCCTGCAGACCAGCAGCATCAGTATCACCAAGGAACTTGTTAGAAAGGTAGAATTCAGGCCCTCTAGGCCACATGAATCAGCATCTTGGGGATAGGCCTAGGAATCTGTTTGTAAGCTGTCCTGGTGATTCGGTTGCTTGCTGAAGTCTGAGAAACACTGACTTAAAGGACTGCTCTTTAGTCTCAATTAGGGCATCAAAATACCTTTTTTAAATGAAATGATGATAAAAATAAATGGAATTTTTGTCTGTGTTAGTTATAACATCCTTACCTGGAAAAATACAGGAGTAGCAACCCTATGTCATTTTTATTGGCCTGGGAAATCCGAAAGTCAAGGGAAAATTTTCCTTGGAAGAGCTTCCAATGCCTGGATTATATTATTTTAATTGATTTTGTTTTCCCATTCACATTACATCTGCTGATCAATACAGGATGTGAGTGAGGGGACAACATGTCTTAAAAGGGCAGTGGCAGTGGCAGTAAAACCAGGGGTTACAATGTGACACGCAGGTCTGAGCTCCACGTGTGAGATGTGGTTCTAGCGGCCCACAGCACCATGGCACCTTCTTGTTGTCTAAGCCTGCACTGACTTCCTAAACAGCAATCTCACAAGGTCAGTGCTTCATGCATACCCACCCTGTACATGTGCAATGGGTGTTTTTGAATTCTTTGAATGGGTACGTCCTTTCACAAGAGTTCTAACCACTTGGGGTGCTGAACAGGGAGGGTCCTTGAGTGGAGGGGCTGCTCACACCCTCTGGAGGTGGGGGAGTGAGAACATCTGCCTCAGCATGTCAGCATTCAGCTCACTTTATTCTCAATATCGAGGCAATGGAGACTTCTTGTAATTTCAGGGCACGGGGGAAAGAATAACTAATATTTAAAGTTTAAAAATTAAGATGAACATGCAGCCTCTGGTTACTTATTGATCTGATCCTGGGTTATTTTTAAAAAGCAAATCAGCCAGCTGTGCTGGCACTCAGTGTATTCATCTTCCCTACTTCATCATCCTGTCAACACATCACGATCTAGTTGGTACTAAAGGCAATAAATTAGGGAGTGGTGGTTGTGGTTGGGTGGTTCCACTTGACTTTTTAAAAAAATTATCCCTTATTTGTGCAAATATTATTTCATTGTGAGCATTTTTTTTTACCTTGGGATTAGAGGGGTTCAGATATATCTTAGCTACCCACCTCTCCAATGTAGCAGAGGGAAGCTGAGGCAGGCCAAACTCTAATCTGAACTCAAGCTGGGGACTAGTGGCCCAGATTGGGTGCCCTGATGCATGCCACCTTGTGACCCAGCTCTTGACAGCATGGAATCCTGAATGTGTATGATAAGAAGGACGTAATGGAAGGGGAAGAAGGACGCACAGGATAATATGAAAAGATACCTGTCTGGTACACACAATGGGCACAGAGACTCATAGAGATGGGATCTTACACCCTCATTAGTTCACAGACAACAGCAAGAAAATATCCTAGAACTAACCTAGCCTGTTCCAGTTCTAGGTGGTAACATTTTCTCAAACCTTCCCCGGGTGAACACATGTGCATGCAAGCTCGAGCACCCACTACAACAGTAGGTGAGAATCTTACCAGCTAAAATCTGCAGTGCTCACTTGCATCATAGGTGCTTGTCTCTGACTTTCTACTAAATAGAACAAAAGGATCACCAAATGTCATAAACCACAGTCAGTCACGATCAAAAATAGAAATGTGGGAGTTATAAGCTCTACATGTCCAAACTCTTCCCCCAGGACAGAATTTTTTATTTTAGCTGAATTAGCTAAATACATAAGCCTGATGAATCAACAGTGATGACTCACTTTAGATCTTCCTTGGCAAGAAAGTCTAAACCTGTGCAAAGACAGCAGCTGTGTTGGATTGAGTCAGTTTGGGGCCATGGGCAATTTCTGGGAGCCCCAGACTGCCTGAGGTCACAGCTACAGTTAATTTTACTTCCACCTGCTGTTCTTGAAAGCCTCTGGATGCCCTAGAGAATGAGAAGGGGTTAAGGTCCACTCCACACTCCCCAGCCCCACTGCCTTTGCACAGAACACTATCAGGAGATCCTGATTCAGCTCTCAGCTCCACACCTTCCCTTTCTGTGGCTCTAAGGACCTCGCGTGAATTCTCTTTGCCTCAGCTTTCTCACCTGTCCAGTCAATAGGCATAATCCAATCACCTCCACCTTCTTCAGAATATTATTATAAAGAGTACCAAGGTTGTCCATATGAAAGCACTTTGTAAGCATGAAGAGTCTTCTGAAAACTAAGATTTTATTAGTCTTAAGCATGACACTTTAACCCCACCCCTAATTTCCAGAGACTATGAAAGCTGCTGCCTCCTTGATGTAACCTGTAACCTCCTCGATGGAGAGGAAGTTCGTAGTGACACCACTGAGAAGGCTGATGTAACAGGATCAAAAACTGACCCAGAAATCATCAGGATAGATTGCTGGTGGTTGAGGTTATAAATTACTTCCTGACCAAAACCTTTTGTGGTAGCTTCAAATCAGTGAGCCTCTTGCATCTATGCAGGTCAATCCCAGCCATTGAAAATATGGGAAGTATTGCTGACTCAGCTACCTTCATTCACTGGGAGTTTCAAAATGGGAATAACAGTAACTGAAGTTCACCTACCTTGTCTACAAACAAAGCTGAAATTCTGCTTGATTTCCAGGAGGTTTCCTCTAATGTTGCCTCTGTGCTGAACATGAAACAGGAGTATGCTAGAGCCAGGAAATTCAACCTCTCCAAAGGAAGCAGCACAGACACTACTATAGAATCAGCCCAAATCTGCAGGAGCTGAATTTTTCTTTAACACCCTTGGCCTTTTAATGTTTTTCTCCAACTTTCCATCTCCTTGCTCCCAGCACCTGTCTTCAGAGTCTACAGAAGCAGCCCCTAAAACAAGCATTTGGGTATGAGTGATTCACTAAGGAAATTCTCCTAGGACACACCAGTAAGGGAGTCAGGGAAGCAGGATAGGAAAGGAGAAGTCAAGCAAGTGTATGACTTCAGGCAAAGTCCTAGCCCCAGCCTGATCCCACAGGGAGCTCTGAAGCATCAATTGCACCTTAGAGTTTGTTGTACTGAAGTCTTGGGAGTTGGGCTTTCATAGGCCTTCAGGGGTTGGTCATTGGTAAGGCTACCTGGGGGGTTGTAAACTGTCAGAAACTTCTGGCATTCTGCAAGTACAGGCCCAGTAGCCCTTGGACAGTCCTCTGAAGAGAGTTACAGGTATGACCTTTAGAAGTCACAGAACACAGACGCTGGGGCAGGAGTACATGCAATCAGTAGAAAGGATCCCAGGGGGTCTGAATAGAACTCAAAGTCCACAAGCCACTGTAGTAACAATGCTCTTTCTCCAAAACTGCCCTTCTCTTCCCTCCTGCCTCTCTGACAGCCCTGTTTTCAAGTCAAAAAGTAGAGTTATGTCAAGTCATGTTTCTATCTGCTTGAATGTAATTAGGAGCTTTTGTCCCAGCTCTATACCAGGGTTTGTGAGCCCCTCCCTCACCTTACCAGGCCTGCCTCCTGAGGGCCATCTATTGCCTTCTCAGTCTCCACCCCATGTGTTAGTTGGGTCTTCCATTATTTGTAGCTAAAATAAGTACAATGATCCCAACACAATAGCTAACATTTACTGAATACTTATTTCTGTACTGGTTTATGCATGTTAGCTGTATTAACTCATTTAATCCTCATGAAAACCCCTTTATGTAGGTAAAATTATCATCCTTATTTTACAGAGGAAGCAACTGAAACAAAATGACATTTGTTTTCTGGTAGCCAAATATATCCCGATGTGCCAGCCAATAGAATAATCATTCTTAGGAATATACTGGGATATTTCATCAAGTTAATAATTAGCAACTGCTTAGAAAATGAAAGCTGTGTTGAGACTCCCAGCCCTGGTTTGTGGAGAGCAGGTAAGCCAGATCAGTTTCCTTTTCTCCCATAATAGAATGGTAGCCATGATAGACAAGGGAAAATGTACGAGTGTGATGTATCTTCTTTCATCTACTCGATAAAATATTTTCAAGGGCTTATGCTAGGTAATGGAAGGGAAACAAGAAACAGACCTATGTCCTGTTTCAGAGTACTTGTAGCCCAGAAGGAAAAGTAAGACACACATATAGATCACTATGATATACCTCTGGCTTCAAATCTTGCCCTCTGTATAATCCATTCTTCACACCAAAGGGAAGATAATTTTTAATTTTTCTACAAAACAATCTGAGGATGTCAGGATCCTGCTTTAAAAATCCTTTGATATCTCCCCAGTGGCATCAAAGTCCAGGCTGCTGACCTCGGCCAACCAGGCCCCTTGTGAAGTCTGTCCAGTCTCTTGTCTCACCAGTACGCTTCCTCGCCCTGCCATACAGATCTGCTTTCAGCACCCAGAAGAAACATGATCTGTTTCTCTCATCTTCAGACGTTTGCACTCATTGTCTGGAATGTTCTCCATGCCCTTTTTTTACCTGGTTCACCCGTACTTGTCCTTCATATCTCCACATAGATGTTGCTCGTTCTTGGAAGACTTTCTTGATTCCCCAAAACTGCGTTAGGTACCTTACCTGTGTGCTTCCCTAGCTCCAGTATTTACTCATGTGGTTGCACTTAGTCCACTGCCTTGCACATTTCTTTCAACCTAAGGGAATAAGATAAAAAGACTTATTAAGGGCATTGACCTGAGAAGATCTATCAAATGCTTTCTGGTAGGGACTGTGTCATTTTTTATTACCTGTGTAAAAAACCTACAAATATCATCATCAAATTTGTACATAATATTAAATTAGATGGGGTTACCAGAATTATAGATATGGGTGAAAAAAATAGAAATTGTTCTTGAAAGATTAGAAAATGATTTCAGCAACAAAGCTGAAATGTAATATGGCAAATGCCAGGTCATCCTCCAAAGAACACAAATCCGGTAACACAAATATAGGATGGCTAAGCAGAAATATAGTGGAAAAACACTTAGGACGCATAACTAACCATGAGATAAATGTGAGTCAGCAGTGAAGTGCCATTACAGAAAGAAAATGCAGGACAAATTCATATTTCCCAGATGCATTAAATGAGGTTTGATGTATTCGGCTGGGAAGGGATTTTTACCTCCACTGTGGCCTTAGCAAAATACAGCATCTACTTTCCGTCACCAAGTCATAAACTAATGAAATATATTTTGCGGAAATATTGAAGAAAATGAGGTAATTTAGTGTAGACTAGAGAAGGGAATTATTGTTTCTGAGAATCAAACAACGCCACTACAGTACATTTTTAAACTGTGTTTCAGTTAACAACATGCTGTACTAATGAGCATTATCTCCTTCAATTTTATAATAGTCTTAGCAGTTAAACATTATTATCACCATTTTACAGATTTTTTTCTTATGAGAAGGTTGAATTGTTCTTTTATGTTGGGAAAACGCCAAATAGGATTAAGATTCTGGTTGACAAATCACTTTTCTCCCAAAGATTTTTTTTTGGGGGGAAAAATCTTGCTCACGGAGAGGAAAAATAATTCTGAACCAAAGCCTAGTACCTAGCTTATGGCCTAACTGTCATATGCTATAATAATTGTTAAGTGATTGAAGTGAATAAATGCATAAATACAGGCAGTGATAAAATATTTAGATGAGTTATCACTGAAGGATGTAAAATTTCTCTCCATAAGAAGAAAATAGGCAGTCATCTGCCATGCATGGTTTAGATGAATGGGCTTTACATGTTTGATGTTTGCATCTTTATCAGTAAAATATCTGTTGAGAATATGCACACCAAATATGAATGGTTATTTATTTATAAATTACTTGCATGATTATGTACTGTTAAATTTTATACATTTACAAAAAAGTAATTTAATGGGATGCAATAAAATACAGATAAATATGACTTCATTTATTTTCTTCCTATATCC
The DNA here is from genome assembly GCA_023783475.1 of Daubentonia madagascariensis. NCBI lineage: Eukaryota > Metazoa > Chordata > Mammalia > Primates > Daubentoniidae > Daubentonia > Daubentonia madagascariensis. The sequence goes on from JAKFHU010001436.1 coordinate 12,804,735, forward strand.
TAATATAATGATTTTCATAGTACTGAGGTAACTACATCTCACTTTGAAGACCACTATTTAAAACATTGGCTAGCCGAATATTTCTCAGGGTTTTGAGGGTAGGGAGAGAGAAGAAGAGAGAGAGAGTGTGTATGTTATTGAGCATTAATAGACTTTTTAAATATATAACTCTTGCTTAATTTATCAGCTTTCTAGGCAGATAGAGTTCATAGGCTGGAAGACTTCTCTGGTCTGGCTGTCTGATAAGGTTTGGGCCCCTGGTAATGCATGCGTGTTGCTCACAACCATGCTGGCTCTGCCTGAAATCAGGGTTCTGTCTAAGGCAACTTCCCTACCAAGGCCCAAGGACAGAAGAAAAGGCATGGAGTTTCCTGGATGCTATGGTTTGTAATTTACTCTTTTATGAGAATATGAGTTCTCTGAGTGTGTGGCTGCCTTTCAATGGGCATGTCAGTGATCCTTTGACTCAAAAAGGCTCTTAATAAAAGTGGCCAGTAAACTATGTGCTTATCTGAGTGTGGACTTTCTGAATGACTATTTTCATCAGCTTCCCCAAAGATTTGGAGAAACTGAGGCCATTCAATTAACCCCCCCTCAAAAAAAAGATAAGAGTTTTCATTATCTTTATTTGATCAAGAAAATAAGAAAGATGAATTAAAGAAGGGCTGTTAAACAATAGGTTTGTTATTGTTGCTGCTGTTGTTTTATTGTTAGGTTTTCCTCTTGCTTTTCTACACAATACTTTTTTTTCTGGGCTTTTCCTTGTCTATTCTGTACTCTTTTAATTTTGAGAATGCATAACAAGTCCCCTTGTTTGAGAGGGTGGGGTATTAAACAAATAAAAGGAAGTCAGTCTTGAATTGTCTACTAAAAATTCAATGCTTTGGCTGATGGAGATGTTCCAAACTACATGCAATTTTGTGTGTAAGGGATGTTCAGAATTTAATTTCCTAGTAGTTAAAATCATTTGACCGAGAACAGGAGGCACAAAGGAACACTAACAGTAGGGACATCTTATGAAACAAGAAAGAGAGAGAGTTTCTTACCAAAAAAGTTTAATTTTGCAAAAGCAAGCTGGCGGGAGAGGGAGAAGGTGACTCATCACCAGAGACAAGCTTCCTTGTTTGGTATAAGAATGGTCACTGGTAGGCCAGTCTTCTCAAGTAGTAGTGCAGACTTGCTTAGCATTTACTATCAGTTTCCTCCCACCCTGGGAATGCAGTTGTAGTTAGGGGGAAAGGAGAAAGGATAAGGAAACAAAAATCAATTCTTTGTTTTTGACATGATTATTCTGAGATCCATTCTCAGATCTCCATCTCAAATGCTGCCTTGAGATCAGTCTAGATCTTAAAGGAACACCACTGAGAGTATTTAAGTGTATCCAGTAAACAAGAGTTATGGTGATGTGGAATTAAGTAAATGAATCAATTAATCGATAACATTGATCTGTGTGCCAATATTTTTTAGTTTGGCAGAGGTTAAAATTCTAACTCTGCCTCTATGTGTCATGTTTCCTAAATCAATTTAATTCTCATCTCTGAGCCGTTACTGTTTCCCGTCTGTAAAATGGGACAATAATACAGAGATATTGTGAGAATATGTGCTATAATCTGTGAAAAGCATTTAGCTAAGTGTTACATATAGAGTAAGTGCTCAATACATGCTAGCCTTCTTCTCACCTCCATTTGATTCTTTTTAAACTTTTCATTTTGAGATAATTGTAGATTCACATACCCTCATAAGAAATGATACCTCATGATATCCCAGAGAGATACCATGTACGTTTTGCCCAGTTTCCTCCAACGGCAGTGTGTTACAACACTATTACACACTATCACAACCAGGATGTTGACACTGGTAGAGTCAAGATAAGAGTACACGTCCATCACCCTGCCGCCCAGCAACCACCCCTCTTCTCCATTTCTCATAATTTTGTCATTTCAAGAATTTTATATAAAAATTAATATAGTATGTTACTTTTGGGGATTGACTTTTCTCACCCAGAAAAATTGCCTGAAGATTCATCCACATTGTTACATGTATCAATAATTTGTTCCTGGTTTATTATTGAGTAGCATTATGTGTATCTTATCCTCTTAGTCTACCCCTCAACTAAGAGCACACACTCTTGGTTACATGCTATGGGATGTACCACAGTTTGTTTAACCATTCACCCACTGAAAGACATCTATCTGGGTTGTTTCCAGTTTGAGACTATTATAAGTAAAATTATTATAAAAGCATTATTATAAAATAAAACTTTTATGAACATCCATATACAGTTTTTTGCGTGAACAAAAGTTTTCATTTCTCTGAGATAGATGCCCAAGCGTGCCATTGTGGGGTTGTATAATAGTTGCATGTTTAGTTTTTTTTAGAGAAACTGCCAAACTCCTTTCCAGAGTAGCTATACCATTTTATATTCCCACCAGCAATGTATATGATCCGGTTCCTCTGCATCCTCACCAGCATTTGGTATTGTCATTGTTTTTCGTTGCAGTCATTCTGATAGGTGTGTAGTGATGTCTCATTGTAGTTTTTATTCATGTTTCCCTAATGGCTATTGATGTTGAACATCTCTTCATGTGCTTATTTTCCACCTATACATCCTTTTCAGTGAATTTCCCCATTTTCTAATTGAATTATTTGCTTTTGACAGTTTTTAATTGTTTTGACAGGTTTTTGTTTGTTGTTGTTGCTGTTGTTGTTGTCACTTTTTTTTTTGAGACAGGGTCTTGCCCTGTTGCCCAGGCTGGAGTGCAGTGGCACAATCATAGCTCACTGCAGCCTTGAACTCCTCGGCTCAAGCAATCCTTTTGGCTCAGTTGACAGTTTTTTAATATATTCTAGATACTAGTTCTTTGTCAGATATGTGGATTGCAAATATTTTCTCCCAGCTTGTAACTTGTCTTTTCATCCTTTATACAGGGTCTTTTGAAGAACAAAAGCTTTTAATTTTGAAGAGGTCTGCTTTATTAATGTTTTTCTTTTATGGATTGGACTTTTAGTGTCAAGTCTATGAATTCTTTGCAACATGACTTCTAGATTCTGAAGGCTTTCTCCTATTTTTTTTTCTCTAAAAGGGTATAGTTTTATATTTTACATTTAAGTCTGTGATTCATTTTGGGCTAATTTATATATTAGCTGTGAATTTTAAATCAAGATTCTGTTTATTTATTTAGCCTGTGGATGTCCACTTGCTCCATCCATTTGTTGAAAAACCTATCCTTCCTTCATTGAGGAGGCACCTTTGTCAAAAATCAGTTGAGCATAGTCAGTGAGTCTATTTCTGGGTTCTCTATTCTGTGTCATTGATCTCCCTCCAATAATACCATACTCTTGATTATCATAGCTATCTAAGAAGTCATAAAATTAGATAGATGGATTCCTTCCACTGTATGCTAGGTGCTAATACCAGAGAGAGTGATTCCCTTCACTTTATTATTCTTTTTCCGATACTGTTTTAGCTAGTCTAAGGTTTGTGCTTTTCCATACAAATTTTAGAATAAGTTTGTCTATGGCTACAGAAAAACATCGCTAAGAGCCAGATAGGATTTGTATTAAACCAATAGATAAACTTAGAATAAGCTGATATTCTTACTAGGTTGAGTGTTCCAATTCATGAACATGGTATGTCTCTTCACTTATTTAAGTCTTCTTTAATTTTCTTCATCAGCATTTTTTATTTTCAACACACATATCCTATACATACTTTGTTAAATTCACCCAAGTATTTTACTTTCTTAGGAGTGATTGTAAGTGGTACTGTGTTTTTATTTTTAGTATCCACATATTATTTTTTATACTAATCCTGTATCCTGTGACCTTGTTGAACTTGCTTATTAGTTCTAGGAGTTTTTGTAGATAATTTGAGATTTTCTATGTAGAAAATCATGTCATCTGCAAATAGGTTCAGTTTTACTTCTTCCTTTCCAGTTGGTGTTCCTTTTATTTCTCTTTCTTGCCTTATTGAAGAGACTAGGACTCCCAGTGCTATGTTGAAGTAGAGGTAAGAGCAGACATCCTTGCTTTTTTCCCACTCCTAGAAGGGCAGCATTCAGTATTTCACTATTATGTATGCTATTAGATGTTGGGTTTTTGTAGATACTTTTATCAAGTTAAGGAAGTTTCCCTTTATTCCTACTTTGCTGAGATTTTTCAAAATCATAAATTGGTGTTAGACTTTGTCAAATGCTTTTTCTATATTAATTGATATGATCATATGATTTTTCTCCTTTAGCCTGTTGGTATAGAGTATTACATTGACTTATTTTGAATGTTTAACCAGGCTTGCATGACAAGAATACATCCCTCTTGATCATGGTGTATACTTCTTTTTATAATATATATTGCTGGCTTTGATTTCCTAATGTGTTTGGTGGATTTTTCATCTAAGTTTATGAGAGATATTGGTCTTTAGTTTTCTTTTTTGTACTGTCTTTGTCTGGTTTTAATATCAGGGTATTATTAGTCTCATAATTGAGTGCTAATGTGTTCCTTCTTCATTTATATCTGAAAGAGAATGTATAAAATTGGTGTTAATTCTTCTGTAAACATTTGGTATAATTCTTCAGTGATAACTTCTAGGCCTGAAAATTTCAGGAGTTTTAAATTAAATATTCAATTTCTTTAATGGTTATAAGACTATGTATGTATTTCATTTTGGTTAAGTATTAGCAGCTTGTGGTTTTTGAAATCCATTTATTTTAAATTATAGGATTTATGATATGAGCATAAAGTTATTTATTATGTTCTATGGTAAACTGAATAATGGTCCCCAAAGGTATCCAGGTCCTAATCCCTGGAAATCTATAAATGTTACCTTATATGCAAAAGAGGCTTTGCAGATGTGATTAAGTTAAAGGTTTTGACATGGGAAGATTATCCTGGACCATATACATAGACCGTAAGTGTCATCACAGTGAGGAGGGGAGAGAGTTGGTGGAATAAAGGAGAAAAGGCAATGTGATGGCTGAAGCAAGATGCTAAACTACAAACTTTCATGATGGAGGAAGGTGCCATGAATGCAGGGAATGAAGCTCCAGAAGCTGAAAAGGGCAAGGAAATGGATCTTTTCCTAGAACCTCCAGCGAGAGGCCCAGTGAAACTGATTTCAGACTTCAGATCTCCAGAACTGTAAGAGAACAAATGTGCATTGTTTTAAACCACCAAGTTTGTAGTAATTTGTTTTAGCAGCCGTAGGAAACTAATACATTATCCTTTATTACAATGTGTCTTAGCATGGATTTCTTTTAATGGCAGTAAGATATGTAGTGATATCCCCTTTTTCATGACTGGTATTGATGGTTTCTATCTTCTCTCTTTTTATCTTTGACAGTCTCACTAAAGATTTTTTTAATTTTGTTGATTTTTTTTTAAAAGAAGCTTTTTGTTTCATTGATTTTTCTCTATCTCTTTTTTTTATTTTCAATTTTATTGATTTCTGCTCTTATCTTTAGGATTTCATTTCTGGACTTATTTTGCTTTTTCTATTCTAGTTTCTTGAGGTAGGAACTTATATTATTCATTCTAGACAGTTCTTTATTTCCAATGTAAGCATTTAGGGTTAAATAATTTCTTCTCACCGCTGGCTTTAGCTGCATCCCACATAGTTTGATATGTTGTACTTCCCTTTTTATTCAGTTCTGCATTTTTAAAGACTTCTTCTGAGACTTCATTTTTGACAATGGATTATTTAGAAGTGTTTGTTTAATTTTCAAGTATTTGGAGATTTTCCTCTTATCTTTCTGTTTTTAATTTCTAGTTGATTCAGTTATGGTCACAGAACATACTCTTTATGATTTCAATTCTTTTAAATTTGTTGAGGTTTATTTTATGGCACTGGATATGGTCTATGTTGAGGAGTGTTCCATGGGGCACTTTTTTTAAAAAGTGTATTATGTTATTTGGGGGTAAAGTGATCTATCTATGTTGATTACATCCTCTTGGTTGACTATATTGTTCAGATCTTACATAGCCTTGCTGATTTTCTGTCTGTTAATCCTGTCAGTTGCTGAGAAGGGTGTGTTGAAGTCTCTAGCTATAATTTTGCATTTGTCTTTATTTCCTTTCAGCTCTCAGTTTTTGGCTCATGTGGTGTTTAATATGTACACAATTATAATCATTGTGTCTTCCTGATTAATCCCTCTTTGTCTCTAGCAATTTTCTTTTTGCTGTGAATTCTACTTTATCTGATATTAATATAGCCACTCTTGATTTTTTTTTCTTGGTTACTGTTTGCATGGAATATCTTTTCCATTGTTTTGTTTTCAATCTTCCTATATTATTGAATTTGAAGTGAGTTTCTTGTAAGCAGAATATAGTTGTCATTTTTTTCCTCTATCCACTCTACCAATTTTTACCTTCTTATTGGTGTATTTAGACCATTTACATTTAAGGTAATTATTGATATGTTAAGGCTTAAGTGTGTCATTTTATTATTTGGTTTCTGCTTCCTCTGTTTCTCATTCCTCTGTGTTTTTTTTCTTTTCTTTTCTTGCTGTGGGTCATTTGAATATTTTTAGGATTCCATCTTGATTTATTTATAGTGTTGTGAGTATATTACCATAGTTTTTTTAAACAGTTGCTTTAGGTATTACACTACTTCAGGTTAAGTGTAGAAATCTTATTTCCATTTAGCTTCCTTTACTGTCCCTACTTTTAAAATATAATCGTCTTAAACATATCCTCTACATAGATTGAGCACCACATCAGATGATGTTAATAATTTTTGCTTCAGCCTGCAAATGTATTTTTAAAAACTCATGAGAAGTAGACATTCAATTATATTTACTACTATGGCTACCCATTCCAATGTACTATCCTTTCTGAATTTCCAAACCTTCTTCTGTTATTATTTTCTTTCTTTAGTTATTATTTTCTTCTTATCCATTCTTTAAGGAAAAGTTTTCCAGTGGCAAATTCTCTTAGTTTTTCTTTGGTAATGTCTTTATTTCCCCTTCATTGAGAAAAGACAGTTTCAATGGATATAGAAATCACAGTTGACAATTCTGTGTCATTTTTTCTGGCTTCCATGGTTTCAGATAAGAAATCCTCTGTCATTTAAATTGGTGTTCCCTATAAGTTATGTGTCATTTTTCTATGACCTCTTTCACATTTTTTTCTTTGTCTTCAGTTTTCAGAAGTTGAATTATAATGTGTCTTGTCATGGATTTCATTAGGTCTCTTTTACCTGGGGTTCACTTAATTTTTTGATTCTGTAATTTTATGTCATTTGTGAAATTTGGGAAATTTTCAGCTTTATTTAATTGGATGATTTTTCAGCATCATGCTCTTTCTCTCCTTTCCTTCTGAGAGATGAAAATACAAATGCTAGCTCTTTTGTTATTGTTTCATAAGTCCCCAAGACACAGTTTTTTCAATCTATTTTCTCTCTATTGTTCAGATTAGGTAACTTCTGTTGATTTGTCCTCAAGTTCATTGATTCTATCCTCTGTCATTTCCATTGTATGTTCTTGAGACAATCCAGCAAATTTTAGTTTGGTTATTACATTTTTCAGTTCTGTAATTTCCATTTGGTACTATTTTATAACTTCTACTTCTTTGCTGAGATTCTCTTTTTTTCCATCTGTTTCAAGAGAATTTGTCATTACTAATTGAAGCATTTTTATGATGGCTGCCTTAAAATTCTTGTCAGGTAATTCCAACATATGATTCATCTTGGTTGTGGTATCTTTTGAGTGTCATTTTCCATTCATGTGATTTTCCTGATTATTGGTATGATGAGTGATTTTCAATTGTATCTGGAACATTTGGGATATTATGAGACTCTGGATCCTACTTAATGTTCAGATTTTAGCAAGCAGTCCTTCATTGGAGTATATCATGAAGGCCGGGGGGTGTATATGTTTAGCTTCCTGCTGGGCCCCACCAATACAACACCAGCAAAAGTAGGGCACTTAATCATACTCTGTTGTTGAAGGTGGTTGGGTGGGCATTCAGCTATCCCCTTGGTGCTGCTAACACCTTCCTAGCAAAAAGAGGGCACCAACTGGCACTTCCTTATTGTCTTGAGTTGTCTTGAGTTGAGGAGGAAGATCACCTCCCCACTGGGCTCCACTGCCACCAGGAAGACAGGGGAGATGGGCTGACTCACACCACTTTGTTGCTGCAGGATGGGCACAGAAGTTCATGCCTGCTGGGCCCCATTGACACCATTATAGGGGAGAGGAGGAAGCAGAGTGCCACCAGTGCATCCTCAAACCATCCTGTTCCACCTCATTGATTCAAGGTGGGAGTGGAGGCACAGATCCCCACTGCACACTGTTGATATACCAAAAGTAGAGAGTCAGGGGAACAGAAGTATCAACTAGCCTTATGCAGTCTCATTTATTGCTGGGTGGGTATGGAGGCTCAACTCACCACTAGACCCTGCTGACACTACTCTCATTAGGGAAATTGTAGCACTGCCTGTGTCTGTCAGGTGGGAAATAGAAGATTGGTCTCTTGTCCACAGACACCACGTTGGAGGGGAATTAGAGCACTGCCTGCTTCTTCAGAGGTCAGGAGTGGTGTGGAGGATGAACTCCCTGCTTGCCCCACTGAAACCTCATAGGGGATGATAGTGTAGGTTTTTCTGTTGGTGTTTGACTGGAATGTGGAAGGTACTGCCAAAACGTTTTTCTGTTTTTAGACCGGCCTTTTCCTGAATTTTTGGCTAGGGGAATAGGACTTTTTTGGAGCTTTTTCAGTCAGTGACTATTGGTTCCAAGTTGGTGTCTTCTGCAGCTCCCTGGAAAAAAGGATATATAGGAGACAATAAGGAAGCCAGGGGACTCACCACCTTGTCGTTCCTCAAGTCCTGATGTCCCTGTGCAGTCTGCCTTCTTTCTTCCACACTTCAGGGCCACATGGGAAAGCCACTAGGATGATCAGGAGACAGAGGGCAAGAATGAGGGGAAGGTTTAGGCCACTGGCTTTATTGGGGTTTCTGAGGGAAAGGCAAGGCAGGGCAAAGTGGATAGTTTAGGACTGGCTAGAGGGTTGGTGCCTGGCCCTGGGATGATTAAAGCAGAAGAATATTGTCTCCTGGGTGTACTGGCCTGATAGAGGAGGTATGATATGGTTAGTTCACATATCATAGGCATGTCCCCTGCTGGGCCCTTTGTTGTCTCTAAGAATTGCCTAGCCCAAAGAGGGCTGTCTTTCCCCAGCCAGAAAGGTTTTCTTATGACACCAAGACATCAAAATATACAGAAAATTTTAAAATTTTTACAATACATGGTCAGTCAGAAGTACGGGAGGCCTGGGACTTTTGACTGGGTCTGAAGTTGAGGGCAGTCTTAAAAGTTTGAGACTTTCACCTGTGGTGTCTGAGACAACTCAGGTAGTTAGGAAGTAACAGAATTGAATTGAATCATTGAACACAGAGTTGGTATGTGGAGAATCGGAGTTGACTATGGGTATTGTAAAACCCATACCATGGCAGCAAAATGTGTGAGCAAAGTTGGGGACCTTAGCTGGCAGGCAGATAGTCATGTCAGCAGGTACGCATGGCAGACGTTATGCAGGTTTTAACTAAATACAGGGTAAGAGTCAGAAATTCTCTCCTGGTTGTCAGTATCAATGAAGACTGCCCCTGACAAAAAAATAAAAATTCATAAAACTTAAATGCTAAAAATATCTTATTACCTAAGAGAAGCATTCCATTTAGGGGCCTCTTGCCCACAGTTGTTTTCACAGAAGCATCTTGAATATTCAACGTATATATATTGCATTTGCTGTCAAAATTGACATAGATGGGGAGGAGGATTGACTAAAACAGTCACAAAAAATCTTTTAGTGATGATGGAACTGTCCTCAACCTGGATTGTGGTGAGGGTTACACAAGTTTATAAATTTACTAAAAATCCTTAAACTATGAAAAAATAAAATAAGAGTAATAAAGTAAAATTAAAAGCACCACAGAGAGAATCTTTTTGTTTCTGAATTAAGAGCAGTTTTTCAAACTTGAATTATGTTCTTGAAAAATGGTGTTGATCATGGCTGAGCCAGCATAAGACCAAAGGGGACAGCAATGCACCCCTTTGTTCCTGGGAAAGGTCTTGTTGAAGCCAGGCGTGTGCAGAATTATGATAGAGGCACAGGCTATTTGCAGAGCTCTCTCTCCACTTTGCACTATAGATTAGGGACATCTCCTGAATTTTCCTACCCCAAATTTCTCATCCCGTTGGATCTGCCCTCCTTGGCTAGGGTGTACTCTGAGGGCCGCCCACCCCTGCAATTACCCAAACCCTGGGCATTATCTTCTGGCCAATCCTCCTCTATCACTTCCTGTTAAGATTCCTCATCTCCAAACATCAAAAATGTCTCATGGCCAAGGCAAAAGACTCTCCTTTACCCCGGTGCAGTTTTGTGTGTCCCCTCTGTTTGCATTGTGCCAGGGTCCAAGGGGAGAAGGCAGTACACTGGCTTGTGTTCTACTGCAGCACTGTAAGACTGGGGCCTGCAGCACAGAAGGGCCCCAGAACCACGATGCATGTAAATATGAATCTCATATCAATGTTTCTAGTTGGTCTTTCTTTATTAGGGGATCCCTAATGATTTTTTCATCAGGCCCAAGCCTGGTTATGCTGCCCTAGGCTGGGCCGAGATATGCAGACACATTTGGTAAGTTAATAATTTGATATCTGATTAAATTGGTGTTCTTGAGTGGTTAAGCATTTATATAGAGGGGAGTGTAATGCTGGGGAGAGAGAGGCGGAGAAGGGGCCCAGGAGTGACAGGCTCAGACCCCATTTTTGGTTCTGAGCAACTCAACCCTGGATACAACCTTTGCACATCTTCTCAGCAAAATAAAAGGTCTGCTTTGATCTAGTATGTTCTCTTCAAAGCCAGTGTAGCTACTACTTATTGTTACTGGAATATGCCCCAGGAGACCTCACCTTATACTCCAGCAGCAACACAATATTCCTTTCTACCCCAAATAGTCTCCCTAAGAGAAGTTCTGATAAATGCTGATTTTGAATCTTGTTACTTTTCTAATCTTGCTCTATCAACCCTTATGAGCTGGGAATCAGGGCAGCTGCTTGGCTGGTCCATCTACTAATCTGACTATGCCCTTACAGCCAGGTTAGTGCCCCAGGCAAATCACTTGACTGATATAGGACACACTTTTTTCCTAGTGTATGAATCAATGGCAGAGAGCCCATGGGCCTTCCTCAATGCTCAGGAAATAGGAACATTTCACACTAACCTTCTGTCCCTAGCATCTTAACAGTTTCCCAAGGAGAGTGATTTTCACGCTGGAAATCACAGACCAGGTAGTAAATAATGTGATGCAATAATAAGCTTTTGGCAGTAGATATTTTCAGAAAGGCTTCTAGGCTCTTTCAAATCATATAAATAAAGTAGTTGTCCAAATACAAGTAGTGGCATAATATAAGCTGTCCTTTTTGCCAAGTATCTCCAACACCATTACCAGGTCCTCATGGTGTGAACACTCAAGCTTTCACACCACCTATACAGTCTTCATGGGTGTCACATACTCCAGCACAGTTGAGGAGCCACTTGCCTAATGAAAGTCCCATATAACACAAAAATCACAAGACTTTCATACTGTCTGAAATATTCAGCAAACCATAACCAGAATAATATCCAAGTAGAAAGGTTAGGTTGCTGGCACAAATAGATTATCTGTAGGGTTTATATTGTATAAGCAGATTTGACCAAAAAATGAGGGGGGAAAAAAACTTATTTTAAATTTGATTGGTCTGGTGATTGGCTACCTATGCTGCTTGTTTCTTAATTTTATTTTGCGTATATGAGACAAAAACCCAATTTCTCAGTTCCCCAAACTCTACAATAGCAATTTCATAACAGTTTCCTTCTGTGATCTTTTTGAGATATGATTATATGATGTGTGATGATGCTGTCTGATTTGTTCAGCAACGTTCCCTGAGAAGCTGAACCAACTCTATGCAGGCCTTGGACTAAAAAGGTTAAAAGAGGTAGTGAAAAGGATGTGAAACTCTGAGATCTTCCAGTGACAAACACAGTTACATTAAGGATTATTGCAACATTTTGTGTATGGCTCAATAGTCTTGATTAAACTTGAGATTTTTAGAGTGATATCAGACTACTCAAGTCACTACACTAATAAAACTGACACTAGCACCCCTTAACAACGTAACAAATGTGTATGAATCATTTATATGATTTTTTTCTGTCAAATGATGTTTGACAATAATCAGATGATAATGAAATGTATAATTAATAATAAAAATGCCAACATCTGTTAGCTTGTTATTACAGACTGATTTTCCAATGTACTATTTCAAATGTGTCACCATTAACCTAATTTATATTAAAATCTGCTAAATACAATCTGCTTTCATTAGTTGCTAATTCAGGTTGGCACATGACATCAAGGAGATGCTTTCTCTCTGTTCTCCCTCCCCATTTCATGCTCTTGTATAAACTAAAGATTCCTCTCAAATGTCTTTAAAAACTGGCTGCCTCAACACAAATGTTCTGTCAGCAGATGGGTCAGCTTGGCCAGCTCTTTGCTCTCAGCTGTGAATGATCAGTCCTCTGAGCTTGAAGAAGTAGCACTTGGTTTCAGGGAGAAGGCTGGTCCCCAGTTGCAGCCTCTTCTGTTATTCTTCTGTCAGGTGGCCTGCTTGTCTGTGCCGTCCTCTCTCATGTCCACACACAATGCCACCTAGATCCTGGGCCACGAGCTGGGAGGACACAGACTCCGCTCACATGAGGCATCATTCTGTGTGGGGTTTTAACCTACACGCACTCTAAGCCTCGTTCAAAGGCTGAGGGCAAATCTCTTTAAAGGGATGTCCACCAGTGACCAGATGTTTTCCACAAATGCCAAGCATGAGTACACCATGAGCCTGGTGAGTCTTATAATGCCAGAAAGTAAGGAAGTGCTCAAAAGAAAGAAATGGTGGGATATATGACAAAGGAGCACAGGATGCAACTGAAAGAGCTCCCAGTGGCCCAAGCTGGAACAATTTAAGGAACAAAATAAATAAAGTCATATTGAATTAAAACCCAAAATATAAAATAAATATCCACAAATCTCCCATGCAGAAGAATTCCAAACACTTTATGTAAGTTTGCCACCCTCAGTGAGGGGAAGCATAACTGCCTACTCTTTAAGTGTGGGCTACACATAGTGACTGGCTTCCAAAGAGTACACAGTACGGAAAGGGGGGCAAAAGAGTAAGTGACGTTGCAGTGGAGACACCTGACAAACACTCCCTCAGGCGGGCAATCAAGGCCAACATCAACAGTCATAAATCATGTTGGTACTGTGTAACTTTGATGTGATGTGATGAAAATGGCATTTTGCCTATGTGGTCTTCCTCTCAATAATCCATAGCTCCAGTCTTATGAGAAAAACATCATATAAATTCTGATAGTGGAGCATACCTGATGAGTACTCCTCAAAAACTGTCAAGGTCATCAAAAACAAGGAAAATCTGAGAAACTGTCACAGCTAAGAGGAGCCTAAAGAGACATGACAGCTACATGCAATAGGGTGCCCTGGACGGGTCCTGGAGCAGAAAAAGGGCATTAGGTAAAAACTATGGATGTCTAAATAAACTGTGGATGTTAGTTAATAATGTGTCAATATCAGTTCATTAATAGTGACAAATGTATCATACTAATGTAAGATGTTAATAATGGGGGAAACTGGGTGCAGGGGTATATGGGAAGTCTGTGTAACCATCTTCTAAATTTTTCTGCATGTCTAAAACTGTTCTAAAAATTCATGTCTATTTTTTAAAAAGCACACATAATTTTTTCTTTGAAGAAATATTGCACACCAGGGATAATTCACAGTTTGGGGAGCCAACAGGCTGGAGCCCAGGCGAAATTCCCATGTACGAGTCCTCATACCATCTGCAGGGAAAGCCCTGCAGATGGGACTAACCAAGGTGTCTCAGGAAGAAAATATATAAAGAATTGGCCTGTCTTTGAAGATGCAAATACATCAGTCTGTTATCTTCAAAAGCTCGTGGTGGTTTTAGAGCAGCCCTTGAAATCCTGCCTATCTTCACCTTACAGTGAACTTGTGAAATTATCTGAGCTTGGATGGAGCTCAGAGAAATGTCACCACTCTAGTGAAATTGGTGATTCCCTCACAGGTAGGAGGTCTATACCCCGAAAGAGCTTCCAGTGCCCTTAAGGGATCACCAAAAAGAAAGGTGCTTATTAATTGATTAGAATGAATTTTATACATCTATGAGCCTTCATTATGTATTGAAGATATTGTTTTCTGTCCTGTGAACTGAGGATCCTCAGGATTGACTATCTAACTTCTCACTACTCAGTGTTGGAGCAAAAGTGTTGTTATATAATACACTTCTGAAATCGGAGTTAACTAGTCACAAAAAAATCCTAATTATGTGTACCCAAAAGAATATGATATTAATGTTAAATATGGCCACAGGCAAGTCTGGAAGGAAAACTGAAAATTACATACCTTTTCTTCTTTTTAAAGATCACTTCTTGAACAGAAAGTGGTAATACTAATATTACACACCTACACAGTCCTTTATATTCAAGAAACCTCAAAGTACTTCACCAGTTATTCTTCATATACACAGGGCTCACATTTCTTGGGAAAGAATGTCACTGGTGATAAAAACCCGGTTTCCAATGGTCAGCCTTTTCAAAGGCAAGTTAAGTGGCGCGGAGCGGGAGGGGAGGCGTCCTCTGCTGCCCCACTGCAGCTTCCGCCCAGGCTTACTGCAGCTTCCACCCCTCCTTTATCCCCTTCCCACCTGGGTGTGCAGCTGGGGGATCAGGGCAAAATAATGAGTGGCCATGGCAAGCAGCAGGGACAGCAGGAAATGAGAACCATATCTAGAAATATCATGGCTTTAAGCAGATTTTAAAAGCACGTGGCAACTCTTCCAGACACGGTGCTGGGAGGGAGTGAGAACCGGGTGTGCTGGCAGAGGATCTAGCTGTGAATCCGGGTCTGTTATTTGCTGTTGCTGTCTCTGTGGCCTTAGGAACCTCTCTGTCTGTCTGTCTCTCTCTCTCTTTCTACAATGTCTAAAATTTCTAGTTCCTAATACCTGCCTCATGCTTATGAAAGTACCTGGGGTAGTGTCTGGAGCAGATTTGAGGAATCTGCGTCTTGGGGAGGCTTAGATCCAGGACAGCTGGGCTCTCCCAAAGGAGCCAGGAGTTTGGGGAAATGCAGCTCCTTTTGTGAGGAAGCGGGAATTCCCCTAGCTCATCCCACCTCGCCTCCCATTCCGGGTTGCAGGACATCCGGGACCCTTCCACGTTGCTCCCTGCCTCCTCTAGAGCTGTATCTGCCCTCGCATGTCTTGCTCTTCAGCCACATTGAACTGTTTTAGTTTCTCCAACCCTTAGGTCTTGAATCCACCACTCCTTCTGCTGTGAAACACTGTGCTTTACCCACCCCATCAACTGCTATTGTTCACTCTAAAAAACTCACCTGAAAAGTCACCTCTTTGATAATCTCCAGCCTGGGATTAGGCACTGGGATAGTGCTCTGAGTGTACTCTGTTGTGGAACAGCACATGCTGTGCTACAGTTGTTGGTTTCTGTGCCTGCCCCACCAGCCTTGAGAACTGTATGGCCAGGGCTCGGCACAGTGTCTGGGACAGGGTAGCTACTTAGTAGCTGTTTACTGAATGAATCGATCTGTTCCCCAGTCTTCTTAATGGAGGCAGCCCATCTAACTTAGTGATAATGACAGGGCCAGATCTTTTTGTAATCTAGAGACAAATTGATGGACATTACTGTTTGGTGCACAGATATGGCATATGCCTATTAAAGTGGATTCTAAAGCAGCCACTGCTGGTAGAGGGATTACCTGTGGACACTAACAGAAATAGAGCAAGTCTGGGCTGGAAAGAAACATAAAAATCATTACTTCACTGCCTTTCTTTTACAGATAAGTAAACTGAGGTGCAGAGTTTAAATATCTTGGCAATGATCATTAACAGTCCACTGTGACTTTCTGGCTCAGAACCCAGTGCTCTTTCTACTCTCCTGCACCATGTGATAGATACACACACACACACACACACACACACACACACTCAATAAATAGTCGCTGAGCACCACTGTGAGTACAGTAGAAAGTATGGCTTTTTGGGCACCCAAAGTCATAGGCCTTGCCCTTAAAGGGTTCACTGTCTCGCTGATGAGGCAAGGCGTGCACACATATAGATAAAAGCAATGCAGCAGTCTGAGAGCAGACACACAGGGTCAGGAGGTCTGGGGTGGAGTGGCGCAGCCAGGAGTCGGAGAGAGGGAGCGCAAAGGGAATGAAGAAGTGGAACAGAAAGAGAGCGGATCATGACCTCCCAGGGGAATGGGGCAGCAAGTGCAATGGTGCACTGCAGTGACGGTACAGAAGAGGAGCAAGGCAGGCGGGCAGGAGAGGTTGGGATGATGTATGGCTTTATCCTGTGCTTTTGCTGTGAACCACTTCACACAGCATTCTAGAAAGTGGTAGAGTGTCTCGACGCATTGAGAGAGAGCGTTAGTTAGAGATGGAAATGGAGAAGGACGTGGAGAAATGGATGGGGATAGCCATGGAGAGTGAGCAAGACAGAGGTGGAAATGGAAACAGGGGTAGGGACGACTCCACAGTTCAACGACCAGCAAGAATTCCCTAAGTGCACGAGGAAACAGGGATCAGAATTGTGTGAGTCTCTGCTGTGTCCTATATGTGAGATGCCTTTTTCTGTGGCCACCACACTTGTATCGACAAGAAGACAGTAGTTCATGATGGATACACCACACTCGGTGCAAACATGCATTCTAGACTAATCACTGTGAGTGGAATTGCCTCTCTCCATTGTATAAAGTCTCCAGGACCTACATTTCCATGCTTTAGAAGATCTATCTGACAAATAGAGGAAAATGTGTCTGGTTGCACAGTGCAGCTTCTCAGTGTCTGCAGGAAATCTCCCAATGCAGGCTTGAAAGAGGAAAGGGTGAGGCTTAGCTATAGGCTTCAAATGTCTCATGCAGCTGTAGTGTGTGACATGATAGAGCAGGTCTTCTCAAACTTTTATGTACTTGCTAATCACCTGGGGGAATTTGGTTCTGATTCAGTTGGTCTAGTATGGGGCCGGAGGTTCTGTATTCATTACAAACTTCCAAGGGGTGTTGACACTACTCATAAGCAAGGTCATAAAGCATGTCTTTTTTTTTATTGACACGCAATAATAGTACATATTTATGGAGTACAGAATGATATTTTAATACATCATCAAATGAGGGCAATCAGCACATCTATCACCTCAAACATTTATCATTTCTTTGTTGTGGGAACATTCAGAATCCTCTCTTCTAGTTATTTGAAAATACAAAATAAATTATTGTTAACTATAGTCATCCTATAGAGCTATAGAACTCATTCCTGCTATCTAGCTGTAATTTTGTATGGCTTACTCCCTCTCTCCCCTCCTGCCTACCCTTCCCAGGCTCTAGTAACGACAATTCTACTCTCTACTTCTAATTAGCTCAAATTTTTTAGCTTCCATATATAAGTGAGAACAGCCAATTAATCCCCCCTTGTCTAGATTAGTGAACTGCATCCCTGGGTACACCTGGGGAACTTTTAAAAACCATTTATGCCAGGTCTCACCCCAGTGTTTCTGTTTTATTTGCTGTGAAGTGGTTAAAAAAAAATTTAAAGATCAAAGTGTTTGCACCATTCTTTATTCTCCTGCTTAATATTTCCTTCTTCAAATATCATATACTTTTAAAAAATTCATCAATTTCCGGCATATTGTGGGCTTGCAGTACGTGGTTGATAAGTGAGTGAAAATGGCATAACAGATGTTAAGTGCATACACAAGTATACAGTTGGCATTAAAAGTCATTGTGTCATGGATAATGCCATATTCATTTGAGTTAAACTGTTTAATTATGATAAAATCAGATTGCCTCAACTATACATTTTGGAGGAATTAATTCTAGCTTTCTGCTCACTTGCAGTAAGGAAGGTGCTATGGGTTTGAATGCGCCCCTCAAAATTCAGGTGTTGCCAAAATGATAGTATTAAGAGGTGGGGCCTTTAAGAGGTGGTTAGGCCATAAGGGCTCCTCCCTCATGAATGGGACTAGGTGCGCTTCTAGAGGTGCTTGCTGGCGGGAACAGCTTGCTCTCTTGCCCTTCTGCCTTCTGCCATGTGAAGACACAGCAGGAAGGCCCTCACCAGACACCAAATGCCAGCACCTTGATCTTGGACTTCCCGGCCTCCAGAACTGAGAAAATAAATTTCTGTTATTTATAAATGACCCAGGCTCAGGTATTCTGTTATAGCAGCACCAAACAGACCAAGACAGAGGGCTTTTCCACGCCAAATCGTTTAAACTGGCGAGTCTTGGAGACGACTGAAGTGGATTGTTGGGCTTCTCCCATTCTCACCAACTATAGGTATTTCTTTTGGAGGCCTGAGTTAGTCTCAGAGGACCAAATGAAGCTTAGAAACATTAGGACCGGGGCTAAAATTAGCATATTGTAGATTTTTCAGGGACACAGCATGCTGATCCGTGTATCTCTAAAAGGGCAAACACATGTTTCGAAGGCAACAAAAGAACATCCACTCTGGTGAAGATGTTGATATCAGCCTGTCTGCAGTGCGGTGAGCATGTGGCTGCCAGGGCTCTATCTGAGAGTTGGTTGGGCTCCAAATCTGTTTCATTGCTGGCAGCTTTGATGATCCAAAGAGAGAGAGAGGAAACTTGGCCTAATTATATGATGCTTTAGCCCCTTATTGGAAACATCTTTAAGAAAATGGTCAAGTTGTGGAAAATGAGCATCCTTCCTCTTCATCTTCTTCTTCCTCTTCTTGTTTATTGTGCTATTGCTGTTGTCATCACTGTAACAACTGCCAACTGAAGGGATCGCTTCGCTCTCTCTGAAGGCACTGGGGTGAGCATAGGCCACCATGTGTATTTTATAAAACATTTAGGAAACGGTAAGACCTTCCACAATTGTTCCTTGTCCAGCCCACTCCCTGGCCTCTCTCCTAATCTTCTCTTTATAGAAACTAACTTACTTGGGGATTAGCTCCAAGGTGCTGGCAGAATAGGTGTGTGATGTTCTTTTACGTAGGAAAAAATAACCCCAAAAACAAAGTGTTTTTTTTTTCTTATTCTCACACCACTCAACACAACACCAATGTGTGGGGTTTTTTTCCCTACACACCAAGCAGTTCCCCACTGGACACCAGCTGAGTGTTCTATAATTCAATTCAATTCTGGCCTTATCTACCTGGAGGTAGCATCAGATCCCGCAGGTTAAGGGATCAGTCTCACAACACTGTCCCCCACTTCAGATGCCAGTCACAAGGTCCACGTTGTGGCCTGTGCTTCTGACTGACTGGCTATAAATTGGGGTGCCCTCGACTCCCTCCTCAGGTTCCATTAATTCACTACAGGAGTTCATAGAGCTCAGGGAAACACTTTGCTTATGTTTACCAGTTTATTATAAAGGATATTACAAAGAATATAGATGATCAGCCAGATGGAAGAGACGCACAGGCCAAGGTATGTGGGACGCAGTGCAGAGCTTCCATGCCCTCTCAGGGAGTGCCACCCTCCAGGAACCTGCACGTGTTCCGCTATCTGGGAGTTCTCCCAACCCAGTCCTTCTGGGTTTTTATGGTGGCTTCATTATGTTTTAGGGCATGATTGTTTAGGACATCCCCCTTGACCACTAGGGCACAACTCACCTTCAGCCCCTCTCCCCTGCCCTCTAATCATGCCTCGGTCTTTCAGGTGACCAGTCCCCATCCTGAAGCTATCTAGGGGCCCTCAGCCACCTATCTTCTCATTAGCATACAGAAGACACACTTACTACTCTGGAGATTCCAAGGTTTTAGGAGCCAGGAAATGGACCAAGTATATATATTTAAATATCACAGATTTTCAGCATCTGAAAAAGGAATTGAGGTCATAGTGCTACATTAGGAAGTGGTGAGACAGAGAAGTATCTCCATTTTAAAGGCATTTTGGGAAGAAAACTAAACTAGGGAAGGAGGGAAATCTCCGATTTTCAGGATTTTTAAGTAAATGCCGTTAGCTGGAAATGCTCCGTGGACAGTCTGATTTTGAATCACAGTACTTGTCTCTAAGCCCCAAGGGCTGAGTCTAGATGAGCCATATTCACACTTAGGACCATACATTCACTTTCTTGGGGTGTGATGTCAAAAGCAGCCAGGGAGTTCAACTTCAGGAAAAGAGTGAGAGGAAATGCCTGCTCGTGTGCACAGGACTGTATTTACGTGTTCACTAGGCAAATGTGTCCCCTTTGGCAAAATATGTCACTAGCTAAAAAATGTATCACTATCCACCATCTTCTCTGAGAGAAAACTGTGGTAAACAAATTTCATGACAGAACAAGATTTTCAGAGACTAAAAAAGGTTGGCATTTAAGTTTCATCCAGACTGCAGCTGTGACCAAAAATAATCAAGCAGAACTGTGGTTAATTGTGCAGCAACCTACACCCTCCATATTCTCCTAAATCTCCAGGTAACAGGTTTTTTTTCCCTTTCTCATCACTACTAATTCAATGACAGGTACAATTTTAGCTTAGTGTGAGTCTTCCAAAGACAAGACAAAGCAACATAGTTTGGCTATGTAGTCTAAACGTTGTCATTACAATTTTCCTATGACAGCAATATTTTGGATATAAAGTGTACTTTACAATGTAGTAGGCTTTAACTACCAAGATATATACCTTTCTAAGTAGGCCCTATTAAAACAATTTAATAGTATGTCAACAAGTACCAATGTGTACATAAAAACAGGATTATGTGGTTTGTTTTCATGCAGCGAGCTAGTTTTGCCAGGGTCTGGCAAGTGCTATTGAAGCTCACTAACAGGATTACATGATTGGAATTGTGTTCGTGGAAGGTCGTTATTCTTAGCACTGACAGACGAAATGCCTCATAAGTTATGGGGGCTACACTGAAGAAGTATCGAGTATTTTTGTGCATGTGCAAATGTGTAGATTCTCATACATTTCCATACTTAACAGAGACGTATTGACATTTTAGTGACAACGCACATACATTAAAAAAAAAGGAGAAAATAGAAACATGTTCTTTCTTAAATCAGCCTGGTTAACTGCAGGTGAAACTAAATTCACATATTTTGAATCTTTAAAGTTCTACTGAATGGCGTTTTCCTAGATCAGAATTCACAGTGAGCATGCCCAATTCAATTGTGGGCCAAGGAAATTGGTACTGACAGCCTTCTTGGAGGCAAATTATACAATGGCTCTAAACAGCCTGAAATATTCTACAGATTGTAAGATGGTGATAGCTTGTTCTATATATTTGCTCAGAAGCAAAGCTGTGGAACATTCCCTAACAGGGAAGCATAGCCTTAACATTCCATCTCAAAGCAGGGACAAAGGGATGGTGGCTGAATTATTGCCTTCCGCACACTCTCATATTCTGGACAATTTGGGGAATGTAAAACCCAACAGAAAAGCAAAAGAAGTATGTAAACTTACTTGATGATATAAACCATGTAATATTTATATGTAATATATACCCACTTATATATTTATGTATAAATAGATACTGTGCATCTTTTTGTGTGCCTGTTTTATCATGTTAATACAATATTGTTGATACAAAATACACACAGCAAATCCTTAAATAATATCATTTCATTATAACATTGATAAGAAAAAAAATCAATGCTGGCTGGGGCCACTATTTGTGTGGAGTTTGCATGTTCTCCCCGTGTCTGTTTGGGTTTCCTGCTGGTGCTCTGATTTCTTCCCACATTCCAAAGATGTGCGCCTTGGTGAACTGGTGTATCTAAGTTGTCCCAGTCTGAGTGAGTGTGGGTGTGGGTGTGAGTACACCCTATGATGGAAGGGTGTCCAGTGAGTGCTCATTCCCACCTTGCTCCCTGAGCTGCCAGGATAGGCTCTGACCCCTGAGATCCTGAACTGGAATAAGTGGGTTAGAAAATGAATGAATGAATATAACTTACTGTAAAATAAAAATTTGTAAAGTAGGCACTAATCATACAAAAGCAAGATAATAAATGATGCAGTAGAAAAATCCTCAGGGAGCTGCCATATTTGTGATTGTTTTTGAACTGCATGGTCGTAGGAGGTGCTCCTTACAATTTTTGCTTTGCAAATATTTATTCCTTGATTTAACCCACCACCACTATGACTGCCATCACTCACTGATTCACCAAAAATTGAGTAAGTAATGTTTTTCAACTCAATGTTTTTATTACTTGTTTTTACTAGTCCTTCTTAAACATATGTATAGCTCACATTTATTTCAATGTTTAATATTAGAGAGTTTTGGGTCTTTATTTAGCAGTTTGGTGATGTTTTTGTGACCAGAAATATACCATAGGAACTTTATTCTTGTTTATAACAATTAGCTTATGTTCAAATTGGTTTTGTTATACACCATTTTGCTTAACGTCACAATTTCCAAGAAGCTATTGTCGACAGTAAATGAGGACTAACTGCATGTGTAATACATCCTTATGTGTATTTATGTGTGAATACATATGCATATCTGTATGTAAATGTGTGTGTATACTTCCAGTGAGCCTATTTTAACATGTAATATTGAAGTCCTGACCATGAGGAATCTATTTAATAGAATAAAATGGTCATTCCTGTAGCTCTGTGTGGTTGTCCTAACAGCACAAGAAAGAGAAAAGCTATGGAAGGGTTTAGGTATAAAGAATTGGGTACAAGCCTTTATGTGTCACTTAAACAGAAGCATTGAGCCAAATAGACAGATGGAAGAGATACATCTCAGAGACATATCTGTGAGGCAAAATGTACTAAAAATAAATGCCTGACACAGATGTCACTGAGTCATTCAAAGCTGAACTACACAAGCCATTGAGACATTATCAGCTAACAGGAGAACAACTATCCAACACCAAGCAAAGTGGCTTGCACAGGAAGGCGCTTCCCTCAGAGACCTTCAAAAAAATAGATTAAAAAAAAGCGCTAGCCAAAGGCCATCAAAAGAAAGGGCTACATAGGTAGGTGCAGCGGCGCATGCCTACAGTCACAGCCACGGGAGGCTTTGGCAGGAGGATCACTTGAGCCTGGAATTGGAGGCTGCAGTGCACTATGATTACACCTGTGAATAGCCATTGCACTCCAGCCTGTCACAGCCCATCTCTAAAAAAAAGAAAGAAAGGGCTACAAGGCTTGTGCAAATGCCTGCAGGACCAACAGACGGCAGTTCACTTTCATAGTAGAAGCCAAATGCCTACAACTATTCAAAGATATTGCTACGAAATAGCTCCTGGAGGCAGTTTTGAGAATGAAAGAGGGCTGACAGTGTACTCATAAAACTTCTTCCCTACTAGCTTAGAGTCTTGGCTGAAGAAATCTCACCTGAAAAAGTACAGGCTACATTGAAAGCATTTCTTGTGAGTTTAACTGCTTACCATCCAGAGGTAATAGAGTTTGGAAGCTAGATTATTGGCCCCAAGTGCCCTCTCCTCAACCACCACCACCACCACAGATAACACTTACTGAGCACCTGGATGCGCCAGTAAGTGCTGAGTGCTTACAGGCATCACCACACCTTATCCTCCCAGAAATTCTGAGAAGGCTCTGGTATTGGGTTAACTGACTTGTGCAAGGTTACGTTGTTAGTTAAGTGCAGGATTCGCAAGTAGACCCAGGGTTGTCTTTCTCTAGAGACCTAGCCCATAAGAGCTGAACTGTACTCTCTTATCCAACAAGTCCATATACCAGGCCATAGGTGAAGATGTCAACATCACCTGGGAGGGGCTGGTGATGCAAAAAGCACAGCAACATTCCTGCCCAACAAACCACTACGGCTATGTATGAACTCTCACAGGTGAGTGACTGGCTTAATTCAAATTTGAAGATATGCTGCCTGGCATATAAGAAGTGCTCATTATAAATACTAATATTATTTATATCAAAAACCTTGAGACACAGCTGACCCCAAGCTCAGTAATTAATTGCTGATTTCCCTGTCAATAGATTGAGGTACCATGCCTTTAGAGAGTGGTTTGCAGCACAGGAAGCTTTCACTTCAAACCTCACATTTATTAACTCATTTTATCTTCACAACAACATTGTGACATAGGAGAAACAGTTATTTTAATCTCCATATACAGATTAGGAAAATGAGGCTCAAAAGGATTAAATAATTCACCAAAACCACAGTGCTAGTGCCACACTGACCTGAGGCAAAAGTCCAAGGTGGTATTTCTCTTTCTCTGCCATATCTCAAGTCTGCTCACATCATACTTCCCACTGGGAAACAGGAAAATTACACAAATTTTCAGACATGTTGTAAGAAGAAACCTCAACATTATCTGGAAGTTAATGCTGATCATACTGCATCATTGATTCATTAGATCAGTCAACGGTTGCATCTGTTCTTTGTTTACTGTTTGCTAGTGGCTATGTTTGTGATTATCTATGTGTTCTTTCTTTGTTCCTAGTCTTATTTATAATTTTCAGACAAAGCTTTACCTTAATGACACGAGGGGGCAAAGATCCATTTTCCTTTTCTTTTACTATAAAATATGAGCTATCAAAAAACTACTAAGCTTCAATTAGTGTGGGCACAAAAACGAAATAATTAGGAATCCTGCCCTCAAATAGCTTCTACCAGTGGAAATTAGTCTGTCTGATTCCTGATTCACTCATGACTAATCTTGTTAAGGCCTTTAAACTACAGCTAACCTATCTTGCATTATGAATCTTGATACATAAGGAATGTTCTAGAATGAGGCAGCCAATCAGGATCTTCCCGCATCCTTCCCCTATTTTCAATCCTGATTTATTCTCAGTGGATGTTCTAAGCCTGACCTCCTGATTCTACTGTATCTGATATTATGCCCATGTCCCCTACTGGATTTGGCACCATTTCTGATGTTCATCTCCCCAATTTTGCACCTTCTGCGTCCTGCACATTTTCTGATATACTATTCAAAGTAGCATTTCCCATTGTTTCCCTTTAGAACTCCCTGCCTTGGTATCTGTTCTCAAGGAAACTCGCCCCTCTGCCAACACAAAGAGCTAGAGTTTCAGAGTACTGGCTCATTTCCATATAAAAGGTCTTCTTGCCAGCACTTAGGGCAGTACCTGTATTATAGGAGGCACTCATTAATGTTGGTTGAATGAACAAATGACTGTAATTCAAGATACGTTACAACACAAGCCTCTTATAACGAAAAAAGCTAATCTTTACCATTAGTACCTCCAGGAAATGAAACTGTGAGATATTGACAGATGAATGAGTAATATCCAAACATTAGTTCCTTTAGATCTGAGCAATCATAATATGCCAACATTTTATCAGCCTATCTATATTAATCAATGTTGTTACTCTGTATGCTCCTCCTTTCCAAGATGTATATGTTTTGCTAAAATATTACCCAAAGAAGTTACATTTCAAGCACATGATAAGGCATTGTGTTTTCCCAGTACTAGTCTAGTTGATAGGGGGATACGATGAAAATAAAGTAAGTCCTCATCTTCAGGCACCTACAGACTTGAAGATAAAAGACTTAACACTCAAGAAATACTTAGAGAACATATTAGTGGTCAGGAATAAACTGACTGATTAGGTGCTTTGAACAGTGTATTTCAGGAATTCAGAAAAGGGAAGGATCAAGAGAAGCCTTGTGGAAGTCACAGGTTGAACTGAGGCTAGGATTGTTCTCTTACCCCCAGTGCCATGTCCTGCAGATCGGTCACCATGACCTGGGCATCCTTTCTTTACATTCTCTTTTCTATTTATCCCTTCCTTCTTTTTCCCTTGGCTTCCATCTCAGTTCATGGATTTGAGACCCTAATAGAGCAGTTGGGACTGTGGTGAGTTGGGACAATTCCCTGGAGCCTGACTGGAGTTGCAAGAGTTGTACTTGAGTTCTGGTTTTACCAAGAGAGTTGTGAGATTCTCGGAGACCCAGTTTCCTTTGCTTGCTATATTAAATGAGACAAATGTGAAAGCACTTAATGAAAAGTAAAGTTCTACAGAAAGGTATGAGATTATCATTCTTATCCCCCCAAACTGCACAGTGTGCCCCATCTTTTCCTGTCTCCAGACCATACCACATACCAACACAGCAATTATTTTCCTAAAACAGCCCCTCAATTATGTGCTTCTTAGTGAGAAAGTCTTCATAACTCTACATAGTCAGGCCCCAACTTCTCCCTCTTCAGCATTATGAACCACTGCTGGCCTGTGTGAACCTTCCTTCAGCTCGGCCGTATCAGTCACTCCCTTGCACTTTGCAACTACTACCTCTTTTCCCTGCTTGAATATACCTTGGAAATTATACCTGGAATATACCTTGGAAATCAGAAATCTATGTGTCCTTCAAGAATGGTCTGCTTAAATAAAGGAATATTTCCCTAATTTCCAAAGTCAATGGTGATCTCATCCTACTCTTAATATTCATAACCTTATTTTATGAATCATTTTTTGTCACACATAATATACTGCTCTACCTTCACTGGGAAATTAGAACTCCTGGTGGTCAGGAAATATTTCTTATACTTGAAATTCTCTACTGTCTTTATAAAGTGCTTTGCATATGGGAGCTTCATTCAACTAATATTGAGTGAGTGAGTGCTTCTAAGATATAGAAAGACAAGAGGGAAAGGGGAAAAAAACCCAAAATCCATCCTTTTCAGGAGATATTCCCACTGGGTCTTTGTGTGGTTTCTGAGTTTACAGGGAACTAGTACATTAAGGGTTAAGATTAGTTTTACCAACAACTGCAGCTGTTTGTGGAGGAGCTCAAGGACATTATGAGATTAGCAGGAATAGGACTTTGAAGTCTGTGCTAGTCTCTGGAATTCCCCAGTCCCCCTGCTCACTGTCCCACCCCCACCCCTTCTTCAAAATCCCCACCCATCTCCAATTTCTAGAGATTGTTAAAATGCAACTGCAGAATTATGTAGCTAGATAATGCTGAGTGTTTTCAAATCATCTATCAACAGAGGTCCATGCTGGACAATCTTTGGTCCACCTTATGCCACTCACCATTATCCAGTAAGACTTAAAGACTTTGCGTGTTGCTTGTGTCTCTGCTTTGCCTCCGAGTTAGATGTACGCTCATAAAGCTGTTCCCCATCACTGAGCGGAAGTATTTTTGAGGGGCTCTCAGTCCAGCTGCAATAAAGCTGGGGTTAAATCAAATCATTGTTCAGTGACAGCAACCAAGATTATTTAAACATTGAAACATACAGGAGCCTAGTACTCCTTGCACGTGAAGTGTAGTGCCAAGAACTTAAGAACGCTGATAGACTTACTCTCCATGCATACTTATTATTCCCAATCCTCCTTGGCTAGGAAAGGATATGATAAAAATACTTCTGTCTTCTTAGCAGATAAACATGCCCATACACCTGGCAAGGTATAATTGAGGGAAGATCAGTTTACAAGGAAAATGCAAGATAATGAGAAATTTTCCTAAATCAAGGCTGAATCACTCTTTACATAGAAAAACCTCAAATAGAACTGTAACCTGAAGCTATTCGCATGTAAACGTGCTTAATGTGCAATAGAATCTACACATAAAAAGAAACTTGACTCTGTAGGAAATAACAGAGACTTCAAATAAGCAATGAAAATAAAAAATCACAAAAAGCAGAGAAAATCGACTGCTGGTGCTCGTTCCCCAGTACCCACATATTCTTCTCAAATCCAGAGAAAATGCCAACTCCTTCATATAGAGGCCTGTAAGAGAGCAGAGCTGATACCATTAGTGTTTCCTTCATTTGTTGGATGTTCCTTTGACAGACTTGCTCCTTTCTGCCTAGACAGAGCTTAATGGGTCTCTGGTAGCTACTTAGAGACCTAGCACCTTTGCAAAGCTTTGCCTAAACAAAGTCCATGCAACAATATTATAAGTTGCTTGGTGGTAAAAACATGTCTTATATTTCTTTTGTATGTTCCATAGTAAACAGCCACCCAGAAGGCATTTATGTACAAAGAAATCATGTTTGTCATATCCATGAATAAGTGAATGGAGAATTAATCAAGAATTAAAGGCCCCTGACATCATCCATTCCAGAATCAGTGCAATGCCTCATTAATATATTCAACACAAATTTACTTACATTGTTCCTGGCACTGTGTTGCATTCTGGGAATTCAGTGGTGAGTAAAATAGGGATAATTCCTGCCCTTATAGTGATATAGAATCTTATCTTCCATGTTAATGTGATTGTAAATCTTCGACAAAAGTTCCACAAAATTAGTGTTGTCCTCACCTAAAATGAGAAAGAAAGAAGAGATGATAATAACCTTTTCACCCCAAATTGCAAAGCTCTTCATCTTTCAGTTTAATTCAAAGATGTTAGATTACCATTTACACCACTCTTTAGCCAGTTTTGTAATTACAGGTGACCTCTGAACAATGCAGGGGTTAGGGACACCAACCCACTGTACAGTCAAATATCCATGTATAACTTTGACTCCCCCAAAACTTAACTACTATTAGCCTACTATGGACCAGAAGCCTTAAATAGTTGGTTAATACATATTTTGTATGTTATATCTATCATATACTGTACTCTTACAATAAAGTAAGCTAGAGAAAAGAAAATGCTATTAAGAAAATCATAAGGAAGAGAAAATATGTTTAGTATCCATTAAGTGGAGGTGGGTCATTGTAAAGGTCTTCATCCTCATCGTCTTCATATTGAGTAGGCTGAGGAGGAGAAGGGGGAGGAGGGTTGATCTTGCTGTCTCAAGAGTGGCAGAAGCAGAAGAGGTGGAGGAGGTGGAAGGAAAAGCAGCAGAGGAAGAAGAAAATCTGTGCATAAGTGGACGTATGCAGTTCAAACCCATATTGTTCAAGGGTAAACTATATATGACGGATCTTTACCCTTCTCTCCATACCTTTCATGATGCAATTCAATGGATCTGAACTGAGCTGCACATTCAAATAAACTAGGGTGATTTTAAATACATTACAGATGCCCAGGCCTCGCCCACAGAGCTTCTGATTAACTGGCCCAGGTCAGGTTTGGGCATTTGTATTTTCTTTTTTAATTTCTCAGGTGATTCTGATATGAAGCCAAGATTGAGAACTATTGTCATAATTCCTACCTCTCCATGATTATATTCTTAAATCTTGCTGAATAGGAAGTCAGTAACCTAAGAGGGAATAACATGTGCATGTATGTTGTTGCTGTAAACACTTACAGATTGCATTTAAGATTGCAAGCAGTCCAAGAAGATCAATATCTTGTTTTAAGTGAGCATGCACCTTATTTTAAATATTGCAATTATGTTAAGTTCCTTCAAAGAAGATGAACTGTAAGTTCATTATTAATATTTGGAAAATTTGTGGGATGAGGAAAGGTCTTGGAATTAAACAAACAAAGCCCTGTGAATTATTAATGTGCTCTTGAAGCTCTCTATTAAAAAGCTTCTCTATACCTTAGCTTTTTCATCTGTAAACTGGGGATGCTAAATGAAAACTCAAATGCAGTTGATCCTCATTATTCACAGATTTAGTAATTGTAAAGTAATTGAAAGTAGAAGTTGCCTATTTGCCAAAACTTATTTGTAACTCTAAAATCAATACTTGCAGCACTTTTGTGGTCATTGTGGATATGTACAAAGTGGTGAAAAATTTGAGCTGCCTCATACACACATTTTCAGCTGAGGTCGAACAAGGTGATGCTTGGCCTTCTTGCTTTAGCCCCATACTATAAACAAGTGTCCTTTTCATAGTCTATGTAAGTGCCACTTTTTTTTTTTTTGCTTTTTATTGGTGATTTCACTGTTTTAAATGGCCCCTAAGCATAGTGCTGATGTGCTGTCTAAAATTCTTAAGCACAAGAAGGCTGTGATGTGTCTTACCGAGAAAATACGAGTGTTAGATACGCTTTATTCAGTCATGAGTTATAGTGCTGTTGGCTGTGAGTTCAATGTTAATGAATCAACAATATATATTAAATAAGGTGCCTTTAAACAGAAACACACATAAAACAAGGTTATGTATTGATCTTTTGACAAAAATGTGACCAGAGGCTCACAGGAATCTAACCCTGTATTTCCCCTAGGAGAAATGGTTCAGTATTTACTAATTCAGTGTTTGTGGTGACTTTATAAAATGTAACTACTATGAATAATGAAAATTGACTCTGTAAAGTATCCAGCATGGTGCCCAGCATGTAATTCTTGCTAGAAAATGTTGGTTTCTGTGCCCTTCTCATGAAATAGTAAGATTTTTACCTTAAAATTATTTTTAAAGTCAATCCAGATATCAATGGATACCCATATTCTACTTGTATTAAAAATCACATCATTTCCATCACATTATTTCCACATTAGTTCCGTGACTGAGAGTCTGCTGTCTAGAATTGAGCTTTCTGGAATGGCCAGGCTTCCAAAAATAGCTTGAAAAATAGCTATTATAGAAACTCTTTAGCAGCAAAGCAGCAGCCTAGCACCCAATGCAGTTGATATAAGCTGCATACTACATGAGGCCTCTTTGCCATATGGATGGGAAGAGCCCCATGATGAGAAATACTAAGCCTGCCTTTTGCAAACAGCTACAAGACCTGCAGAAGAGAGGGATAGTGGTCAGCATCATGGCCTCAATTAGAAGCAGAGACAGAAGTGGAAACCACCAGCACACATTCTGATGGTAGAAAATAACAAGTGACAAAAGAAAAAAAAGGTAACAGCTACACACTATTAGGGGGCAGGGAATGCCCTGTGTAATGCCTATAACCCTAGAAGGCATCAGGCTGCCATTGAAATTGTATCGAATGCCTGAACTACCCTAAATATGCTACTCTGTACAACGGGATGTATGCAATCTCTGCTGTGGATCAGAGCATTTGAGAAATTGTACAATCTGATTTTTCTTCCTCTAGTGAAAGACAAAAGGCAGAAACAAAAATGTTGTGCTAACATTTATAGAAAAAAATAGGTGAGCACAGACAAATGATAATGAGCCAACTGAGTAGTCAGTTCTTTAGCCCTAATATAAAAATTAAGAAAGGGAAGCTGTTAAATATTCGTAGGTTCTGAGTGCCTTAATACTTAGAATTTCTGTATAAAGAAGCAATATGATTCCCCATGTGTTTATGCTTTTGTGTATTTTAGCAGACTTTTATGGTTTTCTTCAACTCATTCCTACACATTTAGCTTTTTTCCTAGGTTTATAATACTATTAGGGTTGTTGTGAACACAATCTTTCCCACTTTAATTTTCAACTAGGGATTACAAGTATATAAGGCACTTACTGATTTTTGTATTTCCTAATTTTTCTTATTAAATTCATTTTAAAATTTAATTTAGAAAGATGGAATATATCTAAAATCAACAATGCGTGTTCTCCTCCTCCTCAACCTTTATACATTTTTTAATGTAGGATTAAAATTTTTTTGTCTAAACTTAGACTAGAATTCATAGAAAAGTTTAATTCATGTAGTGACAGAGGGACTTCGTTTATTCATCTTGACTTTAATGTAGTCCCTGTAGTGTCTTCTTATGAGAATGACAGTGGCGGTTGGTTTGAGATAGACATTTTTGTTATGAAAATGAAGTATTCTTTACATAATATGTTATTAACTTTTAAAAAACTTAGTAAGGTGAAAAATTTTATCCAAATTTTTCAACATCTCTTAATATTATAATTTCATACATCTTTATCTGGTGAATACAGATGTAACTGATCATATCAATAAATATACTAAACTATCCTTGTTTTCCTGGGATGGGAGGTGGGAACCTACATGATTATAAAGTACTATAGTACTTCTCAATTCCTAGATGCTATTAAATATTATGATAAAGAACTTTTCAACAAGAAAAAGGAATGTTACTACATAAGATATATATATATGGATTATAAGATGTTTCTCA
Source organism: Daubentonia madagascariensis (assembly GCA_023783475.1). NCBI lineage: Eukaryota > Metazoa > Chordata > Mammalia > Primates > Daubentoniidae > Daubentonia > Daubentonia madagascariensis. The sequence goes on from JAKFHU010001436.1 coordinate 12,836,611, forward strand.
TTTCAAAAACATTAAAATGTGAAAAAATGTGTAGTTTAGAATTAAAGAAATAAGATACAACTCCTGAATTTGTTTCAAGTATTTACTTTAAATTTTAGCAAAAATATTCATAAATTACACTGGACAAAGATATTTTTGTCCAATTTTGCTATTGGATTATGCAATCTTTACCCCACACACACTTCTAAAGATTTGGTCAATCATCTTCTACTATCTATTATGATATTTTACATAGCTACAGTTTATCACATTAGTTAGTCACAATGGTCTATATAATAGTAACAATTTGTATTTTTTTAAAAGGATAAATTATATTAAGCAAATTCTATTTAAGAAGGCATAGGAGACTATCATTCAACTTCCCTAGATACACAAACACACACAAACACACATACACACAATAGTTTAGAAAATATAATGACAACAAAAAATAGTTAGGAATAAGCATAACAAGAAATTGTCATGATTTTTATGAAGAAAACTTTAAAGCTCTATAGAGGAATAAAAAAGGCACACTTTATCCTTAAACAGGAGAGACTTGTAAGAAGGTCTGTTTTCAAATTAATGAATTTGATGGAATCCAAATTAAAACACAAATGGAACATTTTAAATTAGAAACAAATTCTAAAGTTGTCATAGAAAAATTAACACAGAGAAATATAAAAATTCAGAAGAATAGAAATAATAAGTGATATGACTTAATTACTATGAAAATGTGTTTCTACATTGAACAATTTGTTATTAGTACATTATATAAAAATAGGTCAATAAAATAGGGTAGAGAGCCTCATGATAGATCCAGTCTATTTAGAATGTTTAGTATATGATGAAAATAGTGTTAAAATCAATGGATAAAGAGGAATTGATCAATAAAATTATATTAGGAAAACTGGTTGGCCATCTGCAAAGAACAATAAAGCTAAGTCTGTTATTAAATACAGATAGATCTATGAATAAAATGTTTAAAAAATGAAAGTATTAGAAGAATATATAGGATCATAATATTTATAGTGTTGTTTTTATTTTTGTTGTTGACAAATTTGGAGTGAAGAGGTCTTTGTAAACAAGAAAATGATGATTGATAAATTTGATCACAAAAATAAAACATTTTACATGACAAAAATATTTTTAAAAGAACAAATGACATTCTGTGAACTGATCTACTGGAAAAAAAAGAAAAAAATAAAAAAGAGAAAAAAAAGAACAAGTGACAGATTTTTATTTGCAGCCCATTACAAAGGGCTAATTTCCTTTACATATGCAAAGTTACTAAGATTCAATAAAGGAATAAAGAAGGGCAAAGATCATGAATACACAGGTCACATAAAAATATATACAAATGGCTTATAAATATATGAAATATGCTTTACCTCACAATTAAAAATGTATAAATTAAAATAACAATAAAATTTTTACCTCAAAATTAGAAGTTTGATTATACATGTTGGTAAGGATATTTGGAAACAGATACTCTTATTTTAATTTGATATACCTTCTTTGAAGGGTAACTTAGTGATACATATTAAAATTTGAAGTACATAAACTGTTGCAGAAGTTTTTTTTCAGGAATTTATATAAAATATATAATTACACATGGATGCAGATACAATAATAATAGTAATAATGATAACTGTCACTTACTGAGCATTCATTATAGATCAAGCATTATTCCAAGTGATTTACATGTAATATCAATTTATTTAATTCACACAAACCTTTTATAAACTATGTATCAATTAGGAGTGCTATTAGCTGCAAGTAACTGAGTACTCACAGAAACTCAAATTAAACAATTTGGAAATATGTTATCTTAAACAAGAATTTTGGAGGTAAACAATTCCAGGTATAGATCTGTGGTGTGGCAGTAGTTGATGCCTCTGCAGTTCCCTTAACCTTCTCCTCATGGTGGCACGATGGCTGTAGCAGCTCTAACTGTCACAGTCTCACACAATGTCCCATGGTAGCATCAGAAGCAAGAAGAAAACCAATGCCTCCTTAACCCATCTCTTTTGTTCAGCAGCAAAAATCTTTCTAGAATCCTCACCCTGGCTTGCTGTTATGTTTCATTGGATAGATAGTATTAATAGCAACATTTATTGAGTACTTAATAAGTTACAGGCACTGCTTTAAGTTCCTTATATCCATCCATTCACTCATTTAATCCTCACAATATCCTTTATGCAACAGGTACAATTATTATCTCTGGATCACAGAGAGTTTAAGTAACTTCTCAAGTTTACACCATTAATAAATGCTGGACCCGGGATTCTTACCACGTAGCTGGACTCTGGAGTCACATTCTGAAACAATTAATTGTATCTCCAGATCTTGTGCCTAGGCTTAAACTGATCACTAGCAAAGGGGAATGTCATTGTCAATCTTGCTAAAACCAATCATTTTTTATCTTATAGTACTAGGGGAGGGATTCAACTGACCTAAGCATGTTGTGTGGCCACCAAGACAAAGTAAGGATTCTAACACCTAAAAAGAAAGAAATAGTTCCTGGTTAGGCAATCAAAAATGTCTGCCATAGATAAGTACTATTGCTATCCCCAATTAATAATTAAGGACACTGAGAAATATTATAGGTTAAGTAATTTGCCTATGGTCATACTTTTTGAAAGGGACATAAGATATTTCTTGAAAAATAGTAGTAAATGCCCAGAAATAATCTAAATGTGTATAAATAGAGGAGGCTCAATTAAATAAATTATGTATATGGACACAATGTGATAACTTGTAGTTAATTTTATAATGGGGCAGATCTATATGTAACTATGTATACATACCTATGGTATGTATCTGAGGTTAATAAGAGAAGTAAGGTACTAAATAAGAGTAGTAAGGTACAGAAAAGTGTATATGGGATATGGGCAAGCATGCAGACACAGGCAGACTCACATGCTTGCATAGGATATATTTGCCTATTTCTGGAGGGATAAACAAGTAACTAATAAAAGAATTTACTGTGAGGAAGTGGACCTAGGGTCTTGGGAAAAATTACTTTTTTTTTTTGCAGGGGGGTTTGGCGATGACTTTTTTATTTATTTATTTATTTATTTATTTAGGTTGATATTTATTTATTTATTTATTTATTTATTTCAGAATATCATGGGGATACAACACTTTAGCCATACACATTGTCCCTGCACTGCCCTTGTCAGAGCCACAATCGCGGTCATCCCCCAAATTGTGCTCCCCGCATCCATTCAGTGAGAGTTTTTCCCATCCCTTCCACCCCACCTCCCGCCCGCCCGCTCCCTGATTAATATTATTGCCCTGTGTGATGTAATTGTTGATCACTTAGTACCAATTTGATGGTGAGTACCAGTGGTGCTTGTTTTTCCATTCCTGTGACACTTCACTTCGAAGAATGGGTTCTAGCTCCAACCAGGAAAATACCAGATGTGTTAATTCACTATTGTTTTTTATTGCTGAGTAATACTCCATGGTATACATATACCACATTTTATTAATCCACTCGTGTATTGATGGGCACCTGGGTTGTTTCCACATCTTTGCGATTGTGAATTGTGCTGCTATGAACATTCGTGAGCAGATGTCTTTAATATAAAATGTCTTTTTTTCCTTTGGATAAATACCCAGTAGTGGGATTGCTGGGTCAAATGGTAATTCTACTTTTAATTCTTTGAGGTATCCCCATATTATTTTCCATAGAGGTTGTACTAATTTGCAGTCCCACCAGCAGTGTATGAGTGTTCCTATCTGTCCACATCCCCGCCAACATTTGTTGTTTGGGGATTTTTTGATATGAGCCAATCTCACTGGAGCTAAGTGATATCTCATTGTGGTTTTGATTTGCATTTCCCTGATGATTAGAGAAGTTGAGCAGTTTTTTATATGTTTGCTGTCCATTATTCCATCTTCTTTTGAGAAGCTTCTGTTCATGTCCTTTGCCCATTTTTTAATAGGGTTGTTTGATTTTTTCTTGTTGATTTTCCTAAGTTCTGTATAGATTCTGGTTATCAGCCCTTTATCAGAGGTGTAGCATGCAAATATTTTCTCCCATTCTGTAGGTTGTCTGTTCATTCTAGTGATGGTTTCCTTGGCTGTGTAGAAGCTTTTTAATTTGATCAGGTCCCATGTATTTATTTTGGTTGCTGCTGTGATTGCTTTGGGGGTCTTCTTCATAAATTCTTTGCCTAGGCCAATGTCCACAAGAGTTTTTCCAACGTTTTCTTCGAGAATTCTTATGGTTTCATGTCTTAGGTTTAGATCTGTTATCCATTGTGAATTGATTTTTGTGAGAGGTGAGAGGTGTGGGTCCACTTTCAGTCTTCTACATATGGCCATCCAGTTTTCCCAGCACCATTTGTTGAATAGGGAATCTTTTCCCCATTGTACGTTTTTCTGGAATTTGTCAAAGATCAGGTGACTGTATGAGGTTGGTTTTATATTTGGGTTCTCAGTCCTGTTATATTGGTCTATGTCTCTGTCCTTGTGCCAATACCATGCCGTTTTGGTTACTATAGCCTTGTAGTATAGTTTGAAGTCTGGTAGATAGATGCCTCCCAATTTGTTCTTTTTGCTTAAGATTGCTTTGGCTAGACGGGGTCTTCTCTCATTCCACACGAAGCATAGAATTATTTTTTCTAGATCGGCAAAAAATGACATTGGTATTTTGATAGGGACTGCATTGATTCTGTAAATCAATTTGGTAGCAAAGCCATTTTTACTATGTTGACTCTGCCTATCCAAGAGCATGGTAGGGCTTTCCATCTATTTACATCCTCTGCAATTTCTTTTCTCAGTGTTTCATAATTCTCTCTCTATAGGTCTTTGACCTCCTTAGTTAGATATGTTCCTAAATATTTAATTTTCTTTGTTGCTATTGTGAAAGGTATTGCATCTTTAATTTGTTTCTCAGCTTGATTGTTATTAGCATATATGAAGGCTATGGATTTGTGTGTATTAATTTTGTATCCTGAGACTTTGCTGAATTCATTTATCAATTCCAGTAATCTCTTGGTTGAATCTTTGGGGTTTTCCATGTATAATATCATATCGTCTGTGAATAGTGAAAGTTTGACCTCTTCTGCCCCCATCTGGACGCCTCTGATTCCTCTGTCTTGTCTAATTGCTCTGGCCAGGACTTCCAGCACTATGTTGAAAAGAAGTGGAGATAGTGGGCACCCTTGTCTGGTGCCAGTTTTAAGGGGGAATGCTTTCAATTTTTCCCCATTCAGTATGATATTGGCTGTGGGTTTATCGTATATGGCTTTAATAGTTTCGAGGTATGAGCCATCTATGCCTATATTGTTAAGAGTTCTTATGATAAAAGGATGCTGGATTTTGTCAAAAGCCTTTTCTGCATCTATTGAAAGGATCATATAATCTTTGTTCTTGCTTTTATTTATATGGTGAATTACATTTATAGATTTGCGTATGTTGAACCATCCCTGCATCTCGGGAATAAAGCCCACCTGATCGTGAGGAATTATTTTTTTGATGTACATTTGAATTCGGTTTGCAAGGATTTTATTGAGAATTTTTGCATCTATATTCATAAGGGATATTGGTCTGTAGTTTTCTTTTTTTGTTGTATCCTTTCCTGGCTTTGGTATCAAGGTGATATTGGTTTCGTAGAATGAGTTTGGGAGGACTCCATACTTCTGGATATTTTCAAATACTTTCTGCAGTATAGGCACCAGTTCTTCTTTGTAGGCTTGGTAGAATTCAGGTGTGAATCCATCTGGTCCAGGACTTTTTTTTGTGGGAAGATTTTTTATTATTGCTTTGATTTCAGTGCTTGATATTGATCTGTTTAGAAATTCTCTTTCTTCCTGGTTGAGCCTAGGGAAGTAGTATGTTTCTAAGAATTTGTCTATTTCCTCCATGTTTTCGTGTTTGTGGGCATAGAGATTTTTGTAGTATTCGAAGATGATGTTTTGTATTTCCATGGTATCAGTTGTGACTCCTCCTGTTTCATTTCTAATTGAGCTTATTAGAGTCCTTTCCTTTCTGCTTCTGGTCAACCTGGCAAGTGGCCTGTCTATTTTGTTTATCTTTTCAAAGAACCAACTTTTCGTTTTATTAATCTTCTGTATTGTTCCTTTGTTCTCGATTTCATTTAATTCTGCTCTGATCTTGGTTATTTCTTTTCTTCTGCTGGCTTTAGGATTGCTTTGCTCTTCCTTTTCCATTTCCTTAAGATGATTCATTACTTTACTGATTTGTGACCTTTCTGTCTTTTGGATGTGGGCATTTAAGGCAATAAGTTTTCCTCTCAGGACTGCTTGTGCTGTATCCCACAGATTTTGATAACTTGTGTCCCAATTATCATTTAGTTTGAAGAATCTTTTGATTTCCATTTGAATCTCCTCCTTGACCCAATAGTCTTTCAGCAACGGATTGTTTAGTTTCCAAGTTTTTGGATGAAGATGTGAGTTTCCTTGGAATTGATTTCTAATTTTATTCTGCTGTGGTCTGAAAAGATACATGGTATGATTTCTATTTTTTTAATTTGTTTAGATCTGTTTTGTGGCCTAGGATGTGGTCAATTTTAGAGAAAGGTCCATGAGCTGATGAGAAGAATGTATATTCAGTGTTATTTGGGTGGAGTGTTCTGTAGGTATCTGTTAGGCCCAAATGTTCTAGAGTCCTGTTTAGGTCTTTTGTTTCTCTATTTATTTTTTGTTTGGAGGATCTGTCCAGTTCTGTCAGTGGGGTGTTGAAGTCCCCTGCTATTATGGCATTGCTGCTTATTATGTTGTCTAGATCTGGCAGTATTTGCTTTATGTACCTGGGCGCTCCTGTGTTGGGTGCATAAATGTTTAGGATTGTTAAATCCTCTTGTAAGATTTTTCCCTTCACCACTATATAGTGTCCATTTTTGTCCTTCTTTACTTTTGTTGCTTTAAAGTTTATATCATCTGAAATAAGGATGGCTACTCTGGATTTCTTTTGGTTTCCATTAGCCTGGAAAATTGTATTCCAATTTTCACCTTGAGTCTGAATGCGTCTTTGTATGTAAGGTGTGTTTCCTGAAGACAACAGATACTTGGCTTGTATTTTTTAATCCATTCAGCCAGACTATGTCTCTTCAATGGGCAGTTCAAGCCATTTACATTTATTGAGAGAATTGATATTTGGGGTAAATTTCTGATTATTCTATTGGGTGGTATCTTTTGTTTTACCTCTTGCGTCATTGTGGAATCTGGTTTCTGGGGTTTTAGGCTTTGCATAGTTTTACATAGGTGGGTGTCTGTTGCTCTGGTTAGTGTATAATGCAGGTCTAAGCACTTCTTGCAAGGCCAGTCTGGATTTCGCAAATTCTATCAGTGATTGCTTATCTGGAAAGGTTTTATTTCTCCCTCACATAAGAAGCTTAGTTTGGCAGGATACAGAATTCTGGGTTGGCCTTTGTTTTGTTTTAGGAGACTAATGATGTCTCCCCATCCCCTTCTGGCTTGTAAGGTTTCAGCTGAGAAATCTGCAGTTAATCTGATCGGTTTCCCTTTATAGGTTACCTGCTCTTTTTGTCTTACAGCTCTGAGAAGTGCCTCTTTTGTGTTTACTTTGGTCAGTCTAATAATTATGTGGCGTGGTGAATGCCTTTTCACGTTGACTCTCCCAGGAGTCCTGTGTGCTTCTTGTACTTGGATATCGAGATTTCTGGCTAAGCCATGGAAATTTTCCTCTATTATTCCTTCAAATAAATTTTCCAGCCCATGCGAATTTTCTTCCTCTCCCTCAGGGATACCTATTATCCTTATGTTTGGCCTCTTTACATAATCCCACATTTCTTGTATGCTTTTTTCCTGCCTCTTGTTTTTGTGTTCTTTCTCTTCGGCTGATTTATTTAGCGCATAGGAGCTGTCTTCTAGCTCTGAAATTCTTTCCTCTGCATGGTCCAGCCTATTCTTAAGGCTTTCCACTGTGTTTTGTAGATCCTTGAATGCTTCTTTCATTTCTAGGATTTCTATTTGATTTTTCCATAATATTTCTATTTCTTTGGAGAAATTTTCATTCATTTCTTGCATTTTTCTTGTGGTTTCTTTGTGCTGGGATTCAATTTTCTCTTGAATTTCATTGAGCTTTTTTATAATCGATAAATGAAATTCCTCTTCTGTCATGCTACCCATTTCATTTGGGTTGGTATCCATTGCTGAGGAACTGATGGTTTCTTTTGGGGGTGACTTTTCACTCTGATTTTTCATGTTCCCTGAGTTCTTTTGCTGGTTTTTTCTCATCTGGCCTCTTGGTCGAGAGCTGGGGGTGTTAGAGCTAGTTTATGACCCTGTCTCCAGGCCCACAATTTTTGTTCCTTGGCAAAGCCAGGGAGAGAGGTAGTGGCCTGTATTGCCTTAGGTGTATTTTAGCAAGTTGGGTGGATCTTGAGTTATCCCTGGCCTGTTGTCTTCTCCTCTTCCCGGTGGAGTGTGGTGAGAATGACCTCCCAGCTTGGGCTCTAAGCTAGTGAATTGTACTTGAGGATATGAATCCACAGCTCACTATTAGCTAGGTATTCTGTTATGTCCGTGGCAGACTTGGATCCCCCAGTTGGGGTATGCGAAAGCCCCATGCTTCAGGAGGGGCCTTGTAGCTCCTAGGGGTTACTTTGACCCTGCTCCTCCTGAGGTGCAGGTAGAAACACAATTTCTTTTGGCTGCAGTGTGAGAGCTGAATTGGGAAAATTTTACACAGCTCAGAGGTTGCTTATCTAGCCGTGGGTGTCTGTCCTTCTGATTTGTGTCTCCACGTGATACTGGCTGATAGGGGGTTCTCCAATTGTGCACCCCTTTTCCACCACTAGACCCCAAGGCGAGGTGGGTGGCCATCTCTATCCCCAGTAGTCTCCACCGGGGGATGTTCCCATGGGGAGGGAGGACTAGTGGCCACTGGAAGCGCTCTTGGATGGCGCGAAATTCCCTAATGAAGTGGGCAGGATTATGGGGAGCTGCTCTGGTTCAGCCTGTGGCTCTTGAGGTATTTGGTTGTCATAAGAACCAGCAGTTATACCAAATGAGTCACTATAGCCAGCAACCTTTAAAATGAGCGATCTCTGGGGTACAGGAGGGCTGGGACCTGAAGGGTGGGCACTAGGACCAGCACGTAGCAGATTTGTCGGAGGCCAGAGCCAGGGTAGCAGGACCAGAGGGACCAGCTGCAAACTGTTTCCAATACCCAAAGGTCCTGCCACTACAGTTCTGGGATCTCGTCCCACCTGGAACCCACGGATGCAGCTGTCCCTGGCCACCAAAGGCAAAGCCTGTCTCGCCCCAGCGGAAGAGTCCCGGGCCGGGGCGGGGCGGAGCTAGAGACGCGGCTCACAGCTCCGCGCAGGCAGCTGTAAAGATGGCGGCCGCCGCCAGCCTGGCGCACAGCCGGGCTCCCATCAAGCCAGGAGCGCAGTTTTTCTCCGCCGGCCGCAGCGGCAGTTGCCAGCAGCCTCTAAGGGCGTGTCCCGCTCTCCTTTAAACTCCTGCGGCCCAGTCCTGCTGACTTCTAGTGGCGCAGTGCCGGCCTGCGGGTTCCTGCACACTGTCCAGGGAAGCTGTATCTCCACCCAGTCCCTACCGGTCCCTCCCTAGCCCTGCGTGGTCTCTGTATATTGCAGCTGAGAGTTGTGTTTGGCTCTCGCAATTGCTTCCTCTCCACAGGGTCTGCTTTGCCCCAACTCTGGGCTTGTCCCTGACTGCATGTATGGGGAGGCGCGTAACCGCTCGGGGGGCAGGTCGCGCTGCGCCGACCTGGCGAGCGCGTCCTTCCCGCGCTCTGGGCTCTATTGTGCTCCGTGCGCCCTCCGATCTTTGTGAAACTTTTGTACCTGTTTTCTTGGGCTGGGCGTCCCGTGTTGTTTCTCTGTAATTCACAATGCTGTTTTCGGAGTGAGCGGTCCGTGCTCACAGGTAGCCGCTGGCGTTTTTCACCTCCTTCCCTGGGAGCAGTGCGGTAGGAGGACTCTATCAGACTGCCATTTTTCCAGCCCCAAAAAATTACTTTTTGGTGAACAGTCTTTGTAATATTTGTTTTTTTGCCATATGCATGTATTACTTTATCAATTAAAACATCTAGTTCATTCAAAAACTATGTTTTGACATTATCAATGATATTTTCTGTATCCAGAGTGATTCATAAACTTCCTAAAGATATTGAAGAGTTGATTTTTCACCTTATTTCTTTACACTTGTTTGGACAGTATAAGAGAATTCATGTTTTCAAATGCAAATTTAAATAATTTGAAAAGCAAGCAAAGCCTACTCCTTTCATTTCTTAATAAAGTTAGGTTTAGGGTAAAGAAACACAGTAACATTTGCCAAATGTCTTCTTTGAGCAAAAGAGAGCTGGTCAGTTTGCAATCTCAGTTACAGATACCAGTTCTTTTCCATATTCACTTAATTTTCTTAGGAAGCCAACGAAGGGAAAAGTAGATCTTCATTCTTGATCAACTTTAGATACCACTTTCATCCTTACATATTTCTTTAAGGAATATTTACCTGGCAGTCTTCTTCTTCCCTCCCTACTCCTTGACATCTCCAATATGCACTTCCTTAGGGAAATATTTCATAAGAAATGTGTACAAAGATTGAACCTGACTCTTTTTGTTTTTGAGGTAGCCTGTTGTAAATGCCTTCTTCTTAAATAGTTTTACATCTTTCTTCGTTTCTACTTGAACAAAAATGAAATAAAAATTGATGATGATGAAAATACCAATGATGTAATCTCTGCCTACCAGGCTGCATTAAGATTTTTTAAATCCATTTTGGAGTTGACACCTTGGCACTGCCCTGCTAAATCTACAATCCTTAAGATTTTCTGGGTGAGGGGTGAAGCTATGGAAACTGCGTGAAGAGCTGGCTTCTCACATTCTCTCCTGAAGGGAGGAACTCAGAGAGAAAAACAGTATTAGTGAAAAGCTCATTCCAGGAAGCAAACAGAGGAACTGAAGCTTTGGCTCTGTGGGAAAATGGAGACTTTGAAGGTAATAATGTTTGTGCGTCCAAGAAGAATAATGACCAGCTTGTGTCCTAAGAAGGTGATGCTGGAGTCCTTTTGTTCAGAGCAAAACCACGTTGCCTAGTTACAGAGAGATTTTGCTCTAAATGTCAAAACTGCAAGCAGGAGTAGAATTAGAACCCATGTCCCTAAAATACAGCAAACTTTTTTTTTAAAAATGCTAACACAGAACTTTGTGTTACTCAGACACACTTCATGTCTTAGTTGGAGAATCAGCCCAGATATCTTGCACAAATCACAGTTGAAACTGCTCAATTGCTGCTTCATTTCATTTCTGGTATTCCTAACAGCAGCAGTGAATTGAGGCACCCTTCCCAGCCAGACCTTACAAACTTCAAATGTGGTATGCAAATCCCAGGTATGCATCTGACTTGCCTCACTGGACGCAGAAATAGAGATAGTGGGGTTGTATGTTAGAGTGTATCAGTGTGTGTCTGCAGTGTCTGGAAGGCAGACATGGAGGGCAACAGGTTGCAATATTTCCAATAGCCTCTGCAAACAGAAGAGATGCAATGTTGGAGCAGAGCTATTGCCACCACCACTGCCCACTCCCCCTACACACACACACACTGGCAGTCAGAGTAATGTGCACGTGACTATGTAGTTCCCTCATAATCTTTGAGTGACATCTCAAAAGCAGGATAAGGAGCAGCAGAATGACAGTGGCAAATCCATTTATGTGATTTTGCCATCCTCTTTGAGTGCACCACTGAAACCTAAAATTAGCCAAGTCTTTATGGAATAGCATTCATCTCAGTTTTATCTGCTAATGACAGTGTTGTAAAATCAGACAGGTCAGAAAATTCTGTTACTTGTTCACCGATTTTTGTGCATCTTTCTTAGAAGCTATCTTACTCTGTCTTCACAGTTGATTCCTAAATGTGTCCAAATACATTTCAGCAATAACCTGCCCCATTAGGCATTCTCTATGCATACATAGTTATATCCTTTTGAAGGAGTTAATTTCTTTTAAATTTATGCTTTAAATGAAGAATGCACAAATTCAATTCAACTCAATACATATATTTTGAATACCACTACATGCCAACTTTGAGTTGAGTGGAGCACAAAAGACTTTTTTAAGCAGATGGCATTTCACCTAGATTGAGGGGGTAGGTTGTGGGAGAGAAGAAGGAGATAAAAGTGAGCAGTCATTGTTCGCATGTTCACACACACACACACACACACACAAAATGAATCATATAGAATGATAAAACTTATTGAAATGGCAAATCAAGGATGTATATTTTGGGCATAGCAAATAGTTCAGCAGAGATGAAGCATCTCTATGCTACATGTTAGTGAGAAGTAGGCTCAAAAGGTAAGTTGGAACCGTACTTTAAAAGGCATTGAAGATCAGAGCAAACTACTCATAATTTATTTTAAAGCCATTTCACTGACCAACATGAGATAACATATATAAGGCATTTAACAGTGCCTGCTCCAACACAGATGCCCAATAAACATCAACTCCCTTAATTTAGTGGGCAGTGGGGGCCCTTAAAGATTACACGGACACTAACAATTTCCAGAAGGAACATTCCAAGAACAATGCTCACTGTGAAAAAGGCTAAGTGTGTTCAGTAATGGAAAATTACTTTGTTCCCGCTAGTAAGATTCTTGAAATCTGTAATTCCTTTTGGCCAGTAAACTGTCTATTCTGACTCAATTCAGTGTCACTAGAACCAAATTACCTTATTTCCTGACCCTGAATTAATCTTGGATTGATCTCCAAAGTAACAGATTGAGGATTTTGCTTTGTTTTGTTTCTGCAGTAGTAATAGGGTTGGGAGCTATGAAAAGAGACATTTATTTGCAATCTAATGCTAGACCTAATCGTGCCTAGAAATCAAAACATGTAACACTTTAGCAGCATAGAATATGAGAACTGAAAGGGAGTACAGGGAATACAGTAGTCATAATTCTTCACCAACATTCTGGAAACAAAATCCATCAGAAGATTGCAGAGCTTCGTTGAATTCAAGGCAGCCTGGGAAAGTAATTTGAAAACTGAACTGCTGGAATTTTTAAGATATTCCAGGGGTTTGGATGGGAGAAGAGAAAAAAGTTTGAAAACGCCAATCTCCTTCAGGAAATCCAGGCACATGGATGTGGTAATTAAACTCCTCTAACCTAGGTCTCTTGTTTGGAGGTACAGATGTGCAGACCTGGAAATGTGAAGTGTTTGCCCGTGAACACCCAGTCTATTAGGACTGCTGGTAAAACCAGAGCCTGAGTCTTTTGACTTCTGGGTCTGTTCTTGTTTTATTATGTGAGATTTCTTCACCTTGACAAGTAGATATTTTTCTTATGAATAAAAAAATCCATAAATCAGTATTAGGACAAATCTGAAGAAAAATGACATTGGCTATATTAAAAGAGCTTCAAAGCAAAACAGTTTTCACCCTGTGGTACTATATCTACTGCAGATGTCATTTATTTGTTTATAGTTATTTCTGCTCAACTAACATACATTTATACACACACATGTACCCATAAAATGATGACACTTGTTTTACATCTATAAGGTAATATGATTTACAAATATAGGCACAACAGAGGAATTTTCTCTGATTGGATTATTTTGGAGGATTCCTCACCTGTATGATAACTGAGTTCTGTTCATAGAATATTTAGTGAGCTCCTACCACATATGCCAGGAAACATTCTAGGTAGGGATGATTCCACTTAAGAAGTCTTCTCAACTTAAAAAGACAATAAAATAATTATTTAGACTTGAAACTGTACTGCAGTGTAAACTGAACCATTTATCATGTATCATAGATATGCAATATTCAAAGACAAGGGGCATACAGATACGTACCTACAATGTGTATTACAGAACTAACAATCCCTCCTCACCAGGGTGTGACCTGGGTGGACCATGGAGCATCCCCGTGTAGGAGCTTTCGCAGCAGGAATGAAACTGTCCCTCGGTGCCACTTTCCACCTCCCTTTTCCTTTGTGCCCAGTGTGCTTGACCTGTGCCAATCTGTGGTGATTAGCCACTTCCTAGGATCAGAACTGAGCATCTGATTGCAAAGTTTTCAAGCTTTCTCTTTGCAGTTGTTCACAGCTCATCTTTAGATTTAATTTCCACCAATCACCTCTGTATGCTGTTCACATATTTGCATTAATGGGACAGATAGATGCAAATGCTGGGCAGGCTTAGTGAATAACCTCAGTAAGCGTGGCTCCTACAAAAGCCCTACTGTGATTGCAGCAGGATTGCATAATATTTACCTGCCCTGCTTTAATGGGGTTGGGGGGAGTGGGTAACAAATCCAAGCCTCAGTGGTACTCAGAAGATCCTCACTTGTCACTTCTTAGGAAGCCCTTTATGCTTTCTAATTTAATGTCTTCCTCTGTCACACATACCTATAGCCATAGCATGTGCCTATGGACTTGGTGGGGTTTCCTATTTCACTTTTTTATTTAAGTCACAATAGGAATGATTCTTGCTTGGTATTCTCAGCCCTTAAATAGGAAGAAAGGAGGGTCAAAGGAAAACTATTCTCCATTCTTTTTTTCAAAGCTTCAGGTCATCTCCTCTACTTTTTTTTTTTTTTTAAGAGACAGGGTCTCACTGTGTTGTCCAGAGTGGAGCGCACTGGTGCAATCATAGCTCACTGCAGCCTTGGACTCCTGAGCTCATGTGATCCTCCTGCCTCAGCATCCCAAGTAGCTAGGACTACAGGTGTGCACCACCATGCCTGGTTAACTTTTTATTTATTTATTTTTTTAGAGATGGGGGATCTCACTATATTGCCCAGGCTGGTCTTGAACTGCTGACCTCAAGTGATCCTCCCGCATTGGCCTCCCAAATTGCTGGGAATACAGGCGTGAGCCACCGCACTCAGCCCATCTCTTCTATTAATACTTTCAAGTGTTCTAAACTGTTGCTTTCCATCTTCCTTTCCATTCGTTTGCTTTTTCTTCCCTTTCCTATCTTTATTCATGTTTTTGTCTTTTATTTTCTGCATTTCCCTTCCTGTCTTTCTCTATCCTCTATGCTCTTCAGGAAGCTGGAATAGCAGGTGGGCAGAGAGTAGGTTCATGTTATGGAGAGGGCACAGGCAGACATGGGCTGGGGAAAATACACTCAGTCCCCTTTTGAGAAACTTTTACCCATAGTTACTAACCTAGAAGAACTGGTCAGCATTAGATCATCAATAGCACTCCCATTTTTACAGATGAAGAAATAACCTTAGGGAGGCTAAGTTTGGCATCAATACAGCCAGGAGTATCCAGAATAAACTCAGAGTTCCAGGTTCATGGTTGTTAGACCATTTGTCCCAATTCTTAGCTTGCAAAACATCGCTATCCTAAAATTAGGTGCTTGCCAATAGTAGTATATGGATGTTCTGAGTAGCATGAGAATTCAGATTTCCAGAGCATTTTTGGTGAAATTTTTAGCCAACTGTTAAAGGAAATTTTGTATGATACTTTTTTCTGAACCTGCAAAAAAGATTTTGTCCACAAATTCCTATTCAGATTTCTTGCTGCAACAGTGTTTATATCTTCACTGTGTCAAAAGATGCTGTGAGAGGAAACAAGAAGTAAAACTAACTTCCTGCTTCAAAAAGTTGGGCCCAGACATGTCTCTATATGTAATGACAAGGCCAGTGCCCTAAGAAAACCCCAATTTTGCCCCTGTTGAGTAATTGTACTGGAATTATATTTAGTACCAGCCTGGCTGAGGGAAAAATTGTGACAAAGGGATCATCTCATGCTGAGTCACCAACTCTTTTTTTTTTTTTTTTTCATTTAGGAGGAGAATTGGGGAGGCAGCAACTAAAAGGATGCTTTCAAACTAGGCAAGTCCAGTTGGTTTGATGGCATCTTTCTGAAACCAGAACTGTGGAGGGGAAGTAAGACAGACAGTGACCCTGAGTCCAGCACCACTAAGTGTGCAGAGTACGGTGGTGAATTTTCTCTGTTCTTACAGGATTTTTTTCTTAGAGTTATCAAAATGCAGCTAAACTGCTATTACTACAACCCGCTTATGAGAATTCCCTGCTCCTTTTCCTCTTTCTCCCTATTTTTTACATCTAGGGCATGTATGTTCATCCCATGAACAGCAAATGAAGCTTCTCAATGTGAATACATTTTAAGTGTTTTCTAAATTATCATCAAAACCATGGCCCTGACATGGATCTTATATAGCCCTAAATAAGCTGTCATGTAGGAAGTCCAACTTCCCTGAGGCTGCCACGCTGGGACAGAGCCCAGTCCACATGGAGAACCTCCTTGTAGGCAGTCCAATCAACAGTCCTAACCAAGCTCAGCCTTGGAGTCATCCCAGCCCAGCTGTCCAACACGAGAGTGAAGAAGCCTCCAGATGATTTTGGCACCCCACCACCCAGTCACCCTCAGCCTTCATATCTTTCCAACTGAAGCACCAGAAATCGTGGAGCATGACCAAGCCACCCTTGCCATGACCTGTCCAAATTCCTAACTACAGAATCCATAAGCATAATAAAACAGTTATTTAACACCACTAAATTTTGGGGCATTTTGCAACAAGGCAAGAAGAACTGGAACAATCACCATCATCATCAAGTTTTGATTTTCTGAGACACTAAATGATTGTGCAGAACACTAGGGGTATTTAAAAACAATTCAGGCACAAGGTACTCTAGTTTTGTGTGGAGCTACAAGTATTCTTGAGCATGTCAGGCCTCACGATTCCCAGAGGGCTGCATGAAAAGACCTAATACTCCAGACAGTGTCTTAGTCAGTTTGGGCTGCTATAACAAAATACCATAAACTGGGTAGCTTATAAACAACAGAAATTTATTTTGTCACCATTCTAGAGGCTGGGAAGTCCAGAATCAAGGCGCCAGCAGATTCCGTGTGGCGTGAGGGACCACTACCTGGTTCACAGATGGCCATCTTGTCTCTGTGTCCTCACATGGTGGAATGGGTCAGGGAGCTCTCTTGGGTCTCTGTTATAAGGGCACTAATCCCATTCATGAGGCTCTGCCCCCATGACCTAATCACTTCCCAAAGGCCCCACCTCTAAATATCATCCCCTTAAGAATTAGGTTTCAACATATGAATTTGTGGCGGGATATAAACATTCAGTCTATAGCATTTGGGGCAATCCCTGAAGAGGCCCAGACAGCACTATATACTGTAACACTGGGAGAGGTTTCCAGGATCCTGGAGCCACATATGGCCGGGCTCCAAGAACAGGAGAATTTTTCCTTCTCTATTTATTCCCATACAATTTTCTCTGTTCCTAGTCTTACCTTAAAAAGTTTTAGCTCTTTCAAGTTTTCTGAAACAAATATAATTAATTAAAATTTTATTGAAAATTGTTTTGGAAAAATGAATGCCTTAGTAGTGTAACTGTGGGGTATTCCTTTATCTCCAATATTACTTAAAAGTCTCACTCATACTGACCTCCGCTGACTTTATTTCCCCTTTCATGTACCTTTTGGTCTGGAATTGACTCTGTTAAAACAATGATCTAAAATAATGTACAGTATTAATGGCTTTCAAACAACTTGGGGCAGTTTTTTCTTTGTCATACTATATACAGCTAGTAGATCTAACACTGGAAAACATTAAGACTCAAAAAAAAAAGGCTGAATTATTCTACCCAGGCCGTGGCCAACTAATTTCCTCTCAGCTGTTTATAATATGTACACTATTCCAACATCTTAGGTATAAAGAGCTGGGTAATATATGGGCTCTATTCTGCTCCTAGCTGCTTACTCTGGTTTCATACATCTCAAAAATTACAAAATCAATGAGATAAATGCTACCCTGTCTTCCATCCCCCTCTCTTTGCATGCTCCAAGAAACCAAAAGCATAATTGAACCTACAGAGTCAGATGCTCTAAAGACTGGGAAGGAAGAGTCTCTTCCAACACTGATATCATAGCTCCTTTGCCTATTGAATGGTCATCTTCCTGCCCACAACTGGCCCTGCTCTTCCTCTTCAGTCTTAGCTCTCCTCTTTCTTCCCCTTGCACCCAGGGCTCCAACCACCCTGAACAGCGTGCTTGCAGTTCTGACCCAGGCCATGTCTTGCCTCTGTGCTGTCGTCCCTGCTCCTGCTGGAGCACCCTCCCATCTGCCAGCCCTCTCTCCACTCTCAGCCCTTGCCTACTAGCAGGAAATAAATGACAGTGCAATTCTTATGTTAAGTTACCTCCTTTTGTTCCCCACCACTTTTTATTTTAAAAAATTAAAACTTACAGAAAAGTTGAAATATATTACAACAAACACCCCTATAAATTGACCAACTGTTATTTGGTTTTGTTTGCATCTTTCTCTCTTTTTCCTTTTCCTCTGTATCTTTTTTTTTTTTTGAGACAGAATCTCACTCTGTCACCCTGGCTAGAGAGCAGTGGCATCTTCATAGCTCACCACAACCTCAAACTCCTGGGCTCAAGTGATCCTCCTGCCTCAGCCTCCCGAGTATCTGGGACTACAGATGTGTGCCAGCACGCCCAGCTAATTTTTCTATTTCTGTAGAGACAGGATCTCGCTTGTGCTCAGGCTGGTCTTGAATTCCTGGCCGCAAGCAATCCTCCCACCTTTGTCTCCCAAAGTGCTAGAATTACAGACGTGAGCCACCATACTGGCCCCTCTGTATCTTTCTAGCTCTCTTTTTCCTTTTCCTTTTGCTAGTGATTTGAAAGAGAGTTGGGCCAGACCCATCAGCCATTTCTTCCCTACTTGGGCAAGTACCTCCTCAGAACAAGGACATTTTTAAAGTACCACCTTTTGATGACCTTCCTGGAACTCTTGCCCTGCACATGAATTAAATCTTTACATCTTCTTTTGAGCCTCCGTAGCTACATTTCTCACATATACACCTTTATCTTAGCATCTGTAACCATTACTTAAATGGAGTGTTTATAAGTCTGTATCTTCTTAATCAGCTGTAAGCTCCTAAGGGCAGGGCTTCTATTATTTTTCTCCATATCATCATCGCCTGGCACACTGCCTGGCATAGGCTATATGCTTGGCTGTTCGGCAGGTAAATGAATGGCTGAATGAGGATAGGCCTCTCTTGGCTTCCCATCTCAGAACTCAAGAGCCCCTCATCCCCTTGGCCATCTGCTGCACCTGCCTTGACAACCCATAGACTTCCTTTATCATTCTCCATGGCTACTATTCGAGTCCCTTATCCCAGCCTTGCCCTTTTTACTCTCAAAAGATGACCTTGCCTATCTCTTCACACACATATATATAAATTTCTCTGTCAACTTTCTTCTCCTCCACACCTGTATCTGTCCTTTCCTTCTCTGTGCTTCCAGAGAAAGAAATGTTCTTCTTCCTTTCCCGAGGACACCTCGCTTACATCTATCCATGCATAATCACATCCCATTCCACATGGAGTACAACAAACTGCCTTGACTTGACCGACCGGGGCTGGAATCCTAAGCCTGTTACTTAGCAGCTGTCACCAGCCTCTCTTCTTCCAGAGGATGGTGATTATATTGTTAATTGAAATTGTAAGTTTTTGATAACTCTTGTGAAACAACTCCTGGCATACCGATAGCTAGTTTGCATTAATCCCCTTCCTTGTTCAGTTTCCCAGAGCACAAGGAGCTCTTTCAATCATTCTGCACCTTGGGCATGTCACTCTCTGCCTGAAATGTGCTTTGTACTCCTCCAGGTGGAGAAATTCTGCACATCCTTCAAGACCTTGTTCAAATGGCATACTCGCTGTGAGGCATTCCTGGAGCATCACCCCCTCCTCTTGGCTACCTCCAAATGAAACAGAGTTCGTCAATCCCTTCTCTGTGCTCCCTGACCTTCCCCAAATACCATTAAAAAATCTTCATGATGTCACACTGTGAACACCTGTTGAGGGTCTTTTGCACTCACTACGCTATGAGCTGTGGGGTCTTCTTCATGTATGTGCTAACTCCACCACTGAGAACATGGTACATTATCTAAGAAATAATTCTCTCTTAAGAATTGTCTTGAGTAAGAGGGCATGCTTTCAGTGCATCTAACCTTGTCTGCTTAGTGATGTGCCTGACCAAAGAACCAAGGAGAGGAATCCCAGGGAGTGTTGGCCGAGGCACAGCAGAAAGCAGGCAGGACATGGGGGGAATGCACGTGGGGAGAGCACTGCATTAATGATTTCTTCCTAGCAGTGTACACTCCCTTGGAGTGAGACTTAGTAAGTTCTCTGTTCTTATGATGAGCACAAGGAAAATCTTCTAAGGGATTAGAATAGTTAAGGGATTGAAGTTGGAGGAACAAAGGAATCTCCAGTGCGTCCTTTCCAAATGCACGCTTCAACACTTACAGACCCACTCAGCTCCCACCTGCCTCACTCCTCATTCTTAACGGTCTGCTGTTAAATTCCCAAGTCCAGTGATTTTCTGATGGAGTTTGCTCTTTCCTCCTATTTCTGTTAGTTACTAAGCATTAGCCAATCCTATTTTTTGTTGTGAGAAATATTATGCGGTAATGTTTTATAAGGACTTGAGTTTCTATTTAATTACTTTCAATAAGTACATTTCCTAAACCAAGTTTACATTCTTGAGAAAACAATGGTATTGTTGAGATGATACCTTTGGATTTAGATGTTTTGATAATAGAATATAGAAAAAAATATCTTTGTGTTTTTATTCCATTTTCAAAGAAATTGGTGGTGGGATTTTTCCTTCTAATTTAAACATTTCCCAGCAGTGTTGATAACTCAAAGCAAATCTCATTACACACAGCACATAAGGACCAGAAAATGATGTTGAATTGAGTTGAAAAAATGAAACTGAGTAGTTTCGGCTAGATATGATAGTTGTTCTGAGCATTTTTGAAATACCTGCCATTTTGCTTGTCACTATGCTAGGCAACAGAGGGTTTACAAGAGAACTGTCAGAAGTGGTCCAGTCCCTCAAGGGTATATACAAAATGTGGACATAAGGTAAATTATAAAATAATGCAATATACTATTTGTTTCTATTGGCAAGAATATAAAAGGTAAGGCTGAGACCTGTAGGAATCAGCATAATGAGAGAAGCCTAAGGGCTAGGAAGAAAAACTTAAGTAGGAAAGCAGGTAGGATTCAGATAGTTAGGGGGACGTCAAACAAAGGAAAATGATCATGACAATAGTTTTTTGGGAGCACTGGGAATAAATCAGACTGGCTGGAGTACTGGGTAGTGGAATATATCTGGGGCTCAGAGATGAAAAGCTTAGGTTGATAAAGTAAGGAATCTAGACAGCGGGGATCCAAGTACTCAGTGAACAGAAAAAACACATCTTTTAATACCACAAAGGATGGACTGAAATGGGAAAAGTTTGGAGGGACAAATATCAGTTCGAAAGCTGTTATGATATTTTAAGTGTGAAAACTTGGTGGTGGTGGCAATAAAATAGAATCGAAGAGATGTGAAAGAAGCAGCCATAAGGCTTGGAAACTGGACCAATATAAGGGCAAACAAGAGAGGAAAAAAACTTAAATGGCAGAGATGAATATGGTACCAATATTTACAGTAGAATAGGAAGTAAGGACATTCTGCTTTGTGGACACCTGTGGGTGAGTGTGTTTGTAAAAATAACTACTACTATTTATTAAGCATTTACTGCATGCCAGATAGTCTGCTAGTAATAATAGCAAATGTTTACATTGTAAACATTTGTGGTAAACACTGTTCTAAAAACACTATGTACATGAATTCATAGGAGACTTTTAATATCTTATATGACATTGTTATCACATACAACCTTATAATATCCCTTCTTGATATATTTATCTCCATTTTACACAGGAAGGGACCAAAGCACAGAGAGATAAAGTGATTGCCAAAGGTCACACACAAAGCCAGGATTCAGAAATAGGTAGCCTGTCTTCAGGGTCTGAACTCATAACTGCCATGCTATACTGCCAAGCATTTTATATGTCTAAAGTAATCATTCCACAGCAAAGCCCAACAACAGTGAGAAACGGATTACTTGATTACCCCCACTTTCCATATCAGAAACTTAGAAAGTGAAGTATTGGTGGGAATGTCCAATATTCTGTTGACTATAGACCACAAAAGCTTATGAAAAAAGGCAAAATCAAAGTTATAGATCAAAGTCAATCACATGGAGACTGAAACCCTGAAAATAGTACAAATAGTGAGGAACATAGGGTTACATCCTAATTTTTAAGAAAAATGTATGCCAATAATATTTTAATTAACTTGAAAAAACTAATATTGTTGATATAATTTATTCTATCACCAGTCTGTATTAAAATTTTTATCAACAATCCTGAGTATGTGTATTAATGACATCAATAAAAACATTTGGACTAGGTTTTATTTTCCTGATTGTGTTCAGCTTCTCTTTCTGGTTCAATAATGATAATTATATAACATCAATATAAAAATTTCACTTGAGGTACTCCGTTTATTTTCTACTCAAGGCAATGTATTAATAATTATCATAATAATTCAGTGAAACATAACAAATATGACCTAATAATATTTAATCACATTAACAATATAGTTGGCAAAAATTAAATGCTATTCAGAAAATGTTCCTAAAATTTTAACAAATTGGTCGGGTGATGAGAAAGACAAGAAACTTTTTCAAATGGGATTTTTATTGCAAGCCAACCCCTTTAGCTTCTGATGCCTGAAGCAGAAAGATCCATCATTTTCCTGGCTACTGTCTAAAACACAGGAGGACCACTTTTGTGGGATTCATCAGGTCCTAAATGACATATGCCCCTGGCCTGGCAAGTGTTTTCTCACCTCCAGAAAAATCCCCCAATGGCCAACTATCCACTTGAGCCACATCCCTACAATTACTCTTTGCAAAGGGAAAAAGAACGAAATTATTTGCAAGGGTAAAATCTGTACCCAATCATAAGAAGCCTGAGGCTAAAAATCTGTTGTATACTTTTCTTCTTTCTGAAATAATATTAAGCTCAGGCATATATAATTATATAGGAACCACCAGGCTGTGAAGGATGAGAAAATATAACACAATTATCTCTTCACAAACCTCAGCTGAAATCTGACGGAAATCAACAAGAGCTGAGAACACTCCTCCCCCTCCCCTTTTCCCTCTTCAACTT
Source organism: Daubentonia madagascariensis (assembly GCA_023783475.1). Taxonomy (NCBI): domain Eukaryota; kingdom Metazoa; phylum Chordata; class Mammalia; order Primates; family Daubentoniidae; genus Daubentonia; species Daubentonia madagascariensis. Next base: position 12,859,637 of record JAKFHU010001436.1, read on the forward strand.
CACCCCTGCCTTCAATGGCTGTCTACCAGAATCCAGTCTGGGATTGCTGCCTACACGCCTGTCACAGAACGACTGGGCTGCTCCAGAAAACGTGCTGTGGAAGATGTCACGTTCAATCCAGGGATAAGGTTTGCAGGGAAAGCGTGTTGTTTTGATGCAGTGGGAACACTGTAAGCTTCCTAATCAGCTGAAAACCAGCCCAGTCTACGGTGCAAGGCCGGCTCTGCTTAGAAACTTGGGACAGGAAGGAAAAGAAAGAGGGTAGGATCTGTCACCTGGTGGGGAGGTGGGGGGAGAATTAGCACCAGGATAACTAGAAGAAAGATAATGAAAAAAGACCGAGGAGTTAACTTTCCAAACTAGCCTGATGCCTGCAAAAGTGCCCTTCTCCCCATAGGAAACCTTATAGGCATACCATAAAAAGATCTCTGTGGGAGGAGTAACGCTATGCTCCTGTTCCTTAGGCTATGTCCTTGGGCGGTACCCTCCGTACAGTGCTTCCTCAGCCTAGTTTTTCTGTCTCGACACTTCCACATCTTATCTCACTGTCTCATATCTGGGTCAGCCTTTGCATCCCATGTTTTTGGCATTTTCCTCTAACATTGTCCCCGGACACGGTCTGCAGATCTCCCTTGACGCTGTGCAGCCTCTGGGGCAGCCCCACCTCAACACACAACCGTCACTGGCTCCTGGGACCCCATCCTGGGTCAAGTGCCCTCGACACCTATTGATTTGAGCCCATTTAAAGTGAAGTAGGGAAAATATGCTGTTGGTAGTAGAAGCGTTTCCAAATAAGAATGGAGTGTCTATTTCAAAATTCAGTTATAGGGTCATTTTCAAATCTCTGAAATGTCTTCAACCCTGGCTTTGTCTCCTGGTAGAAAGGTGAAGTGGCAAGGCAGGTTGGAAGGAAAGAAGTAGGCTGTAGAAAAGGCGTCTGATCCCTCAGCCACCATCATCATTGTCATCAGAAGTCACTGGGGCCATGTTAAACCCTTCTAATTCAGCTTGAATAAAGTGTGGTCTTGAGAAAGCTTGATTCATGTCAAAAACGTCATCAATAAACATTCTTTGATAAGAGGATAACTTGAAATTTCCACCTCCTGGGTCACTTTTGCCTCCTTTACTGACATTCCGACTGCCTCTGCTTTTCTGCTTTCTCTTACTCTATTTGTACCCATTGTGGTTGGAAAGGTGAGGGTTCTGTTTATCACCACTCAGGATCACTTATTAGACTTTGCCTTTTAAACCGAAATGTTCAATTACATCCCTAGAAGCAGCACCGTGTAGCCAAAAGCAAGCTTAGGGGAAAGGGATGGCAGCTGAACAAGGCTGGGTCTTTTGCAGTCTCAGAAAGAACTGTGTACGTGAGGATTAAGGTGGAGCTAATTATAGGAGCAGACTATGGAAGCGACACTCTTTTGCAGCTGCCCCTTTAGTGAGGATTCACTGTGCATCTGCATCCCTTCCCCAGCAGAAGTGGGAATTCCTGTTAGCAGAGGGGTTAGAGAATAATTAGCACCTGCCAAATTCTAGGTCTCTTGGAAGACCTCCTGGCTCAGGGATCTAAGTGAAAACTAATGGTGAGACTCCGCATGAGCAGATAAAACAGACTAAGTTACGTAACAGCATGCCAACAAGGCAAGGTGCAGAGCAGGATTAAGATGTGTTTAATCAAGGAGTGACCATGATATTATAAAGCCACATAATAATGTTTCTTAGATTATTGGCTGTTTGGCATTATCAACACTATTATTTTCTAGTTAGCATGTATAATTTAGGTTTATTTAATTCTCCAATTTTCAGATTCTTTTTCTTACCCCCTGTTATGAGTGGAATTGTATCCCCCTCAAATTCATATGTTGAGGCCCTAACCCCTAGTACTTCAGAATGTGACCTTATTTGGAAATATGGCCTTTAAGGAGAGAATTAAGTTAAGATGAGGCAGTTAGGGTGGACTCTAATCCAATCGGACTGGTGTCCTTACAGGAAGAGGAAATTTGGACAGGCAGAAAGACACCAGGAATGTGCACACACAGAGGAAAGACCATGTGAGGACACAGCAAGAAAGTGGTCATCTGCAAGACCAGAAGAGAGGCCTCAGAAGAAACCAAACCTGTTGACACCTTGACCTTGGACTTCCAGCCTCCAGAACCGTGAGAAAATAAATTTCTGTTGTTTAAGCCACCCAGTCCATGGTATTTTGTTAGGGCTGCCTCAGCAAACTAATATGCCCCCCTCCCAAAGAGGCATTTTGATATCAATTAGTATTGTGTTTTGCTGTACATAAGAAAAAAATCAGAAAGAATGACAACTTACAGAAGACCCATGTTTATTTTGCATGGCAATCCCACGATCATCAGGGCTCAGCCTCCTTCTACTCCTCTGCTTCATCATCCCAGCACTGGCTTCTGTGATGGCTCTGGGCTTTCCTGACCTCAGAGCCATTCCTGCCCCTTTCCCTGACGTGCCTTGTACTGCAGGGAGGCTGGCCCTGTAGATTGCATTTCCCTGGTTCCTGAGATCATTGGCTTCCTGCTGAGTGTAGCCAATAGGGGGCATTGGCCACAGTTTGGTGGACAGGAGGAAGGCTTTCTGCCTTGGGCTTCCCCCTGGCAGCGGCTATGTCTCTTTGGGCCCCAGATCCTGCAGGCCAGGCCGACTGTGTTACAGCTTCTACTGGGTGACTCCGTACTCAGGGCTCCAGCAACACTCTCTCCATTGTTGGCACTGGTAGTGGCTACCTTCTATTGCTAATCTCTAGGTTTTCTCACCATTCTGTTTGGCTTCTCAGCTCTTGTGTAACCAATTCCCTGCTTTCAATTCAATCAGTGTTAAATACAAACTGTGGTTTTGTTTTCCTGGTTAGACTCCCACCTGATGCAACTTGTATCCTCAAGATTACCTCATGGTCCAAGCTCCACCCACCACGTCTAGCGCTAAGACAGAAGGAGAGATGAAGTGAAGTAGAAGGAGAAGGTCTTGCCTCTTGGCTAACTCAGCTCCTTTAAGCAACCATTTGGGAAATCACACGTTTCTGCTTATACTTCATTGGTCAACAGTTGCATGACTATTCCTAGCAGCAAAGGAGGCAAGTTTTTCATACAAGCAAAAGATGGAAAGTTACAATTTGTGCAATTTTAGGATTTCTGACATTAAATTGTTCTTCCAGTCAAACTCAAATTAGTGGCTCTCACTTTCAAATCTTTGCACCACTTGAGATAATGGTATTAGTTACATTACCCTGCTAATCTTACGTAGTTTACTCAAAAAGAAATAGTGTGGAATCTGAGAGACAATGAAGGATAGGGTAGTGTTCAGGTTACCTATTGCTGCAAAACAAACCACCCCAACACATATATCTTGAAACAAATGTTCATTTTCTCTCACGGTTCTATGAGTAGGCTGGGCTCAAGTGGGGAGCTCTCTCCTGGGATGTCTCATAGAGTCATAGATGGTTGCTGGGGTTTCAGTCTTCTGAAGGTTCAGCCAAGATGGATGTCCATGAAAACTCCCTCTTTTGGCTAGGAGTAGGTGCTGGTTATGGGCTGGGGGCTCAGCTGGGGCTGTTGACTGTATGGCCTGTACATGACTTCGTCATGTGGCTTGAGCTTCTCAAAGCACTGGGGCTGAGATCCCAGGGAAAGCATCCCACCAGGCCCAGGCAGAGGCTGCCAAGGTTCCTCATGACCTAGCCTTGCAATCTTCCAGTGTCACTTTTAACACATTCTATTGGTCAAGCGAATTCAAGGGGAGAGGAATTAACCTCTATCTCTTAATAGGAGCGTGGATCAAAAATTACATTACAGAAAAGCATGTGGAGTGGGAGATAGTGTTACTAACATCTTTGAAAAAGACAATTTGCCATAGTTACTAAGAACTATCTGTGGTCCATTCCTGTGTGACCTTGGTTTAGATGCTTTCCCTCTCTGAGCCCCAGGATTTCCTATTATTAAATAAGAGAATTGAACAAGATACTTTTTACAGTTCATTCATGTCAAAAAAAAATCAGTGTTTGTCTCATTGTGAACAATGATATCTGTGTCTACCTAGCTATAGATCTTGAAAACCAAGAAGTTGTATAAAAGTAAAAGCTTAAATTGCTAGCAATTCTTATGATGTAGCTTTTAAACAGAGAATGTAAGAAATTAGACGATTAAAGACTTTTCACAAAAGCACACCCATGTTTGAAAGCTGTAGAGCAGCAAAGAAGCATTATAATTCCACTAAATTAAAAGCCTCAATAGAAAAAGGGAGTGTGAAAATGAGGAGTGTCCTTTCTCAGCAAGAACCACCCTGTGAACGTTAATTTTCTCCTGCAAATCTCAGAGCATTTGACACATTCACTAGCCTAAGGTTTTACTATTTTCTTTTTACTGGAGAGGCACCACTGGCACAGAAAACATAATTTTATCATAGAAAATTAGAGCTGAAGGGGACCTCAAGGTCATCTTATCCAATACGGTGACTCTGGGCAGAAGAGTACAAATTACATACACCCACTGAGACAGTCATCTAGAGATTAAATTATTTCTTCAGCATCAAACAATGAGTCAGTGGCTGAGCTGTGGCAAAAAGGTAAAGTTCTCGACTTTGCAGCCACAAACTAGCAGAGTTCCCCAGTCCCTGACAGCTAAAAAATGCTTTATGATTTTCAAGTGCTTTCATTTCTTTCCTTCCTTCCTTTCTCAATACTTTCTTATGGATATGTCATATATCAGAAAATGCTCTCTAAATCATTCCATTTGATCCTCATATCAACCCTATGTGTTACTTCTCAATACTATTGTCTGCAATTTACAACTGAGGGAAATGGAGCCCTTCTAAGTTACGAGAGTTGCCACAGAACACATAGCTAGTAAGCAGCGAAGTGTGTGGATGGGAGCAGCAAAGTACTGATTTCTAGTCTTAAACTTTTTTTTTCCAGCACACGTTCTCCTTCCTTTTAGTCATAATTATTGTTCTAATGTCTAAGATTTATTGAGTCCTTTCTATGTGTTGGGCTCTGTGTTTGGCACTTTATTTATAATATTTTATAGGTATGTGTTTATATTATTGTATTATTTAATATTTATATATCATATTTTATTTGGTCCTAATAATAATGTTATTGTGGGGTAGTTGCTATTATTAGCCCCATTTCCACATGAGTAAACTGAGGTATAGAGAGATGAAATTAAGGTCCCAAGGTCGTGAAACTACTCACTGTTAGAATGGGAATAAAAGCCAGGATGTCTGACTCCAAATGTCAACTATTCATAAGATATTTTCTAATCCTCATGAACTGTGGTCATCTGAGAAGGTCACACTTCATACTCACATTTAGAATCTTCAAAAATAATAATTTGATATTAAAAACCTCTTTGATGTTTGAAACTGTGTATTCATGCACATAGAATTAATTTGTATTTGCTGCTACTGCAAATAAGTGCTTAGACTAACTTCTGTGCTACAGATATGTATTGTGTTTTACTGTAAAGTCAATCGCGACATGAAATGAAAACACTGAATTGAGAATCAGAAGACCCAGATCTGGGACTAAGCTCTGCTACTTGGGGCTGTGTGACTGTGGGGAGTTAATGGCCCTCTTTTGTCAATTAGGCAATTGCCTTATGTATAAAAGGATTGTATTAAGTAGTGATGAAGATGATCTGAAATCCAAAATCATGGTATAGCTATTTATCCATATTTTCTGACTGAGAAAGATCAAAAATACTTCTTTGGCCTTGGTTCTTTTATTACTCCAAATGAGCCTTGTGCATTTCACTGGGAAAAAGGAAGGGAAGTCTGGTTTCCCAGGACCTCCACTCTGGCTGCTCTGCAGCCCTGGGTCCCTTCTCCTGCTGACTCCCAACCTGGCCAGAGAAGCAACACCTTGACACCTTGTCACTCTTCACAGCTTCCCTATTTGCCAAAGTGCTTCATGGTGTATATTTATTTTTTAAATTGATAAAAATTGAAATAAATTTCCCCATGGGAAATTTTGCAATGTTGAGACACTTGAAGGAAAAATAGTTATAATAATCATAAATAATATGGCCATAACATTCTGCAAATTCAAAGCATTTTCCTAATCATTGGCTTTTTGGTTATCATGCCAAACCTGGTTTCCACAGAGGAGAAAGCTGGAGATCTAGTTGGTTTAAGTGATTTGCCTGAATGATTACCCAGATTGTCTTCTGTTTCCAAGCTATTAAACGGCAGAAGTGGGCCTTCAAGCATCACTTAACAGAATCTAGCTTGGATCTCCATGCCAAGGGTTAAGGTCTGAGAATCACCAGATATTCCCCATCATGGAACTGCCCACTCACCTGCATGAGGACCTGATGATACAGCCCATCATGAAGTGGCTGGACATAGATCTGACCTCCCCACACCATAGTGAAAACAGGCCCCTGTGCTGTCCAAGTTAAGATTATGAAAACCAGCTTCCTGTCATCAGAACAAAATGGCAAAAAATTTGCCTCTGTTGCTCTTTTCATTGTCTGCCCATACCAACTCCTAGCATATGTCCAGAATCTTCATGTTATTCTTCATATTATTTCTTATAATTCAGAGCCCCCACCCCCGAAATCCATCCCCATGCCCCAAAGCCCGTCCTTCTAGGTATACCTTATGCTCTTCAACTGGCTTGACACTCTTAACTCACCAGAGTTTTCACATTTGGTGTCACTCAGTTTATGAATTCTACTCTGAACCAAAGAACAGGATGGAAACTTGATCAATAAATTCATTTTTATACAAGAGCATGGGCACTAATTGGTTAACATATTGCCCTTTTCAGATAACATGCATGCATTGAAAAAACTTTTTGCCGTTACCCTCAAAGAAATGAAGCTGATGACATAAATGTTGAGACCTGGACACATCAGAAAGTCAGTATTTATTGACAAGGTAGAGCCTTGCCTATGGCTCAGATGACTCAATGAAAACAGTTACTAGATAGCATAATAGAAAGAGAAAATATTTGCAAACCAAATATCTGATAAGGGGTTAGTATCCAAAATATATAAGGAACTCATACAATTCAATAGCAAAAAAATAAATAACCCAGTTGAAAAATTGGCAAAGGACTTGAATAGACATTTCTTCAAAGAAGACATACAAATGGCCAACAGATATATGAAAAGATGCTCAGTATCACTAATCATCAGAGAAATGCTAATCAAAACCAAAATGAGGTATCACTGCATACCCATTAGACTGGCCATTATCAAAACAACAGAAAATAACAAGTGTTTCAAGGACTTAGATAAATTGAAACCCTTGTGCACTGTGGGAATGTAAAATGGTACAGCCACTATGGAAAACAGTATGGAGATTCCTCAGAAAAATTAGAACTAGAACTATTATATAACTCAGTAATTCCACTTCTGAGTATTTATCCAAAGAAATTGAAATCAGTACACCAAAGAGACACTTGCATTCCCCTGTTCATTGCAGCATTATTCACAATCGTCAAGAGGTGGAAACAAACTAAATGGATATGAAAATATGAATGGATAAAGAAAATAGTATATACATACAACAGAATATTATTTAGCCATAAAAAGAAGGAAGTCTTGTCGTATCCTACAACATGGGATAAGCCTTGAGGAGATTAAGCTAAGTGAAATAAGCCAGTCACAGAAGGACAAATACTGCATGATTCCACTCATATTAGTTATATAAAGTGGCCAAACTCACAGAAGCAGAATGTAGAATGATGGTTGCTAGAGGCGAGGAGGAGGAGAAAAATGGAGAGTTGCCGTTTAATGGGAATAGAGTTTCCAGTCATGCAAGATGAAAAAGTTCTAGAGACCTACTCTACAACATTGTGCTTGTAGTTAACAATACTGTACTATACACTTAAAAATTTGTTAAGAGGGTAGAGCTCATAATATGTGTTATTTATGACAATAAAAACGAAAAAAATTAAATGAACGAATAAATGGATGAATGAATGTCTGCTTCACACCAACCTTGGATAGTCAATCACTATACAATATTGGACATGATACTTAACCTCTCCAGTCTCAGATGGTAATATTTCTATACAGTGGTGATGAGAAGTTGAAATGAAATGATTAATTGTAAAACACCGTAAAATGAAAGGTGGATTTATTATTGTTATCATAAATTGTATTAGTATTTCTCCACCTGAAGAAGAGATCACCATGGATATGTGGTTAATGTTGGCAGAATTTCTCAAGTGTTATCAGTAATAAAAGTATTTCATCATAAAAATTACTGTCTACCAAAAAAGCATTTAGGTTCAATGGCCTACTTGTTCCAAATAATATTCAGTTTTTATAAAAGCCAAGTTTCAGCTCCATAACATTAATCTTACTAAATGTCACTGAGTAAGGCATGATTTAGGGGACATATATAAACCCCTACAGGGTAAATTTAGCCCTTGTGTCTCTTCTTAACCAGTTATTATGTCAGGAGACAAAGGTGTCACAGCCTGACTCAAACAGTGCCGCTTTTGTGTCAGTTATGTTTACAATGCTCAGATCACACCAGGGGTTCATATCTTTAAATCACAAAAGAAAATATGTAAAGAATTGGTGACCTCAGTGACCGGCTTCCCTCTATTCCCCCATTTCCAGGGTTTGGTTTATCCACCCTGCATACCAAATCTTACATGGTTCTTTACCAGGATGGCTTTGCCATATTATCCTACACAAGTAAAAGACCAATTAAATTATTACAAACCATTTGGTACTGTTACTCCAAGAATAACACAACTCTGCCAAGTAATAATATCCTAGTGAAACTTGCAATTAAATCAATTTTTGATAAGAGTTCATTTCACCTGAACAGTGTATAAAATTCTTCTCACAAACATCCACTGATAGATGAAAACATGAAGATGGAAACCCTGGACATCACACAAACACAAATTGAGAGAAGGGGGACAGATTTGCCAGCAAGAGAGCATGTTCATCACTGACGCTAAGCATATAAATGCTATTGATTGGTTTCCTGAATACAGTGAACATGCTCAGGTTTAATTCCCATGGCTGCATTGAGATTCTAAAGAGCAGACCATGAGTAGAAATGATTAGTTTGTGCACATATTTTTATGTCAAGATTCCCACCTGAAAGCACTGATGTCCAAGTTCTGAAGATAGAAAAGCTAGTAGTTTATGAAAATCTCAAAATCCTTAAATTTACATCATATTATAAACTCCACACTTGGAAAACTAGCACTTTTTATGTTTTGTATCTGCTATTTTACCTGAATGTGATACAAGTTTAGTTATATATCTTGTCTGCATTTTTTTGTCAGAACAAAATTAACCTTACACATTTTATTTAATTTGTGTTAATATTTACTCTATTTTCACAAACAGATATCATACATCACACACACAAAATAGTTATTTTAGTATTACTAGTATTAGTCTGGCTTTACGAGCACATGAATGATTCTTCTTCCCTGGGAGTCCAGGTGTTGAGGCCATGGCTTAGTGAAATACTGGCTGCACAAAGGAAATGAATTGCGTCTTCATTGAGTTCAGATCTCATAGTGTGTAACTAATGTTACTTTTTTCTGTCAACATGCATTTAGTGACCCTCTTCAAGTTTAATACCTGGTTATAGCAAAATCCAAGAGCTGCTGAAGACAGATAATAAATAGGCAGGATTCTTTAAAGGGATGGTTTACATTTTGTGTCAGTTGATGTGGTGTCATCTTCAGGATGGCAGACTCGGTGGTCTTCACATCTAAGCAGATTTGGAAGAAAGAAAAGCATTATAGGCCCCATTCTCCTCTCCCTGAAAGATGCTGATGCCTTCCTAAGGCCACGTCAAACACTGCCTACACTAAAAAGGGTGGTCATGCTTGCATTTTCTTCACGTAGACGCTGCAGTTTTACGGACTATTCCCCAGCCTACTCTACCAACAATGACAATAACAACAAAAAAAAAATCAATAACAACAACAACAACTATTAACATTTATTGAGTACTGACTACATGTTTAGTACTATCTTAAAATTATGGAGGTTATATATCTATAATAATTACACATAATGTTCAAAATACAATGTACTAATCAAGATACACAAGCTGCTCAGGTTTCATTCATTTATGACCATATCATATATCATCATTTATCTTTTAAAAAAGTTGAGAAAGGGACTATACCCATTTTACAATTAGTACTGAAGTACAGAGACATGATGTAGAATGCAAGCTCCATAAAAGCAGAAGGTTTGACTGTTTAGTTCACTGCTGCTTCCTAGAGTCTATCATAATGCCTGGCGCACACCAGGGGCTCAATAACTATTTGTTGGATAAATGAATTAATGAACCTGGCCTGTCTAAAGTTACTATGCCAGCAGTCGTCCAATAAATTGAAAGTTAAATACTGAGCAAATTTTAAGACCTTTTAATATGGGAATTACCCTTCTTAAAAATTTGTATGAATTGACAGATTTATCATAACTATTATCATTTTCAATTATTCAATATTTATTAATTTTGGTAGAAAAGATGAGTGCTACTCCATTCATTGATGAATTGATTTTAAAATATTTGCTGGATAGAGTCTATATGCCAGACTCAATGTGAAATACCAGAGACATAAGGAAACTTACTGTGGAAAAGAGGGCAGAAAATATAAGTGATCATTACATCACAAAAGAAGGAAGAGGAAGAGGAGAAGGAAGAGGAAGAAAGAGTGGACTAAAATTCAAGATTAAATGCAATATTGAAAAACTCACATTGAATTCCAGTCCTTCTCAAATGTTTCTACTGATGAATTCCTAAGAGCAGATGAGAGCAAACCTGTCCTTCCAAGGGTTCTGTTTGTTTATCTTGAACAGCCCATTGTAAGCATAAAGTATCTTTGAAGATCATGTTTTATCATAAAATTCATGAAACTTTTGTGCCATACCATCCAGTAGATTTTCCCAGAATCCCTTGAAAACAGAACCTGAGGCAAATGCTTTCACACTAACTTCCCTGAGTAGTGCAATCCCAGAAAGGCCGGAGGGAGAGGAAAAAGGGGATGAGGCAAGTAAGGGGGATGCAGATATGGGGGCCATCACCAAGTGAGTCCTCCCTCTGCAGCAAACAGGGCTGATTTCCTGGTCTGGCTTGAAAGTCTTTCAAAAGGCCATGTGGGGACTAGTGTGTTGCTGAACAGTCCACTGAAGGCGTGAGGGAGGAGATGGGAGGGAATTCATGTGCTGATTCCTTTGCATATTTATCAAAATTTGCCCCACTGGGAGTTAACTCCTCTGCATTCTGGGTTGGGCCACACGGCCCCTTCAAGAAGCCACAGAGCATGCCACATCACCCATAGGTGAGGTAGTTCTTTGTCTGAGTCCAGAGTGGTGGGAGGGTCCTGAGACCCCTAGTGGGAGTCTCAAACCAAAACAGCTGTGGTAGAACATGTGACTAAGGATCCTAGAGACAGGGTGAGGCCCAGAGGATCTGGGGCTGACCATACGAGGAATCTAATACAACCTGTGAGTAAAACTGATCCCAGGAAGATGTGCCATGTTCCTGTCATAGCTTTGCATGTCCTTTAGACTCCACTCAATACCTCTAGAAGAACTCAAAACAGAGGGAAGCATGGCCTGATTAAAAGGAGCATATCTGGGAGATGAACTTGGTGATGAGTGTGATCACAACCCAGAAAGCCCACTGGAGAGCAGGTGGGTCTGGACTTGCAGAGAGAAATAGAAATTGAAATATTGTGGATATTTACTCTATTGTCCAGATGGGAAAAATTGGATGATGCGTTCCTGCACAGAGGCAAGATATATTATTAAGAGGACTTCAAGTTATTTATTTATCATCTCCTACTTGTTCCCAATAGGAGCAGTCATATTATAAAATTATTTGCAATGAATGGTTCACAAGTAAATTAAAACTAAGGTGTGGATTGGGGCAAAAAGAAAAAACTTTAAGTATTTAGATGTCTTAGAAGGGTCATTTAATTAAGTTCCAACCTTTTGAAACTTTCTTAACTTGCTTCAATGACAGTTTCCATCCTACATGTGAAGGGTTAGCCATCTAACCATAGTTAAACCAACTTCAAGAAATGCATAGAAGAAAGATACACATGGTTACATGGTATGAGATCTTATATGAAAAGCCATCTCAGAGAGATTTAGGAAGGGCTCAGTAATAGTGCATTTACCTAAGTTGCTAACATCGTAGATGAACAAAAGGCATCACACAAATTTACTGTTACCAGACTTCATGGGACCCTCAGGGTAGTTGCAGTGTCATTTCCTCTATCCTCCTGGTCAGCTACCCACCTCCCAGCCCCTCCAATTCTGCAATCACACATACCTCTCGGCATATGATCCTATCACCACTTCAACCTGTGTGTCAAATTCCTCAGATGAACACACAACAGATAGTTTTATCAAAATCGTAGGTGACTTAAAATGAAAGTACTGTTTATTATGACATACAGAATCCACAAAAAGAATGTGAAAGACTCAAGCAATGGAACAGATCTAGAAATTTGAAGTTTTTACAGAGATACAATGGAAGTTACTACACTTTCCTCCTTCCATGAATAATATTGAGCCTTTGTGATATGCCTGCCACTGTGAATACAGTGGTGGGCAAGACAGATGATTCTCTGCCTTCAAAGTACATAGAGTCCAGCAGGGAAGGCAGATCATTAAGCTAGCAGAATTAAAATGTGTGGCCAAGAGTTGTGAGAGTAGAAATAGGATTAGAGGCACCTAACTTACTTATCTGGAGGATACTTTCCATGCCCCAAGAACTGACATTTAGGCTGGAATTTTAAAAAAAAATTGGAATTAGAATTTAGCTAAGTGAGGCAGAGGGCTAGAGTGCTCTAGACAGAGGGAACAGGAACAGTATGGTGGCATGGTTTATTCAAGAAATTGGAAAATGTAGCAAAAGCCAGAACATTCCTCATTAAGAAGGTCTCTTAAGTGAAATTAAATAATTAGATTTTATTATAAAGGCAGTGGAATCCCACTGAACAGTTATAGCAGGAAAGCGATATGACCAAATATGAGTCCTAGAAGTATCAACCTGGAAGCATGTGAAGAACAGGCATGTGCAAGAGGAATCCAGGCAACAGAAGCTGACAGCCAGTGATGGTAAGAGTGACGAGAAGGCAGAGAAGGATTTGTGAGGTAGAAGCAACCAGATGCGCTGAGTTACTGGATATGAAATGTGAGGGGATGGAGAAGACTCATGGATGATACTGAGATTTCTGACTTGAGTATGTCATTATATGATGATCCTGTTCGGTGAGATGAGAATATTGGGGGAACAGCAGTTTAAGGAGAGAAAATAATGGCTAAGGATTAGGACGTGTAGAATTTGATGTTCCTATGGTTTATCCAAGTAGAGATGACCAAGATAGAGGAGAACATAAGAATCTGGAGTTCACGAATGAGGTCTATACTCATTGAATGAGGTACATATTTCTCGTGCCCCATCCTTTCCAGCATTGTGCTTTCTCCCTGGGCTTATCTGAAAATTTTACTACCATAGTTACAATTTGAAATGAATGAGCTACATATCTGAGAGTCAACATGTATGTAATAATTAAAGCCACGAGAGTAAATGAGACCAAAGAATTAGAGATAGAATATTGAAAATAGGATTTGAATGTACACTGAGTTTATGGAGTCAACGATTTGATGTGGCTATTAAAATGGTAAAGTGATAATAGTGTGTGTTAATGCAATATTTGGCTCTAAAATAAGGTAGTGGATAGTCTTCTTGTCCTTGGAGCTGATCAGACCGTGCTGAGTATCATATTAACTATCGGGCACAGTACTAAAAGCAGGTTCAGAAGAGAGAGTCCAGGGAATGAAGATACTAAAAACCAAGATAAAACCTAAGAACCACTGAAGCAAGTGTGAATGTTCAGTCTAAATAAAAGATAATTCTTCTTCAAATATTAAAAGGCAATCATATAGAAACTGTATTAAAATTACTGTGTATTCATTTATTCAACAATTCTTATTAAAGTCATGGAGGTCGTATCTTGCTTGTCACAGGGGGTATTTAAGTGTAGGCCAGGGGAAGGTCTGTTAAAGATTTTGCACAGAGTACGACAAGATCAGACGGATGGGTAGGTTAACAAACCTTTAATGTACTGTCCAACCTTGAGCCTCTATGATTCACCCCGACTGGGGATGAGAGAGGCACATCTATGAGGCAACATAATTTCAGCAGGCTACCTGGAAGAGAACTTGTTCTCCAGCTTTGAGTCTACCATTTCATAGTGTAACCTGACAACCTCACCAAACTGTATGTCCTTCAGTTTCCTCGCTGAAAGATGAAAGGTTGACAAAACGTTTGCTAAGGTCCCTAGCTAGAGTTTCTGCACACATAGAACCCACACACTTTAATTATGTAAATTTTTCACATGTATATTTAGTATTTTGGTTATATGAAAGGACTTTTTAAAAAATGAGGGCTTCCGGGGAGGCAAAGGAAATGAGTCATGGCTCATTGTGCAAGTTGGCAAAGACAGTGTAAATTAATTTTGAATCATGGATAAGCCATTTTCAATCATTACAAGTATAATAGATTTAATATTCCTCAAAGACACACCCAGGAAAAGGAGGGCCTGGGAGGGAGGCAGTGGCAGGGGTATGGATTGTACAGTGATGCCCTCCCCATGTATCAAAGCAGATGTTAGCTTAGCCTTTACGCTGAAAAATTTATCAGTGATATCTGTTTGCACTCATCATGCTCAACAGTACACTTATATTCAGATTTTTAAAATGTATCCTTCTAGTTTTAGTCACTTCTTTGAATTTCATTTTTATATGGATAATTGGAATATCCCTGGGTTTTGATGACCTGTTCGGAAAAGGCTGAAATCCTAGAAGATGCCATAGGAAGGCAGTCTTAGCATGTAACTGAATTTCATAGTAAAAATTGGTTTGGCACCTTCATGAATGACCATATATAAAATTATATCAATCTGATGGCAATTCCAAGAGAATTTTTTTCATGCTTAGCCAATTGGCTGTCTTTTAGGGTATAGATCCTGGCATTATAAAGGCAGCTTCTAGGTCAACGAGGTGATAGGAAAAAACAAAAAATAAGCAGACCCCTGCATTGCTTTCCCCAGTATCTTCTCCCTAATATGATAGTGGAAAGGCTTACCCTGGACATTGGGTAAAAGGAAGAAGGGCCTCTCTCCCTTCAGAGCCTTTTTTTGTTGTTGTTAAAGAGACAGGGCCTCATTGTGTTGCCCAGGCTGGAATACAGTGGTGCCATCATAGCTCACTGCAGCCTCGAACTCCTGGGCTCAGGCAATCCTCCTGCCTAAGCCTCCCAAGTAGCTGGGACTACAGGCAGGTGCCACCACACTCAGCTAATTGTTTTATTTTTTGTAGCAATGAGGGTTTTGTTATGTTGCTTAGGCTGGTCTCAAACTCCTGACCTCAAGTGATCCTCCCACCTTTACCTCCCAAAGTGCTGGGACTACAGGTATGAGCCACCATGCCCAGCCCCTGCAGAGCCTTTAAAAAGAGCCCCAGTAAACCTAAAGGCTCCAGCAAAGGGGGAGACCTGGCCTCTAAGAATACTAATTTCTCTGGCCCTGCCCTGCCTGCAGGTGCACTGAGAAATGGGAAGGACTCTGTGTTTCAGAGCAAGGCCCTGGCTCCATTCCTGCCCCTTCTCCTTGGCATGCCTCACCTCAGAGCCTTGGCTCCTGCAGCAGTCTGATGAAGCAAGCTTGCTGAGGCACACAGCTTTTCAGTATGCATGAATTTGCTCATCATCATCTCTTCCCTATTCACAGGTCTTCAGGGGTTTCCTGGGCAGCAAGAGATTTGTTATTGGGGGGGGAAGCAGGGATTTAGAGCAAAATGTTGCCTGGGCAGGCTGGTCCTGCTGTTAAAAGCACCTCCGTGGCCACCTGCCTCCATTCCTCTGTGAAGGGGAGTGTTCCTGCCACACGGACGGAGGCTCTGTCTGCTCCATCAATTATAGCCTGCGATGTCCATCTGCAGACATGGCGCTTTGCCCATTTATGAAGCCATAGGCCAGCTGCAAGAGGAAACGAGCTGCATCTACTGAGAAGGTCAAAAGCCTCAAAACATAGGTGATTCTCTTAAGGATTTGAAGTCAATTTGGGTCATGGTACCCAGATCTAATTAAATTATTCTGAACTTTTTCCTGGTATATTTCAGGTGTATGGTGAAGACAAGAAAGGGATAATATTTGATTTAGTCTTTCATGATAGAGGGAGAAAAAAGGAACCACCAATCTTAAGAGATATTATAGTTGTCAAATAGGCAATTAGCATCCACTTCCTTTCTTGATTTCAAACTTTCTCCACTATTCTCCACAAGGAATTCCTCATTTTTTCAAGAATGTGTTTAGAAATGGTGGAGAAGGGGATTCAAAGATTGTCTGTTTCCATTCATGTGTGTGAGTGGAGATATCCTGTAGACTTCACAGGTTTTTTTCTTGATTCCTCCTCTGAGAGACCAAATAATGACAAAGCATTCTCATGTTGCATCCTCAGAATCCACCTTAACAACCTTTGACACCACACGGTGGTTCCCAGTGGCACAAACTTATCCAGCTTTCCCAACTTGCAAGCAACCTTTGTTCTAAACTCCCTTTGGTAAGTTTCTGTTTTAGTTTTAAGAAATTGGAATATTATTTTGTAGAAACCATGCTACTTTTTAACATTTCATTTTGTAATTATTTTAAACTTAAAAATGTTAAAGTTTTTTAACTTTATAACACAGAACTCCCCGATACCCCTTGCCCAACTTCCCCCTCATGTTAAGATTTTACATAACTGTAGAATAATGATCTAAACCTTGCATTTAGTTTCATGTCTCCTTAGTGTCCTGTAATCTGGGACTGTTCCTCATGACCATCACACTTTGGAAGAGTATGGGCTAGTTATTTTTCAGATATGCCTCAATTTGGAGTTGTCTGTGTTGTTTCATGATTAAAATATGGTTATGCATTTTAGTCAAGAATACCAAAGAAGCAATACTGAGTCCATCTCAGAGCATCTTACTAGGAGGTACTTGATATCCACATATCTCATTATTGATGAAGTCAACTTTGATCGCTTGGTTAAAACAGTGTCTTCTAGGTTTTTCCACTGTAAAGTTACTATTTTTCCCTTTGGAACCATGATTTTTGAAAGCTAGAGTTCCAGGATGATACCTTAAGGCCTGTGTAACCCATCACAGTAATCACTGTGCCCCTCTGGGTGCTTGAAAAGAAGGGAAGGGAGGAAGCCAAAACATGCTCTTTCTATGGATCTGTGTTTAATGAAGATAGTAGGCAATGCAAATACTTCTTCCACCTTTGTCACTGTAGTCACAGGGGACCACAGTGACCCAAGGGACAATTGTTACTCTCATGACAAAATGAGAATAATATGAGGTTTGAATCACAGGTCTGTGGTGTTAGGCAAGTCATTAACCTTCTCTTCAGCAAAATAATGATAACAGTTTCTATCTCAGAGGATTGATTTGAATATTAGAGATTATAAATATAAGGCCTCCACATAGGGCCAGATCCATAGTAGGTACTTAATAAAAAGTATTAACCATGCCTGATGGGACATGGGGTAGATTGATCAGCTGTCCATATACATGAACACTTTGTTAGTCTGGTTTATTCTTTAATTCATTCATTCATTCATTCAAAACTCAAGAGGTGACATTTACAATGAAACCCAAAGGATGGCAAAAATTTCTCTAGGCAAAGAGCAATTTCTAGCAGGAGGAACATCAAAGGCAAAGACCCCCAAATGGGAAAGAGCTTAGGATGTTTGAGAAAATGGAAGATGGCCAGAGTGGCCGGGCACAGTGAATAATTTAAGAGCTACTTGTACTTAATAGCCAGAACTATTCAGGAGGTTTATTTGCATATTATTTTCTTAGCTAATGACCACCTAGACTTCTGCTCAGTTTTAGACATTTCCAAAAGTCACTGGTGGTGTTAGAAATGTACCTTCCCCCTAGCTCAGCCCTTACCTTAATTCTGCTTGTAGTTGAAAGTGTAATTTATTCCACAGAGGTTTCCTCCCTCCACTGTGAACATATCAGAAGATTGAGTGTGCACCCACTTATTGTCTTTGTGTCCCCACATCTTCCATGCCAGCTATGTTCTGCCAGCTGGTAATGACCTTGCTAAGGTCCACTTCCTGAGTGCACAATTTGCTCTGCTTAAAAAAATCCCTAAGCATGCTGCAAACATAGCATCCTTCAGCACAGAGAGTTAAGCTGTGAAAACAAGGTTGTCTGGCACCTTAAATATTGTCACGTTACATTAAAAACACATTATACCTGATTCTCCAATGCTCAGAGCAAAGCAGAATCATGTAAACCTGTCGGAGAAATCTTGGCTGGCTAAACTGGAAAGGATGTTCAGGTTTTCTTGGGGTCTGTTTGCAGAAGTGGCACATGGTGTCACCTGGATGGGCCTGTCGTAATGTGTGCTGATGACCTTCTATGTTCTAGTTGTGTAGCAATGACCCTGGGGCCTCATTCGGGTATATAGCAGCTCTGCCTCAAAAGCATCATATGAAAAGTTTGGAGTCTGTAATCATAGGTTGAAAAGACAATGGTTGCAAAAAACTGATTTTCTACGATTAGGAAAGGTTTAGGATTGAATCCGCAAAAAGGAATAGAGGGTATTTCTCCCCCACCCTCGGATATTTTCAGTTTTAGAAAGAGCACTATTAGTATCATAGGTTGAATCATACCTCTCCCCCCACAAAAATTTATATGTTGAAGTCCTAACTCTCGGTACCTCAGAATGTGACTTTACTTGGAGATAGTGTCTTTATAAAGGTCTTCAAGTTAAAGTGAGGTCATTAGGGTGATCCCTAATCCAGTATGTGTTGTCCATATAAAAGAAGGAAATTTATACACAGAGACACACATAGGGGAAGACAATGTGAAGAGACACAGGGAGAAGACCACCACCTACCAGGCAAGGGAGAGACCTGGAGCACACCCTTTCCTCAAAGCTCTCAGAGGGAACCAACCCTGACAGCACCATGATTTTGGACTTCTGGCCTCCAGAACTACGAGACAGGAAATTTCTGTAATTTAAGCCACTCAGTCTATGGTATTGTTACACCAGCCCTAGCAAATTAATACAATTGTGGATGACCTGAGGTGGAAGGGAGATCAGGTAGGTGAACAATTGAAAGTGAAAGGGATCTTCAGTCCCAATCCATTCCCCTACCCTACTATCACTACGACACCCCCTAACCTCTAAGGCAGTGATTCTCAGGCCTGCCTGCATTATTACAATTACCTGGAAAATTTTGAAAAACTTTGAATGCCTGAGCACCCTAGATAAATTAAATTAGAATTTCTAGGAACAGAGCCTAGGATCTGATATTTTTCAAAGCTCTCCAAGTGATTCTAATGTGCAGATAGGCTTGGAACCCCTGGCATTAGTTTAATGAAGTAGTCCTCAAAGTGTGGGCCCCAGACTGGCTGCATTAGAGTCACCTGGGAACTTGCTAGAAATGAAAATTCCTGGGCCCCACACCAGAGCTACTGAATCAGAAATTCTTGGGGTGGAGACCAAGCATCAGTGTTTTAACAAGTCCTCCAAATTATGCTTATACATGCTCATATTTGAGATATATTGGCCTCATGCATTGATACTTTCCATGTTGGAAGGTCAAGAGAATCTGAAAAGTTATGGGTCCTTTCCACACAAAAAAAAAGTATATATGCACAAAATTTTGTATTTAACATCAGAGAGTTCCCTGGTCTGCCTCAATCTGGTCCATGGACATCTCGGTGCCTAAGGACCCCAATTTAAGAACCTGAGACTCCTCCCCTCCACCACCAATCCACCAAACCACACATTTAGAAAAGGGCTTCTTGCCTTTCCTATTACAATTACAAAATAAACTTACAAGGAAAGGAAAAGGCCCCGTGCCCCTCCCATTCCCTTCTCCTGCTAATTTGGGGCCTGCTTAGGTGAAACTTATGCCTCCTGCTTGTGGCCATCAATCTTCATACTGAGGTTTACAGGCCTGTGCTTGAGCTGTGTATTCACTCACCTGATACAAATAGCAATATTTTTCCTAGGCTCACATGAATACAAACAACCCAGCTGTGAAAAGATCAACGCATGTGTCTGTTGTGGCCAGTCAACTGCAAGTTATTTTTTGCAGCAGGGCACAGGAAGAATACGGCAGCTTTTCTCAAATCAGAATCATTTTTATGTGAAAGTGTCAAAGATGAAAAGTCATGGCAAAGAAGGTTGGTAATTAAAATACATCTGTGTCCAATTAGTGTTTGTGTTACAATTACTGAGATGGTACTGATGTATACTCGTACCAGGGAGAGGATCCAGAGCCCCAAACACTACAGGCTTGTGAGAAGGGCATTGCCTTAGGCAAAAATTAAAGTTGGTGTGGATGGAGATTATTTATGCATTGAATAGCAGCACTATGCCTGGCATATGCCCCCAGAGTTTAAGACCTAAGCTACATAGACAGGCAGATTGTCTAGCCACTAGGTTGTCAATGCTTGTTTGGTGGGTACACTTAACAAAGTTCCTCATCTGTGTCCAAATGTACATCAAACTTCTGTGAACTCAAGAAGATGTGTAATACCAAAGCCAACCCTGAATTCTAGTTTATCAAATGCAGAAAAGAATAAAAAAGGTAATGTATTGTTCCTTGCCTTTAAGAATCTTGCAATCATAGCCATGTAAATTATGTTCATTCCAGTGAAACTCTATTTTAGGCCCTAATATGTTATGGGGACAGTTTGTGCATCTTCTTTCCTTTGCAACGTGCCAAGAATGGCCATAGCTAAAATCAGCTAGAAGAGATTTGGCTTTCCAGATTGAGCTTTGCGAATTTGAATTATGGAAGCCCTGGTAACTTCTACCTAGGAAAGAGGGAGGTGTTGCATGCACGCACACACATGCAAACACACACACACACACACACAAATTTATAAGTTAGGTCTTGTTAAATGAAGTTCTTAATTCCTACCATCTGATGTTTCCCCTTCAACTATCACAACTTTCAAATGAAAGAGAAACATAATACTTACTATTTTTCTAACAAAATATAAAATGTATTTTAATGCCCAATGCTAGGACAGGAAGGAAAAATGAAGAGCCACATGACTGAAAGCCCATATTGGTGTGAGATTTGAATTCCTGGATGTGACAGCAAGTTGATTCATATTGGATTTTGTATATTCTGGAGCATGTAATGAGTTATTGATCTGTGATAAACCAAGCTGACATTTTTGTAACCAGTAAACCATCAGTATATCCAGTAAGTATGTGGTTTCAGTAATGTATTGTTATAATCAAGTCATTGGTAGTTTTAGTACACATTTCAAACAGTTGTTGCAAGAAGGAACATAAACATATTTACAAATATGCATGCATGTCTACACTGTTTAATTCTCTCCTCTACCCACTAGGACATATATTTTTCCCTAGCACAAAAAGAGGTGTCCTTTTTACTCACCTCCAATATGCTTCCTTGACTTCAGTTGATGATGGATTAAGAGGCTGATCTGAACTACACTTTTTCCCAGGCTTTTATTAAGGGCTTAAAAATTTATTTTCAATTCAAAGTTTCTTTAGGCGACCAAGCCTTCAAATCCACCAGGTTATACTATCTACTCCAACTATGGCTGGAAGTTCTGCAATCTCCACCCTCCCCGCAAGTCAAAGTTGTCTCATGCCAAAATTCTGTAAGTCTCCTGAGCAATGGGGTTTCTCACTAAATTCAAGTGGGAATGAGGGACTTCCAGGGGTTTCTCTCAGCCTGAACAACACACTCTAGACATTGTTCTCAGGGATTGCAACTCTCAGCAGCTATTTTTAGAAGTAGGAGGAGGTGGTTGGGGTGGGAGGGTTTCTCTGTGGTGGTATCTCTACTTGGCAAAAGTGCTTAGTGACTTGTCTTGCTGCCAAAGGTAAAGAGAAAGGATGGAGGGAGTGGTAAGGACCTGACATCTGCTGTACAGCTTCTTGGCAGCCCCGTACTGTGACAGGCCCTTCTCCAACAACCCTGCCCTGGGGGGATTATTATTCTGATTTTGTAGTTGAAAAAATGAACCTCAGTAATTTTCCCTAAGTCACACAGGTAATGATAGAGCTGGGCATTTGAAGCTCTGCTCTAGGAACTGGCTGCACATTTCATAGATACAGATACTGTACTGGTGATAATAATACCTGTCTCATAGATTTGTTATTAATATAAAGGTTAACATTTAAAATTACCTAATTGAGTACTTGACACAATAGGGTCTCGATGCATGGAAACTGCTATTGTTATTACTATCATCATTGTTGTGGTCGTCATCATCATCATAGTAGTCATCATCATCAACTTGTAAGTCCTACCCAGGCCCCTATTACTGTGGGATGGTATGCTTGGCACTTCATAAGTGTCCAACACATTTTTATAAGATTATTGAATAGAGGAGAAGATGTATTTACTGCTGTTCTCACCTTCCTTCTAGGCACCAGGTTTTTAAAAACTTACTAAAACAGGTCAGCTGCATTTCTCTTGTCTGGGAAGGGTAAGGGCAATGCATATCTGTGAACTTGCAGGAAAGGAGGAAGCAGAACGTAGGGACCTGAGTATCTCTCTTCACTGACAGAGCAGAAGACCACAGGATGGACATGTCTGTTCACAAGGGTATCTTGATACACATTCTGGAGTTTAACAGCTATCCTGTTCTCCTTAAAAGAGCAAGCCATGCCTTGCTTTCCTCTCTGAACTCCCACAAAAACTTGCTAGGACACCAAAGTGTGCACAATGATGGTGTGTTGCCCTAGTTTACCTCTTGCCTCTTGCCTACTAGCGAAGATTGTGGCAATTTCTCCCATTGGTTAATTATTGACTAGTATTTATTGAATTCCAAGGTTCATCTTATTTTTACTTCTAAATTCTAATTATTTTTAGGTAATAATTCAATAAACTGTATTTGTTAGAATTCAGACCCCAAAAGCCCATTAGCCCATTGTTTCATTTTCGATTGTCCTTCGGTCTCTTTCAAAATCTCTCTTCCTTTATGGAGAAGCTCTGATGAATTTAAAAGTAATTCTAATTAACCTAATTCCATCACTGATTAAACCTTCCTGGTTTTTCTATCTCAACCTATCCACGCCTTCCCCTTAGGAAAGCCTTATAGCATCCTCAGAACATACACTATCATCTCATTACTGGTACAGCTCTTTGAGGAGCAGTAATAAAATACTGAGCGCCAGTATTTTATCATTCCAACAGGATGCTTACCTAACTCACTAAGGCCAAAAGATTGCTAACTTCTCTGGGTCTCAGTTTTCCCATCAGTAAAATAGAAGACCTGACCGTAGATGATCTTTAGAACCCATTCAATTTTAAGTCTATTCTATGAGAAATCACTCAATCTTTAACATATGCTTGTAGAAAACATGCTTGTGGGATTATTCATTTTTTCATTTCTCCCCAAAATGGTTATCTCTCATTATTAAAATATGAGGTTAGTGTGCTTCCTATGGGGTTACATATTTTTGCATAGTCCACAAAGTTTAACATTTAAACAATGCTCATGGTGAAGTGGGGAATGGTCAGTGAACAGTGAAATGCAAGCTATTTTAGATGCCCTACCCCTATATTTAAGTAACCAATAGATAAGATGAGAAAACAAGAAAAAGAGGACCAGTATAAGCTTAGGTTTTATTTAATAGACAAAATGATTAAACTGTCCAATGGCAAGAACAAAATTTTATAAATGCTTTTTGCTGCTACTGCAAAACCTCTAGCAATAAAAATAAAACTCTCTGAAGACTTCTTCAAAGCATGGCTGCCAAAATCTTCCTACCAGGGAAAACTTCTCAAGAGGGAAATGAAAAATTTTTTGATATAGATGGGACCTAAAAATGTGAATCTACTAAATGAGAAACATTTATAAACTTGATTATTCCCTTCCTGTCTGGAAATCACCTGTTACTTTTTCCCTTCCTCCATTTTTCCTCTGGTGTAGCTAATTCACATATATAAAATAGAAATACATGGCATGCAGGCATGCAGTCCCTTTTGCTGCACCCATGGCAGGCATAACTAATTAATCATAATACTCTTTTCCCATGAGTCCTGCTGTAGCCACAGCATCTTTGTCAATGCACCATCCCAGGTAGTCACTATCAGAATTGGCACAATATAGTACACTTACTTGCTTCCCATGAACTAGAGATGAACTAAATTCCTAGATGGCATGGTTTTCCAGGCATTGTCTTAACCTACCACCACCACCCTAAGTAGTAGCTATTATAGTCCCAGTTGTATGGTTCAATAAGCTTAAATTCTAAATGGCTGTGAATGCAGAGGCAGGTACAGGGAAGTGCCTATGATTATAAAAGAGGGAGAATACAGAAGAAGAGTAATCTCTAAATTGCTTTTTTATCTTAATTATATACAATTTAATAAGCACCTACTCTGTACCCAGTCCAATGAAGATGAGGTGGGTAAGCCTATGCCAGCCTTTCAAAGGCTTTATTTCACTTCTTTTATCCAACACTGTTCAATAAGCCTGTGTATTTTGCCTTTGAAACTAACCTCCATAAAATCACAGGATTTAGGTAAAACAGCAAGAGAACTAATATTTATTGCTAGCCTACTATGTGCCAAGCACTGTGCTAAGTATTTTACCCTTGATATTTCATTTAAGTCTTTAACAATCCTATGAAGATTGATATTATCCCTGGTTTATGCTTGAGGAAATTAAAAATCATCAAATCAAAGTAACTTTTCTAAGATCAAACAGCTATTAAGGAGTGGAATTGGGATATAAACCTAAACCTGGTTGTATTTGTCTCTATACAGTGCTCTTTCACTACATCAAATCATCTCTACAAAAGACCTTAGATATTTGGCACTCTGTTTAATTAGTAGATCAGCAAACTGAATCCTGGAAACATAAACTACCAGCAATAGAAGATAGTGTCTTTCCCTCCATGTCATGCCTAGGCATATACCTTAAATTGCCCTCTTCTATTTAGCATAAATTCAGTTGCAAAGGAGAGGAAATATTTGTGGGAGGGAAAAAAAAAGGAAAAGCAAGAAAGTGCAAGATATTCCACTTTCCCCTAAGATCAGGAACAAGGCAAGGATGTTCCCTCTCACTACTGCTTTTTTACACATACTGGAAGTCCTACCTAAGACAAGAAAAGAAGATAAAACTGTCTTTGTTCACAAATGACATGATCATTCTATGCAGAAAATCTAAAAGAATTGACCAAAAAACTCCTAGAACTAATAAACAATTATAGCAATGTTGCAAGATACAAGGCTAATATATGAAAGTCAGTTTCTTTCCTATATATTAGCAATAAATGAGTGGAAGTTGATATTAAAACACTATAATTTACATTAACACCCCTAAAAATGAAATACTTAGGTTAAATATAAAAATATATGTACAAGATCTATATGAGGAAAACTACAAAACTCTGATGAAAGCGATCAACAAAGAACTAAATAAATGAAGGGATATTCCATGTTCATGGACAGGAATACTCAATATTGTTAATTGCCAACTTTATTTATAGATTCAATGCAATCCTAATCAAAATCCCAGCAAACTATTTTGTAGACATCAACAAATTGATTCTGAAGTTTATATGGAAAGGCCAAAGACTCACTATAGCCAACACTACTTTGAAGGAGAAGAACGAAGTTGGAGGACTGACATTATGTGACATCAAAATTTACTCTAAAGCCATAGTAATCAAGATAGTATGGTATTGGCAAAATAATAGACAAATAGATCAATATAATAGAATACAGAGCTCAGAAATAGACCCCATAAATAGGGGCAAAGGTAATACAATGGAGAAAAGATAGCCTTTTCAACAAGTAGTGCTGGAACAACTGGATATCCACATGTAAAAAAAAAAACAAAAAAGAATCTAGACACAGACCTTACACCCTTCACAAACATTAACTCAAAACAGATCACAGACCTAAATGCAAAATGCAAAACTATAAAACTTCTCTAAGATAACATAGGAGAAAATTTAGATGACCTTGGGTTTGGCAGTAACTTTTTAGATACAATAACAAAGGCACAATCCATAAAAGAAAGAATTGATAAGTGAGACTTCATTAAAATTTAAAAATTCTGCACTGTGAAAGACACTGTCAAGAGAATGAAAAGGCAAGCCAAGGATTGGGAGAAAATATTTGCAAAAGACATATCTGATTAAAGACTGTTATCCAAAATATATAAAGTACTCTTAAAACTCAATAATAAGAATACAACCTGATTAAAAAATAGGCTAATGATCTCACTTATATGTGGAATCTAAAAATGTCGAACTCATGGAAGTAGACAGTAAAATGGTGATTACCAGGGCTGGGGAGATGTTAGTCAAAGAATACAAAATTTCACTTATTTAGGAGGAATAAGTTCAAAAGATCTATTATAAAATATGGTGACTGTAGTTAATATCAGTGCATTATATTCTTGAAAATTTCTAAGAGAGTAATTTTAGTGTTCTCACGACACACACAAAAATGGTAAGAATGTGAGGTAATCCATATGTTAATTAGCCTTCCACAATATATATATACTTCATAACAACATATACACAATAAATATTTACAAATTTTATTTGCCAGTTTAAGGAAATAAATAAATGTTAAAATTTTTTTAAAAATTAAAATGACCTTTGGTTCAGACAAAAGGTAAAACTAGAAATATGTACTACAGCACAGCAAAAATTGCCTTGCATGGTATTAGAGATGTTTGCGTGGTGATATATTCCCTTCCATGGCTAATGGTATGCAATGCAGGAAGCCTAGCTCTGGTCTCCCCTTGCCTGGTTCTTCATACACAGTACTACATTTAACAGTGAAATTCCGACACACCTCCCTAAGGTAGGAGGGAGACACAGGGGAGCTGTGTCCTCCCACCAGTCCTTATCATGGGCATATCCTCTGCATTGATTTTTTGCTGGTTCCACAGGAGACAGAATGAGTGGCCCATTGTGGTCAGACCCAGCTCAAAGGTGTCTCCTATACTAGACATTTTTCTTTTTCCTTTCAGCCAAATTTTTATTTAGAAATTTATAGCAATTTTAATCCTTATTGCCTATAGCAACACTTTTTCCCTATGACTTGTACCTTCAACAAGATGTTGATGGTCATACTTGGCTGATGGGAGCCTCTGGCACAGCATTAGTGTTTCTACCCTACCCTGTGCCCCTCAAAAATAAGGGCTCAAAACCTGAATAGACATCTCACCAGAGAAGATATACAGATGACAGATAAGCATATGAAAAGATGCTCCATATCATATGTCATCATGGAAATGCAAATTACACAAGATATCACTACACACCTATTAGAATAGCCAAAATCCAGAACAGTGACAACACCAAATGGTGATGAGGATGTGGAACAACAAGAGCTCTCATTTATTGCTGGTAGGAATACAAAATGGTACAGCCACTTTGAAAAACAGTTTGGTGGTTTCTTATAACACTAAACATACTCTCACCATACAATCTAACAACTGCACTCCTTAGCGTTTACCCAGAGGAGCTGAAAACTTCTGTCCACACAAAATCTTGCACATAGATGTTTATAATGGCCAAAATTTGTAAGCAGCCAAGATGTCCTTCAGTGGGTGAATGGATAAACAAACCATGATGTATCCAGACAATGGAATATTATTCAGCACTAGAATGAAATGAGCTATCAAGCAGTGAAAAGACATGGAGGAAACTTAAATGCACATTGTTAAGTGAAAGAAGCCAATATGAACAGGCTACATACTACATGATTCCAACTATGACATTCTGGAAAAGGCAAAACTATGGAAACAGTAAAAAGATCAGTGGCTGCCAGGGGTTAGGAGACAGAGAGGGAGGGATGAATAGGCAGGGCACAGAAGATATTTTTAGGACAGTGAAACTTCTCTGCATGATACTGTAATGTCCGATACATGTCATTATACATTTGTCCAAACCCATAGAATGTACACAGCACCAATAGTGAACTCTAATATAAGTGCAATGTGTGTCTATTTAAAGAAAATGATAGATAGAAAGATTTTGAACATAGCTGTACGTGTAAATGAATTTATTCTTAAGAGCAAAAATATTCTTAGTTCAAATTTCCATGTACAACTTTTTCAAAAAGCTATGGTCTATTGAAATAATTCCTCAAAAGAATTTCTAAACTATCTAGCAGGTGTACATATTGTTAACAAAGTGTTTAATATTTACTCTAACTAGCCTACTAACTTTTGAAAATTGTTATATATGGCACGAATAAAGTTGAATTTGTATAGGTTATACATTCATTTTATAGCACTTTGGGGCCTTTTGTATAATCAGTAAAAATATCTTCATGCTTTTTTCTAATATATGAAATATAATTTTGCTATTTAAAGTAAATATAAAGGTGCATATTTGAATTTATGACATAGGCTGTAACTGTGATTTATGTCATAATATCAATAACATAACACATTTTGGTTAGATATGCAAACTTTCATGTTCATCACTATTCCTGTGGAAAAAGAGAAAAGAACCCATAATGCAGCAACCCACTTTGTGATAATTTCCAGAAATTCCTGTAGAGAAAAATGATGACTCTGCAAAATGGTTCCTACTCTTTGAATTTGCATTTACATAAAGGAAAGTAGAAAATTAATACAATTATCTAGCTAATTTTGGCAAAAGAAATCACAAAAAAACTCCCTAGAATATCCAAATCAATAATGGAGATAAAAATAACATTTAGGTCCAATAATAAGTAATGCCCCAGTTCTTTGTCTTTTTTCAGGGCAAAGGGAGATGGGGAAGTTTATAAGTGCATTTACCATCAAATGTTGGAATATTTTGAAAAGTTTTACAAAGTTTTTATTTTCTTAATTAAGATTAAGTTTTTCTGTTAATTAAACTAACTATTGCTCAATGAAAGAAAAGAAAACTTCTCACGGTATTTGGGGGTATGTAAAACAAAGGAAATTATCTATTTCAAAAACCTAGGGATTTTTATATTTTGATTTATACCCTTATATACACACAGACACACAGAAACACACACACATACACACACACACAGACATCCACACATCCACTCACACACACAACCCTCATTTTGGTTTTGTTTTTCAAAAATGGAAGCATATAGAATAAGCTCTTTTATAGCCTATCTTTATCTCTTAGTATATAGTGGATATCTTTTTATGCACAAAGTGTTAATACATACCATCCTTTAGATAGTGAGTTTTGGCTGCACACCTCATTGAATAAATGATAATTTGTTGTTTTACTTTGCATTTTGATGACTAGTATAGGTGCTATCTTTTTACAGGTCAATTGTTGAAATTACCTGTTCAATATAATTTTTCCATTTTATTATTAGTATATTTATATTTTTTCTTATTAAAGTGGGCTTAGGAATTTAAGAATATTAGTCTTTTCACATGGAAAAGTATGAACTTAGACCCCCTAATTCACATAATATAAAAAATTTACTCAAAATGGATTGTAGACCTATATGTAAGAGCAAAAACTATAAAGAACATAGGATTAAGTCTTACGACCTTGGATTAGGCAATGGTTTCTTAGATATGACACCAAAAATGCAAGCAACAAAATACAAACTACACTAATTGGACTTCATTAAAATTAAAAATGCCTGTGCTTCAAAGGACAACATCAAGAAAGTGAAAAAGCAACCCACAGAAGGAGAAAAAAATGGTAAACCATATCTGGTAAGGGACTTTTACACATAATATATAAACACCTCTTAAGACTCAACAATAAAAGGCAAATAACCCAATTGTAAGATGAGCAAAGACTTTACATAGACATTCCTCCAAAGAAGATATACAAAAAGCCAACATGCACATAAAAAAGGTGGTCAACATTTTTAGTCATTAGGGAAATGCAAACCAATACCATAATGAGATAACACTTCACACCCACTAAGCTGGCTATAATCAAACAGACAGACAATGATAAGTGTTGGTGAGGATGTTAAGAAATTAGAACCTTCATACATTGCTCGTGGGAATATAAAATTGTGTACCTGCTGTGGAAAACAGTTTGGCAGTTCCTCAAAAATTTAAACATAGGGTTATCACAGCATTTCTACTCCTAGGTATATATGCAAGAGAAATAAAAACACATGCCCATGCAAAAACGTGTACAAATATTAATAGCAGCA
Source organism: Daubentonia madagascariensis (assembly GCA_023783475.1). Lineage (NCBI taxonomy): Eukaryota > Metazoa > Chordata > Mammalia > Primates > Daubentoniidae > Daubentonia > Daubentonia madagascariensis. The sequence goes on from JAKFHU010001436.1 coordinate 12,889,806, forward strand.
TTATTCCTAACAGCCAAAAAGTGTAAATACCTCAAATGTCCACCAAGTGATGAATGTATACACAAAATGTAGTATATTCATTCAAAGGAATATTATTTGGCCATAAAAACAATGAGGTACTGATACATGATACAACATAAATGAATCTTGAAAACATTATGCTAAGTGAAAGGAGCCAGACACAAAAAGCCACATATTGTATGATTCCATTTACATGAAATGTCCAGAATAGGTAAATTGTGGAAATATTTACTTATACTTCTTATAATCTCATTTTAAAATTTAGATATTTGATCCATTAGAAATTTATTTTTGATGAGCAATGAAATGTAAAATAGGATTCCAGGGTTTTTTCCCAAAACAGATAGACAGTTATCTAAACTTAGTTATTTAATAATTTAACCTTCCCATGTTGCTTGAAATGCTACCATAATTATATTTTAATTTATACATATATTTATGTATATAAATATATCTGTACTCTACTCTGTTCCATTGACTTGGATGCTTCCTCCTGTATCACTGTCACACTGTTTTAATTGTTATAGCTTTAAGATATATATAATTACATGAATAGGCAAGAATTACTTTCTTTGTCCAGAACTTTCCAAACTAATCCTATATTATAATTCTAAGTGTTTTAAAGTAGTCTTTTGTATCCCCACAAAAAAAAAAGCATTGGGAATTTAATTACAATTACCCTGTATTTACAGTTTAATTTAGAGATTATAGACTTATTTATTACATTGAGATTTTGTATATAAGAATAAAATCTGGCTCTTCGTTTACTCAAGTCTTCTTTTATGTTCTTCTAAAGAACATTATATTAATAGTTTTCTTCAAATACATCCAGCATATTTCTTTCCAAGTTTATGCTCAGGTAACCTATGTTTAATTTACTCTCATGAATGGGATATTTTTCCCATCATTTGTTGCAATAATATTTGTGTGTGTGTTTGGCATATAGGAAACCTAGTGGTTTTTGCATTATTTTATAAACTGCTAACTTTGCTAAACCCTCATATTTTTTCAAAAAATTTTATGATGTTTGCCTCCCTTCTTTCCAACATTTATGACTATATATCACTTTCTTGTCTTATTGCATTAGCTAGCACCTTCAAAGCCATGGTAAATAATAGTAGAAAATGATGACTGATATCTATGGCTTTTGTTTTCTTTAAAGAAATTCTTTTATTTTACCTTTAAGAACTATTAGATTTTGATATGAGAGATTTACATTTTGATCATATTAAAGAATTATCCTACTCTAGTTTTGTTTCAGAGCTGTAATCAAGATGTACTTAAAATTTTTTTTTTTAAGTGTAGGATAGTAGTAGGAATACATTCACCTTTTTGGTAAGCATCTCTGTGTTATCACTCAAGCCATCCATTCAATAAATATGTATTTAACCAGGCATTGTCCTAAGCACCAGGGATACAAATCAGGCCCATGCTTTCTAGCACTCACTGCTGAAGGCAGTTATTTTTACCCATTTATATTACTCTGAAGAACCTATGGGACAAAACACAACACAACAGTGGTACTCAATGGAAGACTGGATAAGAAGGACACTCGAGGGGTTTATTATAATGGGGAAGGAAGGGAGGTAGGTGTGGCACATATGGCTGGACAAAGCACCCCCAAGTGATTCTGATATGGCCACCAAGTTGGATATTGGACCTTCCTAATATTGAATCTTAATACAGGGTTTTACAGTCTGACTTTATAAAACTTACATAATGTTTTCGCAAACATCATTTACTTTACTCCTAACAATAACCTTCACATTAAACATTATCTCAGCATTACAGGAGAGGAAATTGAAAGCTGTAATTGTTAGGATCCCACAGCTAAACCAAAAAAATCAAAACTTGTGCTCTTTGCACTTACCCTAAAAAATAATTGACTAATGTAATATATGACTTCATCATTTTCATAATTTTTGGCAGGCGGATCTCAAATTCATGCTTACCTGATTCTTTACCCAATTCTTCTCATTTCCTCCTTCACCCAATCTCCCCTTAATCACAGCAAGCCTCTCCAACAGTGCTTTTCCCAATCCTCCTGAAGTGCAGGGATAGCTAAGATCAGTCTACCAAGAAAGGCCCATGTTCTTGTCCCGCCCTGACTTGTGTTGATCAAGCGGTGAGAGGGGGAGTGCTCAAATCAGGGCCACAGTCTGCGCTGCAGTATGAAGAATGAGGGCTTTCTATCAAGCCCTTAAGGCTTAAGGCCATTAACAGGGAGTCAAAACCTTCACTAAATAGCCACACTCCTGTGACCTTTCACCAGGAACAACCTGCTTTCTCCAGAATGGGCACTGCCTCAGTCCCAGAGACCTTTTCCTTATCTACCTTAGTTACAGAGCACACATAAGAGACTGTTTGGGCAAAGGATGTTGTCTTTTTCTGCTTCTTCGCAACTTAAGGAATATGAGAGGAAGAAAAATGGTAGAGAGAACCCAGGAGGCCGGATTGGAAATTCAATCTCTTCTGAAAACTGCCCCAGATCTCACTGCTAAAGTGGAATCTTGAGAGCTCTCTGACATATTAAATATTCATCAAAAGCCAAACACTACTTTTTCAACATTCGACTGAATAATAAAAGTGTAGATTTGTCCCATCTCTACTCTTGGATTGCTCAGCTATACATAGCACTAAATTAAAGTTCTAATGAAGTCAGTTTAAAAGATGAGGAATGAATCCTTTGTAGTTTATCCTTGCCTTTCATTTCCTCTTAATTTAATCATAAACTAAACAGATTCATAAAATGTTTATAGAGGGTAATAAAGTGAGGTTTTTAATACAAAGGTTGCTTATGTAATTGCACATACATTCTATGACATTCTGTGTCATTTGAAATTGTTTGCATGAAATTAACAAATACTTATGTCTATTTTATTTCTCCCTCCATTAATGATAAATCATAAAACAAAAAGAAAAAAAAAGTAAGTTCCTGCCAATGTAAGTACCTACAATTCGGAAATTGAAACTGCAGATGCTGCTAAAAGACTTTATCTTTTTCTTGGAAATGTTCCATTAAATTTAATTAGATTTCTCATTTGCTTTCCTTCTCTCTCTCTCTCTCTCTCTCTCTCTCTCTCCTCTAGATATTAGGAGAACACTATATAAGTTGTTTTAAAATGACCTGCATAATATAAATGAAGAAACTAATCACCATAAGAAAAAAGAAAGTGGCATTTTTGAAATCCTATCACTATTATATCATAAATTGCTTGAATGTATACTGCTACTTCAAAGTACCCTGACCTCTAACTAATATCATATGCACAAACACTCATACTCACTTTTCATAACCTTTCTTTTCCTAGATAAAATTGAAAACTCTTTTTCAAGAATTAGAATCATGTCCTATTTTTTTCAGAATATTTTGTAAAGAGAATGGAAGTGATCTAATCTTTATTGTCATAGCATTTTATCATCCAATTGTCAAGATGTGATTTCTTACTCTGAAATGATCCACTCTATTATATTTCATGTTAACATTTCAAATCAAGTAAAATGGCATGTTCATATTGTCCAAAAAAATTTAGAGAAGCCATTGAATTGTATTTCCCCAAGTTCATTTAGACTTTAGCAGCAAATATTGATGATCAGAGCCCAAGGATGCTAAACTTTACATGGGGTGGTAATGGCTAAATGAATTAATTTGGAAACAATATTTCCATATCTACACCACACTAAGAAATACCAAAGTTTTCTTAGCATTCTTAAAATAATAATTTTGAGTAGTTTCATAAAAAGTTTTAAAAGTATCCATCAGCATTTTCTGTAAAAGTGTCAGGCAGAAAGATATCAACAACCAGTCAGCTCCAAAAGATACCTGTGTTTGTAAGGCATGAGTAAGGAACGAGAATAATTCCATAATTCTCCTCTGTATGGTTTCCATGCTGGAGGACAGAGTCCAGTAGCGTGAAAGATGAAAGGTTTCCCGCCCAGGCATTCCTCAGCACCTGCGACTCCAGAAGTCAGATAGGTTAACCTGCTTAACTAGATTTAAACTGGATTTCCTCTTACTTTCTCATATGTATCTGGCTCATTTAGATTTTGGCCTTTCTCTGGAAGATATAAGTTTCCTCTGTCTACTAACTGTAATTATAGTCATAATTTCCAATTTTCTGCTGGGCATCCCCTCACAGACACCATGCCAGCACTTTAAGCTCCATTTACTCAAAACCAATTATCCCCCTACAAGCCTCTTCCACCTCCTGTGTCTCTCTCTCTTATAATAATTCAACTTTTCTTAAATTCAAGCAGACTAAGAAACTTGGAAAAATCTCCCACATCCTTCTCCCTGACACTCATACATCTGCCAACTCTGCCATGTCTTCTGGTACCCAGTCTTACTTTTCTCTTGACTCCATCTCCGCTCAAGTCATCTTCTGTCCTGACCTCTACCCTAGTATCCTTACTTCTGGAACCTCTTGCTTCTCCAAACTGTTCCTCCCTCTGGCTTGAGAGCTGTCTCTCTCTCTCAAAAGCCTTATGATCACCTTTCCTCAAAAATCTACGTCTTCTAAACACTCCAGAAAAACGTTCACACTCCAGCACATGCCAATTAAGGAACCCCATACAGTGATCCCATCCTGTTTTTCCAGTCATATCTCCTGCTACTTGCCTCCAAGAGCACCAGTCGTGCCCAAATACACCATTCCCTACCACCTTCCCGTGCCTCTGCTGTGACCCCACACCACAATACATCTGTTAGAGTTTCTCCTTGTGGACTCTTGTCTTTCAATGTGCTTGACTCAGCTCATGAGACCCATGTCATGTGGCCTACTATTCATTGTCCCTTGTCCTATACAGCCACAGCACTTTTCCTCTACCCCTGGATTTAGCATTTACAGCATTCTGCCATATGTGACATTAACTCCTTGCACATCTGTCTCTTCAGTTAGCTGGCACGCTCTATCACTCATTACTCTATCCATCAAAAGTGTCCTCCCGAGTTCCTGTCCTAGCCACTATTCTGGACAGTGATGATGCAAAGACCTAGTTCCCCTTCTCAGGGAGTTCAGCTCAGTAAGTGATAAAACATGTTAATAAAGTTACATGGTGAGATAAGTATAATAAGGAAGTCCAAAGGGCAGAGAATAGAGAGACAGTGTGATAAGTACCAGACTTAGATTCAGAAGACCAAGTTCAAGGTCTAGCTCTGCTGTGTAACTGGGTTATAATAATCAAAATTTTTGGTTTCAGTTTTCTCACACAAAGAGGATCCCTACTATATAGTGTTCTATAAGGACGAAAGTAAAATTAAATAGTGGATTTCCATTTGCTCCACCAGATCCACTCTTAATCCTTTTGCTCCCTGCTTCCCTAGAGTTTGACCTCTATGGGCCTCTCGCCCTTCGGCTTTCAGTGAGGTTGACCAAATGAGGAGCCAGCAGGGGATCAGAGAGAGGAAAGAGAATGAGTTGTGATATTTATTTCCTCAGCCCCCTCTCTACATGTCACCTCAGGGTGGCAGAGCCCTTTGGCTGAAGGTCACAAGTCCTGCAAGGGAGTCCTCCCCACATAATCTCTATGTCTCCAGGTCCTACTGGAGCAATTAGCTCTCTCGTCTGGCTCCTTAGGACCTAGGGGTAGTAAGGCCCCGAGGTAACTGGCCCTTATGGTCTCCCTGCACCCTACCCACACCTTAATAAACAGTCCCCTTAGTAAAGGCTCCACAAATTACCCAAGATGAGTGTGTCATCTGTTCCCTGCCAGGACTCTGAATGATAAAACTTCTTTTGAAATTTTAAGTTGCTGTCTAAATGCAAGGTATTTCTCATTTATCTCTGCAAGTGCTTTACACAAAGCAGATTGCTGCTATTAATAACAAATGGTGAAATCAATGTAGGCAAGAATGAATGAGTGAGCAATCCTGCCCCCTTCCGCTTTAGTTACCCTCTTATCCTGGGGATATATCCTTGTCACCTTGACTGGATTTTGTAATGCCTTGATTTGATTTGGGAGGTCCCCTTTTCCCTTGGAACTCACTGTCTCTTAGACTATCTGCAGAAATCTCAGCCCTTGTTTGTTTCTACTGGTTTAACTAGAAAGGGCTAACTTTGTTTCCACTTTCTGGAAATATCCCTCTTCTATAGGCTGCACATTTACTTGATATCAAAAAATGGATTACTTATTTGTTTGTTTGTTTATAATTTTTGTTCTTCAACATAAAATCTGGCCAAAAAAAACATCAAAAGCAAGCAAATTGATTGTTCCCTTATTACATGGGAACCAAGAACATATTTGTAGAATCAGTAGCCCAGACTGGAGTAGTTTTTTCAAAGCACGGTAAATAAATGTTGGGCAAATGAGTTTCTCTACTGGTCCCTTTTATAGGCAAAAGCCTAGCCAAAGAACGGACAATTGGACAGCCTAGCCAAATGATCTAAGCAAAAATAAATCACAGAATTCAGCAGCTTAATATTTATGAGAAGCTGAAATCATGGCTGATTTGCCTTTAATATTAAGTTTATTTATTTCCATCAGTTATAAACTATCCTTGTCTCCTGAATCCCCACCTATCTCAATGATACAGGAAGGAAACATTTTCCTCTTATTTTAATATAACAATTACTGAGGTTGATGGCTTGCAAATGAGAAACTGACCCATGGAAACTGCCTTTGGAAAACATATTTTTGAGTAAACATATTTAATAGTATGCCTTGGTACTGAGTAGGTATTATTCATTAGCAAATAGTTGTGTAACTGGAATTCTTAATTAAAATTTGTGATGAAAAATGAATCTGTTCATTCTGTAATTATGACCCAGAAATTTAGAACATATTGGGGTTGTTTATGAGCACAATTCCAAAGATTTTAATATTGCAAAAGAATTCATAAAGCCTTTAAACAAGAATTTTTGGAGGAAAAATACACACACACACACACACACACACAAAATACGTGCAGGGGTACAGATGCAATAATATTTGAAAAGTCACCCACTGGATACAACTATAACATGGAAATATTCAATTTAGTGGATGTGTGATACTGTTAAAAACCTCTAACCAGTCCTTGTGGATCTTTCTGGATTTTCCAGAAAAGCTCACATCAGTTTTTTATTTTAGCTTTGTAACTGAAACACAAATTCAGACAATGGCAAATTCTATTAGCCTTCTGTTTTAGTCTTTCCCTAAAAATGTAAGTTTGAAGTGATCTTTTCAGCGTACATCACAATTCAAGTTTCTAGAAGACAGCCACCAAAGAGCTCATCTTGGCTGACAGTAAAATAAATTGGAAAATGTGTAAATCTAACTTGGTTGCTGGGGCCAACCTAGTATGAAAGTTTGTTACAAAAATTTATAGGTCTGAATTGTTTTTCCTTGTTGACTGGCAACCGATGATAGGTTCGAAGGCCAGAGGGATTTGGGGATGAGAAGAACTTGGAAGGAACACTTTGTGGAACCAAACAAAGGCTCCTTCTAGGGCATAAATGAAACCCCTGTAACTGGGACTGGCAGAGAGATCGTACCTGCTGTCACCTCATTTGTGTCCTTGCTGACTCGGTGACATCATATCTGAGACCCAAATTTAAACACCTGTTAGCCAAATGTATCTCCCTGTGTGTAACTGGGCTTTGCTGCTTCATCACAGTTTAATGGGGCATTTGGGATTTTAGACAACCCCTGTTTTTACAGCTGAACCCTAATAGTGTTTGCTCTTGATTTTATACCAGCACATCAACTTCTTCCTGTCCCACCCCCAAAAAAAAAAATCCCCTTCACTCTTTTGCATATTAGCAGTGTAATTTTTAATGACTCCAGTGTAGTCAATGTTAATAAAATGTCGGTATTAGTAAACATCCTATCTGAGAAGGCAAACAGGAGGGAAAAGATTGTATCCATTGAGTGACTTTGCTGGGCAAGATAGAAATTACCCAGAATCCTATTCTCTTTGTATTAACTAGTAGGTGGCACTAGTGGTTTCTGGTGATGAATCTGCTGTCTGTACTTGTAATGTACAGAAGTGTAGAGCATTCAGTGATTAAGGTTTTGGGGAGGGTGAGGAAGAGTATGGTCCCTAACCATTAATTGACACATTTGTAGCTTAACCAACGAGGTTTATTTTAATACAAATTTGTATGGTGTTAAATAGGTCTTTTTTCTTACTATTTGCAAGTGATTCAGAGCAGTTACGTGGATAATAGAAGGCGTATGATGCACAGAGGTTTAAACTGTGCTATAAATCCCATCGCAGAGATCCTGACACTAGATTTTGTGTGACAAGTAAAAACTATCAAAAAAATTAGAAGTTAAAGCACACATTTGTAGCCTAGCTTTATCTAGCAATATCTGATTGTGAGTTTTTAAATGCTTTTATTTCCTGTGTTATCCAAGACATATTTTTTAAACTTGTGCTCTTTTCATTTTTCATAACATGATATACCAAAGAAAAATAGGTTTGAGAGCCAAACGGACCAAGATTAGAATCTAGGCTCCACTACCTACTAGGATTGAAAACCCTGGCAAGATAGCTAACTTAACCAATCCTGGGTTCTCTGTTCATAAATGATGTCTGTCTCAAAGAGCTATGGTGAGAATTAAGTGATACTCTTGTATCTGGCCCGTATCTGGGATGTAATAGATATCCAGTTAGTTCTTTCTCCCTTTGTTGGTTTGAGTTTTAATGTTGGATAAAGCAGAAAAATAAGATTAGGTAGAGAGGTTTGCTTTTAAAAACCAATTTTAAAGTATATTTTTTAAAAATAAACTGTTTTAATTCTCACTCTTGTTTGTTTTCATTATCTTTCTCCTTTAAGACATTCTAACATTTAATAGATACAAGTCAGCCCAATTCCTCAAGGTCAGAGGCTTGGATACTATAAATTTGTGGAGAGAAGTCTGTCAGGAATTTAGAGACTCAGCTTCCTTTTTGCCAGATGTAAGATGGCATTCTGCTATCTCAAGAGTATTCCTTTCTTCAGTACATATAAGCACAATTAAGTGACTGAGTTGCTGGCTTTTTGTGTGACCCTCCCTTCAAAAAGTTTATTTTGCTTCTGTTTGTTCAGAAGATCTTTGATAAAATGGTGATAGCCTTCATATCTCTTGTCTGTTTGCAAAAGGGCTAGTATTATTAAAGGCTGTTTGCTGTTCATCTTTCTGATGGAAATAACAATATATGTTTTTTAAAAGCCTGCTTCTTTTTATTTGGCTTGAGCCCTCAGTGTCCTTCCACACAGTGGCACCTGCAGAGTCATTAGCAAAATTAGATAAGTAACTGATTTATTCTTTCCATAAATGCACAGTGCATTCCCTTTACTCAGAGTGTACACCAAAAATTATTCATACTGAGGTAATCAAAATGACTTTTAAAAGCACATTTTTATCATTCCAAACATAAGCATAGCTATGGTAATATACTATCATAGTACATAATAATAGAAATGAATTATGTCAGTAAAATCTTGTGGTTTAAGATTTACCATGATAAATATTTTTCATTAAAGTGAAATATCTTGGCAGAGTCACTTTCATATGCAGACTGTTGACACAAGGAGGCCAGCTGTGCCTATGCAGATGCTGAGATTTGGGTCTGTATTATTAATGATTTATCACGTCGTGGAGAGCTTAGATTAGTTTTGAAAGCAATCCCTTGCCACAAAAGCACTTTCTATAATGTGCGAACGCAAGGAATACTATATGTGTGTTCCAAATTAAAGTAATCACAGAAGCTGCAGCTACCTTTGAAATTTCAATACCTCTATCTTTTTATTTTGCAACATGCAATTCTACATCCTAAACTATACTATTCATTAAAATTCTTAAAAATGTTATGTCCTATCAACTGGATAGTGCATAGTTTGGGTATCTGAAGTAATAGACATTTACACTGATAATGGAATGAAAAGGATGGAACAGAACAAAAATTTTTTGCAAACCTATTGTGTACCGCATACTTTTGCCCTATATATCACGTGTGAGGTTGGATTAAGTTTCTAATCCAATTCTGCAGGATTGCAAGATTGCACCACCTTCAGAGCATCTGTAAAAAACATTGTCTAATATTTATTCAGTGCTTGCTTTGTTCCAGGTAAGATGCTAAACACTTTACATGCATTATCTCATTCAGTCTTCATAAAATCCATCTGAAGTGTTATCATCATCCCTGTGTCACAGAAGATTGAAGCACCGTGTGGTTAAATTATCCCAAGCCACAAGTTTAGTCAGAGGTAGAGCCTGGATTTGTCTAATATTTCAGAGACTTCACTGTTAACTTACTGCTATTAACTATGACCTCACTATGAACTATTTCAACTAAGTAAGAGGTAGGATTCAAATCCTACTTAGTTACTACTTCTGTGACATTAGGCAACTCACTTAAATTCTCTAAGCCTCAGTTTCCTCATCTGTAAAATGATGACAGTAATAGTTCTTGCCTTATAACATTGTTGCAAATTAATTTTGTAAAATGCTTGGAACAGAGTTTGGGTACCTATTAAGCGCTAATGTTTTGTTTAATAACTGTAATAGTTAAGGGGCTATACTTCTGATGATGGATGAACTTTTACTGACAATTACACACACAGATTTTCTATAATTTTCAGACAGCTCTTGTGCTTAAAACTAGATTATAAATGAAGTTACTAATTATCACCAATGGGAAATATATGTAGATAACATTAAAGCATAATCACTAACCATGTAAAGAGCTGAGCCCTTTAAATTCTTTCTGGGTGTGAAAACAGCCAAATATCTACATTCATTCATTCACTCATTTAACAAACAAACAGTCTTGGGCCAGTCCTATGCTGAGCCCTGGGGACACAGGGTGAATAAATGAAGGAACATTCATTCTAGAGTAACTGTACTCTCTGGTTTATCACGCAAGTGTGAGAAAGTTGTAGGTTCCATTATCAGATCTGTTCAACAAGTATTTAGTGAGCGTCCATTAAGTGCCAGGCACTGTGCTAGGGACTGGGGCTGTCCAGGTAAATAAGATCAGATCCTTGCCGTTAAGAAGTGTTCAATGGGGAAAACATCCTAAACATAATTTCCCTTCAGTTTGGTAAATTACATAAATGAGCACAGAAGAGAAGCACTTAAACCCATTGTAGGGGCTAGTGGGATGAGGAGAGTTTTCACACTTTAACAAATTTTTGTTAAAAGTCAAGAAAAGCAGAAATTAAGTTTATGGGCCAGTATGAGGAAAGAGTACCCAGAAAACAGAGACACCGTCAAACAGTGTGGCACACTGGGGAACTGCAAGTATCCAGGCAATGCTGATGCCTAAAACATAAGGTAGGGAGAAGGGGGAGTTGAGTTGGAGAACTAAACAAGGGTAAAAGGTTAAAAGTGTGTAAAATCAACTGATAAAACCAAAGGTTAATAAACTACAACAGTGGTAACTGCATAAAGAGTGAGCAATTTGCTTGGACTTTTTTCCAGTAAAATCCAAGTAGAGTGTTATTTTCCTGGCTATCAAGATTCTTAGAACCAGGAAAACGATAAATCCTTTAGAGTAGTATTTTGATCTTGACCAAAAGGTAAAGGATACCATTCTTTCCATGCCAAGGAATTGCTTACCTCTCTACCTCTCTTCCCCAAGCCGATGAAATATAGGGATTGACTCTGAGGTCTTAACTTATAGTTTAGACTGAAAACATGTTTAATCCATGGCTTGAAATGACCTATCAGCATAGCCTTCTGCAACCTAAAATTTTTCATTCCTGGACTTAAGAACTCAGTATAGGTTAAAACTGTACTCTCCCAGAGGCACTCTGAAGGTTGGCCATTGTGGAATTTTCAGCAAAAAATCCAAGATTCCAGATAAATGAACTTTTTGCCGCTACTGCAGACACATGACAACTCATACGCTTTGTCTCCAGGTGGGCGGTGATTTGATTCTTAATCAAGCCAATGATCACCCCCTTGCAATCTTCATGCAGGGCACAGTGTCTTCTGTCTGCAGCAGGGCTTGCTCCCTTATTGGAGAAAATACGGAATAGCTGGACGCCAGGAAACAGGCACAGCTTTCTGGGTCAGAAGTTGGCTGGAGAAGGGCCCTGACTGCCAAGTAACTTGCAATGATGTCAGAACCCAGCACAACCAGAAAACACCAGCTAGCTCGCCAACAAAAGACTTAAAACAACAGAAAAAAATCACAGAGCTGCGTTGCTAAAGCTGTTCTTTCCGCCCCCTACTCTTTTCTTGTAATAGGAAGAACAGCAGGAAGGGAGTTTATATTTTTAAAGACTCCCCCCTCCCCGTCTCCCCGTTTTCCTTTTGGTTACAAAGTGTTAACTAGGGAGGAAAGAGTTCTCCGGATGAGTCCTGCAGCAGTTCCTTGGGGTGTCTTTTTAGAGTTCCTTTTCAAGGCTGTCAGTGGAAGTTTCAGAAACAAGGAGAAACAGAGGATTTTTCCTAAATGTAAACATGTAACTTTGTGTTTGGGAGAAAGCAGCGACCACTGAGGAAAGGAAATCCTTTCTGCGTCCTCCTCTTCTCGCTTTCAGGGTAATTAACCATACTGAAATGAAAATTAAAAGTTTGGCGAAAAAGCTCTCTTCTTTCTTTTTCTTTAAGCAGGGGCATCATGGTTCATTCTAGCCATTTAGAGCCCTCAGTGATTCATAATTCAACTGGAAATTAATAAAACACAGCCCGTTCTTGGAAATGAAGTTTGGATGAAAATCTGCTTGTTTTGCAATATATGACTTTTTTCCCCCTTTCATTTGTGACAGTCAATTTTAAATGATGTCACTTCAAGGACATTTTCATTTCTCCCACAACATATTACACGAAACACTTGCCTGTAAAACCGGCTCATTAGCCTGCAAAATTATACTGTACAGAATGGCTTTCATTCAAAGTAGAAATGGGATTTTTAGTAGGCAATTTCTGTATTTTATAAAGATAAAGCAATGTTTGATTGCTTCTTCCCAGCTGTTTTGCTTAGTGGTTATAAAGAGAAATGGGGGGGGGCGGAGGTAATGTGGAGGCGGGTTTGTAAGGATGTGCTTAAAAAATAAATCTCAGACTAGAAAACTAAGGCAGAACTTCACGGAACAACGGCGCCCGCGGCTCTCCTGGGCTGCCATGATTTGTCTTCTGGACGTCTGGAGCAAAGCTCTGAACGAAGTGAGGGAATGAGGAAAAGAGGAAAGAAGGAGGGAAGCGAAGAGGCTGCTTCCCCCGGCCGCTGCGCCCACAGCGAGGCGGCTGACTGAGGCGCCAGAAGTTGCTGGAAGGAGCAGCTTCTCAGAGGCGGGAAGGAGAAGGGCGCAAAGCAGAGCGCCGGCGAGGAGGGCGCGGGGGCCACCGAGGGTCCGCGCGGCCGCGGCGCCGGGGCGGGGGCCTGCAGGCGGCGCTGGCCGCGGCGCACGGGCGAGTGTGAGTGCGAGCGCCGCCCGCGCCCGGGGGTGGGACCCGCGCGGGGAGCCGCCGGGTGCGCGGAGGGAGCCCGGCTCCGGCTCGCCTGCTGGATTGACTGGAGATGGATCGAATTACACCATTTGCCGTGCATCGGTTTGTTTTGCTCCCGCTCCGTCCCGCTGCCGCCGCCGCCGCCGCCGCCGCCGCCAGGGCTAGTGGTGGCCAGTTTCAGGATTATATCGAGGAAGCCAAGACCTAAGGAGACACCGGAATATCTATTTTTAAATTTTTTTCTTTATTTTCTTTTTTTCTTGTGCGTGACAAGCTTTTTTTTTTTTATTCTTTAACCAACCACCCCTCATGAGGTAAAACCGTCTTTTAAAAATTTGCTAATCTTCTGTGCGCCCAGCGGGGGTCGGACCCAGGTCCCGAGAGCCTGTATCGCTGCGTGTGTGAGTGTGAGTGTGTGTGCGTGCGTGCGTGTAGCGTCTCTGGAGAGTTGATTTCTTTTCCAAGCAGCTCTTTCCGCCCGCTGAGCGGGGGACGCGCAAAGGGCCGGAGAGGTTTGGCGGCCGCGTCAAAACTGGCGGAGCTGGCGGCTGGGGGGAGGGGCACGTGGCCGTGGGGGCCTCCTCCGCTCTGCAGCCCCCCGGAGAAAACTGGCGCGGGGGAGCGAGTAAAAGTTTCTTACCGGCAGGGCCAGCTCGGCGGTCCCCGCACATTGTCTGGGGGAGCCAGGGCCGCCTCTGTGCCGGGCACGGCGGCTCCAGCCAGCGGGAGAGAGCTGGGCCGCGGCCGAAGGAGCCGGCTGCGGGCTCGGCCGCCTCCTCCTGCCCGCCAGCCCGGAGCGGACGGGAGGACAGCCGGGGTCGGACAGTGCGGGGCCCGGCTGGGAGCGGGCGGGAGAGCCTTCGTCCGCGCCCCGGAGAAAGGGCGCAGCACCGCCACCCGGGCCAGAGCAGCCCCCTCGCGGGCGCTGGCTACCTGTCAGTGCGCGCCCCGGTCGCACGGCTCGGGTGTAGCGCCTGCTGGTGAGGGCGGAGGCTCGGGTGACTTGGCCGCCCCCCGCCCGCGCCCCCCGGGCTCCGGCCCCAGCTCCTGAGCCGAGGGCGGCCGCTTCCCACCCCGCCTCTCCCTCTGGGGCCGAGCGCGCCGCGGGCGGGCTGCGGAGTCCGGAGCTGCCCACCGCCCACCCCACCTCCCACCCGGCGCCCCGCTTCTCCTCTCGGCCACTCTCCCCGGCAACTTTCCGGGCTTTGTTCCCCGGCTGGAAATGCTTTACGGAAGCGTCTTGGACAGGGTCTCCGCCAGGCGGCAAGAGCTCAGCGCTGAGATGTGTTACGTTCTCATCTCCCCATCAATTATGGATGGAAACAAATAAGGAAGAGTCAGTTTTGCATGAGCCCCTTCGCCGGCGGCCAGAGGCGTCCTGCAGCCTGGAGGGAGCCCGCAGCCGCTGGCAGGGGCATGGTGAGGAGCAAGGTAGGGAAACTTTCATTTCCCGTCTTGACAGCCGCGATGTTTGTCCCTGGTCTGCAGAAACTGGTACAGCAGCCCGCCTTGGGTAATTTGCAAGGGTTTAAAGCTTCCTCTGTCATGTGTAATTCTTGGATTGAAATGAAAGGTCATAAAGGACTTGGAGGTGTGGATGAGAACTGGATTTGAAAAATTTCTGCTCAGTCGACTCTTGGGACCATGGCTGTCAGGTGATTGTTTAAATCCTGAACTTGTGAAAAGCGAAATGTCATGGAGGTGGGGGGGAATTGAAGTGCCGATATGAATTACAGCGTTGGAAGAACTCAGGGCAGTACTTTCTATTCCGAGGTGACCAGTCAGTAACCAGTGGTTCAGCATCCCAACCCCTCGCTGCTCCCAGCTGGGTGAATTTCACACAGAAGGGACAGCACACCGTTATTATAGAGCTATAGACTTCGTAAACAATAATTGCACCTTACGTTCACTACAGTGGGGGCTGCGTTCTCTAAAAAGTAACCATAGTGTGTCCTGTTATTTGAGAGGGGAAATGACTAGGGCAATTCCCCTCCCCCCAAAAACTTCTGGCTACTAAGAATTTTAAGTCTGCAATAAAAAGTATGGGTGCTTTTTAAGATTGCCCTTCCCCCCTACCTGATGTTTGGGGCAATAATGTGGATTCTTTTGTTTATTTCAAGGCTGAAGTCCTACAGAAAGGTTTAGCATTTTTCTAAACTGGTTTGATGTGTACCCCTCGGAATAGGAGAAATACTTGTTTGAAGAAATTTTTCAAGGTTTCTTGTAGTATTGAGAAATTTCATCTCAGACCGCTCAGGGGGAGATTTTACTATCCTTTTAGCGCTTCAAAACAATAGGTTTTCATGCTGGTTTATTCACGCTGTTAAATAAATCCCCTCACTCTCTTAGGTGTCTAACTCAGGAAATTAAGTTGTGTGTAGTTATGTTTAATGTAGTGAGTGGCAGGCATATTCTGTCAAGCTGGCAGATATTACACAAACATTTATTCTGGCTTAGATAAATAGAAATTGCCAGATAAGCTCTGAGATTTGGATGTATATTACCATGAACCTAAACATTTTAAAATAAATAAACCATAGCTCAGCCATAGCTGAGTTTTGTTTTTTATAGTTAGTGTCTGTGCTTTGGTTTAGGTCTCTAGAATGTGCTTCCAGAAAGGCAGTTAAATAGATAACCCTAAGGTTTCCAAAATGTGTTGTTGAGCAGACCATTTTCTTCCATTGGCACATTTAGTTAGATTAACAATGAGCTACTGTTTCTTACTGGATCCTGCAGAATATTGCTACCTGGCCTCCTTTCTACTAAAGATGCTTATAGATAACCTTTCTTTGAGGAACATTTCTGTGATGCAGGAGAGTCTGCCAGAAATATTGTGACTTATCCACCACCAACAGCTGGTTAACTTGAGTTTGATTTAGATTTGTGGGCATTCTGCCCTCTTCTTCTTCTTCTTCTTCTTCTTTTTTGGTGCCCTCTAATAGCACCATCTGGCCACGTCTCCTCTGGTTTGATGGCTTGATGGATTTGAAAGATGGCTGTGACGTAAACCTGTTAGTCCTTAGAGTGAAGGCAACTTAGAAATCCAGAGGACTTCAGTTCACTTGTTTGCTGCACAAGAAGGCTCTGTCCAGTACCTGTGATAGGGGTAAGTGGGCCCCGCATCATATGTGGTGGTTTCTAATGTGGTGGTTTCTATCGTTTGAAAAGCCACAGGCAAGTAAACAGGAATCAGAGACTTGTTTCATGAAGATGCTCATAATTGCTAAGGACTTATTGAAACTGGAGAAGTTCTTCACTTCTTGCTACTCCATCATAATAAACCTTGGTAATTAGCTTAGTCATTGTTCTTGCATGTGAGTTTCACTGAGATACAAAGAGTGAAAAATGCATCTGAAATAGGGTAATTTTTCACCCGTCTGATGTGTTTTATGCAGAGTTAAGAGCCTGGATGAATGCCTAACCATTATTAGTGTAACCATAGGAGGTGAGCTTCTTTCTTAGCATATTGCAGGATAAAATACTATCTTTTATTTCAATTAATAGACTTGAAGCCTGCACATTCTAGATTCATTTCTAAAGGAAGCAAATGGCAGTTGTGGTATGTCAACCAGTCAGAATTTATTGCATACCTGTCGTTTTCAAGGAGCTGTGCTAGCCAATGTTCCAATACCAGGTGGACCAGACATGTTTCTGTATGTTCAACTTGAGTGAGAATAAAAAGAAATAAAGGATGAAGGAATGGATCTTTTGACAAGAAGTACAAATATGCACCTTTCTTTTTAAGCATTAGTTTATCCAAGAGATTTTAAAGCAAGATTATCCACACAGTATTTACAGTGGTCCAGCCTACCCGCCTTTAACACTAATGAATGATTCAATGTACTATTAGTGTAATTCACACATTAAATCTGTCCTTAGAACAGGAGATCTCACTTTCTGTGGCTTATGTGAATGGAGACTTAGTGTTAAAATCTACCAGTGCCATTGTTGCCACTTACTTTGTGAACAGCTGCCAACTTCCAGTGGGGAAAAAGGTGTGTTTTTATTTATTCCCATGACACTTGGGGAGAATAAAAATCATATAACTATATTAAGCATACCATAACACTTTTCAGTTGAGGTGGCTATTGTTGGGCTGTGTCCTCCTCAGACGCTGATAACAGTGGCAGTTCAGCTAATAACTGAAGCTGCTTCCATTTTTCCCAACAGGAAAACTCCTAAATGTTCTTACTTTGAACAACAACCATTTACATAACCAAGGGCGATCGAATCAGTGGTCCACACAGATACCACATAAAGTATACTTATTTCTCAAACTTTTCTTTCCTATTAAGCTTTTGTTAACTCACTCAAATTAGCATTTTAACAACCCTGAAGTGAACTTCTGCCATTCTCTCTACTTGGATACAGTATGTAGATAATCCATCATCCTGTCCTTGGCTACAACAGGCTGCTGGCTCCATCACCATTTGGAGCTACACAGAATCCATCCGACTGTGAACAGCACAGCTGGCTACAGCAATTTTTTCTTCCACACCACTAGCAGCATTGTCTGGCTGTGGTAACTAAAGTTAACACCCAGAACGGGAAGTTTTCATTGTTTGGCAACCTGTCCTAGGCCCCTCATTCAGTTCTGGGGGCACACCTGCTGAAGGGTCCTGCCAACTTGCAGTGGTGTGTTCCACTTAAGAAGGGGCTTGCCCCAACCTTACATGACCACAGGCACAACTCTTGAGGCTTGATAAGATTAAACCACCAGAATTACAGAATTGGAAGAAGCCATTCAGACTCCACTCAACCTGCACCTTCAGAATTTAGTCTGTTTGAAAAGAGGAAAAAAGGAATGCAGTAGCCTTTAGCCTGTGATCCCAGATGACTGAGGACAGAAAAAGACCTGTCTAGTTCTTTGGTGAACTGAGCATGGTATTGCTACATCCCTTTTCACAAAGAACGTGTGATGTGCCTAAATATGGGGCCCATGTCTAATAGTACACAATGCTATAATATGTTTTGTTTGCTTTTGTTGTTCTTACTCAAGAAGATATCCATTACAGGAGCCATTGCTTGTTAAAGCAAGAATAACCAATTAGGTGGATTCATTTGTTAGGTTATGTTGCCAAGCTTTTTTGTTGGTTATGTTTAAACTTTTATAATTGGGAATACTACTTTTGGAGTTGGGTGTGTGAAGGGAAAACTGCCTCATGTTTTGGTGTGAGCTAGCATGTATTCTCTCTTCTCTCCCCTAACATATATTAATGAAATCGGCCACAAAACAGCTGGGAGGAGGAAGAAGATGATAGTGATGATGGTGGAGGAAGAAGAGGAGAAAACAGCAGCAACCACAATACCTAAGACTTAATGTTAGTCTGCTTACTAAATTCTAGGCACCATATTAAGATCTTTATATTCAATATATCATGTAACCCTCAAGCAACTGCATGAGGTGTGTTCTGTTATTATCACTGCTTTACCTAAGAAAAAGTCGAAATACTGAGAAGTCAAGTCGTTTTGGTTACAGGGTGGGAAGGTGGTAGGGTCAGCATTTGAACTCAGGCCTGCTGACATCTCAGCCCACTTTTTCATCACTGTGCTGAATTGCTTCGAGGAACGCAATTTTCTGACTCCCTGATGTTTCTAACATTTGTTTTTAAACAAAAGGGTCATGTTTGGGGGGAAATTTTTATACTGATTGAAATGATATGTACAGTATGGGTATGCTCTTAAATCACAAGCATTTTCTAAATTAAATCATATTGTTATACCTTACCTTCATTTTATATTCCTATTGGCCAAATAATTTTGACATACTCTTCAGGTGTCCTAGACAGTATCTTCTCCCACCATTTTTCTCCATGTTAAGCTTTTCTGTCCAAGAGTAAAGTGGCATAGGACAAATGGCAATATTCATCACTCTCCACCAAAAAGTGCTTCTGCGTATGGGTGCGATTGACATTCATTTCCCTGATCTTGGCAGGTGAAGATCCATTACATATCTTTATCCAATTTCCCAGGAGTATTTATGGGCCCCATCAGCAAAGACAGTGAGAGCTGCAGCTGTTCAGACATTAGTGGCACCAGGACGGAAAGTGTATTACTGAAGTTTGACTATGTATTTCATTGTACCATACATTTTTCTTAGTTATGATTGTGGGAGAATCTTTCAACCTATGTGAGTAATCAGACACATTGTTGAGAAATTGTCACCCTGGCATCAGCATTTTCTGTTGTTTTTCCTCTTTATTCAGGATTCCTATGGGAGGAAAAAAAAAAAAAAGGAATACACATTACCACTATACATAATTCTGAAATTTGAGGTTTTCAACATATATTTATGGGAAGGAAATACGGGTTTTAAAAGCCCAATATGTTGGTACATGTATAATAAAGCCTCAGGAAGATGTGCAATTACTTAGCCTATTATTGGAGTCTATACTTAAAAATAACGTCAGGAGATTCTACTTCACTGGGGAACTGGCACATAAGAAACAGAGCAGATGAAGCTCTTTGAGAAAATAACAGGAGCAGGCTGTCAGCAAACCAGGGACTTAAATTCCCCAATACATTGGCCTCCACCTCACTTGTATTATAAGGGTCTTTGGAAGCTTCTTTTGGTTTGCAAAGTTGTCTACATTTATCAGTAAGTCCTCAAACCTCCCTTGGGTAATTGGTGGAGCCAATAAAGGTACTTTTAAAAACTATAGAAGGAGAAGGGTAGGCAGAAGAAGGAATAAAGAATGCTGCAGTTCTTGCCATTGCTGGCCATGACATTTGTTCATTCAGCTAACTTTTACCCTGTGTCTACTGTGTACAAGTAGGTGCCAAGGCGGAGAGGGTTCAAAGAGGAACATGACACAGTTCCAGAGCTCAAGGATCTTACTGAGTGCTATAGAAAAGACAAGGTGAACAAATAGCTGAAATTGTGTGTGTTTTAAGTGCCAGACTTATGGAAATTGAGAAGAGTGAGAGGTTATTTCTGGCTAGGGTAGTCAGGGAAGGCTTTATGGAGCCACTGATATTTGAGCTGGTCCTTGAACTAGGTGGGATTTGGACAGGTGGACAGTGAGGGATGAGGGGGGAGGTGTTGAGAGGGAGGTCATTCCAGGCATAGAGAACAGCTTAGGCAAAGGCCCTGGGGTGGGGTGGGGTGGGGTGGGGGTAAGAGTATAGATCAGTTGTCCATGTTTGAGTCCTTACCTATCACAGTCTTGCATTTCAGGTGTGAAGAGCAGTTTGCCATGCAATCCACAATATTTATTGAGCATCTCTGGTCTACTGTACTTAGCCATTCAGCAGATGGCCCCACAGCTTAAGCCATCAGAATGAATGGAATCAATCTTGTGGCAATTCAGTAGATTGTTTCGTGATCAGAACTAAAACCCACACATCAGCTGCCAACTGGTTTAGTAGTACACATGAACATTGCAAGGGATAACATGATTTGCCTCAAATTTCCCAGCGCAGAGCTCCTCTTCTAGAGTTGTTTCGCAAAACCAAACCAGACAGTTGTTGCTTCCTCAGCTTTGTCTTCTTTTTAAACTTGAAAAGCCTCTATGGTAATGAATAAATTGCATGTCTATGTGGGGATTTCTGGAGGGGAGAGAGGGGGACACGAAGATAGGAAGAGAGGATAGAAACACACTGAAACCATGACAATATGAGTTGAACTCCAGGTGCTGCTTAGACCCAAGGCCCTTTGAAGCTTCATTGCCTGCTTACCAGTGTAAGTTAGCAGAGGGAGTGAACGCATAGTAGATGTGCAGCAAATGTTTTAATAAATGTGCTAATTGAGTTTAACTTTTTATTACATTGCAGATAAAGCCTGTCATGGCTGGCAAACTGTACAAGGAATGGGGCTGGAGCTATGACAGCCTTTTCCTAATAGAGAGAGGGAAAAACAACTTGGAACATTTTTTAATACTTCCTTTTGGAAAACTCCATTTTTAAGGTTCCCCAGGGAAATTAGCACCCCTTTCTGGGTCTGAGCTTTCAGGATAAACTCACCTGCCACCAGCAGCTCCCCATGTCCTCCACCTTCCCAACCACCGCCCACCCCCACTAGACTGTTTGGACATGGGAATTTCTGAGCCAACATTAACTCCTTGGTAAACATGAATTATAATTAGCCCACAGTTAAGTTTAATAGTGACAGTAATAAGCTTCATGGGAGGAAAGACCGGAAGTTCTGTGTGGTATAATTATTCTTATTAGAACACATAATAAAGGAAAAATAAAATGAAAACATTTACAATAGGGAATGATCAAATCAATTGTTTTGCCAAGAATTGCTCCAGTGGTTCAATTTTCCATGGTGTATTTAAGTCTTTTACAAGTTAATAGTTACGTGACAGACAGTCTTAGAGAAGACTCTTAAGTCTGAAGAATCACTGCCAATTAAAGATCAATCTGAAATTGTAAAATGGCTCAATAAGGAAGAAGGATTAAGTGTATACAGATTCAGTACTGGGGACTTTTCAGGAATATTCTGGTGACATAAAGCAGAGAACCTGTTCAGTCTAGTAATTGGCCTGGCTCCCACCCAGTCGCTTGTTGAAGTGAAGGGCAAGCTGCCTCCTCCTGCATGGAGTGCGGTTGCCTCCAGACAGGATCTAAAATGAACTGGGCTGGCTCAACGAGACTAATAATAACCGCTAGCACTTACTGTGTGCCATGGCACTGCGCCTAATACTTTAAATATGTTATCTAATTTAATGCTCACACTACCCCTAAGAGGATAGGGCTAATAATAGCTAACTAAGAGCTAACATGTATGTGCCTGATACTATTGCAAGAACATATATATTAAATCATTTGATCAGCATTCTTTGAGATGGGTAATATTATTAAATCATATACTCATTTTACACAGGAAGAAACTAGGGCATGGGAGATTGAGTAATTTTCCCCAAGTCAAACAACTGTTGAGTAGTGGAACCCGGGGACTTGGATCCATGAAAGGTAGTGTGGTTAAGAACATGAACTCCTGAAGCCAGCCTGTTGAGGGTGCGAGTCCTGGCTGTGTGATTAATAAGCTGTGTGATCTTAAGCAAATTACTTAACCTCTCTGAGTCTTTCACCTTATAAAAGGTGGATGATTATGGTAGTACTCACCTCTTAGGGTTGTTGTGAGACATAAATGAATTAATATTTGAACACTTATAATAGTGCTTGGCATGTAGTGATTGCTATAAATACATCATTGTCTGTTAAATAAAAATAAATGCAGTCTGGCTCCAGAGCCTGTGCTTTTAGCCCTTGGACTGTGCTGTCTTTTCACATGTGATTTTGTGATATATCTTTAATTGATATATATACCTTGAAGCCAGTTCCACAACAGTTACCCTTTACTCCCGCCCACTACACTTGCCGCAGATTCAGCCATACTAGAAAGGGAAATTTGGCAGGAGGCATCTAGTGGCCTGGAGATTTACCCCAGACCTTGATGCCTAGTTGAAGATCCCTAACCCAGATCTCAGCTATTTCAGAATCTTCATATCAAAAATCTAGCTTCCACCATTGGTTGTGTTGGCAGATGAAATGTAGATAATTACCATGTACTCTATGCTGGTGGCCCCTAGGCTGATAAAAGCCTGAGTAGAGCCATGAAATTTAGGCACACTCCCAAGACCATCCCTGCCATCACCCACATGGTGATCTCTACTGGTGGTCTCCAAATTTTAAAATTCATCAGAATCTCATAGGGTTAAAATGCAGATTCCCAGAGCCCTGACAAAATTGGGTCTATTTTTCTGGGTCTGGAATGGAGCCCAGGTGTCTGCATTTTTAAGAAACTCCCCAGGTAACTTGAGCCCATTGTCCCCTCACCACACTTTGGGAAATGGTGCTCTAGAGTAACCAGAGCAGCTCAGACATCAGTGTGCCTGCAGATTGCCTGGCATCATGCTAAAATGCAGATTCTCATCCAAGCAAGGTGCTAGACTTCGAGGCTAATGCTGGCAGGCCACTAGGTAGTATATCTGAGACCTCTTGCCTACACACAGGGAGAATGATTATGAGCCAGCTAGCTCATGAAAGAGTGAAGAAAGTAATAAAATCTGCTCAAAGCTAAAGAGGCCTTTTTTTTCAGTTTGCAAAAGATCTTCATGGTGTGCAGAAATTATGAAAGAAAAAGGGCACTCACTCATTTCTGCTGACTGGCCTATATCATTTCATAAATGGAGTCCTGGGCCAGTATTCATAGCAACAGTTTTTGATTTAATGATAAACTGAGATAAGGGTAATCAAACTTCATGCTTCAGGGCATAAGGTGATTGCCTGCTGTGGTCAGGATGGAATTTTTTCCCTTGTGCTTTGCACAATTGACTAGATGCATTAGAGAGAGTGCTCGGGCTGTGCTTGGGAGAGTGGGGTAGGGACCTGGCAGAAAGCTCCGCTGGCTGAGATCATACGGAAAATGATTTGGGTTGCAATGAACGACCCCATCATCATTTGGCTTTATCATTTTTATTTCATATTAAGATTCTATGTACCATATGTATGTATTTCTATGAGGCTGCGAACATACTGTATTAGGAAGCAGATACCCTGCACTCCAGCCATGGCCAAAAGACAGAGCCTCTGAGTCACCTAGGGAAAGCACTCTCCCTTAGAGACTCAGTTTCCCCATCCATGGATGTCCTGCTGTGTCTGCACTGTTATAATAACATCAGATAAGATAATATGGAAGAAAGCGCTTGGTAAAAAACAGATAGGTGCTGCTCAAATGAAAGGTATTGTTATGATACAATGAAATATACTTTTTGGTATCACCTTTTATTATAATTAGCAGTATACAAATTCATACTCTGTGTGATATCATATACATAATGACAGCCAACATTTATTAAGTTCTAATCTGTGCCAAGCACTGAAGTATTTTATTTACATTCTCTCATATGATACTCGTATCAGCTCTTTGGGGCACATACTTTTTTTATTCCCATTTTATAGATGAGGACACAGAAATCAAGGAGCATCAGTTAGTTGCCCATTGCTATTATAACAATTTTCACAAACTTACTGGCCAAAAACAACATAGATTTATTACTTTAGTTCTGGAGGTCAAAAGTCTAAACTGGATTTTACTGGGCTACAATAAGGATGTTGGCTGTGAGGGAGAATCTGTGTTCTTGCCTTTCCCAGCTTCTCAAGGCTGTCTTCATTTCTTCCCTCTGGCCCTTCCTCCATCTGCAAAGCCAGTGCTCTCATGACTCTGACTTCTGCTTCCATAATCACTTCTCCTTCTCTGACTCTTCTGCCTCCCTCTTCCATCTTTTAAGGACTCTTGTGATTACAGTGGGAACACCCAGATAACCCAGGATAATCTCCCTATTTTAAGACCCTTTACTTAATCACATATGCAGAGTCCCTCTTGCCACGTAAAGTAGCATATTCATGAGTTCTGGGGATGAGAGTGTGGACGTCTTGGGAGATGTGGATGTTATTCTGCCTCCCACAGTGAAGTATCTTGCTAGGAGCACACAGTGGCAAAGTCAGAATTCACACCCAAGTCTGTATGACTTTAAAACCTATGATCTCAACCACTCAGTATAAACCCCCTCAATTTAGTCAGTGGAGAAAACAATAAAATTATAGAACATAAGTGATGAGGAGATCCCTGTTGCTTTTAGAATAATCAATTGGAGGCTTTTAAATACAATCATCATAGTAGAAACAACACAAACATTAACCTTACTGATCTTTATGTCCTACTTTGTACTGAGCATACTACATGTAGTCAGTCAGTCATTCATTTCTTCTGAGGGTGAATATTATTTATCCAATTAACTGAATTTGCAGGGATCCGTGAATCCATTTGTCTTTCACTGGGTGACTGAATGAACAAGGAGCATGTGGGGCCCATTTTGGAGGTCTGTAGGAAAGTGTTTTAATGGAGCTGTCCATTCAGGAAAGGACAGTTGAAGAAAGATGACAGGGGAATCATTTTCTGGCTCTGGCACTGTCTCTTGGCCAGTTAGATGGAGTTCCTCAGGTAGCACTATCCCACCCCATCCACTGATGGCCGAGACTGTCTCCAAAGATGGTACAGTTCCAAAGAACTGTAGAAAGTTGTCAGAAATCTCTCTCCCTCTTTCCTGCTCTTTACCACACACTTAGCTAATTTTAAAGTTAAGAATGTGTACCTATCCCTGAAAAGGCTCTCAGAGCAATTTGAAAAAGGAGTAAGAGCACAGAGCTGGGAGTCTGGAAACCTAGCCTAGCTCAACCATTAGCCAACCAGATATCTATGGACAAGGTGCTGGTCTTGCTAGCCTTAGTTTTCTCCTTAGAACAAAGTGAGGTGGAGTTGGGAAGGAGAGAGTCTACATGAACTCTAGGGTTCTTTCTAGTAGTAAAATTCCTTAATGCTATGTTTATCTTCCTATTTTAATTACCTAGGTAGTAGGATCAAATAAAATGGTGATTTTAGAAAATATGAATCCACTTCATGAATGTGTGTATAACTATCTGAAAAAAGAGAGACAGACATACAGGTAATCTAACTTCTCAAATTTATTATTGCCATTTACATTTTATAACACTTTGTCCTTTTCTTTTGGGATCACTTAAACTTTATTTGCTGCTAATATCATTTTTAGACTCAATTTTCAGAAATACACAGATGATATTTTCAGTAGCAGTAATTGCACCTCATTCAGCTCTCAGGGGTTGATACGTTACCATTGCACAATCTCCAAGTAATTTTCAGTTATATCCCTGAAGAGCCATCCCCCACAGAACACGTAGAACTGAGAGGGCAAATGGGTTTCGAAGTAGAGAGCCAACCCTGACCTATTGGTACTGGTTATTGCAGCTTGTGTCACAGAAGTTTGTAGGACTGCAGGTCAGGGAGAAAAAGAACGCCCTTATAAACTAGCAAAGTCTTCTATGAAAACGGGAGTGTGCGTGGTAGTCCCTATACAGCTAGTTTGCCATCTTTGATTCAGGATTTTCTTCAGAAATACATGTCTCCCTTAAAACGCTCATCCTCATTAAGCATGATCTTTGTACAGGTTGGTAAGTATTTAATGCAGATGTCATTTGAAGTGTTACTCAGCTAGCTGCAAGAACAGAACTTGAATTGTCTGACCCTGGAGAAGGAAGATAAGTAACTCCCAATGCATAACTTGGTAATGATTACTTTACCAAGTTCTTGCCATTTGATCATTTTGTTGCATATTCCCTCAATTATTCCCACTATCTTTTAACATTTTATCAAAGACCCAAAAAATGTGATAAATGATTATGCTACTATGGATGCCACCTTTACTATGCATACAGGTATATATAAGTATGTATACACTACTACACTATATATAGTTGTATATAAATGTACACATTTAAAAATATAACACTACCACACATATGTACACACCCATACACAGATTTTAAATGATAGCCTTCAAAGTCAGATTTAAGTTGGAAACCTGTCCTATCTAACAGATGTGAGAAAGTGGGTATATCACTAGTTTCTCTGAGTCTTACATTCCTTTTCTGTAAAATGAAGAAAATATTTTTAAAGAGATGTGAAATCAATTAGAGATAACGCATGGAAATTGGCCGTCTCAGTTCTTATAACACAATAAGGTGCTTAGTCATGTTGGATTTTTCATCATCTGTATGCTTTGAGCTGCAAAACAGAAAACCCAATTCAAAATTGTTTAAAAAATTAGGACCTTATTAAGTCACATAATAAGTCCTGAGATGTGGTGGCTCCAGCGTTGATTAATTCTTTGGCTAAACAAAGTCATCAAAGACTCAGGTGCTTTCCATGTTTCTTCTCTGCCATTGTCAGCCTGTTGGCCTGCTCCTTAGCTAGCTCTTTTCATGTTCCTAAGAAGACTGGTACATTCCAGTGAGAGCCCAACAGATAAGAGACCAACTCTTCCCAGGAAACTTTTCTCAGTCTCCTTGTATAGAATCATGTCACCTGCTCATGTCTGAAGCCTAAAGCAGTCTTGGGCATGGGAATGGGACCACCGCAATGGACTCAAATGGGGCAGATTGGCTTGCCAGTGAATACATGAACCAAATCAGCATTTTGTTGTAGTTTTTGTAATTGTACATTGTTGTATGTGCATGTTACTTACACAGAGTGTACATTACATAAACATATTCATGAGTTCATACAAACTATAAAAGTTTGATGTTTGGCCAGAAATATTTTTATGCCATTATTTGAAAATTTTGCTTACCTAGAATAGAATTTGTATCTAATTAGGCAATTTAAAAATATAAAAGCTATGATATTGGAGGAAAATGCTACAAAAAAGTGGGCAGAATATATAAAATGAGTTCACTTTCAAAACTATGCTTCCATATTTCTTTTTTCTGTAGCTTGTTTTAAATGAGAAATAAGGTACCCCTGCCAGATTAACACTTTGAAACATCATAGTAAACATAAGCCATAATTATGAAGGCACTTTTATCTCTTGAGAGGTGGAGACAGAAACGCTAGCTTGATTCTCGTCAACTCTGTAAGACATTTCATGATTATAAATTCACATTTTCTTATGGTTCCTACTTCAGAAAAAACCTTTAACTCTTGAAGCTCTAAAGTTGAAGTTTCATGTGTTTCTGTTACATACGATAAATCCTGGATCTACTGAGAAAAGTTACCCACATTTTTATCTTTTTTTGTCAGTTAATGAAATATATCACAGGCTACCTGAGTGGAAATCTTGGCCCAGCTTTGAGCCTTCCTTTATCCTGTACTACCGCTTTTCCTGGCACAGAAATGCAATAAATCAGTTCTAAGGCATCATAAAATGTGAGTGAGGAGGCTCCTTCTTTACCTCTCTTTGTACAGCTGATGTGCCTTTGCATGAAGCTATAAAAATTAGCCATCTAGATTTTCAATATCTGAAAATTTCTACTTTCAGTGTTTTATAGTTGCATTTTTGTTCACCAAGGTGAAACTTTACTTGAGCTTTATCAAATAAAAGTCTTGTTCCTTAAAGGAAAGCAATAGCCCTTGCTTTGCTGTTCTCTGTACATTCAGCCTGCACTATTTTCCTTCCCAACTGTTAGTCCCCATGAATTCAAATGATCCTGAGTTCAAATTCTGATCCTGCCACTTAACCTCTCAGAGCCTTTGCCTCCCTGGAAAGTTAGGATAATATTTCTACCTCATTGGAATGTTATAAGGTCTTCAGGAGGAAATATATGCAAGGCACTTAGCATGGTATCTGACATAATAAACTCAATAAATTGTAGTAGTTTTATTATTATTATTGTTTTCAAATCAAGGATGTTTGGCAATATATGAAACATTCCAATATGAAAGGCTTGTGGATTTTGTACATAGATTGGTTCCAAAAATGTATCTCGATGGCTCCATCTAAATGCATAAAGAGACAAAAAAATTTACAATAATTCTGGTAGGAACTTGGCATTTTTGAGCACATCAAGTCACAGTAGCACTACCACCTGTATACATTGCCACTCACTTTTTGCTCGTGATTCTGGCAACTTGTTTGCGGTGGCGCTGGGAAGCTTTATCATGTTGTGATATTATTTTCAGATTATGAATTTTAACACTTAAATAATGGACTCAGTACTCATGTTGACTTACTGGATTAGCTCACCCTGACCCTGAGTCTTAGTAGGAATTTTCTAGATGCTTCTAGCTCCTTCACTCATTCAGTTACCATGCAACAGTTAAGTTTAGAGCATTTTCAGTATTCAAAGAGCCTTCCTTCCCCTTTGCCTTCAAAGAGTCAAAGTCCATTAAATAGTGGAATAACTGCACGCAGGGTCAGTTTCATGGGTGTGTGACCTGCACATAAGCACTTGGCCCCATGCTTGGACTGCTCTGTGATCGCCATCTTGGAATTCTCAATACTTTTTGAACAAGGAGCCCCACGTTTTCATTTTGCATTGGGCCCTGCAAATCATGTGGCTGGACCTAATTGCTCCTTTTCACCAATGGCATTTGTTCTCTATTGAGCGGTCTGGGTCTGAGTTTCCTGTGTCACATACTCCGACAGCAGCCTGTCCCTGGGCCTTGGTTTTCTCAGTTGTAAATTAAGGCAGAATAGACAAGGTCTCCAGGGACACAGCTGGTACTCTTCACACCTCAGGAGAGTAAGACATAAATAAAACAATGTCAAGCCTGTGTTTGGATTCTAATTGTGGTGACTATACTTTCAAAACTAGAAATTAGGACATGGGGATTATGTGACCAAAAGAAAAAAATGAAATTAGGACTCTTCTTGAGAAAACTGAGCTGTGTAGCTGAAACCTTTGACTTCTAGCCTAGGCTATATGCTGCTTGGTGGTTTACAACATAAAGTCAGATTGATTGATGGCATTATTCTGCTCATTTCATTTGGATCTGTCCTTTCCTTTCTATAGATTTTATGCTAATTCCCCAGAGGAGACTTACTCCTGTACTTTTGCCACACTTAAAAAAAATCTATGTCCAAGATCTTAAAACTCTAGTATACAAATACTAGCATCCCTGAGAGCTTTCTAATTCTTAGCCCAAGAAGTTTTGTGTATTGGGAGATGATAAAAATATTTAACCAGCCCTCTGGCATGGGTGCTAACCTATCAAAATAGACCCTGTGATGTGGTGCCAGGTGAGTGGCAGCTCTGGGTGTATTCCCTGTAGTCTTACACTTCAATGTTAACGTTTAGAAAAGGTACTACGGTATAATCATTGTGGCTCAAATAGCTCTTCTACAGCGACCCAGACCCTCCAAGGTGCAAGAAAGAAATACCAGCACTGAGTCTGTATTTATTGATTGTGGGAACCGAGATCTCTCCTGGTTCAGTCGTTGTGGCACCTCTGCAAGCACTGGTACAAATTCCATATTAAAACTTAACAGCTGTTTAATGGCAGGCACAGACTTCAGATACATTTGTTTTATGTCAATTTAAGGTCACGGGCAAATTGCAATGATAAAAGACATTTCAAAGCAAACAAACAACTCTAAATGAACTGAGATTCAGTAATCATCATTTTTAGATATACCTTCAGTTCTGACTGAAGCCACCTTTCACTTGAGCAAATTTGAGATCACAAAAGAATCCGATGCTCAGTGTCTCTAATCACCCACCTGAACATGTGTATCCTTAAGTTGGCCTCTCTGCTTTACAAGCATCCTGTCCACCTGAAGAGATGGGCAGCTTTCCTATAATGGTAAAAGCCCACAGACAACTCCAATGTAAGTCACAGTTTCAGGAGCCAATTAAGATCAAAGCCAAGAGGGTTAGTTGTACGAATTTCATCACTTAACCGTTAAGCAATTTTTACTTTGATACTGATGGAGAGGTTAATGCAGACTCTTTTAAACAACTCAAATAATTTAGTGTGTGTGGGGATGATAATCTTTTTTACTTTCAAGAACTATAAGAATCATGTCTTTGGGCCTCCTAAAAGTTACTCAGTTTGTGGGGTTTATTTACTTATTTTAATTTAATTTAATTTTAATTTAATTTAGTTTTATTTTGGTGAATACCTTGACTTCTGCCTGTTTTATTGTGTAGCAGTTGGATGCTTAGATTAGAAGTCTTGGAACCAAATGGGAGTTTACATTTTAACCCCCAAGACATTTCTTGAGCTCCTAATGGTTGGCTAACTGGTGTGTTTACATTTGTGTTAGCATTGAGTGGGCTAATGTGAAAAAGGCCACAGAGATAGTTGAAGTCTGGCTCTTCCTTGTTCTAACAACTAGAGGTAGAATTACAGAATCACCCTTATCTGCTATAGTATTTATTTTATGACTGAGAAAAATGGCTCAATGTGACTAAATTCTGAAATAGATTCAGTGTTCTCAGCAGCCATTTATGTTCAAAGTAAAATATAAACAATTTAGCTGTAGAAATTAGTTTACAAAAGCATAATTTGCTGTTTTGCTACATATTCAGATAGAAATTTACTTGATGCTTAGATTGTCACTTATTTGTATCATGGTGAAGGAGGGTGATGACTTTAGCAAGCAGCAAGAAGACTGGCAGAGAAAATGTCCTTATTTCCTGCCACCATACTCACAGGACTGTAAGAGGGAGTTTGGAATTTGAATGAGCCAGGTCTTCATTCGCCATTTCCCTGTGCATGTTTTAGGATAGAGAAAGGAGATCTTAATGCCAATATTTGAACAACTCGGGTACAAATGTTTTTGGCTTTAAATATCCAAGCACAGAATTGCAATCAGGTTTTCATTTGCTTTTACTGGTGTAGATTTGACCACTGAGAAGTCTAAGCCAGGTTTTCTTTCTCCTATGTGACTGTAATTCTTAATTTTTAATGCAAAAGGCAATCCCTGTATTAGCGGCACCAAGAGAACAGCAGTGATTTTGAATTGGCATAGATCTTTGTGAAAATCGGATTAAAGTTCACTCTAAAAATAGAAACTGTTGTTGCTAGTTTTATTTTAGCACTTTATATTTTGGAAGCTTAGGAAGGAAAAAGTAGGAGGTAAAAAGGGGAGAGGAGCAAAGCCAAAATTATAATATGCTAATTTAGCTGAAATCTCTGAATTATCTCCATTTTCTCTTAGGGCACACCCACTGTATAAATATGACATATTAAATGGTAGAAAACATGTTCTCTAGGAAGTTATCACCTAAAATAAGTTGTATATTTGAAGAAACATATCCCATTGGACCCAAGTATTAGTTCTTGGCTTTATTTAACAGACAGACAATAACTGTCTTCACGAAGAAAGTGCTCAACTTATTTGGATGCAAGGTGACTTTATTTATTTGTTTATTTTAGTGGAGTATCTCTTCACCTTCACTTTCATTAAGCGTCAAAAAAGTTACAAAGTATTGCTTTTAAAGAGAGAAAAAACTAAAATAACTTTTTAAAATTGTATCTGCTCCCTTCTATTGTAGTATTTACCTATATGCACCTCTGGTTATAAAGTTGTGATCAGCGAACATAAAATTTTATATTCTGACTTTTTTCCACTTAGTATTACATCATAAGCTGAGAATTACTGGTCTTCATTATTATTATCTTAATGGTTGCATGATATTCTATGAGGCTAGTGTAATATACTTTTGTTTTAACTACTTCTCCATGTTTTGAATTTTAAGCTGTTACCGGTTTTTTCACCATTATAAAAAAGCATCTCCCTCTAATAAATTTCTTTTTTTTTCTACTTTAGATTATTTGCTAAGGATAAATTATCAGAAGTAGAATTACTGGGTCAAAGGTTGGTAACATTAGTGTGTATGTGAGTGGATAGAACTATGTGTGTTACACATTGCCAAATTATTTTCTAAAATAACCTAGTTATACTAATTTACCCTGCTATGTGCAATATATTGAGTTCATCCCAACTTCACCAGTATTAAGTATTATTCTTTAAATAAAAAAAGAAGCTAATTTCACCAGCATAAAATTGTACCTCCTTTATATATTTTGTGTTTCTATGATTGATTAAAAGTAGCCTGATTTTTTAAGAGAGTGGGACAAGACATTTTAGGGACGAGTTTTGTACTGCTTGATACATAGAAAAACAGTCTGAGTACTATTACTAGGAAATTGTAATAATATCTGTGTTCTGACCAAAGGCTTCCTATTTCTCTGCAATATATCCAGCTTTGATGGCTAATTTTAATCATTAGCTGGACCAAGAGAAGAGAGCAAAGGAAGCAATATTTCAGGACAGAGACAGTACTGAGAGGATCCAGGAAAGGATTCTCTCCCAAAATAAGTATGTCACTTACCTAGCGTCATAAGAAACCATGCCAAAACCAAAACAACAACAATTATTTATTTAGCTCATGAATCTGCAATTTTGGGCAGAGCTCAGCAGAGAGACTCATCTCTGCTCCACATAGTATCAATGGGGCTGACTCGACTACGGGCTGGAGGATCCAGTTCTGAGATGGCTCATCCATGTGGAAGGCCAATGGGTGCCGCAGCCTTAGTTCCTCTCCATGGGGGCCTCTTCATGAAGGCTTCTCTGCAAGCAGCTTGGGCTTCCTTATACTATGGTGGCTGGGTTCCAACAAGTATCCAAAGAAATAGGAAGTGGAAGCTGCCCATTTATTAAATCCTGGGCCCCAAAACTGGCCGGCATCACTTCCACCACATTCTTTTATTCAATGTCATAGCCCAGATTCACAGGGAGAATATATATACCCATTTCTAAGTGGAAACAGCATAAACACTCGGAGATCATGCTTTTAAATTTCCATACATTATTTCCAGCCCTTTGAGAAGCTGAGAATCTTGTTACTTGGAGCAGCATAGACTGGAAGATATTATAGCTCTAAGCTCCATCTTTGCTTTCTAGAGTACTCCAGGGGGCGGTTCTCCGTTTATCTAATCCACCTTTTCCACAACAAGGAATTCAGCCTGGTGTCTCTTGGACTAATTTTTGTACTACAGGGAATCTAGCAGTATTTTGCCAACCCCCCAGCCCACCTGGGAAACCAGGTCTCAGTACTTTTAATCATCTGTGTCACTGCTCTTTCCTACTAAGATAGATTTAAGAGGTGGGCCTGAGTGTGTGATGCATCTCAAGAATAATGACGTTGAGTATATATGGAGCGTTTATACTGGCAAAATGCATAACTTCTAATGTGCTGACAGCCTATTTATGACAATCCTGCCTGACTGCTGAGTGGCTGATTTAGGTGTTTCTATTACTAGTGCCATCTTGGTCCTGTGGACTAGTGTCCACTCTGCCTGGACAACCAAACATTTGAAGGAGGGAGCCTCCCTTTAACTTTGAAGGCCCCAGCAGCAGGGGAGTGCATCGAGCTTCTAGTCCTCAGTGTGTTTCTAAGCAAGAGCACCTGAACATGGGGGCTCCCAGTGTACTGTCATCCCTGCCTTTGGGCGGTGGATCCCTGCCACACCACTGCCCTGCCATCCCTGGAAACAATTTAAGGGCTTTGCTGTTGGGTCAAGGATGGCAGGGAAGAGGCCTCTGACCAATGCTGACCCTTAACCTCCAAGGTGGACATGGGAGGAGGATGTGGAACCCAATTCCCAAGACTTAGGGACACAGGTCCTGGCTCACTTCCTGCATGAATCTTCTCTCATATT
Organism: Daubentonia madagascariensis; assembly: GCA_023783475.1. NCBI lineage: Eukaryota > Metazoa > Chordata > Mammalia > Primates > Daubentoniidae > Daubentonia > Daubentonia madagascariensis. The sequence goes on from JAKFHU010001436.1 coordinate 12,924,163, forward strand.
ATTTTATTTTTTCATAGACATTTTTATTTATTTATTTTTCCAGTACTATTACGTCCTAGATCGTGAGACTGGAAGAAATGATGCGGGGGAAATGGTGCTGTTTATGTCTTAAAATACCAATAATAAAATCAAGCTAAAAATATGACAGTATTCTTATCTTAATAAATTACTAATGCCTCTTTGTCCTCTCCTTTCCTTTTCTTCTGTGTTACCTTATTCTGGTGCAGTGATTAAGACCACAGACTTTGGAGTCAAACTGACTTAAGCCCAGCTGTTTAGTTTTGTGACCAAAGGCAAATTACCTCTTTATTCCCTCCTCTGCAAAACAGCACGGACGTCTTAGGGGGTGCTCAGCACAACGCCCAGTGCTTTGCTAGCAGGCATCCCTGGCTTGTGATCATCTCTGTTTTTGCAGTCTCTAGCATCTGCACGTTACACCTAACTCCAGGCGTACTGCATGAAAACAAAATGAGAATGTTACCAGGCATGGAAAATATTTCATGTATTGGCCCATGAATTTATTTCCACTAATAAGCCAGAGATCCTGCCTTTTAGGAGCCTGCAGTCTAACGAGAAAGACAGGAGGTAGACGGCCAACGCTACTGTGGTGAATCCACCGGAGAAGTGGATGGAGTGTAGTGTGAGGAGAACCAAGAGCAGGACGGAGACGCTTGCAAACTGGTGCTGGGTCCTAAAGATGTCTAGGAATTTGCCATTTAGAGAAGCTTCAGGTTCAGAGAACAACAGGAGCAAAGGGCAGGAGGCCCTAACTGGGCTGGCCGCTTGCAGAGGAGCTGCATCCATGGAAATAGGAATGTGAATATTTATTTGAGCAAAAGCATAAAAGCAATGTCAGTACACTGGGCTGATACAAACTGTGACTAAATAAAGCACCGATAATAATACTACTTCTTCACACTTGTATAGCACCTTTATAATTTACAAAGTATTTTTACTCACATTTTCTCACTTGTCCCTTTAAAAAACCATGGTGAAGGAAGGAGTCAGCAGAGATGCTCCCTTATCTCATCTCAGAATCTGAGATGAGCTGAGAGAGAGCTGGGAGCCGCAGAGACCCACGTGCAGGTGGTGCGTTGCTGTGCAGGGGCCTTCCTACCCTCACACAGGCCTCCTTTCCTCCTCCTCCCTGGGACAGCTGCAGAGAGACACAGGAAGCAGAGAAGGTGTAACAGACTCACTTGAGTTAGAGCTTAGGGCCTGGGAATTTGATTAGGGCTTTCTTAAACCAGGCTGCCGCTTTGGGGTTAGGATTGTGTTTGCATTTGTGTTAATGGTTACCTCTCTATTAGTGGAGTGTCCATTGATCTGAAGGCCGTCTGGGACTTTGAGCACGTACAGCATGAAAAAGGGGGCTCTGCCTCTTTATCCAGCTTGGAATAAACGCAACTGGGAACTATTGGAATAGACACAACTTCCGTCTTTTCTTCCAGTTCGGCTAGAGCTCTTTGGTGACTCTGGTTGTAATCTCACCTTGTCCCTGTATCTTTTTAACAAAAGACCCCACATCCTCTGCCTTCCCTGGTTTTATAATCCTTTCTTTTTATCGAAGAGCTTCAAGTCTATAATAAGAGTAGGTGAGGAAAAGGAAAGCTGGTCACATTAGGTAATTGGGCTAATTTCTCCCAATTTTTTCACCAATGTTTAGCTTGTTTGCATGTCTAAAGCAGCACTCTTTTTTTCTCTGTACCTCCCTGGGATGCTTCCTGTGACTAGAACAGAATTTGGGACCCCAGGTCTAAGGTATTGGTCATTGTAGGACATGGACCAGAGAATATCACTGGAGCAGCTTTAAGTCCAGTTTTAGGTCCTTCCCAGCCATTGCAAAAATCAATGAAAGCCCCCATCTTTCAGATTTGGTTGATCTGTAGCTGTAAAGACGAATTCCTACCATACATACTACAACATAATTTAATGTTTAATTTAATAATTTAATGCATGACTTAATGTGTTGGTGTGTGTCTGTGTTCTTTACTGGTGATCGTAAGTGACCTGTCATTAGCAGTTCACCATCAGTGGGAAAAATGCTCTTTGGAGATTTCCCAACTTTTTTTTTTCTAGATAAGTTACAAGGTTGCACACAGCAATTCATTCAACAAACAACTATTAAAAACCTAACCACAAGTGTGTGCTAACCACTTTTTTAGGAATTTATTTGTGGACATAAACACAGTTCCTGCACTCAGGGAACTCACAGAGGGATTGGGGGAGCAAGTTGAGAAAATAAGGAAATAGAATATCATGTGGTATGTACTCTGATAAAGGTGAGCCCAGATTTTGGTGGCAGAAGAAGGAAAAGGAAGAATCCTGGTGGGAAGTGATTTCTCATGAGGAATTAGCCATAAAAAGGAAGAAGAAAGGACAGGAAGAGCATTCCAGGGGGTGGGCACAGCACATGCAAAGGCAGAAAGGTAGGAGAAGCCGGGTTTGATATTGGAATGAGGCAAATCCTTATGTGCCCAAAGTGTAGGATGTTAAGAGAAGTGTCATCCAAATGCTACCCTCTGGTCCCTCTCGGGCTCCACAGTTGTAAGACCACTGCCGAATGTCACTGTCTAGTTTTTATTTCTGTCTATGCAAGTCCACCTTGAGCCTCTCTGAGATTAGTCCTGGTGCTGATGGAAAGAGCACGGGACCTGGAGACACGTGATCCAGAAGCCTCTTATCAGCATTCTGACCCCAAGAAGTCCTTTAACTCCTTGTCTGTAAAGTGGAGATTCATTCACTAATTCAGCAAACATTTACCAAGTAGATACAGGGTACTGGACACTATGGTGGGTTATAATGATAAAGTAGAGAACAGACAGACGTGACTTCTGTCCTCGTGAAGCTGACATGAAGTTCAGAGGAGATAATAACTTCTGCCCTAAATCTTTAAGGATAGCTTTAAGGACCAGAATAGATAAAAGATGTATTTGCGTTGAAAAGCATAAAACACTATAAAAGTGAAAAGCTCATTCCCTGTGCCTGGTCTGAGCTGAATATCCCTGAGAGCTGGGGGCCCCTGACTCCCACAGCAGTCTATGAAATAGTTACATCAGTTCCAAAGTACATTTGGGGATGTGGGGAGGGGCTAAGAGACCTAGACAGAGGTCCTGCCTGTATGTGGGCTGAGCTTCCCCCAGCACGTCATACAATTTAAAGAAGAAATTGGACATGATCTATTGGCTCGTGGGAGGGCCTATAGCACCTCAGGCCCCGGGTCCAAGAAAGCTAGAGCTGACACTTAAAGGCCGTATTTCTCAAGGACACATGGTCGTGGGGGAAAAAATGCACCCTCTGCCATTCCATCTGGGATGCCATCAGAATGCCAAGTCTACATTCATAAGTGCCAGCAGAGGCTCACTCCCCGTTCAAGGCATCAGTCAGTTTGTAGTACAAAGCCCATTTGTGGTTCAGCATCACAGATCAGAGGCAGCGGCCGCAGCACTCTCCTGTCCCGGGGTTCAGAGGGACACATGCACTTTGCATCCTAGGCAACGGCAATGTTTTAACGAAAAATTTAGGAGTGTAAATTGGGAATCATTTTACTTTGAGTAAAGAGCCTTTTTCAATCCAGGCACCAAACTCAGAATCATAAAATCTCCCAACTTGGAAGTGGCTTTAGTGATTACCTACATTCTAGCCCAACTGCTAATTATATAGATGAGGAAACTGAAGCCGGAGGAGGTGAATTGGCTTTCTCACGGTCTTTCGGCTTCTTAGAGGCCAAGAGTAAAACCCTTAATAGATTTCTTAAATTCCTGTTATCCCCAGGTGTGTTTGATATCTGGGGTAAGATTACCATCCCCTGAGGTGATTCATAAGGGGAAGTGAGAATAAATGTAGATAAGGGTAATAAAAAGTTTGAAGCATAATTATCTCCAGCACTCAAACCACATGCCTTTCCTTCAAAGTTGTGCCTTTAGCCTTGAACAGGCTTCCTGGTACTCACCTCGCCTAAGAGAAATTATTATGGTACTTACCATGTGCCAGGATATCTCAGGTAAGCTCTTTAAAGAACTTGTTCAATCCTTACAGTGACTCAGAGGTAGCTGCTAGTATTATCCCAAATTTGTAGGGTGAGAGAGAGGTGCAAAGCAGTTAACTAGCTTGCCCAAGGTCAGATAGCTGGTTGCATAGCAAAGCTGGGACTCCTACCTAGGCAGTCTGGCTCCAGAGCCGTGTTCTTCACCCCTATACTCCACTGCCCAACACTTCAGTCAGGCTCCATCCCTGACAGTAGGAAGGGCGAAGCTTTGTTCATAACCTCTTGGTCTTGATTCTATTTAGTAAAAATTAGCAACTGAGATTCTAAGAACTTGTGTGGATTTACTGAAACTCCCATTTTGCCCTTGTGGACCCAGAGATTTCAGAAGACCGTAGTCTGTCAGATAGGGGCTGAGACAAAGGGCTGCATGGGGGTCACAGGTGCACTGCCTCAAGCCCAGCCTGGACTTTGCTGGCCATAAAATCTACTTGGCCATTTATTATTCTCATTCTTGGTTATAGTTTCATTTTTAGTCCAGAACTATTGAGCTGAACTTAACTTACCAGGGACCTCATTTCCATCAGTAGGACAGATACATTTTAAAAAAATAATTATTTTGAAATAATTATAAACTCACAGAAAGTTGCAATAATAGTACAAGGAGTTCCGTGTCCCCTTCACCCAGGAAGTACACTTTAAAAAACAAGTCAGAACTGATTTATGGAATGCTGATAATGTTAATGCTTTAGATCCTTCTGAACAGTCAGTAATCCTGCTCTAAACTTGCCATAGACAAGCAACTATTACTGTGTTTTCAAATACAAAGGCCGTATCTTTGGCAACTGAAAACCAAAGGACTCGGAACCAGAAATTCTTGGCTTGTAAAATTTTTTAATAGACCAATTTTATTTCTCTGGGTTGTTAGAGTTTTAAACCTTCTGTACAGCCTTCAACAACTGTTTTAAAGCATGACATCACCTGGGAACCTCTGGTGATGCAGTTTGCAGAATATCAAGCATAAAGACATGAGCTCCTTAAAATAGAGTGAATTCCCGTTGTTGTTGGCAATGATGATAAACATAGATCATTGGACTCTGTTGTGACATCTGGGTTCTGTGCTGGCTTCACCATTCTTGGATCATAAGTCCCTTAATTTATCGGCTTATTCTCTCCCTTTTTCAGACAGGAATAGTAGCAGCAGCCCATCCGCAGTCCTTCCTTGCCTAGGTATTGTTCGTAGTCTTTGAAATCCTGAAAAAGGCACCATGGAGTACATTGAAAGCTACAGCTACATAGTGTTTGCATCAGACAAGTCAGGAGAATCAGAACAAACACGCTCTACTTCTGTCATCCCAGCCCAGAGGGCAGAACCAGGCACAGACCCAGACCCTATTATCCTGAACAGAATGTCACATGTAGGCCATATGGCGGCCCCAGCAGGTCATCTGGGAGAAGAAGCCAATGTTCCAAAGACAGACTGAGTCCTTTGGCATCTCAGGCACCCCTTGGAACCTTGAGCCCTTCCTTTGTCTAGAATGGCTCCTTTTCCTGGAGGTCGAAGGGGAGCAGCCTGGCCTGGCTGGGACTATGTGTGTGGAGGAGATGGCCAAGGAAAAGGCTTTTAATTTCTCTTGTCACTAGTTAGCCTGGAAAACTCCCTTAAAGGAGACACCATTGTTCATTTCTGCCACAACAATCTTCACCATGCATTTTTTTTTTCTTTTTCAGTAGTACAAGGTTCCTTGTGCTTTATATTTTCACAAAGCAAGTCCTTATCTTGATCTCTTAAGAAGTTGATGTATTTTGTCATCTTCCTGGATAGCATATTCTCTCTACTTAGATATGGGGCTCATCCTCTCGTTAGTTTCTTGTGTTACTTTCACTTTAAGTGAGGATTGTTTCTAGTATAATTTCACTTTAAAAATGTTGCTGGATCTGAGTTAGGGCAGACAGGCAAAAACTTGTAGGCAAGTTGTCACTAGAATTATGCTCTCCAGAGCAATGGTTCTGATGAGAGGTCAAATCCAGGGATCCCTGTTCCGGTTTGGTTAGAATTGGCAAGGACAGGTTGGTTCCTGTTTTCTGTCCCTTCCTGCCCAACTCTTTTAAAGTTCAATTCCTTTTGAATTATTAATATGTGACCAGAAGCATTACTGATTCAGATGTTTGTATGCTTTGTTTTAAGAAAATCCAGACTTAAAGTGAAAACTTTGTGTACGAGATGCTTTAACTTTCAGAAAACTTCTTTAAGTTGCCAGCTTTATTGTGCTCATAAAATATAATTAAAATAAACAAAATTGACCCAACTTTTAGAAAGACATTGATTTTAAAAGCAAGGCACTAATCATGAACACACAGGCTCCAGTAGCCCCTGCCTGCCCTTTCCTCCCTCCCACGGTGTCTACTGCCGCCTGTCTTTTTTTCTCTTCTATCGGAATCTAGCCCTAAGAGAAAATCTTATAAATGTATTCATACTGATTTCTGGCTTATGTTATGCTCTAGCACCACTTACTTTATAACTGGAAAGAAAGGCCAACAGCTAAAGAAAAGAATTCACCATTGCAGAATTTCAACATAAGCCAGCTATTAGGCAGCCTGATTTTTATTTTATATTTATTTGTTGAGTAGTGGGGAGTCAAGTAGGCTTCTTCTCTGCCAGTCCTATATACCCTGCTCCCTAATCTCAGGAACAGCTCTGATTTCCTTGCCTTTGTTCTGAGAAAGCTGAAAAATGAGCAGGAATTTCAGGGGGTGTAGAGGGGTGACAGAAATCACTTAGTTCCTTGGCCTGTGGTGCCCATGTCTCCTGGATCAAAGAGCAGTTTGTTAATGATGGGTAGTTGTGAAAAGAGGCATCTATTGCCTTTTATAGAGGACCTCTTGATTTCACAGCACCTGAATGAAACTCCGGGGCTGGGGCTAATGAGGAAGGATTGTGTGCCAAGGACATAGGGGAATGATGGTGGGCTCAAGACTCAGGGTTGGGGTGGCGGCAGTGGAGAGCTGTCCACTCTGATGTGGCACATGTGCCATAGCTGAGTCCTGCCAGTGTGCTACCATCTTCATTTATTTATTTCTCCCTCTATTCATTAATTGTTTACTGAGGACCTCCTGGGTGCCAGGCCCTGTGCCTGATGCTGGCAGTATAGAGGGTGATACTCCCTTGAGCAGCCCAGGTGAATAGAGAAAACGCGAAGATAAGCAGCATTGCTGTGAGTGATAAGTTCTGTAATGGAAGTACTGACATGGTATCATAGTAGGATTACTCATCCTGCGCAGAGCGTTGTGTCTGGGGGAGAGGGGTTCGACGTGGGGAGGAATGCAGAAGGGGAGAGGGCCGGGGAAGTTTTGAGCTGGTGAGTAGACAGTTGCCAGGAAGGGCATTTTAGAGGGAATAGCGTGTGCAGAAAACACTGCTTTGGGATCAAAGTGGGGAAGTATCAGTAGAAGAAACGGAGAAGCTGGCAAGAATCAAATTGCAAAGGACCTTGTAAATCTTGGAAATGAATTTAGACTTTACATATAGACCTTTGGGAACCATTAAAGTGCTTTTAGACAGGGAAGTAACATGATACTGTTTGTGTTTTGGAACGATCGTTCTGGTGGCTTTTGGAGAATGCACCAGAAATCTAGCAGAGCAGAAACCAGCTAAGAGTAGATGTAGACCAATGAAGAGATAGAATCAATAGGATGTACTGACAGATTCAAGAGAGAGGATGATGGAGAGAGAGCGATCTGGGATGACTCCCAGGCTTAAGACTCAAGTGACTGAGTAGGATATGAAAAATATCAATAGCAATAATGGCAATAGTTGTAATTATTGGATTCTTACCAGGTGCAAGGGGTTTGGCTACATATTTTACATAGGAAGTTATCTCATTGAATCAATGTAATAATATTAGTGCTATAGTTATCCTCATTTTAGGCAGGAAAACTTGAGAGTTTGAGAGGTTAAGTAACATGTCCAAGCCCATATGGCTAGTAAACAATGGTGCTTGGCTTTGAATCCAGGCATGCTGAGCTCGGAGCCTGTGCTCTGCAGGGAATTTAGCAGGAGGAGAAGTCAAGGCAAATTATCTTAAGTTCACTGTTAGACTACCAAGTCTAAATTGCCTATATTTTACTGAGGTGAAAATATCTAGCAGACAGTTAGAGGGCTGGATGTGGAGCTGAGGAATGTGGTCTGTGCTGGGCATGTGGATTTGGGCTGCAGTGAATTGGTGGCAGTGAAGAAGGTAGGTTTGATGTGACTGACTCCCGAGGGACCCAGGTGGAACCATGAAGAACCATGTCCAAGGGGTGGGCGTGTTAGGACAAATTTGGGCAGGTTCCTGAAAAGGATTAGCTAGA